>CM077210.1:24135901-25583401 GCA_039654625.1 Rhinogobio ventralis | reverse complement strand
TCTTTCTTCCATCTTTCTTTCTTTCTTTCTTTCTTTCTTCCATCTTTCTTTCTTTCTTTCTTTCTTTCTTCCATCTTTCTTTCTTTCTTTCTTTCCTTCTTTCTTTCTTTCTTTCTTTCTTTCCTTCTTTCTTTCTTTCTTTCTTCCGTCTTTCTTTCTTTCCTTCTTTATTTCCTCTATCCTTTCTTTCTTTCCTTCTTTCTTTCCTCCATCCTTTCTTTCTTTCTTTCTTTCTTTCTTTCTTTCTTTCTTTCTTTCTTCCATCTTTCTTTCTTTCTTTCTTTCTTTCTTCCATCTTTCTTTCTTTCCTTCTTTCCTTTTTTCCTTCTTTCTTTCCTTCTTTCCTTCTTTCCTTCTTTCCTTCTTTCTTTCATCTTTCTTTTTTCTTTCTTTCCTGAAAAGTAAAATGTGCTTATTGTACAAAAATCTGTTGAGCAATATTTTAAGCCTAGGAACCTAGATGTTTCGGTAGTAATGCCATCTGAAAAAAGAAAGAGTGTCTGTATCCAAGTCTTGTTTGTTTTTTTGCCCTGTTCCTTCCAGAATTTTCTTTTTTTTTGGACAAGAACTTGTGTATCTCTAGTCTCAAACTTTTTGTCCTCACTGTATGACCATTATGACAACTATCACTCAACTGTAGGCACAGCCTGTTTCAAGAAGTGCTGCAGAGCGGGAGATACATCACTCTGTCTGGACAGAGGTTAAAGCAAGGAGAGAGGGCTGCTCTGAAAGAGCTTGACATGTGAAGTGAGGGAAGGAAGACTGGAGGTGCCTGGGAGCAGATTGAAAGTACATCTAGTGTAATAAAAGGGTGTGAGATCCGTCCATCCGAGAGCTGCCTGCCTGTTTGGTCCTTAGAGAGAAGAGAAGAACGGCCAAGAACGATGAAGAAATGTTTGTGATTAACCGAAGCCAGGTGTGAGTAAGCAAGCGTGTGCTATTTGCAATCATTTGTTTGCAAGGCAAATTGCAAGCACTAGTTTGGATCCGTGTTAAACAGCACTGCTTGTAATGAGTGGTGTTGTGAAGGCAGCATTGCTCCGGAGGCGTTTGGCCCTTGTTAACTCCAGTGTCAAGGGTTTTGGTTTCTACTAGGTGGGAAAACAGCAGCAATCATTTCCTCTATGCAGGCATCCACTATTGATTGGCTCCATGCTCTGCCTGTCAACTAGTAGAGGGATACCAGTCGTCAGCTCCTGATATGAACTCTATTGATGGACTGCTGAGGCGGGTGGGATTTCATCGACTGGTTCTACTTTTTACGCATCTGTTTGGGGATTTTTACTTTTAGCTTTATATATTTAGATTTGAGCTATACAATTGTACACACTCTTTTAACAGTTTTCTGTATTTTGTGTGTTTTTAACAGCGTTCTGTATGATTTCAAAGACTCCAGTAAACACGCAACAGTTGCGTACAGTAGCTGTACTCCTTTTCATCATTAAAATATGGTGAAAGACCTTTTTTTTAAATGGTTAATTTATTCCTAGTAAATAGTCCCACATGGGCCTATTTACAAAAATGAAGTAAACTGTGAAATTTTGATTTCAGAAGTAGAATAATTATGCTAGCGCTCTCTCTCTCCATCATCATTGTTTAGTTGTGAATGTGTGTTGGGCAGCGCTTCTGTCTTTCTGTTCCTCAATGGCTGGTTTGTTTTGTGTCTAATAGATTGCTTATGCTTTTTGATTGGTCCACACAGGTTGATTGTTCCCTGTCTCTGGTGCGTCTGGGAAAAGAGCAGAACATTCCTGGGCTGGAGGTGCTGTGCGACGACCTGGTTACCATGGAGACACTGGTGTACGAGACGTCATGTGACCTAAGTCTCACACTAAAGGAGCTGCAGCAGCTCAGGGACATTGACAAGCTCCGCCTCCTCATGAAAAATGTATGTTGTGAGGCTGTGCTCTCTTTGTTGGCTGTCTACAGTCTACTTCATCACTTGTATTATTATGTTAACATGCATCACTGCAGTCTATGTGTAGTACATATGTAGTTTAATGTTTTATTCTTGTCTGTAGTGTCAGTAGGCACATTTGTAAACACCTCATATTGAATTAACCCTCAGTACAATCCATGAAAAATCACATAATATATATATATATATATATATATATATATATATATATATATATATATATATATATATATATATATATATATATATATATATATATATATATATACACGGTATATACAGTATATACAGTAAATATACAGTTTTTACTTTGGTTCTTTAACCAAAAAATTGCGGGTCAAATTGACACAAGAACATCAAAATTGTCAGAAATTTTGTAGCGTAGAATTGGGCTGATTTATACTTCTGCGTCGGACCTGTGCCGTAGCCTCTACGCCGTGGGCTACGCATCGATTTTCATTTAAACTTCTGCGCCGTTGTCTGCGGTGACGCTCAGGTACACATGCAGAGGGAGCATGTGTATCCCTGAGGGAGGGGTTCTGGCAGACCAATCACAGCGCTTGAGGTCCGTCGTAGAATTGACGTGTTGT
This sequence comes from Rhinogobio ventralis, assembly GCA_039654625.1. NCBI lineage: Eukaryota > Metazoa > Chordata > Actinopteri > Cypriniformes > Gobionidae > Rhinogobio > Rhinogobio ventralis. The sequence goes on along the minus strand of CM077210.1, from coordinate 25,580,893 downwards.
TAAAATTTTGGAGAGGGTCTGTGTGCAACACACAGCCTACGACGTACACTCGACAACACTCACGTATGGTACAGTTCACGACAGCACTAGATAAACAGCACGAGAGGATAAAGGCCGGGGCGGGAGATAGTCTGTTCAGCCCCATTCTGCAGCGGAATATCAGTGAATCCCAGTTGTCTCTGATGAAAGTTTGTAAAACTATCCAGTGTAAAGTCACTGCAGAGACAGGTGTTGGTGGTGATCCTCAGCTTTCCATCAAGGTAGCTGTTCACAAAATTAATCCACCTTTTCTTGATATCATCCTTTTTGTTTTGTAAGCTGTTTTGTAAATTGTAGACTGTAGTAACTAATGGTACTGACAGTAACTCGCGATCGAGCAGGCGAACTGATGCGAATGTGCTCTAGTTATGATAGTGTTAGGGGAGGGACCAGGCTCAGTGGCTCCAGTGCGTCATCAACAGTTATGATAGTTTTGGGGAGGGGCCATATGCTCAGTGGCTCCAGTGCGTCATCGAGCCACCATTTTAGCCCCGCCCAAAATGTCCTGAACACAGCAATGGTGAAAAACTGTTTAACTGTTTAACGGTCTAACTTCACAATTCAGTACTACACAGTAGTTCACAGTCTTTGTAATGTGTTTCATCAATACAGTTCTAACATTTATAATGTGTTTAGAAACAAATCTCAGAATTGCCTTTACAGGGACTTTAAGTAGCACTAGTGTAAATGATAGGTCTGTGAGTGTGTACAGATTTGTTTTTACAGGGTGGTCTCATTACGACTGAAGTAAGCACATCCAGCGGGCTTGTTTGGATTTAATGCTTTCATTAAAAATGATTTAATACTCATTTGCTCGTTTAAGAGGAAACACTGTGAGTGGGTGAATCGCCATCTTAGCATCTGTTTACTAGTGGTACTTTTAATGTTTTCTGAGGGAACACTCAGTTTAGTCAGAAATAGGCATTCTATCATCTTTTACTCACCCTCATGTTGTTCCAGAACCCTTTGACTTTCTTTCTTCTGTGGAACATAAAAGGAGCTAAAAGCCGCTTTAAAAATTATTTGAATGATTTGTTCATGCAAAAGGACATCTTTTTTTTTTGTTGTAACTCCCGTCTTATTTATTGTAATTTGTACTGGTTTTACCTTCTTCAGAATCTTTTTGTGTTTAATGAATGGAAGTCATGCAGGTTTGGAACGACATAAACCTTTCCTTTTAAAGCTACTTTTAATGTGTTTGTACTATTGTGAGTGAACAGAAGACACTGTCATTGTACATCATGATTTCTTTCTGTTCTAGTCCAGCGAGGATCGATACGTGAGGAATTCATTCCAGTGGATGGTCCCGTTTCTGCACCGCTGTGAGGGACAGCGGGTGGGCTCTGCCTCGAGTCTGCTCAGAGAGTACCTGGTCACCCTCGCCAAAGAGAATCTAGCACTCCCACTCAAACTCTTCCAGCACTCAAAGCCAGATGTAAGCCAAACACATGTACTTTACTATCCAAACAAGGCATGGTACACTTTTTTAATTTAAAAAACAATTAAGTTAATTATAAAATACTAATGATTAACCTTTATCAACATCCTAACCAGTACCCCTTCATAACTTTTTTTTAATTGTAAACAAACTTTTATAATCATTAATTGTATGTAAATAATAATAAATATAATAATTAGTTTTTTTATTTTACATTTTAGTTTATTTATTTATCTCTTAGGGGTGTAACGATATTCAAACTGAACCTAAAAACGATACATGATACACCACCCACAGTACATACCGCGGTACTCTCATGGCATACTGAACGCCCCCTGCTTCCCCTGCCCAGCCCTGGCCCATTGTTGAGGTTGACCTTATGTCACAAATAGTAATAGTAATTAAGGGTGTAGTGGTACACGTATTCGTCCCACAAATTTTCGATATGTTACTTGTGTACACGATGAATACAGCGTTGTAGCCTAACCACCATTAACCACCAATAATCGCATTAAGCACCGGGTTTTGTTACTTTCGAAGAAACAGTGTCATCTTTCAGATTCTGTCAAACAAAAAAAAAGCCGTTTTGGCGCTCTTAATGTGGCGTGACCGATCACTGTATAGGCAGCGTGGAGCGCGAGTGAACGCGATCATCTCTTCCTATTTAATACTAGTTACAGAATAAACATGAATGAACATCTGAAGGTTTGTTGAAAGATACAGTACAACTTACTGAAACGCATCATATCTCGTGTAATCTCTCAAGCAGTGTTTCAACGACGGAAAGACATCAATAAAACAGCCTGTAAACAATATGTCATGTAGCATTTACCTCAGGCAAGTCATTTAGTGTCCGCTGCTTGTTAGTTCATCAGAGAAATGAACTATTTCACTAAATATATTCACTATATAAGCTTATTCATTATATTTTACTTAACTTGTTAGTGATGTCTTGATTATTTAATGATATTTTCATGAAAATTTTTCATATTTATATTTCAACAGTGAATTGGAGGAAAAACATACATTTTATAATTAGATTTAGAAGTTAATGCAAAAACTGCCTTATGTGCAGTTTACATGTTTGCATTCATTTTTTTATTTGAGTGTTGATTATTATATCTAAAAAAAAATAGCAACTGAATAATAGTTTGGGCTCTGTTGTTAACCTTTAAAGGTCCCATGATGTGGATTTTTTAAATTATTTTATAATATTTTATAATTCCTGAGGTGTACTTATATTGTTAGTATGATTTTTACATCATAAAATGTCATAATTTAGAAATAAAAGGCATTTTTCTATCCTTATTTTAGCCCTCTGGCTTGAATGCTCTGTTTGAAGGGGCTTGGCTGCTGTGAGACTTCAGTGTAGTCGTCCACTGCTGTGATTGGATGACATCTTTGCATTTGAAATGCGTATTACATGTGGAACCCCTCTCGAATACTTTTACTATGTTTTTTTTTACTATTACAGCTGTTGAGATTAACGAATCGTGAAAGTGTTGATTATAGCAGTATTTTTAGATCTTTTCCCATCACATGAAAGGCTGCAGTGATGAGCATTGAGTACACAGACAGTCTGTTTATCGCGTGAATGCAGTGATCTCGTCATTGCAACGCTATTTCTCTCACAAAATGCTTTCACCACATCTAACAGCAAACACAATATCGATATGAATACAGTAAGAGCTTCGTTGTGCAGCATAACAGCGTCATTCATTATAACGGCAGTTTGGGCAAGTGTGCAGATATACTCACGACATGTGATTGACAGCTCCAAACATTATAAAGAGAGTGTTCTTTGATCGCTCTCTGTAGTTTAATCACAATTTAAATAACAGATTTGTTTCATGCTACTAAGAGAAACAATGTGAAGTTGATTGTTTAGTCACTGGCTTGATTCACTGATGCATAAACAGTATTAAACGATTTAGAAAGGAAGTCTGTGTGAACTTGAATAATTAGCTACACATCAGAAATCACTGATCACAGATCAGGCATTAAACACTTTTACTTACTGTTGGTTTGAGTACATTTTCTCCAAATTCTCTGGGCGGGCAAAGCAGAGAAAGGGGAGGTAACCTTTCCCCGTATGATGACATACGGGGAATATTCCAGAATGGCCCATCTGAGCTTTAATTTTCTCAAAGACGGAGCAGGATACCCAGAACTCGGTTTACACCTATCACCATTTCTAGCCACTGGGGGACCATAGACAGGATAGGGGAACTCATATTAATGTTAAAAACCTCATAAAGTGAAATTTTCATGCCATGGGACCTTTAATATTATAGTCATGTGCAGTAAGGGCTCCCTATATAGTTTACAGCGTTAATAGAGATATTTTTTTTATCCTTAAGAAACTTTTAATTATAATGGAATTACTTTAAAGACAGAGACACAAATTGTTCAGTACGTACCGAACCATCAGTTTTGTGTACCGTTACACACCTAATTATAAATTGTGTTATTTATCATTTCTATTATTTATTATACTGTGAACAAATTGTGGACATTCCTGGATTTTGATGCCTGGATAGAGGTTTTGTCAAATTTAGCTCACAAATTTAGCAAGCAAACCAACATACACACTTGTACACCCATTCTTCTAAAGGATGTTCTGTTGACTTATGTTGCCTTTAAATAAAAACAATTATTAATACTTCTTCGTATCCCTAATAGACTTATAGACATTTTGGACACTATGACATTATGAGTTATAAAGACAATCTGAAATATGCACTGCACAAATTTAGAAAAACAAAAACCCACGTGTCACATTGTGTACTCATCTGATTTACTATTGAAATTCAGTAGTGTGGCACTGCTTCCTCCATGATAAATTGCTTGTGCTTTTCCTCATTTATAAGTCTCTTTGGATAAAAGTGGCTGCTAAATGAATAAATGTAAGTAATTTAATGTCACACACACAGATACACTCATATAAGAGGGAGGCAGTGAAATGGTTAGAGGAAGAGCCATTCTAATTTTGAGTCCAAAGCAACAAAAGACCTTCAGACACATACGTACATGCTGTCTTATACAGCCATGATAAAAATGTATGGGCTGTTTACACATCTGGGGCATCAATTTCCCTCACAGGAAATTAATAAAAGCGGTTAGAGAGAAATCAGGTGTAAGAGATTGTACATGTGTGTTTGTGTTTCTCTTTGTGTTTGTGTGTCTATGAATCAGCCTTGCACATTCAATGTTGTGTGAAATGAAATCCAATCTAATCCACACTAACATGATTTTTAGTGTGCATGTGTGTGCATCTGTGTGTGTTACTGTTGTCTGAGAGGAGGTGGGATGAGATGGCTCTATATTAATACCTTTGAAGGTCATTTATACAAAGTTATGTTCTGTTATATAGGCTTACAAGTTGTTAGTTGTCTCAACCTCCCTATACAGCATTTTTGAGGCCTGTAAAGACATTAAAATATGCCAATGATGCTCAGAACTGTCTATGTATGTTCTTTACTAGGTTTGTCAGTAATTCACATTTAACAATGATTATGTGTGTTTACCTGCAGTGCCATCCCAAAATTATTGGAGATTCAGATCAGCTCATGTCTGTGGCACTGGAGTGTATCTACAGCTGTGAGAGAGATGACCTGCTTGCACTCTGCTACGATATACTGGAATGCCTACCACAGAGAGGAAATGGGTGAGCAAACCCCCATTACACAACTGGGAAAAAAACATTTTTATTCAACTTTTTACTCAAATTGTAATAGTAATATACACTACATGTCAAAGTGAAAAAGTTTGGGGTCAGAAATATTTAAAAGCAGTATCACACTCGTAGCCGTGCAATATCATTCTATAGAGCCATATCGCACGGATACGAAGTGTGATATTGCATTTATACATCAGTTTGACAGCATAAGTGTGTAAATAAGTAAGAAACAATGGAGTGTCTTTAAAAACCTTCTTTTGTGCGGAACTACTTCCTTCCGCAACAGATTCAAATCTCAGTTTGACAGTTGAGCCCAAGCCTTCGTTACTAATTTGTCACTTTAGATCTAGTAACGAAGGAACGCTGAGTCGCTTCATTGAAGCTTATTGTATTATGTAGAGTACAGTATTGTGAGAGAGAGAACGAATAAGCGAGTGCATTATTTGCATCTAGCTGATATTCTTCAGGTCATTCTTATATTCATAATCACAAAATCAGTTTGAATGTCCGCTGAGGAAACATATATCTTTATCTTTACCCAGTTAAAGGGATTTCCCATGACCGCACTAGTCAATGCATTTGTAAATTGCGTCTTATGGTTTACAACCTTGTTTCAGTCCCTTTAATATAAAAGTCTTTGCTACTCACTCATAAAGACAATCTTTGCTGCCATCTAATCGTGTAGTAATGTAGCTAACTTTCACTGAAGTCGAAATCACAATCACTAACGGACCCTTTTTCTATATAAAATAATATTTATTCAAAAATAATATTCAAAAAACAATATTAGCCATTATAAAAGTATAAGAAGTTTGTACAGTAAGAAATAAACAAGCAAACAGTTTAGTCAAGGATACAAAAGCAGCGCTAGTTTTAGTATTGGATTTCAGTTAAATAAAAATATAAAAAGAAACTTAACTTGGCCCTTGGCCATATCGATTTGCTCTGAAACAAGTAATAGAAGAATAAGACCAAAGATTGCCCGTTTTATATGAAATATAAATGAATTATACCACGTTTAAACACTAAACTTGTCCGCTGACGGTCTGGAGCTCAATCTCCGAAAAAGTCTAAACAAATTGTCAAATATGCGTTATGTTTATATACAAGTTGCATATTTGAGGTCTAAATAACTACATTCTCACCTAAACTCTTAAAACTACATTCTGGGACACAACAACAGTAGTATTTGTAAAATTATGGTGTTTGCTCATCCGCCGGACACTCGCTGTGAGAGAAATGCTGCAAGCGGTGTGATACAAACGGTGAAATGGTTCCTGTGGTGATTATTGGTAGAATATAGCATGGCTGGAAAAGGCCCTAATAAGAAATATTTCTTGAGCATCAAATCAGCATGAAAATGATAGTGGCTAAAAAATTAAGCTTGGTCATATCAGAAATAAATTATATTTTAAGATGTATTAAAATTAGAAAATCTTCTAAATTACAGTAATCACTGTTTAGACTGTAATTTTGATTAAATAAATGCAGCCTTGGTGAACATAATTTTATAAAAAAAAGTCTTATTGACCCAAACCTTTTAAATGGTTGTGTTTTTTTTTTTTTCTTTTATATTCATGTTTAGTTTGTTTTTCATAATTTTTTTAAATATTCTCATTATTATTATTTTTTTTTTTTTTTATTTATAAAAAACAGAGCTTGATTTTGGCCTTGTGGCTCGAGGTCCGAGGCTATTGGCCCGACAGTGAAAAAGCGGCTAGTGTAATTATGTAGATGTAGTGGCATGCAGGTATTCTTAAAATATAAATAATGTGTGTACATAATAAGTGCATTGTATCAAGTGCAAATGATTAATTAAACTAAAGTAGTTAAAGACACTTCATATAAAGTGGGTCCAAAGCTGGCCATTGAAATCAACAACTCGCAGACCCCTCAACTTCAAAACTTGTTCTGGCAGTGCTGTCACACAAACCTTGTCGAACACACACACACAATTAGCACATGTGTGCACAGTTGTCAGTAAGCCTCTGATTAGCTCATTATTAGCACAGCATGTGTCTTTCTGCCTTCAAAGTGTGAACCTTCAAAACCTCTCAGCGTTCCTTATTATATTCCTGCTGTCTTTAGACATCTAGCCTCTCACTCGACCGCATACATTGATATTAAATATAAATGTCTGCAGTTTTTGGAATGCAGATGAAGTGTTAGAGTATGTGCAAAGGGTTGGTGTGTTTCTAGCACTCAGTTCTCTTGTGGGGCAACAAAATGACACATTTACACCAAAAATAATGTGATGCGCGAAATTTGGCATCAGTTATATCCTATGGGTTCGGCATTGTTATGCAAAAAACAATTTTGATACATACTAAAAATGCCATCTGCCTTTTTCTCATTCTCACTTTCACTCAATCTGTTGTTGGAAAATCTCACTGTACCTTTGCTGTACCCTAATGTGTTTTTACACTCCCGTTGTTGTCCAGGGATCAATGCTTTAGGGCTTTCCCAGAGCCCTTCCTAATATCTTTTGCTGCTACTGGAGAAAAGAGGGTGTATTTGTGAATGCTTTTCAGATAGGGGATGGGGAGATTAATTTGATTACTGAGAATAAAACTAAAATACAAAAATCTTTTTAGTAAAACTTGGAAAGTGCCTAGGGAAATAGAGAAATTGTGCAATCAGTTTTTTTCGGTTTTTTTTCAAGTTTTTTTGAGCTTCAGATGTCATCTCCATGGCAACCGGATTTTCAAGCAGAATTGCTCATGATTTCTGCTCAGGTTCAGATAAGGGGCACAGCTTGAAAAAAAACAAACAAATCAAAACTTGTAAACAAACCTAAAAAATGACTTGCATGGCTGCTAAAATATCTGCGATTAATTTAACAAAATCTGCTCACCCAAAATATGTTCACCCAAAGATGAAAATTACCCCATGACTTACTCACCCTCAAGCTAACCTAGGTTTATATAACTTTCTTCTTTCAGACGAATACAATCTGAGTTGTATTAAAAAATGTCCTGGCTCTTTTAAGCTTTATAATGGCAGTGAATGGGGGTTGAGATTTTGAAGCTCAAAAAAGTGCATCCATCCATCATAAAAGTAATCCATACAGCTCCAGGGGGTTAATAAAGGCCTTCCGACAGAAGGCCGTACATAGGGCTGGGCCGATAAACGATATCATATCGAATCGCGATAAAATTCATGTCGATAGCGATGATAAGCTCTGGACATTTTTACTCAATATAGATTACTCTAACACCCAATCACACAGCAGAACTAAACACGACAACAGCCAGTCAGCGTGAAGCTTTTAATTTGCACATCAAAAGTACACGCTCTACTGAAAACTATGAAACTAACCTTGAGTTATCATCCAAAGATGACGATGATAAAAGGTAGCACGAATTGTTACTCATTTGAACCGCGTCACACAGACCATTTATTCGCTCGGGTCAAAGTCCAAACGCCAGTGCAGCGCGAGCTCACTACAGCAGATCTTGGTCACGCGAACACTAAACAACGCTGTGAGATCCAGTGAGAAGCGTGTGAATTCAGCGAAAAACACAAATGTCTCGGTGATTTAAACTAGCTTAAAGCCAGATGGAACAGCGCTGACAAACAGGAGAAACACTGCTTTTCGATCTTGTCCATAATTTACCATGGATTTACTGTTGTGACACTAACTGCACCATGGTACTGTGGCAGAAATGTGGGACATATTCATATAGAATTGTATTATATTATTAATGTAGACATGTATTAAATGTATTAAAGGAGTAATGGAATATTATTACAGTATTTTTATTTAGCTATAGAATTTGTGCATTTATACTAAATGTTTTTCATACAAATACCATAGAAACCATATAGATACATTTTACCATGGTAATGAAGAGCTGTATGCGTGTTTTTAACTGTGGTTATCATGATCTAAATCTATGATACTGTGGAAAACCAATGGTTAATTTTAATAAAACTCAGTCATAATATTAAAATTTTACCATACAAAAATGAGGTTGTTACAATTTTTACAGATGTCCGTGTTTTTGTTAATGAACATAAATTTACATCTGCATCCTCCTAACTCAAGCTACTACTACTGCTACTACTCACTGTCAAATGTGCATTTCTAAAACAAACCATGTAATATTATTATTGCAGCCTGCACTGCAAACTGTGCCGAAGATATATGCCAAAGTCAGGCAACACAAACCTGTTTCATGACTAGAAACAATATCACCCGTTAACACATGCAGAAACTAAGACATTCATTTTTTTCTATTAAGAAATTTATTTTGTTAAGGAAAAATGACTGGAAAAGGAATTCAAAAACGTGAAGTGTTTGTCATATTCTGACAATAAAGAGTTTAAAGCCACAATTAACAGTCTGGTTTCTACAACTTTTACTTAGGAGCAAAAATCTGCCTTTAAATTTGAAAGAAATAATTATTTGACATTTATCGTGATAATTATCGATATCGACTGATATGAAAAGATTTTATCGAGATCATTTTTTGGCCATATCGCCCAGCCCTAGCCGTACGCATCGATTTATGGCGAAAGAGTAACCCCTGACCTGACGTATGACGTATTGATGAATGCAGAAGTGCAGAGGATAGAGCAAAACAAAACACCGGTCACAAATAGAAGTCTAAAATGAGAATTTTTAGTTTGTTGCCCAGCACTATTTGTTTGAACCGTGAGAGGCGTCAAAGCTTATGCTTTTCCTACATCCTACTTCATACATTGCATTGGTTACTCTTTTGGCGTGAGTCGACTTGCGTAGGCCGGCTGCCGGAAGCTAGTTTTAGTTTATAAAGTTTTAAATATGGATATTTTTCTTACAAAATCATTGCTTTGCTTCAGAAGACCTTTTTAACCTCCTGGAGTTGTATGGATTACTTTTATGATTGATGGATGCATTTTTGGACTTATACTTTTTTGGATAGTCATACACCTAGGATGGCTTGAGGGTGAGTAAATCATGGGATTTACATTTTTGGGTGAACTATCTCTTTAAATGTTGCTTGCAAACAGTTTTATTTAGAATACACTGCTACTTTTGAATGGCTGTCAGTGGAGAAAGATGCTTTTTGGGTCCAGATGGTCATACAACATCTACCAGCCATGCTAACCAGCACCTTGTTATTGTTGTGTGTTGACCTTGTCTTGGGATCAAAAAAAAAAGTATGGAGTATTCATAGAGACATCTATAACCAATGAGCTTAATGATAAATAACAAATAACCGGCATGACTCACATACTGAAGCACTGACCTGGTGACATTGGATGTTAATGGAAGGTTTAAAATCTTCAGCAGTCTGTGTGTGTTTAGCTGATCTTTGATCTTGTTTGCTTCTCTCTCTTTCTCAGACCAGAGACAGACACTACAAAAGCCTTGCATGACCAGGTGGACACTCTTGAGAAACACTTGAGGTAAGAAGAAACAGAATGAGTCAAGTCAAATTTATTGGTGTAGCACTTTTCACAATGCACATTGTTTCAAAGCAGCTTTACAGAAAGTCATACTGTTAGGTCTATATTAGAATTAAGTGTTATACCACAGTGTCTTGGGCACACAGCTGAACATTTGAATGTAATCTAAGTCTCAATGCAATAAATTTAGCATCTATAGTTTTCACTGGAAGATCAAGTTATGACATTATGATTAAACACTATGAGGAATGAGCAAACAAGATGATTTGTGTCTTTACACTGAAAATCACATACTGTAATGCTATATATACACACTATATTTTTTTTCATACATTACCATCAAATGTTTAGTCGGTCAGATTCTAAGGTTTTTATGCTCACCAAAGCTGCATTTATTTAATGAAAAAATACAGCTAAAACACCAATAATATGGAATAGTATTACAAAAATAATGTATTCTACTTTTTAATACAGTGTTCTAGACTGCGACCAAATGGCCGCATTTTATGACCTTTTTTTTCTGTTGGTGTGACAGAATTTTGTTAGAGGTCGCACTCGTGCCACTATCATTTTGCCTAACTGATAAGCTCTGCCATTTCTGTTGCGTATGAAAAACATTAAGTGGCAAACGAGCTAAAAGCGGATCAAAACAGACCAGTAAACGGATCTCTTCGAGATCCAGTGAGTAGAGTTCGAATTTGGCAGAGTTCTCTGATACAAACCACAAATGTCTTGATTTAAACTAGTTTAAAGGAATAGTTCACTCAAAAATGAAAATTCTGTCATTAATTACTCACCCTCATGTCGTCCCGTAAGACCTTCGTTCATCTTCGGAACACAAATGAAGATATTTTTGATAAAATCCGAGAGCTCTCTGACCCCTTCGTAGACAGCAATTTAATTAACACTTTCAAGGCCCAGAAAGGTAGTGTTGTAAATATAGTGCAGCTCCTGCGTCAACAACGGAAACTGCGTAAGAGACTGACACAGGCTAGAACGAAATTGGCCTATTTTAACGATGTCTTTACTACCTTTCTGGGCCTTGAAAGTGTTAATTAAATTGTTGTCTATGGAGGGGTCAGAGCGCTCTCGGATTTCATCAAAAATATCTTCATTTGTGTTCCGAAGATGAACGAAGGTCTTACAGGTTTGGAATGACATGAGGCTGAGGAATTAATGACAGAATTTTTGGGTGAACTAACCCTTTAAAGCCAATTGGAACAGTGCTGACTTTCTTAACAACACTGACACGGAAAACAAGAGAATCATTGTGCCACAACAGTCCAGTTAGAAGGCTTTTCAACCCACAAATCACCAACATTTACCGTGTATTTACTGTAGTAACACTATATGTAATCATGGTATTTTGGCAGAAATTAGGGATATTCATATCGAGTTTTGTTGTATTGTTAATTTAGACATTTATTAAATGTATAAAAAGGAGCAATTGAATATAAAAACAGTACTTGTTTTTGTGCATTTGTATTATAATAAATATGTTTAGGCTACTGTTTGTTCATAACAAATACTACAGAATCCATATAATTACTTTTTACCATGGTAATGATGTGCCATTCATGTTTTCATGCTCTACAAATGTATGATTCAATTGAAGACCAATGGCTATTTAATAAGAGAAAAGTCCTAACTCAGCATCTTTAAAGTTCCCCTATTAAGCTTTTTCAAATATGTGCAATATAGAAGTTTGTGAATATAAAAGGTCTGCAAAGTTTTAAAGATCAAAGTGCACAACAAAAAAAATTGTCTCCTAAAAGAAAGAATCGAATCTGAACTGCCAAAAAGTCGTCAGAAATTCATCTCACTTACTGATGCATATCTATGTAACAATGCAACAGATTTGCATAATGTCAGCCTATGGTCTTCATTGGCTACCCGTGAACAACATCTGTTTAGTTTGTGTTGTCGAAATGTCAAAAAGATGCTTCATATGTACTTTGCATGCATTTCAAAAGAATTGATACGGGGGGGGAAAACTACGCCATTGTTACTGTTCATATCACTGTGTATCAAGCACTGAGATTCTGAAATTGGTATTGGGCATTTAGCTTCCGACTGGCTCTGTAAGCAGTGGACCAATCACAACAGACTGGGCCATCTGGCCAATCAGAGCAGAATAGGCTCACAGAAAAAAAAATTGCTCAAAGATTATGAGCAAATTAATGTGTTTTTGACCTTGGATGTATGTAATCCTATTGTAGGATACCTCCAAAACAAAATTAGGAACCTTTAAAATGGCACAGTAGGGGCACCTTCAATTTCACCCTTAAAAAATTAGGTTGTTAATTTTTTACAGATGTTACTGTTTTTGTTAATGAGAATATTTTACATCTGCATCCCAACTCAAGCTCAAATCACTGTCAATTCAAGTTACTGTCAAATGTGCCTTTCCAAGAGACAAAGCATATAATATTATTAATTCCCCCTGACACCCCGGTGCTAACAAATCAGGCGCTGGTGCCAGCATCTGTTGAACTTGCTACTGCTCTCAAATGTTAACTTTGGAGCCCTGTTAAAATATTTTAAAATGTAATTTATTCCTGTAATGGCGAAGCTGAATTTTCAGCATCATTACTCCAGTCTTCAGTGTCACATGATCCTTCAGAAATCATTTGAATATGTTGATGTGATGCTCAAGAAACCTTTGATAAATAGAAAGTTCAAAAGAATTATGATTTTTAACACTATAAATGTCTTAACTGTCACTTTTTATTTTATTTTATTTTTTTTAACCAATTTATTACATACTGTCCCCAACTTTTGAATGGTAGTTTGTAGATTAATAGTCTTTTAATTATTTTATATCATGTATTATTTATTTCTTTTAGAGTTATTTGCTAGTTTAATATAGCTTTGCAAATTTAAGACTGTATTGCATAGCTCACATTATTATTTTAATAATGCTGGATTTCAAGTTGTGTGCAGACAGTCAGTGAAAAGGCGAGATATTCCATTTGACTTCTTGCTTTAAAAGACGCCTTCATTTTGACATTGGATTCATCACTCAATTCTGAGCACAGTAGCTTATCAATAACTTAACCAGTCTGTTTCAAATACATCAAGATAGATTGGCTACATTACCTCGTATTCCAGAGTAGGCTGTATTTAATATTTATGTGTTTGAATTGGACTGCAAAATTTGCATATTAACTCACAGAAATGCATTGTAATCCTTTCTAGATGTCATTATTGTGATGTATGTATGTTTTCTGGTAGGGTACTTCCACACATCTGCAAAGGGCCAGTCAATGGTCTTAAAGCAGCATGATTTATCTGAGCTGCAGGATTATTGGTATTAATCCAAATACAGCATTATGTGTATGTTTCTCACAGCCCTTCCACAATCAAAGCTAATGGATAAGAAAGGAACATTGTTGTGTCTATCTGGTACTTGATTGTTTTGATTTGATCAGAGGTGGTACTTGACCTGAAAAATTTGAGAGCCAATAGTGTAGACAGTATTCGGTGTGTAATGATGTAAGCTTCAGCACGATGTCAAGAGACTTTCTCTCGCAACTACTGAGGATAGCTGTCATTGTGGGAAGAAAGGTTGGAAAATTGGAAATTTTGGCTCTGCTCACGTCCATCATGACATCTCCCTCATGAAGCACTTGAAAGAACAGAGGCATATTATGCATTCATGCATTTACTGTCCAAAACCTGCTGATGCGTACACTCATTTACCATTCACTTCATAGACAATGTTAGTTAGTTTGCTATATTAGAAAAGATGGAGCATAAATGAGTGTATTCAGACACAGCTTGAGACCATATTGCACACTTTGTGTGACGTTACATATGCAACACTTTCTGAATGACAAAAGAAACTACTTGAAATTCAGTCTGGCTGTTCAGACTAAGACACATTCCAAAAAATCTGTTTTTATAAGCATTCCAACTTTTTTTTCCAGACTACAACTAAACGCTTATTTGAGTCAGACGAGCCCAAAAAATCCATCATTGTGTATGTTGTATGCTGCACATCGTTTGCATGTATTTCTGTGTTTTTCTCTTTGCGCCTGTTTGCGTGTCAATCTCGGCTCAGGTGACGTGATCAGCCTGTAATGGCTCCGTAGAGACCCATTCCTTTGGATCCATTAGAATTCTGTCGGTGGAAAGGATGATGAAAGTCTCTCTCACAGATATTTATGACTGGCCAGGGAGGGCGCAGTCACTACAGCCTTAATTTCACTCTTTTTCTCTTGTTTGCTCTCTATTTTATCACTCGTTTTTTCTCAGTCTCTCAAGATTTCCCCTTTCCCCTCTCTGTATATGAATTGTATCTTTGCCAATGTTTTCTTTTATCCCCTTGCTCTCTGTTCCCTGTTTAAATGTTAAAGGGGCAAATCAAACCAGGATTTTCTTTGCTCTATTGAAAGAAATCCATGTAGACCTAGTTTAATGTTCACAACGACTAGAAGTGGCTTTTGAAGTCAATATATTGATTGTTTTATTCACATATCACTGAGTATACACAGTTTGCCAGTGTAAATTTTGCATACATTTGATCACATTACATTTAATTTTAATTAATTATAGTGAATGAACACATTAAATCAAAAACTTAAACATAATAGAAGTTATTATATTAATTTACTGTAGTATAATATTATATGATGGCTACATAATAATAATAATAATAATAATAATAATAATAATAATAATAATAATAGTAGTAATATATTAATCTAATATATTAAAGAAGACATATTATGCCCTTTTACAAAGTCTTGGTTATTGTTTTTGGTGTCTACTAGAATAGCTTTTCAGGCTTGAATGTTTAAAAGTTTGCTCCACCTCTCTTCCCAGTCTGTCAGTAACGCTGCATTATTTAGTTCCCATCTCTATGAAGCCCCTCCTCCTGAAAATCATAGTGTGCTCTGATTGGTCGGCTGGACAAGTGTGTTGTGATTGGTCAATCTCATCGAACACCTTTGGGAATTGTCACTCCCCTTACCATAACCACAAGTTTCAACACACTACTAATGCAATTCAACCAGGCCTTGCTCCCTTTTTTTGCGTATGTCTTGGGTGGGAATTATTTAAATGAGGGATATTGTGACATGTATATGTTCCTGGAAGAAGCCTCAAGACTACATTCGAGGCATTTCAGGAGTTCAGAAACAGAATATGCTTTGTGTTATAGAATAAATGATTAATTAAATAAAAAATAATCAAAATAATATTGAGAAGTAAAACAGTTTGCATGCTCAAGCAGCTATTTTAGGAGCTGGTCTTGATCACTGGAGAAGACTTAAAGAGCTATAGACAGATGGAGAGAGGAGAGAGAGGGAAGTGCAAAAATATGTAAGTGAACCAAAAAAATAAAAATCAAATCTGGCCCCAGCAGATTGCAGAGAGAAAGAAAGAGACATGGGAGAAGAAGTGTGAGACTGGAAGAAAGAAAGGAAACAGAAAACATCTGTGCATGATGCTCCCAAGGGACAGTACATCCTCATTTATTGAGGGCATATCAGCCAGGCACCGCACCAGTTCAGCTCACTGAGGTTCTTTCAGACCCCTCTGTCTGTTCTTGGCTCCCCTGAGCAGCTGTTAGCATATAGCTGTAGCTTCTGATGTAGTTTGGTTCTCAACTGGTGGGTTGAAATTAAAAAATGGGTCATAGATCTATTGTCATGGTAAATGTACACCATAAAATACGATATAATAATTGTGCACATTGGATATCATTCTCAACTTTTAAGATAGAGAAAATCTTTTGCTATGTATGTCAAAGGTCATGCATCCAATTAAACTCTGATATTTTGCTGCATAAATTATCTGTCACTTGGTAGTATTAAGCCGAACTATGTAAATGCTATTTTTTTGGAGAGAGAGAGAGAGAACATATATATATATATATATATATATATATATATATATACACATACATACATACATACATACATACATACATACATACATATGTGTGTATATATGTGTATATATATATATGTGTATATATATATTTATATAATATGTATATGTATGTATATATATATACATATACACTCACCTAAAGGATTATTAGGAACACCATACTAATACTGTGTTTGACCCCCTTTCGCCTTCAGAACTGCCTTAATTCTACGTGGCATTGATTCAACAAGGTGCTGAAAGCATTCTTTAGAAATGTTGGCCCATATTGATAGGATAGCATCTTGCAGTTGATGGAGTTTTGTGGGATGCACATCCAGGGCACGAAGCTCCCGTTCCACCACATCCCAAAGATGCTCTATTGGGTTGAGATCTGGTGACTGTGGGGGCCATTTTAGTACAGTGAACTCATTGTCATGTTCAAGAAACCAATTTGAAATGATTCGAGCTTTGTGACATGGTGCATTATCCTGCTGGAAGTAGCCATCAGAGGATGGGTACATGGTGGTCATAAAGGGATGGACATGGTCAGAAACAATGCTCAGGTAGGCTGTGGCATTTAAACGATGCCCAATTGGCACTAAGGGACCTAAAGTGTGCCAAGAAAACATCCCCCACACCATTACACCACCACCACCAGCCTGCACAGTGGTAACAAGGCATGATGGATCCATGTTCTCATTCTGTTTACGCCAAATTCTGACTCTACCATCTGAATGTCTCAACAGAAATCGAGACTCATCAGACCAGGCAACATTTTTTCAGTCTTCAACTGTCCAATTTTGGTGAGCTCGTGCAAATTGTAGCCTCTTTTTCCTATTTGTAGTGGAGATGAGTGGTACCCGGTGGGGTCTTCTGCTGTTGTAGCCCATCCGCCTCAAGGTTGTGCGTGTTGTGGCTTCACAAATGCTTTGCTGCATACCTCGGTTGTAACGAGTGGTTATTTCAGTCAAAGTTGCTCTTCTATCAGCTTGAATCAGTCAGCCCATTCTCCTCTGACCTCTAGCATCAACAAGGCATTTTCGCCCACAGGACTGCCGCATACTGGATGTTTTTCCCTTTTCACACCATTCTTTGTAAACTCTAGAAATGGTTGTGCGTGAAAATCCCAGTAACTGAGCAGATTGTGAAATACTCAGACCGGCCCGTCTGGCACCAACAACCATGCCACGCTCAAAATAGCTTAAATCACCTTTCTTTCCCATTCTGACATTCAGTTTGGAGTTCAGGAGATTGTCTTGACCAGGACCACACCCCTAAATGCATTGAAGCAACTGCCATGTGATTGGTTGATTAGATAATTGCATTAATGAGAAATTGAACAGGTGTTCCTAATAATCCTTTAGGTGAGTGTATGTATGTGTGTGTGTGTGTGTGTGTGTGTGTGTATATACACTATATTGCCAAAAGTTTTGGGACGCCTGCCTTTACATGGACTTGCACATGAACTTTAATGACATCCTATTCTTAATCCGTAGGGTTTAGTATGGAGTTGGCCCACCCTTTACAGCTATAACAGCTTCAACTCTTTTGGGAAGGCTTATGTTTAGGAGTGTGTTTATGGGAAATTTTGACCATTATTCTAAAAGTGCATTTGTGAGGTCAGGCACTGATGTTGGACGAGAAGGCCTGGCTCACAGTCACGCTCTAATTCATCCCTAAGGCATTCTATCGGGTTGAGGTCAGGACTCTTTGCAGGCCAGTCAAGTTCCTCCACACCAAACTCGCTCATCCATGCCTTTATGGACTTTGCATTGTGCTCTAGTGCGCAGTCATGTTGAAAGCCATCCCCAAACTGTTCCCACGAAGTTGGGAGCATGAAATTGTCCAAAATGTCTTGGTATGCTGAAGCATTAAGAGTTCCTTTCACTGGAGCTAAGGGGCCAAGCCCAACCTCTGAAAAACAACCCCACACCATAATCCCCCCTCCACCAAACTTTAGTCAGGCAAGTACCGTTCTCCTAGTAACCGCCAAACCCAGACTTGTTCATCGGATTGCCAGACAGAGAAGTGGGATTCATCACTCCAGAGAACACGTCTCCACTGCTCTAGAGTCCAGTGGTGGCGTGCTTTACACCACTGCATCGACTTTTTGCGTTGCACTTGGTGCTTAGCCATGGAAACCCATTCCATGAAGCTCTCTACGCACTGTTCTTGAGCTAATCTGCCAAGTGTGCTTCCACACAAAATTTTTTTTTTTGGTAATGAACCTTCTAGTGCACACATAAATATAACAACAAGAAGAGTTGTAATAGAGACTTCAAGTTCAAATTTATTTATAAAGCACATTTAAAAACAACAAACACTGAACCAAAGTGCTGTACAATTAGGAAAAGATACAGTAAAATACAGTAAAAGAAACAGAAAAAAACATTCTAAAATTAATAAAAGATTGCAAGAGAGAGAAAAATAGTCAACAAGTCATACAAATACAAACGGACTCATACAACTAAAACCCCTATACACCTCAAGCAACACCATAGGCTAAGGACAAAATATGTGTCTTCAACCTAGATTTGAATGTGGGCAATGTGGTAGAGGACCTGACAGAGAATAGAAGTGCATTCCACAACTTGGGGCCGCAGTTACAAACGACTGATCGCCCTTGGTTTACAAACAGGAACGAGAAACAGAAAGAAGCAACTGATTTGATGGGCGAAGAGATCTCACTGCAGAATATGGTTGAAGGAGAACGACAATGTACTTTGGTGCTAGACCATGCAAGGCTTTATAAACATACAGCAAAACCTTAACTTTGACTCGGTAGTCAACTGGTAACCAGTGCAAGGAAGCAAGAACAGGGTTGATTTGCTCTCTCTTCCTTGTACCCGTTAGAAGTCTAGCTGCTGCATTTTTAACCAATTGCAAGCGACTTAAAATAACAAGTCAGAATAAACATATTTACAGATTATCAACATATGAATAAATAGGGATAATATGAATAAATAGGGGTAAATTTGTAAAGTATTGCGCTAAAAGTGGATATATATTATTATAGCATTGGTTTATAGGGCTTCACAAGTTCACGTAACCCTGTTTTAATGGTTTAAACATTTTTAATTAAGTCATGCTCTTTTTCTGTCTCTCTCTCCAGTGTTGCTGAGGTGTTGGAGAAACAAGGTCTCCAGAAGCCCATCTCGTTCGTGAGGAACAGTCAAAACAGCAAAGAGGAAGCTCACCAGCTGATGGTCCGACTCACTCGTCACACAGGACGCAAGTATGACGCACACACGCACACACACACACACACACACACCACCTTAACATTTCCCAGAGCACTCATGTGCACCTGTCTCACTGTCGTTCGCTTAGAAACCCTCCTGTGAGTGAGACAGTGTGGAGAAGTTTACTTCAAGATCTCCTGGACATGCAGCAAAATGTTTATACCTGTCTAGAGCCAGAAATTTGCCATCAGGTACTACAATATTATATAATATGTATTATTATATTTTATGCTTAAATTAAATTGTATTATATTGTATATATTTTATTTAATACTTGTCGGGTTTGTCACAAAGCTTTTATTTTTTACTGTTCTACACTGTATGTTATGCTCCTTACTGAAGTTTTTGAGTTCCCGTGATCTTTCTGCTCTACTTTTCGCACTGTTTCCTTCTGCCTCACAGCTCCAACATTATCTATCCTTTCGCTAGGGGTGGGCGATATGACCAAATTCTTATTTCACGATATGAGGAATTTTATTTCGCGATAACGATATATATCACGATATAGGTGTTTTGTTATTTTATCTAATTTCTGTTATTAAAAATAAGAAAAAAGCATAATTACAAAAAATAGGACAAATACAATATAACAAAAATATGAATACATTTTTTCAGGTACAATAGGTTAAAGGTGCACTATGTAACTTTTCCGTCCGCTAGAGGTCGCCTATTCAAAACAAAGGCGTAGTTTGATGACACCAAGTTTTAGCGCAGAATCTTGGGACATGTGGTCTTCATCTCACAGCTGGTGGAAAATAATCGGGATAGGACTCAGGCAGAAATCATGTACATGGATGCGATTATTAACGTTACTGTAGTGTGAAACAGAGCAGGACCGAGTGTTGTGGGAGCTGAGCAAGACCGCTGGAGCGATTGCGCAACACACGCCTCGCGAGTGGCGGGACTTTTATTATGCCAAGTCGTCTGCGCCATTTTCGCTTTTCCGGTCATGAGTATGAGGTAACGCAGCTTTGTTTATCATATTAGATACATTTGAGTGTGTTGAAAATGATGTTTTGACATTACTCTGTGCGTTCGCTCTGCAGCTGCACACTGCAGTAAGAGTAAAGCGTTTCTGCTAAATAAAACCGGAAACCGAGGGTAACGCAGATATGACGCAATTGACAGGCGACTCCCTCACACGTCCCGGTTCCTTGGTTAAAATAGCAATTTTCTCACGATTTACAAATAATTGGAAACATATTGCAAGTACTCAATTGAACAAAATGTATAACACTGACCTAGTGGTTTTTGGACATTTTACTGCAAGAATGTTACATAGTGCACCTTTAATTTAACATGTTAGAATTAGTACAGAAATGTAATCAATGTAAAAAATATTGAATAGTCATCACTGTATGAATTAAATATACATTTATTCTTATTAAAGCTAAAAGTTATTCAGTCAAGAGCAGTAAGTTATTTTCTTTTGTTTGATTCACATTAATGACACCGAGCAGCAGGTAGATATAAGGCTAAAATTAAAAACATGAAGAAAATTTTTAATTTGTTACTTAAAAAATAAAGTTTTGATAATTTATTATTACTACATTAGTGTTAGTATTATAATTACATTGAGACAGTATTTAAATTCTACTGTACAACAGTAATGTTTTTGTCAAGTTAAACCAAACCTTTATTTTGACGGGTTGCCGTAAAGACCTTTGAGTTTCTGTGTGTTTATGCAAGGATGGTAGTTTTTCTCAAATGAAACGGTAAAATACTCATAAAGTGACTCTCAGTGGCTCTGGAGATGACGTTTGTGCGTTCATGTCCTCATATGAGACGGCAGAGATGGAAACATGCGACCGTCACGCGCGATTCTGAGTGAGTGTGTGTGTGTGAGAGAGAGAGGGGTAAATTAAACCGCGCACCTGCACCATTCATTCGCATAGAGACACGCAGGATTCGTATTTAAATAGTTTTTTAGCAGTTTTATATTCACAGACACTATTCTATATCACCAGATGTGTTCTCAGGTACCAAAATTTGGTACCGATTGATTTAATGTGAATTGGTACTCGGTAGTACCGACGTAATTCGGTCGGTGCCCTTAAAAGTACCGAGTTCGGTACCCAACCCTAGTATTCACCCATTCAAGCGCAATAAGACGTGAAAGAGAACTGAATTTGCGATCGCATGCTGAGAGAGGCAGCTTTCTGTGTCACTATATATATACATATCACTATATACACGATATAGCAAAATATATAACGATAGACATTTTATACTGTGGTAACGATATATATCGTCACACCGCCCAGCCCTACCTTTTGTTACCTTCTTTTGTTGCTCACCCTGGTTTTAATCTGTTAGTGTATGTCTGTATATCCGTATGCATGTGAAAGAGTCTCATACGAAGCATTAATGTGATGCTGACGGTGGGCTTTGTCTGTTTGCTCTGTAATTTAGCAGCATTCTCTAACGAGGCTGCGTTCCCTTAACTATCGATTTCTTCATCACAATCAAGAGCAGAACAGCTGAGCTGAACTTGCCATCAGGAGTTCATCCTCAACTCTCTGCTGCTCACCCCTTCGACTAGAAAGAAAAAAGATTAAAAACAACAACAAAAGAGAATTATCCTTCAACCTGTTCTCTTTTCGAATTGCTCCTACCTAGTTCCTGTCAGCATGGGCTCCTGCACTGTATTTTTCTCCAAGCTACTGAAAGATGATCCCAGACGAGCAGTAAATTGAAAGTTCTGAGAACAAAATGAAAGAACTTGAATGTAGTTTTATGGAATTGGCATTCTCACCATTTCCCTTCTGCGTCTGGGTCCATTTGACGGAGTGCAGCAGAGTTGCTTTGAAATCTCTTCAATAGCTAAACAGCTAATGAACTTACACAAACCTCAGCAACCAGCTCTAAACTCTGCCTCACTTCTGTGGGTGTGCATTAGGAATGGCTCATTGGCTCGCAGACCGAGCAGGGGCGGATATTTCATTTTGTGCGGTGTTGGGAGTTAACCGTGTTATGTTTATAGGTGCAATGTGCACTGCAGATATTGGATTCTGTAATGCAGACAGATTAAAGCACTTGCAGATTATATTTCTAAAGACCATATGAAACTCCAAGGGCCACAGTTAATGACATTCTGGTTTTGCAGCGCACACACATGGACACACACTGGGGTAAAAAAAGAGAGAAGAAATAGTTGATTTCTTAATATTTGTTTCCAGTAATACTACTTTTATTTAGCTGATTTCAATTTGATTGTTCACTAAATCCCTTGAAACACTGCAATTACTTAATTATGATGGAAAGATATGAAACTATAGATACAGTTGTATTTTTTTCTCTGTTTATTACAAAATATTCAGATTTACAAATTTAAAAGATCATAAGTGTGTGGTTGTTAAAAAAAGTATGCTCACCCAGGCTGTATTTATTTAATAAAAAAATGGGTAAAAACAGTAATATTGTGAAATATTACAATTTAAACTGTTTTCTATTTTAATATATTCTAAAATGTAATTTATTCCTGTGATGGCAAAGCTGAATTTTCAGCATCATTACTCCAGTCTTCAGTGTCACATGATCCTTCAGAAATCATTCTAATATGAAGATTTGGTGCTCAAGAAACATTTATTATTATTATCAAATTAAAAAACAGTTTTGCTGCTTAATATTTGTGTAGAAACTGTGATACATTTTTGTCAGGATTTTTTTTTTGGAAACATGCATTTTCGCAGGACATTTTTTTGATGAATAGAAAGTTCAACATTTTATTTGAAATAAATAATTTAAAAATAGTTGCCAACTTTTGAATGGTAGGACAAGTAGTTTGAGAGTGTAGGGAAGACCCTTCATGGCTTTTTAAGGCTTTATTAAATAACCTTTTAGTAACTAATAGTTTCATTTTTGCTTAGATTTTCTGGTGAAGGTTTATCGGCAGTGTTGTGGTTGGTGTAATTCTTCACTACGAATTGCACCAAAAAATTATAATAATAATGTGCACTGATGGCATGCCAGAAGTATATCTCAGTGCTTAACAGATTCAGAGATTTTGTTGATTTATATGATGTTTTTTTATTGTCACCATTATAGAGTGCAACTGTTGGCTTCCCGAAGTAAAAATCCTATTCATTTTCTTCATTGGGGAACTGGTGGTCAATATAAATGATTTAAAAAAACGTTCCCCTATGTAGAAAATGAATGGTATTTTTACTTCAGGAGTCTGCCAGTTGCGCCCTATAACAGTGACAATCAATAAACATTATTTAAGCATAAATATGAGCTCTTAACCACTCAACAAATAGTGGTTAGTGGATTTTTGTGCAAAGAACAGAATAAATCATGAGCGAATTAGTTCTATCTATTATTTAATAATGCTTATTTTTTTTGGATTTTATGATGTTTTAATGAGGGAACTTTAAAAAGCATTTTAGATTGAGGAACACACAAATAGACCTAACCACACAAAATGCTGATTTCTTACTCTGCCTAAATGTAACTGAAGGCAACATTGAAATTACACAGAACACCACAGCTGTTGCACAGAGATGCTCATGAGATTGTTGTCATTGAAAGAGCAGTTTTTGATATTTCTCCTGTAGTGATTGTGTCTCGCCGGCAATTGTCTAAAGACAGGTGATTAATTGCCACCTGAACGTGTTCTTCCCGTGGGTCCCTGCTACATGGCACTGATCTCTTTCTTTCTCTTTCTCTGTCAATCTCTGTCTCTCTTGTCCACGCAGGTGTTTGTGGAGAGTCTGTTATGTTCAGGACGAGAGGAAAATGTCCGTCTGGCGGGTCAGCTGATGCACTGCAGCGCCGTGTCAGAGGACACTCCGGTCAGCGTTTCGTTCCGTGGTAAAGCTCACGCCCGTGTGCCTTATAGCCGCAGCGTGGAGCTGGTTTTGGCTGCCGCCCGTGAATACTTCAACTCTTCTGCCACCCTCAGTGACCCCTGCATGAACCTGGCACGGTATGATCTTCTGATTTGTTTAGATAGTCTGTGCTACTTCAGTCTATTTAAAATCTAGTAAACACCAGCACAAAATAATGTCCTGCAAGATTTTAATATTCCAGTGGTTCGCAAAGTATGAGGTCAGGGGAGCGTGGGTGACTTTCCTAGTTCTCAAACCTCATTCACTTTCACACATTGAGATCCTCACGGTTTGTGATACATGGTGGTTTTTATGAATGATGACTCAAAGTTTGGTTTAATTTTAAATTTAAAAATACAAAAAAACGAATTATTTCATATTGCTCATGTAAGGCAGTGCAACTTATTTTTCATTTATTTATAGTTTTTTTTTTTAAATTATTATTATTAATAATTTCATATAATATTAATAACGGTATTATTGTAAAAATAAGAATAATAAAATAACTCATTTTAATTATACAATAATTTATCTTGTATATAAATATATTTTTTTTATAAAAAAATAACATTTTTTTTTAAAAATATAAAACTGCTAATATTGTATGCTCCTGTTTTGATTTTAATTTGTGTCAGCTAAATGAATTATTACTTTTATTTTTCTTCATTATTATGCAAAAGTTTTTCTTCTTTCCCCCCCCCCCCCCCCCCAGCCCCAGCCCATTTGGCATGTGTACTCATGTCAAAAAAAATGAACTGACGGGGGGTTACAATCAAACTCTAGTTCGGACCAAGCAATCAAACCATGAGTGAAAATAGCCTGAAACTACCAGTTCAAACTCTGCTGCAGTTTTGTGAGAAGTTTATGATGAAAGAGGAAGAAACCCCACAGGAATTAAACCGTCCAACGTCATTCTGGTCTCCTGCCTCTCATATAAGTCCAGCCCTTCACAACGGCTATTATTGGTGTAATTAGCTGCCATAATGAGAGATCGACTCCATCAGAGACAGACAGTCGGTCGCTCACTTCCGCCCTGCAGCTCTAGGTTAATGTGTTTCCAGTCTCCCTGTCTGTCTGTCTATTTTTGTTGTCTTGGGCTGGAGCGTTAAGGGTGACAGACTGTGGCCCCTGAGCGATGGGCCGTGTTGCAAAGTGGGTCAGTAATTAGGCCATCATCTGTTCATGGGCTGGACGGGCCGCCACTCCATATGCATTCACACGCGTCTCGCATCACTGTCATTCTCTCACACTCGCATGCCACCGACAGACAGGAAAACTTAGATGGACAGTAATTATGAGCTTAATGTTTAAATTACAGTTCTTTCGCCTCAACTGAGAGAGACTGAAAGATTGAAAGCAAAATGGATGGAGAATGTAAATCTGTCAGTGAGGGACTCTAGGACTGGAAAGTGACTGACTGACTGATTTCCCTATTTGTTGAAAGAATCAGTAGTCTTCCTGTTTTGGAGGTAGTAGTTTAGAAATAATTTTAATGGTGCTTGCTAAGGCTATTTAAAGTGAAAGTTCACCCAGAAAGGAACCTTCTGTCATCCTTTACTCACCCTCATGTCATTCTAAACCAAAAGCACTTTCATTCATCTTAGAAAAACTAAATTTCACTAAAACTTTGACGCTTCAGAAAATTCTTTTAAAGGGGTCCTGAATTAAGAAATCAACTTTCCCTTGAGCTTTTGATATATAAAAGGTCATGGTAATATAAGAATATCCTGTAAGTTTCGGAGCTGAAAACTTCCTTGTTAGTCAAAGAAAAGCTTTTATAGACACCAGGCCCAGCAAACGCTCAATCTCAGAATGTGCCAGGCTGTGACGTCAGAGTGCAGTGAAACACCACCTTAACCGAAGAAGAAGAACGCCTGATTCTGTAGCCCCGCCCACTGATTCGTGCCTGACATGACATAGGCCTACATAGAGCTAAACCAGATCGAACTTCTAAGCAATAAACATACCGCATAAGCTTCATTCGGATTCCAATATTATGAATGCATGGATGAACTTTATTTTTAATGAATATCCAGCTCATGTGGGGAAGACGTTGCACGTTTGTTCCTTCATTTCACCGCGGATTCGTTTGTAAACAAGAGACTGGATTTGCAGACAGGATGAGATTACATGAATGAATGAAGCAACACACTTATGTGAGTAAAATTTTTTTTAATATGTGATAGTATTGCATCGTTACAGATCGTTTGATATCTATTGATTATGTGTACGTGTCTAACTGAACATAACTTAGCACACTGTCACAGGCTGGAGAATCCTTTATTTGTGGTGTTGTTGGTTCATTGCGATTCGTGATCAGACTCAGACATGTATGGGCCAGGGCTCGCAAAGCCCAACGTCCCGGGGCTATGTGTTTTCCAGACGGGCTACCAAAACGTAAGCCCGGCCTGCCGACGGGCTATCTTAAATAGTGAAATAACATTCCTTTCTTGATGAAACAACAAACCTCATTGGTTCTTGTGCATCAAGCAAGCACGTTTGAGATTCTGATTCCACTATTTTTTCATTATTACTTTTCCAAGCAAAAGGATTTTTTCTAGTGCTGTCAATTGATTAAAAAAAATGAACTAGATTAATCACACTTTTTTTTGTGTGTGTGTTTAATCACAATTAATCGCGATTAAAACACGTTTTTATAAGTGTTTAATATATTTTATAATGTAATAATTCTCCAAATTAATGTAGAAACAACTTAAAGACAGTATATTTTAAATACTTGTTTAATGGCATATTTTTATGAATGACGGCCAGTATCACTGATAATGCTGCTACTGATGTCTCAATGAAAATTACCCCCCCCATTTGTAGCCATTCAGGATTACAGTGTATTTTTCTCTCTCTCTCTCTCTCTCTCTTTCCCTCCCTCCCTCCCGCTTTCTTTTTTTTTTTTTTTTTTTACATTTTATTAGGCTTCAAAAAATATAATAACTTTTAATTTAAGTGAACTTAAAACAATCCTCACATAAACCCATAATAAATGTCATATTTACCTGTTAGACAAATGTACAGAATTGAATAAAGTTATCAAACAATCAGCACTGCATAAATTATAAATTAAATGTAGATTAATCCTTATTAAATCTACAAAAGTTCTTTAGTCAACAGCAGTGACCTTTGTTCTTTGATTAACATTAATGACAGACATCACAGCAGCAGTTTTATTAGGCTGCTGTCACTTTAAGATCTGCCCCTGCACACATCCCATTTTCTTTACGTTCATTTAAGACTTTATTTAACTTATTTAAGACTGGTCTTATGAGTCATTTTGGCATAATTGTTCGTTCAAGCGCGAAAGACAGCTCCATTCTGGCACGCTGTCTGTGTGTGCGATACTGGCGCATGTATTTCTGTGCACCGTGTGTGTGTCAGGACATTCAGAGACGGCGTGCTCTATTTTGTCTTGTCGTGCTTGAATGGTTGACAAGCATTTGCATGAACAAGAGCGTGATCATATAATGTAACGCTAGCCCAAGGATGACAGAAAAAACGGATGCTGCGTTAATTGCATTAAATATTGTTAACGCGTTAAACTGAAAACAATTTTACGCATGTGTTAACGTTAACACATTTTTACCTTATTAAAATTTCTATTGGGTCCCCATACAAATAATAGAATGCATGTAGGTTAATGTTTCTGAATGTTTTTGATGTCGGACATTGTTTTTTTCTACAAGCACTCTTGTAGCCACCTAGCAACGCCCTAGCAACCACCCAGAACATCAAGCAGCCTTGTAGCAACAGTGTCTATTAATGCTACCATTGAAGGACGTAACCAAGCTGTATCTATAGGAATAGAATATTATAGAGACTTGGGCCAACTACCTAGCAACCACCCAGGACACCCTAGTAACCACCTTGCAAAGTCCTAACACCCGCTTTTGCATAATGGCGGCAGGTTTTGCATGACACTCCTTTTAAAGAAAATCTGTTTTTTTATTATGATATATTGACTGTTGAGTTAGGTCATTTACTTTTAGATTCATCAACCTTTGTAAAGAGGTTAAGAAAATAAACATCTGTTGTGGTTTTTCAAACTAGGTTAAAATGCAAAATAAGTTTAGAAAAACCAACAGAATGCTAAAGATGCCCTAGATCTCTCTTCTGTTCCTGTCTAACTGTCCCTTCCTCCCTCTTCTTTCTAACAATGAAATAAATTGTGTGTGTGAGTGTGTGAGTGTGTGTGTGTGTGTGTGTGTGTGTGTGTATAAATTATATGTGGGGGTTTAATTAGATTGATTAACTTAAAACAAGATATTCATATTTTCTATATTTGCAAAACCATAAATACAACTTTCAAATTAGGTGTGAAATCGTATTTAAAAAAACTGTAATAACCTAAAATATATTCATATTCATATATTGTGTCTTGGCCTTGAAAACAGGCCTCCTGTGTGTAATCCTTAGAGAGCGAGTACTTAAGTCATCGTCACATACAGACACTTCCTGCCAAACAAAACCAAGAAAAACACTTGTAATTATTAGCTTACTGAGGCTAATCAGAAGCCTTCATTACAAAGACCGTTTTAGCCCCAGGAAGCAGAGGGTTGTGCAGAGTGTTTAGAGCGGTCATTTCATGTTGAATGAGTTTTACAGGGATTTTGTAGATAGCTGGTGCTGTTGGTACATTTTAATAGTAAAGCTGTTGTCTTGGAAACCGCTTTTCAACCATTTGGGCTGCTCTAACACACTGGGCAGAGTGTCTTTAAAGTGTTCAGTGGAAAGAAAGTGGAGCGATCAGAACATGAGGGTTTTCATCTGTCCGTGCTTCAGAAATCTGGTGGGATTGTGATGTGGTGAATTTGATAATGATTTTCCTAGTTCCTCAAGTCTTTGGTTGATCCTGGTCTTACAGCTCTAATGATGATCAGGACCATCATACCATCTAATCACCTTCAGTGTAACAGGGGTTTGGGGGGGATGTTTTTTCCTCATTTAAAAAAAAAAAAGATAAAATAAATTTCTGATTTTTAAAAAAGCTCTGAGTTTGCTGTGCTTGTTTGTAGGGATGCACAATTTAGACGAAAATTCTGTGATTTATGTAGCAATATGACTAATTATAATTAAGTAAAATATTAAACAAAATACATATTTGCAATATAATATTTCACCGTAAAAATAAGAAAGTTGTGTATTTATGAAAATGTTGTAGTAATATATAAAAAAATTATAATAATAAATAACACATTTTTCAGTACAAATGTAAAGTTATAATGCTATTATTTATGGTTGTCCTATTTTCATATCCATCAAGCTTTTATTTTAAAAGACCTTAAAAGTATAGTTTACCCAAAAAGGAAAATTAGCCCATGATTTACTCACCCTCAAGTCATCCTAGGTGTATATGACATTCTTCTTTCAGACGAATACAATCAGAGTTATATTAAAAAATGTCCTGGCTCTTCCCAGCTTTATAATGGCAGTGAATGGCGGTCCTGATTTCCAAAAAGTCCAAAAACGCACATCCATCCATCCATCATAAATCCATCAGTAATCCATGCGACTCCAGGGGGTTAATAAAGACCTTCTGAAGTGAAGCGATGGGTTTTTGTAAGAAAATATCTTTCGCCGTAAAACAATGCTTACGGCCGTCTGTCGGAAGCTAGTTATTTTAGTTTATAAAGTTTTAAATATGGATATTTTTCTTACACAAACCCATCACTTTGCTTCAGAAGGTCTTTATTAACCCCCTGGAGTCGTATGGATTACATTTATGATGGATGGATGTGCTTTTTTGGACTTCAAAATAACTTACCCCAGTTATTTAGTTAATAGATAGCCATTATAAAGCTGAGTAAATCATGGGCTAATTGTCATTTTTGGGTGAACTATCCCTTTAAAGCTTCTCTTCTGTTGAATACAGACAGTTTATAAGTGCGTTCTCTTACATGTTTGGGAATGTGATGGACGTTACAAAAGAACTGATTTCAGATATCCACTAAAATTATCTTGAGTCTAGTTTAAATTACAAAAAAATAGAAGTTATGTTTTTTTAAATTTTATTTAAAAGATCATTATTTAATGCCTCTACGTATATATTCTGTATTGTAATGCAAAGACATTAAGTGCACTGTGTATCTTCGGCCTCCAAATGTTTGAATATCCAAATGTTAATTTTGCCTATGGGAAATGCTGTGTGATTAATAAGTATGCAGTCATTTAGCAGACACTTTCAAATAAAGCTTATAATATTATACTTCAAACAGGCACAGTATACTCAAGGTCACTGGTGATGTTTTTTTGTGAAAACAACAACCTTGTGGTTGCTCACCCCAGATCACTAAGCCACGCCACTATGATTAATATCTTGGGTACTGTATTTGTAGGAAACTGCTGCGTAAGCTCCTTAAACTATTTGAAGGGTTGTATAATTTTTTTTTTATGTTGGCCTGTAGTTGTACGACCCACAGTAAATCTTATGCAAAGCGGAGCTGGAAACAGTCTTCTGGGTCCGATTGCAGGGTCACTGAAAATAACTAGCATGTAAAACTCACAGATTGTAGAGGAAACTACTTGAAAAATACTGCTGCCTTTTGTTCTGTTTTTTTTTCTCCCTTCTTTCAAGCTCTTAAATTGAATCATTATTTCTGCTCTGCTTTCTCTGTTGCTATTGGCTTGGCTCAAAAGTGCACCGCTAGCTTCCCTAGGTCCAGCTGTCTTGGCCAAACTATATTGGAAAGTGACAGCAGAGCTGGGCTGGGATCTGCCTTTTATTTGTTTTTTGGTGTGTCCCTGTTGTCCTATGAAGCACATTTATAGCAGCACAGATGTGAAGCAGACGCCGGCCTCTGTGAGCCTCTGATAACAGTATGAAAGCGATGTGATGTCAGAGTCTCAGTCTGTAATTAAGAAATAAGAAGAATCAAAACTCATTTGAAGGAATGGCTTCTGCTTTTTCTGATTTGCTTTAAAGGAACAGTTCAATAAAACAAATTCTGCCATCATTTACTCCCCGTCATGTTGTTCCAGACCAATATGAGTTTCTGAGGATTTTTTTTTTTCGTTAAGAAAAGTAAAGAAGTTCTCTTAAATATTATGTTTTGAATATTTTGTGTAATAATTGGTGTGTGTCCATCAGGTCGTGTCTGCTGTTGATCACAGATTGTCCTTCTCTCGTCCAAGAGGAATTGGATCTTATCAACGCCCTCTCTCGGCTGGAGCAGTTTGGCGTGAAAGTTCTACCCTTACAAGGTAATGCGGCACTAACCTATTACTACTGGTCGAAAATTTTTCTCCTTCCATTCCCTTCAGGAGATTGGTGCGACCATTGGAAAACAAGCCCCTGATATTCCTGTTTGTATTTATTGCTCTGTTCGTGTGAGGAAAAAATCTCATAGAATCTCTATTCTTCATTCAATTAACATAAGGGAGAATTATATTTAATAATTTTAGTTTATGCACCAATACAACAATACATAGCAATTTATAAAATGGATTGTTCCGATCCTGGATTCTGATTGGTTGAGCCGCTTTCGAAGTCATTGTAAATTACTCTACAAACTTACACCTGTGACCGCATTACATCAGTATTACTGCGGCAATTAAAATAAATATTTTTATGGACTAACTGTTTTATAAAAGCTGTAAGCCCCGTGCATACATGCATACGTTTTTTACAAAAATAGTTTAAAATGTCAAGAATGGTCAACGTTTTTGAGTGATGAAGCATATAACTTTGTTATCGTCCAGCACTGGTCAAAACCTCACCTGTTTTTATCCTCTCTTTTTTTTAAGAGGAAGTGAAGTGATTCTTTTGTATGGTTTGTGCTATAAAAACTGAAAAGATGTGTATTTAAGATCTGTTCCAGTCGGAAAGGACTTTAATATTGTTATAAAATGAACATATTTGGCCATTGCACCATGACTCAGTTTTTCCCCCAGTGTCTTACATTTCAAGTTAAAAGCAGTTCAGCCTTGAAAATAGGTTCTTATCCATTCTTTTGGGCTCCGTCTAGCTGTTTTTTACAGCATGTCCTGTATGGACACCCCGTAATTCTTCAAAACCTGCGTTCTTGTGATATAACTGACACTCATCTGTCGTCAAGAGCTTTTCTTCATTCTTTTTTAGTTTTCATCCAGAAACTGTAGAGGTTACAAAAGAGAAATCTGGTAAAAACCAATGGTTAAAGTTCTGGAGATCTAAAGTATACAATTATTGAATCTCAATCTGTTGTTGTCAGTGAAGCACATTTGTGAGATGGTAGAGACAAATACCAAGTATCATTGATAATACATCACAAGTGAAAAGTGAAGTAAAAGTACTCATATTTCTAAAAAGGGAAGGCCTCTTTAGCCCCATGTGTGCTTCTCCCAGTGTCCTTTTGAAGAAGCGAAGGAACTCTTTTATCTAGTCAAGGCAAGGCTAGGAGCAGCTCAACTCTCCTTCCTAAACTTATGAAGGATGTCTGAATACATAAATTGGAATCTCTCCTTGAGCTCATTCTCCCTTCCTGACCCGAGTGACCCCGTGGCTGTCTGTGCGCGCCAGTCTTTTTCCTAGCAGGCGAAGTTATACACGCAACAGGGAGCTGTAGCCTGCCTCAAAGCTCGACTTACTGCTTAATTTATCTGCTTATTTCCCATCTACTTCTCTGATTTTCTCCATTCATAAGTGAAAGAGTGAAAGATAAAGAAGCAAAAGCTGAACTGTAATCAATTACACTCACGTTTAAGCAAACAACAAACCTCTTAGTGCTGCACGCAAAGAGGCTCGGCTGTTTTTGGAAGCAGATTAATGGCTTTGGCAGGTGCTGCTGATGGCTGGCTGGTCCGTGTGTGGTTCAGGTGCTGCCCCCGTGGCGTCTCCTCTGAAGATGGAGCTGTCTGCCCCCCACAGGCCTGTAACTTGTGGCCTGCACGGCCCCCTGCCTGCTGCAGACCAGCGTGACCTCCAGATCAATATTTTAAACTGTGCTCAGTCAGACAGCAGAGACCTGCTTTGTGTCCATCCAATTACCACACATCACAACTACTTGCTTGTTATGACAGGAAGCGTGGAGAAAGCGTGCAGTGAATTCCGTGTTTTTTCATAAACTTTTTTTAGTTTTAGTTAGATCTTTGCTGTGTTCTAAATAGAATACTAGCTGATGCATACTGCACAGTGCATACTGTGTACTGCATTATGTTTTTTTTTTTTTTTAATAGTATGTGTAACAGTGTGAATAAAAGGCCATGGGAATGGAAAGTCAAATCAAGTGAGTTGCATTATGGTATGGGGAGAGTGGGGTAAGCTGTGCCACCTTTTAAAGGGATAGTTTACCAAAAAATGAAAATTAGCCCATGATTTACTCACCCTCAAGTCATCCTAGGTGTATATGACATTCTTCTTTCAGACGAATACAATCGGAGTTCTATTAAAACATGTCCTGGCTCTTCCAAGCTTTATAATGGCAGTGAATGGCTGTTTCTGTTTTGAAGTCCATAAAAGTGCGTCTATCCATCATAAAAGTGCTCCACACTGAAAACAGTTTCTTATCCATTCTTTTGGGCTCCGTCTAGCTGTTTTTTACACAAGAGCATGTCCTGTATGGACACCCCTTAATTCTTCAAAACCTGCGTTCTTGTGATATAACTGACACTCATCTGTTGTCAAGAGCTTTTCTTCATTCATTTTTAGTTTTCATCCAGAAACTCTGTAGAGGTTAATAAAGGGGTTAATAAAGGCCTTCTGAAGCGAAGCGATGCGTTTGTGTAAGAAAAATATCCATAATTAAAACTTTACAAATTGTAATCTCTAACTTACGCTAACTGTCGTACATGCGTTCACGAGAGACTGGCGCTCCAGCGTAGGATGCAGGCGTAGCGTAAGTTCCGGTGACGAACGCAGAAGCGCAGATGATAGAGCAAAACAAAAGTTGGTTCTTGCGATAACTAGCATATTCTCACCGGAGCGTCCTACGTCATACGCTGGAACGGCAGTCTCTCGTGAACGAGCATACGACAGTTAGCGCAAGTTAGAGATTACAGTTTGTAAAGTTTTCTTACACAAACGCATCGCTTCGCACTTTTATGATGGATAGATGCACTTTTATGGACTTCAAATCAGAAACAGCCATTCACTGCCATTATAAAGCTTGGAAGAGCCAGGACATTTTTCTGAAAGAAGAAGGTCATATACACCTAGGATGGCTTGAGGCTGAGTAAATCATGGGCTAATTTTCATTTTTGGGTGAACTAACCCTTTAACTGCTTTGTCCCCTATGCAAGGAGAAATTAGATTTTAAGGTGTCTGCCATCAACTGAAATTAAAGGGATAGTTCGCCCAAAAATGAAAATTGTGTAATTTACTCACCCTCAAGTTGTTGGAAGGCAATGGCTACCGTCAACTGTTTGGTTAAACAAACATTCTTTAAAATATCTTCTTTTGTGTTCAGCAGAAGAAATAAATCCATACAGGTCTGGAACAACTTCAGGGTGATTATGACAATTTTCATTTTTTGGGTAACCTATCCCTTTAAGTTAAACTATCCATAACATGATTTCTCAAAAGTCCAGAGATGCAACTTGCCCCACATTAAGGATTTACATTTCAAATAAAAATAAAATGAAGATAAATGAGAACAACAAAGAATACTAGTGTATCATAGCCATTCCCAAGATTTAATTTGTTGTATGTTATCCACATTTTCATAAACTATTTTATTCAATATTTAAAATGGAATATTTTAAGATTATATTTTAATATACATGTTAGTATTTTTAATTTGCAATCGATCTTTTATTTTTTTGGGGATATAATACAATAATAGTATTTCCTGCAATTGTACAGTAGGTAAAGCTTACTTTCACTATTACTTGAGCCACAACTTACCATAAAGTGTCTGGCAAAATTTGATTTGTGGGGGCAAATGGTTTCATTTAATAATTAATGGATGATCTTTAAAAAGAAAAAAAAGTATAGGGTTTACTTTTTCATGTGTGTTTGTCACAGGCAGCTGTATCTGATGGGCTCTGTCTTAAATATATGGTCATGTGACACATAATAGTTTGTCTGATATTCTACAGAGATTACAAAGCACATTGGCTCAGTGTAGAGAATCTAGTAAAAGCAATGTTAAATCTGATGATCTAAAGTGAAGAATCAAATTATGCCAGATTAGTGGGCTTGTATGAAACGGTGATTGTATACTGCACATTCTGGCTATTCTAGCCGGTATATACAGTACTGCATTTCTGCTAGGTCTTAACTTTGGTCTTTGTTTTGTCCCGCTCTTTCATTTCCTCTTTTTCTCTGCAGTGCGTCTGCGGACAGATCGTCTATCATTGATAAAGGAGTGCATCTCTCAGTGCCCTACTGCATACAGACAGTCCACTCTTCTGCTCAGTCTGGCCAGACTGCTGCGTGTTGCAGGTAAAACCGAATTAAAGCTTCCCTTAGCATCAGATTAACAGTCCGTTTATGTATGTCCGTTGCAGAAAAAAAGCTTGAACGGAAGTATTTCCAGCTACGAAGATTCATCACTGCTGTCAAAGACAGCCTGCAACAGCAGTTATGATAAAAATTACCCGCATCAGTTCTCGGCATTGCTTCAGCCAGGG
Organism: Rhinogobio ventralis; assembly: GCA_039654625.1. Taxonomy (NCBI): domain Eukaryota; kingdom Metazoa; phylum Chordata; class Actinopteri; order Cypriniformes; family Gobionidae; genus Rhinogobio; species Rhinogobio ventralis. The sequence continues at coordinate 25,544,839 of CM077210.1, read as the reverse complement.
ATTTCTTTTAGTTGTTAGTCAGTGTAATCCCCGAAAGTTATAAATATTTTGATGCCATTCCAACATGACAAGACAGTCGTACACGTCAGTGACTATTTCATATATATTAAACAGTGCTAATCTGTAAACTTTACAGAGTGCGTTTAATCTGTATCTGCTGAATCAGCAGCGTCCTGTCTACAGGTGAAATAAATAGATGGATACGCATGAGTGAGGGATTGAATGATTAAGTAGGCATTTCTTTGATGTATGCTTTGCTCAGGGGTTGGAGATGAATATTGCATCGGACAGCCCAAAAACATGAGCATCAGAGATGTGACCTGATGAATCAACAGTTAGTTCCATGAATCAGCATGAAGTCTCTCTCTCTTTTTTATTCTTTCTGAAGTAAATCCATTGTGCATTTTTGTAAGGGTGATTGTGTAGATTTAAAATATATCCAATTTATATTTGTACCTGGCCCAAATATATTTTGTTCAGTGTGCTGTGTTGTCCGCTGCAGATAATTGGTCTGTGCTGTTTTGTCCCACATTCAGTATGGTTGGCTTTCAGTGTTTCATACACAGGAAATGGCTGTGCGAAATCAAAGACAGCAGGGTAATTTTCCAGTCGTGCCAGTACGACCTAGCAAAATTGAGTCACACTGACAGGATAAATGGGTGCAAAATGCAACCCTGCTATAAATTAGCCACTTTTAACAAATAGGATACAAAATAGATCCTGGGGCTTTTAAAAAATTCAACAGTCATATCTTTTTCACCAAATAGTCAGTGAAAGGTGCTGGTTAACCTTCAAAAATATTGATCATCAACCTTAGCTCGTATAATATTAATATAATTTTTTAAGCTATTCATTTTATGAGGTTTGCAATGTTTTAATTTATTCATATTTTTTCCCCCTCCCTTTCCCCCAACCTTGTTTACACAATTTAGGAATTTTTTTCCTAGCAGTAAACATAACCAGAATAATGGGTTGCCAGAATAAGTAACACAGTTATAAATTAAGCGGTCATCCAGCAGATACTCTAGCAGTTTTTTCTGTTGTCCAAATGTATTACTGATACATATACTGGTACATACATTTACATATACAGTCTTGCTCAAAAGTTTACACACCCCTGGTAAAATCTGTGAAAATGTGAATAATTTTATCAAAATAAGATGCATGTTTTTTTTTTTTTTTCAGTACTGTCCTGAATAAGATATTTGACATAAAAGATGTTTACATGTAGTCCACAAGACAAAAAATAGCTGAATTTATAGAAATGACCCCGTGTTAATGTAATGTACCCTTCTTAATACAGTGTGTCGTTACCTGGATGATCCAGTTTTTTTATTTTTTTATTTGTGATGGTTGTTTGTTTGTCCTAAGCAGTTAAACTGCCCAATGTTCTTCAGAAAATTCCTTCAGATCCTGCACATTCTTCAGTTTTCCAGCATCTTTTGCATATTTAAACCCTATCCAGCAGTGACAGTGTGAAAAGATGGATCTCAAAATCAGGAGGACAATCGAGTGACTCAAACACAACTATTAAAAAAGGTTCAAACACTCACTGATGCTCCAGAAGGAAACACGATGCATTAAGCATGAAAACCTTTTGAATTTACAGGGTAAATTGTACTTAATTTGTCTTCCGGGAAACATGTAAATATCTTTTGTTGCTTCCAAAGGGCAGTACTAAATGGAAAAAATTGATATTTAAACAAAAGAAGGGACATTTTGACATCTTCATCCTGTTCAAAAGTCCACCACACCCTTATAATAGCTTGGGTAAACTAGATGATTGGTTGAGTTTCAGTTGAAACAGTTTTTGTAAAAACGGAGAAATATGAGATTATTTACTCGCAATAAATGGTGTTACTTCTTACGTCACAATGTTAAGCAGTGTTTAATTGAGGTGACAGATAAATATTACATATTACAAAAGTTTAACTATCAAAACAACAGATTAGACCAAAGTCAGAATTTAATAGGTAATACATACACTCACCTAAAGGATTATTAGGAACACCTGTTCAATTTCTCATTAATGCAATTATCTAATCAACCAATCACATGGCAGTTGCTTCAATGCATTTAGGGGTGTGGTCCTGGTCAAGACAATCTCCTGAACTCCAAACTGAATGTCAGAATGGGAAAGAAAGGTGATTTAAGCAATTTTGAGCGTGGCATGGTTGTTGGTGCCAGACGGGCCGGTCTGAGTATTTCACAATCTGCTCAGTTACTGGGATTTTCACGCACAACCATTTCTAGAGTTTACAAAGAATGGTGTGAAAAGGGAAAAACATCCAGTATGCGGCAGTCCTGTGGGCCAAAATGCCTTGTTGATGCTAGAGGTCAGAGGAGAATGGGCCGACTGATTCAAGCTGATAGAAGAGCAACTTTGACTGAAATAACCACTCGTTACAACCGAGGTATGCAGCAAAGCATTTGTGAAGCCACAACACGCACAACCTTGAGGCGGATGGGCTACAACAGCAGAAGACCCCACCGGGTACCACTCATCTCCACTACAAATAGGAAAAAGAGGCTACAATTTGCACGAGCTCACCAAAATTGGACAGTTGAAGACTGGAAAAATGTTGCCTGGTCTGATGAGTCTCGATTTCTGTTGAGACATTCAGATGGTAGAGTCAGAATTTGGCGTAAACAGAATGAGAACATGGATCCATCATGCCTTGTTACCACTGTGCAGGCTGGTGGTGGTGTAATGGTGTGGGGGATGTTTTCTTGGCACACTTTAGGCCCCTTAGTGCCAATTGGGCATCGTTTAAATGCCACGGCCTACCTGAGCATTGTTTCTGACCATGTCCATCCCTTTATGACCACCATGTACCCATCCTCTGATGGCTACTTCCAGCAGGATAATGCACCATGTCACAAAGCTCGAATCATTTCAAATTGGTTTCTTGAACATGACAATGAGTTCACTGTACTAAAATGGCCCCCACAGTCACCAGATCTCAACCCAATAGAGCATCTTTGGGATGTGGTGGAACGGGAGTTTCGTGCCCTGGATGTGCATCCCACAAATCTCCCATCAACTGCAAGATGCTATCCTATCAATATGGGCCAACATTTCTAAAGAATTCTTTCAGCACCTTGTTGAATCAATGCCACGTAGAATTAAGGCAGTTCTGAAGGCGAAAGGGGGTCAAACACAGTATTAGTATGGTGTTCCTAATAATCCTTTAGGTGAGTGTATATTTAATGTTTAATCTTTGCTACTTTTCATGATAGCTTTATTTTATGCTAAATAATAATTTTCAAAAGTTTCCATCAAAAAGCATGGAATTGGCACTTCTAAAAAAAAAACAAATCAAGAGACACCAGAGTGCCCCCCATTTGTGGGAAGTGTCGTTAGTTAAAAAATTCACCCCAAACTCTTTCAGACACTTATTTTGTGAGTCAGCATGGGTATCGGTTGTCTTCTCCTAGGTGAAGCGTGCACTGCGTGTGTTGGTTGCAGGGGGTAATTGAGGTGATTCCAGAGCTCTGACTCTCTCTGAGCATGTCAGACAGATCAGTATGCAGAACATCAGAAGCTCTTCTTGTCGTATATAGTGGAATTGATTAGCTCTATGAAGTGACTGGGTGTTTGCCGGGCTAGTGTTTGATGTATTCACCTTGGCTTACCTTCGACTAATCACCGTAGGGCTGTTTTGTTTGTGCGCATGTGTCAGCACACCTGTGCCTATACCTCTGCTGGCATAAGAGAAAGGTGAAATGAGGAGAAACAGACAGCAATAAATGCTCCTGATATATCAAGACTTCCATGTCACATATAAATCATGTATATGACTGAAATATGCCACTTCCCGTAGTATTGACCCTTTCGATTTTACTGGCGAATAATCATATCCATCCAATCGCAGGTGCTCACACACATGCACACGCTCACTTTCATGACTCCGCTCGTATTATTGCCTGTCTGGCCTTTGATGCTCGACACACACTTTAATGAAAAAGACACAACCCCTATCACTGTTTTCATCGGGCTTCATGGTCTTTTTTATTTCCTTATTTTGGACTGAGATCAGAGCTGTGTAAGAGGGCATTCTCTGTCTCTGAGATGTGATTGTGATATTTGTACAACATCTAAGCAGCCATCCAGGAATTTCTCAAAAACACATCTGAAAGGAATTTAATTTACTGCTGAATAGTTTCATGTTCTGGACCTTTGCACTTCCATTTGACTGAACATTTGAGTAGTAGAACCATCTTTTATGGCATTTTTTTTGTTAATACAGTCAGTTTTGAGAACTCAAAAGAAAAAGAGAATTCTAAGTACTCATAATTTTTGTTTGAACTGATTTGTTTAATTTGAGTTGGCTCTACTCAAACCAATTAATTATTTTGAGTGTTAGGGTTTAGAGTGTATTATAGTGATCAGAACCTTAGAATGAGGAGTTTATTAGTGAACTTTGAAATGAGTGACAACTGAAATAAAATGTGCTGCTGGTGATTCTAATGACAGCCAGATGATATAGCATTTACCACTTAATGTTCCAGAATCTCATGGTTGTATGATGGTTTTGGTGTTGATTTAGGTGATGATGAGGCCAGGAGGAAGGGTCAGGTGCTCACGCTGTTGGCAGAACAGGCTCTGCACTGTCAGGATTTCAAGGCCTCCTACATCCACTGCCAGGATCTGATGGCTGCAGGTAAGCCGGCACGGCTTGACTTAAAATCTCACTTCACTTTCTACATTGTTTTCATCCAAATCAGAAATGCACTGCAGGTTTTCAGAGATCAGACTTTTTTTTTTCTCTCTCTCTTCAAGCCTAAGAGTTTTAAGAGAAAACTACTCTCAAATCATGTGAGAATAAAATCTTGCAGTAATATTTTTTGCTTTTGCGTTTTTTCACCTAGCATATATCCATAACAAATATCCAAAAAACACTTGCACAGTGTGATAAATTTCATGCAGTTGTGTACTGGATTTGAAATTCCAATTTGAAATAATGGCTCATCCCCTGTCATTGTCACCTATCAATGACGTAATATCCTCGGTTTCTGCTTGTAGAAACCATGGCAACATACGTGGACAAATGCGGACGTGGTGGGTAAACAGCATTTAGCACGCCGTTGTTATGTGGTTCAGTCATCATGGATCACGATTTTTCATTGGCGAGCTCAAAAAATAAAAAAAACGTAAACGTAGATTAACTGAGGCAAGCAGGCTTCGGGACAAACGGAGTATGGCAATCAGTGCAGGGGCGAGAGCCATGAGAGAACGGCACGAGGCCGGTGGCGTGATTGATAATGAGCGTCACCTGCGTGCTGCACTGGTCTCGTATCTCTCACGGAGGAGCTTCGGAAGCATAAAAGGAGGAGCGACAACAGTGAAGGAAGAGAGAGGACCAGGTCTGGACTATTTTACGTTATGTTTTGTTTATGTGCGTGTGGTAGTCATCCGTGAGGGGCTGCTGCTTTTACTTTCGGTTTGTTTATTTTATTATTAAAGTGTTTGAAACGTTCACCAGTTCCCGCCTCCTTCTTCCCTGATCCTTTAACCTTGTTACATGGAGAAATAAAACGAGGATCAATATCGGCGTGGCGTTTTCAAGATGGAGAGAGCTTTGCGACAAATTTATACAGTATGTGTGGCACAAAAATATTTACCCATTAGTTGCAAATACTGTGGGTTCGTTCAAATTTACTTTTAGTACGACTGTTTTAAACACGTAAAACAGTCCAGCATTAACCCACCAAATCATTTAACAAATAATCACGTATCAGTAACATGCTAATATATCATTACATTTCACGTTCCTTGCAGCTAATTCAATACGATGACATAATATTGGGGCTGAACGATTTTGGAAAATAATCTAATTGCGATTTTGTTTACGAATATTGCGATTGCAATTTTTTTTTAAAGCTTGTTATCTTCTTTATTATTCAACAAATACAAGCAATTAATCATTTGTATAGTATGACCAACACTTCTTTAGACCTGATAATAAAAAAAAAAAAAAAAAAAAAACTGTGCCTCATTCGGCCTACTTCACCGCCCATTTGGTCATAATGTTATGCCTGATCGATATATTATTCATGTTAATATTGAAATAGAGTCTGTAGGGTTCCCACATTATTAAAGCATCTGGAAATATCAGGGAAGTTTAAAAGTATGGTCTGCTGACGAATGAAAAACTACAATTGGAAATATTTGCTAGTTTGACTAGAAGTTGCTCTTTAAAGTGATATGATAAATCATTATCCACAAACCATGAAAAGACATGCCGATTCATTTTTCATAGATGTTTCATCCAAGGGTGTTGTACAGCATCAGAATTTATCAGTATTTTCATAAGGTTTGAGGAGCAAAATGTTTTGAGTGTGATCAGCAGGACCATCTTTATCATTCTAGACAGATTCATCTCTAGTCAGAGCTCAAAGGTGTTTTATGTGTGTGTGCGTGTGTGGGGCTGTTCAGTCAATGCGCCATCAGATATTGGAAAGAGACTGGTGTTGTGTGCATGTGTGTGTATGCTTCAGGCAGGGGTAGATTAATGCAGGCTTGAGAACAGAAGATGTGCTAATCTCTGATTGCTATCGGCAGCAGTCTCACAGCCTCGCTAACATCAGTGTGGAAAATGGGTTAGCTTCTCTCCTGCTTCACTGTGTAATTATTCAGTCACATGGAGAATTAGAAAGAGAGGAAGAGTGCTAGAGATTAAAAAGATTTACTGAATACATGAGGCAATAAGAGCCATGGATGGAAAAACAAGAATATAACTGCAACAGATTCTTGAAACTATGCTAACTCAAAGCCAGAACTACAGTGGCTGATGCTGAAGCAAGGGATTGTGGGTTTTGTTGTTTTTTTTTGTTGCTGGCCGGATGTTGTAAGAAATGAGTGTCTGTCTGTCTGTCATTTGTTGGTTCTGTAATTCTATCTATTTGTATCTGTCGGCCTGTCTGTCTATCAACCTTTATTGACAGACTTGCGTTATCTGTCTGTCTGTCTGTCTCTCTGTCATTTGTTCGTTCTGTAATTCTAACTGTCTGTCTGTCTGTCTAATTACAGACCTTTTATACTTTCAATTAAGGTTTTTTCAAGCCAACATTTATCGACAGACTTTCATTTTCTAGTTGAAAATTATTCATTTAGCAGGTACATTTCTTCCGTTTTCCTTATTCTGCCTTAAATTCAAATTTGAATGGCAATTAAATATTTATGAATTGAATCAGAATTTAAAAGGCGATCCTGAATAGTGCTCAACCCTGGAAAACGTTGGTTTCTAAGTGCTCTCTTTATGAGTTTTTTTGTTATCTCTTTTGAAACACTCTCTCTATGGGAGTTTAATGTCCCCTGTACAGTATATGGCCGTGCATGTTCATAAATTTCTTGTTTTATTTTTTGCTCTCTTACTCTCTTACTCTCTCACTCCAGGCTATAGTGATGGTTGGGATGTGTGCGCCCAGCTGGGGCAGTGTGAGACGTACTCGCAGCTCTCTGCCCGTCAGGAACTGATGGCGTTCTCCCTCACACACTGTCCTCCCAGCAGTATCCAGAACCTGTTAACGGCTTCCAGTTCCCTTCAGACGCAGGTGCCTTTTTGTCCACTTAGATCTGTTGTAACTATTTTCATATATGTATGGAGAGAAAGAGATTCTTGTTAGTGTCCATTAATTTCAAATACTTCAAGGAGAAACCTAACTCCTGACCTCCACTGCAGATATAGTTTAAACCCCTAGGATGCCTCTTATATTTATAGTTGGTATGCTTTGAATCTCTCTTCTATAGAAACATTTGCCAAGTGTTGCCAAGTTTTTGTTTATATGCATATGTTGTGTTGGACGCACTAGACATGGGCACTCTAGACTTAAAATGGAGCTTTTAAGTTTTGTAAATCTCCCCCAGCACAGATACTATAACCCCCGAGCACTCTTTCCAGCTCAAGCTGCCTCTATCTCCCTCTGTGTTGACTGCTTTGGTGTCAGGCTGCTTTCAGGAAAGACTTAAAGTAGATTTATGAATACCAGGATAGACACCACATTGAAACACTCAAAAGAAAATGTATTGAGGAATGGAATAGTAATTTAAATAAGTTTTACTGCGGTGTCAAGTATAAATACTGGCAGAACGATTAAACATTTAAGAGCAAAGAAAATTGAAGAGAAAAAAAGGTATTATGCTGAAGGGTAGGAATGAAAAAGTCAATGCTTTGCTCTCCTCTCTTGTCTTAGGTTCTGTACCAGGCTGTAAATTACAAGATTGATCCCTCTCAAGCCCGGAGAACAGGCAGCGAGCTGTCAGAGGTAAAGAACAACGCTTCTGCATACATCACGTCAGAGGTCTTTATTTAGTGTGACACTTTGAAGAGCAAATATTTTTGAGTGATAAATCTTTGCTAATTGTCCTCCTTGAGTATTGTGCTTTACCTCTATACAACAGTTTTGTTTTACTTTTTCTGAGAAGCCTGTATGTGAATAATTGGTGCCTTGGTGTGTTCATAGACTTTTCTTTATCAACATTAACATTTGAATACATTAATACATTTATTTTCACCATTTTACACACCCTTTCCCTTTACTAGTTAAATTTAAATGGTCCTATGTTGTGACAAATGAATTTTTAAACATATATAAATAAAACATTAAAGGGATCATGACATGAGAAATCAAATTTGCCTTGATCTTTTGACATATAAGAGGTACCATTTAAACATCCTGCAAGTTTCATAGCTTAAAATGTCCCTCTCATTATAAACGGTGTCGGAAACAAGTGGATGGTTTATTTTTAAAGCGTCCCGGATCACGTCAGAGGATTATGTTTGTTCGGAGCATTTTGTTTTGTAAAAGAGGCACAGTGTAATGGAGAGTTTGCAAAAAAAGGTTTGTTGAAAGATGCAGCCAACTGTATTGGATCTGAGCTGACAGCAGCTGCATCACAACCCGTAAGTAACTGATTTCATAATGCTTTGTATGTAAATGATGGTTTTATATGGGTAATGTTTTCAAAATACTTACTTGCGTGCAATAGCGAGTGGGCGTTGATACTGTTTCCTATGCAATGATGTTAGCTATTCATAACAGTTGCCGACAAGCCCTCAAATGAGCCACTTTTTAAAAACGGATCATTTCAGACAGAGGGTCAGAATGAAGGTTGAAAATAATAGTTTTTCCGCATGTACATTTGTTTTTTGTGCCAAAATTGTATTAACATTGTAAGCGAACCTCAATTAACATATTAAAAAATCCATGTCATGACCCTTTAAACAATTATTATTTTCAGTATTATATTGAATCACAAGTTATTATATTTTGAAGATTAAGAAGCAAAAATTTTTCTCTTTTGAAATTATAAATTGTTCACTGTAAGACCATGAACCTGCAATAAGAAAATAAAAAGTGTCAATTTGGACTTCTTGCTTTACTGTAAGCTTTCATCACATGTTTTTACATGAGCACCCATGCTTCATTCATGGCTATAAAATGGTAAATTCTTCCCCTGGATCATTACATTATAGTGGGCTATAAAGCACAGCCTCTGACTGAACTATGAGTTCAATGCCTCAGTGACAAACTCTCTCATACGGTGTAAATATGGCTTCAGAGCCCAGCTACGTTACTCATAGCAAGCACTGTTTTCACCTCACCATGAGAAAAGACGCCCCACATTTAAAGATTCATGTGTGCACAAAAAAACATTTGTGTAAATGCCGGTGGTGTTTATTTGCTAAATGTGCATTTTAAAACTGAATGAAGTATTGGCTTTGTGAGCAAGTGTTCATTTCCTGTTTCTGACATTTTTGAAAAGTTCATCTAGCATTGCGATAACATGTAAACACCTGCATTCCCTTTAGTTTTTGTCATGTTGCTACAGAGAGCTGCTAGTGCTTTGCTCAGTGGATGGCGGAGAGCTTTCTCGCTCAGGAGTCAATTTACGTCTCTGTGCATATACCTTCATTTATAATGCATGTCGACTTTAGCGCAATGAGATGACTACAGTAGCGCTTTTGTTTGTTTTATAGGATTAAAAGGAAATCTCTGTCCCTGCTGGGATTTCCTCTAGTTTCTTTGTTTTGGTATTTTCCCTGCTGGGTAACCACTTGCCTTAGGAAAATTAGCATATTTGCCACCTAATTGCAACATCATAACATTTACAGTCCTGACTGCCCATGATTTGGCATGATTAGAAGTCAGTTTCTGACACATCATTGTAGTTAAATGTATATCTTAACCTAATAAGTAGACCTGTTGACTTATAATTTGGCAATATTAATTAAATTTCAGGAAATCCATTTTGGGACTGTTCTAGCCCTAAAATCAACCAAATGTCAGCATGAAATCAAAATTGACACTATTTACATTGTTAAAGGGATAGTTCACCCAAAAATGAAAATTAGCCCATGATTTACTCACCCTCAACTCATCCTATATGTATATGACATTCTTCTTTCAGACAAATTAATTTAATTAAATAAGGATATTTTTCTTAAACAAACGCATTGCTTCGCTTCAGAAGGCCTTTATTAACCCACCGGAGCCGTGTGGAGCACTTTTATGATGGATAGATGCACTTTAATTGACTTCAAAACAGAAACAGCCATTCACTGCCATTATAAAGCTTGGAAGAGCCAGGACATTTTTTAATAGAACTCCGACTGTATTCGTCTGAAAGAAGAATGTCATATACACCTAGGATGACTTGAGGGTGAGTAAATCATGGGCTAATTTTCATTTTTTGGGTGAACTATCCCTTTAATGCATGGTCCTAGTCTTATTGAGCAAATAAAATGAATATGAAATTAAATTAAACAAAAAAAATGTATTAACTGAAATAAAGTAAAATGAAATATAAAATAAAATTAAGTATAACATTTAAATTATAAAATGTATTTTAAAATAAATAATGTAATATAATAAATTATACTTTTTATATTTACTTTTCATTTGAATTTAAGATATACTGCATAAAACCATTTATTTACTGATATATGACATTGTTCTATGACAGTTCATCATGTATCATGTAGTAAAATACTCCAGGCAACAATATTATTTTGGTTATATTGTTCATTAAATCACAGCATCATTATCCTGATTTGTCAAGTTGATTCCCCTTTATTTGTCAAGCACTTAATTTTTTTCACAGCAGCTTTAGATAAAATACTGTCTTAATATCCCTGCTGAGAAAGCCAAAGGTGTCTGTAGAAAGGAAAAAAATCCTATTGTATATGGATTATTTGCTGTAGCTATAACCACTGTAATTCGATCATTATGGCTCATGTCTAACCTTCCCTGGCTGCCCATAGCAGGCTGGAGCTGCTGTTCCTGGATCAATTAACCCCACAGACCTGCTGCACAGAACCACAGCCCGCACCATAGAGGTCCTAACCAACACCACCATGACCACCAGAGCCGTGCTGACCTCCGTCAGCGACTCCCATTGGTGGAGGGAGTCCCTCAGCTTACTTCGCCCACTGCAAGTAAGTCGCATTTAAATTTGGGCTGAAAGGTTTTGTTCGCCACTCTCAGAAGTGTAATGCGCTCCTCGCTCCATTATGCATCACTCCTCTTCAAAACACAACCGCCATGAACAGGTTGGACATAGCTCAACAGTGAGACTCGCCTGCACATTTTTTGGCAGGTTTTGTTAGGCCATTAAAACCTGGCATGATTGAACGAACCTCTCCCCGGCCGACGTCTGCGTGTCTCTTTGTGAAGCGGTTTGTTTTTCGAGTTTCTGGTTCCTCAATCTGCGGGATTTGCCTGTGAAATGGTTGATGACAAGCAGAGGCTTGTGCATTTCTAATGGCCTTCCATAGTGACTCAAGGCCAGAATCAAAAAGCCCCCCCATCATCCCCCGTCCTTGGCAGGAGGATCTGGCGCCTTACGAACGTTTATGAGTGTGGCTGAAACATTAATGGCTCCTGCATGCGTGTCTGTGAATGTTTTATGAATATTCTATGAATGTTTAATGAACGTTTATCCCCTCTCAGGGACAAGCCGCGGATAGAAGCCGTACCGGTGCGGCCAATCAGAATGCAGATCTGGAGAGGCAGGGGTGCAATCCTTTCTACGAGGAGCTATTCAATGATCCATACGTCAATACAGTAAATTTTACTATATCTCCTTCCTTCTGGTTCTCTTCTGTCTGTGTTTTTCACCTACAGCTTTATTCTCTCTCATTCTCTCTCTCTCTCTCTCTCTCTCTCTCTCTCTGTCCTTCCCATGTCTTGCCAGAATCACAGCTGTGATGAATGAAAATGTAAATATGAAGTTTAGTTCTGAGTGTTTATGTGGTTAAGGATATTTTGTCATTTAATTACACTTTCCTCAGTGGGACACACAAGCAGATATTTTGAATAATGTACCGATCACTCTTTTCCATGCAATTATAGTGAATCTGAAGCTTTCAAACTTCTAAAATGAAACACAGCACATTGACTATATCATAAAGTATATGATATAGTTACCAAACACCAAAATAAGTGAGCTGTTGAGCTTTGCCACTTCTCTCAAGAACATAAAGGGGATGATGTCAAGAGTTTCAGTAAATAACTTTGGTCTGTTCTTCACACAAATTCGTCATATGGCTTCAGAAATCTTGGAATATAGCAACAAATTGTGTACACCACCTTTGTCATTTTGTTGTTTGACAACCAACAAGAGTGTCCAGGATATATGGTTAAATAGAGCTTTTTTAGAATTTTTAGAATTTTTGTTCCTTCACCGTAGTCATTTCAGGTACAGTCAAACCAAAATGTATTCAGACACCTTCAACATTTTCTCACATTATCACAGTTTATTCGCTATAGTTTAGAAAATGCTGATAAAATATGACAAGAACTCAGAGTTAAACTATCAGAACAAATTCATCTTGATAAGGTCAGATAACTTTGATAGAAAGGTATGTAATGGATTACAATCAACCAATCAGCTGTCAGCTGTTAAATTTAAATACACAATTAGATTATACCGATTTAGGTCAACCAATTACCAAGCAATGCTTAATTTAGTTCACTCTGAGGTGTAAAAGGTCGCATTAGCAATTAAAGAAAAAACACTTAAGCAAAACATGGTCAGGTCAAAGTGTCTGAATAATTTTGGTCCCAAATTTTTATCAATTTTACTGGTAGTCCACTGTATGAAGAATTTTTGGGTATAATATGTCACAGTTTACTTTATTTTGCTACCCTCACTTACATAAATGAACTATAGTGTCCTGCACCCATTAGTAAAAAAATATATCTGGTGTCTGAATATTTTTTGGTTTGACTGTATGTGCATTCACAAGTTAGTCCTCTTCTTACAAAATGAAAAAATTCTTTTAAGGATGTTAATTTATGATAAATCAAATCGTACATAATTTTAAACAAATTTCTCTCCCTCCAAAATTACATAAACTACCAATCAAAAATTTGGGGTCAGTAAGATTTAAAAAAAATAAATAAATACTTTTATTGAGCAATGATGCATTCAAAGGTGAAAGTACAGACATTGTAATAAACAAATATATTTCAAATACAGTTTTTTTTCAATCGGACACATTTCTCCAAACTCAGGTCACTGTTATCAAAACAGTTAACACAGTAATCTGAACAGTTTGTAATTGTCCTAAACAGGTTGTTTCCTTAATTTCATGCAGATTACAAATCACATGCATCATTTTCTCAAAACATTGTGCACAAAATTCTCAAATGTTTTCACAGTAGTTCATACAGCCAACCAAAACTTTAATACATCAGGGGGAAAAAACTATTGCAGCTTTTTTTTTATTGGTTTTACAAAAATCACAATCATTTGTGCACCATTTTCCAAACACAAGAAACAAAACTATGTTATTTGTTAAATTCTCAGTTGCACTTGGAATGTTCTCAATTAGCCCCAATTAAATATCTGCTGAGTTAGTAATGCACCCAACACAGGAAATGCAAATTGTTTACAGAGCTATCTCAATTACAAAATGTACAAAAGGGGAAAAGGAAAAACAACAAAAAAAGAAGAATGAGAAAAGGAAGAGGTGTAAGAGTGAGATGTTTTGGAGAGGTTAGAGGAAGGCTAATATTGAGAGAGAGAGGAACAGTGGAAGAGGTAGAAAGAGATGAGGGGAAAGGAATAGGTATTATAGGAAGAGGAGATGGAGCAAGAAGAGCTGAGGATGTAGGAAGAGGAAAAGATGGAGGAGTAGAGGGAGAAGAGATGGCTAGAGTGGAAGGCAATGGTATTAGTGGAAAGAGCCAGAGAATAAAATATAAGACATGGACAGAGGGAAAGGGAAAAGAAAGGTGTAAGAGGAGGGAGGAGAGGTAGAAGGATAGAATACAGATGAGTTTCAATTGAAATCAAAGCCAACCTCATTGACCATGTCATAAATTATGGTCTTTCCTTGAGGGAAGCTGGACAGAGAGTTCAGCCCAATATAAACATCGTGCCACAGTCAATGTCCCTGGACTGCTCCAATCCACTGGTGTTGTGGCACACAATGCTGCATTGGGGCCGCACAACACAGAAAGGCTCCTACATTTTTTTAACTCCCTCAATGAAATCTACTTTCTGCAGGGTGATCGGGAGCAAACTGAGTGAAATTGTGTAGTTGTGTAATGTCCAATTTCACCATTCAGCACTGGTGCAAGAGTGGTTGAGCATCACCCACCACCCACATTTCAGGATGGGTGTTCCTTCCAGAATATTCTCCTATTGGAGATGGAAAGTATATGATCACAAACCTTACAACCAAGTAAGTCTTCTTCAAGTGATGGAAGAGGCTTTTGGAGAAGTTGAGGCACAAGGATGGATCTTGTATCAGCATTAACAGCTTTTTTCCCCCATGATGCATAACTCAGCATAAATGTAAATCAGATGTTGATGAAATTCTTTGACCAGATGTAAATGAGAGTCAAGATCTATAAAGTTCATTAATTCAATGATTGCAGTAGATTTATTTCTTTATTTTGGGCGAAAACCCATCGTCATATGGGTTTTAAACCGATTGGTCACAATATTAAAAAAAAAAAATTCTGTAGGACTGTAACAGCTGCTTCTAAACCATTAGAATTATTTGGCCTTCTATAGGTGATTAAGTATAAATATAACATTGACCTTTTTTTAGGTAGAATTTTAATGCAAAACAATTTCAGAATAAGTAAGCAAAAACAAAAGTGTAATATCCCCTCTCCTCAATTTCAATTTCAGGCTGAGGATGTGTATTCCTCGTATCACTACACTCCTCAAGAAGACTTTGCAGAAGTTTTACTACGGACAGGCAAATTGGCTGAAACTAACAGCGAGGGACAGCATCTTTTTCCTGCAACCGAAGGTAGTGCTCCTTATATACACACACACACACACACACACACAAACATTTACACCTTAAATCAACTCTCATCATGGTGACTAGTGACCTCAACCGTCCCAGTTAACCATCCGCCATCAGTCGTCTCTCATCACCCTCTTGTTAGTTGCAGTGTCCTTGCTAGGAATGCTGTAATCTTTTGCCCCCCGGGGCAGCTTCTCGGGTACCAACTGCTCCCTCCGCCTGGCCTCTTCTCTCCCTGATGTATCACCACTCACGGCTACATGTCTGGAAGAATAGTGTCATATTGATTAATTAATGTGTACTCACTGCAAGCAGACAGCAGTAAATAATGCGCACCCTCCCGATACAAGAGAGATAGCGGCTAGTCAAAATATCAAGGCCTTTTGCTTCAAGATGGATGAGGCGAATGAGAAAATCAATGCAGAGTGATGGGAGGGGTGCAGGAACTTTGGTGGAAGAATGCAAATAGCAAATCTCCCTTTACCTCTTCCTTTCTTATCCTCTCTTTTAATTCCTCCTGTGTCACTGTCGTTCAGTTGCTCACAACAGGCGTAAAGTCACCTTCGGGAGGGAGAACGTGAGATGAAAGGAAAGTGCTTGCGTCAGGCTGATAATGCTAAATTAATGACCTGCACGCTAAAATGTATGCTGAATACACCTCCTATAAGAACAGTTATGGTTCTTTGCTCTTGTTTAGATATTGCACGCATGTCCTCTCTAATCTCTGTTCTTATGTGTGAAATGCTTAAAGGTTATGAATTAAGGATGCTTTCCGCTGCTGAAATGGTCAGCATTTTCTTTCATTTTTTTCCCCTCTAGGTATCACACTTCTGACTATGCAAGAGTTCTATTTTTCATTCCATTTAGAGGTGCTGTCACTTGCACATTAATTGCACATTTTCTGTAATTAATCGCGTTCAATCACACTTAACATTAAAGTTTTTAATATATTGTAATATATTGTTGAAAGTTATGTTATAATGCTACTCTGTGCGTTTGCTCGGCAGCTACTACAAGACACTTGTTGCACACTGCAGTAAGCTAGAACGATATTAGACATTGTAAAACATGGTACTCGCGGTAAATCAAGAAAACGAGATTTAAACAAGAAGACTAATTGTGTTGGGCTATATAACAATGATTAGTTTTCTGTCGATGAATGTATCCAAACAGTTGCTCACCTGTCTAATAAAACACATAATATAATAAAGCGTCTTTGGTGTTTCCATGGTTTCTATAAAACAAAAAACGGAAATCGAGGGTAACGCGTGTATGATGTCATTGATACGCGACGCATGGACACGGTCCGTGTACTGGTTAAAATTGATTATTTGTCTGGATTTAAACATTCTTGGAAACATTTGGGATAATGTAAGTACACAAGTCTACAAAATATATAACATTATTCTAGTGGTTTTTGGATTTTTGGTTATTTTAATCCAAAAATCGTACATATTGTGCCTTTAAGATTCTGTTTACAAGAATACTCGACAAAACAGGCATTTTGGCATAATTTTGTGGGGTTTTTTTATCCCTTCATGCACGAAAAAAAAAAAAAAAAAAAATTCTGTGCACATGAGTCGCATGTGTCACATAGATTCACAGACGTGGGCCAGTACTGCACTGAAGTGGCAAGTCATTTAGGGCCAGATTTACTAAACTGAATTAGCGTGAAAGCACAATTCCAAAAAGTGCCAATGGGACTGGATAGTTCTGCACATGATCTACTGAAGAAGCGCAAATTAAAGAACACAGACCGCAGCCAGGTCATTTGCATAATGACCAACGCAATCTACCAGGAGCAGCACAAATTAGCATCTGGTTTAAGACATGTTTTTTTTTTGGGCTGTAAATAATGACGCAAAAAACAGTAAATTGACGAGCGCAAACCTTAGTAAATTACCTTGCATGATTCATTTAAATACTCTCCTCTCATAAATTTTGCGTCTGAAAGGGAAACTCCTACAAATGCATATGCAATAAAGTCAGCTGCAAAAATAACCGTCCATGCCTTTTCAGCGCTAATTTTTCACTGCATGTCTTTAGTAAATCCTGACAGTCGTTTTTTAACTCCAAAAGAGGGTTTGCAAGCTGTTAGTAAATCTGGCCCTTAGTCTTTCTTTCATTTGATTTAATTCAAACGGTTGACTAATTTAGGAATGAAGTAAATGGCTCTCTTTTTGAATGGGCCATTGAATCATTGGTTCACCGATTGATTCGCTCAAAACGTTGATTCATTTAGAAAAGAAACACTGCTGTGTGCTGCTCGGAGATGTTCTGCTCTGGCTTTATAGGTAATATTTTCATCAGCAAAATATTGTGTCAAATCTAACACAATATTAACTTATTTATTAAACTGTTGTATAAAATCAATATTACATTTGCACTATTCGGGACAAAAACATCACTCGTGTGATGTTGCACTCGTTACTCGTGTGATATTGCTTAACTATATCATGATATAAATATGAGACAGCGGTATTTTTAGGGTCATTCTAACTGCATCCATCATGCCGTGAATTGTTGTCCCGCATCATGTTCATCACCAATCAACTGTAAGATGAACTATGTAGGTCTGGGGCGGGTGTGTGAAATGCATTAATAATTTTAACGTGTTATTTTTGTAACTAATTAATCAAATTAATGCTTTAAATCGACAGCCTTATTTGTTTTATAATAAAGACATTTATTTATTCCATCCTGTCAGCTTCATGTGTAGATTAGAAGGTTCTTTTTTCCTAAGTGTATTCTGTGCCTATCTAAAGTGTGTCTATCTTTTTTGGTCTCTCTCGCATACTTTTACACACACACATGCACACTCTAGAATAGAACTGAGCACAAGTTTTTAAGTGTAATGACAGCCTCCATCTCTGATCATCTTCCCTGTGTCGCTGTGTGAAGCCACACCTCTAGTTTTTCGATGTTAAAGGGACTTTAAGGAAGGATGTTAAAAGAAGCTGTCAAACAGCTGAGAACACTAAAATATTTACTGTTAGGAGTGCTATCACCTTTGTTATTTCAGCACACACAAGACTCCCTCTGCTCCAGCTGTTTTTGATAATATTTGTCTTGCCAAGATTGTTGGATGTGCAAAATGCCTTTGATACCATCACAGGCTCAGAATAGCAGAATAAAACCCAACACTGTATTGCAGTTCTGTAAAAAATGGGAACTGATGGGCTGCCGAAAAAATTACCCCCATTACCTGCTGATCGTATTTGAGGGTCTGGTGCTGCATTTGTCTCCACAGCAGTCTGCCTTTGTTTCTAACAGTAACATTTCTTCACTAGCTTTGCACATTCTGTTCTTGTGTGCATTACTGCAGGGTTAATGAATGTTTACAGTCGTCCCACAGGGGGTTTGTGGTCAGGTCCTAATTGATCAAATCTAGCCACAATGCCTGCAAGGTTTAGTTCTCTTGTTAAATGAGGTGAAGCTTACGATCTCAAGGTCATTATCACATACACTTCACAGATGGTTATAGAAAATAATCTTGTGTCTTGTATAGGTCTATTGCTGACCATTATCTTCTTTATAACTTATTTTCTTACATTTGTTATAGGAGTTATAAATGCAACCGTTCATTGTTAGTTCATGTTAGCTCACATCCATTAAATACAGGTACAAATTTGTATTTTAATAATGCATTAGTAAATGTTGAAATTAACATTTAAGATTAATAAATGCTTTAGGAGTACAGTACTGTGCAAAAGTCCTAGACACGTTAGTATTTTCAACAAAAAACAATGGTTTTAAGCCATTTATTTATATCTTTTGCTGTAGTGAGTCAGTAGGAAATATCATTTTACATTGTCAAATATTCCTTGCCATTAATTGTAATTGAGATTTTTGTATGCACAACAGACTGACAACAGCCAGCCGGTTTGCTCCACATGGTGATCTGAGACTTAAGCTTGGTACATACTCCGCAAGAGAAAAATGTGTTTGTTTTCTCAAGGTGGCAAGAACAAGAACAAAGTTCGTTCTGGCCAGGACATTCCATACATTCCAACAGGTGCCAAAGAGGTGCCGAACCCCGCCCACTTTAAATTTCTGACCAATCACACAATAGTTCTCGGACATCCACAAGAAAAAAGTTCTGCTCAGATGATGTGTCAAGAACAAGCTGCGATAACTTTTTTCTGTTCTTGCGGAGTATGTAATGGCGTTAAAGCCATGTATTAGCTGGCTAAAAACGCTAGACGCTCTGCTGAAAACACCTGGCTGTTGGCGCTTAAGAGCATTTTGGCAGTGCAGCGTTTTTTTTTTTTTTCAGTTGAGACTCTTTGCTTGCTATGATACGGAATATCCATGGAAGAGTTACTAGTATCTCATTTCACAGATATTGGTTGTTATTGTCATCTGTTGATGTTGTACAAGCAGAATGTGGTGGTCGGTCGGTGTTGTATTGGTCTTGCCCCTACTTCACTGTGATCGGTCGGCTGGGTAAAAAGTGACAGTGCTGAGCGCTCTGTTTTACCCAAAGTTGAACATTCTTCAACTCTTGGCAACCGGTAAAAACGCAGAGCGCTCAGCGCTTCTGTGTGAAATAGATGCTCAACACGGTGCTCCCATAGCCTTGGGAAATAACGCTTTTGGTGGACACACGGCCTAAATCCAGAAATACTGCAACAACGTCTTAAAGACACTTGAAGAGACCTACCTGCAAAGTTACAGTACTGTGAAAAGCTTTAGGCACTTGTGTAAAAGTGCTGTAAAGTGAGAATGCTTTCAAAAATAATGTCATAAATAGATTTTATTTATCAATTAACTTCTATTAACTAAATCAAATAAAATATTTGGTGTGACCACCCTTTGTGTTTAAAACAGGCTTTGTCCTAGGTACACATGCACATAGATTTTCAGGTAGCTTTGCAGGTAGGTTTCTTCAAGCATCTTGGAGACTTTGTCACAGTTCTTCTGGATTTAGTCTCTTTAGTCAGTTTTTCTGTTTCTTCATGTAATCACGGACAGACTTGATGATGATGAGATCAGATCTCCGTATAGAGCATACCGGCTGATGTCAGACTCCTTGTGCATGCAAAAATCTCATTGGATTAATACAATTGATGGCAAGAGGAATGTTTGGAAATGTAAAATGATATTTCCTACTGACACACTGTCATACAAACTGTATTGTATATTATATTATGTTATATGATATTATATGATATAATATAATATTATTATTTATTTATCTAATCATTGCAGCATTAGCTATGTTTACATGGGCACTTTTTGCTTCAATCTGAATGAATTCCGATTGATTAAGCCGAATGTAGTGTTTACATGAACACTAAATAAAGTGATCGGGTTGATGTGCGCCTTTTTATATAAGCTTCTGATTTATTCTTTTGACATGCGCACACTGCACAAATACCCATTTTTCATCCTCCTTTTCTATGTTTTATATATTTTTCTATTTCGGGTCCGAATTAGGCGACAACGTGCACATGAACCATGCTGTGCTGATTATATTTATCAAACAGTAAAAACGTTCATTCCCACGCCCAAAACCATCGTCTGGATGAGAGTCTGAAACAAGGACTGATGGGACTTTGTCCTGCTCCACTCTGCTGTCATTCTTAAATTCTCTTTCCACTCATCGTCTAAAACTTTATTCAACAGGAAGAACAGCTCGCCCTGCGTGTCATACGTCTATTTCTACATCATTGCACATGCGCAGTCCTTTCAGTTTCGGTTTTCAATCCGATCAAGTGTTTGTTTACATGCCCTTACAAAAAGGAATAAACCACCCCTTACAATCCCAATGAAATTTTAATCAGATCTGTCCAATTAACTCTGATTGACATGGTTTACATGTGACTTTTTTTATTCTGACACTGCTACTAGTCCGATTACAGTCGGATTATTAGGGTCCATGTAAACGCAGCTAGTGTGTCCTACCAAATTGTCCACAATGAATGAGAAACTGTTTACCATCACAGTCCATCAGGACATATTTGATGTTAAATATACTGCTATGAGTGTTAGTATTTTGGGCATGTCTGTTCAGTGCAACATCTCACATATAGAAACCAAACAAACAACTAAATATCCTATTATCCTATTGCTCCTTACTTGTGTATTGTTAGGAGATTTTACACGTAAGGGAGATTGTGTTGTGGACAGCCTCTCATATCTTATTGCTTTTTTCAAATGGTATTTTGGTTGAAGGTAAGAATATGTTCTGGACCTGAATCTGCGTCATACTCTCAATATTGAGTTACATTTCAGGTTTATACACTGCCAATGAGAGCCATAGTGGCTCCTTTTCATCCCTCTCCCTCTCTTCTGTCACGTCATGTTACAGTACAGCAAGGAGGTGCTTCTCTGCAGAAATAACTCTGAAATATTCAGGCTTCTTTTTTTCTCTCCATCTCCTCTGTCATTTCATAGTGCTCCTTCAGCTGGCCAGTGATGCTTTTCCCAAAGATATGACACTCGCCCTGGCCTATTTACTGGCTCTACCTCAGGTGAGTTTGACTGCTCTATTTGCAGATCTCTCTCTCTTTCTCTCATTCTGAGTGACTGTGTGTGTGTGTGTGTGTGTGTGTGTGTGTGCAGGAGGGCATGCTTGAGCTCTGGTGCCTCAGATTATGGTTTTTCATAACTATTTCTCTCACTGTAGTCAAAATTGCAGTAGATTGACTAGAATGCCCTAATTTACTGTCATGATGAGTGAATATTGTAGAAAAATTCCATACTAGAATTAATACAGGTTTGCAAAGCCCCACAAAATGATGCTGTGGGGAGACAGCAACCAATAAAACACAGACCTGCAACACACTCATTACAGACACGTGAATATTAAAATATGACCACGGAGAGAAGACAAACAGAGTTGAGGGCACCTTAAGCATTTTTAAAATCTAACTCACGGTCTGATCTATATGATCCATGTGGTGAGCGTTGTTAATCTCATCGCGGTGCTCTCTTGAAACCGCTCTCTTGCGCGCGCCACGTGTTTTTGAATTCTCCGCTGTCCTGTAATGCAATCTCAGCTGTGCCCTCACTACAGTGCAACAGTGAAACGGGACCCCTCTCAAACAGTGTCGCGCTGCGCCACCCTGCCGAACGTTGTTTAAGCGACATACACCGGTAGAATTGCGGTAGAATTCAAATTCATATCATAACAAAAATAAATATTTGGTAATGAACCGGTATACCGCCCAGCACTACGTTACTGTGTAAATTAAATATACATTTATTCTTATTACAAAATGATTCAGTCAAAAGCAGTGAGAGATTTTCGCTTTGTTGTTGTTTGATTAGCATTAATAATGACAGCAGGTAAATTTGGACACTGTCACTTTAAGACCGGCTGCATGGATCCATTATACTCGTGCATTGTTCTTTCTCAATTTCTCATTTCTTTCTCAACCATTTACATTCGCTTAAGACATAAATGACTGTTTACTTGCAAAGACATGGTCACTTTGACACATAGGTATGTATATTTAACTGTTCAAGCCCAATTAGGCGGCAAAAAGCAGAGAGCTTTTCCTCACTGCACAGCATAGCAACGTCACATTAGCGTAACCGCGATAGAGACGATAGTCCAAAATCTCTACTGGTTGACAAATTTCTACCGGTATATCGCCCACCTCTAGTATTGGTATCAGGCCCGATACTGCACTCGTGTACTTAATAAACCCGCTGATGTGTTTTTAATGTGAATCAAACAACAAAGGACAAAGAAATCACTCACTGCTTTTGGCTGAATGACTTTTGTAACTTTTAATAAAGATTCATCTATATTTCATTTATACAGTGAAGACTATACAGTGTTATTTTACATTTGATTACTTTATTCTGTACCTGAAAACCACTGTTTATTTCATTTGTATCTTTGTTCTATTGTACTTATTTATAATTGGGTTATTGTTCTTATTTTATTACTGTCTGTTTACTTGTCCTTAATAATGTTTTAAATTTACATTAATTAGGCTAGTAGTTTTTTGCAATAGAGAATTGTGATATTTCACTGGTATCAAAACATTTGAACCACTGACCCAACCGGGCCAGTAGAAAAAATCTTTAGCATTCAGCCCTGCTAAAGTAGCTCTAAATATGTGCTGTGTTATTAAATGAAAGCTAAATATATGATAAAGCAATAGAATGAACTGTGAAAGTAACAGAGTCTTGTACAATGCATGAAAATAACTAAAGGAAATACAGATTTGCTAAACAAATTAGATCAACGAATATGATTCATATTCTTTTGGTTTCTACCTAATATATTAAAAAAATGACACATGCAGTGAAAATGCAGGTATTGGTATCGGTGAGTACCAAAAATGAAAGTAACGGCCTCGTTCTGGAAAAAGTGGTATCAGTGCATCCCTATTGAAAACCAAATTAGATTTGTGTGCAGTTTGCAGTGTGAACACACATCTTTGTGTTTTTCTATTTCAGGTGTTGGATGCTAACACGTGTTTTGAGAAGCAGCCTCCATCGGCACTATCTCTGCAGTTAGCTGCATATTACTACTCTCTTCAGATCTACTCCTGCCTCGCACCCTGCTTTAAAGACAAGTGCAGCCCACTTTACCGGGTAAGCTTGCATATACACCTTTCTCTCTGTCACCCTCCATTCCACAGCCATTATTCTTTATCTGGCACTATAGCAAGTTTCCAAACACTTACACGAGTCAAGAACAGAATTCATTAGCGATACAGTAAAAGTTCTCACCTTGAAATGGCCTGATAAAACAGTATCAGCCTTTTCTCTCTCTTTGTTTTGCCTATTTCTCTGCATGTTCCACCTCTGTCTCTTTTTCACGTCTTCTATTTTGTCATTCTTTTCCTCTTTTCTTGTAATATTTCAGGTTTATCTGCATTACACATGACAGCACTTTACCGCTTCCCTGTGAATTTTTGCATCTTCTCTCTGCACGCCTCTTTTCTCATTTTTCCTGTTACTCTCTCCCTCCGTTTCCATTATCATAATTCCATCTTTCATTTTCACCCTCTGTTGCACCTCAGCATCTCTCTCTCTCTCTCTCTCTCTCTCTCTCTCTCTCTCTCTCTCTCTCTCTCTCTCTCTCTCTCTCTCTCTTTTTCTCTCTCTCTCTTTCTCTCTCTCTCTCTCTCTCTCTCTCTCTCTCTCTATGTGTGTTATAAGGATGCTCCTCTTTGAGAGTTGTTAGTTAACGAGAAAGGAACACTATCTTGGTCTTCTCCCATCACACCGGTTTTTCCTGACCACAGGACTCACAAAAACGCCTCATCATTACGATGAGCTCTAGCATCCTCCTCATGAAGGTCAGCGTTTATATGCTAGTTGGCTAACACTTCATAAAACCTATAAAGCATCATGAGCAAACATCAAGGCTTCAAGATTTCTCACAGGAATTGTCAAAAGTAAAGCGCATAATGATGATGGTAATGCGAGTTTGTGTGGCACTTTACACAAAAGTCTTTTTTTCTTCCTTTTTTACTATTATTTTGAACAAAGTGCTTAACCTTAACATTTTTACCTGCTCTGCTAAATTGCACAGGTTTTCACCGTTTTTGACCCATGTAACCTTGTACAGATGTGACTCACATGACGCGGATCTGACACACATTTTATTTTCTTTGCGTTCATTTAACACTCACAACTCATTTAAGACTGTGCTTGCAAAGATACTCGACAAAACAGGAGTTTTGGCATCATTTTGTGTGCATTTATCTGTTCAAGCGCGAAAGAGAAATCAATGTGGCGCATTTCAGGTGTTTGTTCACAGAGAGCCGCCTCACAGTATAGTGCCAGTTAAGATTTTAGTTCTTTCTTTTTTGCGTCTTATCGCGCTTGAATGTTTGATAACACTTGGAGGAATGATAGTGTGATCATAGCAGCCAAAGGATTACAAATAAAAACTGATGCTGCATTAATTTTGTTAAATATTTTTTGTAAAAATACGTTTGTGTTAACGCATACATTTTGACCGTACATTAGCGTAATTTTTTTTGTACCAAATTAATGTAGAAACCCTAAAGACAGTATATTTTAAATATTTGTTTAATGGCATCTTTTTACTAAGTACCATGAATGAAGGCAAGCATTACCAATACCAATACAATATATATATATTATTTTCCCAATTTCTGGGGATAAAACAAGTAATTATAGCCATTCAACATTACAGTATGACAAGAAGTCATAATTTTTTTACATAGTAGACCTAAAATATCTACTTTGTTTTTATTTATCATTTACAGAACATTAAAAAGTCTTATAAATAACTTTTAATTTAAGTGAAGTTAAAACAATATTTACATAAAACCATTATAATAAATGTTACATTTAGCTGTGCCTTTTATATAGTGTGTTTGGTGATGTTTCTGTCTCTGTCAGTTCACTTTTCCCCATTTCCCTATTATTATAGTTTTTGCACATTTGTTTTCACAAAAAATACATAATAAAATTACAGGTTAAAAGATTTTGTAAGAATATTTGGTTATACTTTATTATAAGGTGTCATTTATAGTGTAAATATATATTTAAATACTATGTTAAGTACATGTAACATATGTAACATATGTAAGGACACTTTAATGTGATACAACATCATTATCGCATTTGCAAGTATTCAAACTTATTTCCGCATTTATGCCTGTGTGTCTTAATCACTAGGACAAGGATCCAAAACAGGTAGTCAGATGGAGTTTGCAATGCGCAAGCGTCCTATGCCCTGTCCCAAATGGCACACTTCATATGCACTTTCGGACTTGTGGACCTACAATGGCTGCCACGTGCGTGTGTCCTTTAAGTCCCTGAGTCCATAGGGTGTCCCATTTGTCATTATAGGTTTCAGAAGAGTGCCCAGTCAAAGCGGCGTTACGTCACTAAAGTGTGGACCCGTATGAAGACCGCTAATGCCTTTTGGGACAGGGCCCTACATGTGGGTCTCGCACGTTGCGAGGATGTGCTCGACTGATCATAGTATCATACGGACCATCCTCAGTCGGCCGCTATCTCTCGCTTCACGGAGCTGGTGAGCAGCGCACAGATAGTGTAATCATATACTATAATGGTAACCAAAGGATGTGGGGAAAAGACATTAGCAAAACTGCAAACAGGCAAAACAGGAAGTGAAAAAACGGATGCTGCATTAATTGCGTTAATTATTTTTAATGCATTAAACAGCAAAAATGAATCGCTGCAATTAACGCATACATTTTGACAGCCCTAGTCAACTTAATCAAAATTATATAATTAATTTAATTTCAGATGTGGGATATTTGCAACTAGCTACTTTTACTGCTAAGTTAATTTTATGATATGAAAGATGTAAGCGTAGAGCCCTGCACTGATTTCAGAAGGGAAGCCTAGAAGTGCACGAGTTTTATTGGATGGAGATTGCGGTGCCTGCGACTGTTGACTCAAACTGAGAAAGACATTATATACAAATACTGTGTCACAGCTTCTCGGTTTCTTAATTTACATTATAATATTGTGTATAAAAAGTGGAATAGTCTGTAAATACAAATGGTGAATCCATTTCAATATGTACACAAAATAGAAGAGATTTTACTCTCTCATGGTTTCAAAATATGGCTTAGAAAAAGGAGACAAACAAGGAAAGAAAATTATGGGTTGGAAACGGTTTGATATTTTAATATTTAGACAAAGTTTCAGTGAACACTTGTCTTCTGCTGACACAAGATTGGCAGTTTGAAGACATTTTGTCTTAATGAACTAAACATGCAAGCTAATTCTGTGAACTCAAGTCATTCAACTTTGTGCTCTTGTGAGCTTGAAACTGTCTGTGTTTGTTTCAGAGTCTTTACACAGTTTGTTTCTTAGAGCCGTCACTTAGTTATCAGCTCTCTACTTGGCTACAGGTCGAATGACAAATAGTCACAGAGATCACAGATACAAATTAACAGTTTCCAGGAAGATGAAGTGTATGTAAACTGGGACAAAAAAAGAAGATATTTTGAAGAACAGTGTATTCTAAACCTCATTGACATTCATTATTTAGACAAAAAATATGTTTTTCAAAATATCTTTTTTTGTGCTCCACAGAAGAAAGTCATACAGTTTTTGAACAACATGTGGATGAGTAAAGTGTGAAAGAATTTCCCTTTAAAGTCAAGCTATTTTTCTTTTATTTTCTATTTCAGATAGCCTTGCCCCTTAATGACACATAAAAACAAAAACAAACAGATTTTTGTCATTTGGTCCATAATTATTAATAGTTATTTGGTCCATAATTACACTAACGTTCAAAGGTTTGGGCTCAGTAAGATTTTGTATACGCACCAAGGCTGCAATTATTTGATAAAAAATACAGTAAAACAGTAATATTGTGAAATCATTATACAGTGGTG
The DNA here is from genome assembly GCA_039654625.1 of Rhinogobio ventralis. NCBI lineage: Eukaryota > Metazoa > Chordata > Actinopteri > Cypriniformes > Gobionidae > Rhinogobio > Rhinogobio ventralis. The sequence goes on along the minus strand of CM077210.1, from coordinate 25,517,244 downwards.
GTCAGAATGATTGGCACCCCTGGTAAATATGATCAAATATGGCTGTAAAAATATCTGCATTGTTTATCCTTTTGATCTTTTATTTTAAAAAATCACAAAAATCTAACCTTTCATTGAAGTAAAAGAATTGAAAGTGGTGGGTAAATCACATTATGAAATACATGCTTTTCTACAAAACACGTTGGCCACAATTATTGGCACCCTTTTATTAAATACTTTTTTCAACCTCCTTTTGCCAAGATAACAGCTCTGAGTCTTCTTCTATAATGCCTGATGAGTTTGGGGAACACCTGACAAGAGATCAGAGAGCATTCCTCCATACAGAATTTCTCCAGATCCTTCAGATTCCCAGCTCCATGTTGGTGCTTCTTCTCTTCAGTTCACCCTGCACATTTTCTATAGGGTTCAGGTCAGGAGACTGGGATGGTCATGGCAGAAGCTTCATTTTGTGCTCAGTGACACATTTGTGTGTTGATTTTGATGTTTGTTTTGGATCGATGTCCTGATGGAAGATCCAACCATGGCCCATTATGGATTTTTTATCTGTTGGTATTTGTTAGGATCCATGATACCATGTATCTGAACAAGATGTCCAGGACCTCCAGCAAAAAAATAGGCCCACAACATTAAAGATCCAGCGGTATTTTTAACCGTGGACATGGGGTACTTTTTATCCCTATTTGCACCAAACCCATCTATTGGATTTGCTGCCAAAAAGCTCTTTTTTTTAGTTTCATCTGACCATAGAACCAGGTCCCTTTTGAATTTCCAGTCGTGTCTGACAACTGAATATGCTGGAGTTTGTTTCTGGATGAGCAAGAAAGATTTTTCTTGAATCCCTCCCAAACAACATGTGGTGATGTAGGGGTTGTTGTTTTTTTTGTTTTTTTTTAGGCTTTCTGACCCCAAGACTCAACTAATCTCTGCGATTCTCCATCTGTGATCCTTGGAGAGTCTTTGGCCACTCAAACTTTCCTCCTCACCGTGCATTAGGACGATATAGACACACGTCCTCTTTCAGGCAGATTCGTAAAATCTTTAGTTGATTGGAACTTCTTAATTATTGCCCTGATGGTGGAAATGCAAATTTTCAATGCTTTAGCTATTTTCCTACAGCCACTTTCTATTTTGTGAAGCTCAACAATCTTTTGCTGCACATCAGAACTATATTCTTTGGCTTTACTCATTGTGATGAATGATTAAGGAAATTTGGCCTTTGTGTTTCCTCATATTTATACTCCTGTGAAACAAGACGTCATAGCTAGACAATTTCATGCTCCTAGTCACCCTGGTGTGCTAAAAAATTTAAATATTAATGGGAATATACTTTAGAGATATTTTACTCATAAAAAATTCTAGGGGTGCCAATAATTGTGGCCAACGTGTTTTGTAGAAAAGCATTTATTTCATAATGTGATTTACCCCCCACTTTCAATTATTTTACTTCAATGAAAGGTTAGATTTTTGTGATTTTTATTTTTATTTTATTTATTTATTTATTTATTTTTTAATAAAAGATCAAAAGGATAAACAATGCAGATTTATTTTTTACAGCCATATTTGATCATATTTACCAGGGGTGCCAATAATTCTGACCACAACTGTATATAGAATGCCGCCTCAGAGAGCGCGCCAGTGCCACATTGAGTTCTCTTTTACGCTTGAACAGACAAAAACACTCAAAATTATGTTGAAATGCCATTTATTGGCGAGTATCCTCGTAAGCACAGTCTTAAATGAGTTGTGAGTGTTAAATAAACGTAAAGAGTTGAGAAAATAGGATGCATGTCTGATCCGTGTCATGCGAGTCAAGTCTTAAAGTGACAGCAGCCTAATAAACCTGCTGCTGTCTGTCATTAATGTTAATCAAAGAACAAAAGATAAAGAGAAAATAAAATGATAATAATAATAAACACTCATTGCTTTTGACTGAATCACTTTTGTAGCTTTAAAGGGTTAGTTCACCCAAAAATAAAAATTCTGTCATTAATTACTCACCCTCATGTCATTCCAAACCTGTAAGACCTTCGTTCATCTTCGGAATACAAATGAAGATATTTTTGATGAAATCCGAGAGAGCTCTGACCTCTCCATAGACAGCAATTTAATTAACACTTTCAAGGTCCAAAAAGGTAGTAAAAACATTGTTTCATCAAAAACCTGGAATGACATGAGGGTGAATAATTAATGACAGAATTTTCATTTTTGGGTGAACTATCCCTTTAATAAGGATTAATCTATATTCAATTAATAATTTATGCAGTGAAGACTGTGCAGTGTTTATCAACTGCACAGATACAGAAATTATTTGATTTCTGTATATTTACCTGTTAGATTAGTCATGCTCAAAAGTTTCAAAATTATTTTAACAGAATAAGAGGGATCATACAAAATGCATGTTTTTCTTTTTATACTGTCCTGAATCATCTATTTTACATAAAATATTTACATATAGTCCACAAGACCAAAAAAAAAAGCTGGGTTTTTGTTTTGTGATGGTTCTTCTTGAGTCCCTTGTTTGTCCCAAGCAGTTAAACTGCCCAATGTTCTTCAGAAAAAAATCCTCCAGGTCCTGCAAATTCTTCAGTTTTCCAGCATCTTTTGCATATTTCAACCCTTTCCAGCAGTGACTGTATGATTTTAAGGGACTCAAACACAACTATTAAACTGAAAAATTTTTGAATTTGAAGATCAAGTCAAGTCAAGTCAACTTTATTTATATAGCGCTTTTTACAATGCAGATTGTTTCAAAGCAGCTTCACAGTGTTAAACAGGAAAATAATGCAACCGAATTTGATTCGGCTGTACAGCCGCTCTGGAGAAAACGGTGATGTCATCTAGCTCATTTCAATTATCATATATATTCAAGTAATGTAGTTGATATAGTTAATTTAGTTCAGTAATTAAATTTATTTGGATATTTATTTGAAAATTTAGTGGATACATTTAGTAGATCAGGGTAAATTGTACTTAATTTGTCTTCCAAGAAAAATCCTGTTCAAAAGTTTTCACCACCACAGCTCTAAATGCATCGTGTTTCCTTCTGGAGCATCAGTAAATGTCAAAATGTTTACAAGTTAACGTTACAAATCAATTTACCTATGGGTTAAATGAATGGAGTTTTTACCGACTGTTGCACTCTATTACTCCAGTCTTCAGTGTCACGTGATCCTTCAGAAATCATTCTAATATGCTGATTTAGTGCTCAAGAACATTTCTTATTATTATCAATGTTGAATCCTTTTTGATGAACAGAAAATTCAAAAGAACAAATTATTTAAAAAAATAAAGTAGAAATCTTCTGCAACATTAAAAATTCTGGACAGGAAAGACCGAAAACAGAAAAGCTGAGGTACCCATGAACTGTGAGATTCTGAGAACTGTGTTGCTGTTTTGCCCTTGAGCGAAGCAGTTAATCCCAGGGCTTCTCCAGGTTCCTGCCAGTGCTTTTAGCATTGTTTCGACTGCGCCTCAGCAGGAAAACTAATGACAGACCCTTAAGTTACTTACTTTAGACTGTTTCTTTCTTCATTACCTTTCAAGTCCAAACTGGAAACTTTGAGTGGCCTTCCCCTTTAAAGAGCAATACAAAAGGTCATGGAGGGAAATGATTGTTTGTTGAGGCTTTTCAAGGTTACAGATCACTGGATCCACGGCCACAAGCTGCCCACAGGTGCACTTAGAGTGATTTTGTTTTTCAAGGAAAGCTGAGGTAATAAGTGGCCAGTGTTTACAGTACACCATATAGCAATTCACACATCTGCACGAACACACGCTTCTTAATGGATTGTAATGTTCCTCTGTGCAGCGTTGGTTAAATGCTAGAGAAAATCCATTACCGCTGATGGAAAGAGAAATAATATGATGTTCTGTGTGTTTTATTTCCATCTGTTCTCTTTCCAAGTGACATTTCGCTTGGTGTTTGCTAATATTTGTTGAAGGAGACTGTCTTGCGTCAGGCGAGCTGTACAACAGGCCTCAACCGCCCCCATCATTTGTACCTCTTCAAATTCTCATCGTCTTATCCATTTGTCTCTTCATTTGCCTTTTCTCTCCCTCTCTGCATCTCCACTCATTTATTTCATGGTAATCCATTTATCCTTCCTTTTCTCTTAATTTAAACCTCCTCTTTCTCAACACACAATCTCTCTCGCCTGTCACACATCCATTCCTGTGCTTTCCTTTGCTTTCTCTCCCTTTTTTCCAAGCAGATCCGCCTCAGACATCATCACTATCACAGGCAGCACATGTACGTGTTATTATTGAAAGTAAGTAGGTCCGTAGGAGCGTGCAGTCGGGCTTCTGGATGAATTCTGCTCCATCTGAAACGCCGCACTGCCTTTGCATTGCAAATTAAGCCCAACAAGATGTTTCTTTCAAACATAAGTGCATAATTATGTTCTCTGTGTAGGAATGTGACTGTGATCCTGTTGTACTGTGACGCCCTACTAACAGTAGCAAGTGTTTTCTCCCACAACCGGTGTTGTTTTCTGTTCCTGATTCTGTTGAAATGGAAAGCAGTGAATGGGAGCGGTGCATCCCTAGAAAAGCATGCTTTATACTTTCATTTGCCCAAGGAAAACATCTGTGATCTTTTGAATTGCTTCAGTTTAAATTGAACTTTTAGATTAGCCTTTGATATAGTGTAGTGTGCGTTTTGTTCTAGTTTATTTAATTTACTAAAAACTATCAAACAGATGTTTTTGTCCAAAATTCTACTCTGCATAGTTCCATTCTGTTAAAATCGATCCAAATTAAAACTTTCAAAACTCATTGTAAAAGGCCTTGAATATGAATGATGGATACATTGTGTGGAGGTTTGGAAGTTTGGACAAAGCGGCTGTACTTTATATAGATATTTCATATTAAATGTTATTTAAAACACACAGAGTGTGTCATTATTTGACTTTGACTTTGTACAGAACAACATTCTCCATGTGCGATTTGAATTTCTAAAGCAAAAGAACTGTTAATCTATTTTTATATAGTCTTCAGTGTTACATGATCCTTCAGAAATCATTCTAATATGCTGTTTTTGTGCTCAAGAATAAATTCTTATCAATGTTGAAAACAGTCGTGCTGCTTAAAGTGGCCCTATTATGGTTTTTCGAATATACCCTTTCATGCAGTGTGTAATATAAACAATTGTAAAGTCGAAAGAGCAAGATAAATAAAGTTGTCTCCCTAAAGAAAGAATTGACTCTGAACCGCCTAAACGAAACATTTGTATTTCGAATCCTACTGCGTGACAGTTATACGTCACTAGAAAACACATTTGCATAACGCCGGCCTATGTTGTACGTTGTCCGTCTGCGACCAACTTGACCCGCCCACAAACACGTCATTTTACTGCCGACTGCTTCTCAAATCTTGGAGTTCCACGCAGGATTCGCGAAACGCTTGCTCTTGAAAGATGGGTCAGTACCCAGTTTATTTGGAACAGACCTGTCACGACCTGTATGTATGAATAATGATTAATGTATATATTTTCTACTGGGTGTACAAAATACATCGTTTTGTTTTTTATGTTGTGTAAGTGTCCGGCTAACCAGCTAAATCACGTTATTACGGTCTTATTCAGGGATACAAACAGCGTGCTTTTCGGCGCCTCCCACTTTTTTCACGTCAGTTTGAGTGACTTGTGTGAATCGTACAGATCCGAAGAGTTTTTTTTAAGGGGGGAGGGAGGGAGTGGTGGTCTGAGAGGGTCTGATTAGGTCTGATTATAATTTCACCAACAGTAATTCTGGATTGCCTTCACCAAACAAGTAAATAGGAGCTAAGCAAATCAGAACACCGCGCCAAAACAGCAGTATGCGCGCAAGCGTGAACACTAGTGTTTCATCTTGTTGCGTATCTTTCACTGTCTATGGTATCTGCCACTGCAACAGATTTCTCCCTGAGACCAGAGTTTGGCGCCGCGCCTTCCCATCTTACTGGCAACTGGTGAGATCACTGGAGTTAAGGATATTTTTGGTTTATAATGTTATATACAGGGTTTTTCCTGCATAGAGAATTACGAGGTGGCCGCCACCGTAAATTGTCTTGCCACCTCCGTCTGTCAACAACTCAGACAGGCAGTCACATGCTCAGATTAGGCCTGTCGTAATAATTAAATAATCATCAGAAATATATATCGTCACATGATCCTCTTCAGCAATCATTCTTATATTATGATTTGCTGGTACAAAGTCATCTAAAGCCATTCCATAGCTGAATGTGAGGGACAGAAGAATATTTACATCGTTAAAGTTTCACGGAAACTCGTCTTCCCTCTGGTGTAGCTGTCAATCATTCTCCATTCAGCATTCAAACAACGCTTCGTGTTCAGTTACGACAGGCAGCAGCACTCTTTCCTAGATGATATTTTCCCGTTATAATACTTGATATGTAGATAAAGGGCTGTGGATTTGCATAAAATGACTTAATCTTGCTGGAGTTTATCTAGCTGTTTCGAAACGATGTTGTACTCGCTATCAGGTGACAGCACAAGGACTATTAATTAGCATCACACGCACAATACCTGGAATTTAAAACTGTGAAGAAACAAATGATCAGTAAACCGTTGGACAGATATACATTATAGACTAGGATTTGTGCGCTCAACTCATCTCCCCTCTTTGTGCCGTGAACTTTTCAATGCAACTTGCGCAGCGCTGCGCACTCTGACTCCATGTTGCTTTAAGCACATCATTCTGCACCCGGGATGCGCATAAGCGCTTGTGACGCTCTGTTTTAAAGCGTTTCATATTATGGTTTTGTGCACTGGAAAATTATTAAAAATATCTAGTTCTCTTGTATCTTATCTTTGTTGCCCTATTAAAAAGCGGCACATTACATTTACAATAAACATCTAGAAATTTTGTATTATTTGTGTTGGCCCATATATAAAATTATTTACATTCATATAAAGAAGAGAAGGAGTAAAGTGCTAGAGTATAACAGTTAATGTTTTTTTGGAATAAAAAATTAAATTGAATATTCCAAATTAGTGTTGGTGTATTTTGATTTTCAGAATTAAATTTTACTCTATGTGCCTATAGGGGTGGGACGGGGATGGCAGGGGTTGGTGGCAATGTAAGTATCTGGATATTTGCAGCGAGGCGAGGGCTTCAATTCCCTCTCTCTTTTTTGACCATACATGTGTTTGCATCCCTGCTTATTGAAATACTTCTGCTAAGCAGATGTGTGCCACTATTACCTAAAACTGTGTCTATAAATGCAAATTGTTCTTACTACTTTGAGTAAAGATTTGTTTTACAAATGTTATGCATCGGTTTGTTGATGGACGTACACTTGTTCATTCTGATGGTTAGAAATGACAGTTGCAACATCTCATAATGTACGTCAAAATGAGTAGCGTATTACGGGGAAACTTCCTGCTCAAGTCGTCCTTGCGATAGAGGTTTGGGTTGAATAAGTAGTTCTTCCAATATTTCATCATTGGACTCGCGCTCGAATTGATACTGTAAAATCGACATCATCATCAATTGCTGAGCTCAGGAGCTGAAGTTCAGTTATGGTAATAGACGCTTAGCTTCCGTCGCACGCTGTAGACCAATCCCAACAGATTGGGCCGTCTGACCAATCAGAGCAGAGTAGGCTTGCGAAAAGGAGGGTTTTAGGCTAGCAACACACACAAAGATTACGATTTTTGAGCCTGATTTGCGCGTGGCCCCGATTCGAGGCTTGTCACAAACAACTTTTTTGGGTGGGAGGGTTGGCGTGTTTGTACTTTTATTTACTTATGTTTTATAAAAAAAAATTAAATAAACTATCACAAACTATGCATCATTTGAAAGCTAAAACACTCAAGATTCATGTTTTTGCAATAAATACACCAGAGAGGAAAGGGTTAAATAAAATGCTGAAGGACCGGCCATGTAAGCATGAACAAAATAAATGCAGTACTCATCTTTCATCTCCTGTTGTGCAGATCAGATTGGACGAAGCCAAGAAACACCAGCATACATTTCAATGTAAGGGTCCACTCTTCAAAATGCATCCCTTTTTTTTTTTTTGTCAAAACAACGAAAAAATAGGGGGAAAAAAAACAGAAAATCATCATTGTTTGCTTGAGCGTTTTTTGAGTTAGTTATCAATCATGTCCATTTTCAATGAAATATCGATTCTAATCCGTATTCCATCATTCTCGCCTGTATTTTGGACTCTTGCGCTTAAGTTGAGCCCTCGCTTGTCTCTCTCCTTCAATCACAGGCGTTTGGGTGACTCAATATATCCAGGAAGCACATTACAGGCTTAGCCAGGTGTCAGTCATAGCACCCTTCGTTTTCGTTAGATAAAGCCAGTCAATGCCAAAGTTTTGATGGATGGATGTAGTAACCAATCAAAAGGTGACATCTTGCACAATTTTATGTAAACAGAATTAGTGAATACTACTCGTGCTTACCTTTCCATTGCCTCCCGCACACATCTGTCAGTTTACGCACACACCTTAGCGCAGTTCGCAGACTGTATGACAGACAGTTCTTAACTAAAAAAGTTTTTTTACACTTAAATTCTGTAAATAGTTGCTTTAGTTTTTCATTAACTGTATATTCATTATAATTAGCAGTTTATTGCAGAATTATTTGAATGAAAAACTACTCTACAATTACAAATGTTCTGAAATAAATGGCCTTTTTGAAAGGACGCCTAGACTTTTCTTGACATAAAAGCTTACAGAAGCTACATTTTTAAATGTATCATCCTCAAATTTGAATCAAAACATGATCAGACAATCAGTTTTATATTTAGGATATTTTCAGGCCTTTAACATTTAAAGTCTCATAAATTTTTCCCTAATTGAATTTCAATTTTAAAAAAAAGTCACTTTCATGTATTTTTTTACCTTGTTTTACTCTGTTCCTATACTACTTTGAGTTATGACACTTGGGTAAAAAAAAAAGAAAAAAAAAAAGTAGTGCAAGTGTCTAGTTTAAAATAAGACCAGATTTATGAATATAGACCATAGGGTTTAAGAGCTGGGTATGTGGGTATGTCGTTTTCAGAAAATGCTCAAAAATAGGGGCCAAGTTAAGAGGTTCAATTCTTATTAAATTATTCTGGGGTTAAATCTCTTGCTGTGGGCTGATTAGTTCATGAATCACCCCCTGTAGGGTTTGAATTGCCAAACTTTCGATTACCAGCCCAGATCTACTGTACAACGCATCCATTCACTGATGTGGAATAACAGACAGAACTCCAGTAAGATTATAAAATGGCACGGCAGCTAAAAGACTACCTTTTGGTCTTTAAAATCTACTTACAGAGATATTGTTGCTTGATAAACACATTATTAACGATTGATGCATTTACAGCTGGTGCCGCGTCTGCCATACACAGCTCGAGCTTGTAATTTAATATTGCAATCTGAGTACCAGCGAGGATGCGGTGATTAGTTATCAGCTTTTTATTTGATGTTGATGGATGTTCCTTTTAACACACCATGTGCATTTGTGTGTGTGTGTGCATTAGCCATCAGAAGGCTTTTTAAACAAAGTCCTTTTTATAATAAACCCCGTCCAGCCAGATCTTTGGTGGTTGCTTTGGTCGAGTTGTTCACTGTGTGCTGTTAGCACCTCTGTCATTGAGAAGGGGAATCAAAATGCTGTTTAGCACAATTGTCAGAGTGAGAGCAAGACAGACAAACCATCGAGTATATAACTGTTCATCATAGCCTGCAGCAAACATATTTAGCCCAACTATGTGCCCATTATATTTAAATAGGTGTTTGTAAGCACATAGTATTTTTCAGCCCAAACCTGAGTGTTTTTAGATGCCGCAGTTATCATTATTTTGATTTGCGATTTTAAAAATTGTAATCATAAAGTGTGAATGATCAAGCATTAGATTTCAGGCCATTCAGGGAGGCACCAAACCAACCACCTCTGCACTCTCGTACACACACACACCTGTGGACGTTTAGCATAAATAGATGGCGATGCGGATGCAAAATGCAGCAAGTCTGTTATTTGACTGCATTGAAGACTAAAAACATGCAAATATGCAGTAAACCTCGTACATTAACCCATCTGAAAAGGTCTTTTAACATCATTAGAGGTAATTACCGGCTTAAACCTGCCTGAATTCTCGGGCATGTCTGCTGCCGGGTCGGTTATTATAGTTCACATGCCTGATTTCATGCGCACAAAACAGGGCAGGTGTGAACAACAGGAAGAGCAAAAGATGGATGGGAATTGACAGATAAGCTACAGGGTGAATCTTGCTTGTGGTTGGATTGTCACTCGCTAAAGACAAAGTACGAGAGAGACAGAAAGGGAATAGCTGGATAAAGATGTTTCATCATGAAAAAGCTCGTCTCTGAGAGAGGGTTCAAATGCTCACCATACCCATCCATCACGTCTCTTTTCTGCATCCCACAGATCAGTGGTTCTCAACCGGGGACTTTAAAATGAGTTGAAGTCTGTTCTGGTCACAGACAGCGGGGGAAAAACTATTTTAAATGCAGCTAACCATAAAATTGTGCCTAGATTCATGTGTCAGTTGGTAGAAGATGGCAGAGTCGAAGATGGTAAATGAAATTATGACAGGCTAAGACATACTTGCAATGAGGAGAAACCAGGGGTGTTAATTAAAACTAATAAAATATAATAAAAAATGGTTTTCAGGAATTGAAATAAATTAAATAATATTTTTAAGTTTTCAAAAGTAATATCAAAAGTTTTCTAAACATCTGTCATCCTGCTCTGGTCTTTATCTCCTCCATTTCTTTTAATATTTTTTTTTGTTCTTTACCTCTCACTTTCTTTTCACTGTCTTTTTTTACTTGCCGTATTGTCAGCTCAGAACATGTGCTGTCTGGTCAAAGTTCAATAATACACAATCCCACACAGCGTCCCATTATCAGAGCCTGTTATCACACTCATGACATGTCGTTGAAATAATTTCCATATAGATTACTGTGTAATCATTCTATATTCTGTTCTTCTGTCAAGGCTCTTAACCTGTTCATTTCTCTTTGTGGCAGACTGAATTACACTGAATTCAAATTCTCACTTAGCATAACAATTGCAATGATGTACAGTAGACCACAGGATTGGAGACAATATACAGGTCCGGAAGTATGAGACCAAATTATAAATCTGATATTCAAAATTTTGTTTAAACCTGGAAATAAAAAGAAAGTTAATTATATTCTATGGAACTGTTATGCTATTAAAATGTTAGTTCACCTAAAAATTACTCACCCTCATGTCGTTCCAAACCCGTAAGACCTTCGTTCATCTTTGGAACACATATTTTTGATGATGTCCGAGAGCTGTGAGAAAACACCGGCTCTGTATTGGCCGACACTGTTCACATGAGCACCACGACGCATGCGTGTGATGCTGACGCAGGAGCTGGCCAATACGGAGCGTTCTGATGTAGAACCCGGAAGTGCTGCACTGGGTTTACAACATGAACCGTGTAGGAGAACCGTCACAGAAGAGAAGAAATTGTTATATAGAGTAGCTATTTTTGTTTCGTTTCTCGTCGCTTCATAACCGTAAGGTTGAACCGCTATTTTAACGATGTCTTTACTACCTTTCTGGGCCTTGAAAGTGGTAATAACGTTGTAGTGGGGTCAGAAAGCTCTCAGATTTCATCAAAAATATCTTCATTTGTGTTCCGAAGATGAATGAAAGTCTTGCAGGTTTGGAATGACATGAGGGTGAGTAATTATTGACAGAATTTTCATTTTTGGGTGAACTAATCTTTTAATGTCATTTAAGCAGGAGTTTTGTTCCAAAAGTTCTTTGCAGTATGAGTTTATCATCATCAGGCTTTGAAAACCGTTTCGATCACAATTACATTTGAAAAATATTCCCCCGGTTTCACAGACAATGCTCAAGCTAGTCCCAGACTAAAATGCATGTTTGAGCTGTTTTAACTAAATACAACTTGTACTAAAATATATTAAAATATGCAGTGCCATTGTTTTTTCTCAAGATGCACACCCGTAGGCACGTTTATAAAAGCTATTTAAACACCCTAAATAAACTAAGACCTAATCCTGACTTAATCTAAACCCTGTCTGTGAAACTGGGCCATTATATTTTAATTTTAGGAGAATTTATTTTGTTTTTCATTTTATTACTTTTAACTATATTTATTTTTTATTTATTTTATGAATGATTGATTGATCACACTCGAGTGCTGTTATTAGAGTGGAAGGGGCATGTAAATACTAAGAAATTCTTTAATTTCTTTAAATATTTCGGTAACACTTTACAATAAGGTTCATTAACTACATTAATGAACTGCACTTATAAAGCATTTATTTATCTTTTTTAATGTTAATTTCAACATTTACTAATGCATTATTAAAATCTTGTTAACATTAGTTAATGCACTGTGAACTAACATAAACCATGAATAGTTGTATTTATTAACTAACATTAACAAAGATTAACAAATACAGTAACAAATGTACTGCTCATGGTTAGTTCATGTTAACTAATGCATTGACTAATGTTAACTAATACAACCTTATTGTAAAGTGTTACCAATATTTCTATGAATCTTATAGGTATGAGAAATGTAATTATTCTCCCTACTGTTTTATAAAAAATCTTTGTGTTTGTAAAAAATTTTTGAATGGAGTTGTTGTAGTCGTATGTTCTGTTCATTTTAATAGTATTAATTTGGGTATGTCTTGTTTCCATGTAGGCTGATCCGAGAGAGCTGATACGTCTTGTGACCAAGCATGTGACAGACCATGCTGGATGCAGTTGGCTGGATGAGGAACTGAAGGCACTGATTGGTCAGTTGCGACTATACAGTGAGAGGTTGACAGACTTTACTCAGGCTCAGGTGCTACAGGGACTCGGCCGTGGAGTCGATGTCCAGAGATTTAGCAGCGACAACCAGTACAAGAAAGAGACTATTCTGGGCCTGGCTGAGTAAGTATTGTGTGCCCGACTGTGTACCACATCAAAAACATACTTTTTTGCTAGTATATAGTGATCTCGAGAGAACAAGACACATTATAAATAATGAAATAATATATGCTATTATATACAAAATAATATATATTTAAAATATTTTGTTTTTTTATCTTTTTTTTATATATATATATATATATATATATATATATATATATATATATATATATATATATATATATATATATATATATATATATATATATACATTTATTATATTATTCATATATATAGATTGATGGATGTAGCTGCTCATCTTTGATTTTTTATTTTTTTTTTGTATTTATTTACTTTTTTAAAAATATATATTTTACACATTTTTTAATAATGGTAAAAGTCATAAACTCTAAAATAACAGTAATGGAAATTATAAAGTGACCTTTTGCCCAGATTACAATTTAGCACACTGTTGGCATTCACAAAGAATGTGTGCGGAGTTGAAAGAGAATGACACATCTGCTACATCTTTTAATCTCTCTGTCCTCTGAATATACTATAACTCTCTGGAAGAAAAGCTCATGTTTCAGGATTGATCTTTTGATCCAAACCAGAGCTCTGGTTTTAAGGAGCCTGACAGACAGTTTTTTAAGGACTGGAATCACAGGTCTGGGGTGACCTAAGGTCTAGCAAGATTTGGCGAAAAAAAAAAAAAAAAAAATGTCCAATGCTTACTGTAGGGGTTGCAAAATGAAGTTCTAGCAGCTCAGGGCAGATCTGACTTGCAAGAGCAGCCAGAAAAGGGATGAAATCATTCTTTTAGAACACGACAGATCTGGATTTTTATGGATATGTTACGCTTTGCCTTTGATGGGCTGCCATTTTGGCCAAGATTAGAAAGATCAAGACACCGAATTTAAAACTGAAGCTTGAACGTTTTAAAAAATGTTTCATTAAAAATTGAATGCATGCATCTTGTAATGCATGCGTCTGTCTGTCTGTCATTCTATTGTTATATCTGTCATTCTGTCGTTCTACCTATCGTTCTATATTTTGTTCTGTCTGTCATTCTATCTACCCTGCTGTCGTTCTATATATCATTCTGCCTATCTATAATTTTATCTAGGGCATTGGATGAGAGCGTTTACGGGATCTCTCGCTCTTTGGCTCATCGGTACAGCATTCCTCTCTGGGAAGTACACATGACGCACCTTGAGTTTCTGTTCACTGATAGTGGGTAAGACGCTCACACTTACACACACACACACACACACACACACACACACACACACACACACAGAGTGTGCAGTCATTAGTGGTGCTCAGTGGTGAAAAAAAGATTTACTGCACACACAACACTTTTTCCAGAGGAATGAGCCTGCAAAACCTCAGTTAGAAGCAATGTCTGCGGCTTCCACAAGTAACATTTTTTTATTTCCTTGACGTGAGGGTCAAAACCCTGCAACCCCTGTGCTCTGGAGGTGTAAGCAGAAGATTGCACGGATCGATCGCAGAGACTGGATTCTGGTCGATCGGTCAGTGTGATTTGCCAGACTTACAGTTTAGTAGCGAAGGCAAGAAGCTCTTTGTTTTTTGAAATTTGCTTTGCAGTCGGTTTTTATTGGTCTTTGAAAATCCACACACAAACAATGTGCCACACCTCTTAAGCTCCCTGCATGGTAAATTTGTCGCTGAATCATTGTTCAAAGCCTGGTCTAATCAACTCCCTCTCCATCTCTCACCGGGTTTAATCACCTCGAATATCTCTCTCCCTCCCTCCCTCTACATAAACAGGCACTCATTTGACTTTACTTATTTAGTACAGATTGCTTGGGTTAAACTGATTTACTGTGAATGTGATTTTTTTTTTTTTTTTTTTTTTTTTTCTTCTTCTTGCTTTCTTTTTTCCATGTTTTCCCTTGTGAGAGTTATTCCATGCTCATTACCATACTCAAGGCTTGTTTTTAGCTCTGTGTAGAACATGAAATCTCTAAACAAAAAAATACCCCTCCCCTATCAAAGATGTTATCAAAGGAGAATGGTACCAGAGGGAGTTTGAACAACTTTGGCAATTACTCAAAAGTTTTATTGTATTGCAGTTTCTGTTTGCTAATTTGTCAGCAAATGGGCTTTTCTGACTGATGAGGACGTGTAAACATATTTTGCATCGTTTATGCTATTTACTCAGTTTAAATGATTTGCATATGATGTGGTTATATAATGAACTTTCAAAGGCATTGAAAAAGGCCAGATCTTTGTTTATTGTTTTCCTGGTGGTTTATTTTGTTGATTGTCACAAGGCACAACGAGTTATGTAAATGCTTACATTTATTTTATTACAAAAGGTAATTTGGCATATTAAGCATCATCCCCAGTTTTGGCCAGATTTATTGATGCATAGTTTCTTGTTATTTGAAATAGTTAAACTATTGTGTAAAATGTGAGCTTTGAAGCACAATTTAATTGGGCTGCATAGAAATGATTGCTCATTTTGGCATGATTGCATTGGCTTTGCAGTGGATTGAAATTGTCATTGCATTGTCTCTATTTTATTTAATTCGGTTTGATTCCATTCTGTTCTATTCTATTCCAATTAACATTTTTAACATACTTAAATTGTGTTTTATACTCCAACTTTCTGAAATCAGGACAAATTGTTTCAAATGTGGGATAGTTTTTTTTTTTTTTTTTTTTTCCTGAATCCTATATATGACAGATGGTCAGTCCAAAATTATCTGGCTCTTTCTGAACAGCTGCTTTGTTTATAATCTATCCATTTTGCTTTATTGCCAGCCTGTCATGTTTTTCTCAGGTATTCTGTCGTATATTCTGTTTAGAGCTGAATAACATTGTAGTTTCCTGTGTATTGTTTTAGTCCAACAAGACTTTCTTTTTGTGTATTGATCACTTAGTTTGATTCTTCATATCATTCACATTAGTCATGTTTTTGGACCAGCTGAATGGGTTCATTTCATGGTTTATAAGGGACTGAAAATGGTAGGTAAGGTCACTCATTTTTAGATGTTTCCATTGGTTATTTCTTCAATGCAGATTATGCTTAGATTATACTGTAGGGTTTTGGCTTTATTCTGCTTGGTTATGCGCATGCTATGTACCCTGAGGATACTCTTTCAAAACTCTACATGAATGGCTTCAAATGGGTTTTCATTCCAATTTTCAAATTCATGATTCAGTAGAAGACCCCACACTGCACTGCCATATAATGCATTAGCTTCTATAGCTGAATGGATTTCGAGCCAGATTTTAAGTGCCATTTTAAATTGGACAGACATTTTGTTGGCATCAAATGTCCTTTATTTGCTTTCTTTTTCCGGTTATTCATTAAGCTGAGGTTTGCACAAATTTTCAACCAAAGACAGGGTACAACATTGCTAAAGGCACACACAAGCACACAAGTAAACCCGAAGTGTCTTTAGTCTGTTTGTACACTGCATGTAGTTTTGGGCATGTTTAATATGGATTTACCAAAAGGGAAGCTGGGATATATAATCAGGTGGTAATATTCAGACCAACAGCATGTTTTCAGTGTAATATTGATTTTACAGAAGTTCTACAAATATAGAACATGGCAACTTTAAGCCACATTTCAGACAAAATATGACAAGTTAGTTTGTATGCTTTTTTTCGTTCATTTTTTTGCGGCAGACAAGGTGATCTGAGAATTGCTTGGCAACATGCATTACAAAGTATGTGAGCTGAGTGGAGAGAAGGCAATTTCCCCATTCTCATTAAAAGAATTGGGTCGTCTATCCATTCTAGGTCCACCTCAGGTTTTTCATTTCACTCTTTAAATAAATAATAATAAAAAATCACACAACTTTGCTCTGCACTGCTCACATACTCTAGTTTGGAACAGTGGTGCTGGACTCTGTCAGCACCCTTTGGAATGCCGACTGGCCAATCAAATTACAGGGCTGTAACTAATAACGTATATATATTAAAGAGGGTCAGTGATGGTGTCTCAGTTTGCCCTTGAGTGAAGAATTCAGTTTGAATTCAGCCTCTGCCTCTGTGTCTCTTGCACACACCCTTTATCCGTTCTTGGCTTTGTAATTGCAGCAGGAGACAGGATTAATGGCTGCTGTGTTTAGTGAAGTATTGATCCTGTTAAAAGCAGTTATTCTGTGTTAATAAGCAGACTGCAGTCAGACGCTCCTCTTTCCCTCTCTTTATCTCTCCCTGCCGCCTTTCCTTCCTGTTATTTCTCTCTTACCTGTTTTGTCTCTGCTGTCTTCTTCCTCTTTTCCTCACTTTGTTCTGGCCTGTTGTTGTTTTTCCAGCCTGTCTTGCATTTTTCTCTCTGCCATTGCTTTTTCTGTGTCTCTTTCTGAAGCCCCAAGACATTGTGCCTCCAGCCAGTATAGTCATATTCATTAAACATGTGTTAAGGTCCATAGGGGTTACGCTCTGTAGACAATGGATAGGTGTTGGGCTCTGTCCAAATGGCCAAATTCAGCCTGCAGCTCACACATTTTGTTGTATTAACACTGAATATGATTAGCTTTAACACAATAAGCACATGCAGGCACCATGTTTATCCACACAAATGTGTGTGTCTTATGATTGTTACTGTATGTTGTTTCTTGCACAATGGTGTGCACAGAGGGAAGCCGCAGGGGCTCAAACCTGTTAATTCTATAATCTAAATGTGCCCTTGTGTTCATAAAATAATAATAATAATAAGTACAGTTATTTTGATTGGAATAAGTGTTGGACCACTCCAGACAATCTGAACTGGGATAATAGTTAACATACCATTCATAAGTTAAATAAATTATTTTTATTTGGCAAAAATGCATTCAATTGATCAAAAGTGATGGTAAACATTTATAATGTTACAAAAGATTTCAATTTTAAATAAACGCTATTACGCATCTTCTGGATGAGTACAGAATCTCCTGATCAAAACACAGGTGAAGAAAACGCAAAAAAACAAGCGATTGTATGTAAGCAGATGCATATGTAAAATAACGTGATCATCAACATTAAACCATATAAATCAAAACTGCCTAATGTTACTGAATGAAATGTCAACCCAAAACGAGCTATAGCACTATGCAAGCAGTACAGGTGTTGATGGACTCGATCTAATCCATCTGTGTTTGATAATCGCTCTGAATCTGATCTGGATGTAGTCTTTGACAAAAACATGATTTTCTCAGCTTTTTGTTCAATATGTTGTTTCTTTTATGAAACTTGTTTAAGTGTTGATAAAAAAGTAATGCATGAAGCTAGAATAAAACCTTTTTTTTGTTTAAAAGCAGAGGGTATGCCTTTTCTTTTGCTATATTGCATGCTCAGATATTCATACAACCAAATATTCTATGGGCCATTTCATTTTTGTGAAAATAATCAAAAACCCTGGCGGTGGGCAACTTTTTTTTAAATGCTGGCGGGGAAAGAGTTAAGAACCTATGAATGCATAAAAGTGAACAAAACGTACAAAAATTTTTTTTTCATGCATTTAAAAAAAAAATCCATCTATTTATTAAATATATTCCATATTTAATATTATTATTATTATTATTATTATTGTTATTATTATTATTATTATTATTAAATGATAATCCATACAGTCAGTAACTGGTTATTAGCAGCAATAACTGCAACCAAACATGTCACATTTGTAGAATTAGGAGCGTTGTAGCACATTTCAGGTTCTCTAACTGCACTTTTTTCTTGTTGTTGTTGATGTGAGCACTTCTACTGTGCCATCCGAAAACTTAAATTTTCTTGTTTTTCAACCGTTTTGTTATAGACTTGCTTGTGTGTTTCAGATCATTGTCTTGCATTGTCTAAAACAATCAAAAACAGGCAATAACAATATAAAAAAATGTGCAAACTCTGAAATTCAAAGGTAAGGACAACATTTAAAGTGGCCTTTTTTCTGCCCCTGTGGAGGTCTGCGCAACCTTCTTATCTAACTTCATCTTTTATTCCCTGCCCTGTTTGGGAGTCAGCATGCTTTTTATGCCTTTTCTCTCTCTTTCTGTGTTCTCCAACCCCTTTCCTTCTCACACGTCTACCCTCACATACAGCATCAGCAGACCTGCTGGATAAATGGACTTGGCAGTCATTGAAGGTTCACATAGTAATTTATTGATAACCCAACTCTATAAAACATTTCCATGCATCAGAATTGCTATGGGATATTTCTCTGGTGCAGTAAAGCTGTTTATCTTTACTGAAAAGCCATTCAATTAGAGTGAGGTGGAGGGCCAGTCCACACGCCTGCTTATGAAGTCACAGTGGAGGTAAATTATGGAAATCAGGGCAGCGCTAACATAAAACATGACACCCATAGAATCCAAACCTCACATCAGATTTATGGTGGGTCAGTAACTGCTCACCATAGGCTTTAACTCACTGCTTAAATGTATTTATTTATTTTTTATCCTGGAAGTGGTCAAACCACAGTGAATAAAGTTTAATGGACTTTGAAGAAGTTGTTTTAGATTAAACAAAATCAATTCTCTAGCACAAGTGGTCCGTCTCAGTATATTAACTCAACCTTAATGTACTTCATTTGGTTCGGGGGACAATTGGGGGGGAATGGCTGTGCATTGCCTTGATTGATTCACTACAAGCAATTTGTAAAGGTTGAGTGATCAATGCTTCAAAAGACCTTGGTTACAACTGCTCATTGTCTCGTTTCTCTCACCTTCCAGTCTTCCATCTCCATCCATCTCTTATTTCTTTCTTTCTTCAGCCTCTCCACCAAAAACATTGAGGGCCGGATGGAAGCTCTGGGACTGTTCGAGACTCTAAAGAGTGACCCTGAGTCGTTCTACACACATATGACAAAATATGTGTATCCCAGTATAGCCGGAACCGACCAGCTCCGAACCCTCTTCTACTTCACTCTACTGGAGAACTGCAGCTGCGCTAACTACTTCCCTCAATCTGCTATGAAGCCTGACACGCACATCAAACTGCTGAAGAAGCTCAAAGCCGTCGCCGTTGGTGAGTGACAGCCAAAGTCTGAACAAATGAATCAGAATTCATCATGTCCAAAATGGTAGTCAATCTTAAAGATCAGGTTTGAAAACCAAATTAGTTTTTTGTGTAGTGTGAACAAAAACGCTGGTTGCAGTTGTTGAAATGACTGGTAAAATCGTTTTGAAGAAAGGAGGATTCGATCGATACATAGCCGACCTGGTAACACAAATGAAGCTGTAAATCAGCTCCTGCTTGCAAGCATGTCAGTCAACACCATAACCAGAAATTTCCCATGTAATGACACATCTCTCTCCAGCTAAGACGACAGGAAATGGGTCGCTGAGCAATAAGGCTGTCAATGAAAGTAATAGAGGAATGTTAATTAGCCTGCATACAATAAATTTTTGTTCTTTTCTGATAAGAGAGATTATTATAAAGCACATGAAACATGGAGTGAGGTTTGAATGAGTTCATTAACTATGTACCCCTCTCTTTCTCCAGCATTGGGGAACTGCACGTGATAATGCAAACGTAATAAAAATCATAACTGCATACAAGTTGTGTACTTATGTATGAGAAAAGGCAAGAATTTTTTTTCCAGATTCACAACTGGTGCATGTTGCCTGTTAATTAGTTCTAAATACGGTTGCATGTGCCTGCAGTTAATAATTACATACCATATAAGGGCTTTTTACTTTGATCTAGGGCTGTGTCCGAAATCACCTCCTATACCCTTAAAGGGGGGGGTATCACATACAGTTTATGTCAATCTCATGTTATTCTTAAGTACCTATAGAGTAGTATTGCATCCTTCAAATCTCCGAAAAGTCTTTAGTTTTAGCATATTTATAAAAGAAAGATACGCTGTACCGAATAAAACCGAGGCGAGAGGTGTATTTTGTGGGCGGAGCTAAAGAGCCACGAGCTTGCGCAGAGAGCGTCTGAGAGCGTCTGAAAGCTGTGACATCCTTAGAAAACGTGGAAAAAAACGTTGTCCTAAATAAACGATGGCTATCAATCAGATTCATCCATACATATATGAACCAGTAATCAGTTATGTACTGTAACTGTATATATAACTGCTTGTGTAAATTACTAATTTCTACTTTCATTATGACGTCGCAATTTTTTTTTATCCCGTTTTAAAAGGTGTACATGTGGGAAGTGCACATCGCATTCTCCATTGATAAATTAACTATATATGATCATGTTGTTTATTTGATGTGCACGTATGCGCCGATAGCCAACAACACACACACAGACAGTTTTACTCACCGCCATGACCGTGAACCTTTATCGTTGGGACCGCTCCATCTTTCAGCATTTGACGATCTGCAAATCCGGAGTTGAACTGGGCCTTGTTTATAAAACAATCATTGCCGAAATGTAGGGAACAAACTGAACAGGGTTGTCTAAACACACTTCTTTGGTGACATTGTTGATTTCGTGAAGTCCTGTGACCTGTGCAGCGCAGCTGACAGCTTTCCTGACAGCTTTCGCTCTCTCACTCTGGTCGAAGTGTGCGCGCGCGCCCTTCCGGGAGAAGTGCCCGTACAAGGAAATTCCGCCCTTGTTGATGTCACGCAGACCCATACTCGGAAAAAAAACTTTCAGAATCTTGTGAGAAAGCGGAAGGAGTATTTTTGGCACAGAAATACTCCATCAAACGTCCAACTTATTTTTTAAAACTTTGTCCATGTTTAGCATGGGAATCCTTTAACAGTGTCTTTAACAGTGTGAAAAGCTCAGTATGCATGAAATAGCATTATACCCCCCCTTTAAATAGGGCACTATTTAAGGGGACAGCCATTTGTAGTGGTTTCCGAAACCATAGTGAACGTTATTGAGTGCACTCACACCATCGCACAATGCGCCGCAATAACGAGTGTACAACCAATGTACACTCAACGGCTAGAAAATACCCGTAATGCACTGTGACAGTCGCGCCGATTGAATTCCTGCATCTGACCAGAAGATGTCGCCTGCAGCTGAATCATCCATCCATCCATTTTCCAAACCGCTGGTCCAATGTGGCTACAGCGAAATATCATACTACAGGTATAAATTCCTTTTTAATTGATTTTTAAATTGTTTAATTAAGGTTTATACATAGTTTCCATGACAGAGTTCAAGATAAATGTTTTCATTACTGGAGCTACCAACAGCTACGTTTCAAATGATTATTAAACGGCAAGCATAAACTATGCAAATGCGGCAGCCCTTTCGGCACACTCAAGTGTCTGAATTCACTCGCATGAACTTTCTGAATTCACTTTTTTTATTCACTCCTTCAAGTGGACTATATTAGTGGAGTAATATAGGGAATAGTGAATGAGAGTATAGGGGATGATTTCGAACACAGCATAGGGGTGGGCGATCTGACGATTTTATATCATGATTGATCTTGAAGACGTCCATGATCTACTTTTAGGTTGTGATCTTTTATGTCCTCGTAATAGCAGGACTTTTATTTTGACAGCTCTGAGAACGGCAGTGCCTGAGCACAGCGCTCACATTCTCCATCTTCATTAGTTATGGTCTCTGTTTAACAGTTTTGTCTATTAAACTGCTAAACAAAGAAAGTGAACTGTATACAAAAGAGTATCATAGTGTTTTCTTTTATATTATTAGTAACAGAAAGGCAAACACTATTAATACTTTCTCATACAGTCAACATTCAGCAAATGTGCATTTATATCGTTTAAACAAATCTTTGAATAATAAACATTTAATTTCACAAACCATGCAGGTCAAATTCAGCTGTCAGATATTCTAAAGTGCACATTTGTAGCCTGCATGAGCGCGTTACTGTGCGTGGCGGTCAGACAGTGTTAATTGAATGCAGACAGGAGTTTCGCTTCACTGAAGACACACAATATATTCAAACTGTGAACCCTTGATTTCACAAATATGCTGCGCTATATTATGTATGTAAAATGAGTGTTACCTTGTCTTTATTTGAAAAAATATGATTCCCAGTGTGCACAAACTTAGATTACTGAGTGCCCTGTTGGTTAAAGTGTTTACTTTTTTCAAACAATTTCTTTATTTGTGAAAAATACTGTAATATGATTAAAAGAAAGAAGTTACAATTATTTATTTAAATATTAATTCACATATATAGGCTTTATATCGGTCATCAGTCACCCTGCTCTTTAAAGGGATAGTTCACCCTGAAATGAAAATAAAGCTGTCTTTTACTCACCCTGCTGTTGTTCTAATGCCCTATGTCCTTTCGGACCTCAAAAGCAGAAATTTTAAAAATAGTCCTGCACGCGCTCCTCCATATAATGGCAATGAATAGCGAACAGGCTAAAACATTACAAAAATGATACAAAAGTATCACGCAATGATACCGTGAGACGCGCGCCATATATGGAAAGTGTTTAGGAGGCATACTATAAGGTTTTGCGAGAAATAAAACCTTATTATTCAGTCCCAAGGTTTATTTTTCTCCATTAGGCCACCTGATGGAGTTTTGGTTCCTTGCCACTGTCGCCTTTGGCTTGGCTTGCTCAGTTGGGGACACTAAATTTTCAAATAAATATCCAAATAAATTTAATTACTAAACTAAATTAACTATATCAACTACATTACTTGAATATATATGATAATTGAAATGAGCTAGATGACATCACCGTTTTCTCCAGAGCGGCTGTACAGCCGAATCAAATTCGGTTGCATTATTTTTCTGTTTAACAATGTGTGTGCTTATCCTGGGTACCATGACAACAGTGCGAGTTATAGTAAGCAATGCATGAGAGGCTGCTGACGGCTCGCACGCACTCACAGGAACGCGTGCAGAGTAACGGCTGAGCTCAGTATTTTGACTGAATAATACTTTCTCGCAAAACCTTATAGTATGCCTCCTGAACACTTTCCATATAGGGCGTGCATCTCACTGTATCATTGCGTGTTACTTTTGTATCATTTTTGTAATATTTTAGCCTGGTCGCTATTTATTGCCATTATATGGAGGAGCGCGTGCAGGACTATTTTTAAAATTTCTGCTTTTGAGGTCCGAAACAGATAGAAGGACATAGGGCATTAGAACAACAGCAGGGTGAGTAAAAGACAGCTTTATTTTAATTTCAGGGTGAACTATCCCTTTAAAATATCGACATCGGCCATCAAAAATTTTGACAATTTTGACAACTGATTGTTTAATGCAATACTGTGTTTTAAATGGATAAGTCCATAGGCTTGTTCCAGTCTGGATATTCTCTGTAGTACACCTCAAAATCCTGTCTCAACTGATACATTCACACTTAGTAGGCACCAAAAACACACTCTGTCGCATACATGCTCCCAGACACAGTCCTGTAAAGACTGTTCTTAACATCTGCCACAACCAAAGGGACAGAGATGGCACCTCCTTTTTCAGTTCTCTGTCTGCTAGTGTGTATATGTGTGTTAAATGCCCTCCTGGCCCCTGTCGTGAGATGGACCCATTCTCAGAGGCAGCTGTTTCAATATTTAATGCCCTGATGAGGCTTTGTATGTCAGTGTAATGTTGTCTGTCTGACTTGATATATCCTGGAAGCATGCCAAGGCTAAACCTATTCACATTGATTGACACAAATAGAAATCATATTGAAGCTTGAAACTGCAATAAATGTCCCATATTTCAGATGAATCGAGATTGAGAGAGTATATTTTTAAATTCCACATTGGCTAATAGTGGATTCCATTGTGACAACTTGTCCCTGTATTGTGACAACGTATAACAGGAGAAATGTACAAGAACTATATATATTTTTTGTTGTTAAGACGTTATATTAAGTACCTGAACAGAAATAGATTTTCACCCTGAGAAATATTCACTCCATTAAAAAGTGTGACTACTAACCCCAGTGTGTGTTCTGTATGATGCTGGAATCATAATGTTTTGCTCCTTAGGTCTGGACTACAAGAAGCTGACAGACGAGGATTCAGATCCTTTGAAAGCTCTGGAGCCGATACTGACCAGCCAGAACGTCCTGTCAATCTCCAAACTGGCCCCTCGAATCCCCCAGAAGGGAGGTGAACCGCTTACCTCCAGCGCAGTACATGCCACCTGGCTTCATAAACTTTTCTGGGAAGGGGATCAGCATGTGCTGAAAAAAGCCCCACAGAGTGATCAAGACTTCCTTCATGCCTATGACACCTGTGCCAAATACTTTGACCGACTGCTGCCCATAGATTGTGTTAACTTCTTGGATGCCATCACCTTTTCCTCTGAAGCAGCCAGTAAGGTAAGTGAAATGCAGAAGGAGGGGGGAGGGGGGTGGGGTCATGAGGGTTTTAATTTCGAGGTTTTCAAAATCCTCTCAAACTGCAGCAAAACAATTTTTTTTTTAATTATTGGCTACGCTCAGAACTGTATTTTACAGTATTTGCAAATGCTGTTGAGTACAAGACGACATTATAAATGCTTTGTAAATGCATTAGTATTTCCAAACAAACTGCATTTTTTATTTTAAATGCTGTCAGTGAAATGCTTGATCATTTCAGTTATTGGCATTTCAGAATTGTCTTTTTACATACTCCATATCCATATCTGAAAGAATAGTTTTCAATATATTATGTAATAAAATAAATATGTAAATAAATCACTTTTTAAATTGTCAAATAAAATAAATGTATTAAAAAAAGTAGAGCAATTGACTACAAATAAAGTTATTTATTAATGTATTTTGTTATTTTGAACATTTAAAACATGTATCAGATAAATAGTTTTAAATGTCTAGTTATTTGTCCATTTGAAAAGTTATTTATATTTTTATTTAACAGCAAATTTAAACATCAATGAAGTAATCAGTTTGTGATTTTATTTATTTATTTATTTATTTATGTATTTATTTGAGAAATAAATTGATAATTGATTCCTTGTTGTCACATAGTCCAGCCCATTTGAGAGCTCCACCGAAGTGATTTTTTTGCATGTTCATTTTTACCTAATACACTGATAATTGATTTCTTCATTTTATTTTTAAGCAGCCCTACATATGTATATATGTGTGTGTGCGTGTGTGTGTGTGTGTGTGTGTGTGTATATATATATATATATATATATATATATATATATATATATATATATATATATATATATATATATATATATATATATATATATATATATAGACATATCAGTCATGTGAAAAAGAAAGGACACCCTATTGAATTCTATGGTTTTATGTATCAGGACATCAGAAAAAAATCATCTGGTTCTTGGCAAGTCTTAAAATTAGGTAAATACAACCTCAGATGAACAACAACATTTTGGGACGCCTGCCTTCACATGCACATGAACTTTAATGACATCCCATTCTTAATCCATAGGGTTTAATATAGAGTTGGCCCATCCTTTGGAACTCTTTTGGGAAGGCTTTCCACAAGGTTTAGGAGTGTGTTTTATGGGAATTTTTGACCATTCTTCTAGAAGCACATTTGTGGGGTTTGCAGTCCCCGCTCTTATTCATCCCAAAGGTGTTCTATCAGGTTTAGGTCAGGACTCTGTGCAGGCCAGTCAAGTTTCTCTACACCAAACTCGCTCATCCATGTCTTTATGGACCTTGCTTTGTGCACTGGTGCGCAGTCATGTTGGAACAGGAAGGGGCCATCCCCAAACTGTTCCCACAAAATTCGGAGCAATTGTCCAAAATGTCTTGGTACACTGAAGCATTAAGAGTTCCTTTCACTGGAACTAAGGGGCCAAGCCCAACCCCTGAAAAACAACCCCACACCATAATCCCCCCTCCACCAAACTTTACACTTGGCACAATGCACACTTCTGACTCGTCCATCGGATTACCAGACAGAGAAGCGTGATTGGTCACTACAGAGAACATGTCTCCACTGCTCTAGAGTCCAGTGACGGCGTGCTTTACACCACTGCATCCAACGCTTTGCATTGCACTTGATGTAAGGCTTGGATGCAGCTGCTCGGCCATGGAAACCCATTCCATGAAGCTCTCTACGCACTGTTCTTGAGCTAATCTGAAGGCCGCACAAAGTTTGGAGGTCTGTAGCTATTGACTCTGCAGAAAGTTGGCGACTTCTGTGCACTGTGTGCCTCAACATGCACTGACCCCGCTCTGTGATTTTACTTGGCCTACCACTTTGTGGCTGAGATACTGTTTTTCCCAATTGCTTCCACTTTGTTATAATACCACTAACAGTTGACCGTGGAATATTTAGTAGTAAAGAAATTTCACAAATGAATTTATTGCACAGGTGGCAACCTATCACGGTACCACGCTTGAATTCACTGAGCTCCTGAGAGCGACCCATTCTTTCACAAATGTTTGTAGAAGCGTCTGCATGCCTAGGTGCTTGATTTTATACACCTGTGGCCATGGAAGTGATTGAAACACCTGAATTCAATGATTTGGAGGGGTGTCCCAATACTTTTGGCAATTTACGGTGTATTACACCGTGTCATTATTTATTTACCAAAAACTAGGCTAAACTGCAAACTAAGTACACCCTTTCTGTTAACTAATTAAGAGGGTAAGTAGCACTCAGGCGCTGCTAATCAAATGTCTTTGATAAATTTATCATCAGCAAGTGTAATCACCTCTTTAAAAGCAGAAGTCTTGGCAGTTTGCTAGTCTGGAGCATTCAGGTGTGTGTTAACACAATGCGGAGGAAAGACATCAGCAATGATCTTAGAGAAGCAATTGTTGCTGCCATTATTCTGAGAAGGGTTATACAGCAATTTCCAAACTATTTGAAGTCCATTATTCTACAGTGAGGAAGATTATTCACAAGTGGAAAACATTCAAGACAGTTGCCAATCTTCTCAGGAGTCGACGTTCCAGTAAATTCATCCTAATTTCAGACTGTGCAATGCTCAGCGAAATAGCAAAACACCCAAGAACTATAACTCAGACTCTACAGGCCTCAGTTCACATGTTAAATGTTAAAGTTCATGGCAGTACAATTAGAAAAAGACGGGACAAATATGGCATGTTTGAAGGGTTGCCAGGAGAAAGCTTCTTCTCTCTAAAAAGAACATGGCAGGATAGCTTAGGTTTGCAAAGTTGCATCTGAACAAATCTCAAGACTTCTGGAACAATGTCCTTTGGACAGACAAGACCAAAGTAGAGCTGTTTATCCATAATTCACAGAGCCAAGTTAGGCGAAAACTAAACACAGCATATCAGCACAAATACTTCATACCAACTTTCCATCACACTGGTGGAGGGTTGTTGATTTTTGGCTTGTTTTGCAGTCAATGAGTCAACCATGAACTCCTCTGTATACCACGGGCGGAGCTACGGGTGGGCCTGGGCCTAGGCCCACCCAGATTGACAGCTTGCCCACCCAGTCAGATCCAGGGAAATACATAATTTTTTTAATAGTACAATTTTCTAACGTTTAACAATTCTTCAATAATTATTTTAAATGTGATTTGTTTGGTCATGCATTAGAACTGTATTCTAATATTAATAAGAATATGCTAATTCGCCTCTTGAGTTAGGCCACGCCACGCCAGTAGTAATGTTACGTTCTTCTTCGCGCCAATATCCAGATTCCAACTAGCAGTGCCTTTTTTATGTTATTAGTTTACACAAATGGCTAAACCGCTATCTATTAGGCATTAATGAAAGAACCACATCTAGACAAAGATGACGGGACTTGACACTTTTGTCGTTTAAAAAAGAGAACTAACAGAACTAGGTTTATGACCATATCAACATCTTCATTTCAAAACCCAGTCGACTCTGACTTGTTTAGAACAGACATCAGCCATACAAGGTAAGCTTTGGGTTTTTAGTCTGGCCCGCCGTGGTTATGCAATGTATTTTGCATGTAATATTTATGAGCAGTGGGTTTTCTGAAATGTACATAAGCCACATACTGTAAAGGCAGGTTGTAGATACAGGACTCAGACATTGTGATTTCTCTTTGTGATAGTTATCACGGGTTGGATCTCTCTCTCCTGCTTTGTTTTTGTTTTCATTTTCACGCGGTGGCCGCTCACACTTGATCGCAATGTGCAGTTAGAGATTTGGTGCTTATAGGTAAGGTAGTTTCTGAGACACTAGTTGCACCTAGCGAAATTACAAAAATAAAGCATCGTTGCAAACATCCCTTCCGCACGTTGAGGCTGAGCCTCTACTCAAACATCACAAACACAGCTCATACTGGGGCTTGAGAAGGCTCGTCTCAACAGGTAGAAGTAGACTACATTTAAAAGATTATATAGACAATAAAAGGTCCAACATATGAGGAATACTTTTATCTGTGTTGCTACGAGTAAGCAGTTAAGTAGGCAACACTTGGCTGTGTTTACATACACATTTTTTGATTGATGAATCCGAACGTAGTGTTTACATGAAGGCTAAATAAAGTAATCGGGTTGATGTGCGCATTTATATGTCACAAGCTTCTAAGCAGGGGCAGCGTTTACGTATGGCAGTTGCCATACCCTGGCGTTCAGACAAGCAGGGGAAATAAACAGCTCATGATGCTGCTCGTTAGTTCTGTTGCAGCTTTGAAAAGCTAATTTAAACAGCCTAACGCCGTGTCCTAACCGACAAGATTTTCAGCGGCAAACCAGACTCGACTCGAGATCAATCAATCAATCAAAAATAAATAGTACACCATTTTAGCATGATTAAAAATACATACTGAGTGACTGAAACTTTTTTTTTTAAATCATAGAATACACTTGTTTGTACAACTTGGGAGTTTGAACATAGTTGTTTCCTTTAATTTATTTTCAAGATCTGAGGTGAATTATCCATTGTTGCTCAGTAAGGCTGTCTATAAAGGTCACAGAAAATGACATTTTCCATTTTCAATTTTTTTTTACATTAAATAAAGCACATAATCTGCACTTGTCGTACTTTTGTATGTTGTTCCAGCCACAACGCCACATAAATAAAAACAGTAGCCTAAAATAAAAAAAAATGTATCACGTGTCGCGTTTGGTTAGGACACAGTGAAGGCTTATTTGCATTGATTTTGTATTAAGTCTGTTGTTAAGTTATTTTAGTGGATTTGTGTCCACATTTCGTTTAGATATAATGTGATTATTTGGGAATGTTGTTGTTGTATGGCCAGAAGGACTCTATGCCATACCCTAGGTTTTTGTGAAACGCCGCCACTGCTTCGAAGTTCTAATCAAAATTAATTTTTGAACAATCGCACACTGCACGAATACAGTTCAATACAGTGGTGCATACTATCGAAGTCCCTTTCTGTATATAAAGTTTTTGATACTATTCTCCTACATTGCTTATTTTCTTTGTTTTAAAGAGCAGCCTTAATATTTATCTGTTTCGCAGGTCCTGATCAAGAGATGACGAGCACATGAACCATTATGTCGTTTATATTTATCAAACAGTAAAAACACCCCTTATTCCCACGCCCAAAATAAAGTGTCTGTGGATGAGAGTATGTAGTGAGGACTGATGGGACTTCACAGATGATGAGTGGTAGGAGAATTTTAGAATAACACTTATTTATGGCATTTTATTTAACAACAACAGCTTGTTTCGTGCCTCTTACGTCATTACGCCATTTTATGTCATTGCACATGCCAGTCCTTTCCAGTTTTGGTTTTCAATCTGATCAAGTGTTACATGTTCTCTGGAATAAACCACCACTTTCAATTCGATCAAAATTTCATTCAGAACGATTAAGGTGTTTAAATGAAGGCATTTCAGTCCGATTGAGTCGTCAATCCGATTACTAACAAATTATTTGGTTGCATGTGTCTATAGACTCTAGAGCGAACGTGATCATCTCGTTTATGATAAATCTATCCAACATATCTGCACGGACATTTTTTTGACATAATGCACTATTTGAGGCTCTTCACACTGGAAACCTCAAATTAAACTTTATAAACGGGAACATTTGTCTTTCTGAACGAGTGCATTATGATGATGTTGTATTGAATCGTTCTTTGTAGGCCATTGCAATGCAATGTCCCGTTCACTTTGACGCATTTATGACCTATTTAATCTTTATTTAACATACTTCACACAATCATGGGCGTTTAGTGCCGCCCAGTCCGTCAATTTTTTTCTTCCAAATTAAGCCGGGTCAAAAACATGGGGTGATGCGAATTATTCCGGCCCACCCACAATTTTAGAGGCCCACCCATCATCCACTTTCTGCCTCCACCACTGCTGTATACCAAAATATTCTAGAGTCATGTGAGGCCATCCGTCTGACAGATGAAGCTTGGTCGAAATTGGGTCATGCAACAGGAGAATGATTTTGCACACCAGCAAATCTACAACAGAATGGCTGAAAAAGAAAAGAATCAAGGTGTTCCACTGGCCCAAGTCCAGACGTCATCCTGACTGAGACGCTGTGGCAAGAGCTGTGCATAAACAAATGCCCACAAACCTCAATAAACGGGAGCAACGTTGTAAAGAAGAGTGGGCCAAAATTCCTCCAGAACGATGTGAGAGACTGATGCTGTCATACAGAAAACGATTTTCAACTTGTTGCTGCTAAAAGTGGCTCTACAAGCAATTGAATTATAGGGTGTTAGCCTACTTAGTTTGTCACCCATGGCTTTTCCATTTTGGCTTTATTTTTGTTAAATAAACAATGACACAGTTTAATATGTCATTTGTTGTTGTTCACCTGAGGTTGTATTTACCTAATTTTAAGACCTGCTAACAACCTTTTGTGTATATATATACTGTTACATTTAAGTGCATTTTTAAACATAAATTATGAAATGTGGTTTTTCTCTCTCTCTTTATTTATTTGAAAAATAAAGTAATTCCCAGTCCTTCATGATCATATAGAGAAGCCTGAATTTTAGATGGGAAAAACACTTTAATGTACATGAACTGCTGTCCACAAAGCAGATCAAATCAGATACTTTGTCCAGTGCAAATGCTTTCATAGATTTCTAATGAAGCACAGTGGTCAGACTGACATGTTTAAAACCTGCTGTCCAATTAAAATGAATCATTAAAATCAACACATGCATACAGCACATGCAAATGCCATAACCCTGTGGGGCGTTTACTGACTTCTATGAACATGTTCATGTACACTAAGTGATGTGTGATGTTTTAGCACCTCTCATATCTTCCTTTCTCTCACAGATGGCTTTATTTTCTATTTATTCTGCCTGCAAGTCGAACTTACACACGTGTATACAAAAATGTCATTAACACACACGGCCCTGTGGCAAACATCCTAAATGAGCCTCTGTAATCAAAAGGCTAATCGCTAATGCTTGTTGGCCCCCGGGGTGTTCAAATGATGTTATTGTAATGATTGTTATGTTGATATAATGTTGCAATGATTAGAGTTTGTTGAAAGCAAGTTACAAACTCTCATTCCCATAAACACACACCCACTCCCACCATTAAGATAAGAGTGGCATTGATTTGGTACTCAAGAATACCACAGGGAGAAGCAGCCAATGACATCTGCCATGACTCTGCTGTAGATTAGGTGCTAACCACGAGTAAATACAGTTAATGTACAGCAGGCAAGTGTGGGAGGGGAGTGTTGGAGGTAAACGGTATGAGATGGATCCAGGCATGTTCTCACAGAGATGAGAAATGGGAGGAGACCGAATTATGTGACATTGCTATTGTGGATTATAATAGAAGATGTGCAGCAGAATAACGGCCTATTGCTGACTGAACATTAGTTCAGGCAGAAAAGCTTAAGCACATTTCACCATTTTTAGGATGTGGCCAACAAATTCTAGGTGACTTTCACTCTATAGTGACTACTGATAGAATGTAATTTCGTTCACTATTTTTATGGGAAACTGCTTTTACATGTTATCTTCTTGGATATTTTCATGAGTAGTGGACTATGTAAAGACTTGGCGGAGAACTAGTTAATATTTTTTTGATTGCAAACAAACTAAAATATATAGATATAGTTTGAACTATATTTATTGTTAAGTGTTGAACAAAATAAATTTGAATGTAATTGAAAATGTTTCTCTTCGCCTTTGTACATGTAACACCAATAATGTTTAGGAAAAATATATGTGCTGTCAATTGATCAAAGTAAATATTTTCCACAAAACTATTTAAATAATTTGTTTTGGATTTAATACAATAACAATATCATAAAGTGGCATTTTGGAAACAACATGTTGTCTTTATTTATCACACTTGATATTGATGTTTCAGTACCGTTCAAACGTTTGGGGTCTGTGCGTTGTTGTTTTTTTAAGAAAGTAATATTTTTATTATAGCAAGGATGCATTAAATTGATCGAAAGTGATAGTAAAGGCATTTATATGTTTTTTGAGCACCAAATCAGCATATCAGAATGATTTCTGAAGGATCATGTGACACTGAAGACTTGAGTAATGATGCTGAAAATTCATCTTTGCCATCACAGGAATAAAGTAATGTTAAATTATATTAAATAAACAGTTATTTTAAATTGTAATAATATTTCAGTATAACTGTTTTAATGAATTTTCGATCAAATTAATGCAGCCTTTGTGACTTCTTTTAAAAACATAAAAAAAAAGCCTGTTGACCCCAAACTTTTAAATGGTAGTGTATTACATTATAATATATTATATATTGTATTAATATAATTCTCATTTATCCTTACGTATACAAAGATACTTCAGCTTTTTAACATATTCTTGTCTTTCTTTTGTGTGTGATTTCTGTATGTGTTTAGCTCTCTGTAGAGGCCAGGCTGGAGATCACTAAGCGTGCACAGAAGGCTCTAAAAGGCCTTAGCGACAAGAGTAAGAAAAAGGGTAGTGATGACAGAAGTGAAAACTCTGCCTCCAACTTTGACTCCGCCCTCACTCATCTGCAGCAGTCTCTCGCTCATCTAGAGACTCTGAGCCACTCCTTCACTGTGTCACTCAAGACAAGTCAAGAGGTAATCTTCAACATGCACATCAAATTCACAAAAATGTACTGTCATTTTATCTTCCAAGACAGATGCTAACTGTAAGTAGAGTCTTAAATATGATGCAAGTACCCAGGCTATTTGTTCTTTTTCTCTCTTTCTTGCTCCTTTCCTCCTTCACAATTTCTCACTTTCCTAACCTGTGAACAGTGGCTGTGATTGATTGGCAGGTTTGTAGCTGGTGTCCTATCTGCAGGATAGTAGCAGGCAGTCCATGTCAGCTTGTGGTTTCTTTAATGCACACATCGAGCCATTTGTATATGGAAAAATATGTATTCATTTTTACAGCGCACACTTATCGAGCAGATACTGCCGTATCTCATTACCGGCACACCTTCACCATGTCACACAACATGCTCCCATAGGGATTTGCGCGATCTTGGGAACTGCAGTTTAATTCTCTGTTCGAGTTGCCTTTCTGCATGCGACCTACCAGTGTTAGGAGAGTTGCTAACTTAAAAAAATCACAATAAAACATAAGTATAAACAGATTTTTTTCTTCCTTATTTTGACTTGCATCTGGGTATAATGGATTATTGAAAAAGAAAAACTGCAGGATGGGGACTTGGTTCTATTCTTCGGATGTTGATTAGATTTTGAGATGTGGGCATTGTGCTTAAAAGTGGAGGCAGATGAATGTGATCTTACAAGTGCAGGTTTGAGCAGACTAAATGTTTGGAAGAAGTCCTGCATATGACATCAGAGAGAAGCCTGTCGCTTCACTAGAAGATTATATTTGATGTCTTTTTTTATTTTTTATTTGATGAATCATTTGCAATAAGATCTACACTCAAAAAAATAATGTGTTAGTTCAGCAACAAAACTACGCTTTTAGGGTGCGTTCACACTTGTTCGCTTGGTTTGTTTGGTCTGGACCAAAAAAAAAACCCATTTAGTCCTGGTACGATTAGCATTCAGATTTTTATCACCGAACCAAAAGATACCGAACCTAAAGGCATAGGGATAGGTTCACAACCTGATTGGTCGGCTTTTATGACGTATTGCCTATTTTAAGACGTAACTTACCGAATATCCAAAACAATGCTGTGTGCGGGGATAAATGCGCTTGTTGTATGTGCATAGCCTGCATACGATGGTATTTTGACCAGCTGAGAACTCGTAAAGAGCTTAGAAAATGTGTAAAGGAGTCAAAACAGCGGCAGGAATCCCTCCGTCACGCACACAAACACAAACGAAGATCTGCTGCAAGGAAACGTGGTTCAGATAACTGTACTGAACTGTGATGGGGAACATCGCGACTACCGATATGCGTGAGCATTCTGTCCTTTTCTAGGGTCTCATCTTCCTGTTTTTGGTTCGTTTACATGCCTTTGTTCCGTGATGTTTTCATATATCATTCGAACCGCACCAGAGTTTGTTTGGAAGCGGACCGAGACCCATCTTTTCAGCGGTCTCGATTCACAGCAGGGTACGGATGTCATCGAACCAAGCATGCCAAGTGTGAACGCACCCTTAATAACTGTTTGCATCAATTTTTGAGTTTAACTTTAAACATTATGTTCAACCAACAAACTACATTGATTAGAGGAGCTTTATGGCATAAACACAGGTTCTTAAGTTGATTACTAAGTAATAAGTAAAATTAAGTATTTCAGTTAAAATCTTTTAAATTAAACTTAACAGCATTAAACACTAATAGGTCTTTCCTTTCATTAAAAAAACCTAATAAAATAACACGTAATTTCAACATTTCACATAATCCTTCAGAAATCATTCCAATATGCTAATTTGGTGCACAAGAAACATTTCTTACTTTTTTTCAGGTTTTTTTAATGAATAGTAAATTCAAAAGAAAAGCATTTATAAAAAATAGAAGTCTTTTGTAACATTATAAATGTCTTTGTGGTCACTTTTTATCTATTTAATGCATCCTTGCTGAATAAAATGATATACATTTAAAAAAAGCATATGAAGCATATGTTTGTGTGTGTGAAAAGCTTGTTCCTCACTGACCAGACAAATTGTTCTGTTTCTTACTTGTCCTTGGGTGTATTTTGCAACTGGATGTCTCCAAAGGAACATAAGAGATGCTAATGTTGCCTGAGCATGAGTGTTTATGTGTTTGTATTCTTCTCTTGTTTTAGGAGAGCTTGCGGAAGTACAGTCACATTTATGACCTGTCTAGGTCTGAGCAATCTAAGGTTCGCCAACTGGCTGTCACAATGGCCATGGACGGACAGACCCTCGAAAGAATCGAGCAGCTGCTTGCAGTTGCTGTGGGAACAAGTGACCTTTCTCCGAAGAGCATAGTCCAGGATGCAGTGGAGCTGATCATAACTGCTCTCAGGTACAGCGATCTGCACTTCCTCCCATTTCTCTCCACCTATGTCATTTTCTTAATATCACCCTCATTTTCTCTCTGTCTGTTTTATACCCTCGCTCATTTCTTGTAATGCTTTCTCTTTCTCTCTTTCTCCTTCTCTTCGTCTTTGTCTTTATGGCCTATCCCTCTATTAACCTGTGTCAGGCTGGATGTGTTTTTGCTTGATTGAGTTAAACACAACGTTGGCCTCTGCCCTGGCCTCTCATCTCTCTCCTTTACAGCTCACTTTCTCTCGTTTTCTTACCTTTCATCTCCTGCTTTTAGGAGGTCACCACCTTCCCTGCTGGCTGGTTCTTAATAACACTATCCTTAGTAATACTAGCAATTCAGAGAGTAGGGTAGAGCCAGTGTAGATTTTTGAACCAAATTTTTCCATCACAACTTGAAATAAACGACGCGTTTGAGCCAGACTGGGGAGAGAGGTGCTGTAATAATGTAAAATATGTGAAAAATAATGTGTTTTTTGAACAATGATCGGACTTGTTTGTTGAGCACATCCCACAGATGCTCAATTTGATTGAAATCTGGGGAATTTGGAGGACAAGTCAACACCTCAAACTCGTTGTTGTGCTCCTCAAACCATTCCTGAACCATTTTTGCTTTGTGTCAGGGCGCATTATCCTGCTGAAAGATGCCACAGCCACCAAGGAATACCGTTTCCATGATAGGGTGTACATGGTCTGCAACAATGCTTAGTTAGGTGGTACGTGTCAAAGTAACATCCATATGGATGGCAGGACCCAAGGTTACCCAGCAGAACTTTGCCCACAGCATCACACTGCCTCTGCCGGCTTGCCTTTTTCCCATAGTGCATCCTGGTGCCATGTGTTCCCCAGTTAAGCGACGAACACACACACGGCCATCCACTTAAAAGAAAAAGTAAAAGAAAACGTGATTCATCAGACCAGGCCACCTTCTTCCATTGCTCCGTGGTCCAGTTCTGATGCGCAGCATTAACTTCTTGAGCAATTTGAGCTACAGTAGCTCGTCTGTTTGATCGGATCACACGGGCCAGCCTATGGTCCCCACAGCCCAATCTGTCATGCTTATTTCATGTTCTTTTTTGCTTGTTTCTTATTTTCATTTTTTTTTATGTGCTGTGAATTGGCCTTTACAATGGCAAATACTTCTGAAAGTTTTATTTTCTTTGTAAATCTCAGACCATCACAGAGTGGGAATCCTCATTCTGCACCTCCTTATTAGTCATTCTGCTTTGTGAGTCTGTGTTGATCAGACGTTTCAGCTCAATCTGTAATCAAGCAGGATTAGTGCATGTCCCTTGAATCAGAGGAAATGATGGTCAGAAAAATTAAGATTGATTACGGTTGCTTTTGTTCAGATGCAGCCTACCCCTCTTCTCTATACTGGAGTGATTCATATTCTAGGTAATTGCTTAAAATTAAAGTGTGTTCCTGTCTTCTGCTGCTAATTACTGGTTTGTAGAGGTGGGCAAATGAATCATTAACAATGAAATGATTTGAGCACAGGGAATTGTCAAACTATTTTGGAAAGTTTATTTAATCAAACTGTATTCTCTGCTGTACTCAGCTTTCTTGTGGCCTGTGTCTTTAACGAAATGGACATTTTCTTTGAAAGGAGGTGGAATCTGTGGTCTACCAAGCTGCCCATGATTGATGTTTATATCTGCAGAGTAAAAGATTACAGTTATGTTTCATGTATAAATAATCCTTTAGCATCATAGTGTTCCTCCACTGAAGGACACCAGTGTGTGTGTAGTTGTGTTCAGTAGTGCAGTAAAGTTTAAAGCAAGGTTTTAAGATTTTGCTGCTTGCATCATAAAATTGAAGATGCTAAAAGTATTAAATACTGAAGGAATGCAGAAATGTTTAAATGCTTCTAAATCTTGGCTTGCAGTTGATATCTGATTTAATAACGTTTAAATCTGTTTCAAGATTAAGTGGCTTGTGCACACTACAAGGCTGTACACTACACACTACTTGGACTCATCAAGGCTGCATTTTTTTGATCAAAAATACAGTCAAAAAAGTAATATTATAAAATATTATTAGTGTTATATTAAAATGTAATTTATTCTTGCAAAGCTGAATATACAGCATCATTACTCCAGTCTTCAGTGTCACATGGTCCTTGTGTCACATGGTCCTTGTATAATAACAACGTTTGTTGTTATTATACATGTTGAAAAGAGTTGGGCTGCCTAATATACACTCACCTAAAGGATTATTAGGAACACCATACTAATACTGTGTTTGACCCCCTTTCGCCTTCAGAACTGCCTTAATTCTACGTGGCATTGATTCAACAAGGTGCTGAAAGCATTCTTTAGAAATGTTGGCCCATATTGATAGGATAGCATCTTGCAGTTGATGGAGATTTGTGGGATGCACATCCAGGGCACGAAGCTCCCGTTCCACCACATCCCAAAGATGCTCTATTGGGTTGAGATCTGGTGACTGTGGGGGCCATTTTAGTACAGTGAACTCATTGTCATGTTCAAGAAACCAATTTGAAATGATTCGAGCTTTGTGACATGGTGCATTATCCTGCTGGAAGTAGCCATCAGAGGATGGGTACATGGTGGTCATAAAGGGATGGACATGGTCAGAAACAATGCTCAGGTAGGCCATGGCATTTAAACGATGCCCAATTGACACTAAGGGCCCTAAAGTGTGCCAAGAAAACATCCCCCACACCATTACACCACCACCACCAGCCTGCACAGTGGTAACAAGGCATGATGGATCCATGTTCTCATTCTGTTTACGCCAAATTCTGACTCTACCATCTGAATGTCTCAACAGAAATCGAGACTCATCAGACCAGGCAACATTTTTCCAGTCTTCAACTGTCCAATTTTGGTGAGCTTGTGCAAATTGTAGCCTCTTTTTCCTATTTGTAGTGGAGATGAGTGGTACCCGGTGGGGTCTTCTGCTGTTGTAGCCCATCCGCCTCAAGGTTGTGCGTGTTGTGGCTTCACAAATGCTTTGCTGCATACCTCGGTTGTAACGAGTGGTTATTTCAGTCAAAGTTGCTCTTCTATCAGCTTGAATCAGTCGGCCCATTCTCCTCTGACCTCTAGCATCAACAAGGCATTTTCGCCCACAGGACTGCCGCATACTGGATGTTTTTCCCTTTTCACACCATTCTTTGTAAACTCTAGAAATGGTTGTGCGTGAAAATCCCAGTAACTAAGCAGATTGTGAAATACTCAGACCGGCCCGTCTGGCACCAACAACCATGCCACGCTCAAAATTGCTTAAATCACCTTTCTTTCCCATTCTGACATTCAGTTTGGAGTTCAGGAGATTGTCTTGACCAGGACCACACCCCTAAATGCATTGAAGCAACTGCCATGTGATTGGTTGATTAGATAATTGCATTAATGAGAAATTGAACAGGTGTTCCTAATAATCCTTTAGGTGAGTGTATTTGTGGAAACTGTGATGCATTTTTCAGGATAGAATAGAATAGAAAGTTTAAAGATGTGCATTTATTTTAATAAATGTATTAAATTGATCAAAAAACTATTAATTTCTTTACAAACAAAAATCTAACTGACTTCAAGCATTAG
The DNA here is from genome assembly GCA_039654625.1 of Rhinogobio ventralis. Classification (NCBI taxonomy): domain Eukaryota; kingdom Metazoa; phylum Chordata; class Actinopteri; order Cypriniformes; family Gobionidae; genus Rhinogobio; species Rhinogobio ventralis. The sequence goes on along the minus strand of CM077210.1, from coordinate 25,477,637 downwards.
AATATTTTAAGTAATAGTGTCATAGTAAAGTCATCGACATCTTTGTATGATTATTATAATAATATTACAATCAGAATGTAATATTTTAGACGATTACAAGATAATTAATTTGTATTGGAATTAAAAATAAACCCTTTAAACGTATTATAACTAGAGGAATGTCAGAGCAATTCTTTGAAGTTAACATTACTTGAACATTTTAATGATTCTGTGGCAATAAAACGGGCTGCTGTGCAGATTACAGCAAAGGCAAAGCTGAAAAATGTGTCCCAACAAGTCTGGACAAAAATAAATCGCTAATTGTTTTATGCAGCAGATCCACTGAGTGTGATTTGAAACAGTTGAGGAAATACAGCTAAAGTAAATAATATATATTATACAGAGGTTTGGAAGCAACATGAGGAAAATTGTCATCCCCACCAAAGCATCGCTCATGTTATATTGACATGTGATATCTAAGGTAAGGTTTAACATGCAACAACAGCACTGAAGGAAACTGCAAAACAGAGCTTTTGTTGACATCATGGAGATGTCTGAAGAACAGCCTCTGGAGGCCACAGATTATTTAACGGCAGACTGACAAAGTGTTGTCTGCAGCAGTAGAAAAGAAATAAGAGAATGTTGGCATAAAAACAAAGCAATTATTAATAGAAACATAATTAGGTGGTGCATCCTCATGCATAAAAGCATAACACAAACACCTTTAATGGAGGGAGACAGGCAAGGCCAGAAGAGAAGGGAGGAGCCCTGCAGCTAGAACATCAGCAGAAGAGCATTAAGATTGCTCAGTGTGAAAATCCCTTCGTTCGGTGCACACACACACACACACACACACACATACAATGTTTGCAGCCACAGAGCCACTTAAAAGCCTCAAGACATTGAATCAAATTGTGTGTGTGTGTGTGTGTTTCAGTGGTGACAAGGACGTGTTGAAAGACTATGCAGACCCCTTGAAGGTTCTGGAAGGAATTGTTGCAGCAGTGCACACTAATGTACAGAGCGGGTAGGTGTATTCTTTGTTGAAATGTTCCCGTTTACTATTATTGAAACACAATGCTGTCCATTTGACTTCAGAGGAAGGGATAAGATGCTAAGTAAAAGGTCATGTGAGGACAGTTAGCACTCTAGAGTAAAAAGTAATATATATATATATGGCTGTGGGCTACAGATATGTTTCTGCAGTTGAATGGGATTGTTTAGAATGACATGAATCAGAAGCAGCAATAGCATGATACAATAAACCAATGTTCGGTAAATAATTACTTATTAATAGTGATGATCGCAGTAAACAATTCTTTTGACAAATGAAAAAAGAATTAAACAGAATTAAATTGATGTACGATCACATGTGCATATTTTCGCATTTTACAAAATGTGAAACAAAATAACATTATGAAAATGAAAAAGATGTATGTAAGATTTAAATATTTAAGATTAAATACTTGAGCACTATTTAGGTCCATAATCAAATGTACTTAATTTGTAATTACTGTGGCTTGGCTTGTAAAAACAATTTGTATTATTATTGTATTTAAATATATTTACATGTACTGTTACATTTGAATATACATTACCATTCAAAAGTAAGATTTTTTTATAAGTTTATAAGTGTTTTTAAAAAGTTTTTAAAAGAAGGATCTTGTTTACCAAGGCTGCATTTATTAAATACAGTAATATTGTGAAAAATTAAGTTTTAATATATTTTCAAATGCAATTTATTCCTTTGATGGCAGTTGATTTTAGCTGAATAGAAAGTACAAAAGAACAGCATTTATTTTAAATATAAATCTTTTGTAACTTCATAAATGTATTTACTACCAATTTTTAATGCATCCTTTCTGAATAAAAGCATCAATTTCTTTCCCAGACTTTTGATTTTATGTAGTGTAAAGACTTATTTTACATTCATTTATTTTAGTGGGAATATGGTGACATCAGAGGACATGCTGGCATGGTTGCGTCCTTTTTGTGGAGACGATGCTAAACCCGTCCGACCCCGAATTGAGGTCCTGCAGATCCTAGAACAGTCATTCAGCCTCAGCGATCAAGACATCCACCTACTGGTGTTCTTCAGGAGCCAAGCTGTTCTGAAAGCCTGCTGGCCAAACAGAAAGGTGAAAAATATGCATATACCCACACTAGCACAAAACACGATTTACGCTTCACACATAAATATTATTACGTTTCCACATCTCTGACTCAGTATTAGCTTATTTCCTCAGTGATGCACTGTGAATGTAATCTCATTTTACAGCGCAGCCCTTTGCGAGTTAGCATGTGCTTAAAGGAATTGCTTGACTATTTTCACGCATGTAGTAGTGTGTGTGGGATGGAGTGAGATGTATTTGGTCCAGGCATTACCGATTGCCTGCTTAGCCATGCTCTTTGGCCTCACCTCATGTTGCTTTGGGGATGCGAGCATGTCATTCTGTAATTTTATGTGGTGTTTTATGTCAGGCAGTATGTACCAGAGCAGCTGAGTCAATTCAAGAGTTGAATATTTAAAAGAACTATGAAACTCTTCTGTCCAAGTCTGTCAATGTTTTCTCAGGAGAGTGAGCTTCTGATTTTCCTTGCTAAACTTTTGGTTTACAAAAGTCAAAGGGATCAAGTAAATATAGCTGAACTTAATTGAATTATAATGTTTAATGCAACTCAGATCCGCCTACAATAGTGGGAGCTTGTTTGTACATTTTCCAAAATTCAAGTTAAAAATGATTAACAGATGATTAAAACAGATTTTCTTAGTTTTTAAGAGAAGAAATTAGGCTTTATATGTGTGACAAAGAAATTAATCTCTAAAAGAGAGGATGGATGGATGAACAAAGTGGATGGATGGATGAACAAAGTGGATGGATGGATGGATGGATGGATGAACAAATTGGATGGATGGATGGATGGATGAACAAATTGGATGGATGGATGGATGGGTGGGTGGTCAAATAGATGCATGAGTGGATGATGGAGGGATGGATGGATGGACAAATTGGATGGATGGTCAAATGGGTGGTCAAAAAGATTTATGAGTGGATGGATGGATAAACCAGATGGATTGATGGATTGATGGATTGATGGATGGATGGATGGATGGATGGATGAATGGATGGGTGTACAAACTGGATGGATGGTCAAATGGGTGGTCAGATGGATGGATGGATTAAAGTATATTAATGAAAGAATCAAAGACTTTTGTCATATATACCTCCATAATAATTATCTAGTTAGTTTTATGACATAAAGTGAAAAGTCACCTCATCTCACTCAACACACAGCAAAAAAATACATGCTGTTAATCCATTTTCCACCAAATCACATAATCCATTCTTTCACTAAACTTTAATCATGCAAATTAATATTTACATAAGCAGACGTTATCAGATGTTTGGTTTCACTTTAAGAGGATTACTCTGCCAATTGTTTAATAGAATGATTAAATGCAACATTCAGTCTTCAGGGGTTTAAATCAAAAGAGCCCCTTAAGATTGTCGTTATATAGTTCCAGTTTCCAATCAGCCCTTGATTAGCGTTATTCAAGGGTAAACAACAGCATATCAAGCTTATGATTGAAAAGAGCCATTTCTGGCATGTCGTGGTTTGGATTTGACTAGTTTAGAGCATGTTGAGATGGAGTCTAACCTTTAATTCCACAGATTATCACTTCACTTCTCTTTAAAATTGCCTCATTTGTGGCTTCCACCATTGCTTGGCCGTATCCCTACACTGTGTCTCCAGTGTTGGCAATAGCTTTGTTTTCCTCAACAAAATGAATCATTTGTGTCTTTATTGTGATCTGAAAAAGGAAGGGAAATGAGGGGAGTTGTAATGAGAAGTCATGCCCTGAAGGAGGAGGAGTAATTAAAATGAACAGATTGCGGGAAGGGAAAGGGGATTGGCTCTATTTCACTGAGGCGTGGAGCCCTCGAACAGAGGCCACAAACTCAGATGCCTAAATCCTGATTGGGAGCGCTGAGCCGGGTCTGTGCGCCCTGAGCGCTGGGCATCAGGCCACAGAATGCTGCCGCCGCGTGTCTGTCTGCTGAGGAGCGGATGCTGGTTTATATCATGAGCCACGGAGTCTGGTTATCAACTGGTAGCCCCAGGTGTACGTGTGTCTTTATTTATGTCGGTACCGGGGTATTTTTGCTATTCTCTGTTTTTGTAGTGTGCGCGCTCATGCCCACAGGATTGTGCGCGTGTGTGTCTGTTAATATAACACTTCTATCCCCTGTATCCCAAACTAATCATCTCCTAACTTGCGCACAGGCCCATCCTGCCCAGCACCATAGCAACCGTGACTTCACTGCTGCCAAGCAGGAGCTGTGTTTCACATCTGTTTGTTCTGTTGCATGTTTTGCTGAGCTGTATATTTCTCTGTTGTTGTTTACTTCTGCTGTTGCGGTGCTGTTTATCTCCTTGATGTACGAGGTAGTATTGCTGAACTTTATCAAAGCCGAATTGGGGCCGTCCTTTCAAATTCACAAAGAGGAAACGTCAAAGCTCATAGAAAGAGGGAGAAGCGTGTGTGAGCAATGGAAAGCGCCAAGCTAGTTATTGCACGGTTGTCTGATTAAAGAAATTACTTTGATCGCAGACAGAATGAGAGTGGTTGGACTTTTTGTCTCATTTACTTACTGACAGTGGAATTTGATAACTCTCTCACTTGCATTCAACGGGTTTAATTGCTGATGGGATTCCCTCTAAAATGACACATACTTGACCTCAGCAGAAATCATCGTAGCTGTAAGGAAATTCTGTAGAGCTGTGTGTTTTTTTGCTGCTTTGTTGAGGTTGCACTTTTTCCCTCTTTTTCACAAATTGCCTTGACAGTCAACTCGAAAGCTTGTTCCCCACCCAAACTCAAAACAGGTCACTCCTATACATAGGAACGTTGGAGTTTATTCCAGTGAACTGCTAGATCGAGACTCAACTTTGGGGCCCCAAAGATGCAGGTAAAGATTTTCTATATTTATAAATGTGAAGAAAAAAAAATCCCCCAAGCAAAATTTTTATAGCTGTAGGCTAGACATATTACTAGATATATTAGCAAGCAAAAAAGTAAGCAACATGATCCAGATGGAACTGTGAACTTTAAGGTGCCCTTAAAACTGCTGCTACGTTAATTAGATAGACAGACAGACAGATAGATGGATAGATAGATAGATAGATAGATAAATAGATGGATAGATGGATAGATAGATAGATAGATAGATAAATAGATGGATAGATAGATAGATAGATGGATAGATGGATAGATAGATAGATAGATAGATAGATAGATAGATAGATAGATAGATAGATAGATAGTCAAGTCAAGTCAACTTTATTTATATAGCGCTTTTTACAATGCAGATTGTTTCAAAGCAGCTTCACAGTGTTAAACAGGAAAATAATGAACAGAATTTGATTCGGCTGTACAGCCGCTCTGGAGAAAACGGTGATGTCATCAGCTCATTTCAATTATCATATATATTCAAGTAATGTAGTTGATATAATTTAGTTTAGTAATTAAATTTATTTGGATATTTATTTGAAAATTTTGTGTCCCCAACTGAGCAAGCCAGAGGCGACAGTGGCAAGGAACCAAAACTCCATCAGGTGTCCTAATGGAGAAAAATAAACCTTGGGAGAAACCAGGCTCAGTCAGGGTGCCAGTTCTCCTCTGGCCAATTAACAAACAGTGTATGTTTATTGTTTTGGCAGCCTTATAGGTCAGAAGTAATATTAGATCGGATTATTCGAAAGATCGGAGGCATCACGTCGGGTTTATTGAGGATGGCGTGTCGATTAAACAATGATTAAATAGGAATATTCGAAATATCGGAGTCATCACGCCGGAGATGGATCCATTGAGGATGCCATGTCGATGAGCAATTTCAGATGGTAGACTAATTGACACGGTCTCTGCAGACACTTCAGGGATGCGTTGGTAATGTCTGGGCGCTGGTCCACCATCTGATCTGGATACGGCCCGGATCCGGCTGACTGCAGTAAACCTCGGGATAAACAGAGAGACTAACATTAGCGTAGATGCCATTCCTCTTATGATGTAACGAGTACATCAGGTGTTATGGGAAGTGTTCCCGGTTCTGGCTGACCTAGTTAATGCAGCCTAACAATTTGAATAAAATATAAATTAAAAATGTTTTATGTGTATGCCATAGTAAAGAGATGCGTTTTTAGTCTAGATTTAAACTGACAGAGTGTGTCTGCTTCCCGAACAATGCTAGGAAGGCTGTTCCAGAGTTTGGGTGCTAAATAGGAAAAGGATTGACCGCCTGCAGTTGATTTTGATATTCTAGGTTCAACTGGCCAGAGTTTTGAGACCGCAATAGACGTGATGGAGTATAATGCGTTAAGAGCTCGCTCAAGTACTGGGGAGCTAAACCATTTAGTGATTTGTAAGTAATTAGCAAGATTTTAAAATGTATGCGATGTTTAATAGGGAGCCAGTGCAGTGTTGACAGAACCGGGCTAATATGGTCATACTCCCTGGTTCTAGTAAGAACTTGAGCTGCTGCATTTTGGACCAGCTGCAGTTTATTTATTAAGCGAGCAGGGCAACCACCCAGTAGAGCATTACAATAATCTAGCCTTGAGGTCATGAACGCATGAACTAACTGTTCAGCATTTTGCATTGAAAGCATATGCCGTAATTTAGATATATTTTTAAGATGGTAGAATGCAGTTTTACAGATGCTAGAAACGTGGCTTTCAAATGAGAGATTGGTATCAAAGAGCACACCCGGGTTCCTAACTGACGACGAGGACTTGACAGAGCCGCCATCAAGTGTTAGACAGTATTCTAGGTTACTACATGTGGAGTTTTTTTGTCCAATAATTAAAAATTCATTTTTTTCTGAATTAAGTTGCAGGAAATTACTAGTCATCCAATTTTTTATATCAGCTATGCATTCCATTAATCTTGTGAATTGGTAAGTTTCGTCAGGGCGTGAAGAAATATAGAGCTGAGTATCGTCAGCATAACAATGAAAACTAACGCCATGCTTCCTAATGATATCTCCCAGTGGTAGCATGTACAGGGTGAAAAGCATATTGAACTTGTGCAGATAGATACAGATAGATAGATAGATAGATAGATAGATAGATAGATAGATAGATAGATAGATAGATAGATAGATAGATAGATAGATAGATAGATAGATAGATTAACTGACATAAACTATTACTAACATTAAAAATGAATAATGTACGAATTTAATGTGCAATATTCAGCACTTATAGTATAATAGTAATAATAGTATCATGAACTACACTTATTTACAGCATTTATTAATCTAGATTAATAACATATACTAACACATTTTACATTTAAAGCTGTATAAATTAGTTTTAGTTATTATTAGTTAATTTCTTAATGTTAATTTTATTAGTTAATTAGGTATTAGTTAATGTGTTTTGAATTAAATTTAATTGACAATAAACAATAGTATGTGTATAAATCAACATGGTAACGCTTTACAATAAGGTTCCATTTGTTAACATTAGTTTAGTTAACTTAAACTAACAGTGCAAAATATTTCTAAAGCTTTTATTAATTTTAGTTTGTTCATTTACCATTTACTAATGCATTATTCAAATTAAAAGTTGCATCTGTTAATATTTTTTAATGGACCTGAACTAACAATAACCAGTTGTATTTTTATAGACTAATGTTATCAATGATGATTAAATACTGTAACAAATGTATTGCTCGTTGTAATTGTTAGTTAATGCAAAATAATTTGATCCTGTAAAAAAATAGTTTGTTGTTAGTTTAAGATGCTTAATACCAGTGTTAATTTTGATTTAGTTTTAGTCAGTCTTTTAACTAAAATGCCATTTAGTTTGTCATATTTTAGTCACCTGAATTGTTTTTAGTTTTAGTCTAGTTTAGTTTTTAGTTTTTAGTTTTATTCAACTAAATATCATAAGAATTACAATTTAACAATTTAACTAAACTCATTAGATTTTATTCGACTAAATCTACTGCAGATTTAGTCGACTCAAATCAAATGAGTATAGTTAAATTGTGATGCATTAATTGAGCATTTAAGCATTACAAAACCGACGGTTACTTGAATACATGTCAAAACTGACATTTTGACATAATTGTGTTTTTGACATTAAAAATACACAAAAGAGAGCTGTTTGTTTTTTTAAAAACATATCGTTTTTCTATATAGTTTTTATAATGTTGTATTTCTGTTTTAGTTAGTATATCAGGTTAAGATAAAGCTTCAAATAAGTTTAAGTGTTTATTTTTTTTATTTCAGTTAACATTTATTTAATTTCAAGTAATTTATATTTTTTTATGTTTTTAGTTAACTATTATAACTCTGATACTATTGAATAATATGTCAAATACTGTTTTTAATCTTTCCTCCTGACTATGAATTAAATGGGAATTAAATTAAATACAGCTTATTGTGTAACCAAAAACGTATAAATAAAGTGTGACTTTTAATTATAAACAAGCTCGAAATACACCGTGACTCTTATTTTGAAATGTCTGTGCCTTAACTTGGCACATATGGTGCGTTCAAGTCATGTGGTAAAGATCGTATTTACGAGTTGAACATGAACGCCACCACGAAGTCGTAAATACCAGTGGGAAGTTCGGGATTTTCTTTAAGCCCCGATCTGTACGAGCTGGGGGCGTGTCAGTGAGAAACATGGCGGGATCAATGGATGCAACGTCTGTAGTTGAATATAACGGGTATTTAGCAGTGACACTGTCAGGCATTGTCATTTACAACAAAGTAAGCTAGCATTGTAATATAACAATTAGCCTAATATATAACGATAACGTTTACAGTGGCTTCACAGATTAATTAAAAACGTAAAACATTAAAACTCACCTGATGCACATTCTTTGTTCTTCATTTTCTATAAGCAAAGTTAACAAACCTTGCTGTATTTTCGTGAAATTCATTAAAAGACCGCCATCTTGCTCCGACCAAAAAGACTTAAATACTAACATCCCAGGAGGACTTGAACGCACCAATAATCGGGGTTCAGAGGATTATCACTTTTCTTGCCTGCAATGGTGAAATGAGACACAAATTACCTAACGTTACTCGGAATTAGTCACTCCTACAGTGGATATAGCTTAAATGACCTTAGCCAGCGACACAGATTACCTATTTTTGTCTGAAAACTTTAGCCAGCGACACATTACATAATTTAATTTGTCTGCAAACACCGATTGGTAAGGAACTGGTGCTAATGTTAACAGTTACACCAGCTAACGCTTAATTTAGCGATGCGTTACTTTCCTGCGGTTAGATCAGCACGTTACAATTTCAAATGTGCGCATCTATTACACAGGACATCAGTACTGACTGGATCTCTTCCCTAATCGTCCCTCCCTAACATTTTCGTCTCGTTTTTATTCGTTGACGAAAATGACAGAACTGGTTTTTATTTAGTTATCGTCTTGTTTTCGTCAGTGAAAAAAGGAAATTATTTGTCAACGAAATTAACACTGCTTAATACATAAACTCATTGAAACTCATAACATTGGAAAGTGCCTCTCATGGCTTAAGTTCTTGCTTTGTGACAGTGATGTTAGTGATTTGTGTTGTCTTATAAGCTGCTATCGAATGCATTGTTTGATAAACTTGTCTGAACTAACTTAATGTTGCAAATTCTCTTATAGATATATTTGACCTCACGAAAATATTTTCCAAAAGATATTTCAAAAGAAATTTTATTGAAATTACCTGCATTATCTTTCTATTTCTCTGGCGATTTCTGCCTGTGTTTTGAAAACTCTACCCCTTTGGAATAGCAATGACTTTTGTTCAGATCCTCATCCCGATGGCTTATGGCCGTGGATTTTTGTGTCTTAATTTTAGCCATCCATCTTAGCCTAACGGCAAGAAAATGTCACGGTCCCTGTGAGCGCTTACTGTTCGTTTGGCAGAGGACAGCAGCTTTGTCAGACTGAATTGAGAATCTTTATTTGGCAGCTATCCGTGTCCCAGACTCCCTTGTTTACTTGGTTTCTGAAGTAGTTATTGATGTAATGAGTGCAAATTAATATTAGGACGTTGGCGTGCGTGCGTGTTTTTGGGATCAGGCATGAGGTGTTATCGTTGCCATGGTCCTTTGACTTAATAATCTGGACTCATTTGTCATGTTTAGAAGATGTCAGTGTTTAGGTTAAACAGAAGGGTGTGTGTGCGTGTTTGTGTGTGTTTAACCGCAGACCAACTTAATGACTAGGGTTAATGTGGTCATTAAAACAAGGTCTTCGTTTCCCCCGGAGTGCATGCTTTAATATGCCTATGCTTAGCAGTGCCATTTTAATGTCTTTATCCAGATGTGTGTGTGTGTGTGTCTGTGTGTGTACTTGGCAGCTTGTTGATTACTGAGGAAGAGCTAAATGCACCACATTGAAGCCTTCTTGTTAGTTACTAATCAGTTACTAATCAGTTACTAGTCAGTGAGGTTGCCGAGTTTATTATATAATATTAATATTATTACGATTTATTCTATAATAGTATTATTAGGGCCCGAGCACCGATGGTGTGAGGACCCTATTGGAATTGCTCAGCCTATTATTATTATTCTCCCAAATGAATCGCATTTTTGAGGGCCTAAACGTGCTCGAAAACTCATGAAGCTTTGCACACGTGTCAAAAGTGGTGAAAATTTACGCCTGATATGGGTTTCAGAATTAGGTGTGGCAAAATGGCTCGATAGCGCCACCTACAACATTTCAACGAAGTGCCCCTCCCGCTACTTTTCAAGTACAGGTATGAAATTCGGTAGGCACATGTAACAGCCCAATACCTACAAAAAAGTCTCCTGGTACGAAATCTGAAAACCAACAGGAAGTGAGATATTTAGATTTTTCTTTGCAAAATTGTTGCAAATTTTGCCATTTCCAGATGTTGTACTTTAACGAACTCCTCCTAGAGATTTAATCAGATCAACATCATATTTGCACAGTCTAATCTAAAGGCCTTTGCAACGTTAAATTGCGAAGATCTTGAGTTTTCCCTGAAGGGCGTGTCCGTGGCGGCCTGACAAAGTCTGATGTTTCGCCATGACACAGTAAGCTGTTGTAAGTCAGGCATACAATGTCCGATCTGCCCCAAACTTCACATGTTTGATAGGAGTCCTACCCTGAAGACATCTACATATGGGTTTCAAAATTAGGAATGGCAAAATTGCTCGATAGCGCCACCTACAACATTTTAACGAAGTGCCCCTCCCGCTACGTTTCACATACAGGTTTGAAATTCGGTACACATATGTAACAGCCCAATACCTACAAAAAAGTATCCTGGTATGAAATCTGAAAACCAACAGGAAGTGAGATATTTTGAATTTTCTTTGCAAAATTGTTGCAAATTTTGCCATTTCCAGACGTTGTACTTTAACAAACTCCTCCTAGAGATTTAATGAGATCATCATCATATTTGCACAGTCTAATCTAAAGGCCTTTGTGACATTAAATTGCGAAGATCTTGAGTTTTCCCTGAAGGGTGTGTCCGTGGCGGCCTCACAAAGTTCGATGTTTCGCCATAAAACAGGAAGTTGTTGTAACTCGGCCATACAATGTCCGATCTGCCCCAAACTTCACATGTATTATTAGAGTCCTGGCCTGAACACATCTACATGCCAATATTCAGTTACAGTCATAGCGCCACCTACTGGCAACCGGAAATGGCATGTTTTACAATGTGATTAACTCCTCATTGAGATTCAATCAGAACAACATCATATTTGGTCAGTCTAATCTTAAGGTCTTGGTGATGTTAAATTGTGAAGATCTTCAGTTTTCGCTGAAGGGCGTGTCCGTCGCAGCCTGACAAAATCTGATGTTTCGCCATGAAAGAGGAAGCTGTTGTAACTCAGGCATACAATGTCCGATCTGCCCCATATGTTTGATAATAGGCCTGGCCTGAAGACATCTACATGGCAATATTCATTATAGTCAAAGCGCCACCTGCTGGCAACAGGAAATGGCATACGTTACACTGTAATTCACTCCCAGAAACTCATTGAAATATGCCATGAAGTACCAAACATGCTAGAAACACATTTAATCATACAACTCATGGCTAAGTGCTAACGTATGCGATTAACGCCACGAAACAGGAAGTTGTTGTAACTCAGGCATACAATGTCCGATCTGCCCCAAACTTCACTTGTTTAATAATAGTCCTGGCCTGAAGACAGCTACATACCAATATTCAGTTATAGTCAAAGCGCCACCTGCTGGCAGCAGGAAATGTGGCACATTGTAGTGACTTTGCCATATTTCTCCTATATTTACCGGCTTAAATGCATGTCGCCCACTATTCACTGTTTTCCTGAGGCCACAGGGTGGCGGTGCTCCCGTGTGCGAGGGCCCTTTTCGTTATTGTTATTATAATATAATGTTTGTGAAAGTCCAAGGCTGTATTTATTTAATCACAATTTGTCAAAAGAGTAATGTTGTGAAATATTTTTACAATTTTGAAAAAAATCTATATTTTAATGTTATTTATCCCTGTGATGGCCAAGCTGAATTTACAGCATCATTACTCCAGTCTTCAGTGTCACGTGATTAGAAATCATTCTAATATGTTGATTTGCTGCTCAAGAAACATTTCTTATTATTTTCAATGTTGTGCTGCCTAATATTTTTTGTGGAAACCACAAAATTCTTTGAATAGACCCCAAACTTTTGACTACTTTTTTTTTTTTACACTACTTTTATGGTAGTGTATAATAATATAAAATAATATAATAAAGAGTTTGTATTTTGTCATTTTAGTGTGATGCGATTTTCTGATATTCTGAAATATCACTCTCTCTCACACACACACACACACACACACACATTTTTGTGTCTTCAAAATTTCAGCTTGATGTGACATCAGACCCTGGCAGTGTGTCAGCTTCGGTCTGTCACGAGCGCTCTTGTCTTTCACACGTGTCACTTTCCTCTGTCATTAGCCCCGCCTCCCTGGCACAGCCCGGGGCCACGCTTACATCATCTCCCGCTTCACAGGCTTCAAGTGTCAGTAAGTTTCACTTGCTGTACTTTGCTGCATTAACTTCCCAAGGTCTTAGTGAGAGTTTCTCTACTTTTAATTCCTTGAAATTCCTCTAGTTTCAACTAATCTTTTTTTTTTTTGACATTTGTATCAAAGTCACTTTCCAGAAATGTCAGTTCACTCATCATCCATATTTGCCTCCGGGCAGCTATTTTGGGGATGAAAATTACTATCAACCTGAATAGGTAAATACTAAAATCTCAACTACTTGCTAAATTCACATTCAAATAACATATTTCAACTCAGCAATAAAGTTTGACATGAACACACCCATAAATATTGTTTCTTATCCTCAAATAGTGTTAAAAAGTGTATATTTCAGGTTTGTCCAGCCGATGTATATGTTTAGTTCCAAGATACTGTTTCTTTGGGAACTGGAGCTTATATTGGCTCCTGCAGTGACGCAATAACTTTACCAATTGTCGATGGGCTGTGTTATTCAGAAGGCGGGATTTATTCCGACATATTGCATGCTGCAATTTCTCCCACTCATTGTAATACGAGTGAACCACCTTGGTATATAATCAGGGGTGAAAATAACTTTTTTGGTCTGTCGTCATCACTTTCCTCCTGACTGCTCTCCTCACTGTCTTCTTTTCTCTCAAAACATGGTAAATGATGATGTATGCCTGCTTCTATCTCCCTGGTCTCCAGGAGAGATTTGCATCTGTTTGCATCCACAAGTTAACAGCTGGCTTTGGGGTCAAAAGTCTCTGTTAGACAAGTGAATGTAATAATGTAATGTATTTCTGTCAAGTTAAACCAAACTTTTATTTTGACGGGTTGCCGTGAAGACCTTTGAGTTTCTGTGCGTTTATGATATGACAATAATTTTTCTCAGATAAAACAGTAAAATGCTGATGAAGTGACTCAGAGTGGCTCTGTTATGTGCGCCCCTGTATATAATAAATACTAGCACGCCTAAAGAGTATTATGTTAGTATTCTAATCTGAATTCAGCCATAGCATTGTGAAAGTAAAATTATTATTATTATTTTTTTTTTGGTCAATTCCGCCCTTTCCCAAGCCTGTACTAGTGCGTCCTTTCTCCCAATGGTCTATGCAGCATTGCATCACCAAAAGTGAGGAAGAACTCAGTGTTTGAGGGCATGTTGTACTGGGAACAATGTTGTTGAAGTCTATTACCCTGCTCCTAATATCATAGAGCACTGGTTGGTTGATAAGAATGTTTGTGTAAATGGCATTAAGCAGGCCTGAGGTCAGGTTTCCAGAGGTTTGAGTTCAGGTGTTCAGTGCCTTAAAGGTGACTCAGCTTTGACGTAATGTTCTCAGGAATCGAGAGCACACTGAACCTGGGCTATATATGGAAACTGTTTTACCTGTGACAGATTTATGCCAGCGCTGAGAAGATACAGTGGGTTTTACATGCACCTCATCACACACAGACAGCCATGATCCATCAAAGACCTCCGTCCTTGGCCTTGAGCTCCATTAGCATGAGCTCATATGTGGCTGCAAGGGAGGCTAGAGTCATAATGGTTAAGTGGGGGGGAAGTTACTCCGCCAACATTCATAGAGACATTGAACTCCTTTCTAAAGTCCTCCGGTTGAAATAAATTTAATTTAAACAATAATGATCTTAAGGTAGTATGCTTATAATGGAAAATCATAGTTTTCATTAGACAAGATTCTATGTACTATGCCATACTGTTATAAGTGTTAAAAGAGTTCAAAACGCCCCCAGTTCACGGTTTATGAAACTACACTGCAATATTCATTTAAAAATTATGATGACATCAGAACAAGTACATTGAAGGTGCGGTCACATTAGAGAAATTAGAGCTTTCTGTTATGATCGTGTCAAATTCGCATGGCAAACTTGAACCCTTTGGGAAATCTGCATAGGGAAATCTTTCTCCCTCAAGCAAAATTATGTTGGTTTTTGTGCAAATGCATCAGTTTAAATTTAATGTAGGAACCCTAATTGAGATCCCTATTGTTTATGTCAGGGATTCCCATTTTTTCTGTCAAGTCAAACCCCTTTGATCTACAACATTTACCGGAAGTACCCCATTTAATAAATCAATAATTTAACAAGTTCAACACATAAACATGTTCATCAATTATCTGATATTGGTTAATGGTCACATGATATGCAGGTAAACAGATTCAATATTTGGGGTGTTTTTTTTATTTATTGAAACATAGTTTTTTAATTTTACATTTTTAGAATTTAATTAATTATTGGCCTTTCATCAACTTATGAACCCCTTGCAGTTCCTTTACAAATCACAATTTGGGAAAACTGGTTTATATGCCTGATAAGCACTGCTCAAAGAATATGTCTAAAATCTTCTATAAATAGTTACTTTTTGTTGTACACTTGTAGCTAATGTTTTCAAAAGGGTAGCTCACTGTATTTTAAATTGTAAGTAGCTTTTAGTTTGGAGTAGCTTGTCATCACTGAATACTACATCATGTGAAAAAGCAAGGCAAAAGATTTTTAGAAATGATCGGATCTGTCTAAGCTGAGTTTACAACTTCATTCACTGACTCTTGACAGACTAGACACTTCATTTGGTTTTCAGCCTTCTTTGATCAAGGTAGATCTCAGTTTTCTCCTATGCTGTAACTGTGAGTCCGTGTTCCTCTCTGAAAAGTCCTTCATCTGAACGTCTGTTCTTTTAAGACAGGATTAGAATATCAAACTCCTGTGATGCCCATCCCGCAGTCCCCCAGCAATGGGATTTGGATCAGCTGTACATTGAGAGCACAGGGTAATCTCTGACTTCTGGCTCTGCATAAATCAAAGAGCTGACTTAATATTTAATTATGCTCCAGGTACTTCTGCCTGTGTTCTTCATCTCTTTCTCTCTCTTTTCCTCTGAAGCTAAGAGGAGCACATTCTGCCTTTGTGAGGGACTGCCCGAACAGCTAATCACATACAATCATGCTAACAGCAGTGAGGTCTCACAGCTTAACAGAGTCAAGTGGTGTTTCATTAAAAAAAAGAAGAAAAAGGAAAAAAAAGTAATGAACAAATTCAACATCTCTGGATATGAACAGGTGTGGAGTCTTGTTGGAGCTGTGGTGCAGCTGTTGGTGCATACGCTCTGGGTTTGTTGGAGCTGAAGTGCCGATTTTAAAATGCCAGTAAACTGAACCTTCTTTGCTTTATTTATTATATTACACATTTATTATATTATACAAGAAAAAATAACCATTGAATATTGGATATTGCACGTTTGAAAAAACTGAACACAGGTAAACTGAACCTTCTTTGCTTTATTTATTATTATATTATGTTGTATTAATTATATTATATTAATTATATTACACATTTATTATATTATACAAGAAAAAATAACCATCGAATATTGAATATTGCACGTTTGAAAAAACTGAACACAGGTAAACTGAACCTTCTTTGTGTGCTCATTTATTTATTTATTGATTTATTTATTACAGTGTACATGTAGATAGGGTTCCCATGCGTCCTGGAAAACCTGGGCTGTTTCCGAAATCGCCCCTTATACCCTTAATTAGGGCACTATTTGAGGGGACAGCCATTTGTAGTGGTGGAAGTTATTAAGTGCACTCATTCAATCCCACAATGCACCGCAATAACGAGTGTACAACTGATGTACGCTCACCGGCTAGAGAATACCCATAATTCACTGTGTGAGTCGCGCGCTGAATGAATTCCCGTGAAGATGGCACCCGCAGCTGAATCAATCATCCATCCATTTTCGAAACCGCTCTGGTCCAGCGTAATATCATACAGGTATAAATTCATTTTTTTTAAATGTTTTAAATTCTCCTTTCAAACACTTCTCACGTGTATTTTCTGTGAGTGCTCTGTGAAGAGCATCAAATATTTCCGTTTACAGTGTGTTTTGCAGCATTTAGTATTGTAGCCAGTGTTTGTTGCGTGACTGCAATGGCTAATCAGAGGCATTTGAGTTAGTCAGAATCTGCTCAATAGCACTCAAAACGCTAGAGATGTTTTTTAGCACAAGCTCATTGGCTGAATTCTGCACGCTCGCAAATCCTTTCATTATAACCAACAGAGTGTAAACACAATGTATATCTAATTCATTGTGCAGTGTAGCCAGCTTAATTGATTATAATAGGAGTTTTCACAAGAGTGCAGAACTCCGTGAACAAGCACTGCACTAAAGTGATTGACAGGTTCAGTGATTTATAAAGGGAGCACTCTTTGTTTGCTATCTGTATATAACCCACTCGCAATCAGTTTTATTTTTACTGCTCAGTACACTCTGCCAAGTTTCAGGAGTGACAACCATATTTAAATGCGGGATTGAATCCAAAATTGTGTTGATTGACATAATGATAACCATAGGAAAAGACAGGGTGAAAAAGTCTATGTCAAAATATCAAAATTAATGAAAATGAATGCCATTACAAAATATTTACTAAATAAAGTGCAAAAAAATGCTGTGTAAAAACAAACACAGGTGTGCCTAGGAAAGGTGAAGAAGTGAACAGCTGTTGAATATTTCTGTAAGTCAGTCTTATGTAGAACATATGTAAAAGAGGTTGTCTGTTTTCTGATTAGGTCAAGCTCCCTCTCTTATTTTCTCTTCCTTTCATATAGTCTTATGTGCTTTCCTATGTATAATTTTCTAGCTAACTGGTGCATAGCAAATAAGGGTCAAGAGTCTGATCTGTCTACTCGACAAGAAACAGGGAAAAAAGCAAGCAAGAAAGAAAGAGGATGGCAATACAGTGCACTGGATGGTGAAACTGGGTTGTTTGCTTTTAATTTGTCTCTCTTCTTCTCTCAAGCATTGACTCTGAGACTTAATATTTCACAGCATTTTTGCTGATGGAGAAACATAGTTGGCAGTTTAGACATATGATCTTTCTAGACCATTGGGAAATGATTTAGTGTGTGTGAGCATTTGTGCATGTGTGTACAGTATTTGTTGATTTTCAAAGCACTGCAATGATTCTATATTGGGTCTATTGTTCTTGGTGTGTGATCACCCCTCTAACACACTGCCACGGTCTCAATGACCTTTTCTGCCTTGAGGGTGAGTGCAATGAGTTTCCCGTCGATATGTTTCAGCAGTGCGTGAATGACTGTTTGACTGCTCTTAATAACATTTGAGGATGGTTTTTAACAACATTGCAGAATGGTTTCTCACTCCACTGAGCTGTACCGTGCATTAGTCCTAAATTGGACATAAGCTGAAACCTACAAAAATTGAAGTGAGAACTCTAACACAAGTTTTCAATATTCTGTTAAATCAGTACTTTACTAATCACTCTTGTCTGTCTTTTTTTTGTATTTGTTGAAAGGAAACTATGAAGCAATGATGCATTCCTCATCATCCCTGAAGAGCATTTGAATTATTTTAATCTCTGCTTAATTGCCATAATCTGCTTCACTGAGCTGAAATGCAAGCGTTCTAAAGAGACGCTGAGAAAGAGAATAAGTGGTGTTTTTCCATTTTCTTTCACAACAATCTTCTGTCAAATCATGGTAATCAGGTTTTTTTTTTAAATATAGATATATAAATTTATATTTATAGTTAAATATAAATAAATATATAAATGACTTATAGAGGTTTTTGACCAGCAAATGTCAGGCATGTGTGTGTATATGTGTGTGTGTGTGTATATATGTGTGTGTGTCTGTGTGTGTGTATATATATATATATATATATATATATAGTGATGGCCGGTGTGATTAAAAAATTTATATCACAGTATTTTTCAAATGATACCGGTTTTGCGGTATATGACGGTATTTTTTTTCCCCATGTGTGACTGGGTGTTAACCAAATTTTCTACTGATTGAGAGAGGAAATACTGCAGTAGACTGACTTAGAATGCCCTATTTTACTGTCATGATGAGTGAATATATTGTAGAAGAATTCCACACTACAATTAATACAGATTTGCAAAGCCCCACAGAATGATGCAGAGCTGCAAATTACAGGTCTGCAAAAACATTTACAGACCTGCAAAAAAAAGGTCTCAAATTACAGACACATGAATATTAAAATATGACCACGGAGAGAAAAAAAAACAGAGTTGAGGGCACCTTATGCATTTTAAAAACCTAACCCTATATAACAACAAACTGCCAAAACGAGGGAGAAATGTTTCAAATAACAATTTCAATACATTTAGTCTCTGAACAAATGACACACGTCAGTTTAACACAGAAAGAATAAAGGCATAGTTACTTTTTTGCCCATTCTTCTTTGAATTTTCGGTCTACATCATTGTCTTCTGTGTATCAGAATAATCCATCGTGTCATCGCGTTTATGATCTGACGTACGGCTGTATCAGTGTCCTTATTTGCACATATTTCATTTGAAGAAGACGTGATTAAATATGTGCACATACACTAGAGTATATGAAATATGTCCATAAAAACTTGAAGTGCTCTCGCTCCAGTCTGTATCTGATCTATGATCCATGTGGTGAGTGTTTTTAAACTCATCGCGGCGCTCAGTGCAGAAACTGCTCTCATGCGCGTGCCGCTAGACCCCTGAAGGTGTGCTGTGGTATCTGGCACCAAGATGTTAGCAGCAGATCCTTTAAGTCCTGTTGCGAGTTGGGGCCTCTGTGGATTGGACTTGTTTGTTCAGCACATCCCACAGATGCTCGATTGGATTGAGATCTTGGGGAATTTGGAGGCCAAGTCAACACCTCAAACTCGTTGTTATGCTCCTCAAACCATTCCTGAACCATTTTTGCTTTGTGGCATACGCAACAAACTGCGATGCACTGTGTATTCTGACACCTTTCTATCAGAACCAGCATTAACTTCTTGAGCAATTTGAGCTACAGTAGCTCGTCTGTTTGATTGGACCACACGGGCCAGCCTTCGCTCCCCACGTGCATCAATGAGCCTTGGCCGCCCATGACCCTGTCGCCGGTTCACCACTGTTCCTTCCTTGGACCACTTTTGATAGGTACTGACCACTGCAGACCAGGAACACCCCACAAGAGCTGCAGTTTTGTCAAACTCGCTCAAATCCTTATGCTTGCCCATTTTTCCTGCTTCTAACACATCAACTTTGAGGTCAAAATGTTCACTTACACTTGCCTAATGTATCCCACCCACTAACAGGTGCTATGGTGAAGAGATTATCAGTGTTATTCACTTCACCTGTCATAATGTTATGCCTGATCGGTATATATATACAGTGTATGTATGTGTGTGTGTGTGTGTGTGTGTTGCTGCCTTATGTTAAACTACTTACATTTTTTCCACATCAATCTACACTCCATACACCATAATGACAAAGCAAAACCAGATCTGTGACAAAACATGCAAATTTGTTGAAAAGGAAAAACTTTAAAGGGTTAGTTCACCCATAATTTACTCATCCTCAAGCCATCCTAGGTGTATATTCTTTCAGCCAAACATAATCGGAGTTATATTAAAAATATACTGGCTCTTCCACTCTTTATAATGGAAGTGAATGGTACCATTTTTTTGAAGCCCAAAAAAGTGCATTCATCCATCATAAAAGTAATCCATACGGCTCCAGGCCTTCTAAAGCGAAGTGGTCAGTTTTGTAAGAAAAATATCCATATTTATATTTAGAAATTATAATCACTGGCTTCTGGTTACGGCCGTACGCGAGTCCAGTTCTGGCAGAACAGTGACTTATGACCTGACGCATGACGTATTGATGAACGCGAAGCGCAGAGGATAGAGCAAAACAAAACACCGGTCACGAATTAGAAGTCTAAAATGAGAATTTTTAAAGAGAAATGTCAGAGGAGCCTGACTTTGTTGCCTAGCCCTATTTTTTTTGAACCACCAGCGGCATCTACTCTCAGCTAAGCTTACGCTACGACTACGTCCTACGTCCTACGTCATACGCCGGAACTCGACTCTCTTGTGTACGTGTGGATGGCCGTTACCAGAAGCTAGTTATTACAGTTTATAAGTTATAATTATGGATATTTTTCTTACAAAAACGCATCGTCTCACTTCAGTAGGTCTTTATTAACCCCCTGGAGCCGTATAGATTACTTTTATGATGGATGCACTATTTTGGGCTTCAAAAAAATGGTAAAAAAAATGATTTTTCTGCCATTCTTCTTCTCAGATCATTTCAAGCTCTGTCAGGTTGGATGTGGACCATCGGTAGACATACATTTTCAGGTTTCTCCAGTGATGTTTGATTGGGTTCAAGCCCAGGCTTTGGTTGTGCCAGTCAAGGACATTGACAGAGTTATCCATAAGCCACTCTTGCATTGTCTTAGCTGTGTGCTTAGGGTCATTGTCCCATTGGAAGGAGAACCTTCTACCCAGTCCATAGTTCTGAATGCTCTGGACTAGGTTTTCATTAAAGCTAACTCTCTATTTTGCTGCGTTAAGCTTTCCTTCTCTGATTAGTCTCCCAGTCCCTGACGCAGCTGCTACCACCACACTTTACTGTTGAGACGGTATTGTGCAGGAGATGAGCAGTGCCTGGTGATGCTTGGAACTGAGATTCATCTGACCAGAGAATATTGTTTTTCACAGTCTGATAGAGTGTTTTAGGTGTTTTTTGCTTTGTTTTGTTTTTTGCAAATTCTAAGTGGGTTTTCATGTGCCTTCTCTGGAAAGGCTTGAGTCTGGCCCCTCTGCCATAAAGCCCAGATCGGTGAAGTGTTGCAGTGATGTTTGTCCTTCTGTAAATTTTCCCATCTCCATATATGATCATGGAGCTCAACCAGAGTGACCATCAGCTTTCTGGTCACCACTCTAACCAAGGCCATCGATTGCTCAGTTTAGCCAGGAGACCAGCTGTAGGAAAAGTCCTGGTAGTTCCAAACTTCTTCCATTTAAGGATTATGGAGGCTACATGTGAACCTGCAATACAGCAGAATTTAGTCTACCCCAAATCTGTGTTTTGATACAATCCTGTCTCTGAGCTCTACAGGCAGTTCCTTCGACCTTGTGGCTTGGTTTTTGTTCTGATATACATTTTCAGCTGTTAGACGTTTTATTGAGAGGTGTGTGCCTTTCTAAATCATACCCATTCAATTGTATTTGCCACAGGTTAACTCCACTCAAAATGTAGTATCATCTACAAGAGAAATTGGAGCTAAATTTCAAGTGTCCCAGAAAAGGGTATGAGTACTTATGCAATGCAATTATTTCAGTTTTTTATTTTTAATACATTTGTCATTACAGATCTGTTTTTTTGTTGTGTATGGTGTATGGAGTGTAGCTGTGGAAAAAAGTAATTTAAAGTAGTTTAACAAAATGCAGCAACATTAAAAAAATGTGGAAAAAATGAAGGGGTTTGTATACTTTTGCAAGCCACTATATATATATTTATTAGTGCTGGGAAAAAATTACATCCAAAATAAAAGTTTGTGTTTATGTGTGTTTACTGTGTATAGTTATTATGTATATATAAATACACACACATGCATGTATATATTTAAGAAATATTTGCATGTATATATAATTTATCTTGTATATAAATATATTTTTTTATAAAAATATAACATATTTTTCTTAAATATATACATGCATGTGTGTGTATTTATATATACATAATAATTATACACCGTACACACACATATTATGTAAACCCCAACTTTTATTTTGGATGCGATTTAATCCCGAATAATTTTTCCCCAGCACTATTAGTGTTTCATGGATGGATGGATGCTCCAAGTCAAGGTGAGTTTGAGACTGACTCGCATCGTTTCCAGATTTCATTTCCGCCTCTTTTCCCTGGGGTAGTTTGAGTGTCTCAGAACCTGCTAATCTCTCTGGATTTTCATTCACAACAGTCTCTAGAGTTTACAGACAGTGGTGTGAAAACAGAAACATTGGCAGCTCTGTGGTAACTGGAAAACAACCACCCATTACAACAGTGCCATCAATAGCAATGTCTTTTAGTGCACAGCAGCAGCAGAGGTACACCACATCAGGTTCAGCTTCTTTCAGAGGCAACATTTGGGCACAGGCTCACTCAAGCTGGACAGATTCCAAAAATCTCTTCCTGTTCTGACAAATCTCAATTTCTGCTCTGACATACAGATGGTGCAGTCAGTTTAGTGTATGCAACATGAATTCATGGATTCATCCTATCTTATTTCAGTGATTTTGGCTGGTGTTGGGACTATTTAATGGGTGTTCATTGCTATGCATTTTATAGTTAAAGGGTTAGTTCACCCAAAAATGAAGATTCTGTCATTAATTACTCACACTCATGTCATTCCAAACCTGTAAGACCTTTGTTAATATTCGGACACAAATTAAGATATTTTGTATGAATTCTGAGAGCAATTTAATTACCACTTTCAAGGTCCAGAAAGGTAGGAAAGACCTCGTTAATATTGTCCATGTGACTCCAGTGGTTCAACCCTAATTTTATAAAGCGACGAGAATACTTTGTGTGCAAAAAAAAAAAATAGTCTGTGTCAGTCTATTACTCTGTTGACGTAGTGTAGTGCAGTGCTTACTTTGGTTCTACGTCAGAGCGGTGCATGCGTTGTGCTCATGTGAACAGTGTCAGCCAATGGTAAACGGGCGTTCTGGAAGCGCTGCACTGTTTTCACTACGTCAACAGCGAAAGAGTCCAACACATACTAGAAGAAATTGTTGAATAAAGTCGTTATTTTTGTTTGTTTTTTTGTGCACAAAAAAGTAGTCGCATTACAAAAAAGAAGTCACATGGACGATGTCTTTTACTACCTTTCTGGGTCTTAAAAGTTTTAATTAAATTGCTGTCTATGGAGGGGTCAGAGAGCTCTCGGATTTCATCAAAAATATCTTCATTTGTGTTCCGAAGATGAACGAAGGTCTTACAGGTTTGGAACGACATAAGGGCGAGTAATTAATGACAACATTTAAATTTTTGGGTGAACTAACCCTTTAATCTCCCCATCTTCTAATGTCTACTTTAAAGACTAGCACGCATGTTCTGGAATAAATGTGTAGAAATGTGTGATGACCATGTCAGCATCGACCAGAATCTGTTACACTATACTAATTAGGGATGATGTTTTTAAATCAGTTTGTAAGCAATTTGTCTGTCTATACTGAAAGTGAATTTGTGACATGGAACAATAACAACCAATCAAAACGTTATTGATAGTTGTCTGGAAAGAGATTTTGGAGAGTTTCACCTGGCTTGATGGCACAAAAATAGAAAGTGTAAGAATGATTCAGAATCCAGGTTGTTTTGGGAATAAAAGACGCTCATCATCACAGCGGTATCGATTGTCCCCCCTACTGTGTTCGTTGGTGACGTAATGACTGTTGGTTTGCTGTAAACCAAATCATTTTTTTACAGAAACACTCAACCTTGTAGTGCATTCAAGTGGTACACCTTCTCAGCCCCTCACAGCTGAATATTTATAAACCCCTCCCATATGCATGCATAATTAATTAAATATGTGGAAGAGGCTGAAATCTCAACACAAATGGCTTTTATTATTCAAATATTTAAATATTAAATGCCATTATGCATGTTTTCCAGGTGGGTGCATGTCAAGAATACTCTGGAGTGAAGCTCGCATTTCTCTTTACCATACCAGGGTAAAAGAGTGATACCATACCATTCTCACAGTGTGAAACGGATTTTCATGTTCCATATTATAGCTACAGTGAACATGGATAGTTTTTTTTTTTTCTTCTTTTCCATCAGGTGAGAGACAGATCTTGAGATTTTTGTGTTATTGGATACAGCCTCTGCTGTGCCTTTACAACAAGACTTTCAGGTTAACACTTACAGGTAGATGTGTTGCAGTTGTTTTGTATGTTACAGGATCAATATTTCAGGTGGTTTCTGTCTGTGGCGGCAGTGTTTCTACACGGTTATCATAAAGTTTTATAACAAATGCACATTTGATGTATCCTGGACAAATGTTCATTTATACTGTTTAGAAGCATGCAGAGGACTCTGGTATGGGGCTCTAAACCGTTTGTGCAGATACCTACTGAAATATTACGCCAGTGGAATTTAGTTGTGTTTCCAGGATTTGGGACTTCACAGTTTCATTGACCACTGGGACATTTTCCAAGACTGTTCACAACATTCACGAAGACTTTTTGCATTATGAACCATAAATCCATTACTGCTGTTGCATTCTAAGACTGTTTAGCCGCGTTTCCACCACAGGAAATTTCCCCAGGAACTAGGGACTTGATGTGTTTTGACCGCAGGAACCGGGGTCTAAATTAAGTTCCGGGTAAAAATGTCCCCCTCAAAACAGCCCTGCTCGCGAGGTAGTACTTTTTCAAAGTTCAGGAACTTTCGGGGGTGGGACTTGGGCGCTGAACATGCTGATTGGTTGAGCTCACCCAGCATTTTATTTCAACCTAAAAGTCAGTTGCAGTGCGTGCAGTAAGAGTTGTTTGCTATTCGAATCAACAATGAAGTTTAAAAAATACGACCGACAGACCAACAACGAGGTCCAGGCTTTATTAAGTGTATTTGCGGTAAATCCAGTGGGCTCTGGAAAGTCGTGTGCAGTCCTACGTCACCAGACTAATCTTCACGGTACTTTAGACTGTGATGGAAACGCAGACAGCAACAGGTCTGGGGGGAAAAAAGTTCCTGGGAAAAAAGTTCCTTGGACAAATTGTTCCAGGTAATTTCGGTGGAAACGGGGCTTTTGATACACCTTTCAATACTACATTCATTTATGTTTTTGCTCATTGGTGCTGTAGTGTTTTGGTGGTTATTGTTTCATTACATTGGGTATTCAATTCAATCAAACAAACTTTAATTTATTCAGTTATTATTTAATATTTAATGGTTGTTGGTTTGTTCTATGCATTGAGTTTTGGGTTGATTTGTTATGCTGTTTTTGGGTTCATCAATGTGTTAATTGTTACCATCCAGTGTTTCAATATATACAGTTGTTCACTCCCCTATTAAGACTCTTTCAGTTACTTTAAACACAACCAATAGCAAAAGTGAATACCCCATTTTATGTAACTCATGGTCTAAAATTAAGGCGAGGTAGCTACAGTTTGTTGATTATGTAATAATTTGTCACCCTAAATGATCCACACAGACTTTGACTGTAAGCCTGTCTAAACATTGGAGTAACGGACTTTGATAACTGGCAAAATTTAAATGCTTATGGAAAGTTTAAACCAGTTTTTCTTGTTGTCTGCTGTCTACTGCTAGTCCAACAGATAGTAAATATATCATCTTAAGTAAGCCTTTCTGGCCTAACCAGGCGAGTCAACAGTTTTTGCAAATATGTGCCTGTTCCACCATGCACATTTCTCTGCAATAACATTGAACAAATTCAACAACAAATGAACAAATAATTTCTGAATGATATTTTTAGCTATTTTATGTCAGTATCATTTTAAGTATTTCAGGTACTTTCCAGTCATCGTTAGCAAAATAAAATGTCTTTGAAACAGGTAAATATCAATACCCAAAACAAATAGCAATAGCAGTCTGCATTCTATACACAGTAGGGCTTTTCATGCTGCGCTTTCTAAACGCCTCTTTTAACCCTGAGTAAAGGAGCATTTCATACTTGTAATTTAGATGCGGGTTTAGCGCCGCTTTTTACCCAGGGTTATGAGCCCCGGCTCTGGAGCTACCCCGCTTTTTCAGTATTAACCCCGCATTGCGATACCAACCATGTACAGTGTGAAACGGAGCGGTGTTAGAATGTTACACCTAGACAATAGCAGCAGACAACCAATTGCATACTCATATTTTTTCACAGAAACACTGTGCATTGTATAACCAGGGTACCCGCGGGGTCTTAAGTCTTACATTTCAAAATCAAAATTTTAGGCCTTAAAAAGTCGCCTTAATACTTAAATTCGCTAGTATTAAGTATTGAGTTTTAGGTCTTAAATAATTTTAAACCGGTCTTAATTTTTTCTACGTCCATGTAACGCTATCTTTGTTGTTCATTGAAATGCTCCCACAGCGCTTTAGAGTGTGTGTGTGTGTGTGTGTGTGTGTGTGTGTGTGTGTGTGTGTTTATTCCGGGGTGTTGTGGTTCTTTCTTTTGCTAGTCCAACTATAGTTCGCTGTATTACAACTACAAATGAGACCAACATGCATCTTATATTGCAGCCAATCAGCTTTCGTGTTATTGGCGCGAGTCTCTTTTGGATTGTACCACAGACACATAAACGGATTTTATTCTTCAGCTAACAGTTCTCCAGTTCTTCCAGTTCCGTGATTGTGAAAGCGAAGGCAAATCTTTCTCACCTGCCATCTCGCTTAATGACCAAATAAAAGTATGATATGCCTGATAGCACTAAAAAAGAGTTAATAAAAGTGATGTAAACCACAAACTCCATTCAGTACTGACACACGGACCGATGTCAGACTGGCTGCGGATTCTGTGCACGCGTTTCACAGAAACAATTTTCACGAATGTTTCTAGGCTTATTGCCCTTGAATGATCAAATACACACATTATGATGTCCATGTTGGCGGTTATGACCTGTGTAAAAAAGTTTGGGACGTGTGTCAGTATTGGATCTGCGCATTACTGTAGGTCTTAATGTAAAAGCAACCTAATATAGCCTATACCCCTCCTGTCTGTGTGTCAATGTTAAACAAAAAACAACAACGGGGAAAAAACAAAAAGAAGCCTACCTAAACTTAAAGCACTGTTTGTATCTGTATTTTTGTTGTATTTATTTGTCCTACTGTCATTTGTTTATAAGTTCTTATTTTATTACTGACCATTTACTTGATTACTTAATTACTTGAGAACTTTTTACCTATATTAAGCAATTGCTTATTGCTGTGGTTTCGGTCATTCCGGTCATATTTCCCACCCTAAGCGATCATGTTATTTAAGCTAGATAGCACACCACTGGACCAGCCTTTTTTGTAATGCCAAACAGGATTCATGCATTTTTTTTGTTTTGTTGCCATGTGTGACTATTGTGCATCTAACATGATGACATGGTAAATGTGGCATCCTAATTATGAAAAAAAAAAAAAACATGCACATTTCTGGAAATGACAACCACAAAGTCAGTCATTTTGATCTAAAAATATATATATTATATAGTGAAATCCTGGTGGGATTGAGCTATGAGGAAGTGCAAGTTTACTAATACTTTGTTCAATTTTAATAAATTAATTTGCTTTGCTAAGTAATTTTGTGATTCTGCATTTCCTTTTTGTAAGTTTTTTTTTATTGTGTGATATAGGTCTTAAATTTAATTCATAATGGTCCTAAAAAGGTTTTAAAAAGTCTTAAATTTGACTTGGTGAAACCTGCAGATACCCTGATAACAGTAAATTCAGCATTTGAGAGGGAAGATGTCAAATGCTGACAGAAAAGGCAACAATTTGAGTGAAGAAGAGACTGTTTCATTCTTACCTTTTATAGTCCAAAATGTCTATTCAGTATAAACCTCATAGTACAGTCGGCAATACGAGGATGCGCAATGCTAGAGCTTTTATGTAAATGGGTCGCGTGCTGCGTTCATCCAATCAGTGACACTGACCCCGCAAATATGCAAATAAGAACGTTAACCCAGGGTTTAGGAATGTACAATGTAAAACGTTGGTTTATGAATACCCAGGATTAATTGTTAACCCCGGTTAATTATGAGCAGTGTGAAAAGTGAAGCAAGATAACCCAGGATTCAGTTTACCTGTGGTTTAGAATGACCCAGGGTTAACT
Organism: Rhinogobio ventralis; assembly: GCA_039654625.1. Taxonomy (NCBI): domain Eukaryota; kingdom Metazoa; phylum Chordata; class Actinopteri; order Cypriniformes; family Gobionidae; genus Rhinogobio; species Rhinogobio ventralis. The sequence continues at coordinate 25,448,985 of CM077210.1, read as the reverse complement.
ATTTCACGTGTGAAAAGCCCTAGTGTCTTCATTCATTTTAAATATTTTCAGTGCAGAAAAATACAAAGTACACTTTATTTGAAATATGACCAGATCCAGCCCATGGATTGCAGCTGCCAGACCTTCTTTATATATTCTTACTACATCCTCTTTGCAAAGTCTCAGAACCAAAACTCAGAACAGATTCACAGGCATCAGATCCCTTCGGCTTTTACGTGCAGTCTTGCTGACACACACTTCTGCACCGACAAACACATCATGCATTCACTGACATAAGCATGCAGCGCCATGCTAGAGCGCACATCACAGGCCGCTGAAGAGGTACGGAGATTACGCCCTGGAGTATCATTCTTTGGAAACTCAAGGGCCCTCCAGCCCGGAACAGGCGTCTTTGTACAGAGCGAAAAGATTTTGGTTTGTGTGGGTGTGTGTCAGCCTTACCTGAAAATCTCCCTCTTATGGATACAGAAGTTCACTTGTTCTTATGCACCGGTTTTGGTGATTGGCTCCTACTCTTATGCCTTTTGATCCTTTCCTTCCTCTCCCCTCCCGATCCCTTCCTCTCCTGTCTTTTTAAACTGAACGACCTTTATCAATCCTTCACTTCTGTGCAGGGCACAGGGGAAATGGTGGAAGTTAGGCAGTAGGTCAATGAATATTAATAAGACATTTTACACTCCTTCCAAAGGCCAGGCACGACACTCCCCCCCCCCCCCCTCCCAGCCCTCTTTCTTTCTCTCCTCCTGCTTGCCTTTTCCACACTGTCTTTCATCCCTCCTGTGACATCACTCCATCCTCAGTGAATGAAAAGGATGAGTTGTACTCAACATTGACCTTATAGGCCTCTTGAGGCCACAGAACCAAGATGGGGTTTTTGCCTAATAGCAATGCATAAAATAGCACTTTTCAGTCAGAAACAGCTCGGACACTCTTTTCTGCAGACAACCCAAGTATTTATTATTTTTATTATTGTATTATTTTGCTACGATTTCAGCCACCTTTAAAATAAAATAAATATAAAATGATTGTTTTCTGTTTTACATGAAAATAGTTCATTAATTATTTCATTATAAAAATGTAAATCAACTGAAAATCATACATTATAATTTTAATTATATTAATTATAAATAAATAACGAGATCAATATATTAAGTAAACCATAATATTCAATATTTATATACTATTAAAATGAATGTATGCTTTTTATATATTTTTGAATAAACAGTAATATTTTGTTAATTTAACAAATAATGCCCAACTAATACTAACTAATTAAAATGAATTAACTAAATTAGCAACATATTTTCAATTAGTGTATGTTGTCTATTGTTGTGTTTTGAATGCTGGACCCCAGAATGGGATTCTTTTGTGCTGATGTTCCCTTGAGGATTGATAACTATCCTTACCAGCCTTGCTTTTGAAAACCATATCCATACTAGTTCAAAAGTTAGATTTGCACCTGGCCAGCACAAACCAGAATAAACCATCCTTGCGTGTAAATTCATGCTGTTCTAAGAGAGGTATTTCTGCAGCTTATTCATAAATTTATTCAACACATTTAGGAGTTAGAGCCCTTGAAATGTTTATTAGTATTTCTCTGTTTTTGGCTGAAAATGAACTCAAACTGAACTTATATGATGAGTTTGAAGTCATCACATGGTCCTCCCTTCTTCTGATGTTCAGGCCCAACTAAGTCTGTCCTCTTCCTGAATGTTTCACCCTCAGACCACGACCCGGCGGAGTTTACACAGTTCCCCCACGAATCCCTTTCGTTTGATAAATAGAAAAACAAGATTTCAATTATGGAGTAATCCCTTTTAAGGGCTCATCTCCTGCATCTCCTCCCTGCTCAGAGCTCAGGATGGCCTTAATTTATTCATTATGCATAAGCTATTTATTATTCATTTTCGCGTATTCTGTCTGCACATACTCTTCAGAGTGGTGTTATTGAGATGAAATCAGAGGGAGTTGAAATGTCTGTTTTTTTTTTTTATTTGAGCCACGTCTGCCTGGTTTGGTCAAGCTCTTTGCGTTGATATAATATCTGCTTTCTCTCGTTTTCTTTCTCTGCTGGTTTCTTGCCTGATGGCAAAACTGACCAGAGATCAGTCTCCGAAATTTGCTGAGCGTTGTAATTTACTTTGGCCGTGTTGGAGGCCAGAGGTGCTATACATCTGTAATTATGCCTTGGGAAGACTTAAGATCTAACCTCAGGGTTGGCCTGTATTTTACCATACCATTTGTAAACTGCCTAAATACAGAATCTGTATATGCTGATGATTTGCATTTGCAGGTTTCTCCAAGATTCTGTAAAACAAAAAGACACAGTGCAGTGGTTAGTGCACATGGTCCAGAAAAGGGGAAACTGCAGCAGTGAACCGGCATGAAACAGAAACTGAATGAGAGAGGAGCAGTGTGTAATATTTGTGAGGATCTATTGACAGAAATCAATATAATATACATAACTATGTTTTCAGTGGTGTATAAAGACCTTACATAATGTGCCGTTATGTTTTTATTACCTTAGAATGAGCCATTTCTATCTACATACATCGCGGGTCCCCTTACAGTGAAGTCACCATTTTGCGCCGTCATGTTTCTACAGAAGCCCTAAACGGACAAACTTCTCTAGAGAGCGCTAGCTACTCTCTGCTGTCTCAGACGTCGACATCTTTGTCCTGTATCGGCCACCGTAGCTTCTCTATGTGCTTCAAAAGGGAGGGGTGAGCGGTGGACGGTTGCAATTCGCAACCTCACCGCTAAATGCAGCTAAAATGTACACAGTGCACCTTTAAAAAAAAATATTTACCCAAAAATTGTTGGGTCAAATGTTGTTCTTGTTGGTCTTGTTTTGGACTCCATTGTCTTGCGGTGTCAGTAATGTTAACAGCGGCAATGCAGTGTCAAAAACGTTTTTGTGTCCAAAAAAAGAATGTCATTCTATTATTCTATTTTTCTACCTGTCTGTCTAACTATCTGTATTGTTCTATTATTCAATATATCTTTTGTTCAGTATACTATCGTTCTACCAATCTATCTGTAGTTCTATCTATCATTCTGCCTATTGTGTTGACTGTTGTATGTCTATCGCTCTGTCATTCTATCATCTATTGTTCGGTATAGTTCTGTCTATCTTTATGTCTTTCATTGTATCTATCTGTTACATCTATCATTTCAATTCATCATATTTGTTCAACTCATCATTGTCTATATTGTGTATTTTAGCATCACTAGAATGCTCTATTGACCAATCAGCACCCAGGATCTGAACTAACTGGCAAAGGTTAACGTAGGAGCTCTGTGCAGCTGCCCATCTTCAGCTGTTTTCTCTCTGATAGAGAGATCTGCTCTGAAAAGAGAGTTGATGTTTATGCCCGGGAAGTATTTTTTCACCCACCTTTTTTCTTCTATTTTCACACCTCCCCCTGATGAGTGGCTGTCTGTTGCCTCTCAGATCAATTTGCCCCTCAGCAACATGGACAGCTTAAACAAATTGTGAATGTGTGTGCACATGCATGTCCAATTCTCTATACTTATGTGTTGATGTGTATACCTATTCATGAGCCTACATGCGCACTTGGATTAGCTATGTCTAAATATAAATAGCAGATTCGGCTTGTTACTGTTACTTATTGTGCCTTAATACTACATTGATCAGTAGAGATCCATCTCCTCTGCAACACTACTTCCTGTCTCCTTCCCAGTGCCTGCTTGACGGATTAGAAGCTTTGTAGCCATTGAAGTACAAGCATGCCGTAAAACAAAAGGAACCTGCTCTTGTTCTGTCCAGTTATAGGCGGGTAATTACCAGCCAGCCATCTCTGATGTTTACAGCATCCAGAGAGACGCAACTGTCAATGCTAACTGTCTACTCTTTTTGCATTTAGATAGATGAGGCAAAACAACTGCAGAATCCCTTTATATTTCCTTCAAGATGTTATTTCTTTCCACTGGCAGCCTTTTACTATTTGGTGCTATTTAACTAAAAGCTCCTCAGTTTGAGTGGTATGTTTGCATGCGTGGGTAGGCAACCATTAGCGGTCACAGGCTGAAATGGAGCCCAACCGAGTTTAAAGGAGTTACTTGCTCCAACGCCACTAATGTATATGAGAATTTACACACTGACAGACACGATGCACAGGCGCACACACGAACTAACCCTTAAATGTGCAATTGTTGTGTGTCTGCATGTGGCAGGGAGATTTCCTGCAGGTGGGGGAGAGTTGGAGTGGGTGGATGCCTTGAAGTGTGGCGTAGCTTGATGGCACCGCCGCAAACTCATTCAATTTGTCTAAGGATCGCCCCTCCACACACAGATTGTCTTTTGGCGGCGTGGGCAGATGCTCTGAAGCAGGGAGAATGGTTGCACCAGCGCAGGATCTCTTCCTCTCCCCTGGGGTCTGTTTTAAAGGATGATGGGATACAGGAGGGCGGAGGATATGTCATTTTATTTTATTCTCGTCTTTCCCTCCTGCCCTGGCGCTGATGTGCGTGGACGTAGTTCAGGGAAACAGACCCGCTTTATTCCACGTTTTGTCCTCTTCTAACCTGCCTGTCTCTCTCGTTCTTTCTCTCAGAAATGTGTGTGGGTGAATAGAGCGTGGATCTGTCTGGCTTTGCTTTTAGCACAAGCTGTCATTGCTTCTGGTTAAGTATATATTCTACTAAGTGTGCACTGACTAATGTCTCTAGGGGAATTTTGCATTTGGAAGGTGAAGCTGGCCACAGGAACCCTTCCACTTTGTCACTGATTAGCTTATGAGTTTTTGACCCGCCATCTACACCCGAGAACGTTGTCAAGGACATCGATGAAGCTTGGCAGAGGATTAGGCATTTAAAGTAGCACCTCAGAGAAGTGCAAATTTCTCCGCTAAAACCCCAGCCTGTTTTCTTCTCTGAAATATCATGATTTACAGAAAGGTTACAATTACTTTTAATAAATCTTGCTTAAATATAGTTAATTAAATTAAGGGCTTATACATAAATGCTTGAAATGAATTTTGTAAACAAATATAATATATTCTAATATAATAAATATATTTATTTTATTTTAATTAGCTAAACCACTTGTCCTGTGTAGGGTTGCAGGCAGGGTTGTTGTTGTTGCTTTTCACGCTGTCATGAGTTTTTCTTCCTGCCGTTTTACTTTTTCACTGATTAGATAATGAGTTTTTTATCTCACCATTTACAATGAGAAGCTGCTTTGAAACAATCTGCATTGTAAAAAGCACTATATAAATAAAGTTGACTAGACTTGACTTGACTTGAGAACATTGTCAAGGACGTCAATGAAGTTTGGCATAGTATTAGGCATTTACAGCAGCACCTCAGAGAAGTTCAGTGTTCTCCTCTAAAATCCAAGCCTGCTATCTCTACTGCTGTTAGTATTTCATTTGGACCAGTTAGTATTAGGGCAGCATGGGTAGTGGCTTCTTTCACCTCTGTGCAAAATCACTCTTGATGTCTTGGCGTTTTGATGCCAGAAGACTTTATTACAAAGGAGTTAGTCTGCAGAGCAATGGCTGGATCAGCTCTCACACACTCTTTTATACAGTTTTCCTATAGTTATATATCTAATGGCAGATCGAGAGGCTCCAGCATATGCAAACACATTCTAATAATCCTACGAATATCTGTTCATCTAATATGACTTTGGATCTGTAATGTTGCCAGAATCATAATCATACACTATTTGTTCGTCGGCCAGAGGAGAACTGGCACCCCGACTGAGCCTGGTTTCTCCATTGTGGCCCTGAAGGAGTTTTGGTTCCTTGCCACCGTCGCCTTTGTCTTTTGGCTTGCTCAGTTGGGGACACTTAAATTTCAACTATATTACTGATCTTCCCGCATTGACACTATATCATAATTTAAATGAGCTGATGACAACACCGTTTTCTCCAGAGCGGCTGTACAGCCGAATCAAATTCTGTTGCATTATTTTCCTGTTTAACACTGTGAAGCTGCTTTGAAACAATTGGCATTGTAAAAAGCACTATATAAATAAAGGTGACTTGACTTGACTTGACATTCCATGCAAGCACATTCAATTCTCTTACAGGCCTCTACACAGAAATAGTCAAATACATGATTATAATAGCAGAATAACTGGTTCACACAAATAGCTATATTATACTTAAATCATATGTATATTTTGATACAAATCTTCTACACATGATGTATCGTTTTAGCATCGATATCGCTATGTATGCAACCGCGATAGTCACATCGCAGGAAGTGCAATGTCAAGTATAGAGATCGTAGTTGCTACGTGATCTGTACGGACCTGTCAGGGTTCTGTCACTTCGGTCCAGTTTATTCTTGGTTTTGTGACAGAGCCCTGAGGCTACTGTATTGTCTTGTCTTGTGTGAGCGTGCGGCTGGTGTTTTTTTTACTGCTTATGAGTGTTCTCATTGGCTGCATGTTAATGTCTCGCTTTGTTTGAGCACATAGCTTGTGATTTTGTTTTCACTGTTTTTGTCATGTTTGGTGTGAGCACATGGCTTGTCGTGTGTTTCCTTGTGCCTTGCTCTCATGTCTATTGTCTTGACCTCGCCCATCTTGTTACCTGATTATTGGTTCATTTGCCCCACCTGTATTCTCTCGTTACCCTCTTTTGTTTGCTTCCCTATTTATTCTCCTTGTGTTTGCAGTCCTGTGCCAGATCGTTGTTATATGTTACACATCGAATGCTCCCTTATGTGTGTCTCCCTGCTCAAGTCAAGTCAAGAAGTCAAGTCTTGTTGATTTTCCCCTTTTCCCCCTCTGGGTGGTTTTGGTTTGTTGCTTTTGTTTTATTTATTATTATTAAAAGCCCATTGTAATCTGCATCATTGAATCCTCGCTCCTTTCATCACCCCCAACCCTGACAGGACCAGGTACCAGGTTCAAAACGCTCATGATTCTCAGATTAATTGCAAGGTTTAACCATCATAGAGAGAAAGATTATCATTTGCACGTTTAGGTCCTATCAGTTAAACATTCAAGCTATGTTAAACCATTCAAGTGCAAGAAGACGCAAAAGAGAACTAAATTTGAGAACTAAGTTTTCTGTGCGCACACACAAAGCCGTGCAGACAGAACGCGAACACCAAAATCTATTTGTGCTTAAACATACACATATGCACAACATTGTCAAAATGCCCGAGAAAGAAAACAGATGCGTATCATTATATTGGATCCATGCATTCGCTCTTAAAATCACATTTGTAGCTTTTACACAGATTAACCCCTTTAAGGCAAAGATCGTCAACGGCCCCCGATTATTGTTCAGCATTCACTACACTTTAAAACATCACACTCTTACTTGATCTAGTCAAGCTGAGTATCATTAGAAAGATTTAAGACTCCAGCTTTGATACTTGTCTGATATTTATGATAAAACTAGGATGTAGTGACATGTCAGGAGTGCAAAATAATAGTACTTTTAAAAAAGTAAAATTGAAATAAAATATTTCATAAATTTTCAAAATTTCAAGTAATTTTTGATATTTTGAATACAATAACACGCATTCATATTCCGTCCCGTCAGCTTCGGTTTATTTGTGTTCACATAGATGCACTAGACAGCGTCTGTTAGGGCAATTAGTACAAAAGTGTGCATATTTGGAGAAATATTGATTTATTCTCACATTTGCAAAATATTTCATCATACAGAATATAATTTCTATTAATTTCCCACTGAATTATGCAACCTGAAGAGCCGAAAGAGCATTCAGAGAGTTTAGAGCGCTGTCTGTCTCTTCTGTTACGGGTTGAGCAAGTTATGACTCATCGAAGGTTCATTCAGCCTAGAGTTGTCAATCATCTTACGCGATCATAATTCCTGGCCTTCTGGATGACGCTGTCCTGTACACTTACTTGTTCTGAGCTCCGTGAAAAACAAACCCAAAGAAACCTTTCTACATGTGAAACAAGAAATTAAGAAACACACGATAACGAAAGTATATGTTTGTGTGTGATTTTCATGCGATTCGGTGTATTTTCATATCAATAATGGATGTTTACATTATAAATGCTAAGCAGGTGTAGCGAGCTGCATATAAAAGGCTATACATAACATTTCAACAACATTATATGACTAAAATACACATTAAATTGCAATCGGAAGTTATTACAAACACTTGATGGTGGTTTAAAGTGAGTTTTGAATAAAAACGTAATATTAATCTTTTAAATTGTTTTATGTTGCTTGATGCTAATTGTAGCTCTAATGCACCTGTCACGCTAGGAGCTATTCCATTAACTAATTTGTTAAAAAAAAAAGTCACATAAGGTCCCACGTATGCTTTTTTTCTAGAAAGATTTCAGATAAGAGGTGAATTAATGTCTAGTGGGATCCAAGCGATGTGGATGGAAAAACCATAATGCCAGAATAAAGGCTAATAATGGCTGAATACAAATAAAAGAATAGTGATAAAAGAATAATGAAGATTAGGTCTCATTCACAGCAAAGGTGTGAAAGGTTTGTCGAATGTGAGAACAAAAGAAACATGAATGGAGCAGTTCATCTCGCCAGACATTAGACAATAGACAGCAAGTAGGTGTTTACAGGACAATAAAATATATTTTATTAGCATCTTATCAGCCTTCTCTAAAAACTCACATGACATGGTCTTAGAAAATGTTTCATAAAATACAAAGTTTTGAGATAACATCCTCAGATTTGAAATGAAACATGAGCAGACTTTTGGCTTCAGCTTCATTGTGTTTCTAAGTTTTTACAACACAGACACATTTTTATACATTTAAAAAATACGTTCTTAAATTTTTGTTTTTGTTTTTATGTTTGAGATTATATATCGCCATATTAATAAGTTTGAAGTATTGAACTGTAAACTCATCTCAAGTTTTGGCTTTCTAAATATATGTTGGTTATGCGTCTATTCAGATCGACTTATGAGCAGAAACCTTTTTATTTTGGGTATGTCATTTATTCCCTACTTAAAATGTGTGTGGGGGGGGGGGGGGGGGGTTGTGCAGTAAGGGGTTAATTATATTTCATTTATACAGTGAAGATTATGCATTGTTATTTTACATTTGATTATTCCATTCCTGTCCCTAAATACTGCACTGTTTGTTTCATTTGTATCTTTGTTCTGTTGTATTTATCTATGCTTGTAATTTATTTATTTTCTATGGAGATTCACTCCCCTACAAAATCATCCCAAAATTCTTTCCAAATTAGAGCTATATCTGGTGAAACCTTTTCACATCGCAGAAAAACAAAATATCACAATGATATTTTTCTAATATCGTGCAGCATTAGTTAGTATGTTTTTGTGTTCTAAACAAAACATTTCAATAGAAAAACGAGGAACCTTGGTTGAGGTTGAACTAGCCATGAACTGAAGGGCCTTGGTTTGCCAACTCATTTTATCCAATTAGAAGAGAGACTGATAGGGAATACAGGCTCTGTTAAGGTGTTGTCTCAGTGGTTATTCTCAGATCATAATAAATGTAGGTCAAACATGATTGGCTGTAATGAGTTTATTAGGCAGGTTATTAATTGTCTGAATGTGTAGGATGGTGGTTGAATGGAATTATGGTGTTGAAAATACTCAGGCCGAAGTGTCAGCTTAATTGATTTTCACATCAGTGAATAACAGTGAGACAGGAGACAGCAAAAGAGTGAAAGAAAGTGTAGGAATTAGAGAGATCCATGCCGATATGATGAAATTGTTGCAATCTGTTCATTCATTCCATATGTGTGAGTGTGTGTATATACTGTATGTGTATATATATATATATATATATATATATATATATATATATATTGTAGGACTCTGTATAAGGGAAACAGGTCTATTTAGCTCAAAGGAATTTATTAATTAATTCATAGGGAATTTTGAAATCAATTTTCAATTATTTTACGGCCGAGCAAATGACTCATCCAGCGTTAATTTGAACGGGCCGTAACAAACAACTCTGCAGCGGATATAAATATCCCATACAATAGTAAAACACTATTTAATAGCCAGGTAACATAGATCAGCAGTTTAAGACATTAAATTTGTAAGCACATAACACAAGAACACTTATCTTTAAATACAAACGAAACTTTATTGTTACTCTAACACATAAAACTAATATCTAACACAAACACACGCACACACACATGCACATATTAAATTTGGTATCAATGCACCAGTTTGGTTAGAATCTGGAGGTTACTTGCGTTTGTGTCTCGTATCTTCTTTGAATGGGGATTTCCTCGATCCTTGGTCCTGGCTGCAGGGGTTCCCCAGGTTCTTTGATTCACTGACTGCCTTGTCGTGTCTTTGATCGACGTCTTGGGAAGCCAATCACGTGGTGTGTTAGCGGATGGATGGAAAGTCTCGTGGATGTTGTTTGAAGTTGAAGCGCGCCTTGCTGTAGAATCGTTGAGCGAAACTTTGCGGCAAAACTTAACTTAGAACACGACTCAACGAAAGAAAAGAAACTAAGTAAAAGAAAGGAAAGTGAGACGAGAGTATTTAGATGGCTCAAATGAAATTGTTAACCCATTTTCTCAGGGTTTTTGGTCTGCCTCGATCGTCATCGTCCGATCATCTATTCGTCTTGTCATTGTCTTTGTCTTTTGTCTGTTGTCTGTTTAATTCTTTGTTCGTGTTCTGAGATTTTAAACTCAAATGTCTGACCAATTGGGTATCATCTTTGGTTCAGAGGTGACTGCGTCCCCACCCCTCCCATAAATTAACTGTTATCTATGGTCTCCTAACTTCCCGCTCTAAGCAGAGAGTGCATTCAGACATGATTTCTTTTTATAAGAACACGATACATTCTACACAGATTTCAATCAAATTTCTACACTATCTTCTGAATTATGAGCATACAAGCATACTGATACCAAGCAAGGTACACTTTCAGTCGATCATTCAATAGTTATAACAATTACATGAACTGTAAGTGATATATATGCATAATGGTCACGTGTATTGGTTATAGACATGATATAGAATTATGCAGTAGAAGGCTGTTTGAATGTAAGTCTGGCTCTCATTCTTTTTGAATGATTTGATGCAGTTTATATGTAACAACAGTCTCTGTGGGTTTTCCTGTGGATTTTAACCGTGTCACTCAGAGTTCATTTAAAGGTCGTTGAAGCTCAAAAATCTGAGGAACATGACTTATTTTGAAAACATGACATTCAAATAAGTTTTGGTTCAAATAGTCATGATGCTACTGGCCTGTGTATAGGCACATATGGACACACATTGTGTGTGTTTTATGACCTCCATAACAATGGCAAGCCAAATCAGGTGCCATATCCTTTTTTTTTTTTTTTTTTTACTAATCATTTTCGATCTGTGTTTTGCCCCCCTGAGTTTTTAGCTATTTTCTGTCATTTCTTGGAGCATGCTGGTACCATGCCACAGAATGGCTCTGACTTTTTTTGTTTTCCCCTCAGAAATCAGACATTTTCTCAGCTGTTAAATTGTGCTCCCGTTGCACTGAAGGGAAATTAATTACTTTCTCTCCCCGCCTCCCTCTTTTGGAGGAGAACATAAGAGTCACCACAGGGGACAATTCACTCCTTTTGCCATAGAAGTCATTCCATTCTATATGTGTGCGAGTGCCAGTCTAGCCATTTCAAGCCCTCTCTCCTTCTCCTTCCATCTCGCTTGCTTTGTCTTTTCATGTTTAGTCCTTCTGCTATCCATGCGTTCTCCTGCCAGCTCTCTCAATCTGTAAACATGATGTCTTACCTTTTAGTGCTGTAGCCTGAAAGATGTTCTGCCTTTTCACAGATTTAGTCTTAGCTTATGATTAGCTGATAAGCCAAATACTTTATCTTCTGCCTTCAGTCTCAAAGATTTGCATATTTACTGTATGGTCATGCATTTCAGAGTTGCACTTGGTATATAGCTGTTCAGTTTGCAGTCCTAAGGGGAGGAGAGGATTGTGAAACAAAACCCACTCAAAAATGTGGGACTGCAGCTGGAGTCAGTGCTTCAAGAACCACTACGCACAGACGTATGCAAGACATGGGTTTCAGCTGTCGCATTCCTTGTGTCAAGCCACTCTTGAACAACAGACAGCGTCAGAAGCGTCTCGCCTGGGCTAAAGACAAAAAGGACTGGACTGCTGCTGAGTGGTCCAAAGTTATGTTCTCTGATGAAAGTAAATTTTGCATTTCCTTTGGAAATCAGGGTCCCAAAGTCTGGAGGAAGAGAGGAGAGGCACACAATCCACGTTGCTTGAGGTCCAGTGTAATGGTTTGGGGTGCCATGTCATCTGCTGCTGTTGGTCCACTGTGTTTTCTGAGGTCCAAGGTCAACGCAGCCATATACCAGGAAGTTTTAGAGCACTTCATGCTTCCTGCTGCTGACCAACTTTATGGAGATGCAGATTTCATTTTCCAACAGGACTTGGCACCTGCACACAGTGCCAAAGCAACCAGTACCTGGTTTAAGGACCATGGTATCCCTGTTCTTAATTGGCCAGCAAAGTCGCCTGACCTTAACCCCATAGAAAATCTATGGGTATTGTGAAGAGGAAGATGCGATATGCCAGACCCAACAATGCAGAAGAGCTGAAGGCCACTATCAGAGCAACCTGGGCTCTCATAACACCTGAGCAGTGCCACAGACTGATCGACTCCATGTCACGCCGCATTGCTGCAGTAATTCAGGCAAAAGGAGCCCCAACTAAGTATTGAGTGCTGTACATGCTCATACTTTTCATGTTCATACTTTTCAGTTGGCCAAGATTTCTACAATCCTTTCTTTGTATTGGTCTTAAGTAATATTCTAATTTTCTGAGATACTGAATTTGGGATTTTCCTTAGTTGTCAGTTATAATCATCAAAATTAAAAGAAGTAAACATTTGAAATATATCAGTCTGTGTCTAATGAATGAATATAATATACAAGTTTCACTTTTTGAATGGAATTAGTGAAATCAACTTTTTGATGATATTCTAATTATATGACCAGCACCTGTAGAATGATTTCTGAAGGATCATGTGACAAAACTGGAGTAATGGCTGCTGAAAATTCAGCTTTGCCATCACATGAATAAATTGCATTTTAAAACATAATAAAAATAGAAAATAGTTATTTAAAAATTTTAATAATTCACAAGATTACTGTTTAACTGTATTTTTTTATCAAATAAATGCAGCCTTGGTGAGTTTAATAGACTTATTACAAAAACAAAAAATGTACCTTCCCCAATTGTTTGAACGGTTGTGTAAATCACACACAAAAGAATATGCTTTTAAAGTATTATTTGCAATCAAATTACTACTTAAGGACTACAACATTTTGAACATACGTCAAGCATGTAAGCTTGCATCTTTTTGGTAGTTGTAGTCTTTATGCTGCAACTTCCCCTTCAAAAGTTACAAAAGACATAACTCTCACTCTCTCTTTCTCTCTGCTTCCCTCTCTTTTCTCAGTGTGAGATGAAAGATGTCGAGAATGAAGAAAAGCGAAACTCCTTGTTTCTGGAACTGTTGGAGTCCAGCAACAAGTGGGAGGAGTTTCAACACCTTATGCTCCTCCTACAGGCGTGGCCACCAGTGACTAACAAGAGCAGGTGAGGCTTTGGTGCTGATGCTCAATTTTTAATTTACATATTAAATTTACATATTCACTTATAAAATGTATTATGTAAGGATGATCAGAACAAGATTAGACCTGATATAATCCTGCAGGAGTTTATTTTGAAATAATAACCAGCTGAAAGTACTTAATCCTACTAATTTATGAGTTGAAATATTTTATTATGTGAGACTGCAGAGTGATGAGAAAAACATATAAGAGATTGGCTGCCAGGGACAGCTGTCAAATATACAGTTTAGCAGTCATTATACTAAATATCTGACCACAGAATTCCACAATTGACCAAGCAGAAACAAGTATTTTATCACAGGCTCTTTTTTTTTTTTTTTCAAACTAATATGCTTATACATCTCTGTTGTTCATTTCTGCGTTTTCTTTCATCAATATATATATATAAGCAAGCTTTTTTTCTTGTTAGATGTCTTTGAATTGGATGTGATTGCAGGTTTGATTGAGGTAAATTGTTGTGTATTATATAACTGAATGAGTTTTTGAGGTTAAAGTCGAGGCTGCCAGAATGTGCGCTGATGATCGGAGAGCCATTCCGTATCCGGATCAATAGACAGAAACAGAGAATATAAGCTGGCTGATTATGCATTGTGCCACGCTTTCAAATAGCTTGAGGCTTTTTGTTTTCATGAAGAGTTTTGAATTAACCTTCTCTGGGAAGAATACAGAGCATTTGTGTGTGTGTGTTAATGTGTCCATGTGAGTTTGCCTGTGTTTGTCATTATGCTCTTTGGCATTTAAACAAAAGGTGAGTGCGATAGGGGGCCAAATGTAGAGAGGATAAAGGAGAGTTTGACTATACATTCTTTTATTTAGAGTTCACAGACGTTCACATGTGACCATGTGCACCATTGAGATTCAGATGGCACATTTGCTGTCTTCTGAACACCTGTCTTGTCGTTCCTCATTCTGTCTTGCTTTAGTAAGTCCCAGAAAAGGCCATCTTAATGGAAATCAATTTAAATCGACACACCGCAGAGCTTTGTGTGGCAGCCTTTTCTGAGAGGATACATGACACTGGCTACACCATGATCGTTTTGAAGTATCTCTAATGTTTTGTTTTGTTTTGTTTTGTTTTTTCCCCTCATTAGAGTTCTGAAGTTTTCATTTAGCTGAACCTTTGCTTGCACAGATTTAGGATAGTTCACCAAATTCTATCATCATTTACTCACTATCATGTCATTTCAACCCTTTATTCAACTTTCTTTATTCTGTGAAATATGAAAGAAGATAATTTTTTAGTTCATACAATGGAAATCAGTGGTCACCAAAACTGTTTGGTTACCAACAATCTTCAAAATATCTTCTTTTGTTCCGCAGAAGATCATACAGGTTTAGAGCGAAACAAGGATGAGTACATGATGACAGAATTTTCATTTTTAAATATTTTTTAAATTATTCTCTTAACAAGAACTGAAATTGAATTTCTGATTGTATTTATATACATATAGTATCCATAGAAAAAACCGAAAATTATGTCATTATTCACACTAATATAGTTCCAGACTTGAATGCTGTTTTTCCATAAAATACAAAAAGAATTCTGTCAAATCATTTTTTATAATGACCACAAGCTGTTGAATTCCAAAAAAATGACATAAAAGTGGTCTATATGCTATGATCCAAATCTTCTGAAGTCATACAATAGTTTTGTGTGGTTTAAGTCATCAAAATCAAATATGGTAGTGGCACAGATTGAATGCCACTAATATCAAACATAACTGGCTTTTTGCATTTCTCATAACCAAACACCACAATGTCAAACATGTGCCAGTGCCATATGAGATTTGAGAGTGAGAAAATGAGAGAATTTTGCATTTTTTAATGAAATGTTCATTTAAGGAAGTTTTTATAACCAATCCATGTATCTGTTAACTACTGTAATAAATGTAATTTAGTTTTCCAGTTTCCTCGTTGTCAATGGAACTGTGGATTTTGTTATTATTATCTACAATAACTGTGGAAAGCATTCTGTGTATGAAAGGCCAACTTCAATTATACGAGGAATTAGTGTGTGTGCGATTGATTATGATTATGTGTGTTTATCTCATTTGGCAGAGGAGTTTTTTAAAAAGCTCCTCTCATCTCTCATAAGAAGTCAGGAGATAAGCATATGCGCTGTTTTATAGCTGCACGTGTGTAATATGCCATGATAATTATGATTGGATTTCTTTTTCATTAAACAGATCCTTTCCTATTAAAAGTTTCACGGTACCACGTGAACTTTCATGATTCTCTTTCCATGTCATTGCATGTTTACACTCTGTGTGTGTGTGTGTGGGGGGTCCAGGTAAACCCTACATTATGAGGACAAAATGTCCCCACAAAGATGGCAATATCCAAAATCCTTGTTCGTGTTGGGACATTTTTTGTCCCAATGAGGAAAACAGCTTATAAATTAGACTAAATTAAGTTTTTTTGAAAATGTAAAAATGCAGAAAGTTTTCTGTGATCGGTAGGTTTAGGGTTAGTGGATAGAATATACAGTTTGAACAGTATAAAAATCATTGTCTATATAAAGTCCCCATAAAACATAAAAACACAACGTGTATGTGTGGTGGTCTGAACACCTTTAAACACATTTATCTCTCTCTGCACAGGCTGGAGACGGAGCAGAACCCCTGGGTGTGTCTCACATCCGCCCTGCTTACACACTCCTCCAGCTTTTCCCAAATCAACATCGGGAATGAGGTTCTAACTATGTGCCGCTGTCTTTACCCGACCAAGCACAAACTTAACCCGCAGGTAAGAGTGTGGGTGTCATTATCAAACATTGACTGCACTGACAGCGTGTGCTTTTCCTGTCAGTGTTAGTTAGTTTAGTGAGTTTGGCTCTGCTATGTTGATTGTAGCATGACATCCACACTTCACTTCCATTCTCTTTTAGTGCATCGGGAACATTTGTTCTCTGTTGTTGAACGCTGGTGTAAAGCTGCCTGCTCTGAAGTTGATGACAGAGAGCGAGGATGAGCATCTGCGCAAACTGACCCAGGATCAGATCAGAAACATCACTGATGTAAGTCTCATTCTGACAGTGTTCTCTCTTGTAGGCCCCACAATGTTGCAGATGGCTCAGTAACCACAATGAGTAAATAGCTTTATATATTTTCCTATATTTTCCTGGAATGTAAACCATGGGGTTGAGACTTCTACACTGCCAGTTTAGCTAATGGAACCGTTTGAATAAACTGAGGATGTTATAGTACTTCATATTTTGAATGAGCTTCATCAGATTAATCAGATAAAATTATAAAAGGTTTTAGTGAAGTGAACATAGCTCTCCAATCTCTCACAGATTGGAGAGCCCTGTCCATTGGCCGATCTGACCAAGCCATTTTCTTCATTTTGGCCCGTGGTCACCATGCATTTTATAAAAGTGAACCCCAGGTTAAATGATTTAACTATTCCTGTGTTAATAGCAATAAGGGAAAAAGGAGATCATTTATGACCCGTTGCTGGACTAATCTAACGGTCAAGGGTGTATTCTTGTCAGCCAGCCTCTGCTGTCACTAGTAATGTGGATTCAATTAAACTAAACTGATTGTTGACACCAGAAGTGACTGTGAATCAGATAGGAGCTATCAGAGCAAGCTTGCATCTGACCGTAACCTCTATCTCTCACTGACTGCAGGTCAGCTAAAAGCCAAGCCCTCATAGCAGCATCACTTAATTTATCCTCTCAGGTCTGCTAGAGGGCCAGATAAGCAATGGCTGCTGTAGGAATGACTACACATTAAAAACCAAACACGTAGGCTCTTTCCAAAGACCTTCGGAAGCTTGATATGATTAATTTGCATTTTGTACATGCTTTTAATCTAAAGCAACTTACTCCACACTAATTTCTGCAATTCCCTGGTATCAGCCAAGGGTTAAATGCTTTGCTCAGCTGCATAATGGTGGGAAGTCTCAACAATGAATCTGCATACTTTTTCTGTTTTGCTGTAATTATAAGGAAAATCTGCTAAATTAAATATGGCAAAAGTGCTGGGAGTACTACGCTCTTTAACTGAAACCTTTTATTTGGGGTGATATAATGAGAAATCAAATTTTCTGAGTTTTAAAACTTCCTTCCAATCCAAAAAAGGACATTTATTAAAAGTAAGAGCAAAAACAGTCTTAAAAGGATACATTAGAATACATTTAAACATCAACAAGTATTCAGCAAATTGACCCACCAAGTCATTGTGAAACAATAAGGACCAAGCAGGTCAGTTACTATTGCTTTTAACACTCTGATGCTCTTCAGTCACTTTTGACTGAAAATTTTGATTATTTAAAAATTATAACTTCATCGGAATGGTACGAAACTGGCTATGTGAACACAAAAAATGGACATGATTTGACAAGACTAAATGGTCACACTTGTACTCTTCGCAGTCAAAAATGACCGCCATAGGAAATGAATGGAACATGCCAAAAATGTGGGAAATTTAATGCACTGGCATATCTTTCCCGAAAGATCTCACTGTTCAGAATGAGTGACTGAAGTTTGTTTTTAACAAGGTCCCTTATCATAGAGCACAGCTTGAACTGCTACGCTACCACCACGGCTAACCACGATGCTGTTAGGGTTCACCTAAAAATTCATCATAGCCCAAAAACTGACTAGGGAACTGACTGGATAAGCTGCGTCTCAGAAGGATCAATTAGAGCTCACATTCTCACTGACTCTAGATCAGATAAAGCCATGAAACGGAGAGAAGCTCACTTAAAATGAGGGTAATCTCTTTCTCTCGGGGCAAGGGTGATGTTCTTTCATCTCCAGACCTGGCAGAGAGATGGAGAAAAGCCAGAAAGAAAAGAATAGGTGAATTTGGGTATGTTGTTGGCTTTTTTTCTTCTTTTTTTTTTTTTTTTTTTTTTTTTTTTTTGCAAGATGCCTTGGTTTTAGCATCTTGATGAGCGTGTGTGTGTGGTTCAGGTATTTTTCTTACGTTGTGGGGGACAAAATATCCCCACAAGCATAGTATTGTAGCAAATTAGCTCAAAGGGCAAATATTAATAATTATTCATAACTCATTATGATTATTCATTATGATCAATTATGAATATTTGAACTAGTTAATAGGATTAATTTGATGTAGCTAGATAAACATTACAGTCAATCGACTAGTTCATCCTGTGAACACTCAGTATTGATTATTAATTAATTCTAAGAGAAGGATAATTCTTCCTTGGCATTTACAGTGCTTAGAGCATGTAACAAAATCGATCATTTAAGTGACGATTTGTTTGCAGCATGGAGTCAGAACCAGAGATGTATTGTGCACAAATGTTATTAACTAAATCACAAACAAAACTAATCTAACAGAAACGCATACACATGAGTCACACATACCTGGGTCAGATGGAAATGGACAGAATGAAACAGGGAACCGTAACTTAGGAATGACGTTATAAAAAGAGTACAGCACCTGGGAAAACCCTTACTTCAAACTTACTTCAAACTCGCAGCTTTACTAACCACACAGCGATTTAGTATAACGTACGTTACTTGCATTGTGCCTTCGCCAGGGAAACGAGCATCCAGATATACAGTCGTGGGAGAAAGTCCTGATCGTTCGGTCCGATGCTGCTGAGGTTGCGATCTATTTCTTCTTTGTTGCCCGAAGAAGATATGATGCATTTGCACAGTTAGTTCGAGGAATGGTTGAGGAATCTGCACATGGCTTGATGTGCGTGTAGGCCCACTATGCCTGGAGGGCCTGCCGGGCGAAAGCCCGTGGACACAGCGTGTCAGTCGTAGGCATGAGGGAAAGAGAGCGAGGGCGGATCTTTGTGTCTCTCTTTAAGCTTTTGGGAATAAGCTTCCCGCCTCGTAGGGTCAGTGGCCAATCGTATTCAGGCTTTCGGAGGGAAAGTTTTACGATCCTTTGTCTCAAGCAGATCATTTGCAGATTGGTTGCTGATGAAGGAACTATTAAAGATTCTTGTAATACTAATATGTTGCACAGGTATCAACATATCATATACACAATCATTCAAATTACAACTTCGTCGACACCAAACATGCCATACACATGATTTTTGTTAACCATAGTATGCAATTCTGAAACATAAATCCAACACAGATTGAATTAATACATAGACCAAACCCTATAAAAGAAAAATCATGAGATGGATATTTCTCAAGTGGTTATATACAGGCTATATGGGTTTAAGATGGTTTTATTTGTCCTTTTCAAAAAGACTGAAGTGACAAAAAGACAAATTCTTTCTGGTCGTAAACAAAGTCTTATCTGATGGTAGCTCTGGTAACGGAGACCTTTCCTGCTCTCTTGGGGGAAGGTTTGCTACTAAGCATAAAGCATTTAAAGCATATTTGTTAAATGTAGCAAGTAATTATGTGTCTGATTTGTCTCAGTCTATCTCAGAAATTTTTGTTCTTGTGAGGACATTTTTTTGGTCCCCATGAGGAAAAAGGCTTATAAATCATGCTAAATGATGTAAGGGGATCCAATGTGAAGTTTGTACAGTATAAAAATCATTGTCTTTGGAAAATCCCCATAAAACATGGAAACCCAACGTGCGTGTTTGCCGATGTGTGTGTGTGTGCTTGTCAATTACATCAATTGTGGTTGGTCTGTCACAATTATTCAGCCTGATCATGATTATTTGATCTAACTGTTGTTGTTTGCAATAACCAAAATTATTACAGTTATATTCTAAGGATTTTTTTATTTTTATTTTTTTTTTTTTTGCAAATGCAATGAAATTAGCTATGTCTCTTTACGCTGGTGCATTATGAAATAACCGATAGCACTCAAGGTTTCACTTTTTTTACCATTATTTACATTTCTTTATAAACAATTTAGTATTATTTGACTGCTATAGTATGTACTGCCTTAAAATAATGCATCAAAGTGAAGAATTTGGGACAGATATATATTACTAGTACATCATGTTTTACAACACTGATATTTTACTATAATATAATATTCAGGTTTACTGGGTCCCAAAAAACATTTGTGTGAATGGAAAGACTAAGATTAAAGTGGACCACATAAAAAATATTTTAAGCATTTGTAAATATTTAAAATATTTTGTATTCTTTTAAATATTGATAATAATAAAGCAGACTCCCATTTAAAACAATATTTTAAATAGTTGTCATAAAATATAACTTATTATTAATTACGTATTATTAAGACCAAAGTGGACCTCCAAAATAAAAAATTTTAATATATGTAAAGAATTAAAATATTACTTATTTAAAATATTGTTAGGACTAAAGTATTTTTATATTTAAAATATTGTTTATCATTCTATTTCTGTGCATGATTAGTTTACAAATCCTTATATTAAATATTTGTATTGTATAATATTTGATTAATGTGTATGACAATTATTTCTTGTATCTGTATGGTAACCAGTAAGTGTATCATGTTCTAATCTATCAACACAATCTGACTTCAGTCGTAGAGAGAGTTTGCTTCACAAGGGCAATCCCCTCTGAACGCTCAAGACATTGATTTATTTAGTAACCCTTCTGCCATACTCCAGCTTCCACACACACACGCACACATATGGTGTCCTCGTTTCCCCTTCCAAACTGTTGCTTACTGAAAGCTTGACATTTTGCTGCATTCTCGGAAGATCAGTTCCAGCTGTCGTTATGTTAGATTTTTTTATTATTGTTTTTGCCTGAATTAATTTACGCACTCCTCTGGCAAGCGTAAAACCACTGCCAGTGTTCAGCCACATTAACTTGACGCTGAATAATTAATCCAAATGAAATTTTAACCCGCTTTCCCGCTTGTGTTGCACACGTGTTTGAGCGAGGTCCTCAACACGGTGATGTCATTACACAGGTAAGAGTGGCATCATGCGTCATCTTCACAAAAGTAATCAAGTATCATTCATCTTTGACTCCTCCAGCTCTGTCTTCTCCACACGTCTTCGGGCACACCTCACCCTCGTTTCTTCCTTTTCCTCACCAATTATGTTTGAATAGACTCATCAGTTCCATTCAATTGGCTTTCTGTACTGAGAGCAATTACATACCGCCCGCTCTGTCTCTGTTTGTATTGGCCGATCTGATGTGCATTGTTCCTGCTCATAATAAGCTTGTGTTTTATAATGGACTTATTGCTCCAGAATATGAATCATGTTGAATAAGCATGGCTTTTATTATTTTCTGTGATGAGGTTGTTTTTTATGGAGATTATTTTGTTTAATTAAGAACAACAATCAAAAATAAGGGGGAAATTGTGAAAAGATTATGTAGGTTATAGTGTTCTTTTATTATATTATTTTTCCCTCAATAATTGAGTGGTCTGTTATTAAGTAAAAGTCATGTGCTGCATGTATCTATTTGTTTATGTGACAACAATGTCAGTCTTGCTATTGAAATAATCTTGTAAAGCATTTGCACAGACAATGCTGTTTCACTGACAAAAGACTTCAAATATAGCTGCAAGCAGCAATTAACAGGGCCAAGCTCAAAAAAGGCATAAGTTATGGTAGCATGGCCTGAAGCATTTTTAGAATATTTTAGCCAAAGCATGTGAAAATCATAAATAGAATGACTTGTAATATGATTTAATTGTTTATGACCTTTGACCAATCATCTTTGCTGTTTCCAAATTGATGTCATGAGGTCAGTGTGAGGTGGCAATGACACATACAAAGCCTGGTGTCAGTATGCCAAAGCATTGCAAAGATACAGCCTCAGAATCAGATTGGCATCATGCCATAAATTTAGTTGTGTTATTCGAAAACGGTTTGGACATTAAAAAAATCTTTTAATAACTTTTTGTTTTTTGCCGACATTTTCACCAAAAAATGCCCTCTGAATAAAAAATAAAAAAAAGGTTTTCAAAGAAATTCAAAATCGAGGATGGCAATTTTGACCAGTTATGGCATAGTTAGTATGATTGTTCTCAGTATGACTCAAGGAATCTATCAAGACTAGTTTCATTAAAATAAGCAAAGTTAACCAGAAGCCATTAACATTTTTTGAAATTTCATTCTGATCTTTGACCACAATGTGGCGCTGAGTACCTTCAGGGCATGGTGCCGATGACACATACCGAGTTTCACGATGAACAATGAAGCATTTTACGACAAAATTCAAAATGGTCGGAGAAAATTGGATGTTATTTGACTCCGTATGTTGCACTGAATAAGTTATAAAGTGAAAAAAGTGAAAATGACATGACACGTAACGAAGTAAGGTGTCCCATACTTGGAGTTTGTGCTCTGCATTTCACCCATCCAAGTGCACACACACAGTAGTGAGTATTGAACACACACACACACCGTAAACACACACCCGGAGCAGTGGGCAGCCATTTTTGTTGAGGCCCAGGGAGCCATTGGGGGTTAGGTGCCTTTCTCAAGGGCACCTCAGTTGTGGGTAATGAGGGTGGAAGAGAGCGCTGTTCATGCACTCTCCCACCTACATTTCCTGCCAGTACTGAGACTCAACCTTCAGGTTACAAGTCCTACTTTCTAACCATTAGGCCACAACTTCCCCATGCAGAAATAGTTTTTTTCAAAATGGCGGAAACATTTTCATGATGTCATCGGTGCAATTTAATTTTCTTGAGCCAAGGGATCATAGGGAAAAAAAAGTTGTTTAGCCCTTATGGTTTAAAAGTTAGCATAAACATAAGTGCAACTTTGGACAGTTGGTGCCGCTTGAGGGAATTAGAAACTCAGATTTGCTGTTAATGTTCAGACTGTCCTCTATCTGTGTGCCAAATTTCATCATTTTCCTGCAAGTGGTTCTATGGGCTGCCATAGACTTGAGCTGAAGAAGACGAAAAAGGATGAATAATAATAACAACACTGACTGATACAATATGTATACATATTGTGCACCTACGGTGCTTGCCCCATAATTAGACTGTTCAAAGCGAAGAATGCGTGTGGATGAGCACGACTCCAGATGTAAATAGTGCGGGTGTCAGAATTGGTCAGACTGTGAAGATTTGACCCTAGAGCTGTAAGGAGTCCACAATTAAGACAATCACTTCTTCATTTTCTTCTCTGCAGGAGTTCTTCGCTCCATTATGTGGATAGACCTGCTCTTTCCAAGAAATCACAGTTCAGGAAATGTGAATGAATGGGCCTGTAATATGAAGAAAGAGGACATGAAAAAAAGGGACAGTAGTCGACAGTTTAGCTGAATGACTTTGGTATAGGCCATTTTCCTCTTCCATCTCTGGGCATGCCAACAGTCAGCAAAATCTCCCAGCAGCTATTTTTTTTTCGGGAAAATTGTAGGCGCTTCAACACTTGCACCTTTATATATCTTTCGTTTTCAGTCCATTACCCTTTTTTTACAACAATTTCTGACTTAAAAAACTATGTTTTTGTCATTATCGATTTAGAGAAATTCTGTCGGCTCAGCACAGGTGTAAAGGTAGCCTTTTATTGTGATATCTTGTGGTATCTATCTATTCAAAGTTTGCCTAGACCATTAAAGGAATAGTTCACCCAAAAAATAAAATTTGATGTTTATCTGCTTAAGGGAGGTCAATGTACACGTAAACGACGCCAGATTGTGTACATTGACCTCCTATACCGGAAGTGATGCGTGTTCAAGGCTGTTGGACATAGGACACATTAAATTCAGCTGAAAATTCAGCTTTGCCATCACAGGAATGGATTACATTTTAAAGTACAATGAAAAAGAAAATAATTATTGTAATAATATTACAGTTTAAAAAATTTTGGTGAGCATTTCAAAAACATAAAAAAATCTTACAGAACCCAAAATTTTATATTACAATTGTATATTTACTATTTACCATAGTAAAGAAGAGAGCATAAATTACAATTTGTTAACATTAGTTATTGCATTAGGTATCATTAACAAGAAACAATACATTTTTCCTTTTATTAATCTAGGTCAATTCATGAATAGTAGTTCATTGTTAATTCATGTTTGTTCATAATACATTAACATATGCTAATAAATTGTATTAGTGTATGTAGAAATGAACATTCCAAATTAATAAATGCTGTAAAATTATTGATCCTCCTTAATTCACAGAGAGCAGAATAAGTCCAAGAACCTGCAACACAGTGCTTGGTAGGGCTAAAAAAAAAGCTTTTGCCACATATGTTCATGCTAGATTAATGTGAAATTAAAATATCAAGTGTTGCAGTATTTTTGACAGATAAAAGTAGCACATGACATGAAATGAAAAAGTTGTCCATCAAAGTGAGAGATTTTGTAGCGCAACCCCTCAATCTATTTAAGATTCAACTACCCCTAACCTGCAAGTGAACTCGAAATAAACTTGATTACATTTTTGTCAGATGATCTCCTCCTTAGTAGGTGATTTTAAGCCAAAATTGGCGATTCTAATCAGTGATGCCCTCGGCCTCTGTAAGTGTGAATCTTTTCTATCTCCCCTCTGTTTTAACTTCTCTAATTTACATCTTATTAGATTGTTGCTGAACTCCAATATGTGGGTAATAGTGTGTGGTTATATATTTCTCATCCACCTCCTCCTCTGCCACTGTTGTCTGTAAAAATAAAACCGCTTGGCGTTTTCAGGAGGGCTGCTCTGAAACCGAGGACTGCAGAGACCCAGCGGTGTTTTGGACCCGCTCCTCGTCCCACTCTGTCCTGATGCAAACCAGCTTTATGATTTAAATGATAAAAGAAAAGCCAAGCATGCATCATTTATGAGATGGCAAACACCCTCCGTCATTCCAATTAAAGCTGCACTGCAACTGAGAACCCGCACAAAAGAAAAAAAACATACATTTTAACAAGCTCTTCCTGTATTCCATGTATGCATTAGCAGATATTAGTGAACATTATGTGGATTTGTAAATAGACTATGCTAATGTGCCGCTTTGTTTGTGTGTGAACAAAATGTCCAAACACGGATAGAAGAAACTGAAATCACTTACCAACAGTCCCCACAACAAAATGCCTTAATAAACATCTAAATGAATAATGTCTTAATGAAAAGAGGGTAGGCTTAGTGGATAGAAAATATCATTAGATCAGTATAAAAACATTAGGTCAATAGAAGTGACTACTATGATTGAAAAATAAATATGTTTGTATGCACATTTATGCTTTTAATCAATTCCTCTCTCTCAGATACAGTGCCACTAACAAATATGCAACCAGACTTATACACACACACTTGGATGTAAACGACAGACACCCCTAGAGAGCACAGGCATTTTATTCTGGATCGATGAGTTTACCTTTATCTGGGATTTTATACGATTATGGTCTGAAATATTTATGGCTGTGTGTGTGCTCATGTTTCTGACTTCCAGTGTGATCAGAGTCGCTTCATTAACCTCACCGCTGGGGCCCTTAAAGGACATTTCCCCATAACAAAAATCAAACCATTTTATTTTCATTTGTTGGCAGCAATTGATGTTTCGGACCACTGATTGTTGTGAGCAATATATTCAGGCTCAATCAAATAGTGTTTGTTCAGCTTGACAAGTACATTTTTGGCATTTTCAAAGGCAGAGGTAAATTTACTCGCTCTTTCTTCCTAGTGATGTCAGTTCCTAATAATGAAAATGTTGGTCCAAACCTGTTTGACTTTCTTTTTTCTGCAGAAAACAAAAAAGAGAGATATTTTGAAGAATTGTGGAGTCCAAACAGCATTGGATCCTATTTACTTGCATTGTTTCAACGAATAAATCACTAGTTGTTTATTTTTATATATATATATATATATATATATATATATATATATATATATATATATATATATATATATATATATATATATATATATATATATATATATATATATACACTCACCTAAAGGATTATTAGGAACACCTGTTCAATTTCTCATTAATGCAATTATCTAATCAACCAATCACAAGGCAGTTGCTTCAATGCATTTAGGGGTGTGGTCCTGGTCAAGACAATCTCCTGAACTCCAAACTGAATGTCAGAATGGGAAAGAAAGGTGATTTAAGCAATTTTGAGCGTGGCATGGTTGTTGGTGCCAGACGGGCCGGTCTGAGTATTTCATAATCTGCTCAGTTACTGGGATTTTCACGCACAACCATTTCTAGAGTTTACAAAGAATGGTGTGAAAAGGGAAAAACATCCAGTATGCGGCAGTCCTGTGGGCGAAAATGCCTTGTTGATGCTAGAGGTCAGAGGAGAATGGGCCGACTGATTCAAACTGATAGAAGAGCAACTTTGACTGAAATAACCACTCGTTACAACCGAGGTATGCAGCAAAGCATTTGTGAAGCCACAACACGCACAACCTTGAGGCGGATGGGCTACAACAGCAGAAGACCCCACCGGGTACCACTCATCTCCACTACAAATAGGAAAAAGAGGCTACAATTTGCACGAGCTCACCAAAATTGGACAGTTGAAGACTGGAAAAATGTTGCCTGGTCTGATGAGTCTCGATTTCTGTTGAGACATTCAGATGGTAGAGTCAGAATTTGGCGTAAACAGAATGAGAACATGGATCCATCATGCCTTGTTACCACTGTGCAGGCTGGTGGTGGTGGTGTAATGGTGTGGGGGATGTTTTCTTTGCACACTTTAGGCCCCTTAGTGCCAATTGGGCATCGTTTAAATGCCACGGCCTACCTGAGCATTGTTTCTGACCATGTCCATCCCTTTATGACCATCATGTACCCATCCTCTGATGGCTACTTCCAGCAGGATAATGCACCATGTCACAAAGCTCGAATCATTTCAAATTGGTTTCTTGAACATGACAATGAGTTCACTGTACTAAAATGGCCCCCACAGTCACCAGATCTCAGCCCAATAGAGCATCTTTGGGATGTGGTGAAACGGGAGCTTCGTGCCCTGGATGTGCATCCCACAAATCTCCATCAACTGCAAGATGCTATCCTATCAATATGGGCCAATCATTTCTAAAGAATGCTTTCAGCACCTTGTTGAATCAATGCCACGTAGAATTAAGGTAGTTCTGAAGGCGAAAGGGGGTCAAATACAGTATTAGTATGGTGTTCCTAATAATCCTTTAGGTGAGTGTGTATATGTATATATATATATATATATATATATATATATATATATATATATATATATATATATACATACATGCATACATACATACATACATACATACATACATACATACATACATACATACATACACACACACACACACACACACACACACACACACACACCAGTAAAGTGAATAACACTGATTATCTCTTCATCACGTCACCTGTTAGGAGGAGGGATATATTAGGCAGCAAGTGAACATTTTGTCCTCAGATTTTATGTGTTAGAAGCTGGCATGGCATCAAACAGACATGCTACTGTAGCTCAAATTGCTCAAGAAGTTAATGCTGGTTCTGATAGAAAGGTGTCAGAATACACAGTGCATCGCAGTTTGTTGCGTATGGGGCTGCGTAGCCGCAGACCAGTCAGGGTGCCCATGCTGACACCTGTCCACCGCCGAAAGCACCAACAGTGGGCACATGAGCATCAGAACTGGACCACGGAGAAATGGAAGAAGGTGGCCTGGTCTGATAAATCATGTTTTCTTTTACATCACGTGGATGGCCGGGTGCGTGTGTGTCGCTTACCTGGGGAACACATGGCACCAGGATGCCCTATGGGAAGAAGGCAAGCCGGCAGAGGCAGTGTGATGCTTTGGGCAAAGTTCTGCTGGGAAACCTTGTGTCCTGCCATCCATGTGGATGTTACTTTGATACGTACCACCTACTTAAGCATTGTTGCAGACCATGTACACCCTTTCATGGTAATGGTATTCCCTGGTGGCTGTGGCATCTTTCAGCAGGATAATGCGCCCTGCCATAAAGCAAAAATGGTTCAGGAATGGTTTGAGGAGCACAACAACGAGTTTGAGGTGTTGACTTTGCCTCCAAGTTCCCTAGATCTCAATCTAATCGAGCATCTGTGGGATGTGCTGAACAAACAAGTGGAGGCCCCACCTCGCAACTTACAGAACTTAAAGGATCTGCTGCTAACATCTTGGTGCCAGATACCACAGCACACCTTCAGGGGTCTAGTGCAGTCCATGCCTCGACGGGTCAGTAAAAGTGGGAGCAACACAATATTAGGTCATAATGTTATGCCTGATCTGTGTATATTATATAAATAAAAGTAATAATAATAATAATTATTATTATTATTATTATTATTATTATTATTATTATTATTATATTAATATAGTACAAAAAGTACTGTCTCCTGAGAAAATCCATACTGTTGCAGTTTATGGCAGTGACCAGATACCATTGACTTCAGGTGCACCTCATCACGCCTCCACCGGTGCTCCGTAACGGCCCCTCATCTGACTCCCACTGCAGTCTGGAACTTTAGGGCAGGGTAGTGACTGAAGAAAGCAAGGACTTGTCGATATGAGTGCAGGCCACCCTTCTGTGACATACTGCAAAAAAATGTAGTGGACTGTATAATGCTCCTGCTGAGTTGCCAGCAGTAGTGGTTCAATAAGCACTGCTCATGAAGTATGTATTAATAATGCAGCACCAAATATTTGAAGAATTACCATGAAAAAGGGTGGAGATGCATGTCTGCGCACACACCTGTAGCTGAATATAGTAAACGCTTTGATGCCATCTGTATGCCATCTCCTCATTCTGTTCATTTTTCTCTCTCTGTGCTTGTCTGTCCAGAGGAGAGGAATTTCACAGATCCGCTTTCTCTTTTTCATGCTCTCTTTCTGACACGCACTCACTCACTGCCATGCCAAGAACTCCTGACTGGCCTGTGTTCTGTCATCCATCCATACATAAATGCATGCATGCATGCATTGATCCATCCATCCATTATTACTTTTTTCTTTACTTCCTTCTTTACTTAACCCTCTGAACCCGAAGAACGCGTTGGCGCGTTTTGCTTGATTTTTCCTCATGACAGTGTAAAACAACTTAAAATACTCAATTTTTGGCCTCACAGACATGAAAGATATGTCTTTATAAAGCTTAAAGTGTCTGTTATTTGTGTACACACAAAATAAAAACTAAATGTTGTGCTTTTCGCTAAATAAAGAAAACAAACAGGATGCGCATTCTCCCGTCTGTCTCTCCGTGAAGTCCACCCTGAAATGCGTCTGAAAATGAACTGTAACTCAGCGAATACTTGCCACACAAACATGACCGATATCTCTTTATAAAGCTTGGAATGTATGTAATTTAAAAAATGAAGTATTTTTTATAAAAAACAAATATTCTCTGTTTATGTAATCCGTATGAAAACAGCGAGAGGTACAGTTTCTCAAGCGAGCGTCGTTATCTTTAATGTGACCACACCCATGCGCGCACAAAGAGATTCACATGCAAATCGTCCACGGAAAGGAACGCAAACCTGTAAACGCCCCTCATCATCTCAAAACAAAGAATCAGCTTCATCATTCTTCTGCTTTTCATCGAGTTTGGAAGACACGCTGTGAGTTTACCTTGGATTTACCTCAGAATAAGAACGCGATTTTAAGATGAGAATCATTCACATTTCTTCTCACTTATATTAGTGTTATTGATGCATAAACTTCACATTATAGGCTATTAGTTGAACTATTGCCAGACTAAAATGTGTGAAATCAACGGAAACATAGAATGAAAATGAAATATAGACAGGTAGGCAACCTTTCAATGCTAAATAAAGATACACGTACGACTTGAGAGTATTTTATGCTCTATAATATTAAACACAGCATGATATAAAAGTAGGACTGCCAACTGTCCCGTATTAGCCCGGACGTCCTGTATATTGGGCCTAAATGTCCCGTACGTGACCTCGCCTTGTCCCATTTATTGACTGCTACGCTAATTTTTTCAGGATTCTTTGATTAATAGAAAGTTTAAAAAAAAACGCATTAATCTGAAATATAAAGCTTTTGTAACATTAAAATGTCTTTACTGTCTCTCTTGACACGTTTAATGCATTCTTGCTGAACAACAAAAAAAAAAAGAAAGATAATTTCTTAAAAATTCATTATTAATAAAACTATTAATTTAAAACAAATTCTTACTGACCCCAAACTTTTGAACGGTAGTGTATAATGCTACAAAATCTTTAGATGGTTTGTGTGTAACAATCGACATTTATTTCTATGACGTAACCATTCTTTTTAGGTTTAAATTGTGCATTAATAGGTTAAGCAAAACAAATGTGTTTATATCTGAGAGCCTTTTATACACACACTTAACTAGAGACACTGAAATGACATACACTTTGAGTGTCCCTTATATAGAACCACGATTGTCCCTTATTTTTGTCCCACTTTTTGTTCTCCGTTGTGTTTGGATTATGTTGTGTTGTAAATAAATGCAAACAAATCAAAAAGCCATTATTTTAATATCATCATGTTCTTTGTTCTAGTTCCCTCACAGTCATTCAGCTGATATAGGGCCATTAGGATTAGGGGAGGGGTCTTTGTCTTTCTCAGGTGTGAAAAACATCAATATTCATGATGATTCACGCCCTACCCGCATAAGCCTTCCTGACACAAAACATGTCTTACAAATTTTAAATCAGTATATTTTTTTATGTGAATGAGTGGCCAAAGTGATTTTTACATCGTCTTGAAGCGAAGATTCTAGCCTATGTAATCCATTTTTCAAAAGTCTTGTGAACAAATATTCAGTATGGGTTTTATAGCCTTATAACAGTGACTTAATTTTCTTTTTCTTTCCACAAACCACGCATAAATGTCATTTTCTCAAAACTTTCGCACACATGCTGCTCACATATTATTGTAGCAGAGTCTGTGCTGAATACAGTGTAATCAGACTTTATCCATGAAAATGTTTCAAGTAACAGAAATAAGCACAAATGTCAGGGCATGTCAAAACACCTCCAGGGCCCAGAAACAGCTCAGGGCTCAGAGGGTTCATTTATTCCTTCCTCACAATCGCTGCATATCAAATATATTTTTTCTTGTCAAAACCGAAATCATTAATTATCTTTGTTTTTCGAATTTGGTAAATGATGGTAAATATTGGTCAACATTGGCAAATTACACATTACTGGTCTGTGTGTACATACAGAAATGTTCTTGTGTGTTTTAGTTTTTATTTCTCCTCACATTGGGCTTTTTCAGGAAACTAAGGCACAACTTTATTTTTATAGCACATTTACAGCACGCTGGTAATTAAGTTAGAATTTATTTAGGCTTGTTGTTTTAAATAAGTGTTGTTTAAAAAGAATGCCTTTATAATTTATTTTACATTTGCATTATTCTGTGTACCATTAAATTTAAATGAATTTTGCGTAGTGAGGGGAACTAAAGTACTGTGTTTAGCGCTTAGAATATTTGTTTTATTTACCGGTATTTTATTTCTTAATGTAGGTAATAATTCAAATGTGACTGACTGCAACTTATCTGTGTTTTTTTCCCTCTCAATGCAATTTTGACTGGGTGTCTTATATCTGGAAAATACAGTATATGCTACTTTATAAGTGATAAGCTATTTGCAGCTCTTTCTCTCATTTTATTTTTTCTCTCTCATTTTTCTCCTTGCAATGATCAGAAATGGAGTTCCAATCAAGGAGAATGTGGGATTGCTCTTGTCTATCTGTTGGAAGGAGGTGATGAGTAGAATATCTAAAAAGCACATTACTGCTCTCTCATATTCACATCTTCATTCCTTTCAAATGAAGAAAAATTCAAATGATTTTTCACAAGCCACATAATTTTTATCATCGGCATGCATTTGAAACATGATAGGCCCTGTGCCAGCTCTCTCTCTCTTTCTCTCTCTCCTCCGTCATGCTGTTTTTCTTTTTCTTTTTGTTTCTCTCCCTCTTTATGAAGTGGTTTCTACAGCTGGCCGATCTTTCTTCACAGTTCAGTGCTCGACATTTTAGCTCTGACTCTCTCCATGCTCTTCATTTTTCCCTTCATCCTCTTATTTTCCTCCCTCCCTCCTTCTATCAT
Source organism: Rhinogobio ventralis (assembly GCA_039654625.1). Lineage (NCBI taxonomy): Eukaryota > Metazoa > Chordata > Actinopteri > Cypriniformes > Gobionidae > Rhinogobio > Rhinogobio ventralis. The sequence goes on along the minus strand of CM077210.1, from coordinate 25,416,535 downwards.
CCTCTCTCAATTTCTCAACACACTCTTTCTCTCTCTCTCTCTCTCTCTCTCTCTCTCTCTCTCTCTCTCTCTCACACACTGCACTTGCTGTTCTTCGACCTTTTAGCTCCGTCTGTGCTGTCTCTAACGGCTCTCCACAGACATCTTGGCTAGAAAGAAGAAATAAGAGTGAAAAATTGCATGAGTCTTTGAGGGGGTGGAGGAGAAATTCAATGGAATATACACAAGAAAAAAGGAGTCATAATAAGAGTAAATATGTCAAAAAATATATAAATTGACATACTGTAGCTGATTATGCATTAGAAGGTTATTTTAACCGGTTATATTCTGGGTATTGCATCTTTGAGCCTGAATAAAGTGAATTGTCTTGCAGCTTTATTGCTTTTTGTTGTGAAAGGTTGTGTGTGTTTTAGACGGTAAGCCAGTGCAGACTTAGAGGTGGAAAGTAACAAATTACATTTACTCGCGTTACTGTAATTGAGTAGTTTTTCTGTGTACTTCTACTTTTTTAAATAGTTTTAAAAATCTGTAATTTTACTTAAGTATGTTTTGTTTGAAGTATTGTACTTAGCTACATTTTAAACCATATCCGTTACTGAGTATAAATAAATAAATAATACAAAGGGGAGGAAATTGCGCTCCGGAAACTACTGCATTGAATTGAAGGGCAGGAGAACAAACATGCAAAAATCACAAAAAGATGGAGACGGGCAAGTCAGACATCAGTGATGCAGACCCAGCTGAAAGCGCAACGGCGTTGTGAACCCCTGGCTAGTATGGAAATACTGTCTTTGGATATAGACATTTTTTTAAACGTGTGGTTGTCCTGGATATCCAATTTGCAAAAAATGTAGATGCAAAGTGGCTGCAAAAGTAGGAAACGCATAGAACATGTTGGAGAACACATCACTCTGTGCAGATAAAGGTAGGCTATGTTTATAACTTAAGGCCGAATGATTTCTGTGATGCAGAGGGAATCCCGGAATCCAGTCATGAAAATTGAATTTACAGTATAACACAGATGTCACGTAAAACACGCAAACTGATGGATGAATGAATAAATCGAAAGCAGAGCTGTACAATAAATCAAATTGTGACATGGTCTGTGAATATTAAAGCGCAAAACACTACTATATACTCAAGTACGCGTGATGCTCATGGTGTTTTTAACGTCTCACAAACCATATTTGGACATGAACACATGAAAATTTCCAGAGCTGATCATCATTTTATTTGAATAAAAACCATTGTCAAATACACTCTGAAACAGGTCTTCGCTACAACCCGTCAAAATAAAAGTTTGGTTTACCTAGAAGAAATTATGACAGAAATATATTACTATTGTATGCCTACAATAGAATGTACTTGTCAAAATAATAATAATACATAATTTAAACATTATTTAGGAATATATTTTTTAATCCATGGTTTAATTTAGTAAATCTGTTTTGCAGCAGTTTGCCAAAAAATAAAAGGATAAAAATTTGTTACATTATATATAATATATTTGTTTTATATAATATAATACATTTCATAGGACTCTATTATTCTTAAACATTTTAATAAATTAAGGATAAAAATAAGTTGTTAATCTAATTCATAATCATTTATTGAATTTAGTTGATTAGACATGTTTTATTGAAATTTTAATTAAAAAAAACAAACAAATGGTTTCAAGTTTGTTATAATAAAGCATTTGTTCAACCAAAAAAAAACAGTTTTCATTCATTTAAAGGCCATTGTAACTGATGATAATAATAACCATAATTTAATAATACAGTTTATTTATTAAATAATTGTTTAATACCGTGATGCTGTGAAACTCTCATGTTTTCTGAGTTGGTTATCATATCGTGAAAATCTCATTCTATTACAACCCTACACTGGAGAGTCCCCTACCCCCGCTGTTAAAAAAAAGTGACTCGGCAACTTTTACTCTTGAGTAAATTTTAAATGAATTACTTTTTACTTTTACTTGAGTAGATTTTTAGACCAGTAATTTTACTTGTACTTAAATAAAATTTAATTGAAGTAATAGTACTTTTACTTTTTTATTACTCTTTCCAGCTCTATGCAGATCCCTGGTGTGGCAGAAGTCATGCGGACTGTTCCAAGAAGCTTGCTTAGCAACATTAACCGTGTCTGTGTAATTTACTCTCTCCCGATGATGCTCATTTCAAACTCATTTACTTCTGCTAATAAAATCACCACTAATAATGGCTCAAGTATGGCCCTCAAAGCGGTTTTACTTTCAGATGTACTCTCTATTAAAACATGATTTTTACTTCAAAATATTACTATATCCATTCCGAATAGTCACACATGTTTCTAATGCTATAAAATATAGGTAAGGGATAATGAATAGTCAGTCATTAGCCACGTTTCCATTACAGATTTGCGACAACTTTTGCAATATTTTCTAAATGTTGATAAAAAATTAAACTGATGTTATGCGACTAAAACATAATTTTTTCCTCTCACAATATGTCATTCTAAAAATCATGGCAACGAATGTTGGTAGATTTACGTATATCCGAGCCTCTGCACTAGCCATTATTTTTTATTGAAGACGTTGGCGTGTTATCCAAGCATTAATGGCAAGGAAAGCTCCTTATACATAGCCTGACAAGCCAGACCCACATCAAGATGTTGGGTCTGGGAACACACCATTGGCAGGGCTCAATCCGAGGGACGAGATAAACTGTTGTCTTTCAAATTCCCTCTGCACGCAATAGGATCGTGCTACGAAGAAGGTGAAGCGAAGCTAGTTGACAGATTAAACTTTTGCCGTATCCGGTCGTCAAAACTCTGAACACATCTTCCTTTTTTAAGAATGACTTCAGTGTCGTTCTTTGTTCTTTTCTCAAAGAAAAGCTTAACTCCAAGTCTTCCAGAGTCGCGGCCAAAGCCGTTTCGAAAGACCGCTGTTCGCCAGCTTCTTTGTTTTCGAATAGCACGCGGAACCGTCGTAACTCTGCCGTCATTATGTTAAGCCCGCCCACTGACTCTATACACGATGTGATTGGCCTGACTAGAGTTTGGTTTTTCCAGCTCGCAAGCCAACGGAGAGTTGCTAGACGACCCTGGCTGCAAATTACATTTGCTGCCGCTAGGCTGTGTCTAGATTTCTAGGCTACCTTATACTATAACGTATGAGGTATTTTTGGGTGTTTCTCCCTACGATCTGCTTCAAGGTCTTGATAAATTGTGGCAATACTTTGTTGTTTACAATCCGGTATTCCCATAATTATTTTGTCTCCTGTGAGTTTAATAAAGAACTCTGTCTCATCTTCTGTCCAAACATACCACGTCATCTTTAAAGAATGATCGACTTTTACATATACGGCAGGTGACCTGTAAATGTTTCAATTGCAGTTTCACCAAATATTCATTTTTTGAATTGCCTGAAAAACCACCTCATGCAAGCATAAAACGTTTTTTGCGATATATGGGAATTTTCTGCAAAATTGACGTGCTTCCATCGTGCATATTTTCAATTCGCAATTTACCCAATTTGACAGGGAAAAGGAAACACGTCTATTGTCAAAAATTAAAACCCATCAGCAAAGCCAATAAAAAAATAAAGGGACCTGAAACATTGATTGGATTTGAAATTGTTTTATTATGAGTGAAGTAAGAGACCAGAAGAGGGTCAAGACAATAACCATGAAAATATGGTCTTGATTGTGTTTTCAAGGTGTTGGTCTTGTCTTGGAATCTGGACTTGGTCATTACTCTGACTCAACCGTAAAAAAAACAACAGGTTTTGCGAAATTGCCAACAAATGCCTGAAACTATAGGCAAATTGGTGCTCGTTCACACAAGTGACAATCACGCAAATTATCAAAGACGCGATCTGAGAGATTCAAGATCCTGCTTTGTGAAATGTGTTCTGACTGAAAATTACATTGGAGATGACCTACAGCCAATGAGAGAGCAAGATACAGGGCAGTGGGAAGTTCTAGACCAGAATATCAGTATTTTAATAGATATATTGACAATTATATGAAACAGAAACAAAGCACAAACATTTGCTTGACCAGCCGCAACAGCAGCACATTGCACAGCACACTCCAACTCTCTTTGCAGAATACAATCCTTGCTCCCCAACCATTTCCTCCTTCATAATCTTTTTGTTCCTCCTTTTTGCTGCAAATCGGCGCACAGACAATTTGGATCGCAAGCTTCTTGCAGACTATCATTTTTAATAACATTTGCAGCCTCGCGCAAGAACTCATGCACTTCTCACGTGTGTTTGGTTGTGAAATGTAGTTTGCAGACGGACAGATGTCGCTGAGTAAAGTCCTGCGATGTGAAACCCTGCACACAGCATCGACTGAATGCTACCCCAGCATCAACAATAGCGACAATGTTAATTTCTGATATCATGAATGCGATTGTTACTAGTAAGAAAGACATTTGCGATATCTGAAATTATATTGATATCAACAATTAAATTCATGATACCAACAATTCAATTCCTGATATCAACAATAGAATTTAATGGCAGCCTATGTTGACATTTCACTAGTGAAAATACAATTACTGATATCAAGAATTAGAGTTTATACCAGTTGAAACTGAATTGTTCATATCAAGAATTAGCATTTTGAACTAGTAAAAATTTAATTGTTGATACTAAGAATTCATATCCTGTGAATGAATAAAAGTCAAAACGGCTTGCCATAGAACTCACCAGTAGATTTGAATGAACTGGACTCGGCTACAACACTGGAGTGACATGAGGACAGTTGTAGATCATTTTGAACAGGGTCAGTCACCCATGCTTCATGAATCATCCATCACACATGAATGATTTAAAACAGCTTTTAAAGTTTTAACCAGTGTAATTGTGCTTCATGTATCCTAGAGTTAATAATGAAAGTGGACTGGTTTCTCACAGAATCACACACAGATGATAACCAGGCGTGAGTGGATGAATGCGGCCGAGATCATTGATATTGTGTGTAATTGTGGTGTCCGTATTCCTTCGGCAACTCTGATTGCCTACCTTCTCTCTTTCTCTCTCGGTTACTCTACTTTTCCCTTTCATTTATAGACATAAATGTCTATACAGAGAAATAAATGTATGTGTTTTAGATCACCGTCAACCTGAAGCCTTTGTGTGAGGTCAGTACAGTACATGTAAACTGCATTTGAGTATTTTATATCCACTATTAACATCACGTCACATTTAATATGAGGACACGCGCACACACGCAGTCAAAGGGCATCATATCTTTTGGTTTTGGCTTGCCTTTAATCAAATTTAGCACATAATTGATTTTCCAGTGTGCTGACTCTTACAGTACCGCTCCTCTGTGTTCTCCACCTCTAAAGCCAGCAGTTGAATAATTTATGCTGAAAAGGCGAGAGAGGTGCTCCTGGTCTTTCTGAGCAGGCTGGGGGTCGCAGAAGGGTGGGACATCTCTCTCTGAGCTCATTTATATCGCATGTGACCTCCTTCAGACATGCAAGTGCAACATGGCCACTAGATAACACCGATAAAGAGTATATAGTGTTCCCAGGGGAAAGGCAAGGCGTGAGTCTATGAGCTCTATTCTGAGGTGGAGGTGGAAAGATTTTGTCCGTTTGTCTTAACATGTACTGCAGGCTTTTTGGTTTGATAAGGTGATTTTTTTTTTACTGTATTTTTTCTAATATTGTCTCAGATGTGTTTGTAATAGAGTAAGGTTAATTAATTAATAGTTAAATGAATATTTTTATATACATTGGAATATAATGATGCTTTTAGAAAGAGCTCTACAGTTTAATTCGACATTGCAAGCCTCATGCTCAGTCTATTTTATTACAAAAAGAATGTAATACTCTTATTTCTACAATTATCCACATTTGAATCATCAATAAATTGTGGTTACAGTGTTGACATTTTAAGATTTCATAGAATAGTTTGACATAAATGGGTAAAATATCATAGTAACAAGGTTGACACATAGTCGGTTAGATTGATTGACGTTTTTGAAAGAAGTCTTTATGCTCACTATGATGGCAAAGCAGTCATTACTCCAGTCTTCGGTGTCACATGATCTTTCAGAAATCATTCTAATATGCTGATTTGATGGAAACCATGATGCTTTTTTTAGGATTCCTTGATGAATCATGAAAATTCAAAATTTATTTATTTATTTGAGTGGTAGTGTGTTTTTATACAATACATTTGAAATAAAAATATATAATAAATAGTATAAAATAATTTTAAATGTATGTATTTTCTAATACATCAAGAGGAAGTTGTAAAAACAGGGCTGAAAACTGGCATGTTTATGAGAAAATCAAAAAACAAAATAAAGTAAGGACTTTTGTTGTGTTGGAAAAATGTCCATATTAAAATTATAGTTTAGATATAACAATTACTTGTTTATATAGGGTGGAAAATACAATATATTGTGTGGTGTTTGTGTGAAGTGGGAGGTTTGCTCGCACACAGATTGTTTGTCGCACTGGAGTGTTTATTGAAATTGATTTTTTTCCCTCCCTCTTATGGCTTGTTTCTCTCTCTTTTCTTTCTCTTTTTCTCTCTCTCTCTCTCTCTCTCTCTCTCTCTCTCTAGGTGAATAAGGAGGTGTGTGACTCTGAGCTCCTGTCTCTGCTGTTGAATGCTGGGATGTTGATCGGTTGTGTGGACACAGCTCTGTATTCTTCTCTGGTCTCTCACATGCTGGCTCAGGGGGTTTGGGATGTGGAGAAGGCCGCTCGTGACCTCCACCAGGCCGGCCACAGTGCTCAGGCTGGGTCCTTGCTCCTGTCCTACCGAGGATCTCACCCAGGACAGTTGACTTTCAATACCGCCCTCGCTGTCATTAGAAAATGGCTTTGAGGAGTATGTGTGGTACAGACTGACAGGGTTATGTGTGTCCGTCTGTGTAAAGATTTTTTGGAGACGAATCAGTCAATAAAGGAAAGTAGTCAATCTCAGCTGAATAAAAATATAAAAGGGACATTGGCATCAAATCCAGATCACAAATATCAGTTAGAATTAGCCTATTCAGATATTGTTTGTTCAGGATTTCTTCCCATTGGCAAAGAACTCAAATCACCCATTTCTCTCTCTCTCTCTCTCTTTCTCTCTCTCACTCTCTCGCTGTCGGTTTCTCTCTCCTGAGTGAAGCTCGGTGACACGGGTGTAATTACATTACTTTGGCTGTTTGGTCACGCTAGCCTGCGCTAATAATCATTACAGGCCGGAGTCGGAATTGAAAACGCCGCATGTGTGCTGACAGAGTGTTTTGCACGTGTATGTATGTGTGGCTTCACAGTTGATTGTTTCCACACACAACTTTTTGCTCTTTTCTTTTGTAGGGTTATTAATTATTTTTGAAGAAAACAGATTAGGCCTTCAGGCACACTCTCGCCGTGTGATTGTTTTAACACGGACGCAGTATAACCTGTATTGGGTGGCTGAACAGTAATGTGACACATCTGTGGATTTTAATGTATCAGCAGTGCTCAATAAAAAAAAGCATTTTGCTTTATCTCACAAAACCTGTTTTTTTTTTTGTTTGGTGTACTGTATATTTTAGGCAATGAAGCATTAGGCCTAACAGTATAAAAGATTCTTAAGATAAATGTGAATAGGTAATATGAGAGCACCCATCCATAGGTTTAATACAAATAATACAAATCTCTTTTTAATATATTATTGTACTTGGCTGTAATATCTCACCTGATACCCTGAGCAAGTTATGTGCTACAATTGCATTAAAAATGTGTTTTCAGACTTTTTAGAACACCGCTATTATTATTAGTGGTGCTTGCTAAGGCAAGTATAACTGATACCATTTCTCATGCTCATTTTAGCAAACACCTAACCCTAATAAAGTATTAAACTCTGCTGCTCAACTTGACCCGCACCGCTTGTCCAACAAACAATGAATTGGTACCGCAAATTGTGTGAAGAGAGCACATGTGAAGCAAGTACAATCAAGAACACCAAATACAGATACATGACTTACTCGAGAAAACATTATTTGTATGGTGTTGTTTTTGCTAAATGCATTCTGCTAATTTTGGTGTCTGCTAAGTGAATAAAAGTATGTGTAAATGCTCTTCATCAGACCTGAATCTGTGCGGCTTGTTAAAAAGAGATTAACTGTTATTTTTACATACTAAAACCCACTTTAAAAATTGCATAGCAACATCCTGGCAGCCTCCATAGCCAAAGACTATACCAAGATAGTTCACTCTTATTTCTACGAATGGGAGAAACTGCAATAACACACAATATGGTGGTCCTGGCTTTTAATTAAAAGAGCAAATCACCAGTTAATAAAGTCATACTGTCACTGCAGGTGCCATTGGAAGCTTCGGTTCCCATACAAACGCAGTGTCTTGAGATGTGCACTTGGCTGGACAAACATGAAATGTACTTATTTGTTGTTGTTGTTATTTGAGCTTGTATGAGACAGTATTTTGTTGCTGTTTGTTGAAATGTTATTTAAAGGAATAGTTCACCCTAAAATAGAAAATGAAGTCATCATTTACTCACCCTGGTGTTGTTTTAATGTAGTATGCCCTTCTTTCTTTTATGGACCACAAAAGGAGAAAAAAATGTCTCGCTCGTCCATATAATGGCCGTGAATAGCGACCAGCATCAAGCTTTTTAAAAAGGCGCAGAAGTATCACAGAATGATCACATGCGACACGTGTCATATTCCGAGTGTTCTGGTGGTATACGATAGGGTTTAGTGGTAAATGTATTTTATTTAACAAAATTCTTGACCATGACCATTGGTCTTTTCTGCACAGCTGCATGATGTGCACGTTCGTGAGACTATTAGCGCTACAGTTCACTCCGTCCTAGCCCAGAAATAGCAAACATGTTGTGAGTAATCAAGATTAACAAAACAACACAATATGTTCGTTGAATGCAGTGCTAATAGAGTCTCACGAACGTGCATGTCGTGCAGCTGTGCAGAGAAGACCAACGGCTTCAATTTAAAGTTATACATTCAATTTCAGTTTTATTTTTCAGCAAACCCTATCGTATACCCCCAGAACACTTGGAATATATGGCATGGGATCATTCTGTGATACTTTTGCATCTTTTTTTAAAAAGCTTGATGCTTCTCCTTTTGTGGCCCGTAAAAGTAAGGGCATACGGCATTAGAACAACACCAGGGTAAATTATAATTTTCACTTTAGGGTGAACTATCCCTTTAAATGTGAGTTTGGCTAGCAGTTTTTGAGATTTCTATATTTCCTCATTCAAGTAGATAGAAGTTGATCTTGCCCGAAATAGCTGTTCGGGCTGGAGGCATTGCAAATATAGCTGCCGAGTTAACTAACTTTCCTTAAAAGCGCATTTGCTTTTTACACAGGCTAGCACCACTCAAATTTTCTTTAGAAAGCATTGACTAATTTGACATTGATTAAATGTAGAAATCTAGTTCTGCACAGAATCCAAACCCTCAAAGTGCTGCTGTGGCTGCTGTCCTGTCTGAGCCCAGCTTTATTTGCAGGCTGTAAATCTCACCCCCCCCAAAAGAGTCTTTGTCAAGGGAGAAAGATACATAACGCATGTTGTGATTAGCAAATATATTGCAGCATAAACACCCGCAAAGTCATTATCTCTCCTTATCATGACTCATAATTGTAAGTGATGTTGTTTCTGCCACTGTTTGAGTTATTGCACAGATTAATTGCCTGTACCAAATGCGTGTGATAGCGCAAGACGGTGTTGGCTGAATGTATTCAGAGGTTCAAGTGGGAAACAATTAGCAATGGGTATCTTTTAAACACAAAGAACATTGTCTATATTACCTGCAATTGTTTTATACAGCTAGCATTCATTACGGTGTTTCTAGGACATTGCATTAATTGTTCAAATATTGCTCCACTACTATAGCAGAGCGCTGCCAAGATGGCCAAGAAACTGCCAAGACTGCAAAATACACACCTAAATCCTGTTTGAAGAGTTTAGTACAGTATTTGCAAACCTAATCCTGAAGAGTCCCCGTTTCTCTGAACTTCTGAACTCTGCTCCACTGTGGCTCCACGCAGAATAAAAGTCAGAGTTGCCCTGTGGACCTTATTACACATCAGCAAATAAAACCAGAGAAGGGGAACAGAAGCTGTGTGATTGTGTTTTTGCGAATAGGTTTTTACACCATCATTCTCCACAGTGTGTGAGCGTGAGAGTGTGCTCTGTTGGAGATAATAATTACACCATAGCTTACAGGTAGACAGCACCTCATCATTAGGTCGTTGTCAACGTTCTAGACGGCAAGAGGCAGCGTTCATTAATTTGGCACACTTACGCCGCGCATAATGATAATAACAGCCTATGAGACGATGGAGCTGACAGCCATGTTTTGCATAAATATGAGATTGCTTGTGACTTACAGTCCCAACAGAGCTGATTGAATAATGGGCTGCAATTGAAAGCATTAGCTCATTGGAAACAACCACTATTTGTTTGTGAACCTCATTAGGCTTAGCGAAGACAATTATAACCGCAACTGGCAGTTTTTTAACTTAGCCACATATTTCAGGAGGGTTTTTTCTTCCAGTTAAAGGCTACCTGCCATTAGTTCTGAAGTGTGATGTATCTGTTGACGGAATCCAAAAAGGTAAGCAGGTTTTAAACAGTTTAACTGACTGTCAAGTGTAATATGGCTCAATCAATATTAGCGTGCCTGTGGAAGTATTAGAAGGTACATGAATGGATTACTAGTGTATCCACATTTTTTGTACTAAGTTATGATATGTCAATGCATGTTGTCAATAACCACAGAAAACTACACTCACCTAAAGGATTATTAGGAACACCATACTAATACTGTGTTTGACCCCCTTTCGCCTTCAGAACTGCCTTAATTCTACGTGGCATTGATTCAACAAGGTGCTGAAAGCATTCTTTAGAAATGTTGGCCCATATTGATAGAATAGCATCTTGCAGTTGATGAAGATTTGTGGGATGCACATCCAGGGCACGAAGCTCCCATTCCACCACATCCCAAAGATGCTCTATTGGGTTGAGATCTGGTGACTGTGGGGGCCATTTTAGTACAGTGAACTCATTGTCATGTTCAAGAAACCAATTTGAAATGATTCGAGCTTTGTGACATGGTGCATTATCCTGCTGGAAGTAGCCATCAGAGGATGGGTACATGGTGGTCATAAAGGGATGGACATGGTCAGAAACAATGCTCAGGTAGGCCGTGGCATTTAAACGATGCCCAATTGGCACTAAGGGGCCTAAAGTGTGCCAAGAAAACATCCCCCACACCATTACACCACCACCACCAGCCTGCACAGTGGTAACAAGGCATGATGGATCCATGTTCTCATTCTGTTTACGCCAAATTCTGACTCTACCATCTGAATGTCTCAACAGAAGTCGAGACTCATCAGACCAGGCAACATTTTTCCAGTCTTCAACTGTCCAATTTTGGTGAGCTCGTGCAAATTGTAGCCTCTTTTTCCTATTTGTAGTGGAGATGAGTGGTACCCGGTGGGGTCTTCTGCTGTTGTAGCCCATCCGCCTCAAGGTTGTGCGTGTTGTGGCTTCACAAATGCTTTGCTGCATACCTCGGTTGTAACGAGTGGTTATTTCAGTCAAAGTTGCTCTTCTATCAGCTTGAATCAGTCGGCCTATTCTCCTCTGACCTCTAGCATCAACAAGGCATTTTCGCCCACAGGACTGCCGCATACTGGATGTTTTTCCCTTTTCACACCATTCTTTGTAAACTCTAGAAATGGTTGTGTGTGAAAATCCCAGTAACTGAGCAGATTGTGAAATACTCAGACCGACCCGTCTGGCACCAACAACCATGCCACGCTCAAAATTGCTTAAATCACCTTTCTTTCCCATTCTGACATTCAGTTTAGAGTTCAGGAGATTGTCTTGACCAGGACCACACCCCTAAATGCATTGAAGCAACTGCCATGTGATTGGTTGATTAGATAATTGCATTAATGAGAAATTGAACAGGTGTTCCTAATAATCCTTTAGGTGAGTGTATTTCACTATTTCCCCCTCAGTTTGTTAAACCAGTTGTGTTGGTAGAAACACGCTTAAAGTCGCTACTTGGCTTTTAGTATGAATAGGTTAGCCTTACTGTTATCAATAAGCTAGTGTGCTCCAAATCAATGACAAAACAATTTGCATTTAGAAGATATAACCATTCAGAGATTTCAGTCACTCGCTTCTGCCAAAATGGATCAACGATTTTGATGACATCACTCTGCACTTCAGCATCTCGGCAGATTTTCTTTCCAATCAAATGCTCTCTAGAATCTGAAGTGTCCTGCCCCCTGGACTATTCAGACGCTGAAGCTGCGGCTAATTGGTCACTTGTTCACACTAATATATGGAGCGATTCAGACAGTGTAAACATGCTTTCCACACAAAACCACCGCATCGCAGACCGGTCTGCTCCGGTCCAGAGACACGATAGCACAAAGCGGATCATATGTGCGATCAGTGGTGTTCAACAATGATTCTCATAAAGTGCTTACTGCACCTTTAAGGAATCATATTAGCAAACTTAGGATAATAAGGTCTATTATCTATTATTAATAGTGTAGTGATGCATTAAGTACCACTTATTAAAAGGGTTACTTCCAAACTAAGCAGCTTTATATTGGTCAAAGTGGCAAATTATGTTCAAAGTTCATCAGATGATGTTTTAGTAACAAAGTTCGGGAGGAACACGTTCAAATTGCCTATCCAATCAGTACAAGAGGAGGCCTATATACACACCGATCAGGGCTTCCTAATATTGTGTTGGTCCCCCTTTTGCTGCCAAAACAGCCCTGACCAGTCGAGGCATAGACTCCACTAGATCCCTGAAGGTGTGCTGTGGTATCTGGCACCAAGATGTTAGCAGCAGATCCTTTAAGTCCTGTAAGTTGCAAGGTGGGGCCTCCATGGATCAGACTTGTTTGTTCAGCACATCCCACAGATGCTTGATTGGATTGAGATCTGGGGAAATTGGAGGCCAAGTCAACACCTCAAACTCGTTGTTGTGCTCCTCAAACCATTCCTGAACCATTTTTGCTTTGTGGCAGGGCGCATTATCCTGCTGAAATAGGCCACAGCCACCAGGGAATACCGTTTCAATGAAAGGGTGTACGTGGTCTGCAACAATGCTTAGGTAGGTGTTACGTGTCAAAGTAACATCCACATGGATGGCAGGACCCAAGGTTTCCCAGCAGAACATTGCCTAAAACATCACACTGCCTCCACCGGCTTGCCTTCTTCCCATAGTGCATCCTGGTGCCATGTGTTCCCCAGGTAAGCGACGCACACAGCCATCCACGTGATGTAAAAGAAAATGTGATTAATCAGACCAGGCCACCTTCTTCCATTGCTCTGTGGTCCAGTTCTGATGCTTACGTGCCCACTGTTGGCGCTTTCGGCGGTGAACAGGGGTCATTATGGGCACCCTGACTGGTCTGCGGCTACGCAGCCCCATACGCAACAAACTGCGATGCACTGTGTATTCTGACACCTTTCTATCAGAACCAGCATTAAGTTCTTGAGCAATCTGAGCTACAGTAGCTTGTCTGTTTGATCGGACCACACGGGCTATCCTTCGCTCCCCACGTGCATCAATGAGCCTTGGACGCCCATGTCCTTGGTCGCCGGTTCACCTATGTTCCTCACAATCGCCTGGTTACTATCCTAACCAGAGATACAGGGGGAGTACTCTGGGTTCGGGCCAAACTCCTTGGACAGCACGGCAAATATGCATACTTTATACTCTATCTGTTTATTTGTAAGTATTAACTCATGAAACTTGAATTTGATGCGAAACCCACATGGCGAAATGCTTTGCCTCATGCATCCCTCACATGAAATTCCAGATTGCCTGGATTCCTATTGAGATGGCTGCATTTCACCCACAGAATTTCACCCTCCAAAAGTAATACTGTGTCTACACCACACTGCTTAAGGCTGTCTAAACTGGACACGTCAAAGCGTAGTGTACATTCTAAAACCATCCTTTGTGTCAATACCCCAAGAATCGTTGACTGGCAGTGGCTAGTGCACCACATCCACTGTAGACAGTATCACTGATTATCCACCTTATTTTTCAATGCAGAAGTAAGCTTTTTCACATGCATGCGCAAGATTTCTGATGCATTAGCCACTATAGGTAAATAGAACAATGTGAAATATGAAAGTGCAGTAAAAGGTAAAACTATCTGCCAAGATAATAAAATAATATGATAACAAATACCAGTTTGCAATATTAACCAGCGTAACAGGCTGTCTTTGTACAGCTAAAATAACTGAAGTGGCTGACACAAGAAGCTTTGCACATTTAAGATAAAAATGGCAGCACCCGCTCTTATGTAAAAAAAACGGAAAAAAAAAACAAGGTGGTTAATGGGATTTATTGGCTTTTTATGCATCATGCCACTCTTGTCCAGTGTAGAAAAGGTACAAGTGTGCTAAGCATCCTTACAATGGAAGTCTATCAAGCAAAACATGCCAAAATAAAAATTACAATGCACGGAAGCCACAAGTTTACATTCCTTGACTATTCTAGATTAACCTTGTCAATTAACTAAATCCAGAATAGCCAATATACTTCTGTTATGACATTGTAAAGCCGTGTTTTGCCGAATGATGTGACCTATCGAATTATGTGACCATATAGGCATAATTCGGAGGTTCACAGAATTTGGTATAACACCTATTATATTAATTATATAAATTATGCATAATTACATGCAACTAACCCTAAACCTAATCCCAACCCTATAGTAAGTACATGCAGTTAATTATTATTACTTAAATGTATAATTACACTGTGGACACCAATAAAAATTAAAGTGTAAACCATTGAAACTCCACCCACAGCAACTGCATCTCCCATCTCATAAGTAGATTGTGGATGACATTTTAATATCGAAGAAAAACTGACATTTTAATATAGAAGATAAACACTTTCAATGTCTGCTTTTAAAGCCTTAAAAAAGACATGCCCTGTATTCTTATCGTACATGCATTTCTAAAACCAAGATTTATGTTTGTTTTTACAAACTGAGGGATGAAATAACTGTCTGTGCTAATCGACAACACGCCACAGATTCTGTAGATAGAGTTTAACTTGTTTTGAACCCAGAACAATCCTTTAACTTTTGATCTTAGAATGTGTCAGATTTTCTCTTTCATACTGAATTTTGAGGAAGAGACAACTTTTTAGGTATGTTCTTCAGCATTTTATTATACCAGCATGAAACGAGAATGCAGTTTATGCAGGCTTAACCTGTGGAGTAGGCTACTGCGCAGAGTGGGCTTTGACAGCAAGATTAGTTTATCTTTAGAATTGCCTCTATCTCCATTCCATCTGCTCGATAATTATTTTACAATTGCTTTCTTAGTCAAATTATTCACTCAGAAGCATCAGGATTCAGAGGGAACACAAAATGGTTTAATTGTCATGTCAAAGGTGAGCCAGAAGAATAAATGGAGGTTTTCAGCTTGAGACAGAGTCGGATGAGGAGAACTAGAGTGAAGCTAAGAATGCTACATCAGGTCTGTAGTAAGGTTATCGTTTTCTCTCAAACCATTTAATTCCTTTCTACAAGGCCGCTGAGCATTTAACAAGGGAAACAAGAGTGAGAGGAAATAAATAGAAAGGGACAACATGGACTGGAAAAAAAAAAATATGACTGAAGAACATTAATTTGATAGCTTTGTTTTACTATTGACAAAAATGCCATTACATTTAACCCTTAAATGCATATCTCTGGTCTTCAGTGACCCGGGACGTCATTCGCCACCTTCCTCCTAAATTCATTTTTTTAAGTTAGACATCAGCCTTCTTAGTATTCCACAATCAATTTATTATAAACATTATAACAAGACATTTTTTTTTTGCACAACAATAATTGAATCTTTGATGACTGACTAAGTGCAATTCGCCTTTATTCCACAAGGTGGCAATGTCTGATACACAATGACGAAGCGAGTTTCACTCATAGTTACTGCAGGCAGAAAACAAAAGAATAGGAAGTATCATCAGCAAAACTTGAAATGGCTCTGTGATTTACTGAAGAGCAAGTACTGCAATAAAATATTAGTGTCCCTTGATGGTGGATCTGGTGAAGAAGCTGTCAGCGATCAAAACATTGATTTTGAAGATGTTGAAAATTATAGTTTTGAGAAAATGTTTGAAATGGCGAATATGAGCCAGATGCTGAATGTACTGGAAAATGAGCTCTGATGAGGACAGTGATGATGGTATAAAACATCTGCTCAAACTGAACCCTTCCAAGCTCCAAAAGGTAACAAAATATGCTTTATTTTATTCTTCTGTAATTGTTACTCTAATATCAAGACAGTTTTAAATGATCACAACAGGTAAAGATCCATCCGTGTTAGATTTAGATCCGGTGCTGTACCGAATTTCGACTGCCTGCCAAATTATTACCCTCCTTGTTGAAGTCGCTACCTGATTGCCTATTCCTAACCCCACCCCTAATCCTAACCCCTCCCCCACAACTCAAGTCAAGTCAAGTAACCTTTATTTATATAGCGCGTTTTACAATACAGATTGTTTCAAAGCAGCTTTACACTGGTAACAGGAAAATAATGCAACAAAATTTAATTCGGCTGTACAGCCGCTCTGGAGAAAACAGTGATGTCATCGTCCAGCTCAGTTCAGTTCAATTCAATGTGGTGTCAATGCAGGCAGATTAGTAATATAGTTGAATATTTAGTGTCCCCAACTAAGCAAACCAAAAGCCAAAGGCGACAGAGGCGACGGTGGCAAGGAACTAAAACTCCATCAGGTGACAGAATGCAGAAAAAAAACCTACTAATCCAAAACCTACCAATACTAGGGGGGTAATAATTTGGCATGGTCGGAATTCGGCATAACACCGGGTCGCTAAAGACCCGAATATGTAATAATGATTGGTGAACCATTCATGCATTTAATGGTTAATCAATATTTCTTCATGTGATAGGGCGTAATTATTTTAGTCCATAATCCGACTGAATCATGTGTTGGGTTCCAAGTCTTCACAGCCGCGATAATACCCTATTCATGGCTAAATATTCTATTCTAAATTTAATGTTAGCCTACGTGCTTTTATATAACAGTTCTTAAAACAATATTTTAACATTAAGTAACTTGTATTTTAGATACACACACTACTTTTGTTTTTGTTTCCGCTAACAAAAAAAAACCTTCGCACGCGTTTCCAAGCACAACGGTGTATCCATGTTGTTGAACGAATCGTTTGAGCGAATGATTTAGTGACTCAGTTTTTTCTGAATGGATCAACGTTTTTAAAAGAATCAGTGTTTCAAAGAATCATAAAAACAGTATTTTGTCGCCACCTACTGGCATAACGTAACCTGCAGAAAGGGTCTAACACTAAAGCAGGTGAATACTGGAAAATCTTGTTAGTTTACCCAGATGACCCTCTTGTTCTCTGTGGGGGGACGTCTTTTTCTGCAAGGGTTTGTGTTTAAATTCTTTTCTACACACATTTGCTGTCACACTGTTGACCCCCTCCAGAGACAAAGAAAGAGAATGAAAGGATGAGAGACATCGTTGCACTAGAGCACAGGGGAAGAGAGATGAGAGAGACAAAGATAAGGGTGAGAGAGTGAGAAAGGGCTCATGGGATGAGAGGGAAACCACTTGACAACACATGAAACAGTGGAGATTAGAGAGGCTGAGAGAGTGAGCACAGCAGGTCTTCAGAAGCTAATACAGATACACACATTTCACAGAAATTTACCCAAGTACTACTCGGCGAGATACCTTAGATTGTACCATTCAGTATAGTTTCTATACAGAGGTTATTCTCACAAGAGAGATTAAACTTTTTTTTATAATTTTTGTAGCTGTAGTGGCGATACTGCAACCCTGGCAGGAAAGTTTCAAGAAATGCTTCCTCTAGGCTTCAAGTGCTTGCTCATTGTTTACCGTGATCACAAATTTGGCATACAGAATATCAAAGAATTATCAATCAGAGAGAGACAAAAAAAAAGGTACTTTGTGTCCATTCTGGCTGGAGATGTCCTTTTTTATCCATACATTTGATAAATGTCTTATTCTTATCCTTATCTATGTTCATGTCTTGATTGAACACACTATGTGAACAATTCAAGTGCAGGGTGAAAAAAGTATGTGAACCCTTGAATTGAATGACTTTGGCAGCACAAGTGTTTCTTGTCATTGTGGATCAGTCCTACACAATAGTCAAGAGGAATTCTGCACTATTCCTCTGATCACTTCAGCATTGTTCTTCAGTTGTCTGCAGTGGATCACTTTCCTGAGGTCATGCTAAAGCATCTCAGGACACATTTTCTTCTGTTAAAGCAATCCTGTTGTTGATTTACTTCTGCGCTATGTGTCATTATGCCAACCAACTATGTTGGCCTTCAATTCTCAGATCTGTCCTGGGTAAGTACTTGGGAATTAACTGATTTTCACCAATGATTGTAAGCATTTCACATTTTGTTTTCCCCTATCTATCTATCTATCTATCTATCTATCTATCTATCTATCTATCTATCTATCTATCTATCTATCTATCTATCTATCATTTGTTCATTCTGTCATTGATTGTATCGTTCTGTCTGTCTGTTGTTCTCTATCATTTGTATTACACGTGAAAAGCTGGGCTAAAATGTGCTTCAAGTTGTACAAGACAGAGATATATGGGGATGTATAGCATACTGTATATGGGTCTTATTCACACCAGTGACCCAAAAGTGCCTGTTCTGTCAGTAAGCCTGTGACCTGTTCTCAGCCCAGCACTGCATGTGTATTTCTATATAAGAGATACTTTTTTCCCCCTTATAGTACTCTCCTAGCTGTCCAGGTACTTACAGCCACAGTTGAATCTCTGATCAGTTGCCATGGCTACAAAAATCCCCCCCCCCCGCAAGTACTGGTTTGAGAGATGTAAAGCGATTCCCAGTGCTGCCATTAGAGTGACCAGTTGGAGTTGTGATATGCGTATGTGTGTATGCATTATGGTTTGTGTCTATGGCATCCAAAGCAGGTGTCATCTTGTTACCTCGTTATTGCAGCTCGACCATCTCCCTGATGACCCAGAGACTGCGAGGAACACTGAGGTATCTGAATCCACCTGTCAGAATGTAAGGAAGCATCTGCTATCACACGAGATGCACCTTATGCCCTATAATGGTGCAAGATATAAATTAGACAAACACCAGGTGAGTGATAGAAAGAAAGCACAAAGAAAGAGATTTGTAAGAGAAAATTAGAAGAGATGTGCCATACACCGGATCCAGATTTTGTACCTGTCACAACTTCAAACAAGTGTTTCTCCAAAATTTGTTCCTGGAAAATGTACCACTAGAAATGCATCTAGGATTCCTATGCTTTTAATGATTCTATTATTGTTAATGTTGTTAATATTATTATGCATAACCTGTTGTTTTTGTTATTATCATAGCAGCATTCTTCTAGCTCAAACAGTATAGCATGGCACTAAAAACACCATGGTCATTTGATCGTAATCAGGATTGGTTGATTCCCAGGAATGCATGAACTTAAGTCCTTTGCAAATCACTGTGTATAAAAGTGTCTGCCAACTGCAAAAGTGTAAATGTATTTATATAATAAAAGTACAAAAACAATCTTAGCTGAAAGCCTGGAATTTGGATTCCTTTGTGTCTGTAAGCAAAGTTTTGAAATGAGACATGAGAGTGGAAGGGTAATTAAAGTAGCTGTGAGAAAGAGAGGAAGAGACATGAAAGAGTGTGATGAGGATCTCTGAATGTGTAAGTGAGTGACCCTGGGGTGAGCTTGTTTAATTCCAGCACTTTCTGCCATACCGTCACTCCCAGGGATTTGTGTGTAGATGAATGTAGCGTCAAAATGGTAATAGGTGATAGACTGGAAGGAATGAGATTCACTTGTTTATAGCATCACAACTGAGCACATTTATATTTTGCATTTATATTTATTAATTTTCCCGGATGCTTTTATCCAAGGAACGATACAAACACGGGCGATTAATCAAAAGTTTAATCGAAAGCGAAAGTGTAATCACGTCTTCTGTCATCGTCTGATGTGGCTGTACTAATGAAAACGCTACAGCGCATTATCAAGTGTGCTGAAAAAGTAATTGGCGGCAAGCTTCTATCCCTTGCTGAGATCTTCTCGTCTAAAGCAGTGAGCCAGGAGGAGACAAAGACTATTGAACATCCCTCCCACCCTGGACATGACCAACATACACTTTGCATACTCAGTATTACTCTTCTATATCCTACGTAAACTTTTATATGTAATGGTGTCTATGGTTGCAGAGTGTGAAGCAAATACAGTATTGGCGAATAAAATAAAGTCTAATTGAAAGAGTTACAGTATGTACAGTATACATCTTAACACTGATCAGAGGTGAAAGTTTTCTTTTGTATTAGCGTGAATATGATATGGCAGCATTAAATGAGTTGAAGAAAGAGAGGAGAAGAACAGAAGAGTTTTCTCAGACAAATCAGGAAAGAACTGAAGTAATTACTGTATTAAATGTGCATGTGTGTGTATGAGGCAGACTGCGAAAGAGTGTTTGTGTAGTTCAGATTTTAGATGTGGTAGAAAAATTGCTGTATTCGAGGTGTGTGGATTGGTGAGAGTCTGAGAGTGTTTGTGTTCTTGCACTAATTAACTGCTAAAACCATGAATCCTAAAACAGTCAGAGGCCGATTTCACACTCCAGTCAACCATCTCTCTCTCTCAGATTTGGACTGTGTGAACTCCTGTACATTGCTATCCTGAGGCTCTGCACCTGTCCGTTTATATCAAAACACCTCTTCAAACAAAAAAGCAAAGTGTTTCAGATGCACAAACATTTTCAGCCTTGTGCCTACAGTCGTTCTGATCTTTAGTACTACTGCACACTTGCTTGTGTGATGTTGCTTAATTATCTGAAGTATTTCTAGACTGCCTTTTCTACAATTACATTTCTTTTTATTCCCTTTCCTTTTTTTGAACCTCAACTGCACGCTGTTGCCTCAAGAAAACAAACCTATTTTCTTTACTTTTCAAACATAGGATGGCAATACAATAATTATGAAGGGCTTTTTGGTCCAATTTTATTTTGTAAAACTGACATCAGAAAAGCATTTTTCAAAAATATGATGGAGCCACCACAGATGTATTTGTATTATCCGTTATTAAATCAGTTTTATTTATATACTTTTGTATTATCAGTTGCTTAATATCTACCTTTTTGTATTTATTAAACATTTAATTAAAATTTACAAAACAATAAACAATCTTAACATAGGGGCCAATTCTATTAGTATGTCATGTAGCAGTCAGTTTTTAGTATTCTTTAACTAATTTCTTTTTTTGGCACATTTTATTTCATTCAGGTAGTATACAGTACCTGCAAACTCATTTTGTAATCTTTTTTTCCATTTTATGCAAGTCCAAAATTTTTTTTTTAACATTGCACCCATAATTTTGCAAATTAAAGTTTAAACAAACTTGTATGACTTTATACTGTAAAGCTGACCCTAATGTGTTTTCTTTTCTTATCATGAGCTTTCAAATCCAAGTCAAACCCCAGATATTGCACTCCCCTCTTGCATTGAAAGCTTTCATAAACAAGCACAAATTAGAGAGTTCAATCACCATTCATGCATTTTTATTGTCATTCAGAAGTTATTTGGAGATTTGCGCTGACTCAGAGTGGCCTCACAAATTGAATTCATTAAATTCTTATCAGGCAGAGAGCAGCCACTTCTCACTTGATGAGGTAAAAGCACTTGGCTTCTAACAGATACGCAGTGGTGAACACTTTATGTTTGTTTGTTTGCGAGAAACATTCTTTTTTTTGCGTGTTTGCTTTCATTAATGTTACGTGAGACAATATTTACCTCGGAATTAGGCGGGTCTTGGCTGCAGGGATTTCGCTGGTATGGAAACTGACAGACTAATATAAAAGCTGTTTCTAACTTCCGATCCAGATTTAATGCAGAGTGCCTGTGTTCTGGGTCAAATTGGCTTTTTAATAAATTGCACTAGGAAAAATCTCTGAGCAGATAATTATCCACATCTGAAATGTAAAGCAGCAAAAAAAAAAAACTCCTCAATTGAGTTGAATAAGGTTTCAAATGCTCTTCAAATCCAGGAAACATGCAAATCGAGCACTACAGTGCCATACAAATATTATCTTGCCTTATACTTTCTGAGGGTACGTAAACATTGGGGCTTTGTGATTCTCTGCTCTCGCAGAAAGTCATTGTTCAGTCCATGGATGCTGGCTGTGAGTTGACCTTCTGATAAAGACCTGTTGAGGATTGTAGAAATCATGCCTGGAAGCATCTAATCAAAGCATGCATTAGACACATAATGGCAGAATGGCACCAAGAGACCTGTGACATTTTTCTCTAATTACACATTAAGTAATTGTTGAGTGATGATGAGCAAAACACTGCTGTTATACTACCGTAAATTCTGGGGTAAAGAATGGTGACAAAGTCGTGAAATTGTCCAGCTGTATTGATTTGGCGTCATGCCTTTTAGCATGCATGGGCCCAGTGCCTCATTCAGTATCGTGGCGCTAATTAGATGTGGCGATTCAGTTTAGCTAATGCAATTGCATGTTTACTTTTAATTAGTGACTCCAGTCGAGTAATTGTCGAAAAAGAAGCATCCAGCTGTCCTCGTATGCCTTGGAGTACGCTTATACATTGGACTCTCAAACTACTTCCAGAGATCTGCCACTGAAAGCACTTACTGAGCTAATGAAGTAAAATTAGCCCAGGGGTTAAACTGGATTGTGGTGACTGACTCCACCCCTAGTGTAAAGTAGCTGCTTCTGCAAGCTACTCGTACAAGGCGTCAAAACAATCCCTACAATCCTCCTCGAACAAGTGCTGTGAGAGAGGTAGCTTAACATTCAGTCACATTCTGGCATGAAACTGCTCAGATGTCCACACCAGTGGGAAGAGACAAGCAGGGGTTTTAATCCTTGCCAATGGATTGGCCACGGGGGAGAAGGAGAACGACGAAGATTTAAGGCTTGGATTGTTTCCCTTTTGAAGAGCCCAATTGAATCCTTGCTTCAAGTGGATAATTGAACCCTTGCCCAGTATCAGTATATACCCTAGTTCACACACACTTCACACTTGGCTTCTCTCCAGGTGTGTGTTTGTGTGTGTGTGGTGGAGAACTTGATAAATATTATTAACCTTGGTAACAGGATTTAACTATAATACTCAACAGATATTCCACCTTGAAATCACCTGTGACTTTATTGCCAACGACAACACTTAAATCTGAGGACCAAGAGAGGTAATTGATTAAATTATAGAGCCCGCTGGTAGATGGTTTCCGTGTTTTGTGTGTGTGATCGCTGTTCCCAGATATACACTACCAGTCAAAAGTTTGGAAACTGTACTATTTTAATTGTTTTTGAAAGAAGTCTCTTCTGCTCACCAAGGCTGCATTTGTTATTAAAAATACAAAAAAGCTGTAATATTGTGAAATATTATTAACTGTTTTCTATTTGAATATATTTTAAAATGTAATTTATTCCTGTGATGCAAAGCTGAATTTTCAGCATCATTGCTCATTGCATCATCAGTCTTCAGAGTCACATGATCCTTCAGAAATCATTCTAATATGATGATTTGATGCTCAACAAACATTTATGATTATTATCAATGTTGAAAACAGTTGTGTAAAACATTTTTTTAGGATTCTTTGATGAATAGAAAGTTTAAAAAAACAGTATTTAACTGAAATAGAAAGTTTTTGTAACATTGTACTACCGTTCAGAATTTTTTCTTTTTTGGGAAAAAAACTTAAATTAATACATTTATTCAGCAAGGATGATTCAAATTAATCAAGTGACTGTACAGACATTTATAATGCTGCAAAAGCTTTATATTTCAGATAAATGCTGTTCTTTTGAACTTTCTATTCATTAAATAATCCTGAAAAAAAGTGTACACAACTGTTTTCAACATTGATAATAATAATAAATGTTTCTTGAGCAGCAAATCGGCATATTAGGATGATTTCTGAAGGATCATGTGACACTGAAGACTGGAGTAATGATGCTGAAAATTCAGCTTTGAATCACAGAAATAAATTGCATTTTAAAATATATTCAAATAGAAAAATGTTTTTTACAAAAAAGTAAAAATATTTCACAACAATACTGTTTTTGCTGTATTTTAGATCAAATAAATGTAGCCTTGGTGAGCAGGAGAGACTTCTTTCAAAAACAATCAAAATAGTACAGTTTCCAAACTTTTGACTGGTAGTGTATAAGAACTATGGAGATATGAACCTTCAACAGCATTGATCTTCTTTCTTTAGTCAGCCAAGAAACTGAAGTGAAGTACAGTGGGCTACACTTTTTTGCCCCATTAAAGTTATGCTGTGCCCTAGTAACATTTTACTGATAAATCATTATGTGATATGTGCTCGAAGTGGGCCGGTATGCCCCGGTATAAGCAGTACCGGCACTTCTATATTATGATCTGTAGAGTACCCTCACATTTTCTTGCGTACCGGCACTACTCACATGTACTCTGACCTCCCACACCGCCCCATTTGCATAAAGTTAAACATTTCTCAATTTTGTCACATCACTGGACACGTCCTGGTGTGGCCCTGTCACCAACGGTCACTGTCACCGGAAGTCGATAATGTTGCTTTGTTGCTGTGTGTCTCAGGTGGTGTGAACATGTGCCAGAATTGATGATCACCAGCTAGGACGTAGTCTTAAAAGCATCAATAATGTTGAATACTACAAGGTGTGAGAGGACAGAGGAACAGGATTGAGATAGGACCTCAAGCCAAAACTTGAACTCGGGTGCCCAACATGTTTTTTTTTTTTTTAAATAAATATATTTTTTAAAATACATTTGTTACATTGTTTTAAACATTAATTGTAGCAAAATATTAATATATAATATATTAATATACAAATAGTCAGTTCTTCATTCACTGTCACTATAATTAACTATAATTGTCATTAGAGTTAACAACTTATTAACCATAAATAGTTCTCATTTCAAGTCATGGAAAATTGGAAAATGTCATTAATTAAATATATATGTGTGTGTGTGTGTGTTTGTGTGTCCATGTTTTTCAATCCTAGTGGGGACTTTTTGTTTGTGTGTTTGATCCCTTAACCTTATCCCCAAAGCTAAACATAACCACTTAATAAATAACTTAATGCTGTCAATACGGTATGTTTTTGTGTTTATGTGAATGCAAGTAAATGTACAGGATAGAAAGATATACATATATGTTGTTAAAATACATCAGCTAGTTTTATGGGATATGGGATAGAATGTGCAGTTTTAAAACATGCAAACCCAACGTGTGTGCGCGTGCTTAATGTACTTGTAAACATTTTAAAGAACACTTAATATGACTATAAACCAACCTTAATTGGACATAAAAGCACTTAATTAATAATATTTTCCAATTTTCTGTGACCTTATCTAAAGTAAGAACTATTTACTCCTAATAACCGTTAACAACCCCCTTACTGGTTTAAAATACGGAACATTACTTATACATTAATAAGTTGTTAACAAAGCATAAAAAACATTATCTAAATCTTTACATATGAGTTAATTAAAGAATAATAATTTTGTTAATTACAATGAATGAAGAACTCACTATTTGTAGAGACAATATACACTATGAATTAACTATAAACTAATAGTTTGCACATGATTTGTAAGTACTTTATTACTATATACTTATTATAAAGTGTTATCATTGTGGGATTTAAAAATGAACTGAGCCAGCCATGCTGCTACCAAAATCACATTTTGTCATTTTTGCAAAATCATACCCAGAACTCCCTAGAAAATGAGAGTACACTTATTTACTTGATGGGAAAACTGCCCCAGCACTGATGAAAGGCTAGAAGCACCTCTGGTGGAGAATCATATCCCTCATTAAACATATGTAAGACATAAATGTACATGCACTCATCCCTCATTCTCTCCATCAGACCATTCATGACAAATAGTTCTGATATTTTTGTAAGAACATTCCTGTCCTTGTTCCTTTTTTAACTGATGAATGTTCCCACTTTCTCTTTCATGATATATCCTCTTCCTCAGCCTTTCTCAGCCTGTGTTTTCAGTGAGGACAGAGGTCAGACTAATTCAAGTTTTTATTAACTAATTGGTTTTGAAATATCCATACGTCCGCTTGCTGTGCTGAGACAGCTGTTAAATTTGTCAGTGTAATGTGTTTTCTCAATATAGTTTAGACTGGTGACTTCATATTGTGGAAATTGTGGCTTTTAATGTTTACAAACATGTTCTTTCCCTCAAATCTCCCTCTCTAGATGTGTTACTGAGCAGTCTTCATCATTTCCCTAGCCAAATTGACTCACCGGGGAAAAATAGTGCAGAATGTTGTTTGATGCTGGGAGCAGTCAGAGTCATGCCGAATGATGGGATTATTGCACTCATGGATATTCCTGATTGCTGTGGAAAAAGTGAAGGTTGGCAGTTCTGTATGCAAATTCGTTCCAGCAGGGGAGAGGTTGATGATTCAGCGCCAGACGGTCGTAGCTATAGCGACCCAGACACTCTCTATATCTTGCCCATCGGAAGCAGCAACACACAATGAGGGACCCTCAGTGACAGGTTGCTAATGGAAACAGTGACATGGACACCTTCCAGCCTTCCACACACACAGCAGCCTAATACACACGCAAATACAATTACACATTGATTAGTCCCGGACAGCTCATTTACCCAAATACACAATTACTCAAGGTCAGGGCAGATAAGGGGTCTCTCCCTTCATTTTCTCTCACTTCCTGGTACTTCCATCACAGAAAAAAATGTCCTTCTTTTGCTCTTTGTTTGACTTTAGTATTTCACTCCTGGCCTCTACTCCACTATGATATAAGACATTTACTCTATACTACATAATTCAATGAGACTGACATGATTTACAATGTTTTCATATTTCTACAGATGGTTTTGTCCTGGTGTATCTTAATTCTTCGTAATCCATTTCAGCTCCAAATGTATCAGTGCATTCTGTGAGGATGGCATTGAGTCATGTGTGATGTAAGCATACAAACAAGTGAACTTTTTCTTTCTCTCTCTCTCTCTCTCTCTCTCTCTCTCTCTATCTCTCAAATTCAAATTCAAGAGAGCTTTTTTGGCATGACAAATTGTACATTGTATTGCCAAAGCATTTATATGAGCATGAATAAATAAATAAATAAAATAAAAATAAGTAGAAGTATTTAACAAGTGTGGAAAAACAGGGGGTGGGGGGAAAGAAAGGACGTCCAATTGAATTTGGTTTTCAGTATCAGGACATAATAAAAATCATCTGGTCCTTGGCAGGTCTTAAAATTCAGAAAATAAAATAAAACCTCAGATGAACAATAACACAAAAATGAAGCCAAAATGGAAAAGCCATGGGTGACAAACTATAAGGACACAATGATTCAATTGCTTAGATCCACTTTTAGCAGCAATAACTTGACAATAACTTGAAGTAATAATTTTCTGTATGACAGCATCAGTCTCTCACTTTGTTCTGGAGGAATTTTGGCCCACTCTTCTTTACAACGTTGCTCCCGTTTATGGAGGTTTGTGGGCATTTGTTTATGCACAGCTCTTGCCACATCATTTCAGTCAGGATGACATCTGGACTTGGGCCAGTGGAACACCTTGATTCTTTTCTTTTTCAGCCATTCTGTTGTAGATTTGCTGGTGTGCTTGGGATCATTGTCCTGTTGCATGACCCAATTTCGGTCAAGCTTTAGCTGTTAGACAGATGGCCTCACATTTGACTCTAGAAAACTTTGGTATACAGTACAGGAGTTCATGGTTGATTCAATGACTGTGAGATGCCCAGGTCATGTGGCTGCAAAACAAGCCAAAATCATCATCCCTCCACCAGCATGCTTGACTTTTGGTATGAGGTGTTTGTGCTGATATGCTCTTTTGGTTTTCACCAAACGTGGCCCTGTGCATTATGGCCAAACATCTCCACTTTGTTCTCGTCTGTCCAAAGGACATTGTTCTAGAAGTCTTATGGTTTGTTCAGATGCAACTTTGCAAACCTAAGCCGTACTGCCATGTTCTTTTTAGAGAAAAGAGGCTTCCTCCTGGCAACCCTTCCAAACGTGCCATACTTGTCTGGTCTTTTTCTAATTGTACTGCCATGAACATTTCACATGTTACCTGAGGCCTGTAGAGTCTGACGTGCAGTTCTTGGGTTGTCTGCGATTTCTCTGAGCATTGCACAGTCTGATCTTGGGGTGAATTTGCTGGGACGTCTATTCATGGGAAGATTGGTGTCTTTTTTGAATGTCTTCCACTTGTGAATAATCTTCCTCACTGTAGAATAATCAAATTATTTGCAAATGGCCATATTACCCTTCCCAGATTGATTGCAGCAACAATTGCTTCTCTAAGATCATTGCTGATGTCTTTCCTCCTTGGCATTGTATTAACACACACCTGGATGCTCCAGACCAACAAACTGCCAAAACTTCTGCTTTTATAGAGGTGATCACACTTGCTGATGATCAGTAAATCAAAAACATTTGATTAGCAGCACCTGACTGCTACTTACCCTTAATTCCTATGGAAGCAGTAAGGGTGTCCTTAGTTTTTCACCCATTGCTTTTCCATTTTGGCCTAGTTTTTGCTAAATAAATAATGACAGTGTGATATGCCATGTGTTGTTGTTCTTCTGAGTTGTTCCAAATTGTGTGTTTGTGTGTGTGAGGTCCTGGTAAACCCTACATTATTGAGACAAAATGTCTCAACAAAGATGGCAATATCTGAAATCCTTGTCCTTGTGAGGACATGTTTTGGTCCGCATGAGGAAAACAGCTTATAAATTGTACTATGTGATGTTTTTTAAAATGTAAAAATGCAGAAAGTTTTTTGTGATAGATTGGTTTAGGGGTAATGTTAATGTAGAGGGATATAATATACCATTTGTACAGTATAAAAATCATTATGTCTATGGAAAGTCCCAATAAAACATGAAAACCCAACATGTGTGTGTGTATAAATATAATGACTTAATTGAATTTAAATGTAATTGTTTTAAAGCACTGACAAGCATTTTGATGGCCACACCATAGAAAAGGAAGTCTGAAAGGAGGCTGTTTTTCACCCATAGTATCTATTGTTTTTAGTTTAAATGCATATTTTAAATGCATTTTTATTAATTAATGATTTTTATTTTATTTTATTAATAATAACATTAAATCCAGTATAGTATGAAAAGGAACACATTTCTGGTTTGGTGTTGATGGAGAGCCTTACTGATGGGGCTATGGGGATGCATAAGGTAAAAAAGCTTGCAGAAACTTGTATATGCAACAAACCTGCAGCGCACAGAGATATTGAAGTCATAATTCCTCTTTGAGCTCTCTAGGGTCTTTCTTAAAACCAACAGATACAGATCACTTGGTGATTATTATATCCATTGAGTGGTTGTGTTTAGGTGATGTTACTGACAGGCTGACAGCATGGACAAGATGAATTGGTTGTTCACTCTTCTGGCCGTGTATACAGCAGATGTTTTATCCTAGTGTCCCCCTTTGAGAGTGTTAATTATGCTTGTAAAGGAGTTGCTTTAAAAAGGCAGAATGAGATGTAATCAATGCTTAAGTGAGCTGTTTGTGTGCAAAGAGAGACAGAAGGTGCAATACACAAAGCCAAAAGATTTCACGGTCTCTGGGCAGCCATTGTACTTGCTCCCTCTCTCTCTCTCTACCCCCCACCCCTCACTCAGTCACACACTCACAAATGTAAAGTCTGTTATGCTGTGTTTTTGAAAAATACATGTTTTTTCAGTTCAATGGTAGGCTGCAGTTTCACACACATACTGGTAATTCGGAGAGAACATGATCATGCTTTTATGAAGATTTAGATTGCCATGTTGTTTTATAATAGTAGTAGGAGTGAAGTTTTATAATTAAGCAATATCACACCAGCAGGGGTGCTGTTGTTTTGAAAATGTTTTGACCATAGACACGAGGCTATAGTTAATCACAGTCGTGTAGATATGATTAAAGAAGACAGAAGAATTAA
The DNA here is from genome assembly GCA_039654625.1 of Rhinogobio ventralis. NCBI lineage: Eukaryota > Metazoa > Chordata > Actinopteri > Cypriniformes > Gobionidae > Rhinogobio > Rhinogobio ventralis. Next base: position 25,386,498 of record CM077210.1, on the reverse strand, counting down.
TCTCACGTCTCAAGCTACAAATAGTAGTGGAGTTGATGAATGAATCAGAGTTGAACAAATCAGTTGAGAGAATAATCCAATGATTCAATCATAAAGACATGCTGCATCCCAATTCGCCCGCCCTAAAAGTGTGTAGGTGAGGCCGGGTATGGCTGTAACACTTTTTTCTTCAGCACCCAAAACTACCCTTTTTTTTAGCTACACGTCTAAAACTTTTAGGCAAAGTACCCACATTTGTCTACTACAAATGGCAACAATTTAAATTTCTTCAACTACATCACAGACTACTGGGGTAGGTTGTAACACATACTGGGGTAAGTTGTAACAGGTAGACAAAATGTAAAAAAAACTAAGGGTACTTCAAGTGATATGCCACAACAACAGTTTTATTTTAAATGAATGGCTGCAACAATAAAATATATGTGAATATGTTGTGTGTATGTGCATATTATGTGTGTTTGTGCATGTCTGTACGTGCACATTCATATGGGTGTGTGTGTGTGTATGTCTGTGTGTGTGTGTGAGTGAGAGCAAATTAACATAAACATAGGCATTCTGTAGAATTATTAAAATCACAAAAATGTTCTTAGTTGTATGTAAGTGGATGGTTGTTTCAAAACACGTGTTACAACCCATTGTTTAGCTAGCTGTATTAGCATGGTGATTTGAAATTAGCAGGAGGTTGATACACCATTCTTTACTAGAGAAACTACACTTTGACCTGATATAACTCATACAACATTATCTACAATGGTAGAAGTACTAAACAAAATATTATCTTACCTCAGAATTAGATTTTCTGCTGTAGCTTCAGGAGAGATAGCAACACAGACTGGAAAACCTCCATGTGGGATCATAAAGGAAGCCAGAGGAAACTGAAACTGTCATATGACTCCTATCTTATCCGTGATTTGTGGAATTGGTAGTGTTACTACTTTCCCCATGTTACAACTATACCTGGTCTCCCCTACTTTTTTTGTAAAGAAAAATTACATACTTTTGAGTGTGTAGCAGAAGAGACAAGCTTTGGGACATACTATCACGCCATTAAATTGCGTCTTTAACGGGCGCTTTGTCGTATAGTTACATGCATCCTGTCACCACAAACTGGCCTGTCAATCATCTTGTCACAGTTAACATCCTCCACATTTCATTTAATTTCCTACCGTATCAGAGAGAAATGCAGTAGCACGTTGATCTGCCAGTCGCAGGTCTTTTATGCGGAGACCCTCCTCATATGTTTGCATAATGATGCATTTAAAAGTTAATGACCAAACGTATCTTTACAAAAGTTCACAATGCAGTTGCAGATGAAATATAACACTGGGTAACATTAAAAAAAAAATTTATCAGGTTAAATGTTGATTATTAGTCACCCAAACCCCTTAATCTAAACCTCTCTACCTAACCGTTAGTCGCGTGCATCTGCCATGTTTGTAGTTTACCACTTTTTACTTTGTAGTGTTTGTAGTTCTGAACTAAATCCTCCTCCAAAGCGCAATGGGTTTTAGGGCAATATTCGCTGTTATAGTGTGCATGGACCACACTTCGAAAATCTACCAGAAATAGTAGACCATCCGGGTACTTTTGGCATACTCTTTTCAACATACTGTGTTCACACTTGTAGTTAAGTTTGCTTGGTTTGTTTGGTCTGGACCAAAAAAACACAGTCCTGGTTCGATTAGCATTCAGATTTGGCATATGTTCTCAACCTGATTGGTCGGCTTTTATGGCGTATTGCCTATTTTGAAACAGAACTTACCGAACATCCAAAACAATGGTGTGTGTGCGGGGATAAATGCGCTTGTTGTATGTGCGTAGCCTGCATATGATGATATATTGACCAGCTGAGAATGTATAAAGGAGTCAAAACAGCAGCAGGAATCCCTCTGTCACACACACAAACCATCTGCTGGGTGGAGACGCATGGTTCTGATGCCTGTACTGAACTGTGATGGGCAAACTTGTGATTGACGCTACGATGGCAGCGTTTACACATGCTCAAATGAACTGCACTAAAAGAGTAATCGAACCAAACATGCCAAGTGTGAACACACCCTTATTGTAATCTCACATACTATTTAGGATGGATAGTATGGACATTAGGACACAGGGACAGTCATTTGTTTTGTTCCTGAATCAATCAAAGTGTTGTTGAACGAATCGGTTCAATGTAGGATTCAGTGATTCATTCATAAAGACAGTCACTTGTTGCCACCTACTGGCATAGTTATGTAACTTTCAGAAAGAGTCTCCATAAAGCACTGATGTTAAATGATTCAAAGGTGTAGTTTGGCAAAAATGACAATTCTGTTACTCATGTCATTCCAGTCTCATGCGTTTTTGCATCTATTCAACATGTTCCCGATCTTAATGTGCATCGGCATGTTTAATGTCTGTTATGGAGTGTGATAAAATCACTCAGCTGCATGCAGAAATTTGCCTCAAGAGCTTTCTTTCTCTACCACTTTCATTGTCTGCTGCCCTCCAGCCATCATTATGCATTCAAAAACACCCTCTGTGTACACATGTATGCATGTTTAAATATGTTTCACATTGTTGTATTTAACTTTTAAGATGGATGTAGTCTGTTGATTTATGTTTGGAAGGACAGTTAACCCAAAAATGCCAATTCTGTTTACTCGCCCTCATGTTGTTCCAAGCCTGTATGACTTTCTTTGTTCTGGAACACAAAAGTATGTTAGGCAGAATGTTCAAGCTGTGCGAGTTTATGTTTTTCTTTAAAAGCCATACAGTAAAAGTGTATGTCATTGTGGTTTGGAACAACATGACAGATGACAGAATAAATGATGACAGAATTTTTATTTAGGGTGTAAACTATCCCTTTAAACTCTATATGCATGTGCCTGCATTCAAAATGCTTCAGGCTTGCTGTGCTTCAGAGAGTAACACATATTTGGGTAAGTTTCATGTACGTGAGCTGTATCTACCTTTACTCCTAATCCACAGAAGCCTTCAGGCAGCAGTTATCAGTGAAATGATGCGCTGACCACCCTCATCGCTTTAAACTCTATTCCTCTCTTGTTGTCTTCCCATCCTCTCATCTTTTAAAACAGGCAGAGTGGAAGGGAGAGGTACTGTGACGTTGCCATGGTGATGTTCTTGTCTTCAACATAGGAAATTCAATATGCTTGGTGTAATGTGTCTGTGTGTTTGGACGTGTGTGCGAGAGCGACCGTGTGTTTTTGTGTATAGGGAAGCTTTCATATTGTATGTAGAAGGCAGGGATGAAAGCTTAGCACATGGTCAAAGACAACATTTTATATGACATTTGCTTTAAAGAACCAGATGTGATAAAAACAACATGACACTCACAGCTGTGTTGGACTAATAATGCCTATGATAAGATGCATAGCAAACTTAAAGCTATGGTTAGCATGTGTGTATGTTTTTAGTTTAATAGAAAATATCTTAAGAGAAACCTAGCATGATGATACAGCTGCCAGTGAGGTGCCACAATTTATACTGCAGGTGATTGGATAATTCATACATCACATGGTCAACATGTGATTTGGCATTCAGTTCACAGATGCATCAGCCTGCCTGAAATTCAGCTATTATAATATTCAGCAGCAGACTTTTGAGAGCAATATTGAACTGTGGCATAATGTGGTAAACATACAGGAGGCCGTGACTACAGAGCAGAGGGCCTGAGAGCCTTATTTTGATTTAACTTTGTTGTCTCACCACAAAGTCCATTGCTTAAAGAATGTTTGAGGACTCTATTGTAGATTCATTTTGTGCTGCATGAATATTTCACTCTCTCTTTGGACTTTGTGACAAAGCAGCCTGCAAGTCACTCTCTTTTTTCAAGAACACTGTTGAAACCAGGGTTGGTTTCAGTCCTGTAAACCATTTTTTCCATTATAAACAGCTGCTTGTACTTAGTTAATCAATAGATAGATAGAGAGAGAGAGTTGTTATATATCTGTTATATGAGAAATGATGAATCATACATGATTGCTATACATACAGTTTGTGTTCTGTTTATGTGCCTGTTTATAGTCTTCTCTTGTGAAGGTTTCAGTCTAGTCATGTATAATTTAAAGCCAGGCTCTTGGTTACATCACTAGATACATTCATCCCGAACCTCTGCAATCAGACTCCCTGCAGCTTCTTTGGAAGACCAACCATACCACAGTCCATACACTTCGTGCCAGACCCAGTACTACGGAATCACACTTGTTGCTCAAAGTGGGAAGCATCCAACCATTCAGCCCATGGTAATTGAGAACACCACCATAACAGAGACAATTTGAACTCTGCCTCGTCACAAAGTAGGGGTCCTGAAGACCTTCACTGATGTTACACCTTTTTTGTCCACGCTATAAAATGGCAATTTAGTTTCAAATGATGTTAATGCTTTCAGGACACACTGCATTTGCAAACGTTAGTGTCCTAGCCTGTGTGTGTTCATAGCTTCCTACCTGGTTCATGCACTATATACCTTGATGTAAAATCTCGTTTATTGAACCATTCGTCAGATTTCATCCTAAGCCCAAATACAGTGGGGTCATAATCAATCCATAACTCTTCAAAGTAGGCCAGAACATAAATAATGGAAATCATAGCAGTAGATTTTTAATCAATAAATTAAAAACATAGTAACTAAGGCTGTTAATTAAACACATTATAATAACAAAAATAACCACATTTTTGAAAAGAAAAGAAAAAAGGATGCAATTAATCATGCCCCTTGATGTGTATAAAGTGTACCCAAATAAATTATGCAGCCTTTATAATAAAAACAAATGCTTCCTGAGTATGAATGGGAAATGTAAAGTTCCTCTTAACATTTCTGATTCATTAAAGAGATAGTTTACCCACAAATGAAAATTACCCCATGATTTACTCACCCTCAAGTCATCCTAGGTGTATATTACATTCTTCTTTCAGACGAAAAAAATCAGAGTTATATTTAAAAAGTCCTGGCTAATCCAAGCTTTATAATGGCAGTGACTGTAGTTCAAAAGTTCAAAATGCTTACGCTACATCTGACAACATTGCACACCAGTTACGCTCGTCAGACGTAGCGTAAGCATTTTGAACTTAGAGAGGCGCTACTTTTTCCGTAAGTTGAATACGGAAGGTGATCATCCGAAAGCTAGATAATTTACTTTTTTTAAGTTTTAAATATGGATATTTTTCTTACACAAACGCATCGATTCGCTTCAGAAGGCCTTTATTAACCCCCCGGAGCAGTGTGGAGCACGTTATTTCACGGACAGATGCACTTTTATGGACTTCAAAAACAGAGCAACAGTCACTGCCATTATAATGCTTAGAAGAGCCAGGACTTTTTTATATAACTCTGATTGTATTTGTCTGAAAGAAGAATGTCATATACACCTAGGATGACTTGAGGGTGAGTAAATCATGGGCTAATTTTCATTTGTGGGTGAACTTTAACAATTCTTACGTTTTAACAAAATACATGGGGGGAGGGGGCACAATTCAGTTCTCTCATTATTTGACTATTTCAGTAATCAAGACAATTCCAATGCAATTTCAGGAATCAGTCTACATTGGTTGCAAAAGAACCAACTCAAGAGTCATTCGTTCGGGAATTGGATTAACGACTTAACGACCCTACAGAGGATAAACGGTTTGGAGAATGGATATTTGTGCTGTGTGTGTTTTGATTCACTAAAAATAACTGACTCATTTGAGTCATTAGTTCCAGAATTGTACTAAACAGGTTGCGCTGCTTTCGTTTTCACTCAAATTAGGTGACTAATACAAGTCATTTGTGCCAGAATCGGACTGTACTTGTGCTATGTTTGCGAGAATGTTGTGCGAGAACTGTTAACAGAACGTCATTTGTCAATGCTATACACAAATAAATGAGGCAAAATGAATAATTACGGGGCCAATCATATGTCCATCTGTAGATATAGTGTAATTTAAGAGGCAAAAAAAACCTCCTTTGCCTCTATTTTTGTGAATACGTGTCTCTCTCTCTCTCTCTCTCCAATTAAGCTCTGTCATCCTCATGACATTGTCTCTGTGACTTTGGTGATTTAGTGCTGAGAGAAAAATAGAGGCAGGGGACACCTGTGGGGTGTGTGATTGCTGTTATGGAGGAGAAACTGATAAAATGTAGAGGGGGAAAGTCCTCTCGGTCAAAAAACGGTCAAGCTGAGAAATAAATGCAGTGCTTAACTGAGGAGGAGGAGGACAATGAAGCGAGAAAGCGAGACACTGAATGAGGAGAGAAAAGTTGAGTGGAGCATGTAAGAGCAGGAGAGGAAAAACAGGGAAAATGAGAGCAAGAGAAAGGCAAACTAATGTACGCTATGAGTGTTTGTGCAAGCATTGGATGGCAGGTATAAGATATGTGTTATATCACAGCTGTGGCAGTGGCGTGTGTGATTGGCTTTGGCAGAAAGGGCAAACGAGCACAAGCATGGAGAAATACAGGACGAATACGTGAAATGGGAGGGGGGCAAATATCCAAATATTTAAATGCAGCAGTGCTAATAACTGCAGAACATTTATGTGCCAGTGTGTGAAATGTATCAAATCCTGGGGGGGGGGGAAATGGGAAAGCCTGAGACAGAAGAGGAGAAACAAAGGTATGGAATTGTGCTTGGTCCAGCAGCAAGCAGTGCATCTAATCCTGTGCCTCTAACGCTCTCATTAACTCAGAGACAGAGAGAGCAGGTGAAATATGAGAGAAGGAATGGAAAGTTATGGGCATGGCTGCGTGTGTCTGTGAGTGCTGGTGCCCCAACTGCTAAATTAAGTTTCCTCTTGATTTGTTTTGCCCACATTTTGAGTGTGACTAAACCAATTAAAACCATATAATATTAGTAGCATTACTATGCTCAATATGTAGATGCAAGTTAACACAGATACACTCTAGAGAAGAATTTAAGCAGTCAGACCTTGCTGCTTCATAGGAGATTTAAACGGAGAGATAGCTAATTACTTATATCTTGTCATCCTAAACTAGCTTGACATCTTGATTGGAACACAAAAAAGTTTTTTTTTTTTTTTTTTTTAAGAATCCTAATATTTCTCATTTAATCAAAGTGAATATAGGCTGAAGCTATTCAAATGACAAAAAAGCACCATAAAAATATAATAAAAGTGGTTCATGTGAAGACTGAAATTTTTTTTTTTTTTTGGATCTTCCATTAGCTTTTGTCATTTGGAGCTTGGCAGCTCCAGTCCTCATTCACTTTTACTGTATTAAAATTTCAAACATTGAAAGAGCATTGTGCATTGAAATAGCAGTCAAGATATTCTTTAAAAAAAATAAAAATAAAAATAAAAAAAAAAACCTTTTCTGTTCCGCAGAGGAAAGTAAGTCATACAAGTTAGGGACGACATGAGGGTGAGTAAATGATTACAATTTTTTTCTCTCGTGAACTGTTCCTTTAAGTAGCAACTGTGTCCCAGATGTTTCTCCTAGAATTATTTACAAAAAATGGTAACATGTGTCTCCTAATTAAAAGAGAACAAAATGAAATGCAATATAAAAATCGACGTGGATAGCACAGCTCAGATAATTTAGATAATCTAGAAAAATCAAATGAGAAATTAAGTTCACATTGACTGTGCTCATCCGCTACATACATGAAATACTTCTAATCACTTAAAATTCAGATAGTGACAACTATTTTTTCCTAAAATCTGTGTAGTTTGTACAGAACCAGCTACAGTACAGAAGTAGTTGTTAACAGTGTAATTTAAAAGTACATCAGAAATGTCATTCCAAACTTTCTTTCTTCTGTGGAACACAAAAGAAAATGTTTTTCTGAATACAATAAAAAACGAATGGGGTCCAATACAACTTGAGCAAAAGTCTCCATTTGCTCTGTTCAGTCTCATTACTGTCTATAAGAAACAATTAAGAAATTAAAGAGATGACCATGGTTACGTTTACATGCAACCAAATAATCCGTTAGTAATCAGATTGACAGCTCAATCGGACTGAAAAGCCTTCATGTAAATTCCTTAATCAAAAAATCTATTCCAATTTAAAGCTTGTGACATAAACGTGCACATCAACCCGATCACTTTGTTTAGCGTTCATGTAAACCCTACATTCAGATTCATCAATCGGACTGAATTCAGTCCGTTTGAAACAAAAGTTGTCCTAGTGTCTCACATGAACCCCTTCTCTGCGCCATCCCCAACAGCAATGAAATCTCTATTTTTCCCCAGCCACAACAAGCCTCCTCTGATCCCCACCTTAGAGAAAATGGTGAGAGATTGCTTCATTTTTTTTTTAAAGGAGAGCTGTCATTTTTTCATGAGGCAGGTTGTTTTTCCCCTGCCATCGCTGTCCATGTTCACAGCATGGTTCAGAGGGAGACAGTACGAGGAGCAAACACTTTTGCAGTAATTGGGTACAGACCAAGAACTTTGGCGTGGCCCAGCGTAAGCCGATGTGAGCCTAGTAGGAGAAAAGTAAACACAAAAAGGAGGGGAGCAAGGGAGACTGTCGGGGTCCGCAGGGACTCACACAAGAACACAAAGCATTAACATAATGAGGCTGGGAGTTGCGTAAACAGTCCACCTCATTGTTCTACAGGTGGCACAACATCTCCAACAGTGTCCAGCCGCTGGTTCTAATCATTCGAAACAGGTCTGCACACACTCTGACTTGATGATCGATATGAAAAAAACTGTTCGTTAAAATGCAAGTCTTAGCTGGCTGCTCGCCTTACACACTATATGTTGATTTTGTTGAGTCACTGTAGATGCTTTCTGAATTTTTATCAGACAGTGCTCGTTCACAGCCAGCAGCGGTCTCTAGCTCATAAGCGTGAAACGGAATTTGCTGAATTCTGCAATGTGGCGCATTATGCTGTGGCATTATAAAAAGAACCTATAATATGATATGACCTAGTAGGGTCTAATCTACTCTCTAAGGATTCCCTACTCACTGTGCCTCTGACCAATTCAGAACGTCTTCTTACAGTCCATCTCAATGAACCCATAGCAGTACAGAATCATTACGCCATAGAGATTAACAAATGATTAGCTTTTTCCGTATGCAGCAGAAATATGGAGATGTGCCGTAGAATAATATGCCTTACAAAAAAAGGTTTGTGGCGGCTGTGACCATTGATCAACAGTGTAACAGTTCTCTGTAAAAAAAAAAAAAAAAAACTAACCATACTGTTCTTCACCCGATGTACAATAGCATAATGATGCAGGCATTTTTAAGTTAAAATGTTTTAGTAATTTAAAAAATTCAAGTTAAGGCAATGGTTCAAGAGTTTGCTACCATATAGTACAGTATTCTTGTGGAAATTTCTAATTGCACATTAAGAATATTGCCACTCATCCCCCCTGCCCACAAACTGAACAGTACCAAAACCGCGAACTCAAAACCGCAAACCGAACCATGAGAATCTTGAACCATTACACTCCTAGTGTATTTCAAGGTACTTCAGAGAAGGTGCAAAACAACATGGTAGTTAGCATTGGATATAGCCAACTATGTTTCAATAGGTCACAATATTATTCTGTCATCATTTAGTCACCCTCAAGTGGTTTCAAACCTGTACAAGTTTCTTTGTTCTGCTGAACACAAAAGGAAGATATTTGGAAGAATGTTTGTAACCAAGCAGATCTTGGCAGCCGTTGACTACCATAGTGGGGGAAATAAATACTATGGTAGTCAATGGCTGACGAGAGCTGCTTGGTTACAAACATTCTTCCAAATATCTTCCTTTGTGTTCAGCAGAAGAAAGAAATTCATACAGGTTTGGAACAACTTGAGTGCGAGTAAATAATGACAGAATTAATTTTTGGGTGAACTATCCCTTTAATCACTACTGAAACTGCTGTAAACCTGTTAGAGACTAAATACGCAGCATCAGTTTCAGTAATTTCGCTTTTCCATTCATTTTTGTCCAGTACTGCAACTCATTATGTATTTTACATGCTATGAAACAAATGTCACTATAAAAGGACCTGAATATTGTGATATGATACACTGAAAAAAAAAAAAATTCTATTTTTCTATTTTGAAACTATTTTAACTCAGAAATTGCTAGTAAATTTCACAAATAATTAAGAAGAAACAGCAAATAACACATTGAATAATACCTGAAATTTTGAAGTAGAAAAATTGACAATCTGTTTTATTCACCACTTTGGAAAAACGTTTTTTTTTACAGTGTATTTGATTTTATCAGGAAAGACAATGATATTATGTCCAAAAAAACCATGGTCGTTTTTTCTTAGTGCACCAAAATAAGATAATCAAGACAAATTCTTTAAAATTGCTGTAAATTGACAAAAGAAAAAACACAAATGAGGCTGGATTCCTAACTTCCTCCTCTCTTCCTGAGTCCAGATTACCAGCTAGCCTGCTGGTTTAAGTGAATATCTGATGGAGTTTGAAAGGGATGCAGGATTTCTGCGGAGCACAGATGCTATGCATAATTCTCCCTCAGCAGAAGCAAATGCATTATCGTACGTTCTTTAATCAACGCAAAAAAAACAAGCTCTCTGTTAAAGAGGCTGGATACACATTCATCCTCTCTCCAGGCTTCAAGTAAAACAATATTCAGTAGACGCAAGCTAAATGACTGGCTGAGGTTTCCCCAGTAACAGGTTACGAAGTGTGACAGACACACATATACACACAAACAGGACGGCACACATATGGCATATCACTGAAAGGCAGACTTTGTTTCAGGCTAAAGATATTCTGTTCAGCTCATGTTGGCAACATCTTCTCCCTCAGCCCATTGCGCCTTCACTCCTGTCCTCATTCTCCACATATAGCCCGCTGCCCCACTATCCTAAATTTCCAGCTTTAGAAAAAAACAGGAATCGTTACAGGGGACAGACTGTCAGGCCTAGAGAAAGGGGAAATGAGGCGGGGGGTGGGGTAATGTCAAGGTAGGGGATTCTCTTAAATCGTCTAGTAGTAAAAAGTGGGTTACTGGGGCTGCTGGGATTGGTGAACAACAATGTGGTGGAGACAAAACTAGAGACAATGGTAATGACACAATCTGGGCCAAAGAAAATGAGAGTGCGTGTTATTACTTGTCAGTACAGTGTCAGAATATATAGTACAAGGCTCAGTTCTGAGTTTTAGATGTGGAAAATGCCTCAGAATACCAAGATCTGACATTCTTTACTATGATAGTACAGCATCATTCCACCAATATGAGTGTTCTTGACTACAGCATACATAAAAGCCTGGTTATAATGTTTTTCTCTGTAATTTGATGAATAACTTTTGGCATAGTCAATAGAATATGTACACAATCTATTTTTATAATTGTTCAGTGCCTGCTTTCCATGGGTGGTAAAAGCACTTTATTTATTGTGGCAAGCAAATAACATAATGAGCCCAATTTAGGCATATAAAAGGAATGATAATGCATTGAAATAGTCAAAGTGCAACACATTAAATGCCTGGTTAAACTTGATTGTGGATGCTTCATAAGATGTAAAAAACACTGCAGACGTTCAGTGAATGCGAATCTCTAACATCTACGATGAACTCATTTGACAGTTGATCAGCAACCTTTTAGAAGAAAAAAAAAAAAGGTTTTAGAAAGCTTTTAGAAACCTGTCCCACTTGTTTTCATTCATTTGTAAAAATCGCCCACTTTCCATATTAACGGCTCAAACTGGCACACCTGCCATAACATGTTGTGCATGATGAGGACTCATGATTAACATTCTGACCTGGAATAGACACACAAAGAGAATAAGCAGTAAGGGGTGTGCGTGAAATGAATACAAATGTTGAACATGCTAGTAAATCTAGAAAATATTTCAACTAGATTCATTTGTCTAAATCCATAAATGCACAGCTCAAAAAGTTACATTGTGCTTCACAAAAAACTCGTAACCTGCAGCACAAAGATAAACCTGCAAAGAATGGACTTCAGGTAAACTGATTTTCAGAATGACTTGTTAGTGTTGGCCACCGCAAGCTCTGTAAAGGGTCCAGCCACACAGACCTGCAGGCCAATCAAGCCCCACTGAACATAAAGCATAAATGATCCCAGCTGCAGCCTACAGCCTCTAATAGGAAAACAAACAGAGCATGACCATATTTACTGGTGTTAGAGAGTGTCTATGTGCAGACACACTTATACACAGCTCGCCCATTACTTACTGCAGACCTTGCAGCCAAAAATGGAGACTGCAGTTCATTTGGATGTATGGTTTCTGGACCACAAGCAGTGCAGCCATAAACTTGATATGTATAATTAAGGTAACATAGACAAGTAACAGAATGAAATGCTTCAGTGGCTGCAGGGTTTTGAGAGGACTTTTTTCACTCAACGTCTCAGAGTCAAGGTTAGAAACACGCTAATGATCATCCACAGTAACAAGCCAGGAACAAAAGGACAGTCTCCATGCATCAACAGCTGCATAAGGCATACTAATGCAGCAATGATAAAAAACGACTGCCCTGTTAACGGAAATAAATCCACCAAAACCAAACGAGGGAATAGTGGATACTGTGAACAATACAGAAGGTTCATGTGTGAATTATAATGCATCGGTTAGGCACTCGCGTGAGGCTGCCTCAGCCCAGCACGTGCTCTCTTATTGCATTTGCTAGGCAAAACAGTATGATAAAAAGAGCTAGAGACCAAAGCAATTTTCATAGGGCAATCTACGTTTATTTAAATAAAAACAGTTTTCTTTAAACGTACTAACTGAAATACAAAAATATGGACTCATCAAAAACAGAAGAATGTTCGCTGCGTTTGTTGGTAACAGAATGAAAACAAAGGCTCGTGTGTTGTCGCCTGTAGGGGTGTAGAGGAACTAATGCAGCTGGACAGATGCGCAAATAACGGAGCACCACGTTTAATGTTAAAGCTCTTCAGTCAAATAAGACATATTGTGGCAAGCTGTTTTACATGTATTCCTTTAGACCACTTGTTTTAAGGTTACAAGTACATGTTTTAGTTAGTAGTAGCCCAATAGTGGCTAGTATCTTTTCAATTTCACTAGTAGCCTAATCATTCCTTCAAATAGTACTTTGCTACAAGTCACTATTCAAATAATGACAAGAGACTATCCCATGATACATATTGCAAATTGTTGCCATTGAATTCTAGGTGGATCAGATGTGAACCATTTAGGCTACTTCCAGTAACATTAGTAACCATTCATTAGGTTACAGTGCCCACTTTAGCTAAGTTTAGATACTAGTAGCTATTGTTATTGGTCATAACGGTTACAAGTAACATTGTTCATCTCACTAGTAACTCTTGCTTTCCACTTGTCATATGTAGGCTAATGACTAGTCTGAACGGGCTACTTTATAGTTCAGACAGAAGTCCTGCTAGTACGATTAAATGTTACTAGTAACAATTGGAATACACACTAGGCCTACTAGTATCTATTAAAATGCTGCTAGGACAACGGGAAAAGATACTAGAAACTATTTGAATGGTTACTAGTGAATAATGAATTTTAGTAACAAAAACAATTCGTCTAGTCTTAAGGAATAAGTGTCAAGACGGCTTGCCACATACATATGAACGCATCGTGGTCACCATCTGCCGCAGCAGAGCTCGGGTGCGAATTTGAAGGGACTGTCATGGGCGAACTGTGATGAGGGCTCACCTTATGTTTTATCTTTTTCCTTTTTAAAGGTACAGGGTGACTTTAGTGGGGCCATCGGTTCTCACAGCACAACCAAATGGGGCGTTGTCTTTGCCAAAAACATGTTCACACAAAAACACGCACAACCCTCCCAAAGTCCTGAAATAAAGGTAAGCAGCCCTTGCTCAAGGCATGCAGAGAGTCCCAATCGCTCATTCCTTCCCGGTCACCAGCGACAGCTCCTTCAGAATGCCACTGGCGTCCACGCGCCGTCTCTCGCGTATCATCTCCTCCAGGCTGCGGAACATGAGCGTGTGCGCGGTGCTCTCGGACAGGTGCACCTTCAGAAAGTAGCGCTGCTCGACCGAGTGCGCCTCCCCACCCGCTTTAAACTCCCGCTTGCCGAAACGGCACCAGGCTGCGAAACTTTCTGAGTTCGTCCAGCAAATCTCACCGCTGCTGAGCCCCACGTGCCCGCTCGCGTTCTGCATCACCAAATCAGCGGGCAGCGGCCGGTAGCGGTACCGATTGTTCACTATCCTGCCCTGTCGACCGCAGCTGATCTCAAACAAGCTGTCCTTGCGGATCTCCCCCTTGTAGAGGTGAATAACCTGGTCCTCCCCTTCAAAGATCGCCCAGTGCGGGGGTTGTGCGTTGGCCACTAACTCCAGTAGATCCCCGGGTTTGCACATGGTCAATAAAGTTTTCACAGAATAAACATTTAGGTCCTCGTTCTCTCGTAGTTTGGAGTATATACATTCCTGGCAGCAGAACGCCGAGTACTCGATCTCGTTAAGCGCAATCGGACCGTCTTTGCTCGGGCTGTTGTTGTCTTTAAAGCTGTCCGACTGCGATCGATCATCCAGCTCTTCCTCCTCATCGGAAAAGAAATACGCCACACCAACACGCAACTCGTCCTTCTCGATGCCCGATGGATCCCCGGTGGGTAGCTCGCTGTAGTTCAGGTGGGTGATCCGGTCTAGTTGGTTTCCCATCAATAACAGGGCAGAGGAGAGACATGGAATACTGCTTCTGAAAAACAAAAGGGTTATGTGAGTGTCATACTGGGGAGGCGAACTAGAATTATTCTGACGCGCCCGAAATGCTGTCTAGGTACAGAGCCATAGTAGTCACCTCACAACACAATAAACCACGCGCACCTGGGTGCGTAAACAAGCTAATCGCGCAGAGCGCGGCACAAAGAGGAAAAGGGCGAGTCAATGTTGAACTGCTCACGAGGCGCATGTTAATAAGTTCACAACACAACACCTCGAACGGACGCATACCTGCGTATTTCCCCAGGACTATGGCTAATGGTCCTTTCTATCCATCGGTGCTTGTGCTGTGTGTCCCGCAAGGTCTCCAAAACAACACGTTACCTCCCCCTTACGTGTCCTCCAAGGTACACTGGCTTCTCTAACACTTTGCACCGCCGCACTTTAAATAGTCTAGAAAACTCCGCCCCGACCAGCAAAACCTGCCCTCCTGATGGCGATTGGTTCAGAGCCCTCATGAAAAACTCAAACCTTTGCTCTGAGGCTTATATTACAGATGTTTGTGTTGTTCACAGCCTTCAAGACCCAAAGGTTTTGGCAGATTTGTCAAATATAACAATAGGCTTGAAATAGAGCTAGAAGATTCATTATAAGGACATTTGGTTTCTGAATGGTTGGTTAGCTCTGTCAAAACAAGTTACAGCTTATGTATGCTTGGAGAACACTTTATTAAAGCAATATTTGGGGTTCAGTGCATAATGTTGGCAGAAAGTTGATGACCACAAAAAATATTTTGATTGTTCCCTCATTTAAAAAAGAGCACAAATTAAGCACTTACAATGGAAGTAGGGATTTAAAAAAAAATAAATAACGAAGCTTATAATTTTATAAAAGCACAATAGATCTTTAGTTAAAACTTTTTAACATTTTTAAGACTTATTTTCACAGCAACAAAGTTGTAAAATTAGTTATAACATTACACAGAAAAGGTTAGTAAAATATTTTGTGCATTTCCGGGTAACACTTTTTAGAATAAGGCCTCATTATGTTAGTTAATGCATTAACTAAGTTATTAAGTTAACTAACTGACTAAGAATAACTAATGCTTTAAAAGTATTTTCCATTGTTAGTTCATGTTAAATAATGTTGAATGTTAACAAATGGAACCTTTTTGTAAAGTGTTAGCCATTCACAAATTGCCCCCATTCACTTCTATTGTAAGTGCCTCACTGTAACCCAGATTTTTTGCTATTTTTAAATAAAAGGAGGGACAAGTCGAAAATTATTTTTATGGTAATCAGCATTATAACACAAATGCTGTTGACTGAGCTTGCATTGATGACTTGAATCAATATGATAGAATAGATGCTGTTTTCCTGTCAGATCTGGTGTGAACCTCTGAATCCTACTCCCTCACACACAGAGACATATATAACACACACAAGCTGTCATTAGACTCGGACAGTCAAGTGACTGAGTAATTCCTTGCGGCATCTTGCAGCCATTCATAATCAAGGGTTTGCTGTAATGAAATTTCAGCCCCCATGCACACACACATACACAGTATTGACACACAAGCCATTCTGACTACCATAATATGCCATATGCCCCACAAACAAGGCACTCCAGTGGCAGGCTTGAAGTTGGAATGATTTAGATTATAATTATTCTGCAAAGACAGATCCAATTATCCACCTATGAAATGAATAGCCCTTGTGTCTCAGTAATACACCCATCTGTGGTTATGTAGTCTGCTCTGCATGCGTGTTTAATATGTATAGAGGCTCTATACTTGTGTGTGATGGTGAGAAAGATAATCTATTTGAAAGGCAGATACAGAGGACCCTGAAAGAATCCTGATGCTTTGGCGCACGTGCACACACACACATACATATACATACACACTTACACGGCGTATGTCAGGAGACTTACCTAGGTGTCAAGTGTGTGAATACTTGCGATGTATGAGAGAGTGACAGAAAAGAAATGGAAGAGAAGGATGTGAGGGAAATAAAAGGACAGCACACAATATCCACAGGGTTTCGGCACTTTTCTTCGAAATATAGAGATGGACTGTATTTGCAGTAAACGAGCACGCTGTAATCATATAAGAACACCAGGGAAAACAAGTCAAGCACAAACAAAGGAGAGGAGGAAAGAGGGATGAGAGAAGCAGAGGAATAGAAACCAGGAGAAAAATGGCTTTTGGTAACAATGACCATGTGGCAGTCTTGCATTCAATATATCCAACTGAAGGCTTAGGCTTTGAGAAAGCAGTATTTTATGGGCTTCATATAAAATGCTGCCAAGATAACTAATCATTCCCTCTATAATATTATAAGTTTAGCAGTTGGTGTGTGTGAACCCCTTTTGCATGAATACAGATAAACAAGCTTAAATCTATCTTCTGCTCTAGCAGGTATAGAGTTTCTATAAAAGAGCTTCTTTTGTTGTTATTATTCCATAGAAAAATCGCAAACATGGTAATCTATACAGTGGGGTCCAAAAGCTTGAGACTATATTGAAAATTTGGGATTTAGTTTAGTAGTTAAACTTTGAAATAAATAAAACATAAAACAAAGAAAGATTACAATAAAATAAGTTTCATTTATATAGCGCTTTTCCAAGCTCAAATCGCTTTACAATTAATAGACGTAAATACATAAAAAACAGGACAAATACAAGACACAATACATATACATCAAACACCAGATGACCATTGAATCTGAGAGAGATGCATAGTCCGGAATGAAAGATATACAAATATCTGACCAGTCCAAGCAGAATGAGCAGCAGAGTAAAAGTGAAGCAAGTAGAGTAGTCCTTAGGAAGTGGGTACAACGAGCAACCCGCGTCAAAATACATATCGAATGCCACACAACCCGAATGTGAGCAAACTACAGGACCCCAAGGAACATTCGATGATGACAGCCACCACGCCATAAAATCCTCCCGTCAAAGGCCCTGTCCCAAATTGCACTTTCGGTCTTGTGGACTTACAAAGGGCCGATGCGTGCGCGTGTCCGTTAAGTCTACAAGACCGTAGGGTGTCCCATTCGTCATTTAAGCTTAAAGAAGGGTGCTCGTGAGCACCCCTTTTGCGGCTGGTATGCGCCCTCAATGTGCACTTCTGCTGAGCCCGCAAGACTGTGGCCCTGTCCCAAATGGCACCCTAAACCCTCACGGTCTTCCTCTAAGTTCGTACTTTCACGACGTAATGCCGCTTTGAATGCCGGGTAGAAGTCCTCTGCGTAGCTTGTGAACTTGTTGGCTTAGCTGAAGTGCACATCGAGGGCGCATAGCAGCCGGAAAGGGGGGGCTCACAAGCACCCTTCTTTAAGCTTAAATGATGAATGGTACACCCTACGGTCTTGTGGACTTAACGGACACGCGCACGCAGCGGCCATTGTAAGTCCACAAGACCGAAAGTGCACATGAAGTCTGCCATTTGGGACAGGGCCTGTGAGCTACGCAGAGGACTTCTACCCGGCTGTCAAAGCGGCATTACGTTGTGAAAGTGCGGACTCAGAGGAAGACCGTGAGGGTTTAGGGTGCCATTTGGGACAGGGCCAAAGACGCAGATACTGTCTGCAGCAACCACACTACAAACACCGTAGAGTATGCAGGCCGATGGATACAGGTAGGCCGGAAGAAGCACCGCAGCAAGCGGCAGAGAGGAACACAACACCAGCAGGAATCACAGAAACCTAATCGCAGTTGAAGTCCATTTTGTAAGTGTATAAAACATTAATTTTAAACAAAAAGACAAAACCAAAACAGACAAACAGCCCCGCTGTGAAGCGGCAGCCAAACGCGCACAGCGTACTCACACCGGAAATCACGTCCTAGCCTAGAGAGCACTAGAAAATCTAAATATTTAGAATTCTATGGATTAGAATTCTACACTTCATGTGCACTTTCGGTCTTGTGGACACATGATGTCCCATTCATCATTTAAGCTTAAATAAAGGTGCTTGTGAGCGCCCCCCGTTGCGGCTGTTATGCGCCCTCGATGCGCACTTCAGCTGAGCCCGCAAGTTTGCGAGCTACGCAGAGGACTTCTACCCGGCAGTCAAAGCGGCATTACATCGTGAAAGTGCGGACTCAGAGGAAGACCGTGAGGGTTTAGGGTGCCATTTGGGACAGGGCCTATATTATTTCTCGGTCACTCGTCAAATAAGCTAATTTGTGACATTGATCATATGACTGTACAGATGGTCAGATGTATTCCTGCTGTCATTACAACAAAAAACAAACATAGGCCTACCAGTTTTTCCTGTACAGCATTCATGTTCAAGGCCAAAAGAAGTCATGTTTCACCAGGGCTGTAAATGTAAGTTTGCTGTCTGTATTGAATGTAAAGCAATAACAGTGTAACATAAAATCCTGTATAGTTTTCTTTGCTGCCAAGTGTGGCCCGATTCACAAATAAACAACTCTTATGAGTAGTTTATTTTAGTTCAAAGTTGCGCTTATGTCTTTTGTAGTGTCTCGCACATGTCATGGCGCTCTTAAATGGATAGTTCACCCAAAAATGAAAATTAGCCCATGATTTACTCACACTCAAGCCATCCTAGGTGTATATGACATTCTTATTTCAAACGAAGACAATCAGAGTTATATTAAAAAATGTCCTGGCTAATCCAAGCTTTATAATGGCAGTGAATGGCAGCCCAAAATTTGAAGACCAAAAAAGTGCATCTATCCATAAAAAAGTGCATCCATTAAAAGTAATCCACATGGCTCCAGAAGGTTAAAATGCCTTTTGAAGCGAATCGGTGGGTTTGTGTTTGAAAAATATCTATATTTAAAGCTTTTTAAAGTAAAATATCTAGCTTCTTCCAGACCGCCTTACGTATTCAAATTACGATAAAAAGCGTAACTGACGTGACGTATGACTAGGACGTAGCGTAAACGTTACACTTTCTTATTTTACTTTATAAAGTTTCACATATGGATATTTTTCTTACACAAACCCATCGATTCGCTTCAGAAGGCCTTTATTATCCCCTGGAGCCATGTGGATTACTTTTAATGGATGCACTTTTTTATGGATGGATGGACTTTTTTGGGATTCAAATTTTGGGCTGCCATTCACTGCCATTATAAAGCTTGGATTAGCCAGGACATTTTTTAATATAACTCTGATTGTATTCGGGGGAAAGAAGAATGTCATATACACCTAGGATGACTTGAGGGTGAGTAAATCATGGGCTAATTTTCATTTTTGGGTGAACTATCCCTTCAAAACATGGCGCTCAAGTTAAACGTTCAACTTTTTAGTTGCTATACCTTGATTATATTTTATTCCATTTTTTTAAACGCAAAGCACGCGCTGTGCGAATATTCTGTGCGAACATTCTGTGCGAATGACCCCTGCCCTGACACATGATCATTATGGGAAGTTTTGTTTAGAGGCGCACCAAGGAATTTAAAACGTCACTGCTTTGTATTAAACCACACTTTTTACTTTTTACTTTTTACTCAAATTGTAATAAAAAAAATGTACACTGAAAAAAATTAGGTAGGATTTACTTTAAAACAATTTTCACAAATATTGCTTTCATTGCTAGCAATTGAAATTGTTATCAAATTTCACAAATAATCTGAATAAAGAAACTGAAATTTTAAAATTTAAATTTTGAAAGACTTTCTTGTGAGACTCTTTGACAAATAATTTATTTTACAGTGTATTAAATTAGGAAAATTAATGTTTTGATAATGATTCTAGATTTTTGGATCCCACTATAGCAATTCAAAGAAAGACAATTAGCTTCAATATGGCTGCAGAGGATAGGGAATTCCAAACAATACATCCCATCCTGCCGAAAGCCCTTATATTCTCTTGCATGTTCAAAAAGCACGCTTTCATCATCGTGTCCTCAGCTCAGTGACTATCACAGGTATTTTTTATAGGCCTACTTCAATTGGTTTCACTAAAGCTCTCAAGAGGAAATATTAATTATGATTCTATGAGGAATGTTGTTATTATCTCGAAAGGATGAGGTGTATCTGATTTATCTGGCTTGACCTAAAAATATCCCCTGCTCTTAAATTCGCTGTCACACACACACACACACACACTTACAACAATAACGCTTCCAGTCTCTTTCAGTCAGAGTGAGTCACAGGTTCTGAGAGCAGTGGGTGAGCGTTCCAAACCATGCCTGCTTTAAAGGCCTTGACCCTGCTTTAGACCGTACAGCAAATTCAGCTTCCATGCCAAAATTACAATTTAATCCTCACTCTCACGGGACACCACGGATACTTTTTTTAGACCCGCAAGAAAGAGTTGCTCTTCTGAGATGGCATTATAGATTGTGTTCCCTCATCAGGTGGAGAGAGGGTATTGACAATTCTTTCACACATTTCCCTTATGGCCCTTTTGTAGAACTCCCACAACACTGTGCTATTGATGGAGCAGCTCACTGACAGTTCATTCTCCTCTTCTCTGCTTTCAGCGCTGCCATCCTTACTCACCCCCTCTTTTTTCCACATTTCGATACTATTAGTAGGCCGTGCTCCCTGAGCCTTTATCTGAGAGGAGTGCGCTCTCAGCCCCACACCCTATCACTGCACAAATAACTATTATCAGGACCAGTTTCCTGTTATAGGTAAGATGCCTTCCGTGGCATTTCATATGAGATTTTCCTTAACATCACTGAAACTTTATAGGGCCTGGCCCGCACTGTCATATCCTGTCTTCCTGTGCTTCTAACCCAGTGCTGTGTGCTTATCTGCCACCAGACCCATTAGAAAGCCTGGTGAGGAACTAATGAAAAACAAGAGTTCAAAATGACTGGTCATTTGGAGAGAATGAGCTAATAACTAGCTGTCAGACAGAAGGGCTAATGCAGAGGCTGAGGTGGTGCGAGGATGTTTAGCAGATGGACGTTTTCTTCTGAGAAAGTATGGCAGACTAAGAGAGACTGTTAAATTATAAGCTTTGGGTTTAGGTCGGTTCAATGATTAAATACATTTTCATGTCATCTGCCAAATGGAAAGTGTCTGAGGAAAAACAGCAAGATGGCATTTTAAGCGATCCAGCTGAGCTGTGGCTTTTTGGATGTTGAAGAGTGAACAACTTGACTAAGCACTGACAGGAACTGGTAATTGGTGTTTTCTATTTGGCTTTTCAGCAATAATTATATTGCCAGTTGTTGGTCAATGCACTTGTTTACCTTCAATCACTATACTAAGTTTTTCTCAGACACCTGTCTGGACTTTTTAACATGCTGACATGCAAGTTCTGGTCGAGGTGGATCGTGAAACAGCCTCTTCTTCCATAAAATCTAGCAGGGTTGTGTGCCATTGAGAATTGAATTGAGAGTGCCTTTAAAATTTCAGTTAAATTCTTGAACTTCAATGGAATTTAAATTGAAGTAGCAAACAGGATGTTAGGGAAGTACATTTCATAATTTTTAATTGATTAACTTTTCTGGACCATGGGGAACAAATCATTTCCCAGAATGGATTATCATGTAAAATTTATTTGAATTACTCATCCTGTCATTCCAATTCAAATTAAACTTTGTGGGGA
Source organism: Rhinogobio ventralis (assembly GCA_039654625.1). NCBI lineage: Eukaryota > Metazoa > Chordata > Actinopteri > Cypriniformes > Gobionidae > Rhinogobio > Rhinogobio ventralis. The sequence goes on along the minus strand of CM077210.1, from coordinate 25,364,391 downwards.
GTGGCCAATTCAAACTCCACCTCATGATTCAAAAGTTCCTTACCTCAGAAAAGGCAAAAAGGGGTCATCTGTGTGTTTAAAATGAACACCATGACTTTTCCCATACTAGGGTGATATTTTGTTGTCAGTTTAACGTGCAGGAGGAAATACGGGCAGATCGGCACATTCCATTTCCTCTGACAACTTAACAGCATTCCCCTCCTCCCCCCTCCCCACCTTCATCGTTCAAAACCAGTTTGCTCCTGTTGTTTATTCTTCCACAACCCTTGACAAATGCGTTGATCCCCTGTTCTCAGATCAGAGAGCGTCTGTGCTGTTCTCTCTGGGGGGGATGCAGTTAGTGTGTGTTAAAATGTCAGCGTTGTGACATGCTTAGAGACTAGCAAAGTTAACGATTAAATGCTGTTGAATGTGGTTCTTTGTATTCTGGGTTTGTTTGTCACACATTCTCGTGTTCCACAAAATAAATGCTTAACTTGTGTCTGGTTAAACAAAAGGCTGCCTGGGTTGTGCATTCAGTCTAACATCAGCACCTCTGAGGTTTGTTTATGGTTTTGTTGTTTGACAGCAAAAAATGGTGCCTAGAACAATTTGACTGTGGGATGAGTATGTTTAATTGGAAGTACTGTGTCTATGTATAAATTAGGTCATAGATACCTACAGCAAGACATGTATCATTGATGTATCTTCTGGTGCTTCCAACACCCTCTAGACCCTTTTAAATGTGTATGCAGCACTGAAGGGATCTCATTATGTGTAGGCCATTTCTTTGACAAGGGCCTAGGAGATCTGTTAACAACATGTCTAATTCCCAAAGACATGGCAGAAAAATGTCATTCAGATGTGATGTTTTATGCCAATAAAATTGATCCTTGAGATGTTAATCATCCTTGGTGATTCTCCACATAAATTCGACATTGTTATCCCTCTATTTACAGGAGGTCCTTGAGTATCTATCTATCTATCTATCTATCATCACATGGCAGAAAAATGTCATTCAGATGTGATAATATTAATAATAATAATAATAATAAGTTTTATTTATATAGCGCCTTTCCCAAGCTCAAGGTCGCTGTACAAGAAAAATACATACATATACATAGTATCAAGGAAGAACAATGTAGAACATAGACATACAAATATACAGGGAAGAGAAAAAAAAGAAGAAAAAAAAAACTAGGCAGAGGAGGGTTGGAAACACTGTAAGAAAAGATATGTTTTTAGTTGAGATTTGAAAGAGGATATAGTAGCAGTGTCGCGCAGAGATAGAGGGAGGGAATTACAGAGTTTCGGGGCCACAGCCCTGAATGATCTACCACCCATAGAAGAAAGACGGAAACGAGGAACAGTAAGTAGTCTTGAGTCAGATGACTGGAGGGAACGAGTAGGAGAATAACACTGCAAAAGTTCAGATAAATAAAGGGGAGCAAGTCCATGCAGACATTTAAAAGTTAACAATACAATTTTATACTGGATGCGGACAGAAACAGGAAGACAATGTAGATTATAGAGCAAAGGGGTAATGTGGTCAGATTTCTTGACATGATAGATGACTCTGGCAGCAGAATTTTGTACATATTGAAGTCTAGCGATTGTTTTAGCGGGAAGCCCAATAAGCAGTGAATTACAGTAGTCGAGACGTGAGGTTATTAAAGCATTGATTTCGGTATCTTTAGTGCTGAGAGCAGGTCGCAGTCGGGCAATGTTACGGAGGTGGTAGAATGCAGTCTTGGTAATAGAACTTATATGAGCTTGAAATGTAAGTGACAAGTCAAATGTTACACCCAGATTTTTAACAGTGTGAGATGGAATTAATGTGGCCCCATCAATAGATAGACTCAATTCAGACTTTTTCAAAAGGGACGGATGACCAAAAACCGTAACCTCAGTTTTATTGTTATTAAATTTAAGGAAGTTTCTATGTAACCAGATTTTAATTGTCGGCAATACAGGTGTTCAATGAGTCCAGGGGGAGAGTGGCGACGGAGCGGGCTGAAATGTAAATTTGCAAGTCATCAGCATAACAATGATAGCTGAGACCATGACTACGGATAATGTGACCTAATGGTAGCAGATAAATATTGAACAGAAGTGGTCATCTTTTATGCCAATAAAATTGATCCTTGAGATGTTATTCTTTACTGTCTGTCTGTCTGTCTGCATGTCTGTCTGTCTAAATACTCCTGCTTCGGAGCCAATCTAGTTTACTTACAGCTTTTCTCAGTCACTTTGGTACATTTCTTGAAACATCCTTGAACAACATTAAGATTTGCAAACCAGTCAGTGCATTTCTCACAACAATTCGTACAAACAGCACCACACAATGGATTACCTGCAAAAGCCTGTAACTTGCTCAAAATCCTTAGTTCATCTCTCAAAAGTAAGTATTTATGTTAATGTATCAACATATCAGTGCCATCAGAATGACAAGTCATTGTTTACAAACAAGATAGTCAAAATGCTTAGTCATGTTGTCAATATAACGTTGTACACTGTCAGATGTAAACTATGGCTACGATTTTGATGACAATGATTGAAAATTCACAAGACTGCTCTTTTTCTATATGGCATATATACATTTTTAATTTCAACAGTACGAATTTACACAGGCTACGTGGGATATTGATTGAAAGAGAGGATTCACAGTTACACTTTTACTGTTGTTCTGTCAACAAATTACACTACAATATCATTGTGATATAAAGAAAAAGACTATCTCTCTCTATATACACACATAGGCCTACTGTGTATATGTACATGAGTGTGTGTATGTGTGTGTGTTACATTATGTCTCTATAAAGTATATTTCTGTATGATGTAAAATGCAAGCTGACTACTGTAATATAGAATTACAGTAAGTGTACAGTATTACAGTATAGTGAACATTCGCTGATTACATGCCTCTTCTGTTCTACGACATGGTTGTTCTCCCAACGTTCAGCTGTACCTTTTGATCCACCTCAGCCATAAGGTCATGGTTGAGAACATGATCCACAATAGTGGCCCTTACTTCATCAGAAACATGTCTACAATCTTGGCCTCTTCTACCTCTTCCACTGTTTTCCTCCGTACCCTTCCACCACACATTCTTATTCCTCTTCTTTTTCCCGACTGTTGACCTGTTTGTTTCCTTGTTGTTCTTCCATTATAAGAAATTGTAACATTGTGTTGTCGTCTGTCTATATATGCTTGCCAAATGAAGGTTCATGAGATGCATCTCTGAGCTATTTTGGAGAACTGGTTGATTATTGGTTGATCTAGCCCTTTACATTTCCCTTCATTACTGAAATTCAAAATTCTTCTCCGCAATTCATCAATTCAGGACACATTTACACACACACACAAAAAAGTCTAATAGAAATGTATAGAAAACACAACGCATTATGACAACTAGTTTAACCATTTTGCATTTAATGACTTATGCAAGGAACTAATGCCTATATGTTCTGAGGGGTAAGACTATTCATTGAGAACCAGTATAATACATTTTGATAAACATGACATAAGCAATTGATAATGTAGGAAAAAGCAGACAATTGCACATAATCAATTGCATGACTGTACCAAAGCATTTGCAATGATGTGCACAAGTGACTTTATGATGTGGAGGTTGAACAATTAGTTTTGAGAATTTCAGTTGTGATCTGAGAAATGTACCAAAGCGACTGAGAAAAACTGTAAACAAAACGGGAGAAAACATGCATAGAAAGGAACTGAGGTCATGTAGAGGTCAGTCATGCAGGCAGAGGACTGTGCTCTAGGAACATTGGCTCAAACCTCAAGCAGGAAAGTAGGTATCACACTGTGACTCTGAATTCATAGCAGCCAGCATTTACTATAACCATAAAACCACAGAAAAAAGCTATGGCTCATGCATGGTCTCTTGCAGTATACGCTTGAGATACCCTGGGCCGAACAACATAAAAAAAATGGATTTAAACATTGTAAAAAAAACCTCCAGGCCTAAAATATGGCTGAAACTAAACTTCCATAAGATGTTTTATAAGCAGTTTTTAGCTTTAGAGCTTTGTAATTCCATTTGCAAAGACGGCAAATCCTTTCCCCGAGTTATTTGTGGTGATATAAAGTACTGTTAGCTTCATGATGCTCAAAATATGTGCTTGTTCCATCTGTGATGGGAGTGACGCCTAATGAAAAATAATCTGCATCATAATTACAACGGAATGCAATGAAAGGTACCATATGTTTAAAGGCGATGATTAATAATTCTGCAAGATAACTAAGAGTTCTTTATAATGTATTCTTTTTGTCAATATCTTGCACAGTTGGTTAATTAAGCATGCTTTGGAAAATACGTGTGGCACATTTGTCATAAATGCAGATGCATTGCACTGAGACTGTGTAGACAACAAAAATAGTCTGTGATACTTTCCATATATTACTAAGAGGTTGTGATTATATCTTAGTTTGTTCTCTGTGTTGCTGTGATTGCTGAAGTCTTATAGTATGGGAAAAAAACTGTGTGCTTCACAGGTTTCGACCCTCCCAAAAATCTCCTAGTGCTTTTTTTGCCCCAGGCTTGCTCTCAGAAGCTCCATGCTGGAAGTGCTCTTGGGAAGCACATGACAAAAATAATCTACAAGTAAACCGAATCAGCTCATTCAGATTTACAGTAAAGACATGTATGGATTTGAAGAATAAGAATGCTGATATTCAAAATACCAGCCATACATATAAATGAGTAGAAACCCTCTTGAATGCTAAATACAAGTCTAGATGGAACAATAAATGTGTTTTGAGGATTCACTTCTTAGTTGATTTATTCTTTATGGTTGCATTTATTTGCAATTTGCAATAGTGTCTGCATTTTCTGTAAATAGGCTTATGTCTCTGCGGCTAAGATAAATTAGGAACTAAAGCTATCACAATCATGTCTAGTTCATTTTGTAGTTGGCACAGTGATACTGAATACATTGTATAAAAAAATATTCATTACAGTTTTGCCAATACAGCTAGTTGAAGGCATGATTTTAAAAAAAAACAAGAGCAAATGCAACAAAATAAACCAACTATTTTAGTCTTCATGCCTAAAGTTATCACTTAAATTTGGCTCTTTACAAATACTTGATTCTGATTGGTCAGTTGCATCGTTCCGTGGTCAAGATTTTTTTCCCACAGCAACGTCGTTGTTTTGTATGTTGTAATGGACTATTTTTTTCACAGCAAAAGTTTTAAGATAATATACAAAACAATATTTAGTTAGCTGCTGTGCAGTATCCTATAATAAGTTGTTGCGTCCAAGACCTGATCAACTTGATTGGGTTTGTTTGGTATATTGTAAATAATCATTACTTACTTATCATTCTGTTAGAGTGATGTTGTATTTTTTGTAACTTTAATCACAATTTTGTATACATTATTCTTTATAGTTTTAAATCTACACCTTTTCTGGAATAAACTATAGCTGTTATCTCTGAAACTAAGGTATTAATTTAAGTTAAGTCACCTTTAGTATTTCCACCTCAATTCATTTAGAACGGTCTTGGTTAAAAACCTCTCTGTTCAGTCTTCCTCAAGCTGTTTTCACATAAAGTCCACAGGACTCAATTCTCCCTCATTAGAGAGTGATTCAGAGGGCCTCCATGCTGTTGCTTATCTCATTTAAGCGATTCCCCTTCTCTTCTCGTGGGAAGCCCCCTGCCTCCACCCATCTGCTGAACAGGGCTCTTGATTAGGGGCAGTGGAGAGTGAAAGGCATGTGACGTGTTGGCATTCTCGCCATGTGGTCTGAATGACTCATTCTGGAGTGAGTAACTCTCTGATCTAATCAGCAACTTCTCCCTTTCTGCCACGGTGGACTGAGAGGTGGCCATGCATGTCCATGTGCCTTTTTGAGGTAAAATCTAAAATGATTTCTTAAAGGAATAGTTCATCCAAAAAATTTTATTCTGTCATTATTTGTGCTATTACTCATGTTGTTGCAAACCTGTAGGACACAAAAGCACCATGAAGCCCAAATTATACTTCAGTCGTCTGCGTTCCATGGCGGTCCGCATCATCATCAGGTAGGTCCATGGACGCCCGCACCAAGCATGCCACACGAGTCCTGAAAAGTGAAGCCAAAGCATCTCGATCGCCCCCAGGTGACTGGATGCAGTATAGATCATAAACCCCGTCCTCTCCATGAAATGTAATGGGACATAGACAAACTAAACAATCAAATTACACTTCAAATACATTTTTTCCAAAGATGGTTTCTGTTATTTTAGGCAGTTTTTATCACACTGATGTTAGTTCAAGTGTTCATTCTTTAAATATGTTTAGTTTTAGTTAGTTATTTGATGCTATAAAAACGGGGGTGTGGTGTTATGATTGACAGCTGAGATTGACAGCTTCTCTGAGCGAAGTAGTCACTGAGGCACCAATTGACTTCTTTTGGGAACTTTGGGAGGAGATTGGAGCTTTAACTTTAATTTCTACATTTCCCTAACTGTTTATTTCACAAAAAGTTGTTGATTAGGCGGGAGTGTGGGCGGGACCTTGATATCGCGGCTCCACTTCGCGCTCACTACTGCGCAGACTCTGGCTCCAAGTTGCTACTGTGCAGACTCAAGACCCAAGATGTCAGCACCATATTTGAACACTGGCGGCTTCACGTACGTCAACGGAAGAGAGTGAAGGCGTGTTGTCCATCTTTTTTTACAGTCTATGGTCCGCACACACTGTCCACATGCAGCCCAACTTTTGTGTCTGCGCGGAACGTGCACGTACAGCAGCGCATGTGCGAATGACTTGAGCGCTTGAAAACACTAGAACTACCAAAAGCATGCCCACTAAGAATAAGAATACAGTAGTTGTGTATCTGGGTATTGATGCAGAGTCTGTGAATTATTTCATTCTTTCCTTTCTTTTCCCTATGTGTTCTAAAAGGGTAATGTCAGGCCTTGAGGTGATGTAGAGGGGTCATGGATGGGGCAGAGCACCACTGTGGAGTTTTATGGTATCAGCAGGGTGCTAGAGTCATAGAGAAACAACCCTGTTATTTAAAGGAATCATCTGGGGACACCAAGATGAAAAAGAAAGCTGTTTATTTATTAGAATGAGACTCCCTAGCTCTGCTGATGTACTAGGGTGGATATTATATTATGGTGGTGATGATTATTGGCTTTATAGACCCACTGTGAAAGTCTGACCTCAGAGAATGAGGCTTCCTGTGCTGCTTACTAATAGATATTAGGCATTTTCTAAACTTTTTAGTGTTTGAAAGTTTAAGAAGCACCAACATGTTCTAAGTTGCTACTTAGAGGACCTGATCATGGCGCCAGCGATACCGCCCATCCCACAAGTCCTTTGGACAGCAGCTGAGGATATGCTCCAGTGTGCCACTCCTTTGGCACAGTTGGCATGCTGGAGAGACTACCAAGCCCCAGCAGTGTAGGTTGGATGGGCTAGGTAGAAGGTTGTACACCGAACTGATGAGGAACTTGATGCGCAGTGGTTCAGAGCTCCACAACTCTGCCCAGGTGATCTTGCTGTTGCATACCAACCATCTTGGTCAGGCGATCTTCCTCCACCTCTGCCCGCACCTCAACCTGCACCAACTGACACTTCTCCCTCCCTCTTGCAATCATGTTGATCGGCATTTGTGCAGACTGACCACAAGTAGGGTATAACCGTATAAGTTAACCTCATGAAATCATTTAAATGTGAAAGTAAAAAAAAAAAAAACAGATTGCTGGAAAGAACTTAACAATTACAGTTACATGTTTGCTAACAAAATAAACCAATTAAAAGGCATTTGTGTGGTGTGGCTTTTGTGTTCAAGGTTAAGTGCTAGTCTAATTTCAGCATGCAGTTTATAGGAGATGTTTGCTAGCCTTGGTCTTTAATTAACATTAACATTAATTTGTGTGCAGCCTACATTACAATAACTGTCCTGGTTGAAGTGCAGCATTAATTCAATTGGTCAAATCGGTGTTGTTTTGAGCAAATGAATTGCATTCCTGCATTCTGAAAAACAAGCGTTCTAGAGCAAGAATGTTGCCTATAAATAGTGTTGCGCGCCTTCTTATCAAACCCGCCACAGCAATGATCAACCTCTCCTCCATTTTGCTTGGGAACTAATGTGGTCAGAACCAAAGTTTACAGGACTGCGCTCTCTGGAATCATCTCAAGCAGAGCACATCATGCGTCATAGCTCATTACCATAAAGTTACAAATCAAATCGTCCAAGACGCACCACGCCACTCTCGCCGAAGCTCGCCGCCGTCTCCCATTGAAAATGAATGACTTCCGGCCACTTTGACGCTCTCGTTGCCGGCGGTGTGAACACACAGTTAGGAAAACTTCCCTGGCCTGCATGTCCCACCACCACGTTGCCAGCCAGGACACCATGCCTCAGCCGTGCCTCCGCTCTGTCCACCGCTTCCAACAAAGAAATAGCCTGTGGTTTCTTGTAAACGTTTTTAGACCCTTACCAACTGCCAGTCCTACAGTATGTTGACATTTTGTGCTCTGAAGTTCAAGGTTAACTGTTTTAATTTTACTATATTTTAAGAAATCTTCCTATCCAAAGTTACATGGCATAAGTATTTAACCCCTGTGTTTGGACAGATAAAAAATAACATAATTTTGAAGAACAATAATTTAAATATCTATCACATTTTCACAAACTCAAACTATCACAAACTCACTTACTTCCTTTTTTTGTTATGGTCTGTACAGGGCCTCATCCTCTGGTTAATTTATGACCCTGTTCAGTATGCATTGACAACACTGATGCAATGTCTGTGCAATTTTAACATACACTTGGCATATTATTAAATCAGAGCATGGGTGAAATAAAAAAATTATTAATCCATAACAAAAACAGGTTGTGTGATCAATTTGACTCCAGGCCAAACATTCATATGCTGAATCATAATGCAGAATCATGATTACATTGTATTAAAAAAGGGAATTTGGCAAAGCTGTCATTGTGGCATTTCACATGATGAAATCATTGGACATATTTTTCCTAGTAATCACTAGATTACCTGAATAAAAGTCCTCCAAAATCATTCCCAAAATACCTAGAGTGATTTTCATTTACTCTATTTATATATATCTTCAAAGCTCAACTATATTAATCATTATTATTCTGAAGCCTCCGATTTCAGAGCAGAGAGTTGAAATATAGGCCATTGTCATCGTACCACTTTCCTCTGGAGAACAGCAGGGTGAGGTGGAAGTGTGAGGTCGGCACAGGGTGAAGGCTGAGTTCTTGACTCTGTTGCCAGGATGAGGAGAGTTTATTTCAGAAACTGATTGAAAATTCCAAGTTACTGTCGCCGGTCTCAGGAGCTCTGTTTAAATGCCAGAGCAGCTCTCAATGCATGACAATCGTAGTGATTTCCCCTGGCAACGCTCTTATAAAAGTGAGCACTCACCCTAAAAGTCCTCCACCAAGAGCGCACAGAGAGCAAGAGGTCTATGGGAAAGTCAGGTTCTGAGAAATCTTTAGCTTTTATTTGAGGTTTTGTATTAGACCAGGGCAAGATTCACAACCAACACAACAGAGGTGACTAGAAGCATGGGCTTTTGGATTTAATGCCACATTGTGACATTTAGTGGATTGACCTTAATTCAGTTTGTGGGAGTGAGTGTTGGCTGAAATGGCATGTTGACGCATTTAGTGCCTCAACCTTGATGTGACATTACGGTTTAAAAGTGTTTGTTAAAGACTTGCCGCTGTGTGTGTGTGTGTACCTCACAGCGAGTGTTCTGTAGTGTATGTGTTGTATCTTTAAGATGCCCTTGGGCCAACTTCCCACTCTAAATACCTTTATATACTTACACGCACATACAACATACATCTCCACCTGCATGGCAACACACTGGGTCTTACCTGCTTACAAATTCCCTTTTTCCCTCTGACATTTGCAGTCAATAATCTGGAGATAACAACATGCTTTGAATAACAAAGCTGCACTGTCAAACATTTTCTAACTTGCCTTGCTCTTGCTGTCTTAGTGTATCTCGTTTCATACCTCTCTCCTCTCTTCTCAATTCTTGCTCCTTTTAATTAGTAGAAATATGGTGGAAGAAATGTGAAATGAGATGCTTTGCTGGTGAAAAATGGTCCCTTAGACAGAAGTGTACGCTCACAGTCAGAAAAGTTTAACTTCTAAGCACATTCAACCGAACAAAGAAAAAAATCAGGTTACTGAACGCTTTCCACATATGAACACATTGAAGTTTGAAATTTGATTTAGCTAAATAACATGTATCACAAATGTAGGGTTGTTATACTAATAAAGTCTGTATTGTTTGGTTAATAGCTATGTGTAGCTACTAATTGGATGGACAGTTTAATACAAAGCATATTTAAATTTGCTCATAACCTCACATCCATTCTGAATATAGCCTTGCAGCCTATTCTGACTAAAAACTGCATACTTACACCATGTCACTTGGTTTGCAGTGGAAAGCCAACCCAGCAAGCAATAGATGTCATTTCACCATCACTCAGTTAACTATAGATCCGATATAGTCTGGCTATGAGTAACCCACTTTTAGCCAAAATAACCTTGAATTTGGTTACATGCCAATTAATATTAAAATTTGCCAAAATACGTGATGTATGATATTCCATCATGTAAGCAAAGTCAACAGTGATTACAAGGTGTTTGGTTTAATTTATTTGACATGTTCTATGCGTAGCCTGTGCATAGCCACGACTGATGACTAGTCTATTCTTTGGCTATGGTTAGACATCTATAAAATTTTCACTTACAGCCCAAATTTAGTTTGTTTTAGCCTAGAAGTCAGGGCTGTGTTTGGACGGCTATTAGACGTCTTGTAAACGCAAAATTGCTTGCTGGGAAATAGCCACACCCACAATTAAATCTCATTGGATTGAAGCACCGGTCTTCATGTATTACACATCAAACATGGATGAGCAGAAAGAGACTGTGACAGTTTAATGTCAAATATTATCTGGAAAATCCCTCAGGTTCCACAAGAAAAATTATAAAAAGGCAAGCATCCCCATGTGTCAGTAGCAACTATGCATAATTTTTGCCTATGTGTTATTTCCAGACTATCATAATAAAGTGTTGTTGTTTTTACTATTCCTCATGCTTTTTACGGTTTGCAATGAAGACCTTTTTGTGTTCCACTGCTCTGTCTTTTAATTGTTTTTCTATGTACATTTGTGGTAGTAGACATCTTTGGTCATTGCAGTGTGTCTCATGTGTGAACGGCACATTTTTCAAATGCCAATATGTTCAACCTTTTTTTTTGCATTCTTTTCCATTCTGCTGTGCTGCGTCTCACTGCTTTTGAATACAAAACGCGTCCTGAGTGAATGACATGAAGGTCTGTCTGACCGACATCTTAATCAAAACATTTGTTGCTGTTTTTGCCTGCCATTTAGGGACGGGTTTATGGTGAAAATTGCACAGAGTTATACGCGTTCCTGGGTCAACATATTTTGTTAATCCTGGAACAACATTAGTACTGTCCGAAAATTAGGTCCTAACTGTATAACTACCCCTAAACCTAACCCTACCCATAAGTTATCCCTAAAATCAGAGGGAAATGATTGGTGAACAACACTGATGTAGAAGCTCGTAACCCTGGTTATAAGCCTAAACTTGACATAAACTGTAAACTTGTCCCTTAAATTTAATTGGTTAATTGGAATGTTGTTCCAGGATCAAAAAAAGATGTTGATCCAGGAACATGTTGTTAAAATCAGGATCTGTGGAGCCAGCCAATCAGATTGGAACTGCTGATTTTAATAATAGTGTTTGCACGTTTTGTGCACAATATGCATCATATGATCATTGAATTGACTGTAAATGATGTATTTACATGCCATTTGAGGCTGAGACTTTTTAGAATGCAATAATATTACATTTAAAGGAATTCAAGAGGAGTACAATTCAGGATAAAGAGGCTAAGAAAAAAATAAAGATGACAAAGATGAATAAAACAAAACTGTAGCAAATTAAGTGGCTGCTTGTAAAGTTTGACATATTGAAGGATATTGTTTGGCCTATTTGTCTATCTTAAACTTAACAGTGGCTGTGAAACAACAAGAATTGATTGAAAATGTACGTGTGTACATGAGAGAGAGATTGTTCATTCATTCATGCATGTATACGTGTACAGGGTGCTGAAATTAAAAATGGACTATGAAATACCCCATGACATATGAGAATTATAGATACCTTGGGCACAAGTTGTCTTATGTCACACTCTCTCTCCCCTTGAGAGAGAGGGCGATTTCTCTGAGTAAGAGAAAGAGAGAGAGGAAATGAGAAATAATCTTGCCAGTCCAGACCAATGGGCTGTGGCTATGCAAGGCAGGTTTAAAGTTAGAGTGAAGTGAAGTGCACATTTGCATTTAAATCCATCTGACCTGCAAAAGCACCGTTCCCCATCTCAAAAACAAGACAATTACAGCCAATTACCAGTATCCATTTCCCCTTCTCTTTTTCATTTTTGAGTTGTTCATGCATGCAAAAAAGAAAATGTCTGAATGATTCTGTCATTTGTGACAATTACAGATGATCCACTGAAGCGAAACGACTATCTCTGACACTGAAATGGTTTAATTTATTTATTTTTCTAGTCTCCGAGCGAGAGTGACTTAGAGAAGCATGAGAAGTGTGTGTCTGCGTGTGGAAGCTGAAGGCAAAGTTTGGAACAGTTTCTGAAGCTTTTAACATCAGTCTGAAGGCTTGCACAAGGTCTGCATGCACGTTGCATCTGGAGCATGTAGATATTTCTCTGTGCTTCTGCTTCTCTCTCAGAACTCTCCCTCAGTTAGCAAGATTTAGGAAGAAAACGAGACAAATCCGTTTGCTTGTATCAAAAGCAGCCTTATTCAATCACGCTCTGCAACACGCAGCTTTGTGCCATGATATTTATTTATTTATTTCCTCTATCAAATAATTGACAGCACATTCTGCTTGGTGCCGTAGGATCTTTGGAGCTGGTGTGTGATGCCGTGAAGGTGATGTTGCCAGTGTTGAAGCAGCATTTGATAGTCTATCTCACCATTTTGAAATGTAAATAGATTCAGTCAGAGGCCATATATATGGGAGAGGTGTAATGAAGGATCAGGGATGGAAAAACAGGCTTTAAACACTTCAAACATACCCTCCCATCACCACCACCACCATTGCCACCTCTCAGTCGCGAGAGTTCTTGTCGAAGCAAGGGATTTGCAAGTATTCTAGTAATCCATTTCAATCCAATGTTCTGCATTGACAGGAAACTTGTCATGTGATTGAAGCACAGTGTTACTGTGAGCTAGTGTGGAACATTGGTGATTTAGACTGGAAACTCAACTTTCCGACCATCTTTCCTCTTCTCTCTTCCCATTTCATTGTTTCCAAAGGGAGCTCAACCTCCCCCCCCCCCCCCCCCCCTATCTTCTGATTAGGATAGTTAACCAAGCAAGTGTGAGGAGACGGGGTGGTGGTGGGACTGCCCAATGTTCTTCAGAAAAATTCTTCAGGTCCTGCAAATTCTTCAGTTTTCCAGCATCTTTTGCATATTTGTACCCTTTCCAGTAGTGACTGTATGATTTGAATGTTTCATGTTTCCTTCTGGAGCATCAGTGAATGTTTGAACCTTTTTTAATAGTTATGTTTGAGTGTTTATTTATCCTTAGTGTGAAAAGATGGATCTTCAAATCATACAGTTACTGCTGGAAAGGGTTCAAATATGCAGGAAAACCTGAAGGAGGGAACGGAGACGTTACGTTGACGTGTGTGTGTGTGTGTGTGTGTGTGTGTTAATCAAATCAAACTTGTAGGTCCATTAAAAACAAATATCCCATCCAGACATCACTTTTGGACACTATATACATTGGTAAACAGTAAAATACACATATATAATCATGCATACTGTAGTATAAGGATACAAAATTTAAAAAAGGCTTAACTTTTAAAGTGAGGAGATAACACTTCCCTTACATTTTGTTATTGACGTCAATGGTTGTGTATCCAATCAAATTCTATGGTGAAAATTAATTTGGAGTGGTTTTCTTTTTAATAAGCCACTTTTTAACCTCTCTATGCAAATTGGCCCCTTAATTGCCGACCCTTAAAAATCCTAAAATCACCACAAAGCACTGCAATTTCTGGTCTTACTAGTTTTCTTTTTTCCATTTTACCACTCTTATTTTGAGAAAGAGGGTTATTCATTTGGCCAGAGAGAGGCTATTAGCACTAATTATGAGTGAGGTGTAGTGTGGAAGAGTGTTCACTCATTACTCGCAGATGAAGGGGCAGAAACAGAGGCTCACAGAAGGAGAATGATAGAGAGGAACGAGGGAGAGAGATTTATAGAGAGTAGCGGTATGTCTGAGAACTTCCCAGGGGGGTTGGTAGTTAATGTACTCTCTCTCTCTCTCTCTCTCTCTCTCTTTTCATTGTCTTAAATGACAGGGCATAGCTTATAAGTTTCCTGAAATTAGAAAACTCACATCAATGAACACATTTTTGAACACATGTTCAGAAAAATATCCCTTGACTGTATCTCTAAATTAAAAACTGAATGAATAACAGCTCTTGACGCAATCCAAATAAACAAATTCACAGAGAGAGCACAGTTATAATGAAAGCATCCAGAGGCTGTTGTTTCAGGTTATTCCCAGATGCGGTTTTGTTGGAGAAATGGAATGTTACTTGATTTGATATTTTTTCAACAAATAATTACGAAGGAACGGACTGATGTCCTCAAAAAGCACTTGCAGTACACTTAGGACCCCTGAGTACAATACTGTGTACTTCAGCTTCCTGTTATATGATAGTGTTTCACTTTACCTCATACTTTTCATGACTCTTTTGAACATGATTGACCTGGAAACTGAGAGTGTGAGGCAGCTGGTACAAGTATCATCTACAAAATGACTGATTGTGTCATTTCCTCTTGAATGCAAATAACTACTGTAGATGTGTTACCCGCTGTTTATCCAAACATGGTTTGGTCTTACTGCAGCTACATTCGAAGTTAAATGATTTTATGAGCTCAAAGTTGTCTTTCTTTATCTTAAGCATCCAGAAAGGTACTAAATCTTGAATGATGCCACAATGAAACCACACTCTTCTTTCCTTGCATTATTCATTTGCTCACTGTATAGCTCTAGTTTGTTTCTTGCTGGTTTGTTTACTCTGCATAAGGAAAGTGGCAAGAGGGTTTAAGGGTCTGGTAAAAATGTATATATTATACACAAATGTATATTTTAAAACGCTTCTGTTCTCCATTGTCTGGTAAAAATTACAATTTTAAACCCCCTTCCCAATTATCTGGAAAATAGTGATTGCTTAATAATATTGCCTACTGTTGGTTTGATTAAGTGGCCAAGACTGCTACTGCATGAATCATTTCACATAGAAATATGGAGGGGCACTGGAACCGCCATGGGGTCAAATTTACCCATAGCTGTTTTTCAAATGTACATAACAGATTTTCAATAAAATATCCAAGTCTCCAAGATTGACTTTTACTAAAATTGTGTTATTTAAGTTGTTAAAAAAATTGTTAAGATAAAACCAGATTTTAAAAAACGGGGCATTTATAACTATTAGCGCCAACGGGTCAAATTTACCCCTATAATTCCTTTATTATATAGGAATATTTTTAATATTTCCTTTATTTTCACATTTATTTCTGTTTGAGCAACGTGTAGGCTTACTGTAAACGGTCACACAATGCACAGTCAAATGAAGATGTTTTAGCCTATTCATAAATGTTCAAACTTTAAATGAATTATTCCTTCTTTTTTTTTTTTATTCCTTTTTTTTCCTTTTTTTGTGTGTATTGTTTGCTACTGTGTTGCTATATATTTAAGTCTGCCCGTTTCCTGAAAAATAAAAATTTTCATGATTACCCCAAGTTTATTGGTGTTGTTCTCTTATTCAAATTATAAATGATATAACTAAACAAATTAATAGTGAATTAGGTGAAACTGTGCGCTTGAATTTGTCGTTGCACATGTCATATATATATATATATATATATATATATATATATATATATATATATATCGTATGTCATCCTTTGTCATACATCCTATGCAGTGCAGTGGATTATTATTGCTCTTTATTGTCTATTTAGGGTATTTAGTAATTTAAATAACATCTTAATATGTAATTATTAATGACATTTTATTAATATTACACCACCCAAATATGTATTTATTTCCTTCTAATTCTCGTTGCAGGCTGATTTAGCCATATTTACCTAAAAGTGGTTTGTGTAACCTGCTTAAAATAGCATAAAAAAATAGGACAGAAACATAGTTGATGACTAAAAAAAATCATTTCATGACTCTAGACATTACTTTTTGAAGTCAAGGGCATAATACAGTGACATATTATGTTTTTTAGCCGTATCAAAACAGTAATCATCTGCATGGGTAAATTTTACCCGCTAGCGGTTTAAGGTATACAGCGACCCCTGGCGGTTCTAGTATTAATATTCTAGTGTACAATGTAATGTTTTAAAGTACAGTTTTGCAATATAATATATAAAATGTTAAAATTGTTATAAAGTCTTTAAAATAGTAAAATTAACATAAATCAAATATAAACTATAAATAAATAAAATGTATATATAAATGTTAAATTAAATGTAATTAATTAAACTTAATTCAATTATAACCATAATTTATATTTCATATATATAAATTCTAAAATAATTTTAACTAATGTATACTTTTAAATATACATTTTATATTAAATGTTAATATTTTTGAATATATTTAATAAAATAAAAAACAATTATACATTTTAATATTTTGGTTATTGTCACAAATGCTTTTCAACCCTAATTCACATTCTGCAAGGTTTAAGGTCTGCTATTTTCATTCCCATCCATCTCCAAAGGGAGTTCTTTCATGCAAATCCATTTGTCTCTAGGGGGAGAGATGAGTTATTCCTGCTACTCTCTTTGTGAGTCTCCCAGTGCTTTTTTTTTGGTCCCCAAAACACTTTATAGCTACCAACAATTTGGGGTATTAATGTGCAGCACATGAGTCATTGCTTCGCCTGAATGCTTTCTGTGGCAAGTGGCATACTCTGTCCTTTAAAGATGCATCCAAAATAAATGGCCTTGTTCTTGTTGACTTGAATGCAGAAATAGTACATTCATTTCACTCTAAGATGGCTGGGGTTGAAGCTAAGTGACCTAGCAATGCTATCTTTGTGCTAGTGCTGCAGTGCAGATGCCTTGGATGACACAGCAGGTGAATTAACACTAAAATATACACTGTCTTGTGTGTCTAGAGTGATTTTAGATTCAGACCCCAAGTTTTCTGGCTTTATGGGCATCATCCATCCGAGGCCTCTGTCCTCCATTGAGCTATCCAGGGAGGGGGCAGGTTAAGTATTTATGAGAGATGGAGGAAAAACTCGCTTCAGTCCAGGCAGAGGTAATGGAGGCGAGCGAGAGTGGCCGTAGACGTTAGCAGCTGACCTTTTGCCACAAAGACGCAGCATGAATTCTTCATTACTGCTCTATGGTGACTTCCATCTCATTTTTGAATGTAACGTCTTCCAAGGAGACCAATTAGCATTGATCATTTTGTTGTAATAGCATAGTTATGGAGATGTCGCATGCATGCTGATGTAACTGCCAATTCCTGCATGAAGAGTCCTTGTTTCAAATGTGATGGGAGTCCGGGACTCCTTTAGGGTCTCATATTAAACACTCCTGATGATCTTGATGAAGCAAAAATATGAGCAAATAAAAGATTTAATCCTGATAGATGCATAATGATGGAGTAATTTTGTCTGTGCGTGTGTGTGTGTGTGTGTGTGAGAGAGAGAGAGAGAGAGAGAGAGAGAGAGAGAGAGATCCTGGTAAACTCTACTTTAAGAGGACAAAATGCCCCCACAATGATGAAAATACCCAAAATCCTTGTCCATGTGGGGACATTTTTTGGTCCCCATGAGAAAAACAGCTTATAAATCATACTAAGTTATGTTTTTTTCGAATATCGAAAAATGCAGAAAGTTTTCTGTGATGGGTAGGTTTAGGGGTGGGGTTAGGGTTTGGGGATAGAACATACAGTTTGTACAGTATAAAAATCATTATGTCTATGTAAAGTCCCCATAAAACATGAAAACCCAACGTGTGTGTGTGTGTGTGTGTGTGTGTCTGCATGTGCATACTTTAAATTCCTTTAATATCCCTACTACCTGATAGATGTCACTGAGCTAGGTGTCTTGAGAAGTCATTTTACATTTTTAAGAACTCTTTTTTTTTTTAAATGTATCACTTTACAATAATGGTTTAATTTATTAACATTCGTTAACTACATTAGTGCATCAGAAGAATGGAGGGGGCATTATTAATAATACATCTTAATAGTAAAAGTATTTATAAATAAAAACTTTGTACAAATTAAGGATTTTTTGTGCCAGTTTAACAAATGTAATGTGATTGCTGTGTCGGAGACTTGGCTTGATAACAAGAAAGTAGATGTAGATGTAGAACTCTAGATGTAGAACTGGAAGGATATAATTTGTTTACAATTAACATCATAGAGTTGATAAAAAAGGAGGAGGAGTTGCTTTGTATGTTGACAGCGTTAAAATGCAGTGTGATTAAAAGTATGTCAATGACTATAGAAAATATTTTGGAATGCTTCACTATAGAAATTGACATTGAAAAATCGAACAATGTAATTATTAGTTGTGTGATTAGAACACCAGGAACATGTATTGATACATTTATGAATAAATTAATTGGTGTATTAGATAAATGGAATGAGAATAAGGTACAAATTATATGTGGAGATTTTAACATTGATTTGTTAAATCCAAATGGACATAAGAGGACAACAGATTTTATTGATGAAGTGTATAGTAAAGGTCTATTTCCTGTGATTACAAAACCAAGTAACAACTGACACGCCTACACTAATAGGTAATATACACCGATTAGGCATAACATTATGACTACCTTTCTAATATTGTGTTGGTCCTCCTTTTGCTGCCAAAACAGCCCTGACCCGTCGAGACATAGACTCCATTAGACCCCTGAAGGTGTGCTGTGGTATCTGGCACCAAGATGTTAGCAGCAGATTCTTTAAGTCCTGTAAGTTGCGAGGTGGGGCCTCCATGGATCGGACTTGTTTGTTCAGCACATCCCACAGATGCTCGATCGGATTAAGATCTGGGGAATTTGGAGGCCAAGTCAACACCTCAAACTTGTTGTTGTGCTCCTCAAACCATTCCTGAACCATTTTTGCTTTGTGGCAGGGCACATTATCCTGCTGAAAGATGCCACAGCCACCAGGGAATACTGTTTCCATGAAAGGGTGTACATGGTCTGCAACAATGCTTAGGTAGGTGGTACGTGTCAAAGTAACATCCACATGGATGGCAGGACCCAAGGTTTCCCAGCAGAACATTGCCCAAAGCATCACACTGCCTCCGCCGGCTTGCCTTCTTCCCAAAGTGCATCCTGGTGCCATGTGTTCTCCAGGTAAGCGACGCACCCGGCCATCCACATGATGTAAAAGAAAACGACCAGACCACCTTCTTCCATTGCGCCGTGGTCCAGTTCTGATGCTCACTGTTGGCACTTTCGGTGGTGGATAGGGGTCAGCATGGGCACCCTGAATGGTCTGCGGCTATGCAGCCCCATACACAACAAACTGCGATGCACATTCTGATACCTTTCTATCAGAACCAGCATTAACTTCTTGAGCAATTTGTGCTACAGTAGCTTGTCTGTTTGATTGGACCACACGGGCCAGCCTTCGCTCCCCACGTGCATCAATGAACCTTGGCCGCTCATGACCCTGTCGCCGGTTCACCACTGTTCCTTCCTTGGACCACTTTTGATAGATACTGACCACTGCAGAACGGGAACACCCCACAAGAGCTGCAGTTTTGGAGATGTTCTGACCCAGTTGTCTAGCCATCACAATTTGGCCCTTGTCAAACTCACTCAAATCCTTATGCTTGCCCATTTTTCCTGCTTCTAACACTTCAACTTTGAGGACAAAATGTTCACTTGCTGCCTAATATATCCCACCCACTAACAGGTGCCGTGATGAAGAGATAACGTCTCGGTTACGTATGGTAACCCTCGTTCCCTGAAGGAGGGAACGGAGACGTACGTCGGACGTCACCGACGAATTGGGATCACTTCTGGGAGCCCCTATCAACTTCGAGATATAGAGAACGGGCCAATGGCCATTGGCGTGCGAGATTTGCATCTCGCGCTCCGCCCCGCGCTGCGGGTATAAACAGGAGGCGAATGCAGCGCACTATTGTTTTTCACTGAGGAGCCGAACTAGTGACTCGGCCATGCAGTGATGGTACAGCAACTGTGGCGACGGGACGTACGTCTCCGTTCCCTCCTTCAGGGAACGAGGGTTACCATACGTAACCGAGACGTTCCCTTTCAGTCGGTCACGTTCGACGTACGTCGGACGTCACCGACGAATTGGGATCCCTTTGGAAAACGCCACAGTTACTACCACTTCCAGCGCCCAGCGAGAGCCCCTCAGACCCCGTCTGTTCCGGGTGGGGAATTCACGCAGGGAAGTCACACTGCTGTTCCGCAAGACCCACTTCAGCAGACTATTGGATAACGCTGGGAAGCGTGCCCAGAGGGACGCTGCGGAAGCCACATCATGCCCGAAGGGAGTTACCATGTGGAAAATACACGTATGGACTGGCCGTGGGCAGTGCAACATACGGAAGTCCCAGGGGTGGCCCCGGCCAAACAGGCGGGGGAACAACACCTAACTGAGACGGCAGAGAGCTCTGCCGAGGGAAACACACGGGCTCGCCGTAGGGAGCCGTACCGTGGAAGAATACACATATGGGACCGCCGTGGGGGTCACAACATATGAAACCCAGCCTAACACAAGTTCCACCAATGCATACGAGTGTTAGACCTGGCGTCGGACGCTCCGCCACATCCGACTGCCGCGGGTTGCGGAGGACTCAACAGGGTTCGCCGTTCTGGGGAACTCGACTGGAGCATATAAGCGCACGTATCCGTTCCAAAGGGAAGGGAGTGGCGCAGCAAGCCGACACTTAGAACGGGCACTTCGGTGTTACTGACTATGGGAAGCGAGCACACAGGAAGATACCGGCTCTACACGGAGGCTATAAAATCTAGCGAACGTGTTAGGTGTCGCCCAGCCCGCAGCTCTACAATATCTGTCAGCGAGGCGCCACGAGCCAACGCCCAGGAAGAAGCTACACCCCTAGTGGAGTGGGCTCTTAACCCGAGCGGGCAGGGCACGTCTTGGGTTTGGTACGCCAAGACGATGGCATCCACTATCCAGTGGGCCATCCTCTGCTTGGAGACAGCCTTTCCCTTCTGCTGGCCTCCATAACAGACGAAGAGCTGTTCTGAGGTCCTGAAGCTTTGCGTTCTGTCCACGTAAGTCCGCAGAGCGTGGACTAGACAGAGAAAAGCTAGGGCTGGGTCTGCCTCCTCCGAAGGCAGCGCTTGCAGGCTCACCACCTGGTCCCGGAAGGGAGAGGTGGGAACCTTGGGCATAAATCCGGGCCGGGGTCTCAGGATTACATGAGAGTTACCGGGCCCGAATTCCAGGCACAATTCGTCGACCGAAAATGCCTGCAGGTCCCCTACCCTCTTGATAGAGGCCAATGCAGTCAGGAGTACTGTCTTCAGAGACAGGATTTTTAACTCAACTGACTGCAAAGGCTCAAAGGGCGCCCTCTGCAGTGCGGTTAGCACCAGAGTTAAGTCCCAAGAGGGTATAGAGGGAGAGCGAGGTGGTTTTAGTCTCCTCGCCCCCCTCAGGAACCTGACGATCAGATCGTGCTTCCCTAGAGACTTACCACCTACCATGTCATGATTAGCGGCAATAGCGGCAACATAGACTTTGAGGGTGGAGGGAGACAGCCTTCGCTTCAACCCGTCCTGTAGGAAGGAAAGCACAGAACCGACCGAACATCTCCGGGGGTCTTCTCAGCGAGAAGAACACCAGTCGACGAACAGGTTCCACTTCAACGCATAGAGGCGCCTCGTAGAGGGAGCTCTAGCGGAAGTGATGGTGTCTACCACAGCCTGTGGTAGGCCACCTAGGGTGCCATAGGGTGCCCCGTCTCTGAGTCAGGAGGTCCTTCCTCAGAGGAATGGGCCAGGGAGGTGCTGTCGCGAGAAGCACTAGTTCCGGGAACCAAGTCCGGTTGGGCCAATACGGAGCGACCAACAGGACTTGCTCCTCGTCCTCCCTGACCTTGCACAGAGTCTGTGCAAGAAGGCTCACTGGGGGAAACGCATACTTGCGTAGGCCCCGGGGCCAGCTGTGTGCCAGCGCATCCGAGCCGAGGGTCCCCTCGGTCAGGGAATAAAACAACTGGCAGTGGGTCGTGTCTGGGGCGGCAAACAGGTCTACCTGTGCGGTCCCGAAGCGACTCCAGATCAGCTGGACCACCTGGGGATGGAGTCTCCACTCTCCGGGGAGCACTGGCTGTCGTGAGAGCTCGTCGGCCGCACGATTGAGCAGGCCCGGAATGTGAATGGCACGAATCGACCTCAGATGCTTCTGACTCCATAGGAGGAGATGGCGGGCGAGTTGTGACATGCGACGGGAGCGTAGACCACCCTGTTTGTTAATGTACGCAACGGCCGCAGTGTTGTCCGTACGGACCAGAACGTGCTTGCCTAGTAGCGGCGTTTTGAAGCGGCCCAGCGCAAGACGAACTGCTAACAACTCGAGGCAATTGATATGCCATTGCAGTTGAGGCCCCGTCCACAGACCCGAAACTGCAAGCCCGTTGTACGTGGCACCCCAGCCGGTGGATGAGGCATCCGTGGAGACAACAGCATGCCTGGACACTTGTTCTAGGGAAACTCCTGCCCGTAGAAACGAAGGGTCCGACCACAGGCTGAAGGTTTGGCGGCACCTCGGAGTCACGGGGACACGGAGGGATCCGCTGTGCCACGCCCATCTCAGGACTCGGTCGTGTAGCCAGCGTTGAAGCGGTCTCATATGAAGCAATCCGAGCGCCGTTACAGCGGCTGCGGATGCCATATGCCCCAGGAGCCTCTGAAAATGTTTCAGTGGTACCGCTGTCCTGCATTTGAACGAATTCAAGCAGTTCAACACCGACTGGACACGCTCCTCTGTGAGATGCGCTGTCAGATTGACCAAGTCCAGCTCCATACCGAGAAAAGAGATCCTCTGCACGGGGCAGAGTTTGCTCTTTCCCCAGTTGACCCGAAGTCCCAACAGGCTGAGGTGACGGATCACAGTGTCTCTGTATTCACACAACAGGGACAGTCCTGAAGGGAACGACCTTCAGGTCGATCGCTGCAAACCAATCTTGGGGACGGATGTACTCGAAAGTGCACTTCTGCGTCAACATCTGAACGGGCGGTTTGTGAAGGGCCCGGTTCAGGACTCACAGGTCCAAGATTGGTCATAACCCACTGCTTTTCTTGGGCACAATGAAGTAGGAGTTATAGAACCCCAACTTCATGTCGGCTGGAGGGACCGGCTCCAATCGCATCCTTCGCCAGTAGGACTTCGATCTCTTTCCACAAGATAGGTGTCGCAGCTCCACACAACAGTGAAGTGGATGCCCAGAACTTGGGAGGATGCCGTGCGAACTGAATTGCGTAGCCGAGCCTGGTGGTGCAGGTGAGTCAGCGGGACCGTCCTGGAAGTGCTAGCTAGGCTTCCGGAAACCGTACCATGAACACACCCGCCCCACAGACGTACCCGCAGTAGGGCAGCGAAGTGGAGGGCAGGGACCCGACCCAAGAGGCACAGCGTCCTGAAGTGGGGTCTGAGTGCGCACGCAGCACCTACCTGCCCCCACGGTTGGACGGAGGGTATGAGAGAAGGCATGGTAGCGTTCTCAAGCCATACGCTGCGGTCCGCTGGCGACTGAAGGAGGGGCAGAGAGTGGCAAGGCTTTGTGGCGTCACACACTGCCTACCTCACCTCCTTCCTCAGCGGGGAACAAGAGTGGCGAGGCATAGCGTCGCGCACTGCCGTCCTCACACCGCTGAGAAGAGGGGAATGAGAGTGGCAAGGCTCCCCGGCGTCGCACACTGCCATTCTCGCCCTCTTGTGGGGAGGGGAATGAGAGCGGCGCGGCTTCATAGCGTCACACGCTGCCATTCCTGAACTCCCGAGACCCAGAGGTATTGGAACTGCTCTTAAGAATTTGGGTACCACTGGCTGTAACACCGGTGGCGGAACAAAATTTAGCAATGATTCTCCACCCGGCCCTCCTCCGGGGAAGAGCAGCTTCTACCAAGTCCAGGTCACCCGTCTCAGCTGACTGGCAGCCAAGACGGGTGGCATCGTGGGATGCCCATGGCGAGCAGACTGAGGGGTTCCATCTGCTTTGCACTGTGGAGGACTGCTGCACAGTCACCGACAGTGTCGCCGAAAAGGGTCACCTTGTGAGATGTGAGCATCGAGAGAGCGTACTCTGGCGACGTCTCACACCCCTGCAAGGTAGCCCAAGGGTGTTTCTGGACCAGGGTGGACATTGTCTGGCCAAGGGCCAGCGCTGTGACTTTAAATGTAAATCAGTCACTGTGCGCAGCTCAACCTCAGCTCAGAACTACCCTCGTGCACTAAGAGCGCAGGGCGGAGGTGGCCTGCCAGTGGCACTGCCACCTCACCGATGAGGGTAGTGAGAGAGAGGAAAACTTTATCCAGATTATGGCACCATTGGCACCCCATATTTTGGCACCAAATAGTTCCACACTGCCAAAGCTTTCCAATGCACATCCGGGAAAAAGGCAAGGGGGCGGGCAAGGCGATTTACGCGTTGCACTACGCCTCAGCCACCCAGGAAAGCATGGCTGTCAAGTCTGAATCTGATTCAGCATGAGCACACACCATTATAGTGGGAAACTCAGCATCATCTTCATTTTCAGCTTATAACAGCCCTCTCTCCGATGCAGCGATTGACATCTGTCCTCTGCTAGAGCCCCAGATGAAACGCTAGGTCCCCTTTGTTTTTTTATTTTTTTAAATTTTTTTTTTTGGAACCAGCAATCCCACCTGTAAGCTACCAGCAGGCATGCAAGACTGTGAGCGTGGCCGTCGAGACGGCACACGGCGCGCTGAACACTCAAGCCCCTATGAAGAAGGCAAGACGAACAACGCGCCGACGTGGTCATGCTCTCATGAGAGAACATGAACCACCCACGAACACAGTCTCAGCATGCTTGCGATGCGATAGAGGAGTGAGGGCCCACGGAGATGTACTCGGCAGGGAAGCCCCACTGTAATCCTCAGGTCACCAAGGCTTATTAGCCGAAGTAGCCCCTTTCTGGTGCACCAGAAAAGAAACTAGATCGGGGAATAGGCGAAGGGACTCAACCCCGTTTGAGGTTAAGTCTCGACCGCGCATCTAAAGCGCCGAGTGACGCGCTGGGTTGCCGTGACAACCCGCGCTGTCAGCCGGCAGCTAGACGGCACACGGCGCGCTGAACACTCAAACCCTCACGAGGAAGGCGAGACGAACAACGCGCCGACGTGATCCCGTTCTCCTGAGAGAACATGGATCACCCACGAACGCAATCTCAACATGCTTATGCGAGAGGGATCGTGGCCGTCAAAGGACAGGAAACAACCGCATCCAGAAACGCACGGGTGGAATGACGTCTTGAAAAAGACGCAGTGTCACACCCGCGCTGCTCTTTTAGAAGAAAGCTCTTTTAAATGTGCTGAAGCACCCAGGAACGACCGCGGCAAAACACAGGAGAGTAGTGCAGCCTGTGTATGCACTCACCGTTGGGAACGCTCTCACCAAACCAACAGTGCTGTAAAAACAGCAGTTTATCACTGTATCAGTGAGCTCGCGGCCGCCGCTGATCGTGCCTTCTCTCCCAGCACTCAAAGAAGCGTCTTCTCTCTTTCTCTCTCTTTCTCTCTCTGCTGAAGCAGGAACAGTCTCCTTCATCAACACCGTGTTCGGCTCCGAAGTGAATGACAATAGTGCGCTGCATTCGCCTCCTGTTTATACCCGCAGCGCGGGGCGGAGCGCGAGATGCAAATCTCGCACGCCAATGGCCATTAGCCCGTTCTCTATATCTCGAAGTTGATAGGGGCTCCCAGAAGTGATCCCAATTCGTCGGTGACGTCCGACGTACGTCGAACGTGACCGACTGAAAGGGAATCAGTGTTATTCACTTCACCTCATAATGTTATGCCTGATCGGTGTATATATATATACAAATGAAATTGGACGAGAAATTGTAGGAGGATTATTTATAAATGATATGACTGATCATCTTCCAGTTTTTGCAATCTTTCAAAGATTATTTAAAAAAAAACAACTAATGAAAATAGGAGAAATAATTGTAAAATTATTCGACATAGAACACCAGAAGCCATTGCAAAAATGATGACAAACCATGGATTACTAAGGGAATAGAAAGGACATGTAAAAAGAAAAATGCATTATATAGAAAATTTATAATAACTTGAACAAGACAAGCAGAAAATAAATATAAGGTATATAAAAATAAACTAATAAGTATTATAAGATTTATCAAAAAGGACTATTATTATAAATTATTGGAGAGGCACAAGAGTAATACTCAGATAATACATAATAGTATAATTTAAATAAATACTGGAAAAGTAGATTACCCAAATTATTTTGTAAATGATGATTCAAGAATTATAAATAAAGTGAATGACATTGTCAATAAATTCAGTATATTTAAGAGTATTTTGTAAATATTGGATATAATTTAGCAAAAGAGATTGTAGAGCTGAGAACTGATGATATGGTAGATGAAGTGAATATTTCTAGTAATATTCCTTCAATATTTATTAGGGGAGCTGATGAAAAGGAAATACTTATTGTAGTAAAGGGAAGTTACAATTACAATAAGTAGTAAAGTCTATTTATTGTAATGATATCGATATGTCATTATTAAAAAATATTATAGAATATATAGTAAAACCATTTACACATATTTGTAATCAGTCATTTTTAACAGGTATATTTCCAAATAATATGAAAACAGGTAAAGTTATTCCTATTTTTAAAAGTGGGGATAGACATCTCTTTTCCAACTACAGACCAATATCTCTGCTTTCCCAGTTCTCAAAAATGTTAGAGAAATTGTTTGAGATTTCCACTTCAATGGATAATAATGAATATACTGTGGGGGTGTTTCTAGATTTTAAAAAAGCTTATTAATGATGAAATTGGAAAGATATGGTATAAGAGGAATTGCTTACTCTTGATTAAAAAGTTACCTTGATAACAGATATAATTTGTACAAATAAATAATGTTAAATCAGATCTTTTGAGAGTCACTTGTGGTGTTCCACAAGGTTCAGTGTTAGGCCCGAAATTGTTTGTACTATATATAAATGATTTTTTAACGTGTCTAAAATATTAAAAATGGTTTTGTTTGCTGACGACACTAACTTTTATTGTTCAGGGAAAACTTCTTAACACAGTGGAAAGTGAACTGAGGATCTTTAAAAAATGGTTTGATGATAATAGACTTTCACTGAATTTAACTAAAACACAGTTCATAATATTTAGTAATCAACAAAGTAATAACAAAGCTAAAATTAGGATTAATAATGAGGAAATTGAAATTGAAATACATTTCTGGGTGTCATAATAGATCAAAAATTATGCTGGAAACCACATATAAATAATGTAAAAAGAAAAATATAAAAATCAATTGCAATATTAAATAGAACAAAACATATTTTGAACGAAAGCTCATTATATATTTTGTATTGTGCGCTCATAGTTCCATACATGATTTATTGTGTGGAGGTGTGGGGCCATAAAGGATTATTAGGAACACCTGTTCAATTTCTCATTAATGCAATTATCTAATCAACCAATCACATGGCAGTTGCTTCAATGCATTTAGGGGTGTGGTCCTGGTCAAGACAATCTCCTGAACTCCAAACTGAATGTCAGAATGGGAAAGAAAGGTGATTTAAGCAATTTTGAGCGTGGCATGGTTGTTGGTGCCAGACGGGCCGGTCTGAGTATTTCACAATCTGCTCAGTTACTGGGATTTTCACGCACAACCATTACTAGAGTTTACAAAGAATGGTGTGAAAAGGGAAAAACATCCAGTATGCGGCAGTCCTGTGGGCGAAAATGCCTTGTTGATGCTAGAGGTCAGAGGAGAATGGGCAGACTGATTCAAGCTGATAGAAGAGCAACTTTGACTGAAATAACCACTCGTTACAACCGAGGTATGCAGCAAAGCATTTGTGAAGCCACAACACGCACAACCTTGAGGCGGATGGGCTACAACAGCAGAAGACCCCACCGGGTACCACTCATCTCCACTACAAATAGGAAAAAGAGGCTACAATTTGCACGAGCTCACCAAAATTGGACAGTTGAAGACTGGAAAAATGTTGCCTGATCTGATGAGTCTCGATTTCTGTTGAGACATTCAGATGGTAGAGTCAGAATTTGGAGTAAACAGAATGAGAACATGGATCCATCATGCCTTGTTACCACTGTGCAGGCTGGTGGTGGTGTAATGGTGTGGGGGATGTTTTCTTGGCACACTTTAGGCCCCTTAGTGCCAATTGGGCATCGTTTAAATGCCACGGCCTACCTGAGCATTGTTTCTGACCATGTCCATCCCTTTATGACCACCATGTACCCATCCTCTGATGGCTACTTCCAGCAGGATAATGCACCATGTCACAAAGCTCGAATCATTTCAAATTGGTTTCTTGAACATGACAATGAGTTCACTGTACTAAAATGGCCCCCACAGTCACCAGATCTCAACCCAATAGAGCATCTTTGGGATGTGGTGGAACGGGAGCTTCGTGCCCTGGATGTGCATCCCACAAATCTTCATCAACTGCAAGATGCTATCCTATCAATATGGGCCAACATTTCTAAAGAATGCTTTCAGCACCTTGTTGAATCAATGCCACATAGAATTAAGGCAGTTCTGAAGGCGAAAGGGGGTCAAACACAGAATTAGTATGGTGTTCCTAATAATCCTTTAGGTGAGTGTATAAAAACAACTTAAATCCAATATATATATATATTACAAAGAGCAATAAGGATTATAAAACACGTTGAATATTACGAACCAACAAATAAATTGTTTATTAATTTACAAGCTTTAAAATTTGCTGATTTAGTTGATTTTTTTACTGCATAGACAATGTATAAAGTATATAATAATTTACTTCCACATTTTATTCAGAAGCTGTTCGAAATAAGAGAAAGGCAGTATAAACTAAGAGGATTCCATATGTTTAAAAAACTAAGGTCAAGAACTAATATAAAAATTAGATGTATATCTGTCAAAGGGGTAAACCAATGGAATAATTTTGAGAAGGAATTAAAACTGTGTAATTAATTTTGTAAATTTAAGAAAATGTTTAAAAACAAGGTGATAAATAATTATATATCACAATATAAATAATTGGTGTATGCAATACTTAATTTATTGTATTAATATCTGAAATGTGTACATTTATATGTGATCTTTGTAATTATCCTTGTACATTTTTGAAAACTCTATTGTTTATCTTGTACTAATCTTATTCATTAGAAAAAAAATTACGCTCATTAGATAAATATGTATAAAGGGTAGGCATAATAAGCAGTGGCTATAAAAAAAATATATCTGTCTAGTTAACATGAACTAAGAATGAACAATATTCTACAGCTTTTATTAATCTTAGTTAATGCTATATCAACATTTACTAATACATTATTAAAATCATAAGTTGTATTTGTTAACATTAGTTAATGCACTGTGAACTAACATGAACAAACAATGAATTTCTGTTAACTAATGCTGACAAAGATGAATAAATACTGTAACAAATGTATTGCTCATTGTTCGTTAATATTAGTTTATACATTAACTAATGTTAGCAAATGAGACTTTATTGTAAAGTGTTACCAAAAACATTATTGGGCACTATAGTATAATGAAATCTTTGACATTCATATGTATAAAATGTGATTTTGTCAGAATGCACATCTACTTTTGAAGGATCAGCAACAGTGTTGTTATTGTTGATAAAAATTAAACTTAAAAATTATAGATGCTGCATTGGCAACTAACTGAAATAAAGACTTTTAAGTTAAAACACTAAAATAAAATAAAATTAAATTAAATTAAATTCTGAAATTATAAAAAATAAATCAAAATATGTATAAATAGTAGTATATAAATAATACAAAAATAACACAGTACAGAACAACAGCTTATGATCCATTAGCCAATCAGAAGCATTCTCTGCTTGTGAATTCTTTTTCAAGATTTGCTGACAACAGAAACCAGTAACCTGGTACCTTTTAACTACAGCTAAATTTACTCATGCACTTTAATGAGGAAATGATGAAAATTATTCACCTGGAATATGAAATGTCTTTTGCCATTGTTTAATAGCCTGTGAGGAGTTTTTAGTCTTGTGTCTGACCCCCCACTCCCCCCTCCCCCTCTCTATTTCTCTTTCTCATATACATACAACCTCACACCTCTCAGAAGAACGGATATTAGTATATTAATGAGCCATCATAGCACTGATGACAGTAATGTAGGTGTTTCATTAGGACATGCATTGTTTAATCCCAGATCAATACAGTACCATCTCAGCACCCCGCATAATTATGAACACACACAGTTTTAATTACTGCCTGTCTATGTGAATCATGTGAAGGGTTTCCCATTAGCAGCATCCTGGTGTTATTTTTGTTGCGCTAATTATTGCGGGTCCAAAATGTTAGTGCTGCTATGTATTTTCAGGGGAAGATGCAACACTTGTTTTTGAAACACAACAGTGAAAAGCCATTAAGCGAGCAGGGCTGAATTCTTGGAAGTGTAGCACTCTCTTTCTGGAGCTCAGAGTCGAGTGCTCACCTCCTCAGCTCTGCACTCACTCACCTTTTCTCTCCCCTCCCGTCTCGTTGTTCTTGGGGACATCGTAGAGTGACTCTGGTTTATCTTCACATTCCAAGCATTTGCTTTGTTGAGTCTGTCACTAGCTGTGTGCTGAAGCCTGAAGTTGAAAGGGAATCTGAGGACTTTATGTTCTCTCTCTCTCGCTCTCTCAGTCTGCCCACTGTGCGGTCACACTTCATGCTGAATTTGCTTTGACACAAAGAAACAAAATAATTAAAGACAGCTGTAAAACAAAGAAAATCTCCATAGTATAGGGACATTACAAGGGCAGGGTATGTTGAGAGGTTGTATTAAGGTGGATGTCAAACATAGTCATTATAGAGATTGTTTTCTGTCCTTGTGTGGGAAGGGAGGTCACAGCAGTATAAGATTGTGGGGAAAATCACTGCTGATGGTGCAATGCTTCTCTGCAGAAGGACTTTGTGAGCACATAATTCTAAGCTGAGGCTCCCATCGACAAGCTATTATAAACACGAGGCTGCCCTTGAAGTCAACAACTTACAGATCTACAATGAAAAACAGGTCTCTCATGACTGAAATATTCCTCTTGTCATGATGATATTTAAAGATGTGCTTTTCAAAATATTACACAAAAATATCCTTGACTTTTAATCTATAAAAAACACTATAAAATTAATTTGTTTATTTACTGTAGGCATTACAACATTATAATAATGTACATTATCAGAATGGATGTTCATTTTGAGATAATTGAAACTGAGCATGCAGGATTAAATCAGTGGTATTTAGTATTTATGAATGTTTTAATTTGAGTTTTAGTAACTTTCTTGTGTCCTTTTCTGTTATTTTTTTTTATAATTTTTTTTATTATTTAAAAAAATTTAAACGACTGATGATTTTTATGGAAGCTTGTTTCCGCTACAGAATAAAACTTTTTAAAAGTTAATTGCGACTTTTTTTCTCAGAATTGTGTGATACAAAGTCGCAATTGCGAGTTATAAAGTCAGAATTGCGTGATATAAAGTCGCAATTGCGAGAGAAAAAATCATAATTGCGAGAAAAGTCGCAATTGCGTGTTATAAAGTCAGAATTGCGTGATATAAAGTCGCATTTGCGAGAAAAAGTCAGAATTTCACCATATAAAGTCAGAATTGCTTGATATAGTCACATTTGCGTTTTATAAAGTCAGAATTGCATGATATAAACAATTCAATTCGCAATTCTGACTTTATTTCTAATGATTTTTCTCCGAATTGTGAGATATAAACTCGCAATTGTGATCAAAAAGTCAGAATTGCAATATAAAAAAATCGCAATGACCTTTCTTTTTTTTATTCTGTGGCAGAAACTAGCTTCCATACATTTTAGTACTTCAACTTCAACTTATTTATTTCAGTGAATTTCCAAACCAACATTTCTAATTTAAGTTTTTAATTTAATATTTATAATATAACAAAATTAGTACAACTTTTATTTTATTTTATTTCAATTAACAAATACAAATAGACAATGCATGTCTAATATCAACCAAAATGGTACCAATATATTGTGCGCCCCCCAGTATTAGGATACAAAACACTGATACTCATAATCCATCTCTGGTTGTGATAGCCACAACAAAACTGTTAATCTGCTACTGTAAAGCTTCATAATATGAAAAGCATTAGGATTAAAGTCATGTATTGATGCACAGATTGCACACATCCCATTTATCTAACATCATGCACAAAAATAGTTAAGCTTAAAGGGACAAGAAAGCTGTCAGAAAAAAGTTTGACTCGGTTTGAAGTTTTATCATTAGCATAGCATAATGTGTCCCTTTGCCCTACAGACCTTTACACTGGTGGAGGCCACACAACTGGTTTGTAATGATTAACGTTGCTTTTAAAACAAGACTGATCACGCTGTCTGTGAAGCCGGGCTACGATAAGGGTCCTTTGAGCTTCCCTTTTTAAGACAACGCTCACTTTTTTAATAGGAGATACCAATAATACCGAAGCCATAATTAATTTTTCATATTAGTTACACTGGAAATCTAACTTCATCCCAGCCGCAGGACAGTGCTTTTTAAGTTTCCCTGCTGACACTATGGGCTATGATTTAATAATGCCTCCTCTCTTGTGTTGTGTCCAGAGGTATTTTATTTCCAATGAATGATTTAATTAGCCAGGAAACAACTCAACATCTCATTTGCCCCAAGTCAGTGTTGTACCCCCCCCCCCCCCCCTTTTCCTCTTCCCCTTCCCCTCATAAGGGAAGAGGAAGTTATTTTTCAGTCATAACATATTACTAGGTTTAGGATGGATAGGGAGCCGCTCGACATATTGAATGGCTGCCAAGCTTCAAACAGATTTGTCCCTGTGTGACTGGATCACTTTGGGCTGACGGCAGTTTCCGGTCCCGATCAAAGCAGTTCTCTGCTAGCCAGACTCCACATTGCAGCTTATTCTAGCCAAGAACCACCTACTTGGATATGAAAACGCCATTTGACCTCATGTAAAGTGTTTTTATGTGGTGCATAAGGGTGGTTATATGTGAAATAGATGATAAAAGAATAATTTTAGTAATGGTGGGGCAGTCTTGTACAGAAAACACTGTAAAAACAGAATAGCGTTAGCCAAGTCAAGTCAACTTTATTTATATAGTGCTTTTTACAATGCAGATTGTTTCAAAGCAGCTTCACAGTGTTAAACAGGAAAATAATACAACAGATTTTGAATCGGCTGTACAGCTGCTCTGGAGAAAATGGTGATGTCATCTAGCTTATTTCAATTATCATATAGTGACAATATGGACAGATTAGTAATTTACTTGATATAGTTAATTTAGTTTAGTAATTAAATTTATTTGGATATTTAGTTGAAAATTTAGTATCCCCAACTGAGCAAGCCAAGCCAAAGACGACAGTGGCAAGGAACCAAAACTCCATCAGGTGGCATAATGGAGAAAAATAAACCTTGGGAGAAACCAGGCTCAGTTGCGGTGCCAGTTCTCCTCTGGCCAATTAACAAACAGTGTATGATTATGATTTTGGCAACCTTACAGGTCAGAAGTAATATTAGTTCGGAATATTTGAAAGATCGGAGGCATCACACCGGAGACGGGTTTATTGAGGATGACGTTGATTAAACAATTTTCATTTAAAGTTAGCGTGTTATAAAGTCAGAATTGCATGATATAAACAATTCAATTAGCAATTCTGACTTTTTTTCTTTATAACTACGACTTTATCTTTATGACTTTATAACTCTCAACTGCAACTTTATATCACACAATATTGACTTTATATCATGCAATTCTGACTTTATAACTTGCAGTCTTGTACAGAAAACACTGTAAAAACATTTGAACATGCATCTAGAGTACTGTATGTAAAGGGTAAAGGTAAAATCAGAATATTTTGTTTTTGTTTGCATGGATAGAACATTTTTTAAATTGTTTATTCCACAATAAATGTCAAAATTTGCTTGACTGTTGGTCAACTAGGTCAACTTATGACATTCCAGTGGTTTTTACATTTAAAAACATCATAATGAATAAGTAATTTTCTACCCTGGTTTTGAACCTAGCTCCTGGAACGTGGTTTTATGGGCGTGCCGCATTGAAGTAAACACCCACTGCTATGATTGGATAACAGTTTTGCATATTGTAATGAGCTTCGGCTCCCCCATCATTACACGTGGGGAATTGTTTTGAAAACTTCCAATGTGGAGAAACGGCAACCAGTGATTCACCCAGAGGGCTTGCGAGATGTCTTTATCAAACTCATGTCTTTATCTCTCATCCACCCACAATTAATTGGAATGTGAACCAACAACACCTCAAATACAAAAGGACACTCCAGCCTGTGACAGCGTGGAAGTTATGTTTAGTTAGACTCGTACACATAATCAGTAGATATCAAACGTAACAATGCAATACTATCACATATAAAAAAAAATGTTTTACTCACATAAGTGTTGCATCATTCCTGTTGGATCCAGAAGGCACAGCATAGTTTTTTTAGTCTCATTCTGCCTGCAAATCCAGTCTCTTGTTTACAAACGAATCCGGTAAAATTAAGAAAATAAATGCGCAATGTCTTCCCCGCGTGAGCTGGAACTTCATTAAAAATTAAGTTTAACCATGCATTGCTAATATTGGAATCCGAAGGAAGCTTATGGCATGGTAGTTCGCTCCGGTTTAGCTCCATGTAGGTCTATGTTATTTAACATGTCAGGCGCGAGTCGGTGGGCGTGGCTACTGAATTCGGCGTTCGCCGCCTTCTGTTAAGGCAGCGTTTCACTGCACTCTGACGTCACAGGTAAGAACATTTGCAGATCGATCTTTGCTGAGCCAGCTGTCAATAAAAGCTTTTCTTTGACTGACAAGAACGTTTTCAGCTCTAAAACTTACAGGATATTCTTATATTAAGATGACCTTTTATATATCAAAAGCTCAAGGGAAAGTTGATTTCTCAATTCATGACCCCTTTAATCGTGAACCTTTGTCTTGAAAGCAGGATGCAAGGTGTGGAGAGCTGAAAATATGGGGATCTTCTCTTTGCAACTCGATTACATCAAACTGTTGTTTCATTGACAGACAGTTTTGTTTTCTTACCCAGAACACAGTGCACATGTTTTTGAAACAACTCTAAAAGTGGCATGCATCAAGGGAGAACTGTTCAGAGGAATAAAAACTTTCGCACTTGTACTTTTATAACTTGCAATGTGATGTAGCAAGGTCTTCTTTCACTGCTGAATTTGGCATTGAGGGTCCACTGGGCTGTTATAGCCATTGAAATGATCCAATTGTGACAGAGTAGAAACACCAGAGTACAAAATGAATACTCGTCAAGCGCCAAATGTATCTTGGATGCCTAAAGTTTTTCCCAAACTCCATGTGGCGACACATATGTACACATTTTTCAATTAACCAACCAAAATGAACATATTAGAACAAAATCATAGTGTTTCTTCATATTTTTGTGAAGAAGAATATAGTGCTCATTGTATATGATGCTGTTGGGTTTGTCACTAGGAAAAAAAAGAAAAATAATTCAATTATAAATAATAAAAAATAATAATGTGAAGTACAGTTTTTATTATTATTTCAATAAAGGAATCATTTGAATAAAAATAAAATAAAATACTGTTTCATTCACTTGCCATTGAAAAAAAACATCATGATGGGGCAAAACAGATTTCTGTATGAATAAAATTACAATAATATTATTCTTTGCAATTGATTTGCATCAAACTAAATTAGCTCGTCAAGCTCGCTAATAATCTGGCTAAAGAAAAGCATTGGGAGGCAAAACACATGAACGGCAAAAAACCCAATTAAGAAGGCAATAAGCCTTAAACATTAAAATAAATATACAAAATTATTATACAAAAAATGTTCTAGATTATAATAAAACTTCACAAAACACCTAGGTTACGGCTGTAACTGAATAGGGAACGAGCGTTGCATCGAATGGCGCTATGGGAATGCTAGTGTTTCCAGTAGTGTGAGGAGACGTCATAGGCGGGTGACGTCACGAACCAGGAAGTTATAAAGCCTGCCCAAAACAAAGCCGCGCTAGCTTCTAAAGTCTGAAGTAGTCGCTTTGACAGGCACGTAGGAGATATGGCAGGGCGATGCAATGCTCGTTCCCTCTTCAGGGAACCGAGGTTACAGTCGTAACCTAGGCGTTCCCTTTCAAGGGAACTCCCGTTGCATCAAATGACGCTATGGGAATGTCAATACCAATGCCACCATAGCGAGAAGTGCCTGTCCAGTGTGAAATCGAAAGATCAGCACTAGGACGAAAGCACCCGTGACCCTGGTGTAGAGTCCAGGTCCAGAGAGTAAAATCTAACAAATGTGTGCGGTGAGGACAATCCTGCCGCATCACAAACATCTTGTAGAGCAACTCCTGACAAAAGGGCCTGAGAGGCTGCCATACTCTAGTAGAGTGGGAACAGACAGCCATAGGAGAAGGCTGTCCGACCGACTCATAAGCAAGTGAGATAGTCTCAACCACCCACTTGCTCATTCTTTGCTTAGATGCCAGGGACCCCTTGTTAGGAGGCCCAAAGCACACAAACAGTTGTTCCGATTTACGCCACAGGGCAGCTCTGTGGACATAAGCATCTAAAGCCCTAACTGGGCACAGCAAATTACTTTTCTCCTGGTCCGCATTAAGGAAATGTGGAGGACAGAAGGCATGTAGCACAATAGATCTGTAGCACAATCAGGTCTAGGGTGAAGGAAGGCCTTGAACATGCTAGGTGCAAATTCCAAGCAAGAGGGTGCAACAGACAGAGCTTGAAGATCTCCTATCCTTTTAAGAGATGATATAGCGAGGAGGAACAAAGCCTTCAAAGTTAAAAACTTGGCAGGAACCTCCTCCAAAGGCTCGAAGGAAGCCTGGGACAGGCCCTGGAGGTCCATGGAGGACCCCTGGAGGACCGTGGCACCCTAGTGCGAACTACAGGCCTTTAGGCTCAAAGAACCGCGGAGGAAACGAGACACCAGTGGATCTTTACCCACAGACTGCCCCTATATTCTCTGGCCCCATGGATATAGACCGAGTGAGAGAAACTTCCCCTGGGACCACAGGAGGATCTGGTGTGCCAGTTTGCAGAGCGGACGCGAACGCAGACCCCCCTGGTGATTTATGTAGGCGTCACTGTGTTGTCTAAGGGGACGAGCACATGATGGCCCCTGATGTCTGTGAGAAAATTCTTGAGGGCAATAAAGACTACCAACATCTTTCCAGGTGACTGATGTGCCCTGAGAGATGATGGTCCTTCCACAGACCTTGAGTCGAGCGACCCTCTAGGATCGCTCCCCAGCCCGTGAGAGAGGCATCTGTCGTTAGCATCTTGCGACGCAAAGAAGCTCCCAACACGGGACCCTGGGATAGGAACCAAGGTTTATTCCACATAACCAGGGCACGTAAGCATCGCCGCGTGACCCTGATCGTGCGAAAGGGGTTGCTCCTCGGGGAAAACCCTTTGGTTCTGAGCCACCACTGTAGGGGTCTCATATATAACAGTCTAAAAGGTATCATGTTGGATGCTGCTGCCATCAAACTCAATATTCTTTGAAACTGTTTTACAGTGAGTGACTGGCCTAGCATTACTCTCTTTATTGCTGACAGTATGGACTCTATACGTGCTGGTGACAGGCGCGTCTGCATCGACATTGAATCCCACACCATGCCTAGAAAAGTGGTCCTCTGTAGCGGAGAATGTACACTCTTTTTGGCGTTTAGCCGTAACCCCAACTCCTTCATGTGTGCGAGAATGACATCTTAATGCCGAACCGCTAACTGATGCGACTGAGCTAGAATCAACCAATCGTCGATGTAGTTCATAATGCGAATCCCCTGCAGGCGCATTGGCGCCAGGGCTGCATCTACGTATTTTGTGAAAGTGCAGGTTATAACGCTAGACCAAACGGAAGAACTCTGTATTGTTATGCTTTTCCCCCCGAAAGCAAACCTTAGGAACTTCTTGTGATATGGAAGGATGGAAATGTGGAAGTATGCGTCCTTGAGATCTATCGTGACAAACCAGTCCTGATCTGTGGCACGATTTGTCTCAAGGTTAACATTTTGAACATTTAGTTGCATGACCACCTCGTTCAGCACCCGAAGATCTGAAATGATCTGCAACCCCCCATCCTTCTTTGGAACTATGAAGTACCGGCTGTAAAACCTGGTTTCCCTGTCTGAGTGAGGTACATATTCTATGGCCCCTTTCCCTAACAGAGCTTTCACTACTTCCATTACCAGAACCTCCTCGGGGCCCACCACGGTGGGTAGGACCCCCATAAACCTGGGCGGGTGAGACCCGAACTGTATTTGATACCCTTTTTCTATTGTATGCAGGACCCAACGAGAAACATTTGGCAGTAGCTTCCACACTGCCAAAAAAATTTCTAGAGGTACCATCCTCTTGAGAATGACTTCTAATTTTTGTTATGCTGTCAGTCTAGCGCCCTGTAATGGCGAACCGGCAGGGAACGACCGAACTGACTGCTCTAAGTCCCTCCATGGAGGTGGCGGGCATCCCAGGACCACTACGTTTCCGGGTGGAACCTGAGATATGTGCTCGACGGAGACCACTGCGCCCTGTAACACTAGAGGTGGCAGGGTTGTCAGAAAGGCCCCCTGAGGGCACCGAAGGGAGGCGGGCATCGTATACTTAGGTGTACACCGCTTCACTTCGGGGAGGACTGCCCCCATCGGCCTGACCACTCGGGTGTCAGGACCTCTTCCCCGCAGCCTTCTTGGAGATAATGACCGCAGATCCGTCTTACCCTTCGAAGGCTGCGGCAGATTGCGCTTCCCCTGTCCCCAATCTTTTTTAGGGGGAGCACGGGAAGCCACACTCTGCTTTGGAGTGGCACGGTAAGAAGAGCTGGCTTTAGATGTTTGGGACTGCTCTCTGTGGTCAGCAGCCCCGGAGATATGTGAGCGGCGGGGGAGGAGCTTTTGGAATGCGACCGCCTGTTTCGATGCCTCCTGGAACCTATTGACAACCGAGTTAACCGTGTTGCCAAATAGGCCCGATGGAGACAGGGGTGCATCCATGATAAAGTTTTTGTCTTTTTCTTTTATAGAGCTCAGATTTAACCAAAGATGCCTCTCAGTAGCCACCAAGGCTGCCATAGAGTGGCCGATTGATTTGACCGTCTCCTTGGTGGCCCTAAGAGACAAATCTGTGGCCTGACGAAACTCACAGACAACATCGGTCCCAATACCCCCACCCTCATACATATTACTAAGCAACTCAGCCTGGTAGGCCTGCAGCAGCGACATGGTATGCAAGCATGCTGCAGCCTGACCAGCTGCTGAGTATGCTTTACAGACTAGCGAAGATGTAGTTTGAACCGGCTTAGTGGGTAATGCCGGGGGCCTTTAGGGCAGATGCCAACTCAGGAGAAAGATAGCTCACTAAATTATCTTCAATTTTAGGCATCAATTTTAAACTCTATATGAAACCGGTTTCTCCCATGATCTCCACACCTCAGTGTGGAGATCAGGGAAAAACGGCAGGCCCCGGCGTTGAGGTTGTGACCGAGTTGGCAGGAAGCGTTTGTCTAGTTTGCTCTTAGAACGAACGCCCTGCTTATCTGCGGGCCAGTCAATATTTAAACGTTCTATAGCCCGCGTCACAACCTCGCCAGGCAGGATCGGAGCATCCACAATGGAAGCACTTCACAGTGCCCTTGAGCGCTGACCGTGCATGCTCCTCTCCCAGACATGCAACACACAGAGTGTGTGTCCCCACCCGTAAGGAAACACAGGCAAGGGTTCACACACACTCTAAACTGCTGCTTATTCGCCATTGTGTTTTTATTTAGCTTTATTTTACTGAACTAGAAAAAACACTTGAAAAAACACTGAACAGATATCACACAGAGCATTACTGAAGACACAGAAACTAGCGTGGCTTTGTTTTGTTCAGGCTTTATAACTTCCTGGTTCGTGACGTCACCGGTCTATGACGTCTCCTCACACTATTGGACTGATTTCACATGTGCTTCATGACTTCATCACGCAAGCATTCCCATAGTGTCACTCGATGCAATGGGAGTTCCCTTGAAAGGGAACCAATCTTCTGTATTCTTAAAGGGGACATAACGTGAAAATCTGACTTGTGTTTAAGTGCTATAATCAGGTCCCCGGTGCATCTACCAACCCAGAAAACGTGAAAAAGGACAACCCAGTAACTTTGTTTTGGTAAGCCTTTTTCTGCAAGCGTGTGAAAAAACAAGCCGCTCAGATTTCTCTCCCCTTCTGACGTAGGAACAGGATCTATTATAATATTACCACCCTAATTGTACGTTTCCACCCAGACTGTTGTGTATTAGCATAGTTTCCGCCCTCAGCCAGTTGTACATTGTCCGCCATTTTCTCCTCTTCTCTGTGATGAACAATAAACTTCATAAAATTCATCAGTAATGTTTTGGCCATCATTCGGACAGGGTCCACTACAACATGCTTGTACTAATAGTGGATAAAAGCAAGATGGCAAAATAAGTTAAAACCAGAATTAAACTAAACTATACCTGTTCTATCTCCATGCAGCATATATTCTCTGGCTCTGTAGGCATTATTGTCCGAGTCCGGTTCAAACTGAACACCGTTAGTTTCTGAAAGAACAGGCAGGGAGCAGCAGCTCATTTGCATTTAAAGGGACATATTATTGCTAACCCCAAAAAAGTGGAAATTTTAATAGGCTATAAAACATGATCTGTGGGGTATTTTGAGCTAAAACTTCACATACACACTCTGGGGACATCAGAGACTTATTTTACATTTTGTAAAAAGGGGCATAATATGTCCCCTTTAAGCTAGCTGATACTTATGTTTTGATTCCAGTAAAGCAAGTCTCGGCCTTCCCAGTGCATGAGCTATTAACTGTGAAATGTGTGCAGATGAACAAATCACCAGTAGCTTTATGCTGTATGATTTAGTACATTGAGTACAAAAGTTCAAC
Source organism: Rhinogobio ventralis (assembly GCA_039654625.1). Taxonomy (NCBI): domain Eukaryota; kingdom Metazoa; phylum Chordata; class Actinopteri; order Cypriniformes; family Gobionidae; genus Rhinogobio; species Rhinogobio ventralis. The sequence continues at coordinate 25,323,082 of CM077210.1, read as the reverse complement.
CTTTACAAGACCTAAATAAAGGCATACGGTATGCCTTTTCAATAGAGCATGAAGGCTGCTACCAGGCGTGCCCTCTATAACATCTGTCATGCTGTTGTCCAATTCCAGCTATTTACTGCAAGCATTACGACTGCAACTTCCTCGTCTCTTACACATATGATTTCAAAATTCAAATACCCTTGCACTATGCGTATGTGTGCATGTGTGTGTGTGTGTGTGTGTGTGTGTGTGTGTGTGTGTGTGTGTGTGTGTGTTTGTGCATCTTTCTCCTTTCTCTAAGCAACACATGTTCCTTGAGGCGACTGCAGACATGCAGAAACAGATTTTGCTTCACCCAATGCATTTTCAATGATATAAATCCACAGTGTGCTATAGAAAGAGAAGAAAGGAGCAGGGGGAGAAAAGAGGGAGAGTTCTGTAATCAAAGGTCTGCTGACAGAAATCACATGTGCTAGCATTTGATGGATTGGTGGGATCTAAATGCATATAGGCGAATGGATAGATAGCAAAATTGTGCCAGAAAAAAACTCTTTAGGTATGCAGTTAGAATGGTGTGTTTACCTAGAGAGGCCAATTTCTTCACTCTGTGCCTTGATAACATGCTGTAATTGAATGCAGCTTAGCACAGCTTTACTTATAAAGCTTTTAAAACTGTATTGTAAAGGGTGAAAATCAATAGTTGATGGATCTTTTTATGGCTGGAATCTTGCTTAGAGAATAGTGTAAGGAGTGCTGCCTGACATTCACTCTAGTGTTTATATATAAACCACTGGATGTAAATATGTATTTTTTTAGATTATGTTCTAAAGCTTTCTATATGTGACAACAAATGCTTCTGATAAAAAAATAATAATACCATGTTATGAAAGGAATACAGTTATCAATGTATGCTGATACATATCTTACATAAATGATTGCAAATATTAAAAAATCACCATCATGAAAGCATTTATAATGTCTTCAGTGTATTCTCAGGCCACTGTAAAGGCAAGCATGCATGTGTTGATGTCTTGTTGAACTGACATTATAGCTCTGTTCCAAAATCCTGGTGAGCTGCTTTGCTGCATACATAAACACATATAAACATCATTTAAGGGTAAGATTTTATTGTGACCACAAAGGCTGCATTTATTGATGATCAAAAATAAAGTAAAACAGTAACATGCACTGTAAACCCGAATAAGTTTGCTAGATTGAACTAGCTAATTCAATAAATGCTACCTTTCTAATTGGTAACACAATGCTTTGATAGCAGTAGCATAGCATAGCACTTGCTGAATGAGTACAGCAATATAAAAAATTTAACATACTGTTTATCTGTTCTCAAAAGTTATGTATATTATATTGCATTTCTGTCAATAGATCCTCATAAATACTACACACTGCATCTTTAAATTTAAGTTTGTCTAAATTAAAAGAAACAGGTTCAAAACAAATTAAACAATTCAGATTACTTAAAATGTGTCAGTTTTGGGAAATCAAAAGAAAAAGAAAGTTCTGAATACTCAAAAAAGTTAATTTGATTGAACTAATTTGTTTAATTTGAGTTGGCTCTACTCAAACCAATTACACATTTTGAGCCCTTAAAGGTGGGGTAAGTGCTTTCTGGTAACCGATGTTGATATTTCAAATCACCAAAACAAACACGCCCCTACCCCAAAAGGGTCTCGCCCTTATTTTGATAGCACATGCAACACATGCATGCTTGCCTTTACAGTGGCCTGAGAATACACTGAAGACATTATAAATGCTTTCATGATGGTGATTTTTTAATATTTACAATCATTTATGTAAGATATGTATCAGCATACATTGATAACTGTAATCCCTGGCTAAGCAACCACAAAGTAAATGAAAACATTCTGCATAGATATTTAATTTGTGCATGTCCGCTTATTTTAGGTATGTGTTTATATGTCTCTATTTATTCCATACATCAATATATTCACATCCAGTCTTTTCTAGTAGTTAAATCAACTTCCTGACTACAAACATAGTTTCAAAGCTCTCAGTGCTTGTGTGACTGATCTGCACTAGTTTATAACTCCCATACGGACAGGCTATATTTTAGTCCTTTTTTGGTTTTGGGGTGTATAACAATATCTGTTAATTTAACAATCTTAGCAGTAAAATATTTTTAGCCAAGAATCCATTTCATAAATGGGACACCTTAGAGATGAGGAAAAACATTGTTGGGTTTAGTTCTACCTCCGGTAGGGGTATCTCAAAAACTAAAGCACTTTTTGACCATTTGTCACTAGCCTACTACACTTAAATAGCCTGTGTATACAGTAGCATTTCATCTTTTATAAAATAAGATTTTTTAGGTTATATTTATTTATATTTGTTCTTTGATTTATGATTGCAGATACACTTAATTTATTAACATTTAATGATATTATGGTCGCATGTTTAATTCATGTTTACGCTGTTAATATGCACGTATTCGTACTCTATAGGTCTCCGCTCGTCTTCACATAGTAATGTTGTCGTTTACATTAAGTGCAAATGGGCTGCCTTTTTTCACTACGGAAGACAACAGATTATTTACAGTGACAATAGCGCAGGTGTAATGTACATGATTCGAAGTTTTGATCTGAACTCGCTCAACTTCCTTTTCCCATCACATAGATGATCGGAAAGGCTTTTCTTTTCAATAAAAATAAAGAAAATATTCAAAAAGTGGAACTTAAACGTCTAACGTGTGTTGAATGATACAGTGTTAGGGGTAGGTGAACAGACATGCAGTTGCCCTTGGGGTGCCCTTTTTCAGTTTCAGCACATGCCCCTCAAAAGGTCTGTGCACGGCCCTGATTGCAGTTATGTTATCAACCAACTTTGCATGTGTGGACCATTTTGCAAAAGACAAACAAATAAGTGAAGGGAGCATTCCCTGGTACCCTGTTAAACGGTTTACACTTCCATCCCCCTTCAAACCAAAACTACGCCCTTTCAACATGCCCCCGTTGATGAGTACCGGCACTTTGATTTTTCCACTTCAAGCACTGAGTGTGGTGAAACATTATTATTTTAAAAAACTGTTTTCTGTTTTAATATAATTTAAAAATGTGTATTCACATGATGGTAAAGCTGAATTTTCAGCAGCCATAACTCCAGTCTTCAGTGTCACATGATCTCTCAGAAATCATTCTGATATGCTGATTTGGTGCTCAACATTTCTACTTATCAATGTTGCTGCTTAATATTTTAGTTTTAACCTTGATCTATTTTTCTTTGATGAATACAAAGTTCAAGAGATCCTTACTGTCACGTTTGATCAATTTAATGCATCCTTTATGAATAAAAGTATTTAAAAAATAATAAAAATAATAATCTTACTTTGAATTGTAGGGTAGCCTTTATTAACATTTGTAGTTGTTTCTTGCCTAGCCATACTTTTAGAGACAAAAATGCTCTAACACAACTCAAGAACTTTGCTAAAACCTCTTTTTGGGGATTTACTTAAAAGGAAAATTGGTTTATTAAGAGAAAAGTTGTACCAAAATGTTTTTTTTGGGGGGGTAAGGGTTAATATATTGTAATTATAATTAGATTAAAAAGAAGTTAATGGAATGTGAAGTTTCAATTTAGATAGCTAGGAGTGTGTGTCTTATGTGGACCAGTACCTTTCATTAAAACTGGTGACCAGAGATTGGATGAATACTGTATATGTAATGCACAAGTACGACAGACCCTGAGATTTGTGTGATAGTATGTGCAGGTGTGTGTGAATGTGTATGTCTGTGGTTGAAAAGCCATTTGGTTTTAAACGAGATTTCCATGCCTAAGGTTTAATTTATAGCCTCTATATCTACACTTCACTGTGTTTTGCAGAGTTAGCACTTTGCAGAGCCCCAATTCAGTGGGGAAATGAGTTTGTCTTTTAGCTGCTGTTGAGGTATATGTGTGCGCACACACTTGTATTAGTAATGGCGGTATTGGGTTGGTATTGGTGATTGTATTTGAGAGGTAAAACAAGTCAATGGCCTTTAAATGGCCACTTTAATTTTATCATTTCATACCCTTTCATTTTGCACACACATACTATGCATGCTAGAAATGCATAGACTTTTATTGTTTTTATATAAAGCTACTTATATAGATTTAGCTAAACACATTCTCATGCACAAAGCAATTATTTCAAATGACTGTCTCTAACAAGTCATGCTGGAATTCTGTATAAATGCACTCGTTTAACCACTGTTTTGTAGTGTGAGACAACAGCAGTCAAGAACAAAGACTGTTATCCAAGGATGATGAAAATAAAGAGAAAGAGGAGATTAAAAACAGGAGAAGGATTGCCATCAGAGCTCCGGCCTCCATGCTGAGTGTCCCCACCATTACCGGCCTTAACCCCTCATTTAGCCAGAATGCCGAGCAGCAGGGCAGCGCAGCCTTCACTTCGCCTCATAAAAGACAATTTAAAGAGAAGCATCATTACACACATGCACGCAAACACACTGACAGGAAACCAATGAGCATCCAAACAACTACTAGAAATTTCACACAGACTCTCGCTTGCAGACACAAAGTGTACGATCGCTCACAAACCCACGCACATGAGTATATACAGCATCATTACACAAACCCATCAGCTCCCACTCAGCATCCATACTTTATAGGCTTTCACTTAATCGCACCAGAGAGAACATTTGAGACAAAAGGAAACTGAAAGATTGACACTTTGAAGCTTTGATGAAAATATTATACTCATCTTGCCCCTTAAGTATAAAGGTGAGTGTGTGCTTTATATTTATATGTGTGCATAGAATCACTTCCTGGAGTCATCCCTCTACGCTCCTGAAATGCTTGTCCTAGTTTTTCATAACTTCAGACGGCCTTCATAAGTCCAAGTTTAGGACTGTGTCCCATATGGTATTCACATTCTAACTATTCAATATAGTTAGAATGTGCATCCTGCAATGCAATATTAATAATGTTTATTGAAGGGTTTATTGAGTGCAACATTGCACGTCCACTTTTTCTGCAGCCTCTCTTCCAGAAGAATTTTTCCCATTCATTTTCCCATAGGAATTTTAAAAGTCTTTAAGAGTATGCACCATGAACCAAACCTATGCTATGAGGTGAATCAACATTACAAACTTTGATTTGAAGCAAAGTATTGGAAAAACAGAGAAAAAATTACAAGACTTAACAGCTTTGATAAGGGATAGAACTACAATCCCATGAAGCATTGCAAACAACAATCAATCAAAATAAAAATGACTGATAAATATAAAACTAATGATTTAAAGATGTTGATTTTATATACATATACAAACCAAAAATATTTTTTTACTAGTCGGTGCAGGACACTATAGTTCATTTATGTAAGTGAGGATAGCAAAATATAGTTAACCTGTTATATATTATACCCAACAATTCTTCATACAGTGGACTACCAGTAAAATTTATAATAATTTGGGACCAAAATTATTCAGACACTTTGACCTGGCCATGTTTTGCTTCTTAAACTCATTTTAAATGAGCTCTGACCTCATTTGAAAGCTTAGAGTGTCTACTTTCTGGAGATATGCATCACTTTGGCATTTGTTTTACACAAAGTATTATTTACACTAAATTACTCTGGGACCATTTCCGCCTGGATTTGGCCTACCCAAATTGAAAAGCTTCCCATACCCACATACAGTGGTCTAAATACAAAATAGGCGGAAAAAAAGGTAATATTCCCCCCTTCAGATCCATTTGAATAAATCTAGCATACAACATGATACAGACAAAATTCTGTTTTGCAGAATTTTCTGGAATCTAGTGGAAACAGCCAAAACTGTCTGCAGGATGCTAGAGCACACAGGGCCTGAGTTATACACTTTCAAAAATGAGGAGGTGGGGGGGGGGGGATCTCAGACAATTACAGCTCAGACAACATATACTTACATGTTTATCACTTTTAGCAGTGGTTTATGTAACTTGAAAGGGTTTCCTGTAAAATGACACCAAAATTGTGGATTTAGACCACTGTATGTGGATATGGGAAGCTTTTCAATTTGGGTAGGCCAAATCCAGGCGGAAATCCCCAAAAATGGTCCCAGAGCATAAGAGGTTAAGTGTGTTTTCTTTAATTGCTAATGCGACCTTTTACACCAGACTGAACAAAATGAAGCATTGCTTGGTAATTGGTTGACCTAAATTGGTATTATCTTTGTGTACTTAAATTTAACAGCTGATTGGTTGATTGTAATCTATTACATACCTTTCTATCAAAGTGACATTATCTATCTGACATTATCAAGATTAATTTGTTCTGACAGTTTAACTCTGAGTTCTTGTCATATTTTATTAGCATTTTCTAAACTATAGCGAATAAACTGTGATGTGAGAAAATGTTGAAGGTGTTAGAATAAATTTTAGTTTGACTGTATAGCAGTGTTGTTTTACGTTTAAGTTTAAGCGCTAAAGTTTCATTATGGTAGGATTTGCTTGTTTTGATTCTCTGATTGGTGGAGATTTATTTGCAGAATCATGGGTAATGTAGTTTCTCACCAGAATTCCCACAGTTAAACATGATTAAAGTATTAAGTATTATTATAGTAAGTACAAAATTTAGCGATTGACCTCGGAGGAATTCTGACTTAAAGGTATCATGAACTGGCTTTTTAAAAAAAAAATTATACTGTTGTCTGAGGTCAACTTATGATGTTCGCATGGTTTTTACGTTCAAAAACATCATAATGAATAAGTAATAGGCTATTTTCCAGCCTGGTTTGAGGCTCTCTCCTGCACGCTCTGTTTTTATGGGCGTGCCGCACTGAAGACCTGTGCTGTGTTCCAGTTAGTTTTTATTATGCCCTTCACTTGCTAACTTCCCTCCGTCTCGTTCACTCGGATGTGCGTCATTGCTTGCGTTGCATGAGTGCCCACTACTGGCGGAACCTTTGCAATGGACTGAACTGGAACGTCCTAAGCCCTTGATCACTTGGAATCCACTATGGAGTTGATTTATTATTTATTTTTTTCCTTTACGAAATTATTTACTGCAGCATTCTATATGTAAACTCAGCAAAAAAAGAAACGTCCTCTGACTTTCAACTGTTTTTACTTTCAGTAAACTTAATGTGTGTAAATATTTGTATGAACACTAAAAGTCAACACCATAAGACAAACTAAAAATGTTTCACAGACATGTGACTAACAGAAATAGAATAATGTGTCCCTGAATGAAGGGAGGCTCAAACTCAAAAGTACCAGTCAGTATCTGGTGTGGCCACCAGCTGCTTGAAGTACTGCAGTGCATCTCCTCCTCATGGACTGGACCAAATTTGTCAGTTCTTGCTGTGAGATGTTACCCCACTCTTCCACCAAGGCACTTGCAAGTTCCTGGACATTTCTGGGGGGAATGGCCCTAGCCCTCACCCTGCGATCCAACAGGTCCCAGACGTGCTCAATGGTATTTAGATCCGGGCTCTTCGCTGGCCATGGCAGAACATTGACATTGCTGTCATGCAGAAACTCACGCACAGAACGAGCAGTATGGCTGGTGGCATTGTCCTGCTGGAGGATCATGTCCGGATGAGCATGCATAAAGGGTACCACATGAGGGAGGATGTCTTCCCTGTACCGCAAGGCATTGAGATTGCCTGCAATGACAACAAGCTCAGTCCGATGGTGATGTGATATACCGCCCCAGACCATGACGGACCCCCCACCTCCAAATCGATCCCGCTCCAGGGTACAGGCCTCGGTGTAACGCTCATTCCTTTGACGATAAACACGAATCCGTCCATCACCCCTGGTGAGACAAAACCGTGACTCATCTGTGAAGAGCACTTTTTGCCACTCCTGTCTGGTCCAGCGAAGGTGGGTTTGTGCCCATAGGCGGCGTTGTTGCTGGTGATGTCTGGTAAGGACCTGCCTTACAACAGGCCTACAAGCCCTCAGTCCAGCCTCTCTCAGCCTATTGCGGACAGTCTGAGCACTGATGGAGGGATTGTGTGTTCCTGGTGTTCCTCGGGCAGTTGTTGTGGCCATCCTGTACCTGTCACGCAGGTGTGATATTCGGATGTACCGATCCTTTGCAGGTGTTGTTACACGTGGTCTTCCACTGCGAGGATGATCAGCTGTCCTCCCTGTAGCGCTGTCTTAGGCGTCTCACAGTGCGGACATGGCAATTTATTGCCATAGCCACATCAGCAGTCCTCATGCCTCCCTGCAGCATGCCTAATGCATGTTCACGCAGATGAGCAGGGACCCTGGGCATCTTTCTTTGGGTGTTTTTCACAGTCGGTAGACAAGTCTCTTTAGTGTCCTGCATTTTTAGAACTGTGACCTTAAATGCCTACTCTCTGTAAGCTGTTAAGGTCTTAACGACCATTCCACAGGTGCATGTTAATTAATTGATTATGGTTAATTGAACATGCATGGAAAACATTGTTTAAACCCTTTACAATGAAGATCTGTAAAGTTATTTGGATTTTTACAACATTATTGTTGAAATACACAGTCCTGAAAAAGGGACATTTCTTTTTTTTGCTGAGTTTATATAGGTGTGTTTGGGTTGTTTTAAATGTTTTTAATTCAAATATCATAGAGTTGTTTGTGGTAGGGTAAATTAAACAGGATATGCGGTGACGTCACAATCGTGTTGCATTGTGGTATACGAAGTGCTGCCTGAAGTGTACATATGAAGTAGACTCAAAATCGAGGGAGCGAGGGTCTGTCCATATAAACTTCCCTTGTCCACTTCACAAAGTGAAACGCACTTCAAAATGGCGTCGGGGATTCCCCCTAGGGGAAGTGCTTAGGAAAGTTCGCAAGTGCGTGTCTAAAAGTGGAGTGGAACACGGCATTGGAAGTAAACGCCCACGGCTAGAATTGGATAAGATTTGCATATTTAATGAGCTTCAGCTCCCTCATCATTAAATTGTGGGAATTGTTTTGTAAGCATGTGGGAAAAAAGCAACCAGAATGAATCGCCCACAGGGTTCACAAAACTTCTTTATCAAACAAACACAATGATTTATCTCTCATCCTTTGCGATTGATTGGAATGTAATTTTTTTATTACTTGGCCCACCCGATCAGTGAAGCGTGAACCGCGCATCACACACAAACACACGCGAAGTACATTGCAGACTGCATGATCAAAACTTCAAGTCAACACTATAAAAAAAAAAAAAATCCGTAAAAAAAACCGGATAAATGTACTGGCATAAAATTACATTTTCCGTTATAGTTACGGACATTTCCTTCAACTCTAAAACGGAAAATTCTGTAGATTTACAGTACATTTACTGTACTTTCACGGACAATCTGTATTAAGACATTTCTATAAAGTTATAGCATATACTTGGTACCAAATAAATCAAGAACAATATATATACTCATTGAAAATGGTTTATTTTTTATATCATGTAAACATTCTTGGGTAAAGTATATATATTTTTTTTTTTCAATTTCATTTTCAAATGCAATACAATACAAAAATAAAGCAGCAAACAAACAGAATACAAAGACAGGGTTGCTGCTTGTATCATTAGCAATTGCCAAAGACGCATAGTCAGTAGTAGAGTGAAATGTTCCAGTGAGCACAGAAGTCAAGACAGTACAGACAGAAGGCTGTTCTAATTTTACATCATCTTACCTGAGTGTGAATATTTTAATATTAACATGAGCGAAGTGGAATAAAGAAAGTGATCAGCATGATTGTTATTCAAAACGGTAAGCAGGCGCTACTTCGTTTATGGTTTGTGTATCTGCAGCCTTTCTGAATGACGAATATAGATGAAGCAATAGACTGCTGTCTCCTTACACACAGGTGCAGAACGCGTTTGCAAGTTGACAGTCAGCTGTAGTCCGTTCAGAGTGTACAAGCGCAGCATTCTTGCCCAAACACGGTCGGCTTTCATCAGCGCTAGTTCTTTGCTGTCGGTTTGGTGTGTCCTTACCCTAAGAGAACACAATAGGAAAATGGTTAGTTCACCCAAAAATGAAAACGCTGCCATTAATTACTCACCCTCATGTCATTCATCTTCAGAACACAAATGAAGATATTTTTGATGAAATCCGAGAGCTCTCTGATCCCTCCATAGACAGAATTTAATTAACACTTTCAAGGTCCAGAAAGGTAGTAAAAACATTGTTAAAATAGTCCATGTGACTCAGTGGTTCATTTTATGAAGCGACAAGAATACTTTTTGTGCTCAAAAGAAAAATAATTTTTTCACAATTTCATGCATTTTTCAACAACATTAATTTTATGTACTCTAAATGTTTAAATGAATACGTACATAATCATAAATATATTACACCATTTTGTCTGCTGTGCGCTTGCAAAGAGAGCCAGCCCAAAAGTTCTTCTGATTGGCTGTGGTTATTGATTGACTATCGCATCACGTGGTCACAGCGCGTTTGGTGTGGACAGAAAAACTGCTTGTTGCTAGAATCTTATCGCATTTGGTTAGGACATGGTGTTACTTTTAAGATGTCTATACAACTTTTCTGGACCTTGAAAGTGGTAGTTGCGTAGGCTGTTAACAGAGGGAGAGAAAGCTCTCAGATTTAATTAAAAAGATCTTCATTCGTGTTCCAAAATACTTACAGGTTTGGAACATCATAAGGGTGAGCAATTAATGACTGAATTTTCATTTTTGGGTGAACTTATTGGGTAAAAAATAAATAAATAAATATATATGAAAAAATAAATTTTTGAAAAAAACTTTCCTTTTCTGTATGTTCAGTTAAAGGGATAGTTCACCCAAAAATTTTAATTACCCCATGATTTACTCACCCTGAAGCCATCCTAGGTGTATATGCAGGGCCGGATTAACGTAAGGGCTAGGTGGGGCTGAAGCCCCAGGGCCCCAAGCGTGAAGGGGGACTGTGATTGGCCGAGGAAATAATTGACAGTCAATCGGGAGCACCTAAACATTTCCTGATGGGCTGCTCGCCAAACCCCACCACGGTCCACATATTAAGTGCTGTTATTTACTGGAGTGCTGCGAGTGCATGGGAACAAACACCAAAAGCCAGGTAAAGAAACGGCGCTACCTGATTAAACCGTGCGCGCATCCAGCAGTCGCAGCACGAGAGCAGCTGGACCACCTCACACAGCGCTGAACTCGTTCGGTGCTTTCGCAGCTCTATTGAAGTGATAACGAGCGCCAGGCAGTCGCTGTGTCCATTTGAATTTAATACAAGCGCAACATCACGTGTACAGTAAAGGCTCTGTGGCGAAAGTAGCTGAACCAGACTGAATAGTTCCATGTAAAGTGAAGTGTTGAGGTAAACTATAGGCGGCCTACACGACTGTAATCATGGCCGTAGTCAGCTATGAGGTATTTTTCCGAGGTGTACATAAATGTTGTGAAATAAATCGACTAATAGAGTATTAACACTACTTTAGTGCTGCAATGATATCTTCTGAGCTGCCCTGCCTGCGGTCTGTCAAAATATTTACCAATGAAATTAAAGTAGGCGGGCATTATGTTCACAGAAGCTGCTGTGCGCGAGTCACACGATGCTTCAGTAAACGGTGCGAGATGTAAGTAGCTAAACTAAATATTTCCTATTTGACAGCTGTTTTAGGATAGAAATGTTAAACAATGTAAAGACTAACAGCCAGAGCTCAGCTTTAGGAGGGGAAGAGACAGAGCAAGAGGAGGAGACAAAGAAAGAGTGATAGAAATGAGAGTGATGAAATGAGGAGAGAGCAGGTATGACAGATAATTTACTGCCCACTAACATGGTTTTGAAAGCTATTTTCAAACAACTGATGATATATAGATCAGAGAAATCAATTTTCTTGGGGGACCTTGCCCCCCAAACCAGCTCAAATTTGGGACCTCACTGGTTTTAAAACTCCTTAAGGCAGTTGCATGCTGAAAAGTTGCTGCTGTTTCTGGAAACCTGTTTGCTTTGACCTCATATCTGGAGTTAATGCATTTATGCTGTTAATGTGTTGCAGCCTGGAATATTTATATATAGGCCTACTTAATATTAAAATTGAATATTCAGACAGTATATACTCATTGTATCTCTGTGCTTTGAAGATTTAGTTTTTAAAAAAATACTAATTATTTCTGTGGTAGAAAACGCTGTGGCACCAAGATCGGCTACTTTGGGGGCCCTTAGGTTTGTTATAGCCCCAGGGCCCTACGTGTTCTTAATCCGGGCCTGTGTATATGACATTTCAGACGAATACAATCAGAGTTATATTAAAAAATATCCTGGCTCTTCCAGCCCAAAATTTTTGCAGCCCAAAATTTAAAGCCCAAAAAAGCACATCCATCCATTATACACTCACCTAAAGGATTATTAGAAACACCTGTTCAATTTCTCATTAATGCAATTATCTAATCAACCAATCACATGGCAGTTGCTTCAATGCATTTAGGGGTGTGGTCCTGGTCAAGACAATCTCCTGAACTCCAAACTGAATGTCAGAATGGGAAAGAAAGGTGATTTAAGCAATTTTGAGCGTGGCATGGTTGTTGGTGCCAGACGGGCCGGTCTGAGTATTTCACAATCTGCTCAGTTACTGGGATTTTCACGCACAACCATTTCTAGAGTTACAAAGAATGGTGTGAAAAGGGAAAAACATCCATTATGCGGCAGTCCTGTGGGCGAAAATGCCTTGTTGATGCTAGAGGTCAGAGGAGAATGGGCCGACTGATTCAAGCTGATAGAAGAGCAACTTTGACTGAAATAACCACTCGTTACAACCGAGGTATGCCGCAAAGCATTTGTGAAGCCACAACACGCACAACCTTGAGGCGGATGGGCTACAACAGCAGAAGACCCCACTGGATACCACTCATCTCCACTACAAATAGGAAAAAGAGGCTACAATTTGCAGGAGCTCACCAAAATTTGACAGTCGAAGACTGGAAAAATGTTGCCTGGTCTGATGAGTCTCGATTTCTGTTGATACATTCAGATGGTAGAGTCAGAATTTGGCATAAACAGAATGAGAATATGGATCCATCATGCCTTGTTACCACTGTGCAGGCTGGTGGTGGTGGTGTAATGGTGTGGGGGATGTTTTCTTGGCACACTTTAGGCCCCTTAGTGCCAATTGGGCATCGTTTAAATGCCACGGCCTACCTGAGCATTGTTTCTGACCATGTCCATCCCTTTATGACCACCATGTACCCATCCTCTGATGGCTACTTCCAGCAGGATAATGCACCATGTCACAAAGCTCGAATCATTTCAGATTGGTTTCTTGAACATGACAATGAGTTCACTGTACTAAAATAGCCCCCACAGTCACCAGATCTCAACCCAATAGAGCATCTTTGGGATGTGGTGGAACGGGAGCTTCGTGCCCTGGATGTGCATCCCACAAATCTCCATCAACTGCAAGATGCTATCCTATCAATATGGGCCAACATTTCTAAAGAATTCTTTCAGCACCTTGTTGAATCAATGCCACGTAGAATTAAGGCAGTTCTGAAGGCGAAAGGGGGTCAAACACAGTATTAGTATGGTGTTCCTAATAATCCTTTAGGTGAGTGTAAGAGTAATCCACACGGCTCCGGGGGGTTAATAAAGGCCTTTTGAAGTGAATTGATGGGTTTGTGTAAGAAAAATATCCATATTTAACAAGTTACAAAGTAAAATATCTAGCTCCCGGCGGACCGCCTTCCGTATTCAACTTACGAAGAAAGTGTAACTGGCGTGACGACGATGTCGGACGTAGTGTAAAAAAAACGTAACTGCCGCGATGATGATGGTGGACGTAGTGTAAGCATTTTGAACTGCGAGAGGCATTACACTTTCTTCGTAAGTTGAATACGGAAGGCGGTCTGGCAGAAGCTAATATTTTACTTTATAACGTGCTAAATATTAATATTTTTCTTACACAAACCCCTCAATTCGCTTCAGAAGGCCTTTATTAACCCCCCGGAGCCGTATGGATTATCTTTATAACAGATGGATGCACTTTTTTGGTCTTCAAATTTTGGGCTGCCATTCACTGCCATTATAAAGCTTGGATTAGCCAGGACATTTTTTATTTAACTGAAAGAAGAAAGTCAAATACACCTAAGATGACCTGAGGGTGAGTAAATTATGGGATAATTTTAATTTTTGGGTGAACTATACCTTTAAAGTTCCACTATGCGATTTGACAAAAGCTAAAATTTTACATGGATTTTCAAAGTTGTTCATACAGGAAACTCAGCAGTCTTGGAGGAATGTGTAGCCATTTGGTTTCCTTCATCACAGCCTTGTCGACCCCCATTCAGGATTTCTACACAGGAAAGTTATTTAAAGAAACATATATTGTTTTTAGTTACACAAGAAATTAAATGAATGAAACTGAACTACTGAGTAAAATGCAGACCAAGCTGAGGTGGAAAACCATATCAATCATACAGTATTTTAAGTTCATTAAATTATCAATTGATCCCCAATACTTTCCAATTCAAACATTGTATATAGCTTTGTGTCCAATGGACTCCATTTGCATGACATGTTAGCTTGTCACTTCAGCTACATCTTATGTGGTTTCATTATTTTCAACTAAACAAACAGCAACACAACAAAATGATCTATACACAATTTCATAAAAAATGTGTTGCTTACCTTTTGTATGAACTCCAGGATAAGTGACATCTTCTTTGGGTATTTTGTAGCTCACTGCCACAATGGGGGAGGAGATGTGATCACTAATAACTTCTTTAATGACAGCAATCTTGAATGCCCATCACTTTAAACAAATAATATATTACAAAATGAAAAATTACATGATCACTTCAGAAAACCGCTCCAAACATAGGTGTTTATATCTTCCCTACACAATTTGTTGTTCTGTCCATAAAACATTAAGCATAAAAATCGTTGAAGGAGTATTCAGCAACCATCTTTTTCTATCAACATGTAGACATTTAACACTCATAATGATTAATAAAAACTGTTAATAAAACAAAACACAAACCCATAATGAGAATGCAGGGGAAGCACAGTACAGCAGCAGTTAATGTTAAGTCCTGTCAACAGAAAAGAAAACAGAAACACTGTTTTCTGTCATCTGTTTTCACAATGCTAGAAATCTGTTGTACAGGATCTTCACTTCACGTTGTATGTCCAACCCTTTCAAATCAAATAAGTATGAAAATGGCCTTTCCTTTCCTTGACAATTCCTCTGGCAGCTTTTGTACGAACGCATTAAACTGCTCTAAACACAATATAACGTTAGGCCTAACGTTACGGCACTCTGGTTAACGTTACTACACCTGGACGCTTGAAACGATACGCTCAGCACGAAATGAACCGCATCACCGACAAATTAAAGTTAATAAACATTTACAAGTGAAGACACTATAACACGTATACAACCAGGGAACCTCCACGAGTATGAACTAAATCTTTCAATGTGTGACGATATGCATATAATGATAAACGTGACGGTTCACGCATTCATTTGCCAAACAAGCCAGATGACAACTAAATAACGTTACGTTTGACATTTAACAAAATATAATTCTCACTTTTTACCACAGAAGTGTTAGAACTGCTTCCACAAATCCGAAATCCGACTTTAAAAAGAAACTTTGGCCGAGATCATCTTCATGTGTAATGGCGCTTACGTGTCGCTTTTTACGCGCCGACCAGTTCTTGTTCCCACAATGCAATGCGTTATTTAAAATACGGATAAAGACCTGTAAAACACAAATACGAATTGAGAGCCTTTGAGCAGCCCTGGTATGTTCAGTTAGAAACGTACACATAATCAATAGATCACAATGCAATACTATCACATATTTAAAAAAAAAAAAATTTTTTTTACTCACATTAGTGTGTTGCTTCATTCATTCAAGTAATCTTATCCTGTCTGCAAATCCAGTCTCTTGTTTACAAACGAATCCGTGGTGAAATTAAGGAACAAACGCGCATGTCTTCCCCACGTGAGTTGGATATTCATTAAAAAATAAAGTTCATCCATGCATTCATAATATTGGAATCTGAATGAAGCTTATGCAGTATGTTTATTGCTTAGTATTTCGATCTGGTTTAGCTCTATGTAGGCCTATGTCATGTCACGAGTCGGTGGGCGTGGCTACAGAATCAGGCGTTGTTCTTATGTTGAGGCGGCGTTTCAGCATACGATGACGTCAAGGTTCGACATATTCTGAGATCGATCATTTTCTGGGCCTGGTGTTAATAAAAGCTTTTCTTTGACTAACAAGTAAGTTTTCAGCTCTGAAACTTACAGGATATTCTTATATTACCATATAAGATGGTATAAGAAGGTTAATGGTATAAGATGTCGCTGATAGCGTCGTTACGTGCTAAAGGCATAGGTAAAACGGTAGCAGACAGTGCAAAGAAGCAGACTCAAGAAAGGGGAGGCCCTGCGGGGCATAGGTAACGTCCCCTACAGGAGCCCATCCTGGACCGACTTGTAAGGTCCAGGAGACATTGCGAACCTGCTCCATCTCTTTCATCTCAGATGGGGTACCCCGAATTTAGAGAAGTGATCTATTTATCATCATTTTATTCTTATTTTTTAATTCTCTTTACAACTGTTTTAATTAATCCTTGTTTTTATTTTTAATTCTTATACATGATTTTCTTATGCATATGTTATCACTATTTTAATCCATTTTTTATGTAAAGCACTTTGAATTACCATTGTGTATGAAATGTGCTATATAAATAATCTTGCCTTGCCTACCATGACCTTTTATATATCAAAAGCTAAAGGGAAAGTTGATTTCTCAATTCATGACCCCTTTAATATTGTCACAGTGTTCGTCTTGATGCTATTCTGATTGTTTTATATGTTGTAATGGACTATTTTATTCTTAGCAGGTGTAGGATAATATATAGGTAAAATTATGAATATTTCAAGTCCATCTATGCATTCAATTGGTGGGTATGGAAAATGTACTGGTAAATAAACATAGCTAAAATTTTCATTTCTAAAATTAATGAATGGTAAAATGTGAGGATAAATGATAAACCAGATCAAATACGAGAAAGTGAACAGTGGAATTATTAAGCTTGAAAATCTGCAGTAAATGAGAATTTGATTCCGCCTCCTTTAAAGTTGAAATATCCCCTAGCGGCATTTGCATTGACTGCTGCTCTTTTCTTTGTTTAATTTTCCACATGACTAAAGCTGAATCAGAGAGAGTGTCATGTTGGTTGTCCTCAGCTCTCAGTATCTGGCAGCTATCTTACCATCAGCACATTAATTTGGTCTTTTTTCAGCCC
Source organism: Rhinogobio ventralis (assembly GCA_039654625.1). NCBI lineage: Eukaryota > Metazoa > Chordata > Actinopteri > Cypriniformes > Gobionidae > Rhinogobio > Rhinogobio ventralis. The sequence continues at coordinate 25,305,902 of CM077210.1, read as the reverse complement.
TTTTGTGCTGCTTATTATGTGCAGTCTTGTCATATTGCAAGCTGATTCAATCTTTGGTTCAGCTTTTAATTGTATTAATTCATATATAATACATTTCTACAAGGAAGTTGATTTCAAACCTTAGAGAAGTGTTGATTTCGGTCAGGTTTGCATACATTGATCAGAATCTCTGTGCAGAAATATCTGTCTGCTTCAGAAAACTTGCAATATGTTGCATGAGTCATATAGACAGATTTTATATTATTTATGTTTTTTACCTTTTGGAGCTTGTCCGCCTGTGATCTGTTGTTCTGTGGAAAAGATCTATGTGAAAATTATTTTAATAGTCCCTCTTTTGTGTTTCATGGAAAAAAAATAATAGCATGTGGGCTTGGAAAGGCATGCGGTTTGGCTAAATAATGACAGAATTTTTCTTTATGTGTGAACTGTTCCTTTAATTTAGTGTCCCCGTAAGGCTGTTTGACCACATTAAACCATACTGAAGAAGAGCTTTACCAGCAGGGTGCTTCTGTCTTTCTGTGTCAGCGAAAAAAAAGTCAAATTAATTCCATACCCTCCCTAAGGGAATAAGGAATATTTCCATTTAAATGTGAACATCATCTTCCGCAAATTGAGAATCCAATCATTTATTTAAAGCTAATCCCGCCCCTATAATTTGACTTTTTCATAATTTCATGAAAGCGCCGTAAGACCCTTTGCTTTTCTACTGGCTAAGTGCTGACACAGGAACAGAGAAGGGAAAAGGAGCTGGTGGAAAACGATATTTCTTTTTTGAAACGCTCACCTCTGAGGATAAAGCGATTGTCTGTTCTTTGTCAGATAGTGCCTGACGGTGTCAAAAGAAGTGAAAAATTATTCAAGTCTTGTACTAAAGATCCACTCAAGTCACAAAACTCACAGATATTATATGCACAAATCACAATCCATGCAGCACATCTTCAGGTGCAGTCCACAATGGCTCCATTAGCATTTATCAATTAAAGGTAAAAAAGTTCTGCGTTTGAAAATACAAACAGTCCACATAGACGGGAGAGCATTTTAGTTGTTAAGCATTTGTTGCTGCATTACTACTAATGGTCCTCCGCTTACACCTTTATCCTCAAATGGGTTTGCGAACATGGCTGCCAAGATCTCTCCAGAACAGAGCAATCCCTTTTCAGGGACCGTTAAAGTGATTTAAGACAAAATCTGATATAAAGGAGTAGTCTCCTATAGATCCTTAAACATTTCCAGCCACCTCCATGCCTCCTGCTTGTGTTTTTTTAGTGCTGAAAGATGGTCATTTTTCAGCTCTGATCATTTAAACATGATCCATTTGCAAACCTTCTTGATACAATTTGAGTTGAATGAGAAATTGAAATGTCGAAGGACAAAAAATGAGAGAGGAAAAACAGCCTAAGAATTATTGCGTTCTAGGAAGAAAAAGAAGAGAGAATGCATTCTCATCTCTTTTGTAGGTGATTGCAGTGTTGAAAATAATGTGAAAACACCTAAAAAAAAGCGTACTCATGACCCTCTGTGACCTCAGTGTTGCTTCAGGGCATTTATAGATAAACCATGTGTAAGTAAATAGCTAAACCATAATCAATAAACTGCTAATCTGCTGTCATGCTTCATGAGTGTGAATAACTGAGGCAATGACAATCAATGTTGACATTTCAAACAACTGTTTTGCCAAGTATTATGTTTAATTTTGGTCTGAAATAATAATAAAATAGTTCCAAACAAATAAACTACCTAATAAAATAGTTCCAAACGTAGTTAAAACAGGATCAAGTGTTGGAATTGTCTTCAACAAAAAGAAGTTCTTGTGTTATTTTTATACTGAGTAGAAGACTTTTCATGCATTAGGCCTATAACCTAAATTCTACTCTGTTCTTCTTTGATTTTTTGGTTTGTTTCGCTTTGGTATAGAGATCATTTAAAACTATTTTGTTGCCAAGTAACAGGCAATTTTAGGGTGTTTCACGCTGCTCTTAACCCCGGGTTATCGTTGCTCTAAACACCACTTTTAATCCCGGGTAAAGGAACGTTTCACACTTGTAATTTATAAACGGGATTAGCACCGCTTTTTACCCGTCGTTATGAAACCCTGCTCCGGAACAGGGAGCAGTGCCAAACTTGTACAGTGTGAAACCATGCGGTGTAGATGCTTAGCAACAATCGCATACTCATATTTGCATGCTTTGGACAGTCACGGAAACACTGCACATTGTATAAAAATAGTAAATTCAGCATGTGACAATTTTTTTTTATTCTTACCTTTATAGTCCGTAGTATCCACATTTAGTATAAACTCGATAGTACAATCGGCTATACGAGGAAGCGCAATGCTAGAGCTTTTATGTAAACGGGTCGCGTGCTGCGTTCATCAATCAATGACATTGAACGTTAACCCAGGGTTTAGGAGTGTACAATGTGAAACGTCAGTTTATGGATACCCAGGATTAATTGTTAACCCCGGTGAAATTCTGAGCAGTGTGAAACGGGAAGCGAGATAACCCAGGATTCAGTTTACCCCGGGTTTAGAATGACCCAGGGTTAACGGATTCAATTGTGAAAAGCCCTATTGTGTCTAAAATATTTTACTCAATATTAACTTTTTGAATGGTTGTCAATATCAGAAACGCAATCGTACTGTTGAATATCAGCAAGCCTGTGATTTTAATTTTTATGTAACTTATCTAGAAGGTATTACCAGTTAAAGAAGTTTGTTTGTTTTTTTGTTGCTTTGACATGCCCTGCAACCAAAAGATACTTGCTTCTGTTCATATTTGATATTTTTGTCACACTGTCGGGGATCCAGGTGAATGTAAGCTGTGTCAGACCTGTACAAATAAAGTTCACAGTGCCTTGGTATACAGGGAGTGCAGAATTATTAGGCAAATGAGTATTTTGACCACATCATCCTCGTTATGCATGTTGTCTTACTCCAAGCTGTATAGGCTGGAAAGCCTACTACCAATTAAGCATATTAGGTGATGTGCATCTCTGTAATGAGAAGGGGTGTGGTCTAATGACATCAACACCCTATATCAGGTGTGCATAATTATTAGGCAACTTCCTTTCCTTTGGCAAAATGGGTCAAAAGAAGGACTTGACAGGCTCAGAAAAGTCAAAAATAGTGAGATATATTGCAGAGGGATGCAGCAGTCTTAAAATAGCCAAGCTTCTGAAGCGTGATCATCGAACAATCAAGCGTTTCATTCAAAATAGTCAACAGGGTCGCAAGAAGCGTGTGGAAAAACCAAGGCGCAAAATAACTGCCCGTGAACTGAGAAAAGTCAAGCGTGCAGCTGCCAAGATGCCACTTGCCACCAGTTTGGCCATATTTCAGAGCTGCAACATCACTGGAGTGCCCAAAAGCACAAGGTGTGCAATACTCAGAGACATGGCCAAGGTAAGAAAGGCAGAAAGTCGACCACCACTGAACAAGACACACAAGCTGAAACGTCAAGACTGGGCCAAGAAATATCTCAAGACTGATTTTTCTAAGGTTTTATGGACTGATGAAATGAGAGTGAGTCTTGATGGGCCAGATGGATGGGCCCGTGGCTGGATTGGTAAAGGGCAGAGAGCTCCAGTCCGACTCAGACGCCAGCAAGGTGGAGGTGGAGTACTGGTTTGGGCTGGTATCATCAAAGATGAGCTTGTGGGGCCTTTTCGGGTTGAGGATGGAGTCAAGCTCAACTCCCAGTCCTACTGCCAGTTTCTGGAAGACACCTTCTTCAGGCAGTGGTACAGGAAGAAGTCTGCATCCTTCAAGAAAAACATGATTTTCATGCAGGACAATGCTCCATCACACGCGTCCAAGTACTCCACAGCGTGGCTGGCAAGAAAGGGTATAAAAGAAGAAAATCTAATGATATGGCCTCCTTGTTCACCTGATCTGAACCCCATTGAGAACCTGTGGTCCATCATCAAATGTGCGATTTACAAGGAGGGAAAACAGTACACCTCTCTGAACAGTGTCTGGGAGGCTGTGGTTGCTGCTGCACGCAATGTTGATGGTGAACAGATCAAAACACTGACAGAATCCATGGATGGCAGGCTTTTGAGTGTCCTTGCAAAGAAAGGTGGCTATATTGGTCACTGATTTGTTTTTGAATGTCAGAAATGTATATTTGTGAATGTTGAGATGTTATATTGGTTTCACTGGTAAAAATAAATTGAAATGGGTATAAATTTGTTTTTTGTTAAGCTGCCTAATAATTATGCACAGTAATAGTCACCTGCACACACAGATATCCCCCTAAAATAGCTAAAACTAAAAACTACTTAAAATATTGATACAAAAATATTCAGCTTTGATATTAATGAGTTTTTTGTGTTCATTGAGAACATGGTTGTTGTTCAATAATAAAATTAATCCTCAAAAATACAACTTGCCTAATAATTCTGCACTCCCTGTATATAGCAGCTGTTATTATCTTTTATAAAACTCTGAATGTTTTCTGTGAGATCGATTATTTCTTGCACACATGGCATGTAATATTAAACTATATTTTAAAGTATTCATGTTCAGGCAAACTTATGGAAGAGGAACATTAAAATGGGTTGTGGTGAAGCGTTGCAAACAGATCGCAGGTAGGACTATATAGGCTTACCTTGTAAGCCCTGCACATCAAACTCAAGGGAAAATCTGGAAAGCTGGAAAGTTTCAGCACTACTCCGTAGGTGTAAGATAACTGCAATTGCTGGCATTTTGACAGTAGCACATCTTCATAACAGGATTTTCCATCCTTATTTCTCAGAATGTGAAATGTGTCTCTCTCTTTTTTTTATCTTGATTGTAGTTTATGGATTTGCTAACTGCAGTAGCAATACTACTTCCCTACCTACTGTTAGGGGAATAACAGTTTAGGACCCAAGACCAGGTGTGAAGAATGAAGACCAAGAGTCAGGAGTGCAATGAATTAAAGAAAAATTTACTGAAGAACAGTTTCAGCATCAGAAGCCAGCTTCAAGTCTCTGGCGTTCGTAGGCCGCGCTCTCCCTCTACCTTTTTCTCGTACATACAATTTCTCAACAGTTATACTCTTTTCAAGGTCTAGCTACGTCATTACTCCATGTTGAATGATTCTGATTGGCTAAGAGAAAATAGATAGTCATAGTAAATTTCCACACATGGTCAGTTAATCAGATGCACGTCTCCATAGATCACTTGTTGACGCTTTCACTCCGAAATTAGGCACGTAGTGACCTTCCAGGTCTGGAGCAGGCGCCAGCTTGTCCAGAACAACATGCCCGTTGTACACCTCTAATACTGATCTGCAATACAGAACCCTAGCGCACATACACAGATACACAGGCTTCTCCAAGGTTGAAGTTGGTTGAGCTCCAGCTCTGACCAGAAAGTTTCCCAAAACATACTGATAACATGTGCTTTCTCTCAGTAAGAGGTACAGACAATATTCACCATAATTCTTTAGTGTTTCAGTAAAAGGAAATATAAAATGAAAGACAAATCCATATTTCATCTCGGGAAGCCGGGCTAAGTGGGCCAGACCCTCAGTCACTCCTCAGAGACCAAATACAAACTTTAGAAAACATGTATAAAGAAACAGTAAACCATCAGTGGTTCTATTGATTAAGTAATATCATAACTGTGGAAAGAATCATTAAGATCATTATAATAATATAGGAGGATAAATATTGATTAATGCTTTGATTATAAATTGAATTAGGATATATATAGGTATATTGAAGCGGCAATGGATTTCACAATCCGCACCCTTCACTACATTTACATGCAAAGTATTATAACACTGCTAGAATAGCAGTACCATCCCCATAATTTATTAGTTGCCATGTTTCTCTTTACATGCTGTTCTGGTGTGACAGGAAATTAGATTAGACAAACTGAACCGAGGGTTCACCTCCAGGCTTTTACTAGTTTCAAACTCACATTGCTATCTGCTGGAAAGAGACAAGAAGTCATGCCTCTGAATACTTGCGCTACATGCCTCAATTTTTTTCCGCTATCGCCAGAGTGGATAATGTGTCAAAATGTCCACAATCTCTAAAAGCAGTTAATGTCCAATATGTTATTTGGAATGCTGGCAGGGTTTATCAGAGGCAGAACATTTTTATAAACTGGAAGCTTACGCAATTTCACAGCGCCGTAACCCTGTATTCCCTATTAAAGTTGGCTCATAACATATTCTGCTTGTCGCCGTGCTGTTAATTCATACCCTATCCTGCAAGTTCAGGACTGGAAAAGGAAATCAGCTTTTTTTTCCTCCCATGGAGCCGGCAAATTAACAGTTTAATTTCTTGTGAACGTGTGTTGGAGGGGAATGAGGGTCTTTGCATGTTGGAGAGAGTTTGAGCTGCATGTACTGTATGACAGCTGGCAGCATACAAAACTTATATAATCAGCACTTTTTAGTTAATGTATTAACATAACATTTTCAGGGGAAATCTGGAATTCGTTCATATATGACATGGAATAATAGTGTTTCTGTAAAAAATCTCATTTTGATTTATAAGAATTGTAAAGACAATGTTGTTCAATGAACAGGAACACAACAGAGATACAGCAAGGTCCAAAAAAATCATGTAATTTAAAAGAAAGTTTTTTAAAAGGATGACATGAATGAAGAAATATTTCAGATTCTGCAGTATTTCTAGGTCACTAATCAAATAAATCACTTTGTGATGTTCAGTAAGTAAGTACATTTAAGTTCATGGTGCTGTTGTCATTGAAGCAAAAGGAGGCCAAACGAAATACTGAGAAATTTTCATATTCATTTCAACTTGATATTGCTGATAATCTGATTCTGATTTCCAAAGAAAATGTTGAGAATGGAATGAAAATCTGCATGTGTAGTTCAGCGAGTCTGTCTACACCATACTTTTGGTCTCTCTCACACACACGCGTACACACTTCTCATCACTAAATGGTCAGTCATAGGGTTTTTTAAGTCCTTAACTATTAAAAGGCACTGCCTTTAAGTGCATTTTCTGAAGCAAGGTGTGAATGTGAATATGACAAAGAAACCCTTGACATGCCTACATGTAAATTCAGGTTTTTTGACTTTCAAACAACAGAAAACAATGAATTTTTCACCATAGACTGGCAGACGGTCACCATGATTTTACCAAAACATAAAATCACCATATTTTGTTGATCCTGGAACAACATTATATCTGAAAATTTAGTCCTAACCCTAACCCTATACCCTTAAATCTAACCCTACCCATAAATTATCCCTAAAATCTTAGGGAAATAACACTGTTGTAGAAGCACCTATGGATGTAAGCCTAACCTTGATATAAACTGTAAACTTGTCCCTCTAATCCAGTGGTTTTCGGGTGGGTCGCGAGATTTAAAAAATGGGTTGCAAGGATGATTTAAGGAAAATGGAGTTACATTAAAAAATAATAATAATAATATTTGTTTTCATAAAATCAGTCTATAGGCCTATATAAAAGGATTAAATACGCAAAATATATTTGACTTAAATAATTAACAGATTAACAAAAAGAAAGAAAAAATTTTGCGACAGTTGCTGCTGAGTTTGGTTCATTTTTATGGGGTTCCATTTGTGCCAAAAATAAGTCGACTGCTTTGTGCTTTGTACTACACATTTGTTCTTGTCAACAGTCATTGCCTACTTGTTCAGATAAATTAGTATATGTTTATGTGTATGCTCTCTGTTTATGTCGTCTTGCTATGTCGTCCTTACTGTATTGTCCCTACTTTTTCAGATAAATTAGTATATGTTTATGTGTATGCTCTCTGTTTATGTCATCTTGCAATGTTGTCCTTACTGTCATCTTGCCATGTCGTCTTTACTGTCGTCTTACTATGTCGTCCTTACTGTCTTGCTATGTCGTCCTTACTGTCATCTTTACTGTCGTCTTGCTATGTCGTCTTTACTGTCGTCTTGCTATGTCGTCTTGCTATGTCGTCTTTACTGTCGTCTTGCTATGTCGTTACTGTTGTCTTTACTGTCGTCTTGCAAGCGTCTGCAAATTCACCACACAGTGCAAAACGAAGCCCAATAATCCATCAAATTAATGTTTACAGGGCTATGGAAAATGCCTAGTTGGAAAACTGACTAATTATATTTTGCCAATATCTTGCTTTAGACAATACCTCCCCTAATGTACATACAGTACACAAATATTTTTAGAACAAAATGACAGTAATTCACCAAAAGGGTTTTTTAATGTTCCAAAGAGAACGACATAGCAAGACAACAGTGATGACATAGCAAGACGACAGTGAGGACGACACAGCAAGACGACAATAAAAGATGACAATAAAGACGACATAGCAAGACGACAGTGAGGATGACATAGCAAGACAGCAGTGAGGGTGACGTAGCAAGACGACAGTGAGGACGACAGCAAGACGACAGTAAGGACGATATAGCAAGACGACATAGTAAGACGACAGTGAGGGCAACATGGCAAGACGACAGTAAGGACGATATAGCAAGACGACATAGCAAGGCAACAGTAAGGACGACATAGCAAGACGACAGTAAGGACGACATAGTAGGACGTCATAGTAAGACGACATAGCAAGAAGACAGTAAGGACAACATTGCAAGACGACATAAACAGAGAGCATACACATAAACATATACTAATTTATCTGAACAAGTAGGCAATGACTGTTGACAAGAACAAATGTGTAGTACAAAGCACAAAGCAGTCGACTTATTTTTGGCACAAATGAAACCCCATACATTTTTGTGAGGCTCCTCAAACAAGTTCACGGAAAGGAAACCCAAACGACAGAAAGCACATCTTGTTTTCTTTATTTTACAATGATGTCCTACTCTTATTATCTGTATGACCAAAATGACGGAGTATTTTATGTTTCCTCTGCTCGTTCGCGCCTATTTGATAGCTAGGCCTATGGGACGCTAATTAACTGGTTAACCGTTAACCAACAAGAATTTTAACCAATTAAACGTTTGCTGCATGCTTCAAAATACACTACAAATATATATTTTTTTGTTATGCTTTTGGGTGCAGAATCAACTTTGCGCGAATGCGTCAAAGCGGTTATGTGGAAAAGTGCTGAGCTGAATTGTGCCATCTAGTGGTTTAATGGAGAATACAGTCAAATGGCCCATTGTATATGAAGTATTCTTATGCTTGGCTTGACTTGTTTGAATGTAAATGGTTGTAGGCCTATATATGGGTCGCGACGACAACAACAACAACAACAAAAAAAGAGGGTTGCTCTTAAAAAAGTTTGAAAAGCACTGCTCTAATCTGATTGGTTGATTGGAATGTTCTTCCAGGATCAACAAAGAAAGGTTGTAATTGGTGAAATCCCGTTCACCAATGGACCAGGGGACCAGGGGACCGGGGATCTTTTTACAATAATTGTAATCACAGATGTTAAAACAGTTGTTGTTGCATTCCAGACAGACAGTAAATCTCCCAGTGTGTGTGTGTATGATAACATGAACACACTCACAAATAATTAAATTACTGTAATCAGATTTTAAAACATGACTAATTAAAGAGAAAACATATTGACACTAGAGTGCCAAGTTTGATAACATGCAGCATCTTTTCATTGAGTTAATGTGTGATGCAGAACAATCCAAATCATGAGAACAATCTCTGTAACACAAATTAGAGGGTTGCAGTTTATTTATGAATTTTTATTTATTTTTTGCTTCAGTTAAATGACATGCTGCTCTAATTAAGAGAACTGCGCAGAGTGAAATCAAGCTTCAGTTTTTAGTCTTAATCCACTGTGCCAGCACAAAGCCACATGTTAAGTGTGCCTTGCATGTATTATACACTCAATCAACAAATACCTTGACTTTCCTTCAGTATCCTCCTCCTCCTCCTATCTTCTTAGAACAGAAATAACATATTTATAAACTGCTAATTCACTGAAGCACTGCTACAGTCATTGTGAGATGGGACATGAAAAATAATAACAGATTAAAACGTCATAGTAATTAGAAGGTCTTAATTTGGATATGGCCCTGTTGAGCCCTCAATAGCAGAAGGCCATTTTCATTTGAATATCGTCCTCTTCATTTTCCATTCTTTTTATCAGTAACTCATAAGCATATTGAATAAAACAGGCTAGTGGTGCTTTCTGGGATGAAAAACCTGATTAACTGGGCCAAAACAGGCAAAGCAATGCAGTTAAATGGCTAACTCAAATTGCTGACATCAGTCCTTTTCAAAGAATATGTTGCCAGGGCTATTATTGAAGCCACTTCTGTTTGGGTGAAAAGATGCCTGTCAAGAAACTATCCATAAGCTGCCTTCCAACTGCAAGAGATATTTATCAGAACGAATCTAAGATTTCAGTTTAGTTAGATTAGCTCCCAGTTTAATTTTGATGGAAACTCATATATGATCCTTTTAAGATTACTTGAGCTAGCGCAATATTGCTTTGAATGAATTGATATTAAATTATATGTTGGCAACAAAAATTCATATTGAGTTGATGCTTGATAATACATCTCTGCTGTATTATGTGTAAAGTATTGCATTATACTGCTCATAAAGCTTTATTATTCAAACATTTGTTTAGCTTCCCCTCAGTGAGTGTGAGATACCTATTACACTAGTATTTGCATGAGCAAAATATGATACATCCAGCTATCCATCTTCAATAACTTCTTTATCCTCTTTAGGGTCATGGGGGAGGGCTGGAGCCTATACCAGCAAGCCTTCGGCCAAAGGCATTAAAATACCCTAGACAGGTGAATATAATATAAAATATATAAAAACTACATGTCAACTAGCAGTCATTAGAGTATTAGTAGACTGTCTGCTTAATATCTTCTAACACTTTATTTTGATGCTCCCCAACAGACATTCTACTGACTAGAAGTTTGCAAGTACATGTCAACTTATTCTACTAACCCTAACCTAACCTAAACAGTCTACTAATACTCCAATGAGAGTTAGTTGACATGTAAATGCAAATTAATGAGAGTTAAATGATATATAGTTGCAAAGTTACTTATGGTTAGTAGAATGTCTAAAGTGGACTATCGACTATATATATTTTTTACAGTCTTCTTTGAATTGGCCTGGTCAAGAATACTGACTAGATAATGTGGTGTGTTGTGATGATATTTGCTAATAAGCCTTTTTTATTTTTATTTTTTGCACTGCCCTCAGTCCTGTTACATCCAATCACACATTTTGAATGTTACAGAGTTGGTATTAAAACATGTTTGAAGTATAAATGAGTGATTAATATTGATTTATTGTTTGAAACTGTGATGGTCCCCCAATATACACTCAGAAATAATGTGCAAGAATTTAACCTTTAAGGGTATAACAGCTTATACCTTTAAAGGAACAACTTTTTACCTTATTTACTCATAAAAGGTTGATAGTAGTACCTTAAGGGTCCATATTACTACTCTAAAGTACAAATATGCAACTTATAGGGATAGAAAAGGGACTTTGTATACCTTTAAGGGTACTGCCCGAGGGACAAGCTGTTGTACACCTATATGTACTGTATATATGTTGGTTATGGTCCTGGTACTTTAGACCACAGGTGGGAAAATATGAAGATTTCAGGCATAAATGGCACAGTTTCCTGATAATGGGCCATTTACATGGCAAGTGCTGATTTCCATCACCAGTTACATAGTGCACAGAAAGAGAGAGTGTGTGTGTGAGTGAGTGAGTGAGTGAGTGAGTGACTGAGTGACTGAGTGATTGAGTGACTGAGTGACTGACTGAGTGACTGACTGTCTGTCTGTCTGTCTATTCTGGTTAGAATTTTTACAATTTAGCCCATGGAAATCTCTCACATGCAAAAGTGTGCCAAGTCCATCAAAGTGTAAGATAGCTAAATTACAGTAATGCCAAACATCTACATTAAAGTCAAGAGTGGGAGAGATAGGATCTCCTTCATATTAAGGCATGCTGACAATATTTAAATAAAATATTCTGTCAGATGTTCGTTATATTTTTAATACCCTATCTGTGATCCAGATGGGCCCATGTGTGTTTGTCAGTGTGTGTGTGTGCGTGAATGTGGGGTTAAGGTGAAGTCAATGTGTTTCTTTCTGTTAATGCACATATGGTTAAGACAAATCATTTAGCAGCCCACATTTTCTCAGTTCCAATTATTACTAATTTACAGATTATCATATTTCAGAGAAGAAAAACTTGATTTATATTCAGCACTTGCCATGTATATATTATTGCGTGTCGGGAGAGGAGAGGACTGAATAGCGAATAAAATAAAAAAAAACATGTAATGAAAAACTGAGATTTTCTTTTTGTTATTTCTCTCTTTGAATACTCAGCATTGAGAATTTGGGCCCCAGCAGATTATATGGCATATTTTATCTGTTACTATTAATATGATGATGAGTCTTTTCAAGCTGTAAGATATTTCAGTTGTTAGCTTGCCAACATTGTCAAAGTGTGTAATTGTGTGTGTGTGCATATGTGTGTTTATCAATCAAGAAAAGCAGTATCGAGTGGCGTTTCCCTCTCTGCTGTGATTTGCTGTAAGAACAAAGGATGTGTAAATACAATCATTTTGCTTCTCTCCTCAAAATGCTTCTGATTGTATTGTAATCCCTCAAGAAATTGCCATTGATTACAATAATATTTAAACTTTCAATTGAACAATCATCCCAACAGATCCTGGATCGTAATGTAATTACTTTTTTTGTTTATCTGATAATAAATTGATGCAGCTGATGAAAAAGGAGGCAGGCAATGAAAACAGAGATATGAGAGCACTCACTCTGTCACAGAAAGAGAGAAATGCACGTCAGGAGGACTTGTGCTAAGCCTCAGTGGGCAAAAGGAAGTTTGTAATTATCCTGACAACAACTCAAATAGAGGCACAATCTGTCTCTTGTTCGCTATTCACACGCACATTCACGTCCCCTTTATTTACCCTTGATAATGATCATATCGCTTCCCCTTTATTGATTTCATTTAGCAGATTCCCTTTATTTGCATTGAGTAATGAATTTTCATTTCTGTATTTGCACTGCTGTGTTCTCCATCAGTCAAAGCAAGCGTAGCTTGTTAGGCTACAGTATCTGTCAAACAGGATATTCAATTCTATAGTGGTTATATGATTACATTGAAGTAGCCTAATGCATACAGTTCTATACGTGTATACATCTACCCTTACGAAAAGAAGTATACTTCAAGTTCATTTTATGAAATATACTTATGAAGTATACTTTATGTAGGAAGTATACTAATATCAATGTACTAGTAGTGAACTTGTAAGTGTAGGCTACTATTTCAATACTGCTTGGGACTAAATTGGCCCACATTTAGTAGCCTATATAAAGTATACATTTAAATGTACTATAACAGTAGTAAACTTTAAGTGCACAACTACATTTCTCATTTGTACTACAAGTGAACTTAGTAGTGAAGTATACTAGTAATTTACTATTTTATTACTTGTAGCACATTATTTTAGTTTATGAAAGTACACTTTGAAGTATACTCTCAGTAAATTACTAGTTTAGCAGTTTTATACTGCAAGTATAATTGCAACTTCTAAGTGAACTTACCATCCTACTTATCTATAAGTTTACTATTCATATATTATCTTTGCACTTTAAATATACTACTATGTTCCTATTTAGGTAGGCCTATTCATTTTTATACTTGAAATATGCCTTTAACTGTACTTTAACTCTTTCCATTTAAAAACATTTTGTTCATGCATCATTTTTATCAACACTTGAATGTGATTAAGTTTCATAAAAAAGCATTTTAAACAAAAAGCTGAGAAAATAAATTTTTTTGTCAAAGACTACATCCGGATGGTATTCAGAACGATGATCAAAACATAGATAAAGTAGATCGATCCAATCAACACCTCCAAAGCATCACAGTCGTTTCCTCTTCATGAGTTTCATTTCATTTGGTAACGTTAGGCAGTTTGGATTTGTATGCTGTTTAATGGTTGATGATATAGTTATTTAACATTTGCTTAAGCAATCTTCTATCACTTGTTTCTGCTTCTTCTTCACCTGTGTTTTGTTTTGATCCGGAGATTCAGTACTCTTTCAGAAGATGTGTTATAGCGCCCCTTACAGCATAACAGTGAAAACATGGATAGCCAGAAAATTCTGTCATGGGTGGGGAAAGATTTGATGTAAATTCCTGTGTACTACTAGACACAAAAATTCAGATACTCAGAATTAGTTTTCTTTATAAATCAATATTTTCGAACAATGTAAGTTTATAAAATAGTATGTAAAACTATGTGAAAAAAAGTATTTAATAGGCACCTTAATCAAAAGAGTAAACACAACTACAAGACAAGTATACTTAGAATACTTAATTATACTTTTAAGTATATCTCGATCAAAACATTGAGTTCAAGTATAAGCCCAATATACTTCAACTTTTCTGTCAGTATAAGTCAAGTATACTTAAGTGCAATTTTAAGTATATTTATGCGAAGTACATAAAGTATATTTCTGAGAAATAAAAAGTAGACTAAAAGTATCCTTTCTTATTTTTAGTTTAAAATATTATACTAATAGCACACTTGATTAAACTTCTTTTTTTGTAAGGGTATGCAAGATTAAAAAAAAAAAAAGACCATGACTGGAAGAGCATCATTAGTCTTCTGCTTACATGTCAGTTGACATGACAAGTTACTAACACTTGAGTACTCGTCATTTTAAGCAGGTGTCATATGATGCAAATTACAGATATACTCAACAACACATCATATACTGGTGTGGTTTAGTGTAGGGGTAAACAAATTAAAGTTACCAAAGTTCCCCATTAATTTCTATGAGGATAATAAAGATAGTTTTCCAGTGGGGGATGCCTAAAATTCATTGTGTGTGTTACACATACACATTCATTGTGCAAATATACGAAAAAAGAAAACTGCAATGGCTACAAGACGCCTGCGGAATCACACATTACTTCTCATTTTCAGCTCGACCTATTCAAAATCCTTTCTGCGGCCCATGAATACTTCCATAGTCCCATTTATCTGTGTGTCATAGTGTTTTTTAAATTTTGTATGTTCTCATGCTGGATACAGATGACCCACGTCATTTTTGGGAGCTTCATTGTAGCATTTACACAAAAGCATAATCTGAATATGTATGTATTTATGTATTTTACACATTATTGAACACTTGAAAATGAGTACTATCCGTTTTATATCTGTGGAGTGCTTTTGTCATCAATAGTTTAAGGGCAACCTTGAATGTAAAAGCAGCAACTTCCAAATGAAGACAAATTGAAATGCCGTTGTGAGCAGACTGAGCATATACTTTTAAAAACCAGTGAGCATCCAACAGTGGCACAAAAACAAGAAAAAGAAATGATGAATGCATTACGAGATCGAGAGCTCCAATTTTCCACTGTCTGCATTTCTGCTCATCCAATTAATTTGCTTTGCCTGCTCTTTGGGCGTCGTGCCTCAAGGAGACAGCGAATCAGAAGACAGCGTCCCTGCTCTTGGCTTGAGTCATTAATAAGTGCAACGCACTGTACTGAGAGATGCAGTGTGTAATGCAATTTATGAAGCTAAAAACAAAATCTAAATGAAAAGAGATGGGCCTCATCATCCTGTGTGTCAGGTCTACATAAGGAGAGATGTCTCATCTACTGTATTGCCAGATTGTGCTTGCATATGTATGGCTTTGTTGCATATTTCTTGGCCACATTAAAAAATCAGTGACGTGACATCTGTTATTTGTGCTTTTGGCACATTCTGTGCCTCGTCATGCTCTGAAATGTCATTGGCCTGCCTGTTTTCATTCCATTGACTGTTTCTCTATATCTGGTGCCTAGAGACATTAAACAATTGTTTAATGCTTTGAGTACTCTCACAGAATATTCTCACTGCCTTTGTTCTCTGAAAGTTGTGTTTTCAGTAGAAAGCACATTAATGATGCAAACTGAAAACATAACCAAGTATATGGAATAAGTAAAATAACTTAATCATAACATCATGCATCGTGCATGGAGGAATTATTTATTTACAAAAACATTTCTGAATTTCGATCTTTATTATAACATACGTTACATACGCTAAGGGGTGGTTGATTATGTTTTCACTTTTTTTTTACTTTAGTTAGTGTGTAATGTTGCTGTTTGAGCAAAAACAACAAAGTTACGACACTCAAAGTTCAAAGCAAATGGAGATATTTTCTTTTAAAGAAATCGCTTTTTAAGGACTACAACAAACGGCTGGTAGGGACTACAATGAGCTTCTTCCCGGGTTAGTGACATCACTAATCCTAAAATTTACATAAACCCTGCCCCCGGGAACACGCAACAAAGAAAGTGATGCTGTGTTGAGAAGAGGAAGAGTTGTTGTAGTAGAGCACATTTAGGAGTATGCTGAAGCTGAAGCTTAAAAGCAAGATGACAACATAAGTTATAACCGTAATTGAAATAAACTATACATGTTCTATCTTCATGCATATATTCTGGCTTTGAAGGCATCTTACAACAGTTCCCACACAAGCGATTTATAGATTATCATGACAGAATATGCTAATCAATGACTTAAAGATAGTTAACTTCACACCAGCTACATAAATTCATCAACTAACCATTCAGAAACTTCCTGTTGCATTCTATATGTTGTCAATTTTATTTTGAGTCTCTCCATCATTGTCCGACTCCGGTTTGAACATAAAAGGCTGAACAGTTTCTGACATTTTCCGTGCGTGTCTGAGTGAGGTAATCGGAGCTGCTAACACAAGCTCTTGAAGCTCCGCCCTCTTCCTGAAAGGGGGCGGGGAGCAGCATCTTATTTGCATTTCAGAGGACACACAAAAACTGAGCACAGTGACAATTTTAACATGCTATAAAAATTATCTGTGGGGTATTTTAAGCTACAACTTCACATACACACTCTGGGGACATCAGGGACTTATTTTATATATTTTAAAAAGGGTCATTATAGGACCCCTTTAAATAATTAAGACACCTAAAACAGGTATAATGAATATAATACATAATTGTTATATATAATATAGTGCATACATTTAACAATTATCATTTTAGCGATATGCTGTTCTCTGAAGTTCTTTTTTCTCAGTAAGTAATGAGCTAAGGACATTGAATGAGAGATGACACTTTTCAGTAAATTGTACAGTATCATAAATTTAAGAGGGTCAAAGTGAGATTTATTGTTTGAATTCTGTATTAAAAACACTTAAAGTCAGTATGAAAAGTCGTGATAGTCTTTTCTTTCTTATTGTGATGTACTGTACATCTGAGAGAAACTGCTTCTCAAATTAGAAAAAAATGTAGGACGAGAATTGATTGGATCATTGTGGTTTGTTATTGCTTTGATGTCATGTGAGTGACAGGTTGTCCCGCTGTTTACCTTCCAGTAAACACATCAGAGAAGACAAAAGATGTCACTGCAAAAAAGAAGGCAAAGTTGTTTTGATTAAAAAATATGAGGGGTCATGAATAAAAGAATATGGATCAATCATTTAAAATAAATACTGCAGTATTCCATTAAAAAAATTTATTTCATGAAAATTCATGACAATTATTTTTAATTTATACGTTTTGATTTCATGGTGACTCATTTGAAAGCTGAGACTTTGTTTTATAAAAGTAAAATAAAAAATATATATAAATAAATAAATAATAAATATTTTTTAATTTTTATGGTTAACTTAATTTTTTTTAGCTATACATTGCCATTGACTATTTAATTAAATTTAATATGATTAGAGATTTTTCCACCACATTTCATTAGTGCTTCCACTGCATATCAGTCTTTTTTCCTTCTGAGAAATAATGGAATTGTAAAAGATTTCTTTGTAGGGCATAATCAACGTTGACACTTAATTGCCTTGTGATGAATACTAGCCTCCGACAAAGGGCATGAATGGGTTTATGCGGTACTACCTCAGTGCTGCATATCACAAGAGGACGCAAATGATGATGGAAAATGCCCAGTCAACAACCAATCGTGACTAAGGTCTCTACAAAGGTTTATATCGTACAATCTGACATAAAATATATATGGTACAGTTTTGCTTTGGCTTTAACTTTCCCCAGGCTCATTTTACATATCTGAAAAGCAAGCATTTTAAAGGACTGAAAAATTGTACTTTGTGCACTTTAGAATATGTTCCGTCATTAATGAATAACTAGGAACAAATGAGTAACGCAATATTAACATTCTAGTATGCTATTAACTAACAAGAAACTACCTTACAAAAACATCAAAATAATTAATAATTCCTTCTGAAGGATTTGGTAATAACTGAGTCATTACTAGTTGGGTTACCATGATCTTCACTTTAGAATTAATTAGGCCTATACACTGTGCATTATTCTCATTAATTATGAACCTGTATGATATAGTAGTTCTTAGTTGTCCTGTGGGAGGTATGGGGGGGGGGGGGGGGTAGTTATTGATTACTACTGAGCACTATTACTTACTAATTTGTTAATCTGAGCTTCTTGTTAGTTAATAGCAGTTACTAGAATGTTAATATCGTGTTACTCATTTGTTCCTGCGTAGCTATTCATTACCAACAGAACAGTATTCTAAAGAGTTACTCCATATTGTTCTCTGCCTTTCAATGTGATGATACTGATTAAAATTCAGCTCAAACATTCTGTTCAAAAGTTCACTGTAGTTTGTTCCACTTAAAAGAGTTTTGACCCCACTGGCAAAACATTGTAGGCTTCACTGCAAAACAATGTCCCTCAATGATTATAAAAATTGCATGTCCTTAGGTCTTCATAGCTAATATCATACATGAGTTAAATTGTAGCAGGGCTTCAGAATGAAAAAGTAGCTTAGAGAGGTTGTAGAGCATATAATGTGTTCAGTCGGAGAGAGATAGCTGTGCACAGAGGTCTGACCAAGGCCTTAGCTTCGAGGTCATATGGGAAAGAGAGGAGAAACAGCATGTACACAGCATGAACGATAGAAAAACAGACTGAGAAAGAGACAGGGAATGATATAAAAAGGCAGAGAGCTAATGACAAACGATGGGAGACATAGATGAATGGCGAGAGACACCGGAGGAAGGAGATTTAGTGTCTGTGTTATCACAAGGTCAGGGCTTAAGCTGTGGGGTACTTATTCTATCACAGAGAGCCTGCTCAGTGAATTCTTCAGGAAATGGAGCTGAATTTATCATCAGCATCTACACATATACGCACACTGGTAATGTTTGTGGGATTTTATCCTGAAGCCAATAGTCTCTGTGCAGCAATTCTCTAGACAGTTCTCTTAAAGGGATAGTTGTCACTGTTGTCCAAGCATTTACAATGAATGGGGACTGGAATGTTCAAGTTTCAACATTTTTATGAATTAGTAATTTTTTGTGTGTGAGAGATTTTGGGTCTGTTAGATTTTTTTTTTACTGTATTTTTCGTCAAATAAATGCAGCCTTGTTGAACACACACTTTTTTCAAAACATAAAAAAAAATCTTACCGACCCTAAACTTTTGAATGGTAGTGTATATGTCAAAATGTGTCTTTTTCCACAAATGTTGTATGTATAAAAATTGTATAATATCCGGATTACGAGTTCCCTTTTGTCACTGCCAAAACAATGATGTCACAACCGAAATTTCACCACGTCTTGGTCGTGACTGTTTCGGTAGTGACAATTTTAGATACTTTTGAGCCTAGCTCAAAGATGCTAATCAGCACATGGTTAGCTAGCACAGTTCTAAACAGTTACACACATAAAACCTACATTTTATGTAAAAACTTTAAAAAGTGTGCTTAATTGAAGAAAAAAGGTGTTTGGTGGTTCCTTAAAGTTACAAACAGATTTTCAGACTTTTGAACACATTTACCTCACAATGATGGGACCTACTGGGATCTACTCACCATGTAGCTATGAGAAAGAGGGACACAGGAATATATCCTGATCAAAAATGTAGGGGTTTAGTTAAAATCAGCCTCAGCCAATGCACTAAATCATACACTGTTTTGGTAGTGGCATGAAAATGCAGAACACATATTTACATAAAGTTTCATGATTTACAAAGAAAATATAAAATAAATATTTTTCTGAACTTTAAATAAAAGAAGAAAAAAAAGATGTTTTTAAAAACAACAATGGAATAAAATACAAAAAATATTTCAATATCATTTTCAAAAGTTGAAATTGGGGTTAGGCTTCAGGACAGCCCAATGAAATATATATTAAGCTTACTGACATTTTAAATATTATTGTGGGTTTCTTTTTAAATGTGTTTTTTGGTTGTGGGACAGCAGTTTGCACCAATTCTGTAGAACAGCCAATTTAATTTATTTTCTGAGCCCTATGAAGCCTGTTGATGAAATGTTATAATATGAATGGCAGGTGATTTTGGATGAGGAACTTTAAATCTCTTTAAATAAACTCACAAACCCACATTAAGGCAGAAGAGTTTATTCTTCAGCGCAACCCAGGACTGGAAAAAAAACCAGACACATACACTAATGCTAAATCTTGTTGCATGTTCTCACCAAGTTATTTTAAGATTATTTTGTTTCCTGCCAGCTTAATCAGGTAGTGACAGCCCTTAGGTGGTGTTCTAATCCTTAACTAAGACCTGTTAAAATGCAGGCAGAACTCCACCATGGCTGCCATCAGTCATCTTCACCTCCCTGTTACTGCCCTTGTGGGAGCTGTGGCTGCATTTGGCACACAATCATGTGCATCATTATTATTAAATTTACACAGGTGTGCTGCCTGTGGTACCTGCGGTGCAAAACAATGTGTAGTAAATGTAGACAAATTTATAAACATGCATTACCCTCCATGTCCCTCCCCTCCCCAAAAATCTCCCTCCATCACTCTCCAAAAGATTGCATTTATTTTACAGTTCAGGGGACAAAAGCAGCTGCCAATTATAAACTTGATTAAAACACAGTTATGCAAATCAGATGTGAGTGGCCCATGTAGCTCTGAGCAGCCTAGTGACACAAACCCACTCAGACTCTCTCAATCACAATTACCTTCCTGTGACGCCTACAATACTGATTAGACTAGGAGAACAATAGCTACAGCATACTTAAACGCAACAAACAGATGTTATCAAATATTCAAGAAGGAACACAACATCAGTTACCTTCCCCTCTTCGCCGTTCTTTTTTCATCCTTCTTTCACTTAAGATTCATTGTGACAGGATCGATCCCACTGCTTTTCTTGATTAGCATTAGCATGCTGCTTTGCTTTGGCATGCTGAGATAATGTGACTGCTGAGTGAGAAAAAGGTCCTTTGCCCTTCAAAATAAGTTAAAGTGATTGTTTGACAGCTATATAAAATCATTCACTTCAATATGTTCATTGATATTTGTAAAATATATATTGATTATCCAGAAAAATTATACATTTTGGCTTCTGAACAACTTCAACCAGCTTATGGTGGTCTTGCCATGCAGGTCAGTCTGGTGAGTTTTTATATCTGTCAGATATCTGTCATTCACTTACCTTCTGCAGAACAGAAAAGAAGAATGAAGAATGTTGAGGTTCAACCAATAGTTTAGTGTAGTTAAGTCCAAAAGTGCATCAGTACTCTCTAATTAATGTTCTCACACTCTGGTAAGGCTCAGATATGGTTCTCCAAAGACCTTGTTGTAAATAGTTTTCTCTTTTGTTTTTCAAACCAATCTGGGATTTACAGCTGCTAAGACGTCAAGCAAAAGCAACACTAAAAAGTGAGATCTCAAAAGCTTGGGACTAAAGAATTAATAATCGTCTTCTTTGGGCCGCTTAAACAGATCTCTTTCTCCAGCAAAGGGACAAAGACAAAAGGAAAGAGAAGAAGGGAGTGAGAATAAGCATAAGGAATTAAAATGAGTCTTATGTGTGGAATGTCATAACAGTAGTAAGCAATTTCATTTTCATGAGCGGATGAATAATGTAGAATGTACAGCAACACAAAGGATAAACAATGGAGATGATGAATCCTAAACATGCATGCTCCAAAAAAGGAAAGGAATTATAGATCATAGTCTAATTTCAGCTTGACACACTTTAAATGTGTTTTAGTGTGAGGGGTGATAATTTTTGACAAATACAAACACCTCATATTTTATTTAAAGACATTGTAATTGTTATATTTAACGAGTAATACAATACTTAAAAAGAGGTTTATGAAAGTTGCTTACTGGGGGGCGACATGCACTCTAAAAATGCTGGGTTGTTTCAACTCATGTGTGGGTCAAATATGGACAAACCCAACCGCTGGGTTTAAAAATGTAATGTCCATATTTAACCCAAACATGGGTTAATAATATTTCGATCAAATGTGCAGTTTGTTCTATTGCAAAATCAAACCAAATATGTGCAGTAAAAAGCCAATTGTAAATTTTCAAATATAACCCTATACTCTTATTTATAATGAATCATTATTTAAGGTGTGTTCTCACATACAAACAGGATGTCCATATTTGTAGAAAAGCAATTGCTTTTTTTGTAAAACAAAAGACTGACAAATGCTTTGGCAATATTCACCATACAGCTCTTCATCTGAAAGAGCTATGATTTCTTTTCCACTTTCTGCTCATCTCTGTCTGTCTTTTACTTCTCCTCTCATAGCTGAAGCTGCAGAGAGGCTTGGTTTCCAATACCACAGTGAGCAAGCCACAGGCTTGTCAATAAAGTAATCATTACCTCTAAATTGAGTTTGTGCGCCTGGCTGACCAAAGACACTTGAAAGGCGGTGGCTACTGTGCTCTAGATTCAATATTTTGATGTGGCACATCACAGACTATCTCAGCTGGATTAAATGTCAGGGTTTATATGTGCATTTACTCCCGTGCATTTACATTCATGCTGGGGAGTAATAACTAAAAGGCAGCAAAGCTACTAACTTAACTACATTTTTAGTAGCTTCACACTAGTTCAGCTATTTTCATAATAGTGTTTTTCAGTAACAAACTATTCTGTGTTTCTACTACCCAAGACATAGCATGAATGCTGCTGCTTCATTTTTAAATGAAGAAAACATTAACTACATTGCTTTTTTCGACATGAAGACTACTCTAGTAACAGGATATCTTTAGACATGTTTTGTGAGTAGTTGAAGTTTCCTTTGCAACCCTTTTTTACTCAAACAATATAAAACCACACTTTTAAAGTGTATGCTTTTCTTAGAAACATCTAAGAGTAAGTATTATTAAGTAAATAATACAGTACGTAGTGTACTAGACACCATATCTACATAATAGTAGTGATGTGGCACGTGAACACAGAGACCTCAATACTTTGTACACAATACACAATGACAATGGTAACAATAGATGGATCGTTTTTGAGTATGAATGTATCATTTTGAGTAGAAAATGAACTCCAAATGTCACAAAATGGCAAGTTACTAAACCTAACAACAAAAGCAATGATAAAACAGTGTAAATACAGCTGGAAAATGTGTTAATTAATTAATTATTCAAGCCCCTGTGCATGATGGGAAAACCAGTATCAAAAAAGTTGAGTAGGTTTTACTTAAAGGATTAGTTCACTTCAAAATGAAAATTTCTTGATAATTTACTCATCTCCATCTCATCCAAGATGTTTCATGTCTTTCTTTCTTCAGTCGAAAAGAAATTAAGTTTGAGGAAAACATTCCAGGATTTTTGTCCATATAATGTACTTCTATGGCAACCAACAGGTTGAAGTTCCAATTCCATGCAGTTTCAAAGGGCTTCAGAGGGCTCTGCACGATCCCAGCCAAGGATTATCTAGCGAAACCATTGGTCATTTTAAAAAAATAAAATAAAAATGTATATACTTTTTAACTTAAATTGCTCATCTTGCGCAGCTTTGCAGCGCACTACTGATTACGTAATCACGTCAGAAAGGTCACGATAAACGTAGGCTGAAATACCGCCCCCGTGTTTACAAAGCGGTTGTGCGAAGACTAATACAAATGTCCTTTAGCAAAAAAAAGGTAAAACGATGTCGGACGATTTTGAAGTTGGAGATGGAGTTTTTTTGATAAAGGGGGTTTGTATTAGTCTTCCCACATTTGCTTTGGGCGGTACTTCTGCCTACGTCTAGCATGACCTTTCCGATGTGATTAAGTAATCCATGGTGTACCGCAGAGCAGCGCAAGATGAGCAATTTAGGTTCCCTTTCAGTCGGTCACGTTCGAAGTACGTCGGAACTGACCGACGAATTGGGGATCGTTTTCAGAGACCAATCTACTTCGAGGGTTTTAAAACGAGCCAATGAACATTGGCATGCGGTTCACGCATTTCACGCTCCTCCCCGCAGCGCAGGTATAAATAAGGAAGTGGAAGCATCTTTGCTTTTTGCTTCGGAGCCGAACAATTGCTGCGGTTTCAAGTGTTGTTTTCTACGAAGAGTGTTACTACGAGTCTTCCTTTGGAGTTGACATCTCTGGATCTGGTGCGGGCGATATAGCATGTTCAGCGGTGGTCGCATTACATTTGACGAACAAACAGCTGTTTCCACAGTTCAGAGCTGGGCGTCTTCAATGAGATTGAGTGCTCACAGCAGGCTTGCACTTTCGAAGAGCATTTCCTCTAAAAGAGCTTACATGGTTTGACCCTGCGTCTTTTTCAAGATGTTATTCAAACCGTGTGTTTCTGGATGCGGTTGTTTCCTGTCCTCATTTGACGTAATCATGTCGGCAAGAAAAGCAATTGTCACGGCAACCCAGCGCGTCACTCGGCACGGTCAAGACTATGAAACCTCAAACGGGGTTGAGTACCTTCGCCTATTCCCCGATCTAGTTCCTTTTCTGGTGCACCAGAAAAGGTCTACTTCGGCTAATAAGCCTTGGTGACCTGAGGATTACAGTGGGGCTTTTCCCGCCGGGTACATCTCCTCGGGCCCCCCACTCCTCTATCGCATCGCTTGCTGAGACTGTGTTCGTGAGTGGCTCATGTTCTCTCATGAGAACATGACCACGTCGGAGCGTTGTTCGTCTTGCCTTTTTTTATAGGGGCTTGAGCGTTCAGCGCGCCGTGTGCCACCGAGTCTGGCGGCCACGCTCACATGCCTGATGGTAGCTTACAGATGAGATTGCTGGTCTTTTAAAAAAAAAAAAAAAGGGGGACCTAGCGTTTCATTTGGGGCTCTGGCAGAGGACAGATGTCAATTGCTGCATCGGAGAGAGGGCTGTTATGCGCTGAAAATGAAGATGAGGCTGAGTTTCCCACTATAATAGTGTGTGCTCATGCTGAATCAAATTCAGTTGACAGCCATGCTTTCCTTGATGGCTGAAGGGTAGTGCAACGCGTAAATCACCTTGCCTGCCCCCGTGCCTTCTTTCCCGGATGTGCATTGGGAAAGATTAGCTGTGTGGAACTATTTGGTGCCAAAAATATGGAACACCAAAAGGGCCATAATCTGTATACGTTTTCCCCTCTCTCACTACCCTCGTTGGTGGGGTGGCAGTGCCACTGGCAGGCAGTTGACACCTCCGGGAGAGTGGCGACTCCATCCCCAGGCGGTCCAGCTAATATGGGATCTCTTTGGAGCCGGACAGGTAGACCTGTTTGCCTCTCCAGACTCAACCCATTGCCAGTGGTACTATTCCCTGTCCGGGGGCACCCTCGGCACGGATGCACTGGCGCACAGCTGGCCTCGGGACCTACGCAAGTATGTGTTTCCCCCAGTGAGCCTTCTTGCATAGACCATGTGCAAAGTCAGGGAGGACGAGGAGCAGGTCTTGTCAATCTACTTCGAGGGTTTTAAAACGAGCCAATGAACATTGGCATGCGGTTCACGCATTTCACGCTCCTCCCCGCAGCGCAGGTATAAATAAGGAAGTGGAAGCATCTTTGCTTTTTGCTTCGGAGCCGAACAATTGCTGCGGTTTCAAGTGTTGTTTTCTACGAAGAGTGTTACTACGAGTCTTCCTTTGGAGTTGACATCTCTGGATCTGGTGCGGGCGATATAGCATGTTCAGCGGTGGTCGCATTACATTTGACGAACAAACAGCTGTTTCCACAGTTCAGAGCTGGGCGTCTTCAATGAGATTGAGTGCTCACAGCAGGCTTGCACTTTCGAAGAGCATTTCCTCTAAAAGAGCTTACATGGTTTGACCCTGCGTCTTTTTCAAGATGTTATTCAAACCGTGTGTTTCTGGATGCGGTTGTTTCCTGTCCTCATTTGACGTAATCATGTCGGCAAGAAAAGCAATTGTCACGGCAACCCAGCGCGTCACTCGGCACGGTCAAGACTATGAAACCTCAAACGGGGTTGAGTACCTTCGCCTATTCCCCGATCTAGTTCCTTTTCTGGTGCACCAGAAAAGGTCTACTTCGGCTAATAAGCCTTGGTGACCTGAGGATTACAGTGGGGCTTTTCCCGCCGGGTACATCTCCTCGGGCCCCCCACTCCTCTATCGCATCGCTTGCTGAGACTGTGTTCGTGAGTGGCTCATGTTCTCTCATGAGAACATGACCACGTCGGAGCGTTGTTCGTCTTGCCTTTTTTTATAGGGGCTTGAGCGTTCAGCGCGCCGTGTGCCACCGAGTCTGGCGGCCACGCTCACATGCCTGATGGTAGCTTACAGATGAGATTGCTGGTCTTTTAAAAAAAAAAAAAAGGGGGGACCTAGCGTTTCATTTGGGGCTCTGGCAGAGGACAGATGTCAATTGCTGCATCGGAGAGAGGGCTGTTATGCGCTGAAAATGAAGATGAGGCTGAGTTTCCCACTATAATAGTGTGTGCTCATGCTGAATCAAATTCAGTTGACAGCCATGCTTTCCTTGATGGCTGAAGGGTAGTGCAACGCGTAAATCACCTTGCCTGCCCCCGTGCCTTCTTTCCCGGATGTGCATTGGGAAAGATTAGCTGTGTGGAACTATTTGGTGCCAAAAATATGGAACACCAAAAGGGCCATAATCTGTATACGTTTTCCCCTCTCTCACTACCCTCGTTGGTGGGGTGGCAGTGCCACTGGCAGGCAGTTGACACCTCCGGGAGAGTGGCGACTCCATCCCCAGGCGGTCCAGCTAATATGGGATCTCTTTGGAGCCGGACAGGTAGACCTGTTTGCCTCTCCAGACTCAACCCATTGCCAGTGGTACTATTCCCTGTCCGGGGGCACCCTCGGCACGGATGCACTGGCGCACAGCTGGCCTCGGGACCTACGCAAGTATGTGTTTCCCCCAGTGAGCCTTCTTGCATAGACCATGTGCAAAGTCAGGGAGGACGAGGAGCAGGTCTTGTTAGGTGCGCCCTACTGGCCCAACCGGACCTGGTTCTCCGAACTAACACTCCTCGTGACAGCCCCTCCACCCTCAAAGTATACGTCGCAGCAATAGCGGCAAATCACAACGCAGTTGAAGGTAAGTCCTTAGGGAAGCACGACCTAATCGTCAGGTTCCTTAGAGGTTGGATGAGGCTAAATCCTCCTTGTTCAAACTCTGTACCCTCTTGGGACTTAGCTCTGGTGCTCAGAGCACTTCAGAGACCTTCCTTTGTGCCTTTGCAGTCCACAGAGCTAAAAATTCTGTCCATGAAGACAGTACTCTTGACTGCACTGGCCTCTATTAAGAGGGTAGGGGACCTGCAGAGTTGCGAGCGCACTCAATTAGGAGTGTGGCTTCCTCCTGGGCGCTGGCTCAAGGCGCCTCGCTGAGAGATATATGTAGAGCTGCGGGCTGGGCGACACCTAACAGGTTCGCTAAATTCTATAGCCTCCGTGTAGAGCCGGTATCTTCCCGTGTACTTGCCCCCAGTGGCCAGTAGCGCTAAGTGCCCGTTCTAGTGTCGGCTTGCAACGCCACTCCCGCCCCCTGGGACGGATACGTGTGTCTATTGTCTCCAGTCGTGTGCCCCAGAAATGGCTAACCCTGTCAAGCTCCTCCTTCACCCCTATGTGACAGACGTTGCGGCTGTCTGACGCCAGGCTTACACCCGTATGCATGTGGAACGTGTGTGTAAGCTGGGTATCCATATGTAGCGGTTCCTACAGCAACCCCATATATGTGTCTTTCCCTTGACAGAGCCCGTTCTGTTTTCTCTGGAGGTGTTCTTTCCCCCCTGGGACCAGGTTGGAACCACCTCAGAGACTGCCATAGGTTGCACTATCCTGATAGGTTAGTCCTTATGTGTAATCTTCCATTAAAGGATGTGGCTCCGCAGCGTTCCATCTCTCTCTCCCAGCGTTATCCAATAGTCACACTGAGTGGGTCTTGCAGAACAGCAGTGACTGACCTTCTGTGCTTAGAGCCCTGACTTCCTGCTCCAACAAATGGGCGGTCCAGGGAGCTCAAGCAGGGCGCTGGAACGTGACCAACTGAAAGGGAACGTCTCGGTTACGTATGTAACCCTCGTTCCCTGAAGAAGGGAACGGAGACGTACATCCCGTCGCCACAGGTGCTGTACCTCCGCTGAACGGCCGAGTCACTAGTTCGGCTCCTCAGAGGAAAAGCAAAGATGCGGTGCTTCCACTTCCTTATTTATACCCGCGCTGCGGGGAGAAGCGTGAAATGCGTGAACCGCATGCCAATGTTCATTGGCTCATTTTAAAACATTAGAAATAGATTGGTCTCTGAAAATGATCCCCAATTCGTTGGTAAGTTCCGACGTATGTCTCTGTTCCCTCCTTCAGGGAAAGAGGGTTACATACGTAACCAAGACGTTTTCCTAAAAAAAATGCATTTCTTTTCGACCGAAGAAAGAAAGACACGAACACATTGGATGAGATGGGGGTGAGTAAAATATCAGGAAATTTTTATTTTGAAGTGAACTAATCCTTTAATTTTATAACATTGATATTTACTCTTTAATTTCTACAAGCTTGAATTGAGTACTAATATAGAAGCTACTTTGTTTTTTTTAATTCTTTAAATTCTTTTTCATGTAGAAATGATATTTGTATTTTCTGTAGTATTTACTTCACCACAGAATAATTTTTAACAGTATAGGCCAGATGTGACATATCTTCCACATTAGGCCCAAAAGTTCTTGCTATGTGCGTACTGCACGCGCGCAGAATGATTTTTGTAACTTTGTAAAAACGAAACTAAAGAGATAGAACAACAGCAATAAAATACAGGAGACTGCAACAACAACTCTTGGAACAACTGATTAGAACAAATTACAAAAACGGCACAGGCAGCAGGCATAGGCTACTATCCTGGTGACAAAATTTGCGCTAACTGAAAAACTGAAGTATACTTTGGGCTTAAGCCTACGTAAATCGTAGAAACTATTGATGCCATTAGGCTTGTGATGAGTTTGTGAAACATATCCTGGTCTGACGCTGACGCTACATTTTGTTTTTAAAATCATAGCAGCGGAAATAAGCAAACTCACTTTGTCACATGTCTGTCCTGTCTTGTGTAGCACATGTGGTGTTTTGTTATTTTGGGCCATGTGCTTGTGTCTCTGTCTGATCCCTCCCCCTTGTTATCTGATTAGTGTTTGATTTGCCCCACCTGTTCTCCCTCATTACCTGCCTTGTTTGTACCCTTTATAATCTCCTTGTGTTTGCAGTCCTGTGCTGTATCGTTGTTTGATATCGTGGTATGTCTCCTGGTTTCATATTTCTTGTTCCCGACCCTGGTAGTTTGTTTTTGTTATGTTTGATTTTCCCCCTCGTGGGTTTTGTTTTATTTTTTCAATAAATACCCATTTCTTCCTGCACTTGAGTCCTCGCTCCCTTTTCAACCACACCAACCGTGACAGAACGAACCAGCCATATAGAGGATTCAGCAGAAGATGGGTATCTTCCTTTTTCCATCTCCCCCCAATGAAGCCTCCAACTATCTGCAACTTGCTAGATATGTGAACTCTCATTACATCCGTCAGCAGGGAGCTGACGTGAGGGACTTCTCCTGTAGGTTCCTCATCGAGGTGGACCCGTAAACGGAGAAGGAGGAGGAAGAAGGGGCCCACTTCGTCGGAGACCTCTGCTGAGGAGGATCCGATTCTGATGGCCCCGATTCCGGTGGTCCCAGTTCCAGTGGTCCCAGTTTCGGTGGTCCCGAGTCCTGACACAGCCAGGAGGGCTGTGCTGGGTTTTTTTGTGGGGGCAGTCCTACGTGCCTGGGAGGAGCACAGGGCTTCCTCCAGACATTCGGGGACGGTGAGGTCCAGAGAGGGCTCCGTCCCGTGCACCCGTGCACCGAGTCCGGAGAGGGCTCCGTCCCGTGCACCCGTGCACCGGGTCCGGAGAGGGCTCCGTCCCGTGCACCCGTGCACCGAGTCCGGAGAGGGCTCCGTCCCGTGCACCCGTGCACCGAGTCCGGAGAGGGCTCCGTCCCGTGCACCCGTGCACCGAGTCCGGAGAGGGCTCCGTCCCGTGCACCGAGTCCGGAGAGGGCTCCGTCCCGTGCACCGAGTCCGGAGAGGGCTCCGTCCCGTGCACCCGTGCACCGGGTCCGGAGAGGGCTCCGTCCCGTGCACCCGTGCACCGGGTCCGGAGAGGGCTCCGTCCCGTGCACCCGTGCACCGGGTCCGGAGAGGGCTCCGTCCCGTGCACCCGTGCACCGGGTCCGGAGAGGGCTCCGTCCCGTGCACCCGTGCACCGGGTCCGGAGAGGGCTCCGTCCCGTGCACCCGTGCACCGGGTCCAGAGAGGGCTCCGTCCCGTGCACCGAGTCCGGAGAGGGCTCCGTCCCGTGCACCGCCCTGGCCTCCCGAACTCTGCGGACCTCCCTGGACTGTCCCGCCCTGGTCTGCCCGTCCCGCCCTGGTCTAGTGGAGCGTCTGGTAGCCGCTCCGTAGGGAGGGGGTAATGTCACATGTCTGTCCTGTCTTGTGTAGCACATGTGGTGTTTTGTTATTTTGGGCCATGTGCTTGTGTCTCTGTCTGATCCCTCCCCCTTGTTATCTGATTAGTGTTTGATTTGCCCCACCTGTTCTCCCTCATTACCTGCCTTGTTTGTACCCTTTATAATCTCCTTGTGTTTGCAGTCCTGTGCTGGATCGTTGTTTTGATATCGTGGTACGTCTGCTGGTTTCATGTTTCTTGTTCCCGACCCTGGTAGTTTGTTTTTGTTATGTTTGATTTTCCCCCTCGTGGGTTTTGTTTTGTTTATTTTTATTGCACATGAGTCATTCTAGTGAATTGGTTCATTCGTATGGTTCATGTAAATCAGGGGTGTCCAATCTCGGCCCTAGAGGACCACTGTCCTGCAGAGTTTAGCTCCAGCTTACCTCAACACACCTGCCTATAATTTTCTAGTATGCCTAGTAAGACCTTGATTAGCTGGTTCAGGTGTGTTGAATTGGGGTTGAAGCTAAACCTTGCAGGTCAATGGTCCTTTTGGAGCAGGATTGGACACCCCTGATGTAAATGAAAAGATGATTCATCAATTTGAGTCCATGTACTGTCATATGTTTTCAACTTAAATTAGGGTGTTTTTGTTGTATTTAGTATGAATGTATCTGTTTGAGTATGATACTGTCATCCTGTTCATTCAATAAAAATAAAAAAATCGCTCAATTATAAATCATATCTTTTAATATTTAGGTTTATTTATAAAAACATTTATTAGACACTCAGGGCCACATCTTATCCTTTTTTGAGGGCTATTTGTTTTTCAGGGACACTACAAATTCAAACAAATTTGTGTTCTATTGATTTGTCTCTACAGGTCCTTCAAAGATCCTTGATATTACTGAGAGAAGTAATTCAGCATTACCTACTTAAGAAATGAACCTTGTATGTGAAAGAGCAAAAATGAGACTGTGTGAGTAATGCTTTAAAGTTCAATGCTTTAAAGAACCAATCCAACGTTCCAAAATGACAGCTAGAGCTTTAAAATGGCCTTCTGCAAGACCTCATTCACTGTGTGATGCCTGCACTATTCTATAAAAATGGACTAATATTCAACAACCGGAAGAGCACTTTCTCTGTGCTTCACTCACCATGGACATGACTTTACAGCATTTAAAAATGTTGACCAAAGTGGAGAGAAAAGTGGGTGCTGGTTTATGGTGAATGTAGAAAGAACATTTGAACTTCAGAAATAAGCCTGCTTTTAGACCTCCTGTGTGTGTGTGTGTGTGTGTGTGTGTGTGTGTGTGTGTGTGTTTGTTTTTGTGATTTATGAGGACACAAATTTGTATAATGACATGGGTATTACACTGGTATTACAAAGTAAACATGAAATATGAGGACATATGAATTTCATATGTCCTCATATTTAAAATAGCTTTTTTTTAGCTTTACTAAACAATGTTTTATTAAAATTGTAAAAATGCAGAATGTTTTCTGTGATGGGTAGGTTTAGGGGTAGGGGTAGTGTAGGGGGATAGAATGTACAGTTTGTACAGTATAAAAACCATTACGCCTATGGAATGTGTGTGTGTGTGTTTACAGGTTTATATTACATTGTGGAGACCAAATGTCCCCAAAAGGATAGTAAAAAGTGAGATCACCGCTGGCTGGTCCCCACGAGGAAAATTCATTAATAAACATACTAAATTAAGGTGTTTTTTTTCTTTCGTTGTTTGGGTTTTTTGGGGGGGGGGTTTTTTGAAAATGTACAAATGCAGAAAGTTTTCAGTGATGGGTAGGTTTAGGGGTGGGGTTAGGGTTTGGGGATAGAATATACAATTTGTACAGTATAAAAATCATTATGTCTATGGAAAGTCCCCATAAAACATGAAAACCCAACATGTGTGTGTAGATTTAGGTGAAGGCCAGATTTTTTTAAATGTCCTCAGAAATAGTAAAACATATTCAAAACCAAAGTATGAGGACATTTAGTCCTCACTATTTGAACTGCTTTCCTTTAATGGGAATACCATAGATAGACCCTTCAGAAATGTATTTTAGACAATTCCATGTGGTTATTGTACCAACACATTTTGTATTTATATGCAAGTAATATCTCATATTTGTCACTTTCTGCCTGTTCAGAAGTTGTGGGTCTGCCGTTTGTTTGAACTTGGGGAGAGCAGTGTAAGTAAATTTTATGAATAAATATGCAAAGGAAGATGTCCTAAATTTATATTATAGAGACCACAATAATGAATACAAATGCAAAGATATTTCCTTAATGTTTAATATATATAATATATAATTTAATTCACTAGAAACAATCTGCCTAACAGCTGTTATGGAGGTGATTCCTTTCACATCATTCAACCACTGACCTATTCAAAAGTAAGGAAGCTGTTTAATTTTTATTCTGTGATCTGCCCTTTAACAGCAATATTTAGCTTCAATAATTCATCTGTGTAATTCCACCCAGTGGTTTCAAAGGGTAAAACTGTCTTGCTTTTTTTCTACAAAGACCACAAAATAGACGCCAAAAAATTATCTAAAAGAGAAAAATTAGGCACAAAGCACACAACAACAATAACAATAGGGGCAAAAATATACACATTTAAATAGATTATTTCCACTGTCATAAAAGAGCAAGATAACAGATGAGATCACACCATAAGAAAGATGTTTCACACAGAATATACTGTAGCAATCAATGTGACAAAAAACATGTTTTTGAACCACGTGTCCCTTGAAAACCGTCTCAGGGATTACTGGAATCTTTCCCACACACATTAGCAGAATACCCTTTTAAAACCATAGAGACACTGTGATACTTCAAGGTCAGCATGTAGAGTCTGACAAACACATTCATTCCACAGTAAATGAATGAAACCAATAAAAGACTGTACATGTCCTGAACATTATTTTTATTTTTTAGACTCCATTTTCTGTTAGATCCCCTCCCCCACCCACATTAGTTTGTTTAATCGTTGATGCCACTAGTTAATATTAGTGTGGCAAGCAGCAAGGCCGAGGGACTGTGAGAACGGGGCAAGGCCGGTGGCGTGATGATAATGAGCGGCAACTGCGCGCCGCACCGGTCTCGTGTCTCACGGAGGAGCTCCTTCTTTTATGCGTCCAAGCTCCTCGTGAGACTTGCGACCGGTGCGGCGCGCAGCCACCTACTACGCCACCGGCCTCGCCCCTTTCTCATGGTCCCTCAGCCTCGCTGCTTGCCATAAATATTTTAGCCCCAATTTTGACTCGCCAACAGGTTTTGTGAAATCGCAAACGAATGCCCGAAATCATAGGCAAATCGGTGCTCGTTCACGCAAGTGACAATCACGCAGTGTGAATTATCAAAGACACAAGCTGAGGGAATCACAGACGAGTCGCCAACGCCCATGAGATATTTGGCATGCTAAATATCTGGACCTGTCAGCGATTCAAACATTTCCTCCTTCATAATCTTATTTTCTTCTTCTCCTTTTCGCTGCAAATCAGCGCACAGACAATTTGGATTACAAGCTTTCTGCAGTCTATTATTTTTAATAACAATTCTAGGGTGCGTCTCAATCAGCTCCCTAGTTCCCTTTCAGTCA
The DNA here is from genome assembly GCA_039654625.1 of Rhinogobio ventralis. NCBI lineage: Eukaryota > Metazoa > Chordata > Actinopteri > Cypriniformes > Gobionidae > Rhinogobio > Rhinogobio ventralis. Next base: position 25,271,682 of record CM077210.1, on the reverse strand, counting down.
GTACACTACGAGTTACGTCAGTTACTGACGGAATGGGGGTTTCGCTTAGAAGCCAATCGCCTTTGAGCTCTACAAAAAGAGCCAATGGCATGAAAATGCCATGGGTCTGCGGAATTTGCATGCCGCAACCCCGCCCCACGGCGTGGGTATAAAGGGCGTTGCGTGGCAATCTCGCATTATGTTTCTGCTTCAGAGCCGAGTTTACTGCCTGAGCGCTTTTCTCTTCAAGACGAGTTTCTCTCCAGAGTGTTGGTGTTACGGCACGTTCCAGTGAGTTCCGCATTTCCTGTCTGATCTGTGCAGTGATCGAGCACAGCGTGCGCGTTCTCCCTGGGTGCTTCGGCATTCTGCAGAGTTTTCACTCCTCTCTAAAAGAGCTGCACGCGGCACGTCTTTTTAAAGATGGCTCGCCCGTGCTCCGTTTCTGAGTGCGGTCGACTGGTACCTCCGTTCGATGGTCATGATCGCTGTTTGGCGTGCTTGGGCCTCGTGCACACTGAACGCGCGTTCATGGATGAGTCATGTTCTCATTGCGGGAACATGGCCATCTCAGTGTTGCGATCGAGACTCCATGATCTCCGTAGTGGGGAGAGAGTCCCCTCAACCACACCCCAATCTACTTCCTCCACTGGAGGGGGTACTTTGGCTGGTGGTCAGGGTGATCTGAGGCTTACGGTGTGGAACAACCCGACGAATCCTCCTCGGGCCACACCCCCCTCCTGCACACTGCAACCCGTGGTGTTGCCTGATGAGGGCGCCGGGGCTTCCCGTTCGGGGCCCTGCGTTTCATTTGGCACACCCGCGGAGGATGCTATGTCGATCGCCGCATCACAAGGTGGGCTGGATTCCTCCGGAGATGACGGTTCGGCTGTGTTGCCTCCTTCGGGAGTTCCAGCATTGCCCGAGTCCGATCCGGAACTCACAGCCATGCTTGCCCGGGCGGCCGAGACGATTGGGCTTGTGTGGAACCCTCCGCCATGTCCCGAGCGTTCCCGGCTAGATGATTGGTATCTGGGGGCGGCCCGTGCCGAAGGCGCCCGTCAGCCCCCAGTGCCTTTCTTCCCGGAAGTGCATGAAGAGGTGTCGATATCGTGGAAGTCTCTCTTGACTTTTCGCGATCACTCGGCAACCACTTCCGCCTTCACTGCCCTCGATGGCGGTGCGGGGAAAGGGTACACTGGGGTTCCCCCTGTTGAGCGCTCTGTTGCGATGCAACTGTGTCCACAGAGTGCTGCGACATGGTGCGGTGACCCAAAGCACCCTACAGGTCTATCAGGCCAAGGTGCTCAGGGACATGCACGAGGGCAATGCTGACCCTGCATTAATGCAAGAGAGTTGCGGACGGCCACCGACCTCGCTCTACGGGCGACGAAGGTGACCGCTCGCTCTCTCGGTCAGGTGATGTCCACTTCGGTGGTCCAGGAGCGACATCTATGGCTCAACCTGGTTGATGTGGGAGAATCTGAGCGAACACGTTTCCTCAATTCTCCCATTTCCCAGGCTGGGCTATTCGGCGGGGCGGTCCAGGACTTCGCCCAACAGTTCTCGACCGCTCAGAAGCAGACTGAGGCAATTAAACACATTCTGCCCCGGCGGCCAGCTGCTGCCTCCACCCAGCCGCCGGCCCAGAAGCCTCAGTCTGCTCCCCGCCGAGGCCGCCCCCCAGTGACTCCCACCCCTCCTGCCCGGCCCCAGCAGCAGCCTTCACCCGGGCCGAGGCGTGGAGGACGTCGCACAAAGGCGACAGTCTAAGCGGCGGTCCTGAGACGGGCGGCTCGGAGGTGACCTCGGTTCTTTCCCAGGAGATGGTAGCAGGACCACTCCTTCCCCCGGTGGAGGGCCGGGGGAGAATCTTTTGTTTTCCCAAGAAAGAACTGACTTTCTCACCTCCGAGCCTCAAGAGGGCGCGGCTGGCAGTGCGCGACGCCCCATGGCCTCGCCGCTCTCGGCCCCCTCTGTCGCCAGCCCCCTGGCAGACGAGACCCCCGTGGAACTCTGGTCCTTCCCTGGTCTCCTCTGTCAGGGCGCGGAATTCGACCCCCCCCACACCCCGGGACGCTCCCATGCCTCCCTTGTCTGGGCTGGTCATTCCGCCTCGCTGCCCCATCGGGGGTACGCCGGTGGTTCGCATGACCCCGCTGGTTCAGTTCTTGGGAGCCTGGCTAGCGCTTCCCAACCTGTCCAGTTGGCTCGCTCGCACCATCCGGTTCGGCTATGCGATTCAGTTCGCTCTGTCTCCTCCCCGCTTTCGGGGAGTCCGCTACACTGTGGTGGGTGGCAATGCCCCTGTCATGCGTGCGGAGGTCGACACCCTACTGGCGAAGGGTGCGATCGAGATTGTCCCTCCAGCCGAGATGAAGTCCGGCTTCTACAGCCCTTACTTGATTGTACCCAAGAAAACCGGTGGGTTACGGCCAATCCTGGACCTGCGCGTCTTGAACCGAACCCTGCACAGGCTTCCATTCAAGATGTTGACAGCCAAACGCATTTTCGAGTGCATTCGTCCCTCGGATTGGTTTGCAGCGATCGACCTGAAGGACGCGTACTTTCATGTCTCAATTCTTCCTCGACACAGACCGTTTCTACGGTTTGCCTTCGAGGGGCAGGCATATCAGTACACGGTTCTCCCCTTCGGGCTAGCCCTGTCCCCTCGCGTCTTTACGAAGATTGTCGAGGCAGCCCTTGTGCCGCTCAGGCAACACGGGGTTCGCATCCTGAACTATCTCGACGACTGGCTGATTCTAGGCCACTCTCGGGATCAGGTTTGCGAACACAGGGATCTGGTGCTTCAGCACCTCGCCCGTCTGGGCCTTCGGGTCAACTGGGAAAAGAGCAAACTCTCCCCAGCGCAGAGGATCTCTTTTCTCGGTATGGAAATCGACTCGGTCGCCATGTTCGCGCAGCTTACGAGCGAGCGCGCGCAGTCTCTGCTGACTTGTCTTCGCCAGTTCGAGGGCAAGAGTGCGATTCCACTGAAACTTTTTCAGAGGCTCCTTGGGCATATGGCGTCAGCAGCCGCGGTGACCCCGCTTGGTCTGCTCCATATGAGACCGCTTCAGCACTGGCTCTGCGATCGAGTCCCGAGATGGGCATGGCAACACGGCACCCTCCAGGTCCCAGTGACCCGAGCCTGCCGTCAGACCTTCACCCCGTGGTCGAACCTCAGCTTTCTACGGGCAGGTGTTCCCCTAGAACGAGTTTCCAGGCATGTTGTTGTCACAACAGATGCCTCTTCCACGGGCTGGGGCGCCATGTGCAAGGGACATGCTGCCGCGGGCTCCTGGATAGGACCCCAGCGCCTATGGCATGTCAATTGCCTCGAGTTGCTGGCCGTACGTCTTGCCCTGCACCGCTTTCGAGCCCTGCTCAAGGACAAACACGTTCTGGTCCGTTCAGACAGCACGGCGACAGTAGCGTACATCAACCGACAAGGTGGTCTACGCTCCCGCCGGATGTCGCAACTCGCCCGCCATCTCCTCCTATGGAGTCAGAAGCATCTGAGGTCGCTTCGTGCCGTTCACATCCCGGGAGACCTGAACTGCGCAGCCGACGAGCTGTCGCGGTTCCAGCCGCTCCCGGGGGAATGGAGACTCCATCCCCAGACGGTTCAGCTGATTTGGGAACAGTTTGGCGACGCACAGATAGATCTGTTTGCCTCCCACGACTCTTCCCATTGCCGCTGGTACTATTCCCTGACCGAGGGGACCCTCGGCATGGATGCACTAGCGCACAGCTGGCCGCGGGGCCCACGCAAATATGCGTTTCCCCCAGTGAGCCTTCTCGCACAGGTTCTGTGCAAGATCAGGGAGGACAGGGAGCAGGTCCTTTTGGTCGCCCCATATTGGCCCGGCCGGACCTGGTTCTCAGAACTTGTACTCCTTGCGACAGCACCTCCCTGGTCGATCCCTCTGAGACAGGACCTCCTGTCTCAGAGACGGGGCACCATATGGCACCCGCGTCCCGACCTGTGGTTTGAGTACCCTGCCACCTCAGGTGGCGGCTACCATCACTTCCGCTAGAGCCCTGTCTACCAGACAGGCCTATGCGTTGAAGTGGAACCTCTTCGTCACCTGGTGCTCTTTTCGGCGAGAGGACCCCAGAAAATGCTCGATCGGGTCCGTGCTCTCCTTCCTCCAGGAAGGGTTGGAGCGAAGGCTGTCTCCCTCCACCCTGAAGGTCTATGTGGCTGCTATTTCAGCCCATCATGACCTGGTGGATTCTAAAACGGTTGGACAGCACGACCTGGTCAGCAGGTTCCTCAGAGGTGTGAGGAGGTTAAATCCTCCTCGCCCACCTCAGGTACCCTCTTGGGACCTAGCAGTGGTCTTAGCTGCCCTGCAAAAGGCTCCCTTTGAGCCATTGCAGTCAGTCGAGCTGAAGTTCCTTTCATTGAAAGTGGCGCTCCTGACTGCTTTGGCCTCCATCAAGAGGGTAGGGGACCTGCAGGCATTTTCGGTTGACAAAGCGTGCCTGGAATTCGGGCCGGCCAATTCTCACGTCATCCTGAGACCCCGGCCTGGATACGTGCCCAAGGTTCCCACCACTCCCTTCAGGGACCAGGTGGTGAACCTGCAAGCGCTGCCCTTGGAGGAGGCAGACCCAGCCTTGGCACTGCTCTGTCCAGTACGCGCCCTTCGCGCTTACGTAGACCGGACGCAGTGTTTCAGGACCTCAGACCAGCTCTTTGTCTGTTACGGAGGGCAGCAGAAAGGGAAGGCTCTCTCCAAGCAGAGGTTGTCCCACTGGATAGTGGACGCCATTGTTCTGGCATATCAAGTCCAGGGCATGCCATGCCCCCTCGGGGTAAGAGCACACTCCACCAGGAGTGTTGCCTCCTCTTGGGCTTTAGCGCATGGCGCCTCGCTAACAGACATTTGTAGAGCTGCAGGCTGGGCGACACCCAACACATTCGCAAGATTTTATAATCTCCGAGTGGAGCCTGTATCCTCTCGTGTACTCGCCCCTACTGGCCAGTAACCGGACAGGCTCAGGTGTCTTCGCTTGCTGCGCCATTCCACTCCGCGGACTGGATGCGTGCGCTATTCCTCTCAGGTGAGCTTCCCCAGTAAGCCCTGAGCTCCTCCAGCACTGTCGATGTCGTCACCAGAGCGAGTGCCCTTTTCAGGCCACCCCTCGTGTTCGGCTAGGTGCCTCCGTGTGCATGGTTCCCCCGCTGGGTAACCCCCACATGTGTATTTCCACGGTAAGTCTCTTGTAGCTTGTGTCTTCCCTTGGCAAGACACCTTGCCACGCCTGGGGTTGAAATTTTCCACCTTCGGCTGGATACCCCAGAGTGTTCCCTATGCAGCTCCTTCGGGTCATAGGTGTATTCTTCAAGTCCCCCCCTTTGGGTTGGCATTGTGTTGCATTCTCCACGTGGGATATGCTTCCCAGTGTACCTTGGTAGCGTTGAGCCTAGCCCCTCGTTCGTGCCACACTCACGGCAGGGAGCCCGGGTCAGCGCAGGACGCTGGAAGACAGCCGTCATGGCGAGATTGAATTGGGACCCCCATTCCGTCAGTATCTGACGTAACTCGTAGTGTACTGACTGAAAGGGAACGTCTCGGTTACGTCCCCCTGCCATGTCCGCTGTACCGCTGGAACTGGCCGGGCGCTCATGCCTCGGCTCTTCAGCAGGTAAACATAATGCGAGATTGCCACGCAACGCCCTTTATACCCACGCCGTGGGGCGGGGTTGCGGCATGCAAATTCCCATGGTATTTTCATGCCATTGGCTCGTTTTGTAGAGCTCAAAGGCGATTGGCTTCTAAGCGAAACCCCCATTCCGTCAGTAACTGACGTAACGTCTCCGTTCCCTTCCTTCAGGGAACGAGGGTTACATACGTAACCGAGACGTTCAGTAGTCTGAAATGTGCACTGAAATGTTCGCTTGTCATTTCTCGCGTGTGTTTGGTTGTGAAACGTAGTTTGCGGATGGACAGAGTTGCCGGCAATCCTTCCTCTTGTAAAGTCATGCAGTGTGAAACCCCCTGTCACCGATCCATCGTGCAGTGTGAACACAGCAGTGACTGAATGCTACCCCAAATAGTCATGCAGTGTGAAAAGAGTGATCTGACGAGTTTGAAAATTGTGCAGTCTGAACTCGGCATTAGTCTCTCATACCGACGCATTTTAGTAATCTAGTTAGTCGACACACACAGAAAAAGAGTGCACGTTTGCGTAAAATGTTCATATACATAATAATAATATTCAACCGTGGCTAAAGCTAATATTAGCGTTAGCTAACGTAAACAGCACTAACTTTTAAAATATTGTTGCTCAATATGACTAGACTAGTACATAAAAACTTTACCCTACTGAAAATGTACACATTTAAATGGCCTTTACTCTCTACTCTCAATTGCATTTTAGTAATAAGTTTTAATTACCTTCACAGTGTAGAACACCAGTCTTCAGATCCCATCCACAGTGAGAGACAAAATGGCGATTGCAGTTGGGCTTTCCCTCGCAAAACGCGTATTCCCAAGGGGTGGAGTTTCCAGAGAAAACACAACTAGGCTACTTTATTTCACTTCAATGTGACTAATTTCACCCCGGGGGACATTTTTACCCAGAACTTTATTTAGACCCCGGTTCCTGCGGTCTAAACACACCAAGTGCCACCCCAAAGTCCCTAGTTCCTGAGGAAAGATCCCGCGGTGGAAACGCGGCTTTAGTTTTTATTGTTACTCATGGTTTGATTAGTGTTTGCACCTGATGTTCATCGTAGTTGATTATAGTTTGCTCTTGTATTTAAGCACTGCGTTTCTTTCAGATCATTGTCTGTCCTTGACAGTACTAAGTTGGTTGTTCTGTATATATATTCCTGAAATTTTAGATTGTTTTGTGAAGATTTGAGTTTGTTTCTTATAAAAGTAGCTGCAGCATTAGTTTTTTTTTTTGCTGCAACCAGCACATGTGACAATGTGACTCTCAGTAATGACTTCATCAGTTACCTCAGTGATGACCTTGTCACTGATCTCAGTGTTGGCTCATTGATTGCCTTGTCTTTGACCTCATCTGTTTAACTCATTGGCAGGTAATTGAGTCTTCACCTTATCATTCTCATTTTAAACTAGATATGATGCCTGTACGTTCAGTACATTCAGCATAAACATTTTATCAGTGCATCCAGTGTTTCCTGGAAATCATTACATTGACATTTACTTTTATAAAAGCAGATGTTTTTATCCACAGCGACATATTTTCAAGCTATATATTTTCCCAGTATGTGTGTTTTGTTGGTATCTCAATTTTCAAACCCGTTGAGCTACAGGAACAGTAAAGCAACATATTAATGTTCGGCTAGTCCTTGGCATTGACGTGCCCATCAAGCACAGTAGGGAATGCCATGATATTGCGTTCCAAACCATCATAGCACTCAACAGCCCGGGGCTTCTCCACACTGTAACTCCCACGGATGTGAGAGACCATGAAGGTGGACTCATCAGAGAACAATATATGTTTCACATTGTCTACAGCCCAAGATTTGCACTGTTGGCACCAATGAAACCGACATTTGGTACTGGCATGTGAGACCAAAGGTTTGGCTCTGTGGAGCTCTTGACGAACAGTTTTGGTAGAAACAGGAGAGTTGAAGTGGGCATTTAAGTTTGAGTTAGGCAGCTGTGGTTTTAGTTTTTTTTTTTTTTTTTTTTTTTTTTTAGTACCTGGACATCCCTTTCAGACACTTCCTCCTGTGTCGACAGTTACTCCTGCTGGATGTATTTTTCCTATGTGAAACATTTTGTGTGACATTATGATACCATAGCTCTCAATACACCACAAATTCTTGCTGTTCTGGTCACAGATAAGCCAGTAAGATACGTACCAACAATTTGTCCTCTTTTGAACTCTGATATGTCTCTCATTATGTTGTGTGGATTGCAATATTTTATGTACAGCTGTGCTATTGCTCTGCTAATTCAACCTTTACACTCTGCTCTTACTGATGGAATGTAAAATCAGTGAAGATTGGCCACCAGGGCATTATTATGTGAAGCATGCTAGCCAGACAGGATTAAAACTTGGTTGGCTGAAGACCAAAGTTTGTTTTGAAGACGAAAAACGAGCCAAGCACAATGTTCTCTCACCATTGATTTCTAACATGCACTCACAGCATTTGGTGTAATCTTGCAGCTGTAAGAGCAGAAACAAAAGCGGCTGCTCTTTGTGTGTTTTTCTGTCATCTCTGAATGTGTTTAATTGTAAATATACTGTATATAGACATTTATATGCACTCCACATTGTTCTGAGCAGTAAGCAGTCTGTGTCCAGTTTGTTATTCTTTACTATTGCAATATCAGATGAGGCAATTTCAAGTATCTAAGAATGCCTGAACTAATTGTTCAGCAAATTTGTTCTCCGTTACCATTACCCAGAATCCACTGGAGGCTGAGAAGAGGATGGTGGTAAAAGTGGAGTCCATAATGAACAAGTCTGCACACTCTTTCTATAAATAAGCACTATAATAATCTGGGAACACCTTTAGCCACCAGCTTATTCTACCATGATGCTGTAAGAAGCACCAGTGGTGATCCTTCCTGCCTGCTGCTATCAGACAATGCAACACTGTCTCCTCCTCTCCCCACAGTCCTTGGCCACACATTACTCTTGACAGTAACCCCCATGAGGGGTGATAACTTGGCACTGCATTGACAGTTGTTCTCATTCCAGGGCACAATGGCATTAATAACTAATGCACTTACATTTTGCATTAAATTGTCTTGTATGCATAGTGGCATTTTTTGCACTTTATGTTTGATGTATCTGTTGATCTGTGCTGGAATTGTTCCTCTATATTAATTAATCTTATATATCCAAGTGGAACAATTTTAGAAACATAGTGTACGAATAACAACACTGTACATTTTTTCTCAACAAGAACAAGAAAGACTTTTTTCACTGCCTGTAGTTTCTACTGTTGTCAGCAGAGGTTGCAGTTTCCCAGATACTGCTATTTATTTATACTATATATATATATATATATAGAGAGAGAGAGAGAGAGAGAGAGAGAGAGAGAGTGGAATGGAATGGAATAAGAAAAGATAAAATAATAAATCAAATATAAAATAATATGAATTCCTATTACGGGTAGGTATTTCTGTGTACTTAGTGCTTCCAGAAACACAGCCCATTAGCTAATTATATGATAGCTGACTAGAATTAGTAATAGTATTCATCAAATTACTCTTAAAAGATATGTTAAGCCTGATATCTTACAAGATAAATTGACTTTTGGCAAATTGATAGCAATATCAAAGTAAGTGTTATGCTGCAAACAAAACAACAAACCTGATGAGAAATGAGATGTGACCTTTTGTTGTCAACATGCATTAAACTGTTTTCTTTTTCTCTTTTATTGTTAAAAATATTGCTGGGTTATGCAATACTAAGGTATCTGTTTACAGCTGTATACAGATTGTATTAACATTTGTGATTTAATTTTGAAACATATTTAGCTCAAAATAACAAAAAGCATAAAATATCAGCATAATGACTGAATCTCAGATAAACCTATCAGTAAGAATATAATAAATATGTTCCATTTGATCTGAAGCAATCCTCACATAGCTGTTAAAATAACTGCACATTCAGTAACACGGTTTAAATATATACTTGTCAAGTATGATAAGAGAATAGCACCCTGCCTCAGTGCATCATAACCCTTTACACTTCCTGTCATAAAAGACAATTTTCCACTTCCAAGCTAAAATTTGTGTTTTTGTTTGTTCCCATTTGGCTGTAGCCTATAGGCTTTCCAGTGCCATAGTACAACATCCAATATTGGAGACTGCTCTATATCTCATATACTTGGTTGACCTTTGAGCAACAAAATGTTTGTGGTCACTAGGCCTTTTTTAACTTCTGCCCAGCCCCCCTAAAAAATATGTGATTAACCTTTATCTATCGCTCCTGGATTAGGGTGACCAGACGTCCCCGTTTTACAACTCGTTCAAAACAACCCGCGTATACATTGCAAAAAAAGGCCAACGTACAGCAGCCTGCTGGTTATAGGAGCAATCGTGTAGTGATTTTTTTACCAGCAGATGGCGCTGCGAGCTACGCTGTGTCTACTTGGTCGCGCGCGCGCCGCTACTACTTCATGAAGAACGTAACCGAGAGCAGAGCGCCATTATCGTCAAATATCAAAAGAAACATCGTTATCGCTTTCAAGGTAGTAGCATACTAACTATTCATGTTAAATTAAAGTAATACAGTTTGCATATGCTTTATAACAGAGCCTCAACAGGGTGCGGGATTGTTTTGTCCCCAAAAGTTCCGCAGTTACGATGCAGTGATTACCACGCATCTGAACTATAAATATAAAAAACCTAAACAATTACACTTGCAACAAATACATGTGCAGAATACACATACTTAAACACATGCTTAAAATAAGCCTAAAATGCAAAATAACAAGACTGTAAGATTGTAAGAGTTATTTTCAAGCACAAACGTAACAAAATATTTGAAGTAAAAAAAAAAAAATTATACAGTATAAACTTGTAAAAATTAAAGTATTAAATACAATTATATTTGTTAAATAGTTTTATTCATCATATTTATGTTGTTTTATTTTTGTAATGTGTTTTTGTTAAGTCATGTTATAATATTGTTTTTAACGGCTTGTGATTTACAATGGTTACTATTAACTGTTTTCATTGTTTTTTTGTTTTGTTTTTGCGGGTGCGTTGAATTGTATTAAAACCAGACCAAAAATCGTAATAATCAAACTAAATCATAATAATTATTAATGTTAATAATAATATAGGGAGCCCACAGAGACAACAAAAACATTCAACAAAAAATATTGTCCCCGTTTTTTAATTGATAGATAATAACAAATGTGATTTTTTTAGTGATATTTTGACCTCTCAAATAGGAAATGTCCCCGGTTTCCATTTCAGAAATCTGGTCACCTTATCCTGGATCGATTGCTCCTGTCTGCCTCGCTGCTGGGTGTGTGCATCTGTTAGCTCCGTACAGCTTCGCTTTTGAATCTCTATTGGATATAATTACTTGTTGTTTATACTGCTAAATATAACTTACTCACAAACATATATTGTCTACTACTACGACATCGCTAGCTTTTAATCCAAATCACTATCACAACGCGTTAGCATTTCGCTAGCCCGTTAGCCTGCCATCCATGTCTTCTGTTTCTCTTGCGCGCACCTTTTCGAGTCCATCAAACAACTGTGGTGAGTTGGATTAGTCAACAGAGTCCATCAAACAACTGTGGTGAGTTGGATTAGTCAACAGACAACAGTGGTGAGTTGGATTAGTCAACAAACACGGTAAGCCATGTCATCTTCTCCTGTTATTGTCACTTGCACTGCCTGTTACATGATTAGCATTACCTTCTCTGTTGGCAAAGAGGGCTTCATATGTGATAAAAGCAGGAAAATAGTCAGGCTGATAGAGAAGATTTCAGAATTAGAGACACGCATCCAGACTTTACCTGAGAATAGTGAGAATGTAACAGCTTTAGACACTGATTTGGATGCGGCTAGCTTAGTGAACTCTGTACATTGTTCGTTTCGGCTGTAGAGCCCGTGCAGCAGGGCAACTGGGTGACTGTGAGACGGCATAGTCGCGGATCAAAAAAACACTCTTCTGAACATCAAACAGGTACTCAGTGACGCACCCGCTGAGAATCCTGTTGAAAGTGCCCTAGTTATTGCCGATTCTATTACACGGAACGTGAAAATAGAGACACCAGCCACCATAGTCACATGTTTACCGGGAGCCAGAGCGACCTACTGTCTGCTAGCTGTCTCACGTCACAGAAGTCAGATAAATCCCAGCACATAAAGACTCTTTCACGTAGATATTATCACATAGAGACTGTGTCTGTTCCCAGAATTAGTAAATACAAAAAACTCTCAAACCCACTTAAGGGAAAAAATGTAATTGATGTCCAACAAATAAAAAACAGATATAATACAGATGATCAAATGATAAAGCTCGGGTTGATGAATATTCAATCCCTTTCCTCAAAAGCGCTTATTGTTAATGATATGATTACAGATAATAATCTAGATGTGCTGTGTTTGACAGAAACCTGCCTAAAACCTGACGATTAAATTACTTTAAATGAGTCCACCCCCCAAGATTATTGTTATAAACACAAGCCGCGTCTGAAAGGCAAAGGGGGAGGGGTTGCTGTAATTTATAATAATATATTCAGTACTACTCAGAAGTCTAGTTTAAAATATAATTAATTTGAAGTTTTGGTGCTTTATGTAGTATAAATTATAAATCCCGTTTGACATTTGTGCTGGCTACTGTATACAGGCCACCAGGGCACCATACAGACTTTATCAAATAATTTGCTTGCTTGCTGATTTTCTATCAGAGTTAGTACTGGCTACAGACAAAATCCTAATTGTTGGTGATTTTAATATCCATGTAGACAATGAAAAAGACGCATTTAGATGGCATTTAGAGACATTCTAAACTCGATTGGAGTTAGGCAACACGTGACAGGACCCACTCATCGCCGTAATCATACTTTAGACCTAATACTTTCATACTTCCTCTTCGGGCAAAAATGACTGAAACATTTTACGTTTTGAAATTTTTAATATGTGAACACACAAAAAAATCATGGAGATGATTCAGTTATGTTATAGGGTCAGGAAAAAAATAGTCACACTTGTCTCCTTCGCGGTCAAAAATGACTGACATGGGAAATATGCAAAAATACAAAAACTCAGGGAATCTTTTGGTGATACAAACCACAAATCAGCCATGATGCAGAAAAAATTTGCACAGCAATGGGGGGGGTGGGGGTGGTGTGTTACATTTTAAGGCTTCGGTCACTTTTGACTGCGAAGAAGACAAGTGTGACCCCTAAACGAAGAGGACCAGAGGGTTAATGTAGCAAAGGCTGCAAAACCATCCCGTTGTTTCAAATATGGCAGGACTATCACCGCTGCCACTATAGATTGCTTTGTAAATAAACTTCCTCATCAGTTTCATCTCCTCAGCATCCAGGAACTCGATGTTGCAACAGAAACTATTGACTCTCTCTTTTCCAGCACTTTAGACACAGTTGCTCCTCTGCGCTTAAAGAAGATTAAAGAAAATAGTCCAACACCGTGGTACAACGAGCACACCCGGGCCCTTAAAACAGCAGCCAGAAAAATGGAGCACAGCTGGAAGAAAACAAAACTGGAAGATTTTTGGATTTTGTGGAAATAGAGCATAATTGCGTACAGAAAGGCCTTAAAAACTGCTAGATCTGCTTATTTCTTAACTCTCTTAGAAGAAAACAAACACAACCCTAGGTATTTATTTGAAACAGTGGCTAAATTAACACGAACTAAAGCTTCAACTTCTGACGTTTGCAAACAGCACTGCAGTAATGACTTTATGAACTTCTTTACATGCAAGAATGATAATATTAGGAAGAAAATTATAACTATGAAACCATCTACTACAGTATCAATTAAGGAAAAATTCCACTCATTCACTGCTATAGGAGAGGAAGAATTTGCTAAACTCGTTAAATCATCTAAATCAACAACATGTATGCTTGACCCTATACCGACTAAGCTACTAAAAGAGATGCTTCCAGAGATCATAGATCCTCTTCTTAATATCATTAATTCATCTTTGTCATTAGGATATGTACCGAAAACTTTTAAGTTAGCTATTATTAAACCACTTATTAAAAAAATGCAACTTGATCCTACAGAATTAGTCAATTACAGGCCAATCTCAAATCTACCCTTTCTGTCTAAAATACTAGAAAAGGCAGTGTCCTCACAACTACACTCCTTTTTAGAAAGAAATGGTATCTGTGAGGATTTCCAGTGAGGATTTCTAGTCAGGATTTAGACCGTATCATAGTACTAAGACTGCTCTCATTAGAGTTACAAATGATTTACTCTTATCATCTGATCGTGGTTGTATCTCGCTGTTAGTGTTACTCGATCTTAGCGCTGCATTCGATACTATCGACCAAAAGACAACATTCTTTTGAATAGACTTAAAAATTATGTTGGCATTAGCGGAATTGCATTGGCATGGTTTAAATCATACTTATCTGACCGTTATCAGTTTGTAGCAGTAAATGAAGAGATGTCAAACTGATCACAAGTTCAGTATGGAATACTGATAGGACCGTTGCTTTTCACCCTGTACATGCTACCACTGGGAGATATTATTAGGAAGCATGGCGTTAGTTTTCAGTGTTATGCTGACGATACTCAGCTCTATATTTCTTCACACCCTGATGAAACTTACCAATTCACAAGATTAAAAGAATGCATAACTGATATAAAAAATTGGATGACTATTTTCTGCAACTTAATTCAGAAAAAAATGAATATTTAATTATTGGACAAAAAAACTCCACAAGTAGTAACCTAGAATACTGTCTAACACTTGATGACTGCTCTGTCAAGTCCTCGTCGTCAGTTAGGAACCCGGGTGTGCTCTTTGATACCAATCTTTAATTTGAAAGCCACGTTTCAGCATCTGTAAAACTGCATTCTACCATCTTAAAAATATATCTAAATTACAGCACATGCTTTCAATGCAAAATGCTGAACAGTTAGTTCATGCGTTCATGACCTCAAGGCTAGATTATTGTAATGCTGTACTGGGTGGTTGCCCTGCTCACTTATTAAATAAACTGCAGCTGGTCCAAAACGCAGCAGCTCAAGTTCTTACTAGAACCAGGAAGTATGACCATATTAGCCCGGTCAACACTGCACTGGCTCCCTATTAAACATTGTATAAATTTTAAAATCTTGCTAATTACTTACAAAGCACTAAATGGTTCAGCTCCCCAGTACTTGAGCGAGCTCTTAACGCATTATACTCCATCACGTCTATTGCGGTCTCAAAATTCTGGCCAGTTGATAATACCTACAATATCAAAATCAACTGCAGGCGATCGATCCTTTTCCTATTTAGCACCTAAACTCTGGAACAGTCTTCCTAGCATTGTTCAGGAAGCAGACACACTCTGTCAGTTTAAATCTAGACTAAAAACACATCTCTTTACTATGGCATACACATAGAACATTATCAATTTCTATTATTTAAATCAGTTAAATGATTGTTAGGCTGCATTAACTAGGTCAGCCGGAACGGGAACACTTTCCATAACACCTGATGTACTCGTTACATCATAAGAAGAATGGATCAGAGTAGGTGGGCTTTATGTTCACACAGAAGCCGCTGAGGCTGAGAGCGAATTTTAGCAGCACGACTCGACGTCAAGTGAGAGATGTCAAGTGATGTAAATAGCTAAACCATAGACTGTAAAAAATAGCTAAGTCTTTAAGTCAGAAATTTCTGGCCGGCGCGGGCAGAGCAAGGCGCCTGGTGC
This sequence comes from Rhinogobio ventralis, assembly GCA_039654625.1. Classification (NCBI taxonomy): domain Eukaryota; kingdom Metazoa; phylum Chordata; class Actinopteri; order Cypriniformes; family Gobionidae; genus Rhinogobio; species Rhinogobio ventralis. Next base: position 25,256,333 of record CM077210.1, on the reverse strand, counting down.
CCTGGTGCCCTGAACTGTGTGCGCCGCCCTGGCCCCCTGAACTGTGTGCGCCGCCCTGGCCCCCTGAACTGTGTGCGCCGCCTTGGCCTTCTGTCCCTCCCGTCCCGCCCTGGTCTGTCCCTCCTGTCCCGCCCTGGTCCCTTCTAGGACTTCTTGGCCTGTCCCACCTGCTCTTTCTGTTCCCCATCTTCCTCCTTAGGTGTTTTTTGTTTCAGGTAATGTCACATGTCTGTCTTGTCCTGTGTAAGCACATGGGGTGTGTTTGTCATGTTTTGGTATGATGTCATATCTCTGGTCTCTGGTCAACCCCGCCCATCTTGTTATATGGTTATTGGTTTATTTACCCCACCTGTTCTTCCCCATTACCTGCATTGTTTGTCCCCTATTAATCTCCTTGTGTCTTCAGTCCTGTGCTGGTTCGTTGTCGTCCTGTTTTCATGCTCCTTTTGTTTTGTGTTTATTTTTATTTTGTATTCAATAAATACTCAATAACTAGTCAGGGGGGTTTGGGGGCATGCTCCCCGGAGACAATTTTGATTTCTCTGATTTACATATGTGCATTTTAAGACGTTCAAAGGCCAAAAAATGGATGAGAAATAGCTTTAAAACCAAGTCTGTGGGCAGTAGATTATTTGTCAATTCCTGCTCTCTCCTCATCTCCATCACTCTTTCTTTTTCTCTCATTCTCCTTATCTTGCCCTGTCTCTTCCCATCCTAAAGCAGTCAAGAAAGTAAACATAGGGTCAATTTATATTTAGAATATTTTTTATTAATCACTTTCTAAGACAAGTTAATTTACTGAAGGCTACAAACGCTAGTTAAATATAAAAAAAATCATTCACAATATGTACACAAAGCTTCGTTAATGTTTCTTGTCCTCTCACATTGACAATTGCTAATTATTACATTACATGAATCAAGTAAATTATATAGGCCTATTTTCATTTCAAAATGGCGAAATTAGACAAAAGTTTTATTAGTTTGCCTTATTATTTTTGTCTTTAGTTTAACATTTCAATCCTAAAACAGCTGTCAAATATGAAATGTTTAGTTTAGCTACTTACATCTTATCTCGCACTTTATGACCGTTTACTAAAGCGTCGCGCTGGAATTCGCGCTCAGCACCTTCAGTGAACTTAAAGCCCGCTTACTTTGTTTTGATTGGTCATCTTAAATATTTTGACATTGACGAGCGAGCGTTGACAGACCGCAGGCAGCTCAGATGTGAAGATCTAGGTGCTGTGCAATATCTTTGCTGCATTAAAGTAGTGTTAATACTATATTAGGGCAATTATTTCACAACATATATTATATAGCCTGCACATCGGAAAAAATACGGAGGTCTGGATTCAAATTATTGGAAAATTATTTATAACAAAAAATAAATTCTGGACCTTTGGCAGTGAGGCATGCCACGGATCTTTTTTTATAGCTTGTAATATTGTTTGCATTTTGAATTTCCCTTTGTGGTTGATTTGTTACAGTGGCTGCCATTTTGTTGTTTGACACTCACAATTTTCTCCATTATGCTCATTACTGCAGAAAGATTCTGCACTGTTATCGCAGAACTCTACTCTCAGAGATTTCATTTAAATTGTTCACTATGAGTTTAAAGGGTAATTCATTTTAGTTTTAGAAAAACTTCAAAACATGCACAATCCTTTGCAAATAAAACAAAAACCTATTTTATGCTATATACATATACATTGTATATAACTTTATAATTCTAAATAAATTGGTTTTTAATTGAGATATTAATCCTGCTTTCAGCTTCTTTCTTTTTTTTGCATAAAAGGAAGAAATATAACTTTATAGTAGTTATCAGTGATTTTGATTTCTTTATAATAAAGACATTCAGAGGAATATAAAAAGCCAGAATGTCTAGCCAGATTGGATAAGAATGAATTAATTCCATGTTGGCATATAGAAGAAATGGTGTGAACAAAGATATAATGGTGCTAGTGTTCCTACTTTTGATATCCTTTTGAAAGTTACAGAAACAATCCAAGAGATTCAGCCACCAAAGATGCAAGAAACACACTTAGAAATGGTTTTGTATTCTTACATTTAACAAGTGAAAGAAACAAAGAGAGAAAGTGTTTACACAGTGAAGCTCAATTTCAGAGAATTTATCGTCACACTGCAAAAAAACCCTAATTGAACCGCAGCAGTTAACAATGCAATATTTAGTGAGGTTTATTCTTAAAACAAGAAGAAGAAAAAAACAATTAGCAAAACAATTAAAAACAGAATAAGTCACTAACATGGATGTTCCTTCTAAATAGTACAGCTATGGTCTGACTCTGATTTACTAATGTCAGAGCCACTAACTGTTTTCGATTTAGCTTTGCAGGTAAGACGGAGAGAAGGAAGGGTTTACCTTTAAGAAACCCATTACCCGTTTGTCCACTGTGGCAAGGTAATGGAGTGAGTGCATTATAGCAATTGCTCACAAACCCAAGCACCAGATGTCAGGAACCCCCTCAAGCACAGCCTATCAACCCCCCAGACAAAGTGCCTTAAAAACTTTCTCCGACAGGCCAGCCCCAACTGGATATATTTATATGTTTTATTAATAAGTATAGATGTTAGTGTTATGCGAGTTTATATTGAATTCCAAATGTGCTATTTCCCCGCGAGGTGGACAGGAGGTATATGTTTCAGCCTGTCTTCTGCCCATTGAATTAGAACCTTTTCGGCACACTGCAGTTTTGCCTTGGTGCTCGTGGACCACAAGGACTGCGCGTAGCCACACATCCCATTCCTTCCTGGATCCCTCTCCATTCTCATCAGGGAGATTGGGATGGGATAGAGGGGTAATAGGGTGTGAAGAGAGGGGAAATGCGCCACATCTCACTGCTTCTCTAAAGGGAAGACTGGATTTCTCCATCTGCCTCCAGACGCCTGTCAGATTATGGTCTGTTTTCCATGTCTTTGGCTAAGCATTGGAGGATTGAGGTTGGGAATCTAATTAAAAGGGTTTGTCACACCCCTCTGTTCATAGTGCTGGCGGGAGTTGGAGAGCCATCATCTGTATCATGGGCAGGGTAATTGTTTAGAGCAATTGTTAAGGAGTAAAATAAATCTGGAAATGATTCATTTCAGTTCAGTTATCATACACTGACAAAAAGAAATAGCACAGTTTGTATAATACAGTTGCACTGAACTATCATTTTAATCAACATTGACAAGCAAACAATGTTTTGTTTTGTTTTGGTTTGGTTTCATTAAAGTGTTAAATCACAATGCTTCATAAAAGCTTCTAAGGTGGTCTGAACTACTTTGTTTCTTGTAGCTAATATTCACAATATGCAGAGATAAATATGACAAATGAAAAAGAATCTGTAAGGGTGGGAAATGCTGTTCTGCAACATCCCAGAGCCCCATCTGTCAGTGAGTGATAAATGTGATATCTAGAGGCTATATGCTAGGCTAGCGCCTTTTGTACCCATACAAGTTTAATCACTTTGAAATTGAAAGGGAATATTACTGATATCATGTTGGTTGATTGGTGTTGAGATTGAAAATTAAAATATTTAAGCATAGCTATACCTTTTTTGGAAATTGTTTTGGGTAAAATCCCTACTACAAATGCACTGCTGGGGAAGCAATGAGTATTTTGAATGAATGAACAATCACAATTAGAGTGACAACATCAAATGTGAACTGAAAAATGTAGCCTATACACTGAAGACTATAGAATAACTAAAATATTAATTTGTAGCTATAACTGAGTCAAATACAGTACATTGTGAAAAAACTAAATATTTTTTTTATAAAAAGATGTAAATAACATGTAGAGAATCAATGAATCTGAATCTTTTAATTTAGACGAACCGTCCAAATGAACCAACTCTATAGAATGATTAGACTTTTCCAATGTGAATGACAGAGCTGTTTAAAGTGCCCCTATTATGCTATTTTAAAGGTTCCTAATTTTGTTTTGGAGGTCTCCTACAACAGGTTTACATGCATCAAATGTCAAAAAATATATAATATACAGTACATTGCACATCAACACATTTTTCAATGATTCTCAAACGACTCGTCGGATGAATCAGTCTCTCTAAATCCCTACTTTCTGTGAGCCTACTCTGCTCTGATTGGCCAGTTGGCCCAGTCTGTTGTGATTGGTCTACCGCTTACAGCACATGTCGAAATGGCCATTACCATAACTGAACTCCAGCTCAGCTTCCTAAACTCAGCGATTGTACACACTGTAAAGATGGTAACGATGGCATTGATTTTACCATATCAATCCGAGCGCGAGTCCGATAATGAAACATTGGAAGAACTAGTTGTAGGATTTGAGGGCACACCAGACGCAAATGAATCTTCCAGATGAAAACCCAAAACCCAACTCAACACTCAACAATTTATGACCATAAATTAAATGGGTTCCATCCAGTCTGAGCTTAGTACTTTATGGCCTTGCAAAAGGAAGAGCGTCAAACATAGGCAAACTGATTGGTTTGGAGAGGGCACAACATGAGGGCCACAACAAGATAATGGCAGAGGTTGTTCGATCCCTAAAACAAAATATCCAAACTTCTTCTCAACGACCTTTGTATGAACTCTGAGTGCCACCGAGGTGAAATCTACAACAAAACCCACAGAGACTGTTCCCTTTCAGAATTGGGATCACTTCTGGGAGCCCCTATCAACTTCGAGATATAGAGAACGGGCCAATGGCCATTGGCGTGCGAGATTTGCATCTCGCGCTCCGCCCCGCGCTGCGGGTATAAACAGGAGGCAAATGCAGCGCACTATTGTCATTCACTTCGGAGCCGAACACGGTGTTGATGAAGGAGACTGTTCCTGCTTCAGCAGAAAGAGAGAGAACGAGAGATGATGCTTCTTTGAGTGCTGGGAGAGAAGGCACGATCAGCGGCGGCCGCGAGCTCACTGATACAGTGATAAACTGCTGTTTTTACAGCACTGTTGGTTTGGTGAGGGCGTTCCCAACGGTGAGTGCATACACAGGCTGCACTACTCTCCTGTGTTTTGCCGCGGTCGTTCCTGGGTGCTTCAGTACATTTAAAAGAGCTTTCTTCTAAAAGAGCAGCGCGGGTGTGACACTGCGTCTTTTTCAAGACGCCATTCCACCCGTGCGTTTCTGGATGCGGTTGTTTCCTGTCCTTTGACAGCCACGATCCCTCTCGCATAAGCATGTTGAGATTGCGTTCGTAGGTGATCCATGTTCTCTCAGGAGAACGGGATCACGTCTGCGCGTTGTTCGTCTCGCCTTCCTCGTGAGGGTTTGAGTGTTCGAGACTACTGCGGGTACGTCTGTGGGGCGGGTGTTTTCATGGTACGGTTTCCGGAAGCCTAGCTAGCACTTCCGGGACGGTCCCGCTGACTCACCTGCACCACCAGGCTCGGCTATGTGATTCAGTTCGCACGGCATCCTCCCAAGTTCTGGGCGTCCACTTCACTGTTGTGTGGAGCTGCGACGCCCATCTTGTGAAAAGAGATCGAAGTCCTACTGGCGAAGGACGCGATTGGAGCCGGTCCCTCCAGCCGACATGAAGTTGGGGTTCTATAACTCCTACTTCATTGTGCCCAAGAAAAGCAGTGGGTTATGACCAATCTTGGACCTGTGAGTCCTGAACCGGGCCCTTCACAAACCGCCCATTCAGATGTTGATGCAGAAGCGCACTTTCGAGTACATCCGTCCCCAAGATTGGTTTGCAGCGATCGACCTGAAGGTCGTTCCCTTCAGGACTGTCCCTGTTGTGTGAATACAGAGACACGGTGATCAGTCACCTCAGCCTGTTGGGACTTCGGGTCAACTGGGGAAAGAGCAAACTCTGCCCCATGCAGAGGATCTCTTTTCTCGGTATGGAGCTGGACTTGGTCAATCTGACAGCGCGTCTCACAGAGGAGCGTGTCCAGTCGGTGTTGAACTGCTTGAATTCGTTCAAATGCAGGACAGCGGTACCACTGAAACATTTTCAGAGGCTCCTGGGGCATATGGCATCCGCAGCCGCTGTAACGCCGCTCGGATTGCTTCATATGAGACCGCTTCAACGCTGGCTACACGACCGAGTCCTGAGATGGCCGTGGCACAGCGGATCCCACCGTGTCCCCGTGACTCCGAGGTGCCGCCAAACCTTCAGCCTGTGGTCGGACCCTTCGTTTCTACGGGCAGGAGTTTCCCTAGAACAAGTGTCCAGGCATGTTGTTGTCTCCACGGATGCCTCATCCACCGGCTGGGGTGCCACGTACAACGGGCTTGCAGTTTCGGGTCTGTGGACGGGGCCTCAACTGCAATGGCATATCAATTGCCTCGAGTTGTTAGCAGTTCGTCTTGCGCTGGGCCGCTTCAAAACGCCGCTACTAGGCAAGAACGGTCTGGTCCGTACGGACAACACTGCGGCCGTTGCTTACGTCAACAAACAGGGTGGTCTACGCTCCCGTCGCATGTCTCAACTCGCCCGCCATCTCCTCCTATGGAGTCAGAAGCATCTGAGGTCGCTTCGTGCCATTCACATTCCGGGCCTGCTCAATCGTGCGGCCGACGAGCTCTCACGACAGCCAGTGCTCCCCGGAGAGTGGAGACTCCATCCCCAGGTGGTCCAGCTGATCTGGAGTCGCTTAGGGACCGCACAGGTAGACCTGTTTGCCGCCCCGGACATGACCCACTGCCAGTTGTTTTATTCCCTGACCGAGGGGACCCTCGGCTCGGATGCGCTGGCACACAGCTGGCCCCGGGCCTACGCAAGTATACGTTTCCCCCAGTGAGCCTTCTTGCACAGACTCTGTGCAAGGTCAGGGAGAACGAGGAGCAAGTCCTGTTGGTTGCTCTGTATTGGCCCAACTGGACTTGGTTCTCGCGATAGCACCTCCCTGGCCCATTCCTCTGAGGAAGGACCTCCTGACTCAGAGACGGGGCACCCTATGGCACCCGCGTCCGGTGTCTGGTCCCTGGACGGGACGCGGGGGTTCTAGGTGGCCTACCACAGGCTGTGGTAGACACCATCACTTCCGCTAGAGCTCCCTCTACGAGGCGCCTCTATGCGTTGAAGTGGAACCTGTTCGTCGACTGGTGTTCTTCTCGCTGTTCTTCTCTCGGTCGGTTCTGTGCTTTCCTTCCTACAGGACGGGTTGAAGCGAAGGCTGTCTCCCTCCTCCCTCAAAGTCTATGTTGTCGCTATCGCCGCTAATCATGACATGGTAGGTGGTAAGTCTCTAGGGAAGCACGATCTGATCGTCAGGTTCCTGAGGGGGGCGAGGAGACTAAAACCGCCTCGCTCTCCCTCTATACCCTCTTGGGACTTAACTCTGGTGCTAACCGCACTGCAGAGGGCGCCCTTTGAGCCTTTGCAGTCAGTTGAGTTAAAAATCCTGTCTCTGAAGACAGTACTCCTGACTGCATTGGCCTCTATCAAGAGGGTAGGGGACCTGCAGGCATTTTCGGTCGACGAATCCTACCTGGAATTAGGGCCCGGTAACTCTCATGTAATCCTGAGACCCCGGCCCGGATATATGCCCAAGGTTCCCACCACTCCCTTCCGGGACCAGGTGGTGAGCCTGCAAGCGCTGCCTTCGGAGGAGGCAGACCCAGCTGTCTCCAAGCAGAGGATGGCCTACTGGATAGTGGATGCCATTGTCTTGGCGTACCAAACCCAAGACGTGCCCTGCCCGCTCGGGTTAAGAGCCCACTCCACTAGGGGTGTAGCTTCTTCCTGGGCGTTGGCTCGTGGCGCCTCGCTGACAGATATTGTAGAGCTGCGGGCTGGGCGACACCTAAACGCTTTTAAACACTTTAATCCAAATTAAACACAAAATGAAAATCATTTCACTGTAAACCATAATAACCTTTTGCATAAATTACTCAATTTAAATGTTTCGATAGATTTTGTACATTTAATTAAATCTTACCTTGCTTCCCATTCACAATTAGTAAAAATGTATAATTTTAAATCTAGTTCATTATGTCTGTCAACTGGTGTTCCACAAGGGTCCATACTGGGCCCTGTTCTCTTTAGCATGTATATTAATGATTTACCCATGGTGCGTCAACAATGTAATATCCTAATGTACGCTGATGATACAGTCATTTTCACACAAACGCAGAAGAGGTTGCAAAAAAGTTGACAGATGTTATGGCAAAAGTTACATCCTGGCTCAATCAGAGTTACCTGAAATTAAATGTGTCAAAAACAGTCTGTATGTTCTTTTCTAAAGGACACTGTGCTGATGTAAAGCAGGATGTTTTTGTTTCAGGAGAGAGATTAGAAGTTGTTTCAGAATATAAATACCTAGGGGTACATCTGGTTAATTTTAGATTTATTAGAAATTCTTTATCAACTGAGGCTGCAAAGGTATATTTTCACTCTATGATTGTTTCTCATATCACATATTGTTTGACAAGCTGGTCTAATACACATTCCATTGTTTTAAAACCATTAGAATTACTATACAAACAAGCCCTTAAAATTTTAGATAAAAAACAATTTAGTTTTCATCATTGTCATATTTTAAATAAGAATAACTTGCTTAGCTGGGAAAACCTCATTAAGTTTAAAAATGTTTGTTTAATTCATAAGATTATGTATGGTTTAGCTCCTCCTCCTCCTCTTTATTTTAAATTTATTGAAAACAGAGTAACTAGAGGTGCAACTAGAGCGGATTGCATAATTCCACGTAGGAAAACTCCCTTTGGTCAAGCTGTTTTTTCAGAGCATCACATCAGTGGAATTCTGTACCACAAACAATTAGAGAATGTTTAACTCCTTTAAGTATAATTTTAAGAAATGGCTTCTTCATAATCACCAATGTGAAAATGAATGTTGCTTCCCCTATTATTACTATTAATAATTGTATTATTAATATTATTTAACCCATAACAATCTTTTTATTTTTTTATTTTTTTTATTATTATCTCTCTTCTTACATAAATGTTATATGATAAGATATGTTGCTTCTTGTTTTTTGTTGCTTTATTTTGTTTTTTGTTTAATTGTATTCTTCCAGTGTTGTTTACAAGTTTGGTTTTACTACTGTTGTTATTGTTGTTCTTTCTTATTTATTTTCTCTAGTTTTAGGCCTAATAACGTCTGGCAAAGGGACTACTAATGAAAACTAGCCTTTGGGCTAATTTGGGTAAATTTACCTTCATGAATGTTGATTAATGTACACTGTCCCCTTTTTAAATAAATAAATAAATAAAATAAACAAATATTATGATTGTGCGGCTGTTTTTACTTTCCATCCATCAAAGACACAACAACACTGCCAGTGAATCAAAGAACCTGGGAAATCCCCTCTCTAGCCAGGACCGAAAAGGGAATACTTTTGTAACGATTCACCAGTGTGAGTGCCCCTGATCACCACCAGAGGGCACTCCAACCTGGACTGTCATTCCATCATAGACTACATCACCCATAATCCTTTGCCCGGACTCATCAGCACTCACTGTTTTCACCTGTGTCTCATTTACCTTATTACCTCTGCCTATATCTAGCCTGTTCACCCTGTCATTCTTGGCTAAGTCTTGTTTTGTTGTTACATTGCACTTCTGAGTGTTCTCCTCAGTTTCATGTCTCTTCGTTCTTTGGATTACCCTTTTGCCTCTTTCTCCTGCCTTGTTTGCCTGTTTGGACTGCCTACCTGTGTTTTGACCTTGCCTGTACTTTTGACTACGATTGTGGATTACCCTTCAATAAATACTACGTTTGGATCCGCTACCCTTCGTTTCTCGGAGCAGTACCTAACAGAAGACTTAGCCAATATGGATCCAGCAGTTAGACTCGTCAGTCTACATCAAGGTAATCGTACCCTCGAGGACCACATCCAAGATTTTTTAGACATTGCATATTTATCTGACCTGCCTGACTTTGCACTCATCGATTTCTTTTGTTATGGATTAAACAAACCACTTGAATATAAACTTGTCCGTGATGGTCCTCGAGGGTCATTTGTGGAATTTTTGGACTATGCCCTTCTGCTTGCTGGTTCCCCTTTCACAGTAGGGGAGGTCGAGAAGGAAGCTACCCCTAAACCTTTTTGGGAGCCTGTGTCTTTGGACAAAATGGCCGCCAAACCGGTGTCTTCGGACAAAATGGCCGCCGAGCCTGTGTCTTCGGACAAGATGGCTCCCGAGCCTGTGTTGAGTCCAGAGTCTCGTCCCGTCATGGCCGCCAGTCCAGAGTCTCGTCCCGTCATGGCCGCCAGTCCAGAGTCTCGTCCCGTCATGGCCGCCAGTCCAGAGTCTCGTCCCGTCATGGCCGCCAGTCCAGAGTCTCGTCCCGTCATGGCCGCCAGTCCAGAGTCTCGTCCCGTCATGGCCGCCAGTCCAGAGTCTCGTCCCGTCATGGCCGCCAGTCCAGAGTCTCGTCCCGTCATGGCCGCCAGTCCAGAGTCTCGTCCCGTCATGGCCGCCAGTCCAGAGTCTCGTCCCGTCATGGCCGCCAGTCCAGAGTCTCGTCCCGTCATGGCCGCCAGTCCAGAGTCTCGTCCCGTCATGGCCGCCAGTCCAGAGTCTCGTCCCGTCATGGCCGCCAGTCCAGAGTCTCGTCCCGTCATGGCCGCCAGTCCAGAGTCTCGTCCCGTCATGGCCGCCAGTCCAGAGTCTCGTCCCGTCATGGCCGCCAGTCCAGAGTCTCGTCCCGTCATGGCCGCCAGTCCAGAGTCTCGTCCCGTCATGGCCGCCAGTCCAGAGTCTCGTCCCGTCATGGCCGCCAGTCCAGAGTCTCGTCCCGTCATGGCCGCCAGTCCAGAGTCTCGTCCCGTCATGGCCGCCAGTCCAGAGTCTCGTCCCGTCATGGCCGCCAGTCCAGAGTCTCGTCCCGTCATGGCCGCCAGTCCAGAGTCTCGTCCCGTCATGGCCGCCAGTCCAGAGTCTCGTCCCGTCATGGCCGCCAGTCCAGAGTCTCGTCCCGTCATGGCCGCCAGTCCAGAGTCTCGTCCCGTCATGGCCGCCAGTCCAGAGTCTCGTCCCGTCATGGCCGCCAGTCCAGAGTCTCGTCCCGTCATGGCCGCCAGTCCAGAGTCTCGTCCCGTCATGGCCGCCAGTCCAGAGTCTTCCAGGGCCCAGTGACGTCCCCTGTCTCCTTCCAGAGCCCAGTGACGTCCCCTGTCTCCTTCCAGAGCCCAGTGACGTCCCCTGTCTCCTTCCAGAGCCCAGTGACGTCCCCTGTCTCCTTCCAGAGCCCAGTGACGTCCCCTGTCTCCTTCCAGAGCCCAGTGACGTCCCCTGTCTCCTTCCAGAGCCCAGTGACGTCCCCTGTCTCCTTCCAGAGCCCAGTGACGTCCCCTGTCTCCTTCCAGAGCCCAGTGACGTCCCCTGTCTCCTTCCAGAGCCCAGTGACGTCCCCTGTCTCCTTCCAGAGCCCAGTGACGTCCCCTGTCTCCTTCCAGAGCCCAGTGACGTCCCCTGTCTCCTTCCAGAGCCCAGTGACGTCCCCTGTCTCCTTCCAGAGCCCAGTGACGTCCCCTGTCTCCTTCCAGAGCCCAGTGACGTCCCCTGTCTCCTTCCAGAGCCCAGTGACGTCCCCTGTCTCCTTCCAGAGCCCAGTGACGTCCCCTGTCTCCTTCCAGAGCCCAGTGACGTCCCCTGTCTCCTTCCAGAGCCCAGTGACGTCCCCTGTCTCCTTCCAGAGCCCAGTGACGTCCCCTGTCTCCTTCCAGAGCCCAGTGACGTCCCCTGTCTCCTTCCAGAGCCCAGTGACGTCCCCTGTCTCCTTCCAGAGCCCAGTGACGTCCCCTGTCTCCTTCCAGAGCCCAGTGACGTCCCCTGTCTCCTTCCAGAGCCCAGTGACGTCCCCTGTCTCCTTCCAGAGCCCAGTGACGTCCCCTGCCACTGACCAGCGTCCAGTGTTACACTGTACTTCTGAGCGTTCTCCTCGGTTTCATGTCTCTTTGTTCTTTGGATTTCTTGCCTGTTTCCCGGATTACCCTTTTGCCTCTTTCTCCTGCCTTGTTTGCCTGTTTGGACTGCCTACCTGTGTTTTGACCTTGCCTGTACTTTTGACTACGATTGTGGATTACCCTTCAATAAATACTGCATTTGGATCCTCTACCCTTCGTGTCTCGGAGCAGTACGTAACACCTTGAATGACCTTTGAATGGTCAAAGAAGATACAAGCTACAAATGCAAGTAATACCACAAGATTCTAACTGAACTGGTGCATTAAAATCAAATTTAATAACCTAAGAAACGATAGAAGGGTTAAATGAATGATTGATGGTTTGTTCAGGTCATGTCTTATAAGTGCATATATTGCTAGAAACTTTCAGCATTTTACTCTCTTAAAACTCATTCTTTCCTTCTTTCTGCAACTGTGTGTGTCCGTGTTGAAGGGTGTGGATTCTGAAATCCGCTGCCGCTTCAAAATATATATATATATATATATATACATATATACACAGACAGACAGACAGACAGCTGCTGGTCATATAATTAGAATATCATCAAAAAGTTGATTTATTTCACTAATTCCATTCAAAAAGTGAAACTTGTATATTATATTCATTCATTACACACAGACTGACATATTTCAAATGTTTATTTCTTTTAATTTTGATGATTATAACTGACAACTAAGAAAAATCCCAAATTCAGTATCTCAAAAAATTAGAATATTACTTAAGACCAATACAAAGAAAGGATTTTTAGAAATCTTGGCCAACTGAAAAGTATGAACATGAAAAGTATGAGCATGTACAGCACTCAATACTTAGTTGGGGCTCCTTTTGCCTGAATTACTGCAGCAATGCGGCGTGGCATTGAGTCGATCAGTCTGTGGCACTGCTCAGGTGTTATGAGAGCCCAGGTTGCTCTGATAGTGGCCTTCAGCTCTTCTGTATTGTTGGGTCTGGCATATCGTATCTTCCTCTTCACAATACCCCATAGATTTTCTATGGGGTTAAGGTCAGGCGAGTTTGCTGGCCAATTAAGAACAGGGATACCATGGTCCTTAAACCAGGTACTGGTTGCTTTGGCACTGTGTGCAGGTGCCAAGTCCTGTTGGAAAATGAAATCTGCATCTCCATAAAGTTGGTCAGCAGCAGGAAGCATGAAGTGCTCTAAAACTTCCTGGTATACGGCTGCATTGACCTTGGACCTCAGAAAACACAGTGGACCAACACCAGCAGATGACATGGCACCCCAAACCGTCACTGACTGTGGAAACTTTACACTGGACCTCAAGCAACGTGGATTGTGTGCCTCTCCTCTCTTCCTCTAGACTCTGGGACCCTGAGAGTGGCTTGACACAAGGAATGCGACAGCTGAAACCCATGTCTTGCATACGTCTGTGCGTAGTGGTTCTTGAAGCACTGACTCCAGCTGCAGTCCACTCTTTGTGAATCTCCCCCACATTTTTGAATGGGTTTTGTTTCACAATCCTCTCCAGGGTGTGGTTATCCCTATTGCTTGTACACCTTTTTCTACCACTACTTTTCCTTCACTTCGCCTCTCTATTAATGTGCTTGGACACAGAGCTCTGTGAACAGCCAGCCTCTTTTGCAATGACCTTTTGTGTCTTGCCCTCCTTGTGCAAGGTGTCAATGGTCGTCTTTTGGACAACTGTCAAGTCAGCAGTCTTCCCCATGATTGTGTAGCCTACAGAACAAGACCGAGAGACCATTTAAAGGCCTTTGCAGGTGTTTTGAGTTAATTACCTGATTAGAGTGTGGCACCAGGTGTCTTCAATATTGAACCTTTTCAGAATATTCTAATTTTCTGAGATACTGAATTTGGGATTTTCCTTAGTTGTCAGTTATAATCATCAAAATGAAAAGAAATAAACATTTGAAATATATCAGTCTGTGTGTAATGAATGAATATAATATAAAAGTTTCACTTTTTGAATGGAATTGGTGAAATAAATCAACTTTTTGATGATATTCTAATTAAATGACCACCACCTGTATATCCTAATTAAAATTATAGTCAAAGCCTTAATCAATATTTATCCTCCTATATTATTATAATGATTTTTAATGATTATTTCCAGTTATGATATTACTTATGGTTTATTGTTTCTTCATATATGTTTTCTAAAGTTTTTATTTGGTCTCTGAGGAGTGACTGAGGGTCTGGCCCACGCCATGAGTGCAGTAACAGTGCTTACTCACTTAGCCCGGCTTCCCGAGATGAAATATGAATTTATCTTTCATTTTATATTATTTCCTATTTACTGAAACACTAAAGAATTATGGTGAATATTGTCTGTACATCTTACTGAGAGAAATCACATGTTATCAGTAAGTTTTGGGAAACTTTCTGGTCAGAGCTGGAGCTCAACCAACTTCAACCTTGGAGAAGCCTGTGTATCTGTGTATGTGCGCTAGGGTTCTGTACTGCAGATCAGTATTAGAGGTGTACAACGGGCATCCAGAGCTGGAAGGTCACTACATGCCTAATTTCCGGGGTGAAAGCGTCAACAAGTGATCTATGGAGACGTGCATCTGATTAACTGACCATGTGTGGAAATTTACTATGACTATCTATTTTCTCTTAGCCAATCAGAATCATTCAACATGGAGTAATGACGTAGCTATACCTTGAAAAGAGTATAACTGTTGAGAAATTGTATGTACGAGAAAAAGGTAGAGGGAGAGCGCGGCCTACGAATGCCAGAGACTTGAAGCTGGCTTCTGATGCTGAAACTGCAAACTATTCTTTATTTCTTTAATTAATTGCACTCCTGACTCTTGGTCTTCATTCTTCACAACTGGTCTTGGGTCCTAAACTGTTATTTCCTAACAGTTTTGGTGGAGAGTGCGCGGGCAATTATTCTTAGGTGACACCCCTGGCAAATCAGCAAACAAGGTAGGAAGCCTTTATTATTTGGTTAGGGCTGTCTGAATGGAAGAGATTGGAAAAGGAGAGCAGTGTGCTTCACTCCGTTGGTGATGAGTGAGGCTTAATTATACTAAAGGTCTGAGGGTTTATAGTATAAGTCGCTGATAGCGTCATTACGGTTAATGGTAGCAGACAGTGCAATTGAAGCATACTCAAGAAAGGGGGGCCCTGAGGGGCATTGGTGTAGCTCTACCCCTACAGGAGTACGTCCCTGGACCGCTGAGGAGGTCCAGGAGACACCGCAAACATGCTCCATCTCAGATAGGGGTACCCCGAATTTAGAGAATCAGGCAGCTAGGGATTAAGTCAAGGCAAGTCAACTTTATTTATATAGCGCTTTTTACACTGCAGATTATTTCAAAGCAGCTTCAGAGTGTTAAACAGAAAAATAATGCAACCGAATTTGATTCTGCTGTACAGCCGCTCTGGAGAAAACGGTGATGTCATCTAGCTCATTTCAAGTATCATATATATTCAAGTAATGTAGTTGACATAGTTAATTTAGTTTAGTAATTAAATTTATTTTGATATTTATTTGAAAATTTTGTGTCCCCAACTGAGCAAGCCAAGCCAAAGGCGACAGTGGCAAGGAACCAAAACTCCATCAGGTGGCATAATGGAGAAAAATAAACCTTGGGAGAAACCAGGCTCAGTCGGGGTGCCAGTTCTCCTCTGCCCAATTAACAAACAGTGTATGATTATTATTTTGGTAGCCTTACAAGTCAGAATATTAGATCGGAATATCTGAAAGATCGGAGGCATCACGCCGGAGACGGGTTTATTGAGGATGGCGTGTCGATTAAACAATTATTAAATAGGAATATTCGAAATATCGGAGTCATCACGCCGGAGATGGATCCATTAAGGATGCCATGTCGATGAGCAATTTCAGAGGGTAGTTAAGTTATTAAGTTATTAGTTAAACAAAATAAAAATAGATACAGGCTTGTTTTCCAGGGATGCATCTGGAACGATCCCGAGTAAAATACAAATTGTGACCCAAATTGGTGTGGACTAGTATATGTGCTTCATTCTTCACAACTGGTCTTGGGTCCTAAACTATTAACCCCTAACAGTGTGTTCCCTTTCAGTCGGTCACGTTCGACATACATCGGACGTCACCGACGAATTGGGATCACTTCAGGGAGCCCCTATCAGCTTCGAGATATAGAGAACCGGCCAATGACTGTTGGCGTGCGAGATTTGCATCTCGCGCTCCGCCCCGCACCACGGGCATAAAGCGGAAGCGAATGCAGCGCACTGTTGTTATTCACTTCGGAGCCGAACGGCATTGATGAAGAGCGAGACTGCCTGTCTATTCAGCAGAGAGAGAGAGAGAGAGCGTGAGGAAGACGTTACATGCTGGTGTGACGGCACAAACAGCGCGACCGCAAGTTCACTGCTGCTACACACAAACAAACTGCTGTTCTCACAGCAACTGTTGGTTCGGTGAGGGCGTTTGTTTACTAGTGAGTGCAGACACAGGCTGCACCTATTTCCTGTGTGCTGCGGTCTTCCCCTGGGTGCTTCAGCACTTCTGAAAGAGCGTTTCCTCACAAAAAGAGCAACACGGGTGTGACACTGCGTCTTTTTCAAGATGTCATTCCACCCGTGCGTTTCTGGATGCGGTCGTTCCCTGTCGCCAGCTGACGGTCACAATCATTGTTTCACGTGTCTGGGCATTCAGCACGCTGAGGCAGCTTTTGTCGATAGTTCATGTTCCCACTGCGGGAACATGACTATCTCGGCGCTTAGGTCGAGACTCACCTACCTTCGGGAGTCCCCCTACCCATACCTCGATCTAGTGCTATTTTTTTCAGAATACACCTACTTCGACGGATGGCCGGGGTGACCTGAGGATTACGTTCAGGGCAAACCCGCCGAGCCAGCCTCCGCAGGCCCCTGATCCCTCACAAGCGCCGCAGCCGGTAGAGCTTCCTGAGGAAATCGCTGGCCCCTCCCATGGGTGTCCAGTGGTGACCTGTGGTGCTCCGGCAGACGAACAGATGTCGATCGCTGCATCGGAGGGGGAGTTCCGGTCCTCGGAGGATGAAGATTCGGCTGTACTGCCTCCCTCTGGGAGAGTGGCAACGGTCGAATCGGACCCCGAGTTGACGGCTATGCTTTTCCGGGCCGCTGAAAAGGTCGGGCTTGAGTCGAACCCTCCACCACATCCCGAACCTTCTAGGTTGGATGATTGGTTTCTCGGGGCAGGTCGCGCTGGTTCTCAGCATCCCGCCCCGGTGCATTTCTTCCCGGAGGTGCATGAGGAGCTCACCAGGTCGTGGACGGCACCATTTAGTGCTAGAAACAGACCTAGTGGCTCCTCCCTCCTCACTATCCTTGACAGCGAGCAAGCCAAGGGGTATGTGGGAATCCCGCCAGTGGAGCAGGTCGTCGTGATGCAACTGTGTCCGGCAACCGCCTCCAACTGGCGTGGTGACCTGCGTCTCCCGTCCAAGGCCTGTAAGTTCTCTTCCACTCTAACTGCGAAGGCTTACAGGTCTTGTGGCAGGCCCAGGCACTCATGGACATGCACGAGGGTAGGCCTGACCCAGAGCTCCTCCGGGCGACGAAAGTCACCGCCTGTTCCCTTGGCCAGGCGATGTCCACCTTAGTGGTCCAGGAACGGCATCTCTGGCTCAACCTGACCGACATGAGGGAGACCGACAAGTATCGGTTCCTGGACTCCCCCGTTTCCTCAGCCGGGTTGTTCGGCGACGCGGTCGAGAGCTTTGCCCAGCAGTTCTCGGCCGCCCAGAAGCAGACGGAGGCTATTAAGCACATCCTGCCCCAGCCCAGCAGCAGCCTCCACCCGGCGTAGCCGTGGAGCTGGCCGTGGGAAGGACGTCCAGCCCGCTCAGGCCGCTGCCAAGCCAGGTGGCAAGCACCGTCGTAAGAGACCCTGAGACCGGCCACCCAGAGATGGAGGAGACTGCTCTTCAGGAGATGGCTGCAGCACCACTCTTCCCTTGGAGGAGGGCCGGGGGAGAATCTTTTGTTCCCAATTTGTTTTTGTTCCAAATTGTCAAAGAAAGAGCAGTTTCCAAAATCTCTGGGTGCCAAGAGAGCGCGCTTGGCGGTGTTCGACGCTCCCATGCCTTGTCACCCTCAGGCGCCTCTCCAATCACCAACAGGGGGTGCCGGCTGTGGGGACGCACACAAGCGGCCTTCTCACACTCGCACACCCCCTCAGCGGAAGCAGGTAAGTGTTGCACAGCTCACTAAGACCCCACTTCGGGCCGCTACCACGCCGTCCGAGTCGGGTCCCTGCATGCCGCCTCGGTTCCCCGCTGCGGGTACGTCTGTGGTGCCGATGGTCCCGCTTGTTACGGTCGCTGGGAGCCTGGCTAGCGCTTCCCAGCCCGTCTCGCTGGCTCATCCGTACCATCAGACTCGGCTATGCGATTCAGTTCGCCCAGCGTCCCCCCAAGTTCAGGGGCATTCACTGTACCTCTGTGTCGAAGAAAAATGCCCCTGTGCTTGTGATAGAGCTGGTCCCTCAAGCCGATATGAAGACCGGCTTCTACAGCCCGTACTTCATTGTACCCAAGAAAGGCGGCGGGTTACGGCCGATCTTGGATCTGCGATTTTTGAACCGGTCCCTGCACAGGCTACCGTTCAGAATGCTAACGCAGAAACGCATCTTAAGGTGCATCCATCCCCAAGATTGGTTTGCAGCGATCGACCTGAAGGACGCATACTTTCATGTCTCAATTCTCCCACTCGACACAGACCGTTTCTACTCTTTGCGTTCGACGGACAAGCATATCAATACAAAGTCCTACCCTTTGGGCTGGCCCTGTCGCCCCGTGTCTTCACGAAAGTCGCGGAGGTGGCCATTGCTCCCATGAGAGAGCGTGGAGTTCGCATCCTCAACTATCTCGACGACTGGCTGATCCTTGCCCAGTCGCGAGAGCAGTTGTGCGAACACAGGGACATGGTGCTCAGTCACCTCAGCCGGTTGGGGCTTCGGGTCAACTGGGAAAAGAGCAAACTCTGCCCCACGCAGATGATCTCTTTTCTCGGTATGGAGCTGGATTCGGTCGGCCTGACAGCGCGCCTCACCGAGGAGTGCATCCAGTCGGTGTTGAACTGCTTGAATTCGTTCAAATGCAGGACAGCGGTACCACTGAAACATTTTCAGAGGCTCCTGGGGCATATGGCATCCGCAGCCGCAGTAAAGGCGCTTGGATTGCTTCATATGAGACCGCTTCAACGCTGGCTACACGACCGAGTCCCGAGATGGGCGTGGCACAGCGGATCCCTCGACTCCGAGGTGCTGCCAAACCTTCAGCCCGTGGTCGGACCCTTCATTTCTACGGGCAGGAGTTCCCCTAGAACAAGTGTCCAGGCATGCTGTTGTCTCCACGGATGCCTCATCCACCGGCTGGGGTGCCACGTACAACGGGCTTGCAGTTTCGGGTCTGTGGACGGGGCCTCAACTGCAATGACATATCAATTGCCTCGAGTTGTTAGCAGTTCGTCTTGCGCTGGGCTGCTTCAAAACGCCGCTACTAGGCAAGCACGTTCTGGTCCATATGGACAACACTGCGGCCGTTGTGTACATCAACAAACAAGGTGGTTTATGCTCCCGTTGCATGTCACAACTCGCCCGCCATCTCCTCCTATGGAGTCAGAAGCATTTGAGGTCGCTTCGTGCCATTCACATTCCAGGTCTACTCAATTGTGCGGCCGACGAGCTCTCACGACAGCCAGTGCTTCCCGGAGAGTGGAGACTCCATCCCCAGGTGGTCCAGCTGATCTGGAGTCGCTTCGGGACCGCACAGGTAGACCTGTTTGCCACCCCGGACACGACCCACTGCCAGTTGTTTTATTCCCTGACCGAGGGGACCCTCGGCTCAGATGCTCTGGCACACAGCTGGCCCTACGCTAGTATGCATTTCCCCCAGTGAGCCTTCTTGCACAGACACTGTGCAAGGTCAGGGAGGACGAGGAGCAAGTCCTGTTGGTTGCCCAACCGGACTTGGTTCCCGGAACTAGTGCTTCTCGCGACAGCACCTCCTTGGCCCATTCCTCTGAGGACACCATCACTTCCGCTAGAGCTCCCTCTACGAGGCGCCTCTATGCGTTGAAGTGGAACCTGTTCGTCGACTGGTGTTCTTCTCGCAGAGTAGACCACCGGAGATGTTTGATCAGTTCTGTGCTTTCTTTCCTACAAGATGGGTTGGAGCGAAGGCTGTCTCCCTCCACCCTCAAAGTTTATGTTGCCGCTGTCGCTGCTAATCATGCACGATCTGATCGTCAGGTTCCTGAGGGGGGCGAGGAGACTAAATCCGCCATGCCCTCCCTCTATACCCTCTTGGGACTTAACTCTGGTGCTAACCGCACTGCAGAGGGCGCCCTTTGAGCCTTTACAGTCAGCTGAGTTGAAAATTCTGTCTCTAAAGACAGTACTCCTGACTGCATTGGCCTCTATCAAGAGGGTAGGGGACCTGCAGGCATTTTCGGTCTACGAATTCGGGCCCGGTAACTCTCATGTAATCCTGAGACCCCGGCCCGGATATGTGCCCAAGGTTCCCACCACTGCCTTCCGGGACCAGGTGGTGAGCCTGCAAGCGCTGCCTTCGGAGGAGGCAGACCCAGCCCTAGCTTTTCTCTGTCCCGTCCGCGCTTTGCGGACTTACGTGGACAGAACGCAAAGCTTCAGGTCCTCAGAGCAGCTCTTCGTCTGTTATGGAGGCCATCAGGAGGGAAAGGCTGTCTCCAAGCAGAGGATGGCCCACTGGATAGTGGATGCCATCGTCTTGGCGTATGAAACCCAAGACGTGCCCTGCCCACTCAGGTTAAGAGCCCACTCCACTAGGGGTGTAGCTTCTTCCTTTGCGTTGGCTCGTGGCGCCTCGCTGACAGATATTTGTAGAGCTGCGGGCTGGGCGACACCTAACACGTTCGCTAGATTTTATAGCCTCCGTGTAGAGCCGGTATCTTCCTGTGTGCTCGCTTCCCATAGTCAGTAACACCGAAGTGCCCGTTCTAAGTGTCGGCTTGCTGCGCCATTCCCTTCCCCACGGAACGGATGCGTGCGCTTATATGCTCCAGTCGAGTTCCCCAGAAACGGCGAACCCTGTTGAGTCCTCCGCAACCCGCGGCAGATGGATGTGGCGGAGCATCCGATGCCAGATCTAACACTCGTATGCATTGGTGGAACTTGTGTTAGGCTGGGTTCCGATGTTGTGACCCCCACGGCGGTCCCATATGTGTATTCTTCCACGGTACGGCTCCCTTCGGCGAGCCCGTGTCTTTCCCTCGGCAGAGCTACCCCTGGGACTTCCGTATGTTGCACTGCCCATGGCCAGTCCATACATATATTCTCCACATGGTAACTCCCTCCGGGCATGATGTGGCTTCCGCAGCGTTCCTCCGGGCACGCTTTCCCAGTGTTATCCAATAGTCTGCTGAATGGGTCTTGTGGAACAGCAGTGTGACTCTCCCTGCGTGAATTCCCCGCCCGCAACAGACAGGGTCTGAGGGGCTCTCGCTGGGCGCTGGAAGTGGTAGTAACTGTGGCGTTTTCCAAAGGGATCCCAATTCGTCGGTGACGTCCGACGTACGTCGAACGTGACTGACTGAAAGGGAACGTCTCGGTTACGTATGGTAACCCTCGTTCCCTGAAGGAGAGAACGGAGGCGCACGTCCCGTCGCCACAGTTGCTGTACCATCACTGCATGGCCGAGTCACTACAGGGAGTGCAGAATTATTAGGCAAGTTGTATTTTTGAGGATTAATTTTATTATTGAACAACAACCATGTTCTCAATGAACACAAAAAACTCATTAATATCAAAGCTGAATATTTTTGTATCAATATTTTAAGTAGTTTTTAGTTTTAGCTATTTTAGGGGGATATCTGTGTGTGCAGGTGACTATTACTGTGCATAATTATTAGGCAACTTAACAAAAAACAAATTTATACCCATTTCAATTATTTATTTTTACCAGTGAAACCAATATAACATCTCAACATTCACAAATATACATTTCTGACATTCAAAAACCAAACAAAAACAAATCAGTGACCAATATAGCCACCTTTCTTTGCAAGGACACTCAAAAGCCTGCCATCCATGGATTCTGTCAGTGTTTTGATCTGTTCACCATCAACATTGCGTGCAGCAGCAACCACAGCCTCCCAGACACTGTTCAGAGAGGTGTACTGTTTTCCCTCCTTGTAAATCGCACATTTGATGATGGACCACAGGTTCTCAATGGGGTTCAGATCAGGTGAACAAGGAGGCCATATCATTAGATTTTCTTCTTTTATACCCTTTCTTGCCAGCCACGCTGTGGAGTACTTGGACGCGTGTGATGGAGCATTGTCCTGCATGAAAATCATGTTTTTCTTGAAGGATGCAGACTTCTTCCTGTACCACTGCCTGAAGAAGGTGTCTTCCAGAAACTGGCAGTAGGACTGGGAGTTGAGCTTGACTCCATCCTCAACCCGAAAAGGCCCCACAAGCTCATCTTTGATGATACCAGCCCAAACCAGTACTCCACCTCCACCTTGCTGGCGTCTGAGTCGGACTGGAGCTCTCTGCCCTTTACCAATCCAGCCACGGGCCCATCCATCTGGCCCATCAAGACTCACTCTCATTTCATCAGTCCATAAAACCTTAGAAAAATCAGTCTTGAGATATTTCTTGGCCCAGTCTTGACGTTTCAGCTTGTGTGTCTTGTTCAGTGGTGGTCGACTTTCTGCCTTTCTTACCTTGGCCATGTCTCTGAGTATTGCACACCTTGTGCTTTTGGGCACTCCAGTGATGTTGCAGCTCTGAAATATGGCCAAACTGGTGGCAAGTGGCATCTTGGCAGCTGCACGCTTGACTTTTCTCAGTTCACGGGCAGTTATTTTGCGCCTTGGTTTTTCCACACGCTTCTTGCGACCCTGTTGACTATTTTGAATGAAACGCTTGATTGTTCGATGATCACGCTTCAGAAGCTTGGCTATTTTAAGACTGCTGCATCCCTCTGCAATATATCTCACTATTTTTGACTTTTCTGAGCCTGTCAAGTCCTTCTTTTGACCCATTTTGCCAAAGGAAAGGAAGTTGCCTAATAATTATGCACACCTGATATAGGGTGTTGATGTCATTAGACCACACCCCTTCTCATTACAGAGATGCACATCACCTAATATGCTTAATTGGTAGTAGGCTTTCCAGCCTATACAGCTTGGAGTAAGACAACATGCATAACGAGGATGATGTGGTCAAAATACTCATTTGCCTAATAATTCTGCACTCCCTGTAGTTCGGCTCCTCAGTGAAAAACAACATTGCGCTGCATTCGCTTCCGCTTTATACCTGCGCTGCGGGGTGGAGCGCGAGATGCAAATCTCGCACGCCAACAGTCATTGGCCGGTTCTCTATATCTCGAAGCTGATAGGGGCTCCCTGAAGTGATCCCAATTCGTCTGTGACGTCCGACGTACGTCTCTGTTCCCTCCTTCAGGGAACGGGGGTTACCATAGGTAACCGAGACGTTTGTGTTAGATATTAGTTTTATGTGTTAGAATAATCAAGAAAATGTTGTTTGTGTTCTTGTGTTATGTGCTTACAAATTTATTGTCTTAAACTGCTGATCTATGTTACCTTGCTATTAAATAGTGTTTCAGTATTGTTTGGATAGTAATATCCTCTGCAGAGTTGATAGTTACGGCCCGTTCAAATGAACGCTGGATGAGTCATTTGCTCGGCCGTAAAATAAGTGACTCTTTTTATATTCCCTATAAATTAATTAATAATTTTCTTTGAGCTAAATAGACCTGTTTCCCCTATACACTTCTTATATAGGTATTCAACACAAACCTCCATCGCAAGGACGACTTGAGCAGGACGTTTCTCAGTGATACGCTACTCATTTTGAGGTACATTATGAGATATTGCAACTGTAATTCCTCACCATCATCATTATGTCCATCAACAAACCGATGTGTATATTTCTAATTTATTGCAGTGCACATGCGGGAACTGTATCAATAACTGTATCAATAACAGCACATATGTTATCTGAGGACTAACATGAATAACATTAAGTTTCTTTATCTTTTTTAAGTAATAGTGGCTCACAGCTGATTAGCACAACTATTTTAGTAAGACAGTAATAACGTGAGTTAGCCAGTTAGCCGAAAACTTACACAATATAAAACACAAAACCACGTATTTTGAACACCCAGTAGAAAATATATACATCAATAATTAATCATACTTACAGGTTGTGATTCTGAGGAGCAATCTAAGTAAACTGGGTACTGACCCATCTTTCAAGAGCAAGCGTTTGGTGAATCCCAAGTTGTTCGCGAATGGACAATGTAAAACATAGGCATTATGCAAATGTATTACCCGGTGATGTGTAGCTGTAATTGATTGGGATTTAGGTGGAGTTTTTTTTGGGAGACAATAACTTAATTTCTGTTATGACAACTCTCAGAGTGTTTGGCATGGTAATAGGTATGACAAAGTGGATATGTTTGGCCTTGGCGGAATAGACCTGCTACGCTGCTGTTGCTTTTATTGCTGCTGCTGCAAGTACGGGACTTGCTACTGCCAATACATACACAGCACGCTGCCGTGAGCAAGTAGACATGCTGCTGCTGTACAATAGAGCGTACACAAATTACCCGTAACAGATCTATACAGGTGGAGCTGGGGAAGGTGGAGGGTAAAAGCAGCTGAGCCAAGCGTCACACTATGCAGTTAAATTACTTTACTCCCTAGCACTTCTTAATCTTTGGTCCCAATTTAAGGAATGTTTTTCCCTTATTATTATTTATTTGACAAAGGTGAGCCATTATGCAACTATAGGCAACTTTTAATCTACATGTCCTGTTGCCCTCTAACACTAACCAGTGTGCAAAGATATTTAAATAATATTTAAAAGCCTCTAAAGGTATAAGAAGCAGATAATGTGTGTTGGAATGGAATGAATTATAAACAGGCAGAGATAAGCAAAACCTTCCCCCCAGGGCTTTCATACCCCGCAGTTATTTTCTACCAGTCTCTGTAACATGAATCAGTATTTTGAGAGTATGCGAATCATGGGAGTTTTCTTGACAGACAGAGACATGCTCTCAGGGAATACTGTATGTGTCATGCTGTTATTGCTGTTGGTTTCTTGATTATGCATTTGAGTGATGGACAGCTGCTGCAGCTTCCATTTGGGAAACAGCAACACAGACATGTACTGTATCGCACATGTTTGGATGCACATCCTTTCCTTCATATTTTAAAGCTAACATCCTTGTAACTCAATGTAAAGCAATGTTATCAAACAGATATACCCCTCAAACAGCTCTGGGGTCAGGAAAATGAAATGACAGGTGCCAAAAGCATGTGGGTTATTTTGGGATGATTGATTTATCATGACTCAATCAACCATCAACTCTACCCCTCCTCTCCTGTATCTCTGCGCAGATTAAAAAGATGGAAAAAAATTGCGAGTGTGTGAGGTGTGGGTAGAATGAAGGGTCAGATATGATGGGAGTTCGTGCGGAGTAATGGAGATGTATTATTTTGGGCGATATGGAGAATTGCTTTTTATCCCCGCTGATTGAATTCGAGGCAGGGAGATATTGATCAAATGGGCCATCTCTTTCCTTTCCTCTCATATTACACTTTCCCTTCATTTTCTTTGTTTTTTTTTTCTTTTAAAAAGAGACACTATAGATTTCTTGATTCATTTAATTAAAACAACATTGACCTAGCGGAATTTTGGAGAAAAATACTTTTATTTCTACTTTCATTCAATTATAGTAACTCAAGTTTGATCCCTCTATTGAGTTGAAGGTCGATAGGACCGTTCTTTTAATAAAAAAGTTTTTTCCTCCTCAAGCTCTGTTTAAATGGACATTTCAAGGAATGAACCTATGGGTTCTAACTCATAAAGGTTTGATTACACCTTCAAAGTACAATAAAATATGTTCTATATACCAACAACATACAAAGTTTTTTTCTTTATTATCTTCTCAAATACAAGACGACACTTATTCATCAGAGGTTTCTCTCTTACTAATACATCTTTCTTGCTGTCGACAAGAAGGAGAGAATCTTTCAGTGTTTCTATGTGTGTGCGAGAGGATGTGCAGCTGTCCACTGACATGCCTAATTGCAGCATGAATTACTTTATTTCTTTTGGCTGTTTTACATGTTCTGACCTATATTATTACAAATCTTGTAAATGTGCTATTGTTTATTTCCTCACAAATTTCACACTGGGAGACAAGAAATAAAAAGAAACAGACCAAGAAAAGGAAAGAGTGAAGCTGATGGGGGAGTGAAGGAGTTTGCCAATTGATTTGGATGTGTTTCAACAGGGAATGCCAGCACCAACTGGGATTGAGGCAACATGGCACAAGTCGAGGGAAGACGGAGAGGAAAATGAGAATGTGACAGGAGATGATGCAGAAGTTGAGCCATGGACAAGGTGATGTAAAGTGACAGGATGCACATTATTGATGTCAAACAAGGGTAACTGAGGAAATGTTACGAATATCCAGAAACCAAAATCCAGAGATTTCCAAATAAAAATAAATGAAAAATCCATTTTATTATTATTTACTCTTGTGTCATTTGAAACCCGTAAAACTTTTTTTTCCAGTGTAAAACAAAACGAGACATTTCAAAGAGTTTGTAGAGAATTTGTATGTTTCGTATGATCTTCCTATACTGATAAAAATTATTCAGTTGTGAACTCAACTTTTTTGATACTGGTTTTCCCATCATGCACAGGGGCTTGAATAATTAATACATTAACACATTTTCCAGCTGTATTTACACTATTTTATCATTGCTTTTGTTGTTAGGTTTAGTAACTTGCCATTTTGTGACATTTGGAGTTCATTTTCTACTCAAAATGACACATTCATACTCAAAAACGATCCATTGAATGTTACCGTCACTGTGCATTGTGTACAAAGTATTCAGGTCTCTGTGTTCAGATGCTGCGTTACTTCTATTATGTACAGTAGGTATGGTGTCTACATAATATCTATTGTGTTATTTACTAAGATGTTTCTAAGTAAAGCATACATTTTAAAAGTGTGGTTAAATTCAGTGTTATATTGTTTGAGTAAAAAGTATTGCAAAGGAAAGTTCAACTAAGTAGAAATGACTCAACCTTTTACTGGCCATGTTAAAATTACTTAGTGTACTTAATTCCATATATGAAATTTACTTGAAAAATATGCGTGCAAAAACTTGCAAAAGAAAAATTAAGTAGCCTACATTTTATTTATTGTTTTTTCAGTGATAAACCCTATTCGCACGGGATTAGTATTACCTGGTGACCTCTAGTAATTTGTAATAATTGCGGAGGTTGTCTGTGTCAACTTAATCCTGTGCGAATCGGCCATGTCTGTAATTTGTAAAGTAAAAATTCCCCTGCAAATGACCTACCATATTTCGCCAAACACAGAGGTCCTGTGATAATATTAGTCCCGTGCAAATCTGCATCTCTGTGATTTGGCATGTTCGTATATAATTTTTCAAGGTTTTTGTTTCCTGTGTGCCTTTTTATCCATTTTTCATGAAGAACAGAGGCTGCGTTGGAAACTTTTTGAAGTTCAGTATACAACTATACAATTTGCAGAAAGAGAAAGCTGAAAACCATCAGGAGAGAGAGATTAGATGGAGATGGATGATGTGAGGGTGAGGAAATTTTCCCACCAGTTAATTGACATGTGACAACACCGGTAATAACGGTATCACAGACGGGGGCTTTTAAATCACTAATTCTAAACCGAAAGTAAAATGTGCACAGCCGCGCAGGCATTCATAACGGTGCAGAGCAGCCCGAGTGTTTAATTTAAATTAATTACTATGCAAGTTGAGCTTTTGTATAAAAATATAAATTATTTTTATTACTATAAAATCAAAACGACGGTGGGGGCGGTGCCGCGGTGGGCAAGTGATGTAGCTAATCGGTGTTGAGGCTGAACACGGGTAACACCGGCAACACCGACTATCGCAGCAAGTGACATGTATAGCAGCATGCGGTAAGAAACATTCTTCTGTTTATGATATATCATACAGCTATACTTGTAACGACAAAATATTTCCCAGTCTTGACATCACAAGTCAGTAATTTCTAGTAAAATCACAGGCGTCACTTATCCCGTGCGCCACAGGAAATTCAGATGTGGGGTGGTCATTTCTATATCACATGAGGTCCACAGATAATACTTATCCCGTGCGAATAGGGCTATAGTGACAGTTATATGTAGGGGAGAAATTTCATAATTATTTTTTTTTTCTAAAAATTGTATGTCTTTGCACATTTCACATGAATTCATATGAAATTGTAAAACAGTTACACTTTACTGTAAGATCAGATCTAATGCAATTACAATCAATAGATACTAAAGCTTTCAGGCTTCAAAAAGGATGCAAAACCATCATGTAAAAGAGCAACTAGGACATTCTTCAAAACTGTGTTCCAGTTCCAGAAAAAAATACAATAAAGTCATACAAGTTTTGATTGAGATAGAAGTAAGTAAATGATAACATAATTTGCATTTAGCTTTACTATCCCTTTAAGAAATTTCCAGTCTCAGTATTTGTTGTCATTATAATTACCGCATGAGTTAAAAACGTACACCTCAGACTTATTAACACGCTACTATCACAGATGTGATCTCAGTGCACTTTCTAATATTTTCCAATATTTCTAAGATGTTCCATTTATTCTTTTTCTTCCCTCGCTCCTTCTTTGAGAAGTACACCCTGTCAGTTTCATGTGCGCCTTCCACATCCTCCTCCAGGGCAATCTCTGGAGAGAGAGAGAGGAGTCTCTGAGTGGCAGAGATAAGCCGGCATCAATTCTACAGGTTTAACCACAGCCTGACGCAAACCAAAGAGAGACAACCATGGGGCAAGCAAACGATTCAGCTAAACAGGTTTGACAACGAGACACTCGCTCTCCGGTTACATTCCTCACACTTTGAAGTGCAAATGACATTGACAGACAAACAGGCATGTTCAGGGTTTTTTATTTGGGCTCACTCTGGGTATGGGATGAGGAGAAAGGCCTAATGTTCTGAGATGATAAGATGCTTGAAGGTTGAGTTGTAGATTTTGCTTTCTCTAGCTACTGCTTCGGTTAGTTAAGGCAATTGGCATGGCAGTAGAGCAATATGAAAAACTGTTTTAAAAGGTGCCCTGAAAGTTGGTCCTCCTGACAGATCCTTTTATCCTGTTGAACATGGGCATTCATATAAAATGCATGAATGTGTGAGTTCTTGATAAAGAGCAAGAACTGTAGAAAACCTAAATAATACCTCAAAACCAATAGTATTCCAACATATTGCATCATCATTTTAAGTCAAGGAACCTGTACAGGTGAAATGTCCAATGACATCACTTGTATTACCAAACTGACTTGCAAAAGTAATTACTATTTTCAAACACGTTTTATGAATAGTCCCCCAGTATGCCATTGATTTCAACTTAATCTACATTAGCCTGGAATGTGAAAAAATATTTCACATCATCTTTATGAAATGATAGCCAAAAGTCAAAATTAAATGACAACATAATTATATATATATACACACACACACACACACCGATCAGGCATAACATTATGACCACTGACAGGTGAAGTGAATTATCTCTTCATCACAACACCTGTTATTGGGCGGGATATATTAGGCAGCAAGTGAATATTTTGTCCTCAAAGTTGATGTGTTAGAAGCAGGAAAAATGGGCAAGCGTAAGGATTTGAGCGAGTTTGACAAGGGCAAAATTGTGATGGCTAGACGACTGGGTCAGAGCATCTCCAAAACTGCAGCTCTTGTGAGGTGTTCCTGGTCTGCAGTGGTCAGTATCTATCAAAAGTGGTCCAAGGAAGGAACAGTGGTGAACCGGCAAAAGGGGTCATGGACGGCCAAGGCTCATTGATGCACGTGGGGAGCGAAGGCTGGCCCGTGTGGTCCGATTAAACAGATGAGCTACTGTAGCTAAAATTGCTCAAGTAGTTACTGCTGGTTCGGATAGAAAGGTGTAAGAATACACAGTGCATCGCAGTTTGTTGCATATGGGGCTGCATAGCCGCAGACCAGTCAGGGTGCCCATGCTGACCCCTGTCCACCGCCGAAAGCACCATCAGTGGACACATGAGCATCAGAACTGGATGAATCATGTTTTCTTTTACATTACGCGGATGGCCGGGTGCGTGTGCGTTGCTTACCTTGGAAACACATCGCACCAGGATGCACTATGAGAAGAAGTGGGATTACATTTTTTTATTTAATGAAATGCATTAATAATGTTGTTTTTTTTTTTTGTGATGGCCATAATAGTTTGTTCCTTCGTAATTATTAATTTTTGTAAATAAAAACAATTACATTAAAATCTTAAATTATATATAACTTTTAAAAAGTATTAGTCAGTAAGAGAGGCTATATGTGTATGTTAAAATATGCTGCACTGCTTTCAAAAGGTTATTTTGTCTTGCTTTCAAAACTGCCCGTCAGGGTGGGTTTTTCCTTTCAGTAATTAAATAATTAAGCCCAGGCTGCTGTGGTGAGAGATAAGTGCTAGAGGGAAAGTTTTAGCATATTAATTAGCAGTGATTTAGTATCTGCTCCTGCTCCAATAAAGACCTGAAATCAATCGCCCCTCACAGAGGACATACTTAGTGCTGGTCCTCCCTATACGCAAACTACCCAAGATGCGTAGGGGCCCCAAAACACTAGGGGGCCGCCTTGCTCTCAAAGATTATTTAAATAGCATGTCACTCTAAAATGTAAACATATTTTTTATGACATTCAAATATAAATACAAATTCAACGTTAGCGGAGCCATGTGGAAAAGTCTTTTTTCTAATACTTAATGATTTATATTTATTTAATAACTGTTTTGGACTGGAATCATGCACACTGCATACTGACATGCTATATGGCTTCTAAACAAAGCTATATCTGTCCAGAGCAGAAAAAAAAGAAAGAGAATGCGCCTAGAACGAAGTAGGTAGCCTATGTATTTTTGTAACATTTTAAATTCTCATTTAGTCTTGACAAACCAATAATTAAATAAACAATACTCCAGACAGTCCAGATCTCCGGGTTCAATATTAGTCAACTATGTTTGGTTAGAAAGGCCCCACGATGACATGTAATTGTCAGTATATATCAATAATCAAAACATTCTTGTGCGTGGTTTAATATATAAGAAATAAACACAATCCTGTTCAGTCTGTCCTGTCAAGTGCTTTAGAAACAATGCCCATTAGTCTAAAGTTAGTACATTTAGAGAATTATACATGTATGTTTGTATGTTTACTTATTTCTAAACTATAGCCTATTTATCATGCTTTAGTTTCGTTATAGTAAATCATGCATTTGTAAAATCATTTTTCTGACAGCTAAATGGTGTCAGAGCGATACTTTCATAAATCATTTATTTAGCTGTCAACAAAAATGTGGATTTAATTTAACTTGTTCTTTCTGGCAGTTCAATG
The DNA here is from genome assembly GCA_039654625.1 of Rhinogobio ventralis. Taxonomy (NCBI): domain Eukaryota; kingdom Metazoa; phylum Chordata; class Actinopteri; order Cypriniformes; family Gobionidae; genus Rhinogobio; species Rhinogobio ventralis. The sequence continues at coordinate 25,225,044 of CM077210.1, read as the reverse complement.
TGTTTTTAAAGAATTTTCCTTTACATATATACTTTTTGCAATTTGTTGCATCTTGCATACAGAATACCATTGTCATTAATATTGTTTGTTGATAGTGAAACTGCTCTGAAAAGAGACTCTGAGGCATTCAGGACTTGTACACTGCATTTTCATAAACTAACATCAGACATTATTTTTTAACTCTAGCCCAGCTTAAGCCTTAGCCAGAAATGACATGGGTTTTCAAATAAACAGAATTTTATATTTGTCTTTTGCACAATGAATTTAGAAATTACAAATTTCCACTAAGATTGAGTCTCACTTGCAATTTCAACCACAGCACATCAAGTTATGGTGGGCCAGATTCAGATAAACAAATTGTTTTATTACAGCCAAGCACAAGCTTATCTTTTGAAACCAAAGCATCAACTTCTAGGGTTTTCAACATATTAACACAAATGTATTGTACCTACAGTGTACCTACCGTACCTACCCAGAATTCAGTCCAATAAACATTATCAGAGTTTTGCAAGAGTGAGAGGTACAGGAACATATTTATTATACACATTTTTGTCATTTAAACGCTCTACTTCTCTACTTGCTTTTTTATATATTTTTGCAACATGTCATTGTCTGTAATTGTACATCAACCTATATAAAAATTATTGTAGATCTTCCCTTCAAAAGGAATTCCTTAAGACTTAAATCTTATGACCTTATTTTTATCTTGTTCTTTTCTTAGACAGAGTGGAAGTCTCTGCTTTGTTTCTTTCTTTTTACTTGGTTTCGTTTACAATATTTGCGAATATGGCCAAGTTTCCCACACTTTCTACACATTGTGGGTGAGTGGTTACATTTACGTGCAAAATGGCCCTGCTGACCACAATTAAAACACTCTCTGTCATCTGGTGGAGCAACGTTCAGCAACCTGTGTGCTCCAATCTCAGTCTGGTTCCCAGTCTCTGGGGCAGTGCCTAAAGCGGCAACCGCTTGGACAGTCTGAGGAGAGAGCTCGGGAGCAGATAAAACATACAATGGCTTGCAATTCATGGCGCTATCTGCTTTTTCAAAACCATCACATTTGGTTATCAAATTGTACCATCCCTCAGTTACTTCTGGGATTTTTACTTCGGGGTTAATGGCCATTTTAATGCCCAACCATTTTACAAATCCATGAATAAGCATCTAGAAATTTTATATTTATTTTATATTTTTCTGGTTCTCTCTCTTTGTTTGTAGCCAGTCAAGTTGCTGTTTAACTTTCCAATCAGAATTAAAACCCTGGCTGACCATTTTCTTAATAAGTTCTGTACATTTCTTTGAAGTGAGGGCTTCAGAGCAGAGCTGCTTACAGCGTTTGCTCTCTTCCTTCTCAATATCTTTATCAAGACTGATCAAGTTACTGATTATGTTTCTCAATTCGTCAGCCATATCTTAGTCAGTTAATATACTCACCTGAAATTATAACAGCAAGTGATGGAGGCGGCGATCTTTGAACAACACAGCTTTGGCTTCTGCGTGATGAAACTGCAAAGTACACTATAAAAACAATGGTTCATGCCAATTTGGGTCACAGCTATATTGAAGCAGCAGTGGATTTCAGAATCCACCCCTTCAGAACAGATGGGGAGAGGGGGGTCATTTCGACGGGGGCCACCTCACAAAGTTTTGCTTATGGCCATGATACATGTAGGATCTCACTCGTACTCACCCTCTCCTTGGATCTTTACTCGCTTGCAAATGCACTTTCGCCCCAGCCTCTCTTATTAAACGTTGTTTTTTCTGCTATGCGGAGCATCTTAATTCATATTCCTGATACAGATCATTTGTTTGAGCATTTAATTACTCATCAAAATATATGTAAATTACTGTTATTCTAATGCATGCTTAGGCTGGAGTGCCTATTAGGACTCTGCCCTAAAAGCAAAGCTTTATCTAAAAAACCAAGTGTGATGGCTGTTTTGGACTCTCATGATGTGAATGGAGCATATGTTTCTAACTGAGGCCTTATTGTCTAAGAACACTCTGTTCCCTGCTTTTCACAGAGAGTGAGACTTATTTGGCCCTTTACACATTCACAGCTCACAAAGCTTCACGAGTCTGATTAGCCTGGCTCACACTGCAAAAGCACTTCACTTGCCAGGTAAAATGTTTCGGGAAGGACGCAGCAAGGAGTATAGTACAATTTGAGGCTATTTTTTTTGTTAACCCTGAATCCCTTGCAATTACGCCCAATCAGCCATTTCGCAGTGTGAGAGTGAGCTCTGTCCCATGGTAATCAATCTGAAAAATACCTCACTGCTGGCATGCTGCTTAGCTTGGGACTCATGCCGTCTCTCCCTCTCTCTTTTGTGAAATTGTATTTATCATTTTCTATATCGTTCCTCCCAACCACTTTGTTGCTATCCATCTCTCCACTAAAGCACAAAACCTCTCTTAATTTGAATTTTCCATGCTGTTTTCTGGCTCTCCACATCCTTTTTCCTCGCTCTATATCATCATGTCCTTCTCTCTCTCTTTCGCTATCAGAGCTGTCATCTCTCTTTGTCTCCAAACACACTGATAGTGTTCCCAGTATGTTTCCTCAAGCCCATTACACAGTGTATGTGTGGGTGTGTGGAGAGATGTGATATGAGAATGCAGTTGCCCTGTTTGGAGGGTCTAACAGCTGAGACGCTGTTAGATAGGCCATTTGGGGAGGGCGATGAGAGCTAACTGGTGTTCATAAGATGTGGCTGTCAGACAGGATGTTGATGAATGAGTGTCTACAAGAGGTGGCTGAGCAGGATAGGTTTTAGGCAGTTGATAAAGAATGTTTGATGCTTGCTAAGATTGAGTGCAGTTGTTTCAAGCCGATTGTTGATCGGTAATGGGTCGTGTGGGCTGATATGATTCAAACAGACAGAGTTTAAGGAGAGAGAAAGGCCCGGCGGAGTTATTTGCAGTGTGCAAAGGGCAATAATGACTGTGAAACAGGACCGATAACTAGTCAGGTGCAACCTCACTAACAAACGGCGTGCATGGAAATATGAATACTGGATTTTGAAGGTAAATCGATCAACACGTTGATAGGGGGATTATATTTAAACCAATGTGTTTTGGCACACAAACCTTTATCAGGATTATAAGAATACAAATGAAGAGAAACGTTTTAATTATAAAACAATAGGAAAGTCCAACCATCGAATAGAAGCAAACAGAATGCTTTTGTGATCTCTCTCTATTAGGAGTTAGGAACCAGTACATTTTTTTAAAAATAAATTAATACTTCAATTCAGCAACTGTTGTTCTTTTAAACTTTCTATTTATCAATAGATCCTGAAAAATATGTATCATGGTTTCCACTCAAATATTAGGAAAACTGTTTTCAATTGTGATAATGAGCACCAAATCATGTGACACTGAAGACACTGGAGTATATGAAATCACATTTTAAAATACATTCAAAGAGAAAATAGTTATTTAAAATTGTAATAATATTTCAAAATATGTACGTTTTATTGCAGCCTTGATGAGCATAAGACTTTTCAAAAATCTTACCAACCCCAAACTTTTGAACAACAGTTTATATATATAAATGTTATATATTAACTGTTACAAGGCTGACATTTCAGACCAAATTGCTTAAAGCATTAGCAGACAGTTTAACTAGTCTGTTCAAATGCTTCTGTCTCTCACATTTGTTCTCACAGTTAATCATAGCTTTAGGGTTAGACTTACTGCAATGGGAAAGGTGTGTTATGGGGAGTGCTCAACCTAGACAGCACACATTACTAGCCGCTGTATGCCAGCATAGCACATTTTTCACAGCCTTTTCGTATCAAGGGCCTTTTAAGCTGTCAGAGCACTTTTTCTGTCCAGCAGCACAAATCTGCAGAAAGGCTGAATTCTAACCTCAGTTTGACATGTCTAGTGTACTAAAAGAGATTTAAACAAGCCCTATTGGCCCTATGGCCTCTCTCTCAAGCACACAAAGGCGCAGACTTCCCAAGCAACCAAATATACCTGCATTCTTCCTTCCTCCAGACATTTTCTCATCAAATGCCTATTTGGTAGCATGGATTACTCAGATCCTCTCAGGTGTGTGTATGTGTGTCATGTCTTTTTGCAAAAGATTTGTGAGAGGAGGTGAAGATATTTAGCAGGGTCATATGTAAAGGGGAATGGTGCTCCAGAGAGACACTTGGCAGGCAATTGTAAGTCAATGGGCCATGGCAAGACATTGCAGCAATTCACAGACTTGGCTGCACATGCATGCACACACACACACACAATCTGCATTACAATATCCAAAAAAAAGTCACTTTAGAAAATATGAGATACACAATATGGCCAAAAGTATGTGAACACCCCATTCTAATTCACGAGTTTGGCTAGTTCGGATAACAGGTGCAAAAATCAGGCATACAGCCATACAGTCTCCTTAAACAAACATTTATAGTAGAATGGGGAACTTTTCTGTGAATGAAAACAGGGTCCTTAAAGAAATGGTTTACTGGGTCTGGTGTGAAAGACCACATCTAAACCTCACTGAACACTTTTGCAATGAATTGGAGCAGTCAACTGTGAGCCAGACCCCATCAACAAACATCAATGCCTGACCTCAGTGATGCTCTTGTGTCTGAAAAGAAGTAAATGCCAAGCCATGTGAAACTGGCTGTGAGGCTATTATAGCAGCAAATGGACGACCAACTTTCCTCCTCATGCCCATGGTTTTGACGTTAAATATTCAACAAGCATGGGTGTGTTCAGGTGTACACATTATTTTTGCTATATATTGCAATATATTACAATTCCCATCTCAGCCAATGGTTATCAACTCAAGAGAGTGTTTAAGGTTACAAATATAAATTATACTAATGGAAATGAATGATCAATTAAAGGCATTAAAGTCCTAGAACTTTAAGAAACCATCTACTCCCTGAACTGAAACATAGGGCTGTTATTGGCTAAATTGTACTTTTTGATGTTTTATTATACATAAAATGGAATGGATTCCGTTTGAACAATGGAGCAATATTTCTTGTAATTCTGATTAAGATTAAATTTGTAGCTGGCAAAGTACTTGGAGTAAATTTAGCTCACTGTAAATCCTAACACTCAAAATACTTAATTGGTTTGAGTAGGACAAACTTAAATTAAACAAATTAGTTCCGTTAAATTAACTGTTATGAAAGTGTTTAGAACTTTTTTTCTTTTGAGTTCACAGCACTGACATACAGTTGTGGTCAGAGTTATTGGCACCCCTGGTAAATATGATCAAAGATGGCTGTAAAAATAAATCTGCATTGTTTATCCTTTTGATCTATCATTCAAAAAAAATTCAAAAACCTAACCTTTCATTGAAGTAAAAAAATTGGGAAGTCACATTATGAAATAAATGTTTTTCTCCAAAACACGTTGGCCACAATTAAAATATCTCTGAAGAATATTGCCATTAATATTTACATTTTTTAGCACACCAGGGTGACTAGGAGCATGAAATTTACTAGCTATGACGTCTTGTTTTACAGGAGTATCAATATGAGGAAACACAAAGGCCAAATTCCCTTAATCATTCATCACAATGAGTAAAGCCAAAGAATATAGTTTTGATGTGCAGCAAAAGATTGTTGAGCTACACAAAATAGAAAGTGGCTGTAGGAAAATAGCTAAAGCATTGAAAATGTACATTTCCACCATCAGGGCAATAATTAAGAAGTTCCAATCAACTAAAGATTTTACGAATCTGCCTGAAAGAGGACGTGTGTCTATATTGTCTTAATAGGCCTTTATCTCACTTCCTATTTCCAGTAAGCGAAGCAGTGCATCGCTACTTCCGGTTCCATTGCAGCATAGGCAAAACTAATGGCTGAATCCTCTTGCCGGTGTTATTGCAGCGTACCCGGCTGCTCTAATTCAAAACAAAGACACCCTTACCTCAGTTTTCACGATTTTCCGACTGAGGTGGGGTGAAAAATTTTGACAGGATGAAGATGTCCACATTTTTCTTATTTTGTTTAAATATGTTTTTTTTTTTTTTTCCATTTAGTACTGCCCTTCAGAAGCAACAGAAGATATTTACATGTTTTCTGGAAGACAAATTAAGTACAATTTACCTTGATTTTCAAATTCAATAAGTTTTAAGTTTTCACTTATATAAGTTTGCTCAGGACAAACCATCACAAAACAAAAAAACAGCCGTGGATCATCCAGTTAACAACACACAGTGTTAATAATCAATGGTTCATAAACTTTTGAACAGGGTCATTTTAATAAATTCAGCTATGTTTTTGTCTTGTGGACTATATATATATATATATATATATATATATATATATATATATATATATATATATATATATATATATCTACACACACACACACACATATATACTAATATATACACTTTATATACTTCAGGTAAATTGGATGCTGCTGCTGAAAGAATCAGAGAACTGGAGGCCAAGGTTAGAGGATTAGAAACTCAGCTCAGTGATCTATCTGCCTCAAAACTGCACATCAACAGATACTGTGCAACTGATGAAGATTTTAGATTCTACACTTGATTCCCATCAGAGAAAGTATTTTGGACATTTTGGGAGTCAGTTGCCCCCTCAGCATCCAAGTTAGTCTACTAGAGTTAAGCACAGAGGATGAGTGATACAATGGACATTGAAAAACCAAGTCCAAACCGTAGACTGGCACTTGTGGATGAGATATTCCTGTACTGTTGTAATGTTGCAGTTGGCCTGAAAGAGAAGGTCATAGCAGACATCTTTGGCATCAGCACCACAACTGTGAGCAGAGTGATCATCACATGGGCCAACTATTTATACCTTGTCTTGGGGTCACTGCCAATCTGGATATTGAGGGAACAGGTCAGAGCTAAATTTGTGGAATACTGTTCAGATCTGAGAGTGATTGTGGACTGTACAGAAATTAGATGTGAATCTCCATCATCGCTTACACTCCAGTCCGAAACATTTTCCACCTACAAGAATCACACTACTTTCAAGGTTCCTATAGGTATTGCCCCATGTGGTCTAATCACTTTTGTCTCAAAGCTCTTCACAGGGTCAATATCAGACCAAGAGATAACAAGGCAGTCTGGAATACTCAGATTACTAAAGCCCGGAGATGTATGCATGGCCGATAAAGGGTTCATCATTGACCAGATGCTGTCAGATGTTGGTGCACGCCTCATCATCCCTCCATTCAAAAAAGGTGCATGCTTCAGCAAAGAGAACACAGAAAAAACACAAAGCATTGCCCGTCTAAGAATAGTGGAGAGAGCCATCAGGACAATAAAGGAATATCACATCTGGGACACAACAATTCCTCTTACTCTTTCAGGTTCTATCAATCAGTTATGGACAACCTGCTGCTTAATGTCCAACTTTCAAGGTCCACTGGATGTAAAAGACCACATATGTGTGTGAGGACACTGGAGGACACTACCAGTATGTATGTGGTAGGTGTGCATGTTTACATGCATGAACTTACTGATTTTTCAGGTAGGTTTCCATATATGTATTAAAAAAGAAAAGGTCAAATTTATTCTTCATTTCCAAGATCAGGGAGTCATCTCGCCAGATCCTCTCAACTGTGATATCACTTTTGGTAGATGTGATAAAATCACACCAAGGCAAACCAGTTATTGCCAACTGACCTTGGACTTGCAAGAAATACTTGTGTATTACAATACTTGCAGTAATACTGTACTACTACCTTGCCATTCACTATATCTGACACTGCATGCAAAGGAAGGAGGGAGGTTATCACAGCCTACTTTGCAACTGCTAACAAAAAACTTGCACTGCTGAAAGTTTAAAAAGTTATTTTTGGATATGAACGATAACATAAGAACGTGACAAGCTTATGTTAGCATATATTAAGTTGTAGACTGCTCAAACTGAATGGAAACAGCTTACTGCAGACATAAAATTTATTTGCCCAAATTCTGCAAACTGTTTTAGAGGTTGCTTTATTTAAGCTACTTCTGATATCCCGACGCCATCCTTCTGCGAGCAAAACTGGAAGATTCGATGCACTGCTTCCGGTATTCAATTACGCTGTGATAAAGGCCGAGGAGGAGTGTTTGAGTGGCCAAAGACTCTCCAAGGATCACAGATGAAAAATTGCAGAGATTAGTTGAGTCTTGGGGTCAGAAAGCCTAAAAAAAAAAAAAATCAAACAACTCCTACATCACCACATGTTGTTTGGGAGGGATTCAAGAAAAATCCTTCTTGCTCATCCAGAAACAAACTCCAGCATATCTGGGACCTGGTTCTGTGGTCAGATAAAACTATATAAAGAGCTTTTTGGCAGCAAATCCACCAGATGGGTTTGGTGCAAACTGTGATAAAAAGTACCCCATGTCCACGGTTAAAAATACAGCTGGATCTTTAATGTTGTGGGCCTATTTTTTTGCTGGAGGTCCTGGACATCTTGTTCACATACATGGTATCATGGATCCTAACAAATACCAACAGATAAAAAATCAAAACCTGACAACCTCCCTGACAGAACCCTATAGAAAATGAGTGGGGTGAACTGAAGAGAAGAAGCACCAACATGGATCTGGGAATCTGAAGGATCTGGAGAGATTCTGTATGGAGGAATAGTCTCTGATATCTTGACAGGGGTTCTCCAAACTCATCAGGCATTATAGAAGAAGACTCAGAGCTGTTATCTTGGCAAAAGGAGGTTGCAAAAAGTATTTAATAAAAGGGTGCCAATAATTATGGCCAATATGTTTTGGAGAAAAGCATGTATTTCATAATGTGATTTACCCCCCACTTTCAATTCTTTTACTTCAATGAAAGGTTAGATTTTTGTGAATTTTTTTAATAAAAGATCAAAAGGATAAACAATGCAGATATTTTTACAGCCATATTTGATAATATTTACCAGGGGTGCCAATCATTCTGACCACAACTGTATTTCAAGTAAACTGAACTGTTTCATTGTTTTGAGTTGTATGAACTCATTTCCTTTAATTTAGACTAACTTAATTTTAACTGAAACTGGGCTGGGATTTTTTATTTCCCAGCATGCTTTGCCCATGGCACTCGAAAGGGAGAGTAGATGCTAAAATTAAGTATTATATAATGTTTTTGTTTTTGTTTTTTTTGTGTATGATTAATGGTAAGGGAGATTTAGTAGTGATTAATGTTTTGTTATGCTAATTTAGAAGAGTTTCTGTTAATGTGGGTTTTTGGAGAGTTACCATCATGGTGACAAGTGGCGCATGCTGCTTGGTTTGAGAGCAAATAAGTTACATGTTTTAAGTTGCTGTACTCTTTCAATAAATGCTATACCATGCTATTGTTAATATGTTAACAAATTAGCAAGTTGGCATTCTCATTGAACTTTTTTGAGTTCTAACAACTTATTATGGTTTACAGTTAATAACTCATATGAATTGCAAGAATTCAAAATAAAAAAGTTAATTAACTAAATCTTTTATGTTAATTGCTATCCAAATGTATGAATTAGCTCAGTACTTCAAGTTAGGAGCAATTAACATGCATGAGTACTACAAACTCAAAACTTGATAGTTCTGCTTACTTAAAATTGGGAACCTCGTAACTCAATAAATTTGATGTAACTGATTACCTCAAATTTTTTGAGTTAACCCAACTTATTCGGGTTTACAGTGCTTTAATTATGTGTTTTTATATCAAACTACGTAATGCTGAATATATTGGCCAGCTATGATTTAATATGACCTTTTATAAAATACACTCAACTGAACTTGACATACAACGTGGTTGAGTAAATAAAACTGAACTAAAAACTACAATCATAAGTTAATTACAGAAGCATTAATAAGCAGTTAGAATGACTTAGAATTAACTTTTCTAAACATTTTGACAGGCTTAACCTTTCAGAAAACTACCCTGCACCGCTAACAACTAACATCCGCTGAAAAGCTGACAGCCAACACAGTGTTTTAAGCTCAAATGTAAATTTCCTTTAAGTAACTCCCAGACCACAGAACAAGAATACTAATTTACTAATGCTTTGACTTGGAAATTCATAGGGGTTATTTTATCCATAGATCCCAAACTCCCCCAGCCCAGGGATCGGCTGTTGGGAATAAAGCGAGGCCTACATCAGCCACCACCACTGAGCATTGCTCCCGCAGGCGCAAAAGGCAAAAATTGGAGGCTTAAAAATTGTACCTGTCATTCTCACACATGTAGAACAGCTCTTTTTTGGCATTTCAATTAAGCTGGAGATGGGGAATCTCACCTAAGCTGTCGGTGTGATCGTTGCTTGGTCTCCGGGAGGATTTCAGCACTATCGCTCAGTAGTAGGACATTCCTCGCAGACTTCATTATTGAACTGCTGCTCTGTGGCTTACAGTCAGAGCATATACATAATGACAACCCACAGCTGAATCTTCCCCTCTATAGAGATGGTATTAAAATGTCATATCTGTTTGATGAAATGATGGCAACATCATATTTTAATGCTTGTTGCACTGATAGATTTGGCTTTATTCCCTTTGCAGCTGTGAGACTGAAGTGAAACACTGTGCTATTATTTTCATAACGTAATGTAGTCAGTATCGTCTGTACACAAATACATTTTGAGACATTCTACTTCAAACAAGTACATGCATTAAAAACTTTGGAAGAACATTGTTTTGATTGTGCTTCGTGACGGTGTGGATGAATATGCCTTGGTAATCACATTACAGCCTTGATGTCATTGAATTTCGTTTAGAGTTGTGCGACAGTCAATCTCTGTTTGCCGCTAACTGAATCATACCTGTCACGCAATTGTCCGTGACTTCTCTTATAAAACAGCATTTTTGTTGGCGTAAACTCTAAAACTAGATCAATCCAAAACAAATGTTTAAGAGGTAAAATATTGGCCGATGGGCTGTCGATTCATTAAATGATAAGCTATTTCCTCACAAAAGCGGTTTATTTAGCGTAGTGAAGACTCTCCTCCATTGACATCCATTAAAAAAAAAGCCTCGTCTCCTTCCCTACCGCAGCATTATCAGGCGTTACGCTTTTTTCGGCTAAGGTTGCAGGCTAGCGTTCAAGTGGCTTGGACTTTTCTCTACGAGACATGCGAACTTTAGACCATCCCACTGGGCTCCTAGGTCTAAAATATAAACACTTACAATAGGCTTACCATAGTGAATCAGGGTAAGACAAAAACACGTTTTGAAAGAAGGATTGATATATTGACTCATTGTTTAATCATTGACTCATTGTTTAATTTTTGTTAATTTTAACAAAAAAAACATTACATAGTGTACCTTTAAAGCATTTGCAAGACATAATATCCAAAAAAACAACGAACACAATTATACTGCAATTGCAAGATATAACGTCTCAAAGTTTCAATCATGAAAAATAATGTGCACAAGAGAAACAATGTAGTAAGGTGTTCAGAGAAACTGTTAATGCTGTGGAGAAGCCAGGGATGGATAAAAGATCTAATTTCTCTGTTTATTTTACATTGTAGCAAAACATTCACTGGAAGACTTTCAAGCACTTTTTAAGGATCTGAAACATGTTTTACTTCTGCAATGGCTTTTTTTCCATTTCCATTTTTTTCTGTCAGAGGCCCGTCCATAGCCTGTACTTGTTATAAGCCTTGGTTTCCCGTACAAAAAAACATTAACATTCTTAGAAAAAGACGCATTTACTTGAGAAGCAAAATTTCACATGATATTAAAAATATATATTGGAATATATTAAGATATTAGGAAGTGTTGGAATAAATTGTATGTTTAAAATGAAAATACTAATTAAGAAAATCTAAACAGTGTTCTGATGAAATACAAATGCAGGGGAAAGGAGTTTAACTTACAGTTTTTCTCAATCACTTTGGTCTTAAAATTCTCTAAACCTTAAGTTCAATTGTCACAACGGCTGGAACATCTATGTCAGTTTTGTCTAGCTGAATGCTCATGTTACACTGTGATTTTTTTATACAGATTCCAATAGTAGGTACACGTTTCTAGGAAAAGTCAATACTGTAGAACACAAAAAGAAAATGAACATTTGTATTTATACAGTACATTTTTGTAGAAATGTTTTATATGTAAACTGAAAATTCACAGTTGCTTGTTCATTTTTACACACTCTATTATGTCTCCTCTATAACACCACCTCACATTCTTTTATATCTTCCTATTGCTCTTCCATGGGTAGCAGCTGTGAATTTTCAGTTTATGTGTAATATATGTATACAAATGTATTTATACAGTACTGCTGTAGCTGCTGCTGTTTAGGGTTGTGACATTCCTCAATGTTCAAAAATTGTAGTGATCGGGCTGGGCAAACTCCATATGCTTCCAAAATTGATTGGTCGATTAGTGAGATTGAGATTATGATTACTATTTCAATACAACGTCAGGCTATTTGTCAGTTTACAGTAACAGATATTACAAACATTCCATGACAGATATTTATGGAATGTATATTCACATCTGACAGATTTTGACAATTAAATACATCATTTTGCATGTGATGGCTCACACGATTTTGACAATTTCACTGAGAATCAACTCATCAGTTTTGCCATGTAAGCCATGTGTATTTAGTTATTGTTAAAACACATGCAATTTGCTTGAAATAAGAAATTCAAATCTAATGTGAACAAGAAACTGTTCAGACATCTGAACTTATTGTTTTGAGAGAAAAAAAATATATAATTTAAAAATTTAGCTAAAGCGATTGAGAAACTGTAACTGGATAATTAGTATACAGTACTGTAAATGTTTGAGTAAGTGTTAACTGAACTAAAGGGTGCATATTAGTATTTTACTGTTTTTCTTGATTGTTTACACACATTTTCTGAAAGCATGCCTCATACTTTCAGAACTCTACACACAAATCAAAAAACACACACACAATGGGCAAAACCCCTCAATTCTCCTGCAAAATGAAACTTTACATTCAAAACAATTTTATTTCTTCTCAAAATGGTATTTTGTTTTCAAATGACACACAAACCATCATATGAATAGACATTTATAAGAACCAGTTAAACACTGATGTGCTCAATGTAAAACACTATGATGAATGGAAAACACTTCTTCTCCATTCATCATAATGACATAAGGTCTTTTTTTGGTTCAGTGTCACACTTACTACAGACAGTATATACATAAGTGTGTTGTAAAATATTTGAGAATATTGTTTTTATACTCAGAACACACAAATACACGGTAACAAATATATTTTATTTTATGATGTACACAGTGTACATCCAGCACATACAGTGGTCTACATACAAAACAACAGAAGAATTTACTGTATACAGTTACAGTAAAAAAAAACAAAAAAAACAGAGGAGCTCACCTGTTGCCCTTTTATGCTAAAGCTCTGTTTGCTAATTGTACAACTGTGTGACAGGTGTTTGCCCATGTAATGTCAGTGTGCATATTTGAATGGCAGTGTGTTCCTTGTGAAAACTAGATTTTCTGCATGAAAATTGTGCCAAATGCAAAGAAAAGTGTGTAGTGTTTTGAAAAAAGTGTGTTTTAGAACTGCAATTTGAGTGTAAAGCAGGAATTGTGCTTGTAGTTTAGCAGAATTGGTTCAGGGGGTTGGTGCATGAGTTACATGTTCTGGTCATTGTGTCTCAAGTACCAGTATTTGTGTGTAAACAATTGAGAAAAACTGTACTATAAAAGGGACAGATAACTAATGAAAATTTTGTTATCTACTTACCCTCATTTTGTATTCTGAAGAATTTTTTTACACATACACTCACCTAAAGGATTATTAGGAACACCATACAAATACTGTGTTTGACCCCCTTTCGCCTTCAGAACTGCCTTAATTCTACGTGGCATTGATTCAACAAGGTGCTGAAAGCATTCTTTAGAAATGTTGGCCCATATTGATAGGATAGCATCTTGCAGTTGATGGAGATTTGTGGGATGCACATCCAGGGCACGAAGCTCCCGTTCCACCACATCCCAAAGATGCTCTATTGGGTTGAGATCTGGTGACTGTGGGGGCCATTTTAGTACAGTGAACTCATTGTCATGTTCAAGAAATCAATTTGAAATGATTCGAGCTTTGTGACATGGTGCATTATCCTGCTGGAAGTAGCCATCAGAGGATGGGTACATGGTGGTCATAAAGGGATGGACATGGTCAGAAACAATGCTCAGGTAGGCCGTGGCATTTAAACGATGCCCAATTGGCACTAAGGGGCCTAAAGTGTGCCAAGAAAACATCCCCCACACCATTACACCACCACCACCAGCCTGCACAGTGGTAACAAGGCATGATGGATCCATGTTCTCATTCTGTTTACGCCAAATTCTGACTCTACCATCTGAATATCTCAACAGAAATCGAGACTCATCAGACCAGGCAACATTTTTCCAGTCTTCAACTGTCCAATTTTGGTGAGCTCGTGCAAATTGTAGCCTCTTTTTCCTATTTGTAGTGGAGATGAGTGGTACCCGGTGGGGTGTTCTGCTGTTGTAGCCCATCCGCCTCAAGGTTGTGCGTGTTGTGGCTTCACAAATGCTTTGCTGCATACCTCGGTTGTAACGAGTGGTTATTTCAGTCAAAGTTGCTCTTCTATCAGCTTGAATCAGTCTGCCCATTCTCCTCTGACCTCTAGCATCAACAAGGCATTTTCGCCCACAGGACTGCCGCATACTGGATGTTTTTCCCTTTTCACACCATTCTTTGTAAACTCTAGAAATGGTTGTGCGTGAAAATCCCAGTAACTGAGCAGATTGTGAAATACTCAGACCGGCCCGTCTGGCACCAACAACCATGCCACGCTCAAAATTGCTTAAATCACCTTTCTTTCCCATTCTGACATTCAGTTTGGAGTTCAGGAGATTGTCTTGACCAGGACCACACCCCTAAATGCATTGAAGCAACTGCCATGTGATTGGTTGATTAGATAATTGCATTAATGAGAAATTGAACAGGTGTTCCTAATAATCCTTTAGGTGAGTGTATAAAGACAATCAATAGGGTCCAAACAAATACTGGTCTTTTATTGTATAGACAAAAATACCCTTTTAGTACCCTTTAGAGGAGGATTTGGTACACAAGTTTACCTTTGAGGATGCTTCCTTAGTGACAAGCTAAATGTAACATTTTTGCACATTTGTCTTCCTTACAGTGTACCACCAAGCTACCATAAGTATCTTTAGTAGTATCAAACATCCATGTGATCCCAATTCCTTTGGGCTTCTGGTCCTATGTAGGCCTACCAATGGTGAAAGAATTTGCTTTCCTGCTCAACCTGATGAGACATGTGAATGCGTGGGAGTGCAGAAAGTGTAGATGTATCTGTCAGGCCTGGAGCAGCTGTAATGTAATGTTAATGTTCAAGAGGAAAACTGTGCAGCCGTCAGTCAAACCCTGGTAACATCATAATTTCAGCCCAACAGACGGCACAGTTTCATGCCAAATCTGAAGGAACAAACACACAGAAGTTTCCCTGCCCCCTTCTCACTCACTTCACCTGTCATCTTCTTTGTAATCACGTCTCGATTTGGTTGTTTCCATCATTTGTTCCTTGGTGCATGTAATCACCAAAACGAAAAAGCCAGGCTCTGGTGAAAGGAAACATATGTGCATACATAAATACATGTACTGATCTCAAAGCAAATAGGCAAATTACAAACCATCACATCTTTTACATCCCAGCTCTTCTCCCTTCATCCTGAGCCTTTCTTTTTTCATATCACATTGTTGCATGTTCTTCTGCAATTGTCGCAAAAGGCAGAGAGAGAGAGTAAATCAGAGAGTAAGAAAGAGACATGATGAAGCAGCAGCAAATAAAAGTGATCTATCTTTATTTCCTGAGGCAAAAGGGATGTCTTACAAACTATTTCAGAATAAAATGATCACTCAAACAGGATTTAGAGGAACCCACAGGGAGGGCACGACATATCCCACTCTCCTTCTGTCAAATCCAATAAGCTACTTCCTTTTTTCTCATCTGCTGCTGTCCCCCCATTTAAAAACATCTCCAGATGCATTCTACTCCAAACTGATTGGTGTAGGGGGAGATGAGAGCTTGTTATGGTATTCGAGGCAGACGGAGATGTTTCAGTATCTTTATGTGATATATTTGTGCCAAAGTACAGCTTATCTCTCTCGTCCTAGAGAGATAAGCTGTATGTACATGAGGCACGTCTTCAGTCCGTCTTCTGACACTCTGCCATCATTGAGATGAGCTAATTTGAGTCGACAGATAAGACTACAGCACACTTCTAAAAGAAGCCTGTACTGCTGTGGGCATGTTTTCCTAAAGACGTTTCTTTCATGTATTACGATATACAGTGAGGTTCAACAGTCAGAAACTACATTGATTATCTGGATTTAAAAATAATTTAAACCTGGAAATAAAAAAAGTTTCAGGATGTTGAAAAATTTAGTATGAAGAAACGTTAATTTGATGTATGAGGAAATGTGAAGCTTTGACATTCATGCCAATTTTTATGTTCAGCTTTCAACAATTCTTATGCTGACAATATAATTTGAAAAACTTGGGGGTTGGGGGTGAAACTGCAAAAAATTAAATAGAAAGAAAAAGTGAACACTCCACTTTCGTATAGAATAGACAAAAAGACTAAAAATATAATAATAATAATTTAGACTGAACATGTTGAGTGCCATTCAGTTCTTTCTGCAATATTCTATAAAAATTGATTTTTCTCCATGCCTTTGGGGTGCACATTTTTATCTTTTCAACATTAATTTAAGAGCTTCTATATTTGGTTTTCCGTTCAGAAACACTTGGCCAGAGGCACATGTTTGTTTTTTTGTTTTTGGGAGGTGGGGGTGGGTGATGATGTTGTTTGGTGTTCTACTGTACCATGTTGAGAAGCTTTTCTTTAGCACAATACACACTCATTTAAGTTGCATCTGTGTTCTAAAGACAATGCAGTTTCAAAAAGAATTGAGCGCACTGACCTGTCCTCCCTAATCTTTTTGTTGTGCGTGGGTGCTGTTTGATGTCAAAGTAACAGCCTCAAAATAAACAGACAATAATAAAAAAATTATGTGAACAAATAACAACTACAGAGTATACTCATGATGTGCGTTCTTTATAACTAGCACTCAGGTTAAACCCTCCCTGCCATGAAAACAAGCGATGAATATCAACTCATATCTACTTTACTCTGTGCTACCATAGAATGCAAACAGGAGAAAGAAAAAAACATTAAAAAAATTAAAATAAAATAAAAAACATAGCTGAAAGCTGTATGATTATCATCAGGTATGGATGGATTTAAATTGCAAAATAATTGCACAAAATCTGATTGCAGATATTCAGATTACCACACTTATCAACCATTGTGGGGTCCTTTTTTCAGTATAGTTCCAAAACACACCAGGGGAGTTTTGTGTAATTTGTCAATTTATAAATTGGAGGCGACAGAGTGAAGTATGATATATTAGCCCATGTTTTGTTATAGCTGTTTTTACATACAGCACATTTAAGATGCAATAGTGCCACCTATATGTAGAAGACAGTCAGCACAGCACAAAAGGACAGGTAATAATAGGCAGTATTTTGATTTTCAAGGTGTAACAGAAGTGTCATTATACGAAGGAATATGATTGCCACTAACCAATGTATTCATTCAAAAATAAAGTGTATATATATATATATATATATATATACAAAAGTTTTTCACTTTTTCAATTAATAAATTGCACATTTGTTACCTAATATAGGGTTAGGATATAGCCTGTTTTTTAGTACCTTTCATATCTTCCTCTCTTTTTATCATGAACATCACAAGTATCTATACATACATATCTATACATTTCATTTGCCTCGGTTGATGGCAAGCTTAGATGGCTGAGATGATCAGCTTTTCCTTGAATTCACAATGTACACAGTTTGTACAGTATATAAAAAAAGCATTTTGTACAATGAAACCTGTAAAAAGAAATCTGACAAGTGACATTATCTTGAATATGGAAAAATGAATGGCTATTATTGTGTATGACGATGTATGAAGTTGAGGAGGTGTTGAACATTCTACATGCTCTCAAGTCGAAAAAAGACTTTATTTCAAAAAGTTTAAGAATGGCCTTGGACATGGAACAACATTTGTAGCCTATGTATGTACTAACCTATGTATGTAGGGGAGAGTGGGGTAAGATTAGCCATTTTTTACTTACGTGGTCCTCAAGATAAGATAAAATAAGGCAAAAGTACAATGAAAGTATCTAAAGTAATTTCAGGATGTTTTCTATCATTTTAAATGATCAGAATACATCTATGACAAAGGGTTCTAAAAATATGGCTTCTTATAAAAAAAGTGTTCCTGTGGCTCAATTTACCCCAGGTTAGGGGTAAGTTTATCCAAGTCAGTGGATAAGTTGCACCATCTGTGTGAATCTGAATCAAACCTATGTGAAATTGTAAAGATAATTTACCTCTTTTAAAAACACCTTCAATAATCACATTTTCTTTTACAAATAGTCATATTTCTTTTCTTAAAACTAACTTAAACAACATAAAACCACCCAAATGAAGTTGACATTTCAATATCTTTAATTGTTTGCATTTCTGAAACAATATGTTGAACACCAAAGTTGTAATCTTCCTTAAAAACAGCCTGAACGAAAAAATTAAATAAATATTAAAGAAAATAAAAAGAATGAATAAATGTCATTGAAACTAATAAACATTTTAGTCAAAATGTTCTTGGCATGGTAATTTTTTCTGCAATGTTGAACATGTTAGGACATTAGGGACTACAGGTGTAAAGATATACATGATTAAGCATCTTCTGGTTCTAATCAGAGAAGGGTTTGCTGTACTTCTACATTGTTCCTATAAAATAAACTCAAACAATTTTTTTTTTAAATGATCAACTAAACCAGTGTAACATTACATTGAAATTATACATTTATACTTCAGAGATTTAACTTAACTACAGTGCCTTATGGTAGGGTAAATTAAAACGCTGGCTCAATTTACCCCACATCATTTGGCTCACTTTGCCCCATAGCTGCCATTTTGGATTAAATTTGCTAGTTTACCAATTCAGGCTAATTTAGCTAAATGATTTGCATGGTTTTATACATTGCTAAATCACCAGTATAGATCATAAATATTTAAGACCTGGACAAATTTGCTTTGATGCAAAAGCCATTACATCTGTTATGCTAAAATTTTACTTTGACATACAAAAAACTGTTTTTATAGTAAATGGGTGCCTTCCACGCTTCCCATGTGCTTCTCCTGTTCAGTCTGGCAGAAATGATGGGTGGTTCCAAAATATATGGTCACATGACAATAAAAGTGTACAGTTGCCAAGATAAAGGGGATGGGTCAACTTACCCACTGGCTCACCTTACCCCATTCTCCCCTACTAGCCTATGTATGTACTAATATGTGGCTAGTAGCCTACCGAGTTGTGTCTGTCTGCACAAGAGCAGCGCCAGGGATACAAGAAATACAAACAGCGATATCACTCTTAAAAGTGCTGTATGTACGTTTTTGACTGTACTAAAGCATAAAAATAGCATAATATGTTGGCAGATATTTAGGAAACATGCTAAGTTCACATACTCGTTACTCTGACAAGTAATACTACAGCCAGTTATTCTACTTTGAAATGTGCATTCAGTGTTGGAATGTCTGTTTTTGTTTTGGTCTGTGCCATACCGCACGTTGCCAGTTTACCCAATAGTATTTCGACACCCCGGGTTGCCAGTTGGCGGAAAACAGCATATTGCGTCCATGGAAGCCAGCAAACAAACTGGGTCAGCCATTGCAGATTCTACCAGACCTAAAAAGCCTCGGCATCCATCTAAAAATCTAAAAAAGCACATTAAAACGCAGATAAATCAACTTATCAACTTGCAGTGTGCAAGTCTCCGCGCCTTCCATTGTCAACTGCGCTCGTTCCTGTTGCGTGCCCTCAAACTGGCAACCAGCGTTAGTGTTGAGTCTGAGGAGGAGGAGGAGGGGGTGGGGCAAACAATATTTAGAATTTGGACTGTAGTACCCATTTCAACCACTATAGCTGTCATTCTTACAAACAGCACCTTTAAAAAACAAAGGTTCTTTATGGGCATGTGATTCCATGAAGAACCTTGAATACTAACCTGAACCACAAAATTTTCAACTAAATATCCAAATAAATTTAATTACTAAACTAAATTAACTATATCAACTAAATTACTGATCTGCCCATATTGTCGCTATATGACAATTGAAATGAGCTAGATGACTGACAAGTTTTCTCCAGAGCGGCTGTACAGCCGAATCAAATTCTGTTGCATTATTTTCCTGTTTAACACTGTGAAGCTGCTTTGAAACAATCGGCATTGTAAAAAGCGCTATATAAATAAAGCTGACATCGAATATTTTACACCTTGAATGTTCCCATTGCACAAAAGATCCTTTATAGTGGAAAGTGGTTCTTTTTAGATTATTAAAATTTTCTTCACACTAAGAAAAAAACTGTTATTTTAAGATCTGTTCACTGAAAGTTTCTTTGGTAAACCCAAAACGCTGCTTCTATGGAATTGAGAAGCTGCGTCCCAATACAGAGACTGCATCCTTCGAAGGGCGCATTCGAAGGCCGATTCAGTCACAGCGGGGCAGCGAAGGCTGTCCCAATTCAAAAGCTCCTTTAAATGCGCTAGTGAAATGAAGGATACAACAGATGGATCCTTTGTGGCCTTGTCTACCCAGAATTCATTGCGCGCCAGTGACGACAGGATTTTTTTAAGTTTTTACACACAGAATTAGACTTTTAAACGTAAGTATTGGGTTTCAACTTACACAAATGTCTGATGATACAAATGTAGAAATAAAAACAAAAAAAAAGTCCGGCATAAACGTTACTGATAGGCTACTCATCAACGGCAGCTGTCACAATTGCTAGATTGGTTCCTCTAACAATCCTCCGCAGTCTAGACCGTCCCATTTAACAACACTTGTTCTGACACAAAGGTGTGTCTTTTGAAGTCTGTGTCCTTTGAAGGTTGCAGCCTCTGAATTGGGACGCAGCTATAGAGTGGCGCAGGATGACGTGTATCTTAGCACTTCCGGTTCCATCATTTTGATTAAAGCTCTGAAATAAGATCTGTGGTGAATACAAGCTCAAGATATTTTTTAACGTTCTATTGTATGACATTAAACACACCAGTAATACCACACTCGTGATTTTTAAAGCTTTTACGTGTCTTAAAAAAGGCGGTTGCTAACAAGTTGCTAAATCACACCGAACAGGTAAACTCATCTACGCAGTACTACACTGAAAAAAATTTCCATCTATTTCAACTTAAAAACTTAAGTTCAGTTGCTGCTTTAAATTTTTAACTAACTAAAATTATATTAAACTGACTTAAAAACTCAAGTTGAATCTCATATAACTCATGAATCTTTTAAATATTTGGTAACACTTTATTTTTGACTAGTTGTTCTGAATTGAAGTAACTTTGCAACTACAAACTAACTCTCATTAGAGTATTATAGTAGACTGTCTGCTTAATATCTGCTAATACATTATTGTGATGGTCCTCCAGACATTCTACTGACTACACTCTCAGAAAAAAATGGTACAAAAGCTGTCACTAGAACGGTACCCTTTAAAAAAGGTTCAAATATGTACCTTTTAGGTACTAATATGCACTCTTTAGGTACAAAGGTGTACCTTTTGAAATGAGGGTACTGTCCCAGTGACAGCTTTTGTACCTTTTTTCTAAGAGTGTGAAAGTAACTTTGCAACCACGTCAACTTATTCTAACCATAACAGCCTACTAATACTCTACTAACACTCTAATATGAGTTAGTAGACAAGTTGATGCAACGTTACTTATAGTCAACAGAATGTGTTGAAGGGACCATCAAAATAAAGTAAAACCAAATATGTTATTAAAAAAAGTTGAAATTGCTTAAATTATTTTGATGCGTTGAAGAAATGTAAAAACACAGTTGCCATGACTTTCTGATTATATGATTATTTTTTTACAGTGTAGTCTGCTTTTACAGCCTTGTTGTGTTTATAATTACGCTCTTGCAAACTAGTATAACTTACACTTGCAGGGAAAAAGTTTTTAATAAAGACTGAAAGCTTAAAGGTGCACTGTGTAAATTTTAGCAGCATCTAGCGGTGAGGTTGCGAATTGCAACCGCGCACCCCTCCCTTTCGAAGCATATAGAGAAGCTACAGTGGCGACACAGGACAAAGAAGCAGAGAGTAGCAAGTGCTCTGTAGAGCAGTTTGTCCGTTTAGGGCTACTGTAGAAACATGGCGGCGCAAAATGGTGACTTCACTGTAAGGGGACCTATAGATAGAAATGGCACATTCTAAGGTAATAGGTAATTCTAAGGTAATAAAAACATAACGGTTCCTTATGTAAGGAACCACTGAAAACATAGTTATGTATATTATATTGCATTTCTGTCAATAGATCCACATAATTATTACACACTGCACCTTTAATTGTGGTGACATTAAGTCTGGCGATTGTATTTAGTCTTCAAAATTCATAAAAGTTGTATTCATTTGTGAAAATTATCTTGATGAACAAAACATAAGTATCATAAACTTTTGTTGATCAGAGCTTATTTCTTTGTGATAATTTAAAAGTCATTCCTGCTCTATAGCCACATATAGATTTACAAATGGAGTTCAGTACAGAGTGTTCATAATGCTTTATTCTGACTCTTTCATAATGCTCTATATTAACCTCACAAACAGACACGCAATGCAGAGCCTGTCGTCAGTCACGAGAGTTCACAACACTGAAGCCTATCTGAAGAAATAAAGCAAACCAACCATAAAATCGTATGCATAAAATCATTATTCGTTAAATACACAGTCATATTATAGCACCAACATGAATGGTCCGTGTTGAAGTCCCCCTTTTTCCATTAAAACTCTTTTGTGAGTTGACAAATTTAAACAGTCTTACATGGGACGATCATCAAGAGCAGCATTCATAAATGTACACTTACATTTTCCATTATATCAAAAATGACAAGGAATGACATGATACGGAGGCAAACGCAAACCTGACATATGAACGCACAGAAAATGATCCAGAACTGAACTAAAGAACAGATTATCCCTAAAAGCCCACTCATATTCCTGACACAAACATTGGTAATATCTAGCCAGGAACATCGGATCCTGTCAATGTCAGCAGAATATCTGTGTGAGGTCATAAACAGTCCAAAACCTTATTAAAGATGGTTATGAAAGTGTCAAAGCTTCCTACATGAAGTAGGATTTAGTTAAGTGCATCCATAGAAAAGAGTGCTTGCAAACATATTTAAAAGCTCAGTGTTGCTGTTACTAAGTTAAAGGGCTTTTAAAACTAACAAGATATTCCCACTGTTTGAGTACATGAGTGGAAATCAAAATTGTCTGCTTTTAAAGCTAATACAAGAGTTTGAACATCAGACATGGGTAATATATTTCTATCAGCTTGGGTCTCTGTGTTAGAAACATCACATGACTCAAACCCAAACCCTTTTGTTTATACTTTTGAACTTTTTCCAACCAATCAGAAGAGATGGTTCATGAAAAAAATAATTACACTACTTTTCAAATCTGTAGATTCACTTATAAAGAACCCTGACCTCTTAATGCAGCACCAGATTTAAGAGCTCACTGATTAATTCCCTTTATTACTTTCTGGTGCCAAATTTTTTTATGATTCTCCTCTTACAGGACAACTGGTGCTATATGAAAAAAAAAAACTCAAAACAGACCACTCAAACAGCCTCCCTGTTGCAAAATTATAGACAATGATTCTGTACAGATGCTGTATAGCATAGCAGTCGCTTTAAGAGGCAGATCGTACAACAATGAGGTCTAGCACAGCAAAGCTGGTAGCTGATTACATGTTAAAGCTCTATGTGTTCATCAGATGATTGAATCTAAACTGTTTTACTTAATTTGCTCTTTAACTTATGAAACTGTAGATTTCATCTGTGACTACTACATAAATTATCATATTTACACATGATTGCGGATACAGAAATGTTGTACACTTGGGTGTAATCCACTTTGGGAGATGTATGACATCATCAGGGCAGACTTAAAGGGATAGTTTATCCAAAAATGGAAATTCTGTCATCACTGACTTTATTTTTTGTCAATAACTGGAACGACACGAGGGTAAATAAATGATGACAGAATGTTTATTTTTGATTAACTAACCCTTTAGGTTCACCTAAAAAACAATACAGTAATTCTGAATGCCATTTGTGCAACAACAACAACAACAACAACAACAACAAAAAATAAAAATAAAAATAATTTCCTGAAATGCCTCAGGAGACTAAAATTACTCTTTTCACACTTTTTTTCACACATGAAAGCAAACTGTAGTAATTGTTTGAAACCTAGCTAAAATGTAGCTGTTAAAATAACATAAGATCAGAGAAGTACCTCTAAAGTACCTCATCTTGTGTTTACATATACACTGTACATTTATGAAAGAAAATCCACGTCTAATCCACACAGTCAAAATGTTAGTGAAATCAAGACAATTTACACAACTTAAAAAATGGGTTGAAACATTAAAATTTGTGACAACGCTACAATAAAGTTCAATTTGTTTACATTTGTTAATGCATTAGGTATCGTGAACTAACAATAAACACATTTTTTACAGCATTTATTAATCTAGGTTAATGGTATGTTCACCAAGGTTGCATTTATTTGATAACAGTGAAAAAAGCAATATTGAGAAATATTACAATTTAAAATAACTGTTTTCTATTTTAATACATTTTAAAGTGTAATTTATTCCTGTGATGGCAAAGCTGAATTTTCAGCATCATTACTCCAGTCTTCAGTGTCACATGATCCTTCAGAAATCATTCAAATATGCTGATTTGCTGCTCAAGAAACATTTCTTTTTATTACCAATGTTGAAAAAAAAGTGCTGCTTCATACTTTTGTGGAAACAGTGACCCTTTTTCAGGATTCTTTGGTGAGTAGAATGTAAATGTGAACTAAAATGTATATTAATTTATTTTATTTAAAACAGATTTTACTAAAGTCTTTACTATCACAGTTTACTGTTGGATCAAATAAATGCATAATGTAGAAATCTAGATAAAAGTATAGTTAATGATACCCAATGTATTGAATCAATTGAACCTTATTGTAAAGTGCTACATATTTTGTAAGTAAATCACAAACTGACATTTTTGTAGTATCAGAGCAGATTTTTAATGAGGCGTCTGCTCCGAAAATAAATTTTGGAACTGATGAGATTTTCAGTGTATTTGGTCCACAGTATGAAACATATAATACCAGTATAGTTGTTTTTAGTTAAACTTGACTTGCTGGTTGAGAAACAGCACCTGGTGTGCATTACTATGTTTGTAATGCACCGTTTTTTACTGTTGCAGTAACTGCCTTATAGTGTATCCTGTTTCCAAAGACATGACTGGTCCATTGCTGAATAGAGTTGCATTTGTGCCTGTAATTTGCTGGTTGCAAAGTCTAACTGTTCATAGTTGTACCCTGCCAAGACTGTGTGCGTACTGTATCTGTTCAGTCAAAAGCACAATGCTGAATTCTGTTAGTAACTGATCTCCCAGGTTATCGGCCTTCGAAGTAGCTCTCTGAAAATAAAAAGCTGAATGGTTCCTGGTTACAATGATGGTAAAGTGTCACAGAGTTGCAGTGACTCCACTTCACCAGCAGGTGGCTGAAGTTCACAAGGTTTTTGTCACGGTCCATGGCTCTGTAAAAAAGTTTGTGACCTAATACGTTTGTTACAACTCTGTCCATTTGAAGAAGCATGATTTACAGTTATAATTCATCTGCACTCTCGCGTGAGGACAAAAAACTCAAATCCTAGAAAGCAGCTGAGATGACGTGCCTTTTGATTAGTGCAGTGTTCATATAACAAGTAATCAATAAAACGCTTGTACACTTAAAATTAGAACAAGGAAATGTTCTGATCAGTGAAATGTCCCAATATACAGGCAGACAAACCACACAAGTAAAAAAATGGTCTGGTGCTTGTCCTTGAATGACCAAAAATGGGGGATAAAAACATCCTGTACTACAACAAATGAGAGTGAGAGTAAATACTGTGAGTGAATCCATCTGTGTGTGTGTTTGTAAGGTGCAGAGACCGGTCAGAACTTGTTCTGTTTTAGCTTGTCGATGTGGTAGCAGAGCTTGAGAGCCGGGCCCAGTTTGAGTCCCAGGTACTTCATGATCATGTCACTCTTCAGGAGAAGAAGAGCATCCCCATCAATCTCCTGAAGAAGTAATCACAATGTCCACAACAGAACGCTTACTGTACACATGAAACAATGTTCTA
This sequence comes from Rhinogobio ventralis, assembly GCA_039654625.1. Taxonomy (NCBI): domain Eukaryota; kingdom Metazoa; phylum Chordata; class Actinopteri; order Cypriniformes; family Gobionidae; genus Rhinogobio; species Rhinogobio ventralis. The sequence continues at coordinate 25,198,789 of CM077210.1, read as the reverse complement.
CAATGTTTAACTTTTAAGGATATTAGAATATTAGAAATAGTTGGAAGAACACATACACAAAAATCTGGCCCAAAAATTACGATTTATTTTAACAAATATTCCAATAGCAGAAATTGAGTATGTGAGCGGTCCAGGGTGGAAGCAGATCTTAAAAACAAATATATTGATGAACTTTGCAGTGAAGTAGTAATGGTACAAATGGTGATAACAGAATGACTTGAACTGTACATTCTACCTGGATAGTATTATAATATTCTCTATTTCTATTATAATAATAATAATCTCTATTATCTCCCCCTCTATTTTTTCACTTGTAGCAAACGTGGCGAATTACATAATGTGAAGCTAAAGTGAACCTGCTGTGCTTTCCAATTACAATTCACATGATAAACCACACAACCACCAAACTCAGAGCACCTACAGAGATGTACTTATTTCCATAATTAATTAAATCACAGCCTTTTTTGCACTTTAATAACGCAAAAGGCCTTATTACTTTTCTAATTTCAATTCGACTAATTGTGTGGCCCTATTTGGAAGAGTAAAATTCAATTTCATTAGATAGTGTTAAATTGTACTATGCTTTTGTTCTGTTTCAAATAAGCAAATGTACAAAGATTTGAAATCTTTTCCATTTAACATTCAGCGCAGGTGGTTATATCAACAATTATGTGAGCTTGAATTGAAAACTTGAGCTGTGAAGCACACAGCTGATCATTTTGAAACTGAACTAACCTTACCTAAACAGGGATTTGTTATCTATGTTCAACACATGGTGTTTGTTTGTCACTTGTAAATAAATGTGTCAGTCAAACTCACATGTTTTCTGAAGAGATCCACGTGAGGGCCCAGCGCTTGAGGGTCTGCATCTTTGATAAACCACACCACCTCATCCACGCTCCACCTGGAGGGATCCTTGCTGGGTGGGGGCTTTGCCTCCCCTCCCTCTGGGGATGGACTGTAGGCTAGATAGAGAGAAATCAGGTTCAGACAAGGCAAGGATTATATTCTTGGTTGAAGCTAGAAATGTCATATATGCAATACTTCATGTGCAAAACCAGTGTACACAAAAGGCCATCATATTTTGGACAAATTTATGTGCGATATGTCAGCTGAGAGAGTAAAAATACTGAGAAGTTAATAGTGGTTCTCATCCTTTTTGACTCCAAGGCCCTCATTGACCACAACAATTTTTGAAGGCCCACGACTCTTCCAGTTGTTTGTGATTTACTACATAAGGATTAAGGATAAAAATGTTTTTTAAATATGTTTACTCACATTTTCATACTGATGCCCCCTAGTGGGCTCCAGCCCCTTACTTGAGAACAACTGGTACTTCATATTCCATTTCGTTTTCAATTTTTGATTATCTCTTCTCACATACATCATATGGGTCAATTTTTTTAAATTGAGATTTATACATCATATGAAAGCTGAATAAATCAGCTTTCCATTGATGTATGGTTTGTTAGGACAGGACAATATTTGGCAGAGATACAACTATTCCATGAAAATCTGGAATCTGAGGGTGCAAAAAAGTCTAAATATTGAGAAAATCGCCTTTAAAGTTGTCCAAATGAAGTCCTTAGCAACGCATATTACTAATAATAATAGATTTTTGATATATTTACGGTAGGAAATTTACAAAATATATTCATGGAACATGATCTTTACTTAATATCCTAATGATTTTTGGCATAAAAGAAAAATCAATCATTTTGACCCATACAATGTATTGCTGGCTATTGACTTATGACTGGTTTTGTGGTCCAGGGTCACATTTGATCAACATGGTTTTAAAGTAGTGAGGAAACTCTATTGCTCCTTTAGTGAATAAGTGAAAATTTCCTGTTTCTTACCACTTCTGTTTCCTTCCTGGAATGTGCTGGGACTGGCTGCCTGCCTGCACACACCTCCAGAGTAGGCGGGACCAGAACGAAAACCATATGCAGGTTTACTTGCCGTGTACGGTGAGGACATCGCTCCAAAGGCAGAGTCGCTGGGGTCAACAGAATAGCGCTTCGGGTCTATTGAATCGCCATGGTAATCATCCACCATCGAGTCTGCTGCACAAAAAGAAGCAATTTAGGGAAAATAATGCATGTAAAGCATGCATGTCATTTGGCTCAGCATAATTATTGCTTTCTTGAGTGCATATTGGCCTGCATGGATTCATCCAAACCAAATTATATACATATATATATACACAGCAAATGCTAAGCAAACACATCTTTCTATGTTTTTCCGCATTCAAAAGCAAACATACAGAAAAATACAGAATGACTAGAGCAGTCTGATTCACGAAAGAGGAAATCTTAAGAGCCGGCTCTTTTAATGAATGACACAAATGCAGTTATGAGATTAAATCAGTCTGATGAATTCTTCATTGAATAAACTCTCTGAATACTTTGTCATGTCTGACTCAAAATGTTATGAAAAACATTTAAAAAAAAAAATTAAAACATTAAACAATAAATAAAAAATTATATTTTGAAATGCTATTGTTTTTATATTTATGTAGTTAGAATTAATTATAGGAAGCTGGTAGACACTGCAAACACGGTCTGTAGGAAACACTGATATACATACAGTAACGTAGGCTCCCGTAGGCTACAGTAAAGTAGGTTTTCCTCTCTTAACCACGTTAACCATTGACATGGGATTAAGTCATAACAACCTTTGCCTGTGTAGCTGAGCGGTGTGATATTGTGTCATACTGAAGCTAATTCTCTAAGGGGGGGTGGGGTGGTCAGCTTGGCCTCCTCTGCATTTTCAGAAGAGCAACAGAAACGAGTGCAGATCCAACCAAACAGCCAAATTACAAAACATCCAAACCAAAAAGAGACAAAAACAAGAATGGTCTAATATAGAAAATTTAACTTCAACTGTGCAGGCTGTTTAGATAGATGGACATACAGCTCTAGTATTTAAAAAAAAGGGTAGAATAACAGAGCTTGATGAGCACGCACTTGACTTGGGCTGTCCGTCTGAGTGCTTTTCAGTGTGGAATGAGGAAGAGGAGGAGGGGGACGATGAAGGAGCGATGGGCTGGTCACTGAAGAGGTTCTCACACATCAGGCTTCGGCACAACTTCTTGAGGAAGCGCAAAACATAACCTACACTGTTGACCACTGGCAAACTCAACAGATGCTGTTTACCATCAAAGGTGGCTGATGAAGAGAAAGAAAGAGTGTTTAAATTCAAGTAAATTGCACATTGTTGTAAATACCGTTATAGTAGACTTTATTTTGCAGTGTTTGTGCTATCCGCATTACATGTTCCTATAAATGGTCAATGGCTGATGCTGACACCAGATGCTAGATATAATGCTAAAATATACATAAACATTTTAAATAATATGTATTACAATTGCTAAAATTAAATTAAAATCCTGAGGATTGATAAGATTTTGAGCTTATTTAATTTAATATAATACATTTATAAATAAGTATTTTAACATGAAAAAGAAAATATGCATTATCCACTGATAAAGATGACAGTATCTGTAGATTATGTAACTGTTACAAAAACAAAATGTTATTTCTTACAATCGGCCAATTGGGAATAGTTATTGGCCGATGACGATGACCTCAAAATGGCCAAATATTAACCGATTAATCTGATCTGGATGGTATATCTGTCAATCACGTTCCTATTAATTGAAATTGCACAATTACAAGTAGCTTCACAAAATAATTATACGGCAAGTAAATGTAATTCAGTAATATTACTCAGTGCTCACTTGTAATCATACATGTATATGCATACCTTTACAGTATATACAGTTTACAGAAAAATTCCCAAGTCACATTTCAGTCACATCAATTCAAATTAAACAATTAATTCAATTAAACATTTTAAATTACTTTTTTTTTATTTTAAAATGTAATTTATTCCTGTGATGGAAAAGCTGAATTTTCGGCAGCCATTACTCTTAAGTCTTAAGTGTCACATGATCCTTTAGAAATCATTCTAATATCTTGTATTGCATTGATGTTGAAAACAGTTGTGCTGTTTAATATTCTGTGATACATTGTCAGGTTTCTTTAATGAATATAAAATTCAAAAGAACAGTATTTATTTGAAATAGAAATCTTAAATGTCACTTAATGTCACTTTTGATCAATTTAATGCATCCTTGCAGAATAAAAAAAATATTTCAAAAATTTGTATTGACTTTACAACGGTAGTGCATATAAAGTATATAATGTCCACATACAGTGGACTGCAGAATGCAGAATGAGAATCAAAATGGAGGCACGCATTTGAGAATTAACCTGAGATCTTTTCTCCTCCGTAGCCTTCGGTAAGTAAGGTGAAGACGGCTTTCTGTTGAAAGGCGCTGTCAATGCATCCCTGCACCGCCTGCTGCAGCACCACAGAGGGCCTGGCGGGACCCAAGTGATCCGGCAGCTGCAGCACCTTCTGCCTGTCCAGATTAGGACCCGTGTTCACCTGCTTATTCACGTAAATACACACTGGAAAAAGATGGACAGAGAGAGAAAGAGAGAGATTTTAACACCAAACTGTGTAACATTAGCAATTTCTGCTTTAAATATGCATTATAATGGAATAAGCAAAATATGGAACTGCTGCATTTGCACATTTTATTATCAGTTCATGTTAAGGCCATTGTCTGTTCTACTCTTGCTGTTAATAGTTTTTGTATTAACTGAAAATGTGTAAGCATAAGTTTTTACTGTTTTTTAAGTGTAACAATCAGTAACTTTAAAAGCAAATGCAGAAAACTTACATGCAGCAAAATAAATAGCAACAACATGTCACCATAATAATCCAAAATGAAACCATGATCTTTAACGACAATGGCCCGGTTTCACAGACATGGCTAAGATTAAACCAGGATTAGGCCTTAGTTCAATTAGGAAATGTAAGTAGCTTTTACAAACGTGCCTTAGAAAAAAAATATTTTAAGATACATCAGTGCAAGTTGCTTTCAGTTAAAACAGCTCAAGCATGCATTTTAGTTGGGGAACCGGGGAATGTCTACATGTAATTGTACAACACACATAAACATAGGCAGTGCACACAGTACATCTTCCTCAAATATTTGTCAAGGAATCTTCAAACATTTGAGGCCACATTTACAGTATAGATCATTTCCAGAGGTCAGGAAGGGAGAACTGAATTCAAACAGATCTATAAACAGACAATTATACACCAGCTACTTATCTTAAAAAAATGTCTTTAAAAAGAATCACTTACTATAAATCACACCTAAAAGCATCTGCAGTTTTACAAGCCAACCAGAGCCAATCAATTTTTGATTACCCTAAATAAAACAAACCCCCTTCAATAGGAAACATTTCTGTGCATTTATTTATCCCAAGTGACTTACACACGATGAAAAATACAAGCATGAACGATTTATCTTAACAAAAACAATAGAGGTTATGTATGTGTTGCCAAAGGAATTTAGCAGAAATAAAAAGAGAGTAAGAAAGAGAGAGAGAGAGCAGTGTGTGTAGGAATCCACCAATCACTCGCCCCCCTCCCACTTCCTCCCACACAATCTGTCCCCACTGACTTCCCTCGCTCGTCTGCAGCATGCGGATGCTTTAATCTGACAGACTGCCATGCTGAGGGATTTCCTTCGTCGTCTGTCATCTAAAAGCACTATGACCAGGAGTCAGACACACACATACATACTCCCTAAAATAATCGCAAGAAGTAGCCTGTTTGAGAATGAGTAACAGGATAAAGTCAATGAACAGCAAGTATGTGAGATGACACACAAAGCCTTAAAATAGATAACTGATAGCAAGATCACTGACATGACAGACATGTAGGCTTACAGATTTAGCACACTCAGGAAAGGCAATATAATTTAATTGCAAGCATGCCCATACAAACACGTTTTCAGGATAAAACAAAACACCAAAGCTGTTGACAATGACCTTAGGTCATTAAGGTCATGACCTGCGCAACAACTCCCTCGGTAACACCCACAACAAACATCACTCACATCGGAACGCAGGTTTGCCAGCACTGAGATGCTTTGTCAAATTTCTTTCTTAAAAGAATTAAAGACAAAATGCTGGTATCAAACATATGAAGGCATAATAATCCGGACAAAATGAACATGGTTTTTGAAATACAGGAGAGGGACCAAAAGAGAGCATGACTTTTCCACTGCACAAAGAATTAAAGTCTAGAAACCTGGTGAGCAGACAAAAGCCTCTTGTTCAGCAACTGCTCCCTACAGCAAACGGATTAAACTATACTCAAGATAGAGTTCAGCCATACCGTCACAACTTCTCATGTTTAAAGTAGACCATAAACAGCATTGAGATCCAGTCTCCATTCATTTTGAAAGGCAGAATTGAAATTACACATGCTACAGTTGTGATGTGAAGCTCATATTTTTTAAATAGTACAATTTTTTTCCCCACTAAAAAGGCAATATAGCAGAACAGAACGGATCTCCCCATTGTAATGAAGAGGTAAATTGGATAATAATGCCTCTAAGGCTAGAGCTGTCAGGTCCCTCAATAATGTCTCTTGAGATTTTCACACCTATTAACCTTTAAAATAAGAGATGTAACTACTCTTTTCTCTCTTCCCTTTCCTTCTCATGGATGTTATTGCAGAATTGGATGGGCAGACCTTATGGACTAAAGGGTCCTGACCCCAAAGATTGAGTGTGTCTGTGCCGTTTAAAATCTTTACTGGCTACATTCACACATACTGAGTTTAGGACTGACAGATCTATGATTAAAGTCTTATCACAACTGACACAACAATATTTGCATGCTTAATTTGTACTTGCACAGACAAGCAGCTGATCAAAATTGACAAAACGTGAGAGATTGTTATATTGTTACAAAAGATAACTATTCCAAATAAATGCTGTTCTTTTGAACGTTCTATTCATTAAAGTATCCTGAAAAAATTTGCATTTTTAAATCCACTCTTTAATCGTATTTTTATTATTTAGCGTTTGAAATTATTTTTGTGTAGGTCTGCTTTGTACTCTGTACAGCACTTTGGATCAATCCATCTTGTGTTTAAATGTGCTTTATAAATAAATGTTGTTGTTGTTGTTGTTGTAATATTAATTCACAATATTACTGTATTGTGAATTTAATAAAAGCAGCTTTGGTGAGAATAATAGACTTCTTTCAAAAACTTAAAAAAATCTTACAGATCTCAAACTTTTGACTGGTAGTGGATACTATCGAAATGCATTTCTTCAATGAATTCAAAGGGAGTATTGAATTTTAAAGAACTTTCTGTAAGATAAGATAAGGACGGCGAATGAGTACAAATGAAACCAAAAAGGCAAACATTTTTCATTGGAATAGATAGTTCACCCAAAAATGAAAATTTTATCATCATTTACCGTCACGTTGTTTCAAACCTGTATGAATTTCTTTCTTCTGCTGAACACAAAAGAAGATATTTTGAAGACTGTGGAAATCAAACAGCTGATGGACTTCATTGACCTCCATCATTTTTTCATCAACTATTTGGTTAACCATATTCTTCAAACTATCTTGTTTTGTGTTCAGCAGAAGAAATAAATTCATACAGGTTTGGTGTATGACTTGATGGAGAGTAAATGATGACGTTTAATTTTTGGGTAAACTAACCCTTTAAATAATACATAAGGAAAATGGTCTTGTTATTAGAAAGAAAATGTTGGTTGGCTTCTCTCACTTATGAGACAAACATCCCATCATATCATTTTGATAAAAAATAAATAGTTATCATAATTCCAGTAGAGTTACAGTCCCTACTGGCCACTAAAAAGAGAATGAGACGGCACTGAGTCATAATGTGACTCCTCTGAGGACAGTGATTCTTCTAATGCTCACATTTTATTATTCCCTTAATACTTAGACCTTGTTACTAGGTTCTGGGAACCGCATGACAGCACTTCAGACTGCAGATAGTGAAACTGGATGAAAAGGATGTGTGTGTTTGTTACCTGTGAGGACCTGTGGGGTGGCAGAGTGGGGGATAGTAGCAGCGTCCTGGGGGATTGAGCTCATGTCTGGCTCTGGGGTGCTGCTGGGAGGAGAGATAGCCAGGGGCGTCATCAAGCGAGACTTCAGCTAAAAAAAAAAAGAATATTTTATTATTATTATTATTATTATATAATTGATTAATAAAAGTATATTAAGATATTTATAAAATATATATTTATGCTATGTAATTTTTGTATTATTATTAAAGCCTATTATGTCCTTTCATGAAGTCTTGATTTTGTTTTTGGGGTGTACTAGAATATATTTTTGTGACAAGCAGGAGAGAGCCATGAGGATTCGTGACGCGCAGGTGACGCTCATCTGCAATTACGCCACTGGCCTCGCGCCACTCTCTCACGGCTCTCGCCCGCCCTGCTTGTCACAGTTTTCATGCTTGATTGTTCAAAAAGCGCATTATTTGTCACATATTTTACATTATAACAGCACCTTTCTCCTTAGTTCAATGAAGCCCCTTCTTACGAAATATGAAATGTGCTGTGATTGGTTAGCTGGCCCAGTGTGTTGTGATTGGCACCACTTAGCGCGTGTTCCGAGTTAATCTAATCTTCTCTAGTGTAATTACTGAGGGTGTCGATTTCAAACCAATCCGAGCCCGAGACCCTGACAATGTTAACGAACAAAATCGGCTTTTCAAGCACATATTTCACAGGACGTTTCAGAGTGGTATGTTTTTTTTGTAATTATACATTATAGATACAGTGTTATCCACCATTTAATCGTGATATTTGTGGGAAAACTAAGGTAATACAAACAGCAATCGATCACAAAACCATGTTTAATTTTCCTAAAGAGCGTATAACCGTCTTACAAAAGTGAGAACTTACAAAAGCAACAGAAAACAAGCTGTTCTCCATAAAATGTGCAGCGCAGAGATAAACGTTGGGGTTATAATGTTCAGGAACCGTGTTTTAACCACTCTCTTCAGCCTTAGGAAGTTCAAACAAATGAGTTTTGGAAACTGTCTGCTTTTAATGCATCTCAACCAGGCCTCGCCCCCTTTTTTGTGTATTCCTTGGGCGGAGATTATTTAAATGAGTAACATTATGACTTCATTAGATCGCGTTGTAGTCCAAATGAGTCAATCAATAAACATTTATTTCTATAGCACGTTAAAAAAAAAACACAAGTTCAACATTACCAAAAAGACAAATACAAATTAACAATACACCCAATACAGATCACTACTCAGACTCCAAACCTCTAAGGGCAGTTGTAAGCAATAGAGTAAAGATGCCTTTTCAACAAGGATTTAAAACATTCCAACGAGTCACAGGATCTAAAATGTAGAGGAAGGCTCCAGAGGCGTGGCGCTGCCACAGAGAAGGCATGATCTCCTTTAGTCTTCAACCGTGATTTAGTAAAATTAAGAAGGAGACTTAAAGGTCTAGCAGCACAGTGATGTTGTAACAGGCTTGAAATATACTCTGCAGCAAGACCATGTAAACCTTTAAAAACCATTAACAAGACCTTATATTGCACTTTAAAATCAACAGGAAGCCAGTGCAGAGAGGCCAGCACCGGAGATATACTAGAGCATTTCCGTGTGCCAGTCAGCAGTCTGGCTCCTGCATTTTGCACCAATTGCAACAAAGCAAGCTCATTTTTACAGCCCCAGATATAAGAACTGCAATAATCCAGTCTGGATGAAATAAAAGCATGAATCACAGTCTCCATATCTTTAAAATTCAAGAAGCTCTTTAATTTGGCAATGCCCCTCAGTTCAAAGAAACTACCTTTAATCACAGCATTAATTTGTCTATCAAATTTCAGCTCTGAATTAAAATCACCCCACGGTTCCTCGCTTGCGTATTGACATTAGTGGCTAAAGGGCCAAGGGGAAGTGCAAGCTTTTTGGCTACCTTTGGTAGACCAAAGATCACCACTTTCAATTCCGATTCTGAACTCATTCATCTGCAAAAAACTAGATACCATCCAAACCTTTATTTTATCCAGGCAATCAAGCAAACATGTTAGTTTGGAGTCGTCATTACATTTCAGAGGTCGATATAGCTGCGTGTCATCTGCATAACAATGATATGCCACATTATTAATACCAGTGGGAGCATATATAAGGAAAACAGGACAGCGCCAAGACATGAACCTTGAAGAACCTCTGTTAGGAAAGGATGAGAGGATGATATAGAGTTCCCTAGTTCCACTTACTTTCATGTAAGTAGGAAGACAACCACTTTAGAGCATGCTCCCTGATACCCCCCACTGACTCAAGCGATTGAGAAGAATCCTGTGATCCACCATATTAAATGCTGCGCTTAGATCGAGAAGCAATAAAACAACACAGTTCCCTTCATCTACCGATATCAACAAATCATTTGTTACTTTGAGAAGGGCAGTTTTGGTGCTATGCAGAGACCTAAAACTAGATTGAAATTGATCTTTTTTTTTTGTTAATAACATTAAGAGAGCAGTAGGCTGGTTTCAGGTGATGAATAATTTCTAACAGATAAGATGATGTAACAGGCTCAAACATAGTTAGTTGGCCAGCAGTAAGAGAGTCAGGAGGGGCTAAAGGATAGCCAGGATCCAGGACAGGATTAGATATACTAGCTCTAATAGTAGTAAACTTAAACTTAAGTTTTTAAAAGCTCTCCCAGAATTATCAAACAACAGCCGATTTAATAAAATGTTGTTCGTTGTAGTTGGAAAGTGGATTCTGTTAAATAAAATACCTCCCTTTGGAGTGGACTTTGAGCTTTGTAACCTTGCAGATCTTTTTTATGCTCAAACAGCAACATTACACACTAACTAAAGTTGAAAAAGTAGAAAATCGTAAAATGAGTCACAATGAGAAAATTAAAAAAACAAATCTCTATTAAAAAAACCTTCAAAATGATGTATGATTTTTTTGAATCGGACAAAAATGACTGAGCTATACCTGTTAGAGCAACCATACCTTAAAATCCCTGGTAATAACACCAAATTTGACACACACCAAGTCAACACCAAATATCTATAGGAAAAATATATATTCAACTTTTGTGATTTACATTCATGAAACACATCTATAGCCTATACATTAAGATATACTGTACCGCACAGATCTAAAATAATGTAACACATCAGATGTTTTTCCCAAACAGTTAACCAAACGTCCACATAAAACATAACAGATAATGTTTACATGAATACTCGCCAAGACAGATATTTTAAAATACTGTAATTCTGTGTATATCAGGATCGCACGCTGTCTGATGCGTCTTTGTGCGCAAGCATCGGATCTGTCAATCAGGGTGAAAGGTACTCCTCTCTGAAAATGTACAAATAAAGATACTTTTAGATGTTTAATTGCTATTTGGAGCATTGGGATCGCTAGACAAGGGCTTAATGAACTCATTTTTGTGAAAACCTCAAAATCGATCAAAATCTTAATTTTTCACTTGTTTTTGCCTGTAGCTCGAAATTATCCTGTGCGCATTCCGACTCCTTTTGCCAGCACGGGTCAGAAAATGGGCATGAATAAAGATCTAAGCTACTTTTATGGAGGCCAAATTGTTATGGCAAGGCGACTGGGTCAGAGTATCTCTGAAACGGTAAGGCCTGTGGGTTGCTCCTGATCAGCAGTGGTGAGAATTTACCAACAGTGTCTGAGGAGGCACAAACCAGCGACAGGGTGTTGGCTGCCCAAGACTCATCAATGCACAAGGATAACAAAGGCTATCCCTTCTGGTCTGAGCCAACTGAAGGTCTACTGTGGCACAAGTCACACAACATTTTTATGATGGTTATGGGAGGAATGTCACAACACACAGTGCATCATACTCTGCTGTGTATGGGGCTGAGTAGCCACAGAGCAATCAGAGTGCCTATCAAAAGCGCTGGTGGAGGGAGTGTGATTCTCTGGGCGATGCTCTGCTGGGAAACCTTGGGTCCAGTCATTCATGTGGGCATAAATTTGACACATGCCACCTACCTATATATTGTTGCAGACCAAGTACACCCCTTCATGACAATGGTGTTCCCTGGTGGAAGTGGCCTCTTTCAGCAGGATAATGCACCCTGCCTCACTGCACACATTGTTCAGGAATGGTTAGACGAACATGATGAAGAGATCAAGGCGTTGCCCTCGCCTCCAAATTCCCCAGATCTCAATCCAATTGAGCATCTGTGGGATGTGCTGGACCACCTGACAACCAACAGGACTTGAAGGATCTGCTGCTAACGTCTTGGTGCCAGATACCATAAGACAACTTCAAGGGTCTTGCAGAGTCCATAGCCGTGTTTCCACTGTCGGGCCAGTGCGAGCCATGGCTTTCATCGGGCCGGGCTGGGCTAATAGCCTCGGACCTATAGCACCGAGCCCAAATACCACGCTGCGTTTTCACTGTCGGGCCAGAAGCTCTGCATCACTTCACTAAAACCCGCCCGTAACACACCTCTCTGGAACAACGTCACACAAACCCATCATCTCATCAACAAATTTATGTTTTATCAGAAAACTAATCAGAAAGATATCACTGGAAACTAGCGAGATCACAAAACCAACATGATAAAAGCGTCCGTTGGCATTTTTGTTTTTTACTTAAAGATTAAACCCAAGCATCAATGTTTTACCACAGTTTTACAATAATAAGTGATACATTGATCATAATAAATTTGTCAAGATTACACATTAGTCACACAGAAATAAAGTGGTAATTCACCGTTATTTCACAAAAGAAAGAAGACACGTTCTTATTCAGTCACGTCTGTTTCTGTTTATTTGTTTCACTTATATTTTGCAAAAAAAATACGACCTGAGCAGCTTTACCACTCTCTCCAGTGATAGTCCCAAATCAATACAGTTATATTTTCAGTCAGAGAAACAGAGAAAACTCCCAAAAACCGGAGTTGCTTTATTTTATGACATAGCGCGGCGCTAAATATGGATATCAGACAGTCCAGTATAAAGAGTCGAGACGCACTGACAGATAAAATAAATACATGATTGTGATAGCCTATGTCTGATTTCTTCAAGCAGCCGTATTTACCATGTTTACTATGGTAATGGTTAGTGCAAATAGTCTTTTGCATCACTATTTCTTCCTTCTACAGTGATCAGAATCCACATCGGATCACAAACAGAAGTTATTCAAACAATCGCTGCTGTCTGAAAGTGAGTTGAGCTAAAATAATTTTAAAAGTCTTTAACGCTGGTATATGAAATCATTGGCGCCCACGGCGCTGCCGTCTCCAAACTCAGATAAACTCCGCCTTTGTTCGTAACCACTCCTCAAGCCCAAGCTGGCCCGCTTTGGACCGTATATGACGGGCCAAAAAACCCTGGCCGTTGGCCCCGAGGAAGCCCCGATCAAGCCCCGGAAGTTAATGGCCCAGGCACGCACTAGCACGCTCACTTTTGGCCCGACAGTGGAAACACGGCTCATGCCTCGGTGGGTTGGCGCTGTTTTGGCAGCACGCGGAGGACCAACAGCATATTTGGCAGGTGGTTATTATGTTTTGGCTCATCAGTGTACATCCGGTAGCAAATTTGTCTTTTTTATTTAAAAGTTTTGCAAGGATGTTTACTGCAAATCTCCTAACATGCACACACATTGTGGCAGTGTGTAGCTGCTCAGCAGCAGAGACATTATGAGGCCTGTGCTCAGGCACACGGCTAAAAATAACTCAGCAGCAGCAGACTGCAGATACATCAGTCAAAGAACAACCACCTTGTCCCCTCCTTCTCGCATACAGTCAACATCAGATGGGCCTACCTATATACAAACACACACAAGACATAACTCTGCTCCTCTAGCTAAACAATCATACAAATAAATGTTACACGCACACCAGTATGTATTCAAATGCACCACTTGATGACATTTATGCATTTGGCAGACACTTTTGGAAAGGCCTTATCTTTGTGGCCTACAAGCACATACTCATATTTATAAACAAACACACAAACACTCTGATATTTACTGACCTTAAAGCCAGGCTTCCTCCCTCTTTTCTTAGGCACTTTAATGGGTGGAAGGGATTCTGGGTAGCGACTCTGATATTCCGGGTGCCTCTTCAGGGGTGGGCGACCCCTCTTGCGACCTGGAATTTTTCCACTTGGGGGCGGGAGGAAGGAAGGGCTAATGGCCCCAGGTGATTGCATCTCTCCACCCCCTGACTGAACTGATGCAGCAGCAGGAATACTCATCAGACCTGAGAGAGAACACCACAATGTCAATGTCAGAATGTTGAACTTCATTAACAGTGAAATTTAATAATTTAATTATACTAATACTATATGGTGAATGTTTCGCTTGACTGAATGTAAAAAAATACTGACATGTATACTGTCAACTGCATCATGTGATACTTTAAATTGTATAAGGAGTACACATGTCTACCATGTGAACTTTCTGGTTTGGGTTTCATTGGATAATTCACAGTTATAAACAAGAACAAAGACGCAAACCACAACTTTTGTTATTCCCAACCATCAATCATTATGTAACTCTCCAACGCACTCACCAACTACAACACGCACACACACAAATCTGTGTAGTCAGTAAGAAATTTTGGGTTCCCAGACCTTTCGACCAATGAATTTCCATGATTTTTCACTCGTCAGTCATTCGTGATTACTGGATAATTTTAGTAATCTGAAAGAAAAAAAAATTATATAATATAGCAATTTTAGCTGATGAAAATTTATAAAATAGAAATTAATAAATAAAAATAGTACAAGATGATGAAAAATAGAAGCATTTTATTTTACAGTCCTGTTCCTCAGGTACTTATTACAGTAGTTATAATAACTGGTTAAAGTACTAACCCTGAGCTTACCTGTAAACCTAACCATAAACCAAGTAGTTACTTTGTATTGCCCACTAGTTTCTTACTTTCTTAAGTAACTTACACATAAGTACACATACTCTCAAATAAAGTGCAACTGAAAAATGTATACAAATATAGCAATTTTAGCTGATGAAAATTTAGAACTTAGCATAAATACAGCAATTAATAAATAAAAATAGAACAAGAAAAAATAATAATAAATATATCATTATTATAAGCAGCTAAATTAGTTTAGAAATGGGCATAACTAGAAAATAATAAATTCATTTCAATGACTTTTCCATGTCTAATTTTAAGATTCCCTGATATTTAAAGTACAGGTTTTCCATGACCACGGGAACCCTGCAATTTCCATTGAACTTAATTCACTGAAAATAAACATTAACCCAAGCAGAACTAAAACAGTTTGAATTCAAATTACAGTCAATGCTTTAACATATTCATTTTGAGAAAGCAAAACTAACAACACTAGAAGTTTAACTCAAACACATGACAATGGCCTAAACACTGCAACCTGTAGTTCAACCTGCAAACTAGCTGCTGTTCTTGAAAAAATCACTAATATAAATAAATAAATAAACAATGCAAAAAACATATATAACACATTTCCATATTTACACAAAGGTAACTTTTATATTTATTTGATAAAAACATTCTCAAACCATAGATATGAAATTCTCAACGAATTGGGCTGGAATTATTTGAAGAACAAAAGCTGTGAGGTGGCTTACACTGTGCAGAGTGTGGGAGAAAGAGACACTGTGCCACATAAAAGCATCTTCACTATCCTCTGCTCTTCCAACTCTCTCTCTCTCTCTCTCTCTCTCTCTCTCTCTCTCAATCAGTCCCCCTCCCCCAGCCCTCATTCACTCTCATCCCCTCCCCCTCCAGCTGTGGCGCCTGGCCTCAAGATCAGCCCTGACAGACGGCTTCCCCTGCTCTCCTCCTCTCTCATCCTTCCTTTTTAACTAAGTATTCCCTGGAACTCTGCAGAACCTAGACCTTTTAAGGTGAAATGAAATTATTAGGATTTATTTATAATAATAAAAATAGTAGGACACATTTGTATCTCATAACTACAATTATAATAATAACAATAATAATAAAATTACGTTGATTCATTTTTGTTAATTTTACTTTATTTTAATGTTATTTTATATATATCATGGAACATTATAATCTTCTGTAATTGAATATACATAACACACTACTTTCATTATCAGTTTTTTTAAAGGGGTGCAGTAAATATGTCATGCAATGTGTTAAGTGTGCACAGACAATAGACATTTTGAAGCTCGGCTGTGAAAGCAAGAGATAATAAGAAATACATGAATCTGCTTTTCCAGATAAACATTCATAAGACTAAATGACGAATAGTAAGAATACAAAAAGTTATTTATCCAAAACATCAGGTAACATGTGTCATGTGACATATAATTACGAAATGGGTAATTTAATTATAATTTGTCTACAAGATAAATAGGCATGACCCTAATTCCAAGTTATTTTCCTATGCACTTTCTAAACATCAGATTATTTCCGCTCACCTGCGCTCTCGCTCTCTCATGCATCAGCCAGGCGCAATTACATTCATCTATTTCTCAAGCACTGTGATGTGTTTCCTACAGCTACATAAATCCATTCTAATTCCGATGAATTTATGAACAGGTGCACGGCAAACCGTTCAGAAAGCAGCCTGAGTGAGAGAGAGAGAGAGAGAGAGAGAGAGCGCGCCATTAAAAATAGAGCGTCAAAAATAGAGCACCGTTCCTCATGTGCGTGTTCATGTTTACGAGCCGTGTTGCATTGCGCGAGGTCTTCGTTCTTTATCTTCTAATCTCACCGCGAAATCAGCGGCACGCAAACGCATTTTCAATGTATGAACACTTACCGACCACTCAGCTCTGGAGCGGATTCGTTATCAGCAATGTCAAGAATAGCGTATCACACGCGCTTCCGTGCTTCTGTCGCTCCACAGACCGGCCGCTTCTGAAACCCCCGCCAGCCCTGAGAGCCTCCACCGCGCGCTCTCGATACCACGGCGCGTTCCGCAGTCGCTACATCGTCCCCTTTCTGTCGTCATGGCAACTGGGCGCCTAACATCCTCCCTTTGCCATAGTCATATGCTGATGCAGAGCCTGCGGAATAATTTACACTACAGCAGCGTTTAGAGCAGCCAAGCCAAGAGTCCCAAAACGCAATGCCCACTGCCAAGAGCTAATGGACTGTCTGAATTTTGTTTGCCGATTTAAAAAATATTAGGCTTATTAATGATAGATATATTATTAATTACATATGTACTCACTAATATACTGCATAATTAATAAATAAGTACATGATTTTAAAGAGCTGGTAAATTGTTTTACAAAAAACCCTCCCCCGAAAAATCCTTTATAGTAGTTAGCCTAAATATTTGGGGCAACAACGTTTTAAATGCATAAAACTGAGTTTTCAGATTCTCACTGTAGGTGTAAATCCACAGGCTAAACTAAAACAAATTGTCAGTATAGTGAGACATTAATATAACATGTAAAAAACTTCAAAAGTTGACACAAAAATGAATGCGTTCTCTCATAATTTGGACAGGAAAGTGATTTCTAGTTTTTTTTTCTCTATGCTTAAACAATTCCAGACATAATGAACACTGTAACCCTGCAACAATACTGCAAACACTTGTAATTTTAGATTGTAAATGTAATGTAAAAATGTTAGCACATACAGTTAATTGGTTATAGGTTACCTTACTACACTCACCTAAAGGATTATTAGGAACACCTGTTCAATTTCTCATTAATGCAATTATCTAATCAACCAATCACATGGCAGTTGCTTCAATGCATTTAGGGGTGTGGTCCTGGTCAAGACAATCTCCTGAACTCCAAACTGAATGTCAGAATGGGAAAGAAAGGTGATTTAAGCAATTTTGAGCGTGGCATGGTTGTTGGTGCCAGACGGGGCGGTCTGAGTATTTCACAATCTGCTCAGTTACTGGGATTTTCACGCACAACCATTTCTAGAGTTTACAAAGAATGGTGTGAAAAGGGAAAAACATCCAGTATGCGGCAGTCCTGTGGGCGAAAATGCCTTGTTGATGCTAGAGGTCAGAGGAGAGTGGGCCGACTGATTCAAGCTGATAGAAGAGCAACTTTGACTGAAATAACCACTCGTTACAACCGAGGTATGCAGCAAAGGATTTGTGAAGCCACAACACGCACAACCTTGAGGCGGATGGGCTACAACAGCAGAAGACCCCACCGGGTACCACTCATCTCCACTACAAATAGGAAAAAGAGGCTACAATTTGCACGAGCTCACCAAAATTGGACAGTTGAAGACTGGAAAAATGTTGCCTGGTCTGATGAGTCTCGATTTCTGTTGAGACATTCAGATGGTAGAGTCAGAATTTGGCGTAAACAGAATGAGAACATGGATCCATCATGCCTTGTTACCACTGTGCAGGCTGGTGGTGGTGGTGTAATGGTGTGGGGGATGTTTTCTTGGCACACTTTAGGCCCCTTAGTGCCAATTGGGCATCGTTTAAATGCCACGGCCTACCTGAGCATTGTTTCTGACCATGTCCATCCCTTTATGACCACCATGTACCCATCCTCTGATGGCTACTTTCAGCAGGATAATGCACCATGTCACAAAGCTCGAATCATTTCAAATTGGTTTCTTGAACATGACAATGAGTTCACTGTACTAAAATGGCCCCCACAGTCACCAGATCTCAACCCAATAGAGCATCTTTGGGATGTGGTGGAACGGGAGCTTCGTGCCCTGGATGTGCATCCCACAAATCTCCATCAACTGCAAGATGCTATCCTATCAATATGGGCCAACATTTCTAAAGAATGCTTTCAGCACCTTGTTGAATCAATGCCACGTAGAATTAAGGCAGTTCTGAAGGCAAAAGGGGGTCAAACACAGTATTAGTATGGTGTTCCTAATAATCCTTTAGGTGAGTGTATATAAGGTAAAAAAAAAAAAAAAAAAAAAATTATATATATATAATTCTGATCTAAAATACTGTATTAAAAAAGCAAGAATTAGATTGTAATTGAGAACATTTCATCATATTTAACAAAGCATTATGTATACCTTTTACAATATATATATATATATATATATATATATATATATATATATATGGTTGAAATTATAATTTAAAAAAAATGTTATTTAAAGTTCTTATTATTTTCAGTACATTTTGCACAGACAGATTTTAATAGTTTAAACAGGGTGGCATTATATTATTTAGTCACATTGACAGTTATGAACTCATGATGCAAAATGTTTGTTTGCATTTTAGGGGCTAACAAACAAACAATAAATAAACAAATATACATATTAGTCTCCAGCTCTTGAATGTTCTAGTCCATTTCAGGTTAATTAATAATCTTATTCAAAAGGACTTCAAACTTGATAGTTTTAACTAGTTCCCTAACTAGTTGCCAGCCACTGCCAGCATTTTTTATCTTTTCACAAATTTTTCATGGCCCCCAGAATATTTTGTATGAATATCTGAACATGCAATATAGCAAAATAAAGAACAGACCCTCTGCTTTAATTCTAGCTTCATGCGTTCTTTTTTTATTAACATGTGGGTAAGTTTCATAAAAAAAGCAACATTTTGAGAAAAATCACATTTTTGTCAAAGACTACATCCAGATCAGATTCAGAACGAAGATCAAAACACAGATGGAGTAGATCGAGACCATCAACACCCCCAAAGTTGCACAGTCCTAGACCTCATTCTGGGTCTATATTTCATTCAGTAACATTAGGCAGCTTTGATTTATATGCTGTTTAATGTTGATGATCACGTTATTTTTAATAATTATTTAATAATAAATATTTCACGGAAAGCCGGAAATTTTCGTCAATTATGGGGAAGCGTTGTCTCATAAATGACGGAAATTTTCGTCAATGGCAGGGAAAGAGTTAAACACCCTTATAACCTCTTTATGGAAGCTTGGAGGACAATATAACCTCTTTTATTAAAATGTAGGTGCTTTATTGTGAATCACAGAAGTCCTACAACCACCACTTTGCATTTTTGATAAAAGTAAACTACTATAAAAATGTAAAACAAAGTGTTACATAAGAGTATAAAACACACTGTGATTTTAATAACACAAACAGCAGCACAATAAAATTCAAGAATAAGAGCAAATGAAAAACATCACGCCAGAAAACCCTTTTAGGCTACAATATATAGAAAGGCAAACTAGAGGAAACACTGAGCCAACAGCACTGCCTGAATGCTTCTGAGCACTCAGCCATTATGAGGCAGGTTATTTTCATCAGTTTATACTAATGTAACATTAACTGATCAGTGGTGGTGCAAGTCACTTGTCATTAGGTCACTGACAAGGTAGCTTTATTAACCATGGAGCGCATGCACACATTCAACCAGACAAACCCAAGCAGATGATTTCATGAGGTGCAGTTGGATAAAGCCCCCCATTCTTGGCCTGATAACTAAAGGAGTTATAATCTTAACACTGCTCTGAAAGACTGAGTCCTAGCACTGTACAGTGCTGGAAGAAGCTTCCTCCGTGCCTTCCGACCCCCTCAGAAGAACGCTGGGAATGTGTAGAGTCGGAGGTGGGGTGGGTGGGGGGCCTGGCTCGTGTACCACACACACTCACACTATCACATGCTGGCGAGTGTACAGAGAGCGTAGTCATGTATCTGCTGACTTGCTCTGTGCAGGAGAATGCTGTTAAATACACAGTCGAAAGATTAAGCACTAGCTGGACAGGGAAATAAGATTCAGGAAAAGTCTCGATTATATCAGCACTTTGCTGCTACAGTAAGACTACAAGCACTGTGAAAGTACACTCCTTTGTTTTCATCACACAAACACACACAGCATCCCCACAACTGGGACTTCTTCACATACCGTCTATCAAACAGGCCTGTCCTTGACCTCCCACTTGGATACTTGCATGTGATAAACTGCTTCCAGGTCAACAGAAGGTCAAGTCAATCGTCTTTCAAGTCCCACCACACACACACACACCAACAAACAGAACAGGAACAAAACTGCTTCAAGTTCAGCATCACATGCCATACTTTTCAGTGAAATGAAAATGAAATTACAATAACAATAACTATCAAGATGATGAATTTAGAAGAAGATTATATTATGCCTGTCAAATGCATAAAATATAGTGTGTACCTTTAAAAAAAATTGCACCGAATGTTCAAAATGCAAAATAAATAAATAGAAGATACAACAAACACAGTACACAAACAACATGTTTTCAATATTTACATATATATTTACCCACAAGACCTTTACAGCAAAGAGCAGCATGCTTTGAACACAACAAATGGATGAACACGTGAACACAGAAACAGCAGCACCAGCAAAGTTCAAACTACAACAAACGTACACAAAATCAAATGGGTCATCAGCAAGATCAATAATCTATGTGGGTTGCTATGACAACAGCGTTTGCCAATGCAAAGAAAGAAAGAAAGAAAGAAAGAAAGAAAGAAAGAAAGAAAGAAAGAAAGCAAGGTTATTATCTTTGGGACTTGTAAAGAATCTTGCTGGCAATCAGACTCAGAGCACTAGCTGCTATCACAGAAATCACATCCGCTCCCATGGCTGAAAGACAGTGGTTTCTAGGGAGCCGTCTTACTGGCCACTAAGAGGAAGCAAACCAAAAACAATGAGCAAACTCATGGAAACTTTGCTAGAAACCCAAATTATTCACAAAACCAAAGCCATTATACAAATCCGAGCAATGGTTGTGATTTAGAACCCATTTAACACTAGAACCAAATGGTGACCCAACACAGCATCAAAACTATATATATAGTTACGGAGGCAGGCAGTGTGATGCTTTGGGCAAAGTTCTGCTGGGAAACCTTGGGTCCTGCCATCCATGTGGATGTTACTTTGACACGTACCAGCTACCTAAGCATTGTTGCAGACCATGTACACCCTTTCATGGAAACGGTATTCCCTGGTGGCTGTGGCCTCTTTCAGCAGGATAATGCGCCCTGCCACAAAGCAAAAATGGTTCAGGAATGGTTTGAGGAGCACAACAACGAGTTTGAGGTGTTGACTTGCTCTCCAGATTCCCCAGATCTCAATCCAATCGAGCATCTGTGGGATGTGCTGAACAAACAAGTCCGATCCATGGAGGCCCCACCTTGCAACTTACAGGACTTAAAGGATCTGCTGCTAACATCTTGGTGTCTGATACCACAGCACACCTTCAGAGGTCTAGTGGAGTCCATGCCTTGACAGGTCAGGGCTATTTTGGCAGCAAAAGGGGGAACAACACAATATTAGGTCATAATGTTATGCCTGATCGGTGTATATATCAGGGGCGTTTTCTTCCGAGTAGGCAAGGGAGGCAGTGTCTCCTCAAAAATATAGAATGAAATATAGAATAAACCATCGTTACAAGATATGACATTAAAAAGTGTTTTTTTCTAAAGTAACACTGTCCAACATTGACATTGACTTAAAACAGACCCACTAATGCGTGCGGTGGGTTTAGTGGGGGGTAATTGAGAATGAATGGGGGAAATTCATGTGAGAGGAAGCAATGTCTCCATCGTGCTATGATTGGATATGATCGGTTATTATTGGATATGATTGGTTTGTGCGATAAATCCCGCCTCTTGTTTTCGTGCGCATTCTGGAATCAGTCTGAATGAAGAAAATTATGCCGTTAATGGGAAAACTAATTAAAAAGTAAACAAACAACTCTATTTCACCTCTTTATGTCACGTCAAAATAAAAAAAAACATGACTGATGAAAATAAGTTGACTATTAAAAAGGAAAGCGTAAAACACTAACTTGACTAAATTTATACTTTTTAATAAAAAGTACATTACATAGTGTAAAAACAAAAAAAATAGAATTGTATTTGGTCTCTCTTTTTTATGTAATGTTTATTTAACCACAAAAAAATTAAGTGTAACAGGGACATAAATTTACATTTGATATATAAAAAAATGTGAGGACTTTGCCTCCTCATTTTAAAACACCATCACACACCACTGATAATGTATTATAAATAAAATCATATTATTAATATTAATAAACATTATTTGCATATTATTGCATAATGAAATAATTAATGTGACAGGCTAGATAGGAGACTTTTTTCCATAAGATAATTTTGTATAAACAACAGCAAAAATGTCATTTACAAACACCAGGGATAAACACTAGACTAAGGGTACGTTTACACGACAAAGATGTATTAAAAACGGAAAAGTTTTTCCTTTGCATTTTTCATGCACAGATGACAACGTTGTCAAAACGACCCCTGTTTACATGGATCCACGAAAACGACTGAAAACACTGTATTATCATGCCAGGCCAGTAGTTGGCAATGTCACTCTTTTTTTATAAATAAACACTATGCACTGTTTTGTTTTCACAAGTGGGCGTTTTTGTGGTTTACACAGAGATAATAACAGTATCGTTTTCAAAAACTTGCACTTTGAAACCCGTTTTCAAAACTTTGCAATTTCAGGCCCCCAAAACACTGTCATATAAATAAACAGCCAAAAAAATTCCGCTGAAAACCATGTCATGTAAAAGGCCCCTAAATATTGTATTAGTATTTGCCATTTTACCAAAACCCATCAATTGAAAACCAGTGAAATATAAAACTCAGAGAAGGGACATTCACGGCTGTCTCATTGGACACTGCACTCTGTGAAATACATTTAGACAGCCCATTTCACAGCCTGACACAGAGTCGGGCGCCATTCACCCATCTAGCTGATCACTATATTTAATTTCTAATTATGCCTGGAATACAGAAGCCAATAAATCAAAAGTTAATTAAAGTCATGGATTCATCTTTAGTGGCAACTCAATCATCTCAAACCCATTAACACTGCAGATAAGGGACAACTACTGTGTGAGTGTATGTTCTTGTAAATGGAGAGAAGGAGAGGAAGCTGGACAAAAGCCTGAAGCATGGTACATGACCTTAGTTTAAAAGGTTTTGGATTTTGGGATTTTTTAATTCACCATGACAAATGTAGCATGCATAATGTCATAGAGTACCATGAGTACTAGAGTAGCATGATGTGAAATAAACGATTTTGTGTCATTATTCACATTATTTTATTGACACTATTGTCACAGCATTTTATAATGTTCACAAAATGTCAACAAATTGCTGCTCTGACTGAAACAAAAGCTCTAGGTGAACCAAACAGAAAACGATCATCAATTTCTGGTTTCAGAGTCACATGCCCGGAACTGCCTGCAGCCATTGACTGGAAATCATACCTAAAACATTCCCACTGATTGCACACATGCACAAAACATGCAATACAATGTGCACACACACACACATGTATCTACTAACTCAAACCAAAATAACAAAAGAAAAATCAAGCATTGTTTGCCAAGTCCTCCAGCCAACGCCTAACATAGAGGAGTGGTTTTGTGAAGAAAGAAAAAAATAAATGAATGCGTTACCCCTTACAAACAACAGCAATAAGTTATTTACTTCATACATGGCAAGTTGCCATAGCAACAGACAAGGGGAAGCCTGATACTGAAGACTGTGAATGTGATCGAAATCTAAAAAATTAACACCAAAGATTTGTGTATGTGTTAGACAAGTACAACACTGTATACTATTTTGACCCGAAAAAAGCAAAAAACTATATAAAAAAGAGGAGGAACATCTGTCATCTTTCTTCACACAGCATGAGAACAGGGACTGCAATAATTAAGAATGACACATTAATCTCCATTAATCTTTTTGGAGCCAAGCAGCGCAGAATCCCAGGGTCCAACGTAATGAACAGAGGATCTTTTCACTCTTCCATTCTTTCTGTCTATCTTCACCTCTCTAATACTGTATTTTTCCCTCTTGTGCCCAATTATTCTTCTCTCATATCTTTGCTCTCCTTTTAAATTTAAATCTCCATCTAAATCCCTATTAATGATGGCAAGACCCTGAGTATTACACAAACAGGTCTCTTTATGCATATATATGCATATATAGCATTTTATGCAATGAAAAACTGACCTTTTTATTCATGAACAGGAAGTGAGAAAACAGCATCAAGAGGGATCATAACAAATAGTATAACTCCTAGCCATCCACATAAAGTTCTTGTCATTTCAAACAACACCTTGGCAATTCAGGATCATAAATGGATTATACATGTGCTGTGGAACTGTATCATGAATGAATGTCTTACTTTGTGAACAAGTAGGAGGTATCCTATCACGTATCCGCTGCCCACTCTGCACTTCCTCTCCCAGGTCAACCAGTTGCCAAAAGCCCCTCCCCCTGTCGTCACGGCGATCAAGGCGAAGGCGGAGCCTGACGCTCTGCACACCCAGGACGCTTGGTATCCAGGAGACAGTGGAATCCTCCAAATCCCTGCCACGCAGTCTCATTCCCACAGCGACCAAAACATTACACTGGGAGACACAAACACACATAATTGAGAGCATTAGACTAGTGTGCATCAACTCATTGTCAGCTACATCTATACTGTTTCTAACAAATAGCCTAACATCTAATGTAAACAAAATGACCAATAAATATTAAACGGCTTCCTTTGCGCTCTGAGGACAGGAGTGAAAAAAGCAGGCTACGCCATTGGCATCTCATTCTCAATTATAAAACTGATTATATTAACACTGGGAATTTAAAGGTCTATATTCACAAATATTTAAAGATTTGGAATCTAAATAATACGTTCTTATTTTTTTGAACAATTTTTTTCCCTAAAAAGTAGGTTGAAAAAACCCAAGAAGTGTCTAGAAACGGTTTTATCTTGTCTCGGAGTACAATGAAAAACACATAATGGTAACAGAAAAAAATAAGCAGAACAAAAACTACTGATATCATGACAAGTAATTCTTGACAAAATGTAAAAGTGTTTAATGAGCATTTATACTTATAGCAAAAATGTGGGGTTTGTTATATATTGTAGGATTTTATATTTTGCATTAAAGAAGTTTGCACTTTGCTTTTGGTGCGAATAGTGTTGTGATTCTTCAGTTTTCCTCTGGGTGTAAACAGGCCTCATTAACTTGGAAGAAAATGCAGAAAAGCATTTGCATCAAGGTGATCCAAGAAACCTTTGGGCAACATCAAGCTTCAAGGCATGTTTGTCAGTGCAATAAAAAAAGTGCTTTTTCTGGCAAAGGAATATATCTTGGCAGCCATTTCTGACCCACCAAGAGAGCATGCTTGTTATTCCGCAGATTGGTGATGCAATACAACTTCAAAGTAAAGATGACCCAAAGTGGTCAGGACATCACACACATACGTCTGGTTCACCATCTTTGAAGGGACTCTCCATAGACGTAATGGTTTTTATACTGTTCAAACTGTATATCCTATCCCCTTACACTAACCCCCTACCCATCACACAAAACTTTCTGCATTTTTACATTTTCAAAAAAACTCATTCTGTATGATTTATAATGATTTATAAGCTTGTTTCTTCATGGGGAACTCAATTTAGGTCTCCACGGTGACACAAGTCCCCATGAGTCAGTGTGCAAGTCCCCACCGGGATAGAAAAATATGCACACACACACACATTGGGTTTCCATGTTTTATAGTGACTTTCCATAGACATAATGATTTTTATACTGTACAAACTGTATATTCTATCCCCTAACCCTAGCCTTAAACACAACCCTTACATAAAACTTTCTGCATTTTTACACTTAAAAAAAAAAAAAAAAACATAATTTAGTATGATTTATAAGTTGTTTTCCTCATGGGGACAAAAAAAAAAGTCCCCACAAGGTAAAACATTTCTGGGATTACTTTATTTGTGGGAACATTTGGTCGTAGGGTTTACCAGGACACACACAAACACACACACTACAGGAAACTGTGGATTGTCAAACTGATTAAACTACAAATGTAATGTGTAATTCTCCAAATATTTCTCCTAATGAGTTTCTCCAGTGCAAAGTCATATAGGGTGAATTGTGGTTGATTGGGACACTTTTTCTCATCTCAGTGGCAAAAAGTGCCCCAATCAACCTGAATTCACCCAAGATCATATTTTATGTCCTGTGCTTTATCTTTCAAAAACTTACAACAAAGGCCATTTCAAAAGGATATAATGTAGAGGATATTGGAGCCATAAAACCAACTAAAGAGAGTGCATCCCTCAAAGTACCCAACCTGACTTAAAGGTATAGTTCACCCAAAAATGTTAATTCTGTCATCATTTACTCACCCTCATATCATTCAAATTCTATGACTTTCTTCTGTGTAACACAAACAGTTTTGATTCCCATTGGCTTCTATTGTTTGGTAAATAAATACAATAGAAGTCAATAGGAACCTAAACTTTTTGGATACCAACATTTGTTTTTTAGCAGAAGACTGAAGTAATACAGGTTTGTGAAGACATGAGGTTGTGTAAATGATGACAGAATTTTCACTTTTTGGAGGACAATCCCTTAAAGCTTCACCAACAGAATTCCTTTTTTCCAAATTCCGAATTCCAGTCCTTTATAACCACAAATAAACCATTTCCATCCCTCTCAGCGTCCAAACAAAATGTGCATCATGAAAATCAGATGTTGAATTTGGGTTTAAAAAACGCAATGACTTCTACTGACCAAAAGAAAAGTAATCATAATAAAAATGAGATGCAAATTAGCCAACTGTGCCAAACAGAAGAGCTATTGTTAGGAAAAATTGAACTGGATGAGAATAGATGACATTTCACCACACAAGACAAAAAAAGTAAAAGTCCCTTCCTCTCCTTCTTCCTGTCTTTTCATTTCTAATTTAAGCATCCTTTGAGCCATTTCTTTACTATCTTAAGAGGAAATCTAAGCATTTAAAGCATTCAAATTCATGGCACATCATCCAACAGTGAACCATTAAATGAACCAACCTAGTTTTCATGAATTCATATTTTACTGGTTCGTACCCTTTGTGGCTTTTTTGATACATGTATTCGCTAACATAATCCTAAACAAGGGTATTGGGTTGATTTAATGAATCATGAAACCGTTTCCATAGCTAACTCATGCGGTTTTAATTATACTTTTATTTGTCCAGATTCCCTGCTAAGGGAAACATTTGATATTGCGTGGAAAAAAGTCAAATCACTGCTAAATTTGTAAGGTATTCAGCAGGTAAGGATTGCAGCATTTGACAAGAGTATTACACTGTATTGCATGTTTGAAGTAGATGTTTAAATTGTGCATAACAGTGTATGGCGTGCACAGACTCATTTTAATTTAACAACCAAATTATTGTGGTTGGACTTTAAATATTTTGTAAGTGAGATAACTCTAGGGAAACACTAGTGTAACAAAGGGTTGTAAACAGTGAACGATGGGTGATGTAAGTCAGTTTACCAGGGGGTTGAAGTAATCACTAATAATGAAGCATTCAGTTTAATGAGAGTAACGGGACCCAGTCATATTACACCCTGACAGCCGGATTACATTCGAT
This sequence comes from Rhinogobio ventralis, assembly GCA_039654625.1. Taxonomy (NCBI): domain Eukaryota; kingdom Metazoa; phylum Chordata; class Actinopteri; order Cypriniformes; family Gobionidae; genus Rhinogobio; species Rhinogobio ventralis. Next base: position 25,170,533 of record CM077210.1, on the reverse strand, counting down.
ACTCCATTCGCCATCAGCACAACAAATCAGTGCAAAAGAGAGCTAGGTTTCACTACCACAAAAGTCAAACCTGAATCCTTTCCCCTTTTAGTTGTTATATAATAAATAAAACCGAGATGAGTAATCTGGATGCAGAAGTTTGCATGCTTTGCTCTCACAGCAGACCGGCAGCTGCCCCTGTAATAATGTCTGCCCTTTCAGATAATCCTTTTAGTGAGGGCCACACTTGGCCAGTGCTTTATTAGCATTCATCCATATTTTATCATATTTATCTGTATTTGCCCTTGTGCTCTGTAGGCTGAGAGTGGCTTAGCTTCCCCTTGAGAAATTACTTTAGCAGCAAAAGACAGAATCAGAGACACAGACACATTCAGAATTTAAACATTAAAATTCACTTGTTCCCAGGACAAATACAAACTGACTCTTGATTCACATTCACCACACATACACACACACAATAATTCTGGAATGTTAAAACGCTTATAGGTGCACTCAGTAATTTTATACTTGTTAAAAAAATTTAAAGAAATGTAAAATATGTTTAAAATCATGACAATCACGGATTAAAACTCTAGACATATCAGTGGCCTAAAAAAAGTTTTAATTTACATTGAGGGGTCACGTAAGGTTGACATGTTGAGATTACATGCTGGGAAACAATATTGGCCAATTTTTTTTTTTTTTTTAATTGTTCATTTTATGCTTAATTCCCCTATTTCTACATTTAGATTACCTTTGCATCATCTAATGCTCACTTAACGTTCATTTAATAATTAAACACTAATCATTAAATATTAACTAACACTGTTAAATGCATCAAATCTAAAAATTAATATGATTTTTTCATACCGTAAATTATCATGTGGTGATAGTAATTCAAGTATAGTATTTACAATTATCGATTTCATTTTTTTTTTTTTTTTTTTTTTTTAGACAAAATATAATAGAATTCTAATATGCAAATACTTATTAAAATAGAATTATAATACACTAATCATGACTATTGTTCAAAGGTTTGGGGTCAGTAAGCTTTTTTTTTTTTTAAAGAAATTAATACTTTTATTCAGCAAGGATGCATTAATTGACCAAAAGAGACAATTAAAACTATTTCACAAAAATATTAAGCAGCACAACTCTTGTTATAATAAGAAGAAATGTTTCTTGAGTACCAAATCAGAATATTAGAATGATTTCTGAAGAATCATGTGACACTGAAGACTGGAGTAATGATGCTGAAAATGTAGCTTTGCCATCATGAAAAAAAATTACATTTTAAAATATTTTAAAACAGAAAACAGTTATTCTAAATTGTAATAACATTTCACAATATTACTATTTTTACTGTATTTTTTATTAAATAAATGCCACAGACTTCTTTTAAAAACATTAAAACATCTTACTGACCCCAAACGTTAGAACGGTTGTGTAATCTCAACATGCATAACATAACATATTGAGTGCATCTTAAAAAGCATTAAAAACTCAATTTGAAATGCAAAAAAAAGTCTATAGAGTGAGAGCTTGTGATAAACACAACAAACAAAAAAATTTAAATAACCCTTCCTTCTGACCGTGAGGACTGTGGAGCTCTGACTATCATTGTTACTATGCTGAGTCATCAAAACTAAGAAGACTGAATTTCATTCTGGATGACATTCAGTGAGAAATATTCAAATACACTTTCTTTCAGGTTTACAGTATGTGTTTCCACAATAGGAGACATACACTATATTGCCAGAAGTTTTGGGACGCCTGCCTTGACATGCACATGAACTTAAATGACATCCCAATGTTAATCTGTAGGGTTTAATATGGAGTTGGCCCACCCTTTACAGCTATAACAGCTTCAACTCTTCTGGAAAGGCTTTCCACAAGGTTTAGGAGTGTGGGTTTTTTTTTACCATTCTTCTAGAAGCGCATTTGTGAGGTCAGGCACTGATGTTGGACGAGAAGGCCTGGCTTGCAGTCTCCGCTCTAATTCATCCCAAAGGTGTTTTATCAGGTTGAGGTCAGGACTCTGTGCAGGCCAGTCAAGTTCCTCCACGCCAAACTCACTCATCCATGTCTTTATGGACCTTGCTTTGTGCACTGGTGCGCAGTCATGTTGGAACAGGAAGGGGCCATCCCCAAACTGTTCCCACAAAGTTGGGAGCATGAAATTGTCCAAAATGTCTTGGTATGCTGAAGCATTAAGAGTTCCTTTCACTGGAACTAAAGGGGCCAAGCCCAACCCCTGAAAAACAACCCCACACCATAATCCACCTTACACCAAACTTTACACTTGGCACAATGCAGTCAGACAAGTACCGTTCTCCTGGCAACCGCCAAACCCAGACTCGTCCATCGGATTGCCAGACAGAGAAGCGTGATTGGTCACTCCAGAGAACACGTCTCCACTGCTCTAGAGTCCAGTGTTGGCGTGCTTTACACCACTGCATCTGACGCTTTGCATTGCACTTGGAGATGTAAGGCTTGGATGCAGCTGCCCGGCCATGGAAACCCATTCCATGAAGCTCTCTACGCACTGTTCTTGAGCTAATCTGAAGGCCACACGAAGTTTGGAGGTCTGTAGCTATTGACTCTGCAGAAAGTTGCCGACTTCTGCGAACTGTGCGCCTCAACATGCGCTGACCCTGCTCTGTGATTTTACGTGGCCTACCACTTCGTGGCTGGGTTGCTGTTGTTCCCAATTGCTTCAACTTTGTTATAAAACCCCACTAACAGTTGACTGTGGAATATTTAGTAGTGAGGAAATTTCACAAATGGAATTATTGCACAGGTGGCAACATATCACGGTACCACGCTCGAATTCACTGAGCTCCTAAGAGCGACCCATTCTTTCACAAATGTTTGTAGAAGGGTCTGCATGCCTAGGTGCTGGATTTTATACACCTGTGGCCATGGAAGTGATTGAAACACCTGAATTCAATTATTTGTAGGGGTGTCCCAATACTTTTGGCAATATATTGTATTTGAATATCTGAAAATTAAAACTAGGAGGTGGAGCCATGGGGCAAAAGGCAAGATTTAGAAGAAAGCCACATATAAAAAAGGTAACTGGTAAAGTAGCGCAATCAGAATCAGGGAGGGTCTAACCATAGATATGTATACGAAGATGCCTCATTCGACCGCTCCAGGCACGTCGACGCGCCGCCATTTAGAACGGACAACACACGTCAACACTTCAGATGCGGTCATCACTCGCATTAAAAAAAAAAAAAACCCCGCCACAAATTAAATTCCTGAAGGCATGGGATAAACTTTCATAGGTGAGAATGTGTTGGTTTGTGTTTTTATAGCCTATATGTTTTAACTCAATATTACAGGTTTTTAACTACGGTTAGTTTTTAATGTCGTGTTAGCTAATGCGTTCTTTATGTATTGTGTTAGTTTAGCAATTATAATGTTTGGATCTACACAAAAACATGCAGCATTTGTTAGTTAATAACAGGTTTCACAGTTCTTGAATTTCCGACCCAGTATTCAAGGACTGAAAAGTATGTGAAAACAAACATTGGTCTTTGAACGTGCTTAAATTAAACTAAATTTAAGAGTAGTTAAAGAAGAAAAACCAACATATTTCTGCTGTTCCATAAGCGTTGCTCAGACGGATGCAAAAGATTGACCATGACGAGCCCTATTTTTACAGAGCTTACATGCAGTGTTGTAAATATATGTGCATTCAAATAATGTATAATAATAAGCTATCTATATTATATATAATCATTTTAAATAAATGTATAATAATTTATCATTTTGACTAATTTATCATGTTCCCTGTTCTTAAAAATGGTATAAATTCAGTACTGTGATGTTCATAATTTTATAACTTTTTTTTTTATAAAACGATTGCAAAACAGGATGATTTTTGATTTAAGCTTTCAAATAATACCTAGTTTATGATGAATTAACATAGTTTGAATAAATAGGCTATATTGATGTTTATTAAACACATTACTAATTTATTACTATTTTTATTATTTATTTATTTTGATGGCTGATTGGTTGATGGTTTATGATTTCTTTCCAATTAACTTATTATAATGAGTTAAAGCTGAGCAATGTGTCTGTAGGGTTCTCTGATGATCAATAATATTCATGATGTTAAGATAATGTTAAGATCTTTAACCAATATTTTTAGCATGCAGAATTATCTACCATTTATGATAAACTAAATCCTATAAAATCATCTGATTCAGTCTATTGCAGATATAGATATTCATACATGCATGCGTATAACTACGGTTTGACCGTTCGAAAAACAGGCATCTAAAGAGGCTAAAGAGGCATCTACGTATATATATATATATATATATGGGTCTAACAATGGTAATGAATGGTCAAGCGATGTGGGAAGGTCTTGTAAACACATAAAAATAAGAGAGTTCATGGTGAGGATCATCTAAATGACCTTCAGGTTCATCTGAAATTTCACCCAGCTAAATCTCAATCATAATCATACTCTCAAGAATCACTTCAGAAAATGGCAGAGCTCATATCGGCACTTGGAAAGGTACTCTGTCTACTCTACGAAAAAAAGATTAGCCACTTTTGGGCCAATTACTCCACAATCAAGTCTTATTTCGGGTCCATTTTCAGACCAGGAACAAGGGGGAATTTTAAAGTACCATGTGTGGCGCTATACAGTATCCTGCTAATGTCTATGATGCCTCAACACAAGGTCAACAGAAAATTATTTATCTATCATGCAGTGGTATTTCCTCACATAGAACATACCATAAACTGTAAAAGGGCAGGGCTGTTTTTGCATGACCCTGAAGTGCTCTGTGAGGCCAGCATGTTTTTCTAACCTTGTAACCAAACACACTTTCACACAGTCCATCTCTAGTGGCTTATTTGGTTCAATAATAAAGAATGTGTGTATCCACTTATTCACTCTGACACAGTGCCTGGGGGTCTGTTAATACACACACCACTGCATTGTCTATGTGTGTGGGGGTGTCAAGGGGGAAAGGGACCTTCACAGGAGACATTTCAGGCGTACTTAATCCCTGAAGTTGCCCCCCCCAAACAAAAAAAAAACATTACTGGGGGTTTAATAATTATTCCAAAATGATGACTACAAAGTTTCCTGTCATTAAAGTCCCGAAGAATAAGAAATTATGGCCCACAAATGGCTCTGACAATACACAAAACCATTTTTTTCTGCAAAATGTAGTTGTAAAGGCTGAGATGCATTGCAGGCCTTTAGTACTTAAGGGAAATTGCCAGAAAAACAAGAGCCAGCCAGCACAGGTGGGGCAGATAGGATGTCCCAGCGGAGTAAAACACATAAACAACCCTACCCAGAGGAAATGTCTATTACTCAGAGGTTGCTTCTTCATAAATCAGGAGACTTAGATAACAGAGGTCTCAGTAATGTTTCATTAAAGTATCAACTTCGCCTCAGATGTTTCCTAATCTTTAGGATAAATAATAACAGACACAAATGACACTTATTTGACATTGAATTATACAATTAATGTGGATACATGGAAAATCTTTGAGTTCATATCAAAACCTTTTAATTGCAGTATTTGCCAGTTCCGAGCACAGTATGAGACATTGCTGAGATCTCTTCTGAAACTCTTGTGAGATTGCTGGGGTCATTTTCTCTTCAGATAATCTGGAAAGCAGGAGATTTAAGCATTTTTCTCCATTTAATCTCATTGCTGCATGTCTAGGATAAACAGCTGAGACATTAAAGACATCTCATCTTTGAATTTTCTTTCCTGTGGGTGTAATTAAAACTGATCTTCAGATCAAATATACTGTAATATTTTATAATATATGCTATTTCTTAGTATTATAAGAAATAAATAAATACATTTGCTATTCTGCAGATTAAAAGTTTTAAAAAATTCAAAGACGTCATTAAAATGATCTGTTTGTCACTTAAAGACTTATACCTACCACTACCAACGTATAAATCAACTGATATCCATAAGTGCAATCTTATCTCAAGTTCCTCTCATAAACAGACAGATAGCCTATGTAATGAACAGTAAGTTATTAGTCTATAATGTCAATTAAACACCAGTCAGACGACATCGCAGTGACCATTTCATATTTGCACCGATGAACTTGGCGTCTCGAATGACACTGACAACAGCAAAGATCCACTTGGAAAAAGCAGCAAATGCCGAAATGATTTACCTCTGCTTGTCGGCGGCTGCAACTCTTAGATTGTCGTCTGTCCGAGTCGTGCAGAACACTTTACCCCAACAGCAGCAGCTGGACTGCGGGCTCGATTTTCTTCCCGCGCCGCCGGTGCAGAAGTGAATTCGCGCGAGGACCGCGGCCAGGGCTCCGGGAGCAAAAAAAAAAAAAAAACAGCCGGTTTCGCTTGCACACAGACACAGTGCCAAACTGATCCGCACCCCGGGGATCTAATTAAATGGCAAGGCACGGGGGCGTATGTGAAACGTTTATATATTTCGCCAAGGTATGCAAAACGATGTAGAGTAGCCTAAAACACCCACACAGGATATCCGACTGTATCCCAAAATCTATTGCATAAATACTGCATGTGTGTGTATGGAGCTGGAAATCTCTCCGGTTCTTGGGTTTTGGAACAAACCCACTTGAACCCACATGAAGCTTGTTTGTGAAATTCCGTGGAGGATTGTGAGCTATTTTAAACGGTGTTTCCGATCCGGTTATTTTCGCTAATAAAGCAGTGTTCAACGTTTGTGAATTGTAGATTTTTAACAGTTGTTTTTATATTGCCAACAGACTCATAGGTAAGAAAATACAGCAGACGCAGTGCATTTGATTACAATATTTGCATCAACAACTGTCATTGCACAAGCCCACTATAAATACTTTTATCGTAATTTACACTTTTCGTTTTTTAAACAGGCCTACATAAATACAACATAGTTATTTTTTAACAAGTTCAATGCAATTTTTAATTCAAATTACAGTAAGCTAAATCATAGGCTAATTTTACCAACCAGCCGTCTTACAACCCGCATTCAGCTGTATCTGGCTAGCTAATGTAAAATTAATTAAATAAATCACTCAGTAGTTATGTTCAAGAATTAAAATGATTTGGAGTGTTGAGATAATCTGATAAAAAAAATCTTGCACAAATTTCTTTAGAATAAAAATTGTCTTTCATTTATTGTTGTTGAGTTGATTGTACGCCTTTAATTATTTATTTGTTTATTTTATATTTTGAAAATGTATGTCACTGTTCTTTGAGGTCATTTAGGCTAAGCTATTCAGGAGGGGGGGGAGAGAGAAAAAATTAATATGTTGGATTTTGGTGTTGAATATGTATCGCAACCTGTTCGGGAAGCCACACAAGGTCAGTGGGACGAACACTGATGTTGGTTTCGCACTGAGGAAATACACTTACAAAGCCATAACCTACATACGTGATAAAAAATTAGGAAAATACGGCACATTTATGAGCATAGCTACTCACAAAGCCTATCTTATCACGAAAATCTGTTTAAATATCAAAAGCATGGAGCAAACAGCCTTGTTATTCTAGAGTAAATCTAGTTATTGCCATCATTCGTTTTTTAAAATCAATAATAATGACGTGTCAGCGCGTGGAGTTTATATATATATATAAACGTCGAAAAAAAACTGTCGATGAATACAAATTATTCAAGAACATTTACTCCCAGGAAAAAAAAATTGATTGTAAATTGTGAGATGCTGCTTTCAATATTCAATCAACAACATTTAGACACTTAAGAGCATTTGGTTCTCGTTTAATTCAAATGATTCAATTTAAAGGTCAATTGCAAATGTGTAGACAAACGTAGCTATTATATAGATGAGCCTCATATAGAAATCATATATCTATGAGCCTCATAAAGAAGGTGCAGGAATAGGGTGTTTGGAAATAAATGGGATGCTGATGTATAGATTTCATAGACCAGGGACCCCACACTCAGCTCACCCAGGGGCCCTCAATATAGAAAAAGCAGGGTTTGTAGCACTTTAAAGTAACTTTCATATACTATTTTAACACATCATTAGCAAACATTTCTTTAAAATGTTTATGAAAATGTCATCAAAAATTCAGAAAAATCTCAAAGGGAGTACCTTTAGACGAATAAAGCGCAGTCTAGTAAATTCTTGGTCTATACAACCATGTATTTATCAAAGAATGATGCATCTCAAAGCTGTGTTCAATCATGTGTAATCAAAAAGAAAATCATTTAAAAAGTTATTTTATTTAAATACAAATAATATATATTTTCCATTTACAATGACAGTTTTCTTGTAAACAAAAGTGGCAGATACTGTTTACTAGGCAATCACCCCTTTTTCTGGCCGGTGAGTTTCTCTGTGTGTATGCAGAGACATGATTTCTCATAATCTGTGCGCTTCAGTCACAGCATGTATTCTGAGGCTACGATCTTGTTGGAGCTATAATACTAAAATGTCTATTTATCTGTAAAACCTTTGTCATTTTATAAAATTGGTTGTGAGTGTGTTACATGCAGCCAGAATATGACACTTTCCCCATGTCAATAAAGATTACATTGTGTTTATGCTAATGAACGCAAGGGGAAATAAGTAAAACAACTTTCTACAGATGTTTGCAATTTTCCAAATGTAACTATAAAATACATTAGCTATTGGGAACAAACAAGAAAATCCAATTTCCTGTAATAAATTCATGAATTAAAAAAAAGAAAATTAACAATAAATGGAGAGATTATCATTTCATACGCATTTCTACATTTCAAATAATTTCATATCAGTCAATACCCTCTCCCACTGATTGATAAATAAACGGACCAGCTAGTATTTTCACAATTACTAAATCAGCACTTCCAATACGCTGTCAGACCTTCCACTGGTGCAAAATAAACATTTAAATGGAATGAAAATAATCATATCCAAAAAAATGTAAAATCTACCCTTAATTTTAAGCCCTGTTGCCATCCCTCCACGCACAAAAACAAAACAAGAAAAACTTACAGAAATAAACACTGCCCCTCAATTATTCCCATTACTCATATTGGTGTTTTTGCATCACAAAGCATTTGCAATATTTGTGGCCACTTAAAATTCTATACATTGAATAAGGCATTCATATTTGATGAGTGGAATGTAAAACAATTATATATTTAAAATCAAGCTAAACTATCTATAATTGACGGATACAGATCCATGGGATACCAAAAGTCCTAAGTCGTGAAGTCATTCAATCATTTCTTTTTGGTTTAAATTCCACCCAACTGTCTTTCACTGCACTTATGACCAAAAGATTAATGGGAAAAGACCTGTACTTGTGAACATTCATGATAGAAATATAGGCTCTTTGTAACAACTGCAGTCTGCAACAGTGGGGAATTTCAGTTTCCTGTTCAAAAAGTCAGTGGGATAAATATATAAGGGGGAAAAACAATTCACATTTCAATATTCAAAAACTTGAATTTTGGGGTTTAAAAGAAATTAGGCCATGTTAATACACAGTGGCATGAAATCAGTCTAATATCTACCTGCTTATTTGTGAAACAGCGGGACAATAGTTCTAGGTAAAGCAACATTAAAAGTTAAATCAGGACTAAACAGTAGACCTGGCTGTGGAATGTCTGCAGTCATTTTTGTGAGGCTGAGACAACCTGCGCTTGTGACGAGAAGCTGGAAGTAGTTAAGATAGGTGAGATTTATAAATGTACTGAATTTCCACACTTCATGACAATGGAGAACAATTTGAGATGCAACCCACAGCAGTGCGGCCCCTTCCCCCATAATTCCCGCTCAACAGCTCTGAGCGCACCATGCCCTTGTGCTCACTCCAGATTACACTTCACACAGCCTCGTAAAAGTGGAAACACCTGGTAAATTTGATATCTAATAAACTACGAAATGATAAGGTAGAAAACACCCTTGAAGCATAAACGGTGACATTGAAAAATGACAGTCATGAGGTGTGTGATTTTTCAGCTGTACTCCGGTTTTTATTTTTTCCGACGCATTGGTTGGTCAGACATCTTTTTCGTCAAGTGGAGAGGAATCTGAAACACAGCTGGACCCCACAAATAACCACTGTGACAGCCCACCGATAACGACTGGATGAACGCAGGGAAAGATAACCAACAGTTCCTTAAGTCTTATTTTGATTGGCGAAATAAACGGTTCAGACAGATTTGTGATTCATGAGTGTTTTAAACAGGAAGATGGGGCGTCAACGTCCTTGTCTCCTGTTTGCCTCCGGTGTGTGGCGGCCCAGAAGACGGCAATGGTCTGGGGCTATGTGAGTATGTGGGAGCGTGTGTGTGTGTGTGTGTGTGTGTGTGTGCGTGTGTGTGTGTGCGTGTGTGCGCATGAGTGGGCACATGGGTGTATGAGCTGTGCTCAAGTTTGCATGAAATGACTGGTTTAGTCGTTGTCTTCTTCGTCTTCCTCAGACTCCTCAATGCCATCACTGTCCTCTGGGTCATCCTCCTCTTCCTCAGTTTCTGGGATATCCCACTGTGGGTGGTTATCCAACATGGCCTTCGCCTCGTGAACCTCCAGCTAAAACGAAACACAATTAAACAACAAAGATTTTGGTAAATAAATTAACATATTGATAAACTGGAGTAATGGCTGCAGAAAATTCAGCTTTGCCACCATACAATTACATTAAAAATATATTCAAATAGAAAACAGTTATTAAATTGTAATATTTAAGATAATTCTTTTAAAATATATATATTATTCAATCTTACCGACTCTAGTGTGTGTGTATATATTTTTGCATAAAATACTTTGTCAAATATTTAACAACTAAGGAAGAGCATTTCTAAAGAAGAGAGAATGAAGGGAAAAAGAAAAAAAAAACACTGACCTTGAGTGGCTTGACCTGATCTAATCCCATGAATGAATCTGATCTGAGAATCACGGAATATTGATAGTTTCCGGTTTTGGATGGAGCTGGGAATTTCAGTTCAACCTGAGGCAAACAGGAAGTTTACATGATCATTGGTCACTTTACACAACTCAGCAAAATCTAATACAGAGGAGTAATTGGGAGATGTAGGGTGATTTATGACCCTTTTGTTTACATCCTTGCATTCTCATGCTCCTCAAAGAGAGGAAGCACTCACTATGTCAGACAGAATTATGACAGGCATCTGGCTGTCCTGTAGCCAGACAGAGACTGCAGTATGGAGGTTGCCTGGCAACAGGCTATGGGGAAAACTGCTGTGCAGGAGACTCTGCAGCTAGCGCCATTCAGCCAGTCACACACACACATAGTAAAACACTCACTCATTCTATTATTCTTCCATTTTATTATATTATAATGATAGCACACCATATTGCAATTATTTTAGTGATTTGTTTTTGCCATTATGTATTCCAGTTCTGAATGCCTGGGTTTTCCTATTATAAGACTTGCAAAAAAAAAAAAAAAAAAAAACGAATTAGCTGACTGAAAATCTTGCTTCGCTCCAAATGGAAGTGCACAATCCTAGAATGACACAACCTTCTGCCACAATTATGAACCAATTAGAACAATAAAGAGATTTTTGGGTTCCCACTTTCATTAACAACTTTCCATGACCAGTCAATTATGATTAGTGGAAAAGGATTTTTAAAAATCTTTCTGATTCAGAATAATTCGCTAATGAACATTTTGTGTACCATTCACTTCAGGTTATTATAGTTAACTAAAACTAAAAGTATTGAAAACATCTTGGTTAATTGAAATATCTAAATATTAGATGAAAAACTAAACACTCAATATCATGTCAATCTTGAGTACCTATAGAGTAGAATTGCATCCTTATCTCCGAAAAGTCTTTAGTTTTATTATATTTATAAAAGAAAGATACGCTGTACCAAGTCTTTCCGAATAAAACCGAGCGGCTGGAGGCGTATCGTGTGGGCGGAGCTAAAGAATCATGAGTGCGCGCAGCTATTGCGTTGAGAGCGTCTAAAAGCTGTGAAAAACGTTGTCCTAAATAAGCGATGGCTATCAATCAGATTCAGCCATACATATATGATCCAGAATCAGATCCGGAGGCTGAAACTGAACAGGAGCAGCAGCAACAACGACTACAGCAGGACGTCTCTATGTGGTATGTACTGTAACTATATTTGCTTAGCGGCTTGTCATTCACGAGTTTTACTACATTTGTGTGTGTTTACTCATATGGTTTATGAGGACATGATTTGGTTTATGGACTATTGTATGCGATTTAACATTAACAGTAGCAAGCGGAATGGTTTTGCACGTCAGACTAGTGCGGGTTTACATAGAAAAAACAATGGAATAGTAGCGCATTTGAATGAAGAAGCATGCTTTGTGTGAACGGCCCCCCTAGGTTTAAAATGAAAAAAATAATTTAGTTCAACATATTTTCCCACTCTTTGTGTATTGTTGTTTAGGGTGGTTTTACAATAAACAAACAGACACCTATAGTGGTCAGCTAAACAAATGTATTTAAACACACACCATACATCGCATGTTCAAAACTACACATGATCATGTTGTTTACTTGAGGTGCACTTACGTGACGATAGCTAACACAAAGACATTTTAAGCAGTTTTACTCACCGCCTGCGGTTACAACGCACGACCGTGAACCATTAACGTTGGGATTGCTCAATATTTCAGCATTAGACGAGATACAAATCCGGAGTTGAACTGGGCCTTGTTTATAAAAACAATAATCGCCGAAATGCAGGTAACAAACAAAAACACTTGCACAACTCCGTTGCTGCTCTGGAAAAACAAACTCCATCCACTGTCCCATTAACGCTAGGTTCTTTGGGAAGTTGTTCAGGGTTGTCTTGCCCTGACAACCAAAAACACTTCTTTGGTGACATTGTTGATTTCGTGAAGTCCTGTGAATTCTGTGCAGCCGGCTTCCCTAAAGCAGAGCAAAGCGCGTTAATGGGCGTGCATTTGCTCTCTCGCTCTGGTCGCGCGCGCGCGCCCTTCTGGGAGAAGAGCCCGTACGGCCCGTACAAGGACATTCCGCCCTTGTTCACGCAGACCCATACTCGGAAAAAAAAACTTTCCGAAACTTGTGAGAAACCGGAAGGTGTATTTTTGCCACAGAAATACTCCATCAAATGTCCAACTTATTTTTTGAAACTTGAAACTTTCCATGTTTAGCATGGGAATCCAAGTCTTTAACAGTGTAAAAAGCTCAGTATGCATGAAACAGGATTTCACCCCCCCCCCCCCCCCCTTTAAAATAATTATAATATATTAATTAATAATTAAAATAATACATTTACCCTGGACCACAAAACCAGTCATAAGGGTACATTTTTTTAAATTGAGATTTATACATCTAAAAGCTGAATAAATAAGCTTTTTTCAATTGATGTATGGTTTCCAATTTTTTTTTTAAATTAACAAAATATCTTCATGGAACATGATCTTTACTTAATGATTTTTGGCATAAAATAAATAGATAATTTTGACCCATACAATGTATTGTTGATATATATATATCACCATGACTTGCAAGCACATTTTACTTCACACAACCTCTACACAAGAGGAATATCTAGCCGATAAATATATTTTAGAGCAAATTTTCCACAAACTTCCATGACTAAGAATTCAAGACACTTCCAGGCACAGAAAACCTGTATATACTAAAAATTCCATGACTGTCAAAACAGGAACAGTATCATCCTTTCCAAAAAAAAAAAAAAAAAAAAAAAAAAAAAAGAAGTGTGGCCTCACCTCCTCTGTGTCTTTGAGTGTGCACACATGATTGGGCATAGACACCAGTGTCTGCTCCTTCCTATCTGCGATGTAGAGCCACCACCACTCCTGTTTCTCCTCAGGGAAGTACAGGCTGTAGACAGGGTGTGTGACCTTAGACTTGGTCTCCAATAGTGCCCTTTCACGACGCTGAATGCTCTGTTGTAGGGCCTCCCATTCCTATAGAAAAGATGTGCTGGTTATGGAAAGCTGCACTGCAGTAACTACCATAAGCAGTCACTCATCCAAGGGATACAACACACACCTCCTCATCATCGCCGGCAATCTCGTCTAACTCAGTGTCACTCTGCTTGTCACTCTCCTCATCTCTCTCGCTGGGGGAGTCCTTATTTCCCTCAGCTTCGTCGGATTCACTGCCTTTATCAGAGAGATCGTCCTCTTCCTCTTTTGATGCAACAACTTCCTGTGAATGAAAACATGAAAATATGCAATAGGATGAAATATTTGTTTTTTCTGTTAATAATAAATCACAGAAAATGTGCATCACAGTAAAACTGACTAAAATGAATGAATAAGACACATATATACACTACCATTCAAAAGTTTGGGTCTGGCAAGATTTTTTTTAAAGAAGTCTCTTATGCTCACCAAGGCTGCATTTATTTGATTAAAAAGAATACAGTAAAAGCAGTGATGTAGTGAAATATTCTTAGAATTAAGGGGAAAAGTTTTTATTTTATTATTTTAAAATGTATTTTTTTCCTGTGATGGCAAAGCTGAATTTTCAGCATCATTACTCCAGTCTTCAGTGTCACATGATCCTTCAGAAATCATTCTAATATGCCGACTTTATGCTCCAGAAACATTTCTTATTATCAATGTTGAAAACAGTTTTTCAGGATACTTTGATGACTGGAAAGTTAAAGAACAGCATTTATTTAAATTAGAAATATTTTGTAACATTATATGCATCAATTTAAAGCATCCTTGATTAATAAAAGTATTAATTTCTTACTGATTAAACTTACTGACCTTAATCTTTTGAACAAGCGTGTATGTTGACTAAAACTGAAGGTCATTTTCATCAAAAGCCAAAAACTGTAAAAATGTACCACTGAAAATATACAAAGTTCTAGGTTACTTACATTTCCTGCCACGTTGCCATTGGCCTGTTTGGCCTTGTCTACCTTTGCTTGCTGTTGGTTGACTGGTTTCTTCTTAGTCAGTTTCTTCTTTTTGGACTTGGCAGCTTTTTTAGCTCCTTTATTCTTATTTTGCCAAACTTTTGTTTTGTTTTTGGCATCACCTTGCTGCAAAATGACAAAATAATCCTTTTAAAACATTCAGACATAATAATGAGCAAAGAGCAAGATGTAAATATGCATTTTTAATTTTAATTAATTAATTTTTGATTAATGTGTAGCTTAAAAGCATTACTACCTCCTCTGTATTAGCTTCCTCCGTAGGTAGAGGTGCGTCATCCTCTTTCTCGAACATCTCCTAAACACAAATACAAATTTAGTACAATGTTGTTGTGAGTAAAGAATTCAAATAATAAAGCACAAATCATCCACCAAATCCATCAGTTCTGGTGTACCTCAAGGTTCTGTCTTGGGCCGTCTACTTTTCACTATTTATATGTTACCAATTGGACAAATAATCAAACGTTATGAGTTTAACTTCCACTGTTATGCTGATGATATTCAGATTTATTTTAGCACACCTTCCACCTCAGTATATCCTCCGCCTACATGAACAACTTGCGTCAAGGAACTCAAGCTTTGGCTAGAGGCTAATTACCTTAAATTTAACTCAGGTAAGTTAAACCCAGTTATAATGATCGGCTCTAAATCTGTTGTGTCTAAATTATCCGATCAACTGATAGATTTGGATGGTGACTTAATGCCCTCTACAACTGCTCGAAATCTTGGTGTTCTCATTGATTCCACTCTTTCAATTAATGATCACATTGGTAAAGTGGTAAAGACAGCTTTTTACCACCTATGCAATATCTCCCGTATACGATTCTCTTAGTCAGCAGGATGCTGAAACTGTTATACATGTCTGTGTCACATCTCAACTAGATTACTGTAACTCATTTTTTTTACGGCCTTTCAGCCAAAAATATCAAACGATTACAATATGTTCAAAACTCTGCAGCCCGCTTGATCACTCACACAAGAAAGAATGACCACATTACTCCAATCCTCTATTAGTGCTGGGCGGTATGACCAAAAATTTAAAAATCACAGTATTTTTCCAAATTATACCAGTTTCACTGTATTTTTTCCTCATGCATGACTGGGTGTTAACCACATTTTCTACTGATTGAGAGAGGAAATACTGCAGTAGACCGACTTAGAATGCCTTATTTTACTGTCATTATGAGTGAATATTGTAGAAAAATTCCACACTGGAATTAATACAGGTTTGCAAAGCCCCACAAAATGATGCTGTGGGGAGACAGCAACCAATAAAACACAACACCTGCAAATTACAGGTCTGCAAAAAAATGACAGGTCTCAAATTAGACACATGAATATTAAAATATGACCACGGAGAGAAAAAAAAAAGTGTTGAAGGCACCTTATGCATTTTAAAAATCTAACCCTATATAACAACAAACTGCCAAAACGAGGGAGAAACACGGAAGAACATTTAAGAGCACTATAGTCTCTGAACAAACGACACACGTCAGTTTAACACTGAAAGTATAAAGGCATAGTTACTTTTTAGCCCATTCTTCTTTGAATTTTCGGTCTACATTATTGTCGTCTGTGTATCAGAATAATCCATTGTGTCATCGTGTTCATGATCAGCGACCGGCTGTATCAGTGTCCTTATTTGCACATATTTCATTTAAAGACGACGTGATTAAATATGTGCGCATACACGGTGCTGGTTCATGTTTAGAGCACTAGAGTATATGAAATAGGTCCATAACTTGAAATGCACTCGCTCCAGTCTGTATCTGATCTATATGATCTATGTGGTCAGTGTTTTTAAACTCATCGTGGCGCTCCATGCAGAAACCGCTCTCTTGCTCGCGCCGCGTGTTGTTTCAATTCTCCGCTGTCCTGTAATTCGATCTCAGCTGTGCCCTCACTACAGTGCAATAGTGAAACGTGACCCCTCTCAAACAGTGTCGCGCTGCGCTGCCTTCCGAACGTTGTTTAAGTGGCATTGCGGTATAATAAAAATTCATATCATTATAAAAATAAAAACCGGTATTCGGTATGAACCGGTATACCGCCCAGCACTATCCTCCATCACTATCCTCCATTGGCCTCCGGTTTCTTTGCGTATAAACTTCAAGATTCTAATTCTCACATACAAAGCTCTCCACAATCTTGGTCCTACATATTTATCTGACTTACTTCAGCCTTATGCTCCTGTTCGCTCCTTACGAACATCTAATGCGGGATTGTCACCGCTAAATTTAGTCTAGCGTGACTATGGTTTGTGGCTCCCAGGTTGTGGAATGCTCTTCCTCAAGACATCCGCCAAGCATCCTCCCTGCTCTCCTTCAAAAACACACTTTTTCTCTGCCTAATACTCTTTAGCTCTTGGTCTGTATCTCTAACCTAACTTTGTAAGCGACCTCTGTTGTACATTTCCTTGGTATGTGTATTGTGCTTTGATGTTGATGTTTATTTGTTTCTGTTCCTTTAAATCATCTTTGTAAAGAGACCTTGGGTGTTGGAAAGGCGCTATAAATAAAAAATATTATTATTAGTAAAAAATAAAAATTTTTTTTGGTAATAGATATGATAGTCTATTGTAATGATAGTCATTGCTAAAATGAATTTAACCAAAAAAAAAACAAGCTCAGCATTGACCTCTTGTGGATGCCTGCTGCAACTGCAAGGTGTGCCATTCCATGACCATAATCAACACGCGTAATACATACAGAACACACTAATCAACTACTATAGATAAGTAGCACTACCCCTTGAAGTAAACATCTGGATGAGAAATGGTTGAGATATTCTCGTAAATGTACTACTTACAGACATTCTCTTCCTTGTCAGGGTAACCGTAACTGTGACAATGGATCCTGCTGTGATGTTATTGCTATCTTCATCGTCCAACACTGTGGAGTGATGAAACATACACAGAGTTCAAGTATTTAAATCACATGTAATGTTTTGTTTTTGAACGTATGCGTGTACCAACACTGATTAAACCCACCTTGAAGTTTGGTTTCCATGTTGATGTATGGGAAGCTCCCGAGAACCGCCATGACCTCATCATACTTCTCCTCCCCAAGGAATCTCAGCATGTTTCTCCTGTCAGAGTCCTTTAGACTGACTAGATCCTGCAACGTCCGCACCTTATACTAAGAATGAGAAAGAGAAACCATATTTAGAAATTTGGAAAGCATAATTTTTGCATATTAACCATAGTTTAAGTGGGGTACGTAACTATGGTTTGAATTAAACTTGTTATGAAGCAGAGCAGCCTACACAACTTAGAAAGTGCAAGTATAACTGATGTAGCAGATTCCTTCACACCCCTAACTATTATTATGCATGGATTTACAAAATAAAATGCCACAGTTTTTATAGTTACAGTATACTATAGTAAAACAACAAAATTGCCCTACCAGATCCTTTTATGTGCTGTAACGCCTTTGAGAAAGATGTACCTTTTTAGAGATACAGTATCGGAGGTGCTCCTCTTCAAAATGGGGCAACTGCAGCAGAGGAGACTTGGCCTCCTGCAGTCCTTGAACCACCATCTGAGACAGCTTCATGCAGTTCTCTATGGACGTCAGCCTGGGAGCCCGAAGGCCTATAAGATCAAACACAAGCAAATACTCAAGTATAATACTTTATATACACTAGCGTTCAAAAGTTCAGTTTCTTATGCTCACCAAGACTGCATTTATTTGATTAAAATACAGTAAAAACAGTAATATTGTGAAAAAGTATTACAAATTAAATAATTATTTTCTGTTTTTCTGACTCGTTTTATTATATTTTAAATTTTAATTTATTCCTGTGATGGCAAAGCTGAATTTTCAGCAGCCATTACTCCAGTCTTCAATGTCACATGATCCTTTAGAAATCATTCTAACATGTATTATTATCAATGTTGAAGCAGTTGTGCTGCTTAATATTTTTTTGTGGAATCCATGATAACTTTACCTTTCAGGGCTCTTTAACTAATAGAAAGTTCAAAACAATGCATTTAATATTTTCATGTAATTTTCAAATTAATTTAATGCAATCTTGTTTAATAAAAGTATTAATTTCTTTCAAATAAAAAAATCATACTGAAGCCAAACTTTTCAACTGTAGTGTATATATTAATGAAAAAATTGAGCCTTAGTCCATCGTTCCATATTTGAAAACATTGTTTTCAAGTTACCTCCTCTACTGGTTGCCATCATAGTGAGTTGACAGCCAACATTGATCATTTCCTGTAGTAAAGCAGGGCACTTCTTCACCACAAACCTTTGATCTGCAGAAGATACAAAACTGCCAATTAATTCACATTAAAAGGTATAGTTCACCCGAAAAAGAAAATTATCCCATAATTTACTCACCCTTAAGCTATACTAGGTGTGTGAGACATTCTTCTTTCAGCCGAATACAATCAGAGTTATATTTAAAAAATGTCCTGGCTAATCCAAGCATTATAAAATGGCAGTGAATGGGAGCCCAAAATTTGAAGCCCAAAAAAGTGCATCCATCCATTATAAAAGTAATCCAATTGGCTTCAGGAGGTTAAAAAGGGCCTTCTGAAGTGAATCGATGGGTTTTTATAAGAAAAATATCCATATTTAAAACTACGTCTGATGTCATACGTCGCGCCAGTTACGCTTTTTTCCTAAGTTGAATACAGAAGGCGGTCTGGCGGATAGATATTTTACTTTATAACGTGTTAAATATGGATAATTTTCTTACACAAACCCATCAATTCACTTCAGAAGGCTTTTATTAACCCACCAGAGCCGTGTGGATTACTTTTATAATGGATGGATGCACTTTTTTGGGCTGCCATTCACTGCCATTATAAAGCTTGGAAGAGCCAGGACATTTTTAATATAACTCCGATTGTATTTGCCTGAAAGTAGAATGTCATTATTAATAATAACAATAATAATAATAATAATAATTTGTTACATTTATTCAGCGCTTTTGTGGGTACTCAAAGCGCTTTACATATAAAAGGGGGGAATCTCCTCAACCACCACCAATGTGCAGCATCCACCTGGATGATGCAACAGCGGCCATATTGCGCCAGAACGCCCACCACACACCAGCTGATTGGTGGAGAGGAGACAGAGTGATGAAGCCAATCAGTATATGGGGATTATTAGGAGGCAATGATGGACAGAGGCCAATGGGCAAATTTGGCCAGGATGCCGGGGTCACTTTTTTATGACCACAGAGAGTCAGGACCTCGGTTTAACGTCCCTCATCCGAAGGACGGTGCTCTTTGACAGTATAGTGTCCCCATCGCTATACTAGGGCGTTAGGACCCACACAGACCACAGGGTGAGCACCCCTTGCTGGCCTCACTAACACCTCTTCCAGCAGCAACCTGGTTTTCCCAGGAGGTCTCCCATCCAGGTACTGACCAGGCTCAGCCCTGCTTAGCTTCAGTAGGAAACCAGTCTTGGGTTGCAGGGTAATATGGCTGCTGGTCATATACACCTAGGATGGCTTGAGGGTGAGTAAATCATGGGGTAATAATTTTAAATTTTAATAACTATCCCTTTAATAACTCTAAATTTTTTGCAATGATAATTCAACATGAATACAGCTCAGGTAGCTAAACTAGTAGAGCATGGCAATAGCATTAGCATAAACAAGGTTATGGGTTTGATTCCCAAGGAGAGCACATACTTGCAATGTATAGCTTGAATGCTTTTGGATAAAACTGTCTGTCAAATGCATAAATGTAATGAATTGTATTAGACAGGTAGTTGTGGTATTATTTTAAAGAAATAAATGTTGACACTTGAGAGGTGTGCGTGAATGCTTACCCTCCTCTATGTTCTCAGAAACATCCATCCTGGCAAGGTGTGTAAGTAATAAGACTCGAGCCTTCAGGCTGTAGGGATAGCAGAACGGAGGCTCCTTCTTCTTAACATTAATGTTCCCCAGCTCCCGAATCAACTGCAAAAAGGAACAAACACCCAGCATTATATTCACGATAAGAAATTTGGTAACATTATTTTAAGGTGATGTAGTTACAAGTACTTAATATAGTAATAACAGTAAATTATGCATAATTACAAGTAACTAACTCTAAATCAAACTCTAACTGTAACTCTATAGTAAGTGAATGCAGTTAATTAATATTACTCAGTACTTATTTGAGTAATTACAATTTAACCATTTAACCTTAAAATAAAGTGTAACCAGAAATTGTAATCATTACCCATGAGCCGTATTTTTAAGCACTCTTAAATCTTTGGCACAAAATGCATTTAAATGTTTAAACATTTTACCTGGGGAACTTCTATGTTGTCTGTTGGTCTTATAATGGCCTCTTTGTTACTACGAGGATCAAACTCAAATGCTGCTGTCAAGACCATCCCCAATCCTGTCAAACAGAGGAGAGACTCAGTCTGAGGACCCTAACGAATTCACGAAAGGATGTCATAAAGTTCTTAATGGGTGACCTTGCGTCCTTCTAGGTGTACACTTACGTTTCATGTTCATTGTAGGCGTTTTGTACATAAAGTGCATAAAAAGCTGAGTTGTGTTGATCAGGATCTGATCACCACTGTAGCGGATGGAACGGTACCACCATGTGCCCTAAAAACAAATGCACACGTTACTATAGGGTTTATCAGTACATTAATTAATGGAAATCAATAAATGGGTTTTAGTGCAGTTTCCAAAATGCAGGCCAGGGTCAGTAGTGTTTTTTCTTTCTTTTTAAATGAATTGCTCTCTTTTATTCCACAAGGATGCATTAAATTCTATTACAGGTGCTATTCTTTTGAACTTTCTATTCATCAAAGAATCCTAAAAAAATACACTATATTGCCAAAAGACTTTACATGCACATCTTTAATCCATAGGGTTTAATATGGAGTTGGCCCGCCCAGCTATAACAGCTTTAACTCTTTTGGGAAGGCTTTCCACAAGGTTTAGGAGTGTGTTTATGGGGATTTTTGACCAATCTTCTAGCATGCGCTGACCCCGCTCTGTGATTTTACGTGGCCTACCACTTCATCGCTGAGTTGCTGTTGTTCCCAATTGCCTCCACTTTGTTATAATACCACTAACAGCTGACCGTGGAATATCTAGTAGTGAGAAAATTTTACGAACGTGGCAACCTATCACGGTACAACGCTTGAATTCACTGAGCTCCTGAGAGCGACCCATTCTTTCACAAATGTTTGTAGCAGCAGTCTGCATGCCTAGGTGCTTGATTTTACACACCTGTGGCCATGGAAGGGATTGAAACACCTTAATTCAATGATTTGGAGGGGTGTCCCAATACTTTGGCAATATAGTGTATATATTAAGCAGCACAACTGTTTTCAACATTGATAATAAGAAATGTTTCTTGAGCACCAAATTAGACATTAGAATGATTTCTGAAGGATCATGTGACACTGAAGACTGTAGTAATAACTGCTGAAATCATCAGCTGTCACCACAGGAATAAAATAAATCCTAAAATATATTAAAACAGCAAACACTTATTTTAAATTGTAATATTTCACAATATCAAAATTTTTACTGTATTTTTGATCAAATACATGCAGCCCTGGTGAGCATAACAGACTTCTTTCAATCACATTCTAACTTTGAACAGTAGTGTACATGTTTTCTCTTAAATCTAAAGTTATTGATTGCCACTAGAAGACTAGCTTACCACAACCACAGGAAGTATGACCATAAAAGCCAACCCATAGACCAGCAGCACCTGTAAAAGGCACAAGCAAACAGGTTGCCAGTTATTGCACTTTTGGGGCATTTATCAAATTTTTTGTTGACACTTAATTGACAAACGGAGAAAGAAAAAAAAATTGTATGTGAACTTACCAGCATGGAATTTTTCTGGTCAACAATCCATGCAGGAAGAGCAATTCCAAAACTCGTCACTGATTGAGAGTGAAATTTTCTTTTAGCATAGGTAACACTAAATGATCAATCAAGAAGTTAACAAGTTAAAGAAATCATCACCTCTTGGGCCATCAGGGTTGCCATATGTCTCCCAGTTTTTCCGTGATTCCTCATTAGTCAAACTGTGTGAAAGTATGAGTGTGGAAAACAATTTAAAAAACCCTGATGATTACATACCGTGCCATATTGACAAGTAATAGAAAGGTGCACCGTGGGTATTTCAAGAAGATTAAGCATTTAATTCTGGCACAGTGGATGACATTTTTATGAACAGCTTTTATGAATTGTATTGTGCTGCACCTATAACAACACACTGCAATACCAACACCAACTCGCACAGAAAAATGAGTTGCAACAGCCATAAATAACATGACATTAAATTTAAAAGGCAACTATGAATAAAAAGGGCGGCGGCAGCAGTCTTACGCTGAGTAAGCTTTAGCAAGCTTCATGAACATGGCCTCATCTCCACCTTTATCAGGATGGTGTTTTAGAGACAGAACTCTGTACTGCTTCTTAATCTCAGCAACAGATGCCCCCTAAAAAGAAACATAATGGATCTATTAATCTAGAGAAGAAGCATTTTAGAGATTAAAATGACAGAACAAGATTAACAAGAGAAAAAGCAAGAATGTTGTCCTTACTGCGTCCAAGTTAAGGACCTCATAGGGGTTATACTCCTGGTACTCTCGATCTAATTTAGACACCTTATAGGCCAGGAAAAGAAATACTGCCCACCCAAACAACAGGGCTGCTTTTCTAAAATGACATAGAACAAAAAAATTTGAATTTTAGTTTGTAAACAAAATTTACAATTAAATAGACAGTAGCGGCTGTATATGTAATGGTGACTAAATAGCCAAAAGAGCAGATTTAAACCATTAAAGATGGGATGTTTCTGAATACTACACGCATCTGATGCAAGCTTTGTGCTTTAAATAGTTGGTGCAGAGTTGACAAGTGTCTGAGGTCATTGTTTTGCTGAAGAATTAATAATTTGATAAATGTTGACAACTGTGTGAGGTGCCACAGAAATATACAAGACGACAGTAAATTTGAATCCGGCCATTACAATCAAATTGATCTAAATCGCTTTCTGAAAATTCAGAAATAAAATCAAATAGTGTGATATCAATATACTAATACTTACAAGTTACACCACCATGAAATAACTGCTGACCTATTGGTGATTCATAATAATAAATAATGTTTTATAGTACAAAGCACTTAATATACATAATATATAATACAATATATGTTTTATATCCTTTAATATACTTCTGCATAAAGAGCTAATTAATTTTTTGCATTTTGCATCATCCAGACGCTGTTGTCCAAATGCAAATGTTCCCCAGTACACACTATATACAAACTACTGCAATAATAAAAACCTATGCATGTTAAAAACTAAAGGCTTACAAACTGCAAAAAAGACAGCAAAATTCCCCTAAAACACACCAATTACACAATTACACACAAACATAATCACTTACTTAAGTGTTGGAACAATGCTCTGCTGTGATTTCATAAGCCGAAGGCGATACCACAGACATCTTCCATGAACTCTTCGTAAACTCTTCAACCGCAATTGCTCTGTGAATTAATTTACGCAACAGACAAGAATGAGAATAAAAAATACACAATTGTGCAATATAATTCTCACTCACCATGCAAACAAACATACAGCCCATACCAAAACAGTACTTTGCCAATGTACACTGATAGCTTTTAACAGCGGATGTTATTGAAAACACGTTTATCCCTCACAGGCTCGCTTTCATACCTGTCATGACGCTGCCCTGAATAAGGTCTATTACAAACTTATGGCATTTGATATTTTTATCTGAATGTGACCCATTGTGCCCCTCTTAGATTGAAAGCCAGATTACAAAAGCTGCTGAAAGTGTGCCAAAATATTGTTATATAACAGAAATGAACAAGAGACAATGATGTTTGTGCAATAAAACCACCTTTACTAATATCTAGACAGAGGGTTTTATATGCGCACACACAAAAAATTAAGCTGTGGTGTTTTCAGCCTGGTAGAAAATTACTGAGCATTAATGTGCTGTAAAAACCAAGAAACTAATTAACCTTTTCTTGAATATTACTTATGTGTTACACACTGCATACTTGTTTGCACAGCTGAACATTTGCACTGTTTATACTTTTATACTGTTAAATACGAATACATATTTATTTACATTTTGTATTTCATTGTAAGCATTTAATTGTAAATTTGTAACTTTTAACTCTGTTTATTTCTGTATTTTCTTCCATGTAGCCTGCAGAAACAACATTTATTGTTGTTCATTTTATCAACTTTGTCTCGACTTAATAGCATGTCTACTTTTAAACAGCATGTACATGAAAGATGCAGTAAATTAAAGATTACAATTCACAAGAAGGTGAATATACATTTCATAACACATGCTGAAAAATTTGTGGGAGTGGTACTGAATGCCATGCAGAGGGAAAAGACAAAATAATATATTATATGATCAGACTATCGATTGAAGCAATGTGTTTGCCAACGTAAACAAACAAGGACATAAGAAAACAAGCCAATTAAACGGATGACCACTACATTAACGTAAGTAGCTTGTGCGTGATGGTAGCAAAGCTCAAGTAAATATTAAACCTGCAAAGCCTTATGTATAAATATCTGCATTATAATCAATTACTGACACTTCCAATATACTGTAAATATCCCACCTAGTCTAGTTGATTTGAATAAGGGTCAGCTGCTAATACCACACATTAACAATCTAGCGAGCCCTTGGTGTCATTATTACTGGGTTTACTTTTGGCATTCGTTTTATTAAATACTGCAATGCCAACAAATACTCAATCTGGTTATCAAGGCTGATCAGCAAGCGACAGGCAACTGGTTAGCTGGTATTGCATTAGCATATGGGGCCTTACCCGCATTCTGATCCCGGGGCCAGAGGTAATAGGTGGCTGGGATGACTATTAGTCCCACAAATGACGTGAGGAAATAGAAAAATGTGTTGCCACTATCGTCGTACTGAAACTGTTGTCCAGCCATTTCGCAGCGGCACTAAACCCCGATTTTGTCTGCCGCCTTGCCGCCGTATCAGTCGCTCCACTGTAGGACTAGACACATATGCGGGAGAGAGAAGCCAGCGTCCACGCACTTTCTGCCACGATAGCGAATGTTTTCAAAATTAAAGTCCCCCGTTGTTCGTATTATTTTTATTAAGACTTTGTCCGCCTAAGTTGATAATGTAAAAAATCGGTAGGTATTTTTAAAAACGTATTTTATGTTACAGTACTGCGCTTACGTTGTTTGTAGTATACAGGACGAATATATTTCTACGCTCAACACGACACTTTTTGTGTCGCATTTATTGTGGCGTGTTAATAACGCCTCGCCGCTTGCTGTCGTAGTTCTGAAATACGAAAAACCTGTGCGCCGTTTTTAAGTAGCTGTGTAACTTACGTGTTCTACGCGTGCGCGTTTTAGTAGTACGTGTTTTACACTATTTGTTTTTAGGTGTTTTTTCTTCAGTTCTTCACGCTGTCATTTTGTAATTTGAACGCCAATACAAAAGCAAGGTTTTCAAATTTTTTCAGACCTAGGGACCCCTCACACAGGCTTTCAGCTAACCCAAGGACCCCAATATACATATATAATTTTACATTTAATTATTTATTATTAATAACTATCAAAATACATTCCATAATGTTAAATAGATCATTAATACATGCATAGAATACATTTAAATTAACCAAAGAATGATTTTAAATCATTTTCAGATGAAAACTTTAGCTCCTTAATAGAGAATGTGGTTTCATTAGACAAACACTTGACTTTTTTATTCAGTATATGTATTTTTATGACATATCACTCCAACAAACTACTGTGATTTTTTACTTGTTTACACAAAAATCACCTTCAAATTTAAAGTAGGACATTTTATCACCATATTGCATTCATTTTCATATGCAAAAAAAAAAAATCTAATTGTACACGCATTTTCTTTTTTTAGTGGTTCGCCCAAGTAAGGCTGCGATGTCTTGTCTTTTAGATATTCCACCAAGGCTTCCAGAGTGTCCATAAGGTAGTTCATGGAAGGGTTTTTGGGTTATGTCATCTTCCATGCAGTCCACTGGCACATTATATGTTTCTAGGAACATGTTGTATAAAATACAGCACGCTTTCACAGCTAAGCTGGTTCGACGAACGGAATCCTTCTGCAGATGCCGGAGCCTATGAAAACGAGATCTCAGAGTATGCATGGAGCCTTGCACCACTGCAAGAGATGACTGCACTTTCTGGTTATAACATAATTTTTTTTGTCCGACTGTTCCATAATCAGGGAACGGGGTCAGGAAGTGCTCTGAAAGCGGAAAGGTGGAATCACCTATGATGTGCTTGCCATGTAAGAGAGCCACTGGGTCTTCCTGTAATGCCTTACCAATCTCTGTGGCTAACAGTACTCTTGAGTTATGCCAGTTTCTAGGGTGCTCTGCAGACACATAAGTAAAACGACCCTTGTGGTTGCAAAAAGCCATGAGTTTTATAGAGTACAACCCCTCTGCATCTCTATATACCTCTGGATCTGGCACGTCGGTAGGCTTCTCAATAGGAATTAAACAAGTTCCTACTACACAGAGAGTATCTGGTAACCCCACAGTAGATAAGAAGCCCAGTACAGACATTTCTGCTTCCTCTCCCTGAGGCCAGTGAATTTCATTAGCCAAGTTACTTGTAATAAGGGTACAGAATTCATCCAGCTGATCACAAATAAGTGACTCTGTGATGTGGAAGCGGTTTGCCACACTGTGGTAAGACTCTCGGGTAGAAAGAGCCCACAGAGTAGCAAGCACAGCATGCCACACTGTCCATCCCTCTTGCCTAATGGCAGTCAATTTACAGGGTGCCAGCAGCCGTACCAATTCCTACAAACACAAAAAGAAAACAATATGTTTACAAAATACAAATGAGATTAGCAAAAGGTAGGACCAGCATTAACTTCAGTACCTCAGTTTGAGTTGGCGTCAGCTGGAAGTGACTCTTAAACTCACTGATTGTCAAGCTGTGCAGCACGGTTTTGAAAACTTCTCTTTCTTCTTCTCTGACATGTGAAAAAGAATAATTCAATTGAATTCGCATTTATTTGTATAGCGATTTTCACAATGCATATCGTTTCAAAGCAGCTTTACAGAAAATGCATGTTACAACATTACAATTTAGAGTGATCTGTTATCAGAGGTGACTGTCCAAGTTATGGATTTCAGAAATGTACATATACAAATCACAGTTAGCTAACAACATATTAATAAACAATGTATTAATTTAAGGCAGAAACAATGAGCTTACTCAAGTAAAGAATACATGTGGTTAACAAATGATTAATGAATAATGTTGATAATGAGCATTTATCTACCATTTCATTATAAAGATGTCTTTCTTTCATCAAATGCTGTGTGGACCATCTTACCTCTGCGTATTACCACTTGGTTCAGTTTTCAGCTTCATTCTATTGAAATACAGATTAATATCAAAATAATCATTTGCATCATTGCCAGAAATAAAAAGTAGCTTTTGCAGTCCAGCAAATGAAGAGCAACCACGTTTGAAACATTACCAGTTTACCAGTTTTACCAGATTTTTCAACAGGCTGGGCAACAGAATGAATATCCAATAGTCAAACAGCTGCAAGCTATGCTGTGTGTTTACTAAATGAAGCAGCAACCGCTATATAGAATACAGATTTTATTCACCTGACTTCCCGGCGTTTGCGAGTCGCATTTTTCTTGAAAAACATGAAATCTTCAGCATCATAACTGTCTGCTAATAAAAAAGCTATACATGTTCCCAGCGCCATGCTTTCCGCACTTTGTTGCGTTTATTTCAAGTTATTTCAAACACTCGCTAGGGTCTGAAAGTGTGTTTTGAGCTGAAAATTGCTTAAAATGTCTGACATGTTGAGGTTAGCTGGTATCGCCTGACATGAAAACATGGGAAATGAGCAGCGGTGCTGACCGTCTCCTGACTTCCGCTTTTGTTCATGGCCACACTTCAAGCCTGTCCCGCTTTGGACTCAGATATTCGGCGAACCAAACCCCCGAGGAGTCACGGTGAAGCCCCGTAAATGACAGCGGAAACGCGACTGGCCACGAACTAGCACACACGCGGCGACTGATGCTGCAATGTCGCCCTCTTATGGCAAATTCATATATGTGATGGATTTGCCATTGAGAGGTGTTTTCCTTCTTGAATGTGATTCATTTTCTTCAGTGGATATTGCTGCGACTAATTAATCAACTAGCCTGAAAATATCTTAAATCAGCCCAAAATAGTTAACTGGTCTCATCTGGTTTAAGTTGGTCGCCAGCAAGGCCAATTCTGCTAGTTTAGCTTGTTTAAATGCTGGTTTCCGAGAGTGTCCAGCTAAAACCAATAAACTGACCAGCAAACCAACTTAGTCTGGCAGTGATGGCATGAAAACATATCTTGTCTAAATCTATTAATTCAATCATAATTGATCAAAGTGTGCCTTAAAATCACATTCCATCGATAGATGGCAGCAGAGTAATACAATCGGATTTATGATTCATCTCCGTGTATTGTAGATATAAGTATGGTTCAACTATGGTTCAACTGTTAATACATTCCACATTATTTACAAAAAAACATCAAGTGTCTGTGTTGATATGAGAGAGAGAGAGTAAAAACGAGAGGAAGTGATCATGCTCAAACCCTCCTCAATAACCTTTGCCATTTCCTCTTCAATCCCATTGACCTGAATAATGATGGTAGCACAAAATAACAAATAAGAGCTACAGTGATGAGACTGCTTGCTTCAGACTTGAGAGATGCTCTTACCGTCCTGCGTTAATCAGACAGAGTTAAATATGCAGGGAATAATTGTGTATAGGTCACAACCCTCATCTTAATTTACACATTATTACATGGAGGTTATATGCACTATAAGGCCATACATCTGTATAAAAATCAACCCTAACAAGTTGCATGAAAATTAAGCAATTAATTTTGTTTCGTGCACAAATATATTACGTACATTTTTTCTAGTCTTTTTACAATGAGGCTCATGGTTATTTCATGGTTATTTCCTTTTACAGTTAGGATCAATAGATATTCAGTAGTAGAAATTGTAAAATAAAGGTCATGTATGTGTTCATGGTCCCAATGCATTTGTTGGCTACTCATTTGAAACAAAAATTTGACCCTAAACATTATTTTTTTTAAATAAAACAATAATCTCTGGAATACTTGATTCTGACTGTCTGGTACAGATACGGTGTCGCTGGCTATCAAACAGTTTGTCTGTGTAAAAATATATCAATATTACTGTGATATTTTTGCAGAGCTCGTCTTGTTGATATAGCCTACTGCTTATTTTGTCAGTTTTAATGGACTATTTGCTTTCTTATAGGAAGTTTAATATGAATTTGAAATTAAGGAGTAGCCTAAACAAACATCATTAGCAAACAGAGAGTAAAAAATATTAGCATCTTCAGTGTGTAACATAGGCCTACTGGATATGAATAAATGGGCTTATGAGTGGAACAATTTATTTATTTTATCCTGTGCTTTCTGTTATGTTGTACTGAGTTATTCAGATGCCAAACCCATTTTAGAAATAGTCTTGAATGCAGCTCATCATTGATGAAGATGAAGCACCATAGTGGCCACCTATTTTCTCCCTGAAATCGTGTCTATTATTTTCCTCAAGAGGCTATATAGCCGTCTTATCCAGCTGATGGGTAATGCACTGTACCCAGAGAGATGAGTGGGCAGGGCTGCCCAACAGGGTCAGATGTTTCTGCCCTTATGCCATAGCCCCTTATTCAAAAGCTCTTATTCTGCCAGACCCCCTGGGTCTGTGTAAGCCTTGCAGACTGTGATCCCATTGTCTTATTAAAAGAAGCTACAGGGAACAGAAGTCATCCACCTTAGGTTTCTGACACACCAATCAGCATCTGCGATGTCTCCTCCAGCTGACCTCTCACATGACCTTTGTAATGGGGCGAAGCATTTAAGAATGATCAGTGGCAAATGGAGGCTGGAATGGAGAGCTCTGTAGCCATCAGCAGTGCTAAGTGAACACTGTGATGAAGTGATTCTATAATCTATCATAATACCATAATCCCATGATCTTCAGACTTTGACCCTTATGAGGTCATAATGGCCCCTTTCATTCAGCAACACATGCTGGCTCTTAAGAGAGAGTTCTCTAATTATAAAGCTATATTTCTTCAACAAAGCACCATATTCAGCTTTAGCTAATTTACTAACTGACAGCTTTAAAAGGTTTGCATAACTACCAAAGTTGCACAAAATAAGAATACTATGTGTGATGGATGACTGAGCAGATTTATATAGAAGGAACCAGAGATACAAATTTGATAAGTGAACCCAATTTCTGATAAATCCACAATATTTCATGTATATCCCTGATATGATATCATTTAGATATTATATTACTATACCAGGGTTTTATCAGCTTGATGATCACATGCATGATTTTTCTTGTTCTAAAACATCAGATTACTTGTGCTTTGCTATTTCTTTTTTCTAACATAATACAGACCTTCATTATAAGTAATAACTGTAAATGTGTTTTGCAGTATTTTATCTCATTTGTCTTCTTTTTTTTCTTTAAACAAATTTCAAGCAATATTGAGACAATTTTAAATAATTAAAAGGCAGAGGGTAACATGGAATCAAATTACGAAATGACTACATTTTACAAAAAAATATTTTCTTAGTCAATTCCAATGGATGCTCCTTGGAGTAGATTGAATCTTGGAAAAAAAGCCAGAGGGGTGGTAAGGAACTCACATTGCTATATACATTGCTTATACATCTAAATAATAAATATACAATAAACATTTTTAGAATGAAATGTCTTTTTATTATTCGAAATAAAATTACAGCTTTACAAAAGGTGAAAATATAAGACTTTTTGTTAGTATCTGAATTCTTAAGATCACAGACAAAGCAATCATCAACGGACAATAATGATTTCATTTATAATGACAGGCCATTCAAAAATCCTAATGGCAAATATTTAACAAAATGCCTACATTCAAGGTTTGTTGGATTTCAAAGCCCCTGGTGAGTTTCAGGCTTAGGGTTATTTCTTAACGGGCTCATTGCTTAAGGTCCAAAGTCACTGCTCTGATTCTTATTGGGGCAAAACGTGATGAGGGATAATCTCATATTCTCCACCAGTTTCCCCTCAACCTCTCTAGGGTTCTTGTCAGGGAAAGTAATGCTCGGGTCATACATCTCAAAAGGCATTTCAGCTTTTGCGTCAGTTTGTCGAACACGTGGCCATAAAATTCGCATGGTTGCTACATTTGGCAGTCAGGTCAGGAGTAATGACTTTCACCAATGCTTAACGGATAATAGCATTGCCGGGATGAAAGCTGTCTTTCTTGTAAGACGTTGCACCCGCGTATGAAAAGGCTATTTTTCCCCACATCTTCCTGTACGATCATATGATTGGACAAATCAAGCAAAATGCGCTTAAAGGGGCAATGTGATAGGCAATGGCTCGGCTCCATAAGACCAAAAAGCCAATGCAGCTTAAACGGATGTGTTGTTATGATTATTCGGCCAAGTAACTTTATCCTACATTTAGATTAGCTGCTAATGACTGGGGAAACAGGCGCTTTGCAATCCAAGGAAAGTCCACGTAACCATGATAACAACGAGCCCGTCAATCCCACCAAGAAAGGCTTTAGGAGTTAAGCACTATTAACATATTTTAATAGAGGTATGAGGAAACTAGTGGATTGAAAACTATTTCACAACTACAAAAGGTATGCAAAGGGTTTTCTTATGACTTACACTTTACATCATGTGTCTACGCTGTGGAAATAAAATATTCCTCTGAAATTATTATTCCAACGTTATTTCATGGCCATCTCTTTAAGAATAATTAGTCTCCTTTGTTCATCAAACATTTAAATAACACTATCTAACCATACAATGAGATGAAGACCATGGCAACATGGCAAAATAAAAAGCAAAGCAAACAAGCACATGGACCATCTAAAAGGATTCATGTTGCCTCTTCCATCCTTTACTTTTCTCCTCTACTCACTGCATACACCTTTGACCCTGATTAAAGTATTTGTTACAAGACCTTTCTCTAATGGACATGGAGTGCTTCCAGAAGTGGTACCACTGCCATGTAGTGTGTGTGTGTGTGTGTTACTACCTAGGAAAATAGAGTATAAAATGTAACATGCTCTCTTAGTGCAGTAAAATGCAGCATAACCAGTTTCATGTAAAAGATAAAGCTCCCTCTTCTCGGGATCATATCTCTTTCATACCTTAAATACAATCATTTAATATCCTTTGTAATTATTGAAATGCTCACTGATCCTCTCTTTAAAAAAAACAGCAGAATTACCTCTTTTTTAACAGCTAAGCAAAAAAAAAAAAAAAAAAAAAAACGCTGTATTTAAATCAATAGTGCAAATCACAAATAGTGCAACAACAAAAAAACCAGACTTAAATAGAATAAGAGAATCTGATCACAGCAGCTGGAGAACATCACAGTCTTTGATCCAGGATGTGCTTGGAGTCCAGGAGAAGACATGAACCCCATCCATCCATCCATGATAAAAGTGCCTGTTGGTTTGGCAGGAGAGGTAAACCAAAGATTCAGTGCCCTCTCTTCTGTGCCTCATCTCCACTCAGCTGAATTTGTCTTGGATATTCATTAGGGTGCTGCTGGACTTGGCTCTATTGGCTGTGGATCAAGATGAAGGAATAGATTAAACCAGACTGGCAGGAGATGCAGCAGAATATTCAATGCACAGTTTAACCTTGAAGTCAGAGACTTTGCTGAGAGCATTAAGAACACGGTTTGTGTTCTACATGCTTTGAAAGATGCTAAAAGTAGTAGTGTTTATTATTATCCATGTTGAGACAAGTACTGTCTGAAAGTAATTGACCATGAAACCGAAAGCATGCACAGTTAACACTGTCGAACACCTCTGTCCTTTTCCTTGAACCTTCTGCAGAGACAATTTGCACAGCTAGGCAAGTTACTCACGGTGTATGAGTTTGCGTTTCTTTTGTTCTGAGTGCAGGAAGCTGCTTAAGTAGAAGATGATGGGGAGGAAGAGCATGAAGCTGGACACTGCGATGACAGGCACTGTCTCTTCCCGAGGCAACAAGCAACCAAAGTTTTTACTCCACAACCGCCGTGTCATGTTCATCTGAGAAGTAAGTGAACATAATCAGTTTCACAGTCTAATAGCTCCATCTTTATCTACCATTAAGGCTAACTTTTTTTTTTTTACTTTGTTGGATCAGTGTGTTATATTACATTACTACTGAACATATTTTAAAACACTAGGCAGTACACACTTGCTGACTTTGTAAATGGTTACAGAGGAAAAATAAATTTAAAATAGTAGTATGCGCACATCCAAAAACTTTAGGCAGGTGCACGGTACAACGTTTTGACCCGAAGGTCTTCATCAGGCAAAGACCTAATAAAGACCTTCCGGTCAAAACGTTGCATTTTTTAATAAACTGATGTTTGGAGCAGCAGTGGCTGTGTGCTGACTTTTGTTCATTCTTTAGTACAGAAGAAAAATGGACATCATACAAAACTAGATTTTCAAGGTGTCCCAAGCACAAGCTGCATCCCAATTCAGAGGATGTATCCTTCGAAGGCTGCATTCGAGGGCCAAATGCGCCACAGTGGCGTGATGAAGGCTGTCCCAATTAGAAGGCTTCTTCGAATGTTCTATATTTCCTGGGCCAAAGAACAAGTGGATCCTTTGCAGCCTAGCCTATCCCAAGATTCATTGCACTAGTGACGACTGGATTTTTTGAGAGAAAATGCCAGATTACACTTTTAAATGTAAATATTGGGCTTCAACTTACTTGAATATCTAACAAAATTAATGTACAAAAAGGTGGTTCAAATGGCTTTAAAGTGGTTCTAATGTTAACCGGTTTTTTTTAGAGTTTATACTCTTTATTATGTACATAAATGGAAGGTGAAGAGGTTTAGACAGGTTGTAAAACCTGTTTTCAGACCGTAACTTTCAAAAAAAGTACAGTACAAAAGTTACTGGCACACATCAACAGCAGCTGTCACAGTTGCAAGGCAACAAGAGAATTCCTGTCTAGGCTAGACCATCCCATTTAACTTCGTGGACTTCAAAGGTCCTTCAAAGGATGCAGCCTCTGAATTGGGACAGCTACAGAAACATGCACTTCATTGCTAGGAGTGGCGTGACAACTGAAAACAATATGTGTTCTAAAATCAGCTCAAAATATCAAACATGTATGGAGTCTGTGCCCATCACAAACTACAGGATTTTCTGTGAAATAGGTCAACTCCGACTTCCCAATATCTGCAGATTCAACTAGCGTTGACTTGTCCAGACTGCAAATTGGGGCAAAAATCGGTACAAAAGCAGTGTAGTGTATTCCAGACTTTAATTTGTACAAATGTAGGGCTATAGAGGGTGCTGTTTTACAATTCTCCCAAACTTCCACATGTAAAACTTAAAGGGATAGTTCACCCAAAAATGAAAATGTTATCATTAATTACTCATCCTCATGTTGTTCCATCCAAACCCGTAAGACTTTCATTCATCTTCGGAACACAAATGAAGATATTATCAATGAAATCTGAGAGATTTCTGTCCCTCCTTTGACAGCTACACAACTACCACTTTGCCGCTTCAATAAAGAGATTGTAAAACTAATGAATATGAATTGAGCGGTTTAGTCCAAATTTTCAGAAGAGACATGGTCGCTTTATAAGATGAACAGATTAAATTTAGGCTTTTATTCACATATAAACATTCATCAACTAACACATCTGTTATGATAAATGGAAGCTCAAGCATGTTTGCTTGACGTGCGAGAACCAATGAGGTTTGTTCTTGCGAGCCAAGCATGTTCGGTTGAGCTTCTGTTTACGTTCGCTGACCAATGTTTAAATGTAAATGAAAGCCTAAATTCAATCTGTTCATCATATAAAGCGATCGAGTCTCTTCTGAAATGTTGGACTAAACCGCTCAATTCATATGGATTAGTTTTACGATCTCTTTATGAACATTTGAAGTGAAAAATATCGCAAATGGATCTTACGATAAGTCTTACGGTTACGATTAATGACTGACATTTTCATTTTAGGGTGAACTAACCATTTCATTTGGGTAATAACTTCTAGACTGTTTTAGTCAAATAACAGGGTTTGTGTACATTAGTGTGTACTTACTGCGTCTTCTATATCAATGCAGAGCGTTTCGTTTTTCTCCATTTTACCATAGAGGTCGTTCAACCTTTTGTATGAGGCTTTGCAGTCTTTGCACAGTTCAGAGTGGTTCCTCTGTTTAGAAAACAGGATATTCTCAAACACCAGGATATGTTTTAACTAAGCTTGTATTGATCTAAATGAGCCATTCGATATTACCTGATATTGCTCAAAGCAGGATAGTGACTGATTCAGAGTGGCCATGAAGTACACAGTATCATTGGAGAGAGCCTCGTGATCTTTAGTCAGACATTCTGAGGAAAAAATATTTGAATTTTAAAAATCATCATAACTTTGAATAAATAAAACCAATTCATAATGTTACTCAAAACCTGACACAACTTCTTCATATTGCAAGTGGTAAGAAGTACATCATCCGGTTAAAAGTGAAAATGAAAGAAATGCTTAAGGGAAGGATCCAGTCTAATGCCAGTTTCAATTGAACCTACAATGTTTCAGGATATGTTACTTACGCTCGCATTTTGCTGATATCCAGATCTCGTCTAAATTGTTGAAGAGGGTAAAAAGCAGCATCAACCTATCAGAACGCATCAGGCTGTCATGGCAACTGACATTTCCAGGGCCCAGCTATGAGAACAACACATAATCACACAAGTTAAGCAATAACTTCTAACATCTGATTTTATAATAACAGCTTGTGTACAGTGACAAAATACCCACTAACCAGCATATGTGTTAATCAAAATATAAACAGTATGCTATTTGTTCAGTTTAAAAGGTAACTATTGAAATGGACTTAAAATAGCTATTTAAGCTCACTAAAATATTCCAGAGTCAGTGTGAATCAGGCTTGTTGAAACACACTGAACACAATCACGAGACATAAGTGCATGTGACCAGCGGGTGGGAATTCAAACAACCTTCAAACCGTTTATAGGCACGTTTAGTGTTATAGATGGACATTTAGAGTAAATTAAACATGTAATGAGCACTTACTTGGTCAGATGATATATTCGTGTATATTTCATTCAGTCTATTGAAGTAAGTGTAACAGTTCTGACAGACTTTGACAGGTCGTGCATAAGACACCAGGCAGTTCGCGTAAGTCACGTAACGTTGACCGTAGATACGAAGCAGTTTAATACAATACTCGTCCACTTCCAAGTCCTCTGGAAACGTAGATGAAAGACTGAGAGAGTAGAAGGATCCCAGACTGCTTGCCTGTGATACAGGCTTGACTGCTGATGGAAGCTTTATTGCACCATCGACACTTATTTCCGATGGATAAACAGAGCAGTTAGCAACAGTAATGAATGTAATCGCCCATCCTGCAAATAAACAAGATACCACACATGTACATTTCGTTAACAAATCCATATCTTTCTGGACTCCAAATACAGAACGCTGTTGATTTGCCAGACTCTGCACAGCTTCCTGTTTTCTCCTTTTCTACGTCTCGGTCACATGACTAGGGTAATCTCGCGATGGACGGGATTTTAAACGACAGGTGAAGTTGAAAGTGGAACGTTTCAACAATTTCCAGTTGTTTCGTCTCTTCAAGTCATTATTTTAAATTGAACTATTCGCTTTAATTTAGATTCACATTTCACAGCTGAATCCTTACTGCTCCATCTCATATTGAAGAAAGAGCTAAGTTATTTGATAAGGTCAGTGATACTTCCGCACATGTATTTAAAGGGATAGTTCATCCAAAAATGAAAATTTTGTCATCATTTACTCTCCCTCAAGTTATTTCCTTCTGTTAAACACAAGAGATGATATTTTAAAGAATGTTGGTGATGAAACGGTTGTCACAACATTATTACCAACATTCTTTAAAATATATATTTTTTGTGTGTTCAGCAGAAGGAAGAAATTCATACAGGTTTGGAACAACTTGTGGGTGAGTAAGTGGACAAAATTTTTGGGTGAACTATCCCTTTAACATAAATTATATGCGTGACGCACATTTGTTTTATGAAATATACATTTTTACCATTTATTTAGGCCTTCTGTTTAGCCTACTTGGATACGAGTGATTATAGCGTGGTGAATTGTCAGTTGTTAAAATATATGGTGCAGTTTATTACTGTTAATAAGTTAGAATTGGAAATACATAAATTTAGCCGCAGAATGGGACTTTTCTTCGATTTTTGATCATGCCGACTTAATAGTCTATTTACTTTAGATATACCACTTAATCAGGTCTAGGTGAATTTTAAAAGGTCCGCAGGTAGGTAACAGCACGCAAACAATTGATTTATGAAAATCTGGATTACATACCCTACTGTAGCCTTTTTTATTATTATTATTTCATTATTTTATTCTGTGTGTGTTTGGAGACAGTGGGTTTATATATACACGCGCTGCTTCCTCTCTCTTCTCGGTTTTTGACACCGCGTGCAATTTTGCGAATGTGTTAGCGCGCGCGCGGCCAGAAAATAATTACGGAGTCAAGGTAAACGATCTGGGCTCCGATTCTGATTGTGTTAATTGTCGCAAACCCTCGAATCAAGCCACTGCAGTCAATGGTCTTTAATGTGAAATTAGTGCCTCTTGATAACTTGCAGTCCGCGGCAATTCTGCAGTCATGAGAGCCTGATGGAAATGGGGGACTCAGAATGCCTCGCATTAAGGGCTATTCTACTGCGTGCGCTGATGTCTGAGGGTAAATTCGCAGGTTTTATGTCGTGGATTGTGGCATTAGCTCTCCACTACTGCAGCACTGTTATTGTGATAGATTTAAATTGGATGATCCAAGTCACCCAAGGCAGCTGATTTTTGCAAGCAGAGAGCGGTGTACAAAATCATACAGTGATAAGGACGTTTGCAGTGAAAATAACCCCTTATGTTTTTTTATGACGTAAGAAATGATAAATAAGATTATTGATCAGTAGGAAACTAATCAGGTTTTTATACAGGTAGGCCTACAATGTGCATTAAGGACTTCATTTGAATGCACAACGGAGACGGAGGCAATTGAGCGAGGACAAAATCACTAATTAGGCTGCCTAAGTGAAGCATCTTCATCGACTGGAGAGCTCTTAAGCAAAGGGATGAGCCTGGAGAACTTGGCTTAAAATTTGAAAATTATAAAAGTACGTGGCTCTAGGATTGTCCTAATGAATTTTTAAAACGAAAACAGGTTTTCAGGAAATTACAAGAGACATTGATTTCATATGTCATCTGATCCTCACAATCATTTGTGAAAGAAATGGTGCCTGCGATCGTGCTGACATTAACCCGATCAATTATTTTGTGCTTTCAATTCCTAAAACCACATTTTCCAAATAAACCTTTTTTTTGTCTTCTTGATAAATAGCTAAACATAATTTAATGTGAAAAAAAAAATGAAATACGTTAGGGTTTGGTATTCTGCAGTGTAGCTTTAGTTTGGCTTGGAAATTAATGAGACTGATTATATAGGGACCAGTTAAGGGTTAACTAAAGACTGCGCGGTCTGAACCTGGAGAGAGAGGAGCTGTAAAGTTATGCAGAAGTTATTCTCCATCCTTTGGGCCGTCCCTAATCCCCCAAAACCGCGTTCTTTTATGCGAGAACTGTGCCTCTTTTCTTGTTTTGCGTTGCCTATACAACATAAAGTCAGACTGCATTTAATGCTTATGGCGGGATGTGAGGGGATTTTGCAAATGCGAGGCCCCTTTCGCCGAAATATTGCTCTCTAAACGTCGTGTGAGTCTACCAACCCAAAGCGACCCCAGATTCTCCCCCCGGTGTCTGACTCGAATGACAAACCAGCCTGATTTCACTGCTTCGCTGGGAAATGTTGGGGCTGATAATAGAGATTTCGCTTTCATTTTTTACGGTTGACTTGGTTATTGTTGCTTTTCTTTTGCCCTGATTCCTTCCAGGGATTAGGCCTGACTTCCCCACTAGCAGCGGCCAAAGTGGCCCGAACTGGGGATGACAACTGACGAGGATCAAGGCTTGGGCTATTCTGCCCTCTGAGAGGCAGTGTGAACAGAGAAGAGCTAGGCAGGAGAAAAGCCCTTGGACAGGAGAAACGCGCTCTCAATGTTCAATGAACGGATGCCCCTAAATAGTTCTGCAGCCTAATTAATTACAACTAACTTTCTCGTTAAAACGTGAATATCAGGACCTCACTAATTCGCTTGCTACAGGTGGTCATATAAAAAAATATAAGGAAATAAAATTTGGAATTGCATTCCTGAAACAGGCAACAGTTGCTCCATTTAAAGTATGAAGTGGGACACAAAAGTTTTGATAGGCTAGATCTGAGATGGATAAGTGATAAAAGCTTTATAGTATTGTATTGTTGTTGTTGTAGTTGTTGTTGTTTGTAGTGATGTTATGACTGACAACCCTCTCAAACATAAATTTATCACAAAAATATTTAATATAATTTCTATATTGCAACATACTTTTGAATAAGCACTGCAATTCACTGTTTTTTCTTTCAAGTGGTACATATGGGCTGGTCTTAAAGGGATAGTTCACCCAAAAAAGATAATTACCCCATGATTTACTCTCAAGCCATATAGGTGTATATGACATTCTTCTTTCAGACAAATACAGAGTTATATTAAAAAATATCCTGGCTCTTCCAAGCAATATAATGGCAGTAAGTGATAGCCCAAAATTTAAAGCCCAAAAAAGTGCATCCATCCATTATAAAAGTAATCCACACGGCTCTGGGGCCGTGAAAATATCCATATTTAACACGTTATAGCAAGATCCAGATCATCGTGTCTCACCTGGTTGCCCGTTGACTGCAAAATTGCTCAAAAAGTTGCCCCGTGTATCATCACCTTTAAATGTATAAAATGTGTTTACTTCAGGACTACAAAATAATCTAAAATCTGTATAGCATTCTTTAAAAAAAAAAAAAAAGTTATTACCTGGTCAGATGATATATTCTAAATATATAAATAAAAATTGGTAGGCTATTTTAAGATGTAGGTCTATGTCCCAGCTGTAATATAAAAAAAAAAAACTCATAACAGCTTGGCGGTGAAAGTGGAACATGATTTGTCACTGGCCTCCCAGGTCAATCCCAATCTCATCTCCAACTGTCCAAGCTGATCCATCAGCTACATCAGTTTGGACCAGCTAATGTATTGTGTATGTGGGTGTTCAAATGTATTGTATAGCACTATGTAAAGCGACCTTGAGCTGTGGATATATAAATAAAACTTCTTCTTCTTCTAATGACCATAAATGAACAGGATGATCCAGCTAGAAAGAATGTAAAACCAGCTACAATTAAAAGGGTAACACATACAATCACCAGCCACTTATAGGCACAACTTGCTAGTCCCAGGCTGGACCCCCTTTTCTTTTCAAAACTGCCTTAATTCTTTATGGTATTGATACAAGGTGCTGGAAACATCCCTCAGAGATTTTGGTCCACACTCTAAAAAAATGGTGCTATATAGTACTAAAAGTGGTTATTTGGCTCGTAATCACATGGGAACCACTTTAAGTGCTGTATAGCACCAAATCTTAGTGCTTCAGTGGTTCTTCAGCGGTTCTTCACCGGTGCTGTTTAGCACCATTTTGTTGAAGAAATAAAATCAGATATGGCACCTCTTATGGGTTCTACATAGCACCATTTGACAAAGGTGCTGTAGAGCACCTTTAAAATATGGTTCTATATAACACCATAAGTGGTTTCCCTATGATTACGAGCCAAGAACCACTTTTAGTGCTATATAGCACAATTTTTTTGCATATTGA
The DNA here is from genome assembly GCA_039654625.1 of Rhinogobio ventralis. Taxonomy (NCBI): domain Eukaryota; kingdom Metazoa; phylum Chordata; class Actinopteri; order Cypriniformes; family Gobionidae; genus Rhinogobio; species Rhinogobio ventralis. The sequence goes on along the minus strand of CM077210.1, from coordinate 25,128,813 downwards.
CATGATAGCATCACGCAGTTGCTGCAGATTTGTGAGCTGCACATCCATAATGCAAATCTTCTGTTCCACCATAACCCAAAGATGCTCTGCTAGATTGAGATCTGGTAACTGTGGAGGCCATAGTGAATTCATTGTCATGTTCAAGAAACCAGTTTTAGATTATTTGAGCTTTGGTGCGTTATCCTGGATCAGAAGATTGGTACAATGTGGTCATAAAGGCATGGACATGGTCAGCAACAATACTCAGGCAGGCTGTGACGTTTAAACAATGCTAATTTGGTAGTAAGGGGTCCAAAGTGTGCCAAGAAAATATCCCCCATACCATTAATACAAGATACCAGGCAGGATGGATCCATGCTTTCATGTTGTTTACGCAAAATTTTGACCCTATAGAATATCATAGCAGAAAATGAGACTCATTAGACCAGGCAAAATCTTCTATTGTCCTATTTTGATGAGCCTGTGGGAATTGTAGCCTTAGTTTCATGTTCTGAACTGACAGGAGTGGCACCCGGTGGTCTTCTGCTGCTGTAGCCCATCTGCTTCAAGGTTCGATGTGTTCAGAGTTGCTCTGCAGACCTCGGTTGTAACGAGTGGTTATTTGAGTTACCGTTGCCTTTCTATCAGCTCGAACCAGTTTGGCCATTCTCCTCTGGCATCAACAAGGCACTTTCATCAACTGCCGCTCACTGGATATTTTCTCCTTTTCGGACCAACCCAGAAGACCAGTACTCAGGCCAATACTCAGGCCAGCCTGTCTGGCACCAACAACCATGCCACATTCAAAGTCACTTAAATCACCTTTCTTGAAGTTCACAGTTTGAACATCAGCAGATCGTCTTGACCGTATACAGTTGTGGCCATGTGATTGGCTGATTAGATATTTGTGGTAACAAGCAGTTGTACCTAATAAAGTGTCCTGTGAGTGTATATGGGTTATTCACCATATTCAGGCTCTAACATTAAATGACATATGCCATGTTAATAGCTGATAACAGCATGATAATTAATGATAATACACCAGAGCGTTTTTGAAAACACTTAACCTGAATGTTTTTGTTATATATATTTTTGTGTAAGTTTTATATAGGTGATTTGTATTTTAGAGCATTCTTATTTGTTGTTGGATTTTTTTATGTCTGCTGAGATTGTTGATACATCCACTCGATAATGATTAGGTGACCCACATTTGCTAAACTTACTTTTATTTGAGTGTCTTCTCAAATAGCACATAGCATTTGTGATTTTGTTAAGCACCCAATGAAAAGATTGTGGGAAAGATTGTTAATTGTTTTACTATTAAAAATGTACTAAATTGCTGTTTCAGAACTGATTGGTAGCACTAATCAATGACCTTTTGAGCTTGTCTCCCTCAACTAGACATGTCAGAAGAAGTTAATCTTTGTTGATGGTGTTGTGCTCTACTGTCGGCCCGTTTGGCTCACAGATCCAAGTCTCTGACAAACAGGCGGGATAATTACCAAACATGTAGCTGACGAGCTCGATACACAATGGCGCATTGACTTCCTCACTGTTGGTCGCCTCTGTGGAGCGCCATGGCGAGGCCATCGCTCCACGCAAGTCACCCCAGGACTCGTTCACCCGGAGCGGGAGGCAAGAACGTCTTGTTTCATAACAAGACACGATGCTGACTTCTTTCAGCTCCAGCGAACTGGATATAAAACTCTACTGACAACCTCTAGCACAGGCCAAGCAAAGAAGGAGAAGGGGGCGGTGAGAGTGAGCTTTCTCTGGGAAAAAATAGTTACAACAGTTTAGAGTTTACTAAGTGGACTTAAACAGCATTGACATTTTTACAGAATGTTTTAAAGGTTCACTCTGTTGTTTTTTGTTTCGTCTAGGACTTACTGACACCTACAGGCCTGGGTGCACCAAAAAGCAAAAGTCAGCCATTATTTTATATATACACTGTAAAAAATAAATCGGTAAAATAATGGAAAAGGTACTGGCAGCTTATTATCTGGACATTATCCAGTAATTTTACGGACATTTCCGTTAACCCTAACATAGAACGCAATGAAGTTCAAAATTCTAAATACAGGTAAAACACCTCTAAAAAATAAATACAGAAAATTCCGTTAAATTAATACAGTATATTTTGCCTTATTTTTAATGATTTTTTTGAGAGTGTATATATAAATAATTTGTATTGCCTTGTAATTGTATTATCTGCAATAAAAAAAGTGTAATAATGGAGGATAATGAAGCGTGTGGTATTGAGCTGGTCATGTGATATCAAAATGGCTGCCTCCATTAGGAGACCTGCTTCATGTGTTATAAAGCCACTTTTATTAGGCTACTTATATGTACAGGATATAAAACGTAAATATAAGATAAATATATGTATTTAAAAAATTGTTCACTTCTTTATGTACAACTTTTTTAAAGAGGGAAAAATTACTTTTTGTGCCTTTAAGAGCCCTAGTCAATTTAGAAATAGCCCTGCAATGTTTTAACCATTTATCTTTTTTCTTCTTTTTTTTTAACTAAAACAAAATGTTAACTTTTATCCAACATGATGCAAATACATTTTTAAGGTTGGTGGTTGACAGTTTCACCAGTGATATCGCTGAATGAAAGACCCCCCTACAACTCCTTGTTAGCTGCCAACTCTGAACTTTTTTTGCCCTGAAGAGCAGTTCAGTGCGAGTCGGTTCTCATTCACTGGTCGGCTTTTGTGGGCCGCCCTCGCTTTCATTCCTCCGTGCGTTACACCAATTAAAGGAGGACGTGCAGCAACTGTAATGGCCTGAAGAGTGATTGTTTTTGACAAGCAACAAAACACATAGATCCACCCCTCCGATTAGGACGACCAGGGGGAGGGTGTATTTTAGGGAGGTAGTGCTCAGCCCAGTCAGTGCCCTTAAAGCAGCATTAACTATGAGAGGAGGGATATGGCCTTCAAGGGAAGGTTTTTTTTTCTCTCACAAAGACTGGTCATGTCAAAGAGGAGGACAGAGAGATACCCAGCCTCCCCCGACCAAGCTTTATACACGCTACTCTACTGCTTGTCTGCGTACAAGTGTCAGCATTAGCTTTTACCACACCAGGGCTCAGTTTGAAAAGCCTGGAATTCCAGCATCAATGAAATTCCTAAAGAGCTGGATCTCAACACACATACTAAATCCCACAAAGACGGAATCCAATATGAAGCTCTGCTTGGATATTTAAATCAGTCATAATTAAATAAAAAGAGCAGCTTGGCTTTATGTGAAGACGACAGTACTTACTGGAGGAATTTGATGTGTAATGTTAGTCAGTGAGATTTTTGTTGTCACGTGACTTATAAAGGCTAATAAATACCAAAGACTTATCTAGACAACCTATCTAATTTCACAACACAAAGACAAAACACCATCTGGGTAGCACAAACTAAAAATAAGAGAAAATATAACACAAAACATAAATATAATAATATGTGATGTGCCAGGCAGGGACTTCTGGAGATCTGTTTACTGTTTTTCACTACAAATTTATATTTATTCAAATTAATTTTCTGTTTTACATTGGTTACATAACTTTGACAGTATTTTACTGTAAAATTACATATAATGGCCCAATGTTAAACAATGAACAATTTTCACTATATGGTAAGATAATTGACTTTTTCTTTTTGTAAAAATTACATTTTTATAAAGTTAATCGATACATCAAGAGTAACATTATGAAATTATTTCAAATGAAAGAAAATCAGAAAACATATTTTTTTTATGAATAGAAACTCTCTCTGTTGATATTTAATATAACAATCTTTTTCAGTTTCATGATGCGATTATCACTAATAACTGTGTAAACAGAGCAACCATACCTGTGCGGAAGCCCTTGTTAGAGGCGTCTAGATTAAATTATAGTAGTTCGCAAACAAGACAAATGTGATGGACTGCTGAGCCAACAGTTGTTCTGGAGTACGACGATACACAAATATAATACTGATACTAATATTGACGTGAAATGAAAAGCATTTACAGTTCACAGCCAGTCATTAATTGATCATGGTAATACATTGAAGCAAATCCACCCGTGGTGGATCGCAGATGCTAGGTGAAAGCCGGTTCTGATCAGCAGGGGTGCGTATGCGTTTTGGTCCTTTAGAGAGAAGGCTTTGGCCCAGATGCAGCCATGTTAACTTTGAGTGGCCCCCCCACTCCTTTCCACTCTTCCCAAGCCCCCAGGTTGCCTTTGCATGACATCATCGCTGAAGCATGCCCCCAAACCCCTGTGAATCTCCCCATCCTTATTCCCATTGAGCCTCTGCAAGCCATACGTTTCTTTCTCTCCCTCTCCTTTTTTCCCCTCCTTCTCTTTCTCTTCCTCCTCTGCTTCCACCAATCCCCTCCCTTTTTCCTTAACCAGGAGAAGGCATTGTTTGGGGCGAGGGCCTGATCAAAAAACGCGGCCCGCCCAAACTGCGGCCTTTCTGTAAATTCAATAAGCCCACCTTAAAGATTTGCCTAATTAATGGATGACATCTTTGGCTGGAGGAGAGGCGAGGTATTTTGCTCGGGCTCGCTCATTGTTGGCCTCCTAATTAACTTTCCCAGGTCAGCCCGGGTCTCAGCAACCTGGGAGTGAAGAGCTTCATTGTGAGAGGAGTTGTAAACTTACTTTTTTTGCCTCGGCACTTAAAAGGGAAAGCAACTATAGGGAACAGAAAATATCCTATTTAAGGCCTTTGTGAGTGAACTGCCTGCACATGGTCCAATAAAGGAAGTCTTTTTAAATAAGCGTTCATGGTCCTCCCCAGAGTCCTCCTCTCCCCTCCCTCTCTCCTCTCCTCTTTTCCTTTTCGGAGCAACGCAGAAAGGTTATGAATGATAGTTTGGGGTCTAAGGAGTGAGGGGCAAGGGCCAGTCTTCTGTGTACCATTTGTGTTTGAACCTTTTGAGAAAGTCCGAGTTTGGGGGGAAAAACCTTTCTGGTCTGTCTGGCAACTGTATGATTACGTTTCTCACTAGGAAGACTGGAAATTCCAAGTTTGAAATGTGAACGTATTTGGCCTATAGCCTTATTATCTTCTTCAATTAGGCCACCTAAAATGGGAATAGTAATGTGGGGGAGGGGGTGCGATAAATATCGGTGGCGGATGTCATTTACATACGCGCAACACACGAATATCTTTAATCGCCGCCAAGGAGCTTAATAAAGATAATGCTGATTGTGAAACATGAATGGATGAACAACACAAATCACTCTTTGGGAAAACAATGAATCCATCAGTTACACCTAATAACCTCCCCCTCCACCCCGCCCCGCTCCGATATCGTCTCACCTCCCCTCCCTCTACACCCTCTGTCTGATCCCAAAAATGAAGTGTAATGAGTGGGGTGTGATCTTCCCACAGTCACTAAGGCCAGCTTCAGCATCATGACATCATTCATGTCCGGCTAGCTCTTTGAGCTCTCCGTGAACTTTACTGTTATTTTAACAAAATACAGTGGCCCAAAGATCTAAAATTTACATGTGTTAAATGAATAAAAAATGCTCATATACAATACAATAATAAACTATTTCAATTAATATTAGATCAATTTTAACTTAATTATAGTTGTTGATTTCAGTTAAATGTATTCATTTCTAAAACTGGTGGGCATGAACAAATGAAATTCAAAGACAAGGGGACTATAATAGATAATAATCATCAATATTTAATTACATTTAATAACTAATAATTTTTTATCTTTTCATCTGAATTATTTTTCTTCTCTATATTAATTCAACAGATGACAACAGTCAAATTAACACTAAAGGTGCATAAGTAACCTTGACAAATGTATTAAAATATATTATTACAATTTATAATAAATTTATATTTATATATTCATTTTTTTATATTAAATCCTATTAAACTCTACAGCTCTATATACTTCAAGGTTAGTAGAAAAATAAAACTTTTTACATTTACAAACATTTAAGATTTAATATTAAGTTTAATATTAAACTAAAAAACTGTATTATTATGTGTGTGTGTGTGTGTGTGTGTGTGTGTGTGTGTGTGTGTGTGTGTGTATAAAAACTGTAAAAAAAAAAATTACAATATTTTCATATTTGTTATCACAACTTTTTATCTTTTGTCAAATCAACTTGGATAACTAATGTGGGGCAGATAAAAATATTTTGAGTTTCTATTTACTAAACCAATATTCTTTATTGTATTAACTCAAATTTTTTATTTCAATGAACTCAAAACTTTAAGGCAACCAGGTAACTTACTTTTTTAAGTTAAACCAACAATATGTGTATATATATAATTTTAAATATATAATAAATATATATAATTTAAACAATTTCAAAATATATTATATTAATCGATTTATAGATATATTATATTAACAGATAAAATATATTATACTAACAGTGTTACTGCAAATATGGAAACTAAAAGCACAAAATATAAAAGAGATCAACACTCAACACCACATTGTCCTAATCACATAAAAGCCATCAAATGATGTGATGGGCTTTGGCAGGCAAATTATTTCTGTGAAATATGCTATTGATGAGCCGTCACCTGAAGAGACAAGTAAACAAATAAAAGAAAGTTGATGTCACAGCAGAATAAAGTTTGTCATTTCGTGCCCCTAAACTGTTTGCCAAAATGGTGTGAACGGCGAAAGCTCCTTTAGCCAGCTGTCATAATTTGTTAACGAGGCTTTTCAAAAAAGCAGAATGATAATGAGAGGACAGAAAAAAGAGACAGGCAGCGAGAGAGGGTAGAGGGGGTGCCCTTCATGAGTGACTGTGGAAGCGTAGAGTCGGTCCCCAGGGAGCCGGGTCGGGGGGGACAACATCAGACCGATTTCAGCGCAGCAACATGATGGCATCTCTGATGTTTTAATATTAATGAGAACGAGCTCCTCGGCTTGGAGCTGCCAGCACTCTCAACAGGTGCCTATAGGCTTCTCTCCGCATACAGACCGACAACCTCTCTCCTGTCCCGCTGACGATAACACCTCTAAGTCTCAGGAGGAGCTCTGGGCCTTAAAGAGAGGGAGGGCAGGCAGAAAGGGAAACGGAATGAGTTAAGTCATCCATTTAAAAACTTAGACGATGAGGGGAGAAAGGAGCTCTCTTTTAAAGTCACCTCTCGCGAAGCCGAACCACGAGGTCTCGATATTTCTCCTCTTCTCCCAAACCCCCTTGAGAAAGAAATTGACTTTTGTTTGGAGTTTGTGAAAAGTGGGAATCAGGAGAAGGACAATGGGGCTCCCCATGGAGAGGACCCGAGTGAAGCCATCTCAAATCAGTCAGCCAAGGGACCAATTAATCCGGCCATTGTCAGGCCCAAGCCACTGCCAGCACATCAACACATTCAGAGCCCATTGTCCTGACCCTCCTGCAGTAGGATTTAGTCCGTCCAACAGCCAGTTTTGTCCGGGCCAGCTCAGGCGGAAGTTTCTCACTGACAATTTGCCCCAAATAGATTTGTCAGAAAGCGTCCATCGACCTGCCAGTTAGACAGGGCGAGGTTGTGTTCGGCCTTTATTACTACTTTTATTATTATTATTTTGGAAATGTATGCAGTGTAATAGGAAAATGCTACAGGCATGTGAAGTATGTATGTGTGACGGTCTAACCTCATGTAAGATGTGGGATGAAATGAATACTGCAATGGCTTATACATAGAACATAAAATATATATAATTAAATTAAATTGGAAGAGTGCTCTCTTTAATATTAAAACATCTGTGTAAGTGAATCCATAATGTTTACAAAGAGTAAAACATGGGGGTCATTTTACTTACAGTTATACCTGAAAAGAAAACAAAAATGATTAAGATGATGATGTTGATGATTATAGGTATGTCATATTTGCTATGGGATGAAATGTTTATATACTCTCTTGAAAGAGCCTTTCCAAATCTATCTGTATAAACATTACTGTACAAGAAGTTGCAAGGACAGTTATGAAATTGCATTCAACCTTAAACTCATAATGTAATGTAAATGTATTCATTTACCAAGAAAAATAGGAAGCATGTCAGCTCTCTAAATTCTAGACAAGCTAACAGGTATCCGATTGTTAGCAATCAATTAACAAAAATGTTAAGGAACATAAAAAAATAAAGAATCATCAACAGTCAACTTTGAATGGCAAAAAATATAGAAAACAGAATAATGCTAAACAAATCACCTTATTTCTTTTCAATGAGAACAGGCAGCAGGTTTCCTCTGCTAAAAAAAAAAACATATGTCTATCAGAAATAGATGTTCTATACTCTTATAGATATTCTAACAGCACTCTAACAATATGATCTGCATGAGATATAAACCTCAAAATGCTTTTTTCTCAGGACTGTTTTAATTAGTGAATGACTTTTTGTGAATGAAATTTTTCTTGATGAAGCAATAATTAGAATTTGTTCTCATTGCCACCGTTTTTATGCTTAATATCAGTTTATTTCTGCTTAAAATGTTATTTTCTTTCAAAAAATTCATTCATTCATTATAGAATATTAAAATATTTAAGTTCCCGTTCGCGTTCTAAACATTCTTGTATAGTTTCTTTCTTTATATGCAAGTCAGGAACAGAACTGCTCAAAGTGGCCTGAATATTTTTTAGTCCTCCGGCTAGCAGAAATCTGTACATGTTTTCTGGTTTGCTGCCTCATTGAGATATACATGTGTTTCTCTCAGAACAAAGTGCTACCACAGAAAAGTCTTTTGCAACATCTCCAACATGCTGTTACAGGAGTGGTTAAGGATAAGAGATGGTGTTGCTGTCCCTCTCCACTTTAAGGGCTAAGTAAGCAGTTGCATACTGATTCTGTCAAGCCAACAACTAGATACACAATCAGATGGTTCTTTGTCAGAGATTTTCATTGACTGTTATTGAGAGGAGAGTCACAAGCACAAAAAGTGAAAGCAAGCAGCCGGGGCAACCATGATGTTGGTTATGTTTGTGTAAAGACTATCTATGAATGACAGGATTAGGGCGAGTTAAGCAGATTACTACGAGCAGACCACCCCACCCCTAAGACACACAGACACACACACACACACATACACACATATAAACATAGATAGTGAAAGTGGGAGAAAAGAGAAAGAAAAGAGAGAAAGTCAAATCAGATTTGCTCACAATGCATGTACTTTTTAAAATAAACATGATGCTCTTCACATATCATAGGCCTATCTAGAAGTCATTATACTCAGAATTATTTTGATGTAATCACTTGTGGCCCAGAGTTTGCTGGTGATGCCCACAGAGATATGCAGTATGAGTCTACTGTCACACTGTTTTTCGAAGTCTGGCACACAAGGTCCTGAAAAACGCACATTTGAATATGCAGTCATTCACCTGTCAAAAATCCTAATTTCTTTTCATTTGCACTGAGAACACCGTTTAAAGGAGGACATGACAATCACTAATTGCGATTAGATACGCCCCCGCTCGCCACGTTTAGACCGAGATTTAGGGCTCCCATATGGTCCCGAGCTACCGTGGGAATGTTCATAATTAAACCTAAAATATGGGTGTCTGCTGGCGGCGACCACAACACGGCATGCTGTTAAGGTCAAGATGTCATCGCGCACGCTCTCAAAGGGGTACAGTTGTGATTCTCCCAGTCCACGAGGGATACTCGCACGCATGTGTCCCCTCCAAAACAGAGAGTGCGCTTGTTAACGGCAATTTCCTTTTTTTTTTGTTTCCTCTCATAAGATTGACCGAGTCTGCGGAGAAATGTATTCAATATTTCAGTTTTTTTCCCCCACACAAAGCTCTTTAAATAGGTAGCCCAATACATAAAATACATCATATGCCTATTATTTATCAATTAAATTATAATAATTATAAGATCATTTAAAAGTTTGACGAAGAGACGTTGCATTCACGTGGTTTGTTCACAGTTCAAAAGACCAAAGTGATGTTAAGTTCTCGGCAAAAACATGTAGTCTATATTCAAAAATGTATTTGTTACATGGCTACACAATTGTGTTATCCCAATAAAGTAAATGTTAAGTCATTTACTTTCTTTGGATAACACAAAGAAAGTAAATGGCTTAAAAAGAAAAGTAAATTAAGTAAAGTAAATGACTTCATTAATTTTCATTTAATTAATTTACCACAAACTCCCAAGAAAATATGTTTCTATCTGTAAATACAAGGAACGATGGTGTTATAGGCTATACATTATGTATACATTATGGAGAAAAAAAGAAAGAAAAAAGTGCACTCGAAAAGAATAGCCGTGTTATGCAATATTTACCATATTTGCGTACCTCAAAACAGCTAAATGCATTAGGCTACATTTACAATAGGATATATTAAACGTAACATATGGCACATGTTGATCCAGAATTAAAATACAACAAGCATACAATTACAAAGTAAATCCTCTAATCTTCACGCCTGGCGAGAGAGCGATGTGAAACAGTATTCGGGCTCGAGGGAGAACAGATCTCTTGCTTGCGGTCGTTCTACCAATGCAACAGGTGCACGCGCGCGATGGAAGGATCCGGGAAAGCACGACAGAAAGTAAGTTCGTTGGAAAAATTATGTTTCTGCGGATTATTTGAATAGAATGCTTTAAACGATTTACTTCAGTCTGGGAGCACTAGGTCACTGAACTCTCAGAGTATAGAAATGTTCCTAATCAGTGGCAAACGTTTGATTCGGTCATTTAAACAGCCTTGGTGATCCTAATCAATTCCTACAGAGCCTCTAACAGTGTCTGACTCGCTGTGTGTGGAATATCACTTCATTCGTCCCCGTGACGTCATGCGAGAGCAGGAGTTGAAGCAGAAGGCAGGGAAAAGCTAAGTGGTCAAAGGAAGTTGGGCTCTCCTCCCACCCTCCCTCTCTCCCGCCCTCCTACTCTAATACATCTCATACATATTACCAAACCTTTAATCTGACGGTACACATCACAAAGTCACTCACCAAGACTCTGGGCTGAGACGCATTTCCCAGCGCATGTTGTATGTTTTAAGCTGGTGTTCAGCAGTAAGTACAGTTCTGGTTAATGCCACAGTGTTTCACCAACTTTCCGTGGCGCTGAGAGACCAGGAACCGGCTTGGGCATAGTGTCTGTGCGGCTGCATCCATCGCATCAATCAACAGTCAGACCAAATCTGGATTCTATTTGCTGAAAAACAAGAGGAGCGACTTGGACACACTCAAAGAAAACAGAGGACCAGTTGTCCACCGCAGATCGGATGTTTAATTTATGCTTATATTTTTTTTAATCCAAGTCAAAAGTGCTAAAACTCCCCTGGGCCTGAAAAGTGTAACTTTTCAACGCAGTTTTCTTGGAGCAGAGGTCTTCAATATGAGCAAGCCTGCTGGTTCAACAAGTGGTTGTCTGGATATTTTAAATGTCAAATCCAGTGAGTATTGTTTTTCTTTGTTGTTAGAAATAGCGTGATAGCGAATCAAAATGAAATAAGAAAATAAGTGAATTTAAAATGTGGTTATGGATTAAGGTAACAAAACTCACCCTCCACAGAGCTGTCAAACGCAAATCGAAATGTTTACATGCTGTCAAATTGTTGCCTTCCTCTAACACCGATAGCACGAATGCCTAAACGAAGCAGTCTCTATAACCGCATTTTATACATCTTAGATGTAAAAGGGTAAGGAAATAAATAAACGGATAAGCCCGAAAAAGCTTGGATAGTTTGCGTTTAGTGCTGCTGCTACACTGAGAGTCTTGACAGCCGTGTTTCCCCATTATATGCTGCTAAAAAAACGAACTACTAATAATATTGCAACAGCTTGTACAATATATTTTATTTAAAATATAATTGTGTCCTAAGGTATGCGTAAATATGCATAACGTGTCATCAAAGCAGATCTGAGGTTTCCTTATTAGTATCTCTTTTGACTCTCAATTAATTACAAGGAAACAAGAATGCAAGTGTTCTGAAATGAGTTTTCTTGACAATTTATTCTTTTACAATTGCATTGTCGATTCTCAAAATTGTCTGTCTGGAAAACATTTTTGAAATATGAAATAGTCAGTGTGATTTGAGAAAGTCTGCTTGTGGTGATAAAAAAGTGCGCCTCTTGACATTTTAATTTAGACTTAAATCAAATGGTGTTAAAAGTTTTAATGTTCGTGTTAAGTGTCTTCTAAACGATCCAGGAAAATTATTCAAGTGAAAGGCTAAAAATATAAGATAACCCAATCACATTTATTTTCTAATACCCACTAATTAGTGATTATTTCAAAATAGCAGAGGTGAAAATATTTGTTGATTGCACACATTTTTTTTAAACTAGTTTAGTGTTTTAGTCTAAATTAGTAATTTACTTTAAGACCAGAGAACACATTAAATTATTTCGTTGAGGCCTAAACTTTTCGTTCATTATTTTGAATGCCTACCCTCAAAAAACTTTTTGACCTCGCTTTACATGCCTTTCACCCTTTAAATAATTTTCAGCTGATATTCATAATTCACATGAGTATTATATAAAATTGTTTTATTTTAATTTACAGGGGTAAAGTCACGACACTTGCACTGTTTGGGTGGTCTAAGGCCCATTAAGTGCAGAGTTTCTCACAACTGCACGTGTAACCCAGTGCAGCAGGTCCCAGGGTTGATGCTGATTACAGTAATGAAATATGCCTTATGTCTTTAAACAATTACAGCGCACAATGCAAAAGACTGGGACCCCCACGGGGGAAAGTTAAAGACGTGTTCCATTCTCTAAAACAAATCCGCCTTCAATTCATGAGTTGCTTATAGGCTATACCATTGAGTGTTGTCAAATTATACGATGATTGCATCTAATCTGGATGTGGGACAGTAGGCCTTTATGACTTCCTCGAAATAGGAGCTGTCCGCTTTGATGGGTTTAATTATCATACCACATAAATAGAAAATCGCAGGTGACACGGGAAACAAAAATAAGTAAAATTAAATAATAATAATAATAATAATAAAGAAACTGTAAATGCTAATTAAAAAGCAGGCGCTTTATCTGAAAAAAAAGTATTGGTGCACCATGGAGCAATTTTCAAGTTTCAAAACGACTCCGTGACAAAAGCAACAAGTTGCCTCCATCACAAGAGAGTTTCTATTTTCCTGCCATGCAAAATGCAAGCACCCACCGCTGCTAATGACATATTAAATTAATCTAGATTGTTGTGAAGACGAGAATTCCCCACTGTTCTGAAATTTTAAATAAGTATATAGTCCTACACACCAGCAAATCTTCAGTCACTTCTCCGTCAAAAGTGATCACCAAGCCTGTAACAAAACGCCATTATAATTTCTGAAAGGACCTGCACGAGTAACATCTGGCTTGCACAGAATAGAAATCTGTTTTTCCATTAAAATGCAGCATAGTTCCCCCCCCCCCCTTTTTTTTCTTTGCCTTTTCTTGTTTTAAGAAGTCAGAGTGCATGAAGTCGTTTTCCTTCTCCGTCGTTACCGGTCTATATCCGAATTCCCATGCTACCCTTTTTGACGGGTCACTGGAAAATCAATGAGCAGGTGGACATATGTCAGTGTAATTACATAGCCGTTCCTCTAAACGACTCCCCCATATACATGCAAATATACCTCTATTGACAGACTTAAATACTGAAAAAAATGTTCTGCACACACAAGAAAAATCACAATTTTCATTTACTCCAAGTTCATTTGCATACACTTCATTTGAGTCTCAGAAACGCGCTGGTGCGTATTATTCTCCTCTCCCGTGTCACTCCTTAATCCGCGAGCCTATAGACGGCGCGAAGAAAGCAGTTGTCGAGCTTCATTATGAAGCGGGGTTGGCAGCTTGTCGAGACCAGGCCAGTCAGACGAGGCTCAATGGGGAAATCATTAAGTTAACACTCTCCCTAATGTCGCCATTGTGCGCGTCTACTGAACATTGTTTTATGCGACCTGCGATATGACGCTTCCCACCAATGCGCCCAGAGTTTACACATTCCTATGGACTGACTCATTAAAAGTGTGTCCTTAAACACAATATTTAGAAAGATTGTTTGTTTAGTTATTAGGTCAGAGATTTGGGAAGTGTGCGAATTAGGCCTATGAAATGTTTTTCAGCAGGCCTAAAACACCAGGCGCAATCTGGTAGCCTAATTCGTCTCGCGCAAAATTTATTTTTTGGAAAATCAAAAACTACCGTTTTAAACTAAACTAATGTTTTTTTATGCGACACCCTTGTTTATGTAGGCTAAATAACATAGAGTGATAGGCTAGGTGATAAAACTATAGCCAACTTTTGTTTTCTCAGTGAACCGCACTATATTCAACCTTAACGAAAGCGCTCGAGAAGCCTAGTGTTGCTATGGTTACTTCCTCTTCGCTATTTCCGTTCGCGAGTGTCTATTTATAAAAATATGAGCTTGGCCTAACTTGAAATCGTAAACTTTTAGCTAAACAGCCTTAATACCAATCTTAGAGTCAAAGTGAATAGGCCTAACTATTAAATGTTAAAAAATATATATTATACCACAATCTACATAAACGTAAGAAAATCTAACTTTACAAACATATGTCAATATTTTTTTTTAAATAGACAGCCTAAATTCTGCAATTGGGATGCTGTTTTGTCGGTGTTTTTTTCCTTAAATCAACGCTATATTTTCTATCTCTGGTAGGTCGGATTCTGGACATCCCATGTAAAGTGTGTGGAGACCGAAGTTCTGGAAAGCACTACGGTGTTTATGCGTGTGATGGCTGCTCGGGATTTTTCAAGAGGAGCATAAGGAGAAACAGAACGTATGTCTGCAAATCTGGCACACAGGTGAGCTATACTAATCAATTACAGCGAAGTGTTTGAACCATAACAGCGTCAGCTAATTTGATCTAAGCAAGCGCGTCTAAGGACTAGATTACACCTCCAGTGATTTTCATAATTGAAAGATTATCCCAGAAGTGAGCCCCCTCCCGCGCCTTTGAGAGCCCTTTGCCCCGTCTAGTGTAACAGGTGTAATCCAATCTAACGCACCGGCAGGACTGGGTGGATTTGGAGAGCGGTAGGCGGGAATGAGCCTATTGGCCGTGCGGCGGGGGAGCGAGTCAATAGCCGTCATTACTCTGCCATTCCCAAATACCTGTGGAGTGGAGATCAGTGGAGCATATAGCAGAAGAAGAGGCTGTTTGTGTGCCATTACTGCTAAACGAAACCAATCCTACTGTATTTCCTTATTCCTTCGTTCATTTTTTCCTCAGGGCGGCTGTCCAGTAGACAAGACACACAGAAATCAGTGTCGCGCCTGTCGCTTGAAAAAGTGTCTAGAAGTGAATATGAATAAAGATGGTAAGTGCTAAACACATTCGTTTTCTTTTAAATAGGCTATATATTTCAAATATTTAACAGAAAATGGGTTTATGTTGCATGTAATCCCCTTTGATGGATGCAGAAAAATTAAGATATTTTTTTTCATACGGTAAAAAATTGGATTGCTTTAGTAGAAGTCTTTACTTGCCAACTACATGACTGATACGCTTGTATAAGCTAAATGTTATAAGTGTTTGTGACTTTTTTTCCCGGATCTATAAAGAGAAAAATGCAATTCATGCACAAAATGCCTAATTAAAGTGATCTAAAAAAAAAAAAAAAAAAAGGAAAAGAAATGGTGGCATAATCAGTTTAAAAAAGGGGGGAAAGAAAAAAGAAATTGTAAGCCAAAACATTTTTGTCTGCCAGTTTAAAGTGTAGGTTAGCCATCGTGCTGAATACCAGTTTCTCATGTGACCAGAAAAACTAAAGAAAAGAAAAAACAGCCAAAAAAATCGGAATCAAAAGTGGAGTAACACTAATAAAATATACTTTCGTGCTATTCGCTATTTGTGCAATTGGTAGGAAAAAAAAAGTAAGCACAACGATTACTTTTGTGTCTCAATTGTGCAAATAAAACAATTTTGTACCTTTAACTTGATTGTTATATAGCCTACACGATTCATGAAATAATTTTTTTCTAGAAAGAATCGATTTTCAAAAATGTATGAATCCAAAAAAGAATAAATATAACTTGCCACATATTTATAAACTCTAGTTTTTAAACTATTTCTACTTTATATCCTATGAGAACGCTTATTTATCAGCATGTCACTGACCCTTACATCAATACAGCCGTGCAGCACGAGAGAGGACCGAGGACGTCAACCATTCGAAAGCAGGTGGCACTGTATTTCCGAGGCCATAAAGAGGTGAACGGTTCGTCGACCCATTTTCCATCCACGTCTATACCGGGGCCGCCGTTTTTCACTACAGTCACGCAGCTGGAGCCTCACAATCTGGAGTTAAACACGGTCACGAGCACACCGGAACGGCAGGCCATTGTCGGACTCGCCCAACCCACACCGAAGGTAAACATGTGCCATTACATCAACATAGTTTAATCAACGAATTATCAATTTAAATAAAACAGATTTGAATACATACAACCCCGCTTATTTGCTATGTAATAACTTTTCAGTATCCTCACGAAGTTAGTGGCACTCCCATGTACTTGTATGAAGTGGCGACAGAGTCTGTGTGCGAATCAGCCGCGCGCCTGCTCTTTATGAGCATTAAATGGGCCAAGAGTGTTCCGGCCTTCTCCACACTCCCTCTACCTGACCAGGTAAATAAATGTTTACTAATTTAATGTATTGTTTTCATGTAACCAAACCAAATTCTCGGTGTCTTATGTATAACCATAAGTGAACAGTCTTACCTTTTTTTTTTCTTTGCAGTTGATTCTTTTAGAAGACGCCTGGAGGGAACTGTTCGTGCTGGGCATAGCGCAGTGGGCCATTCCAGTGGACTCCAGCACTCTCCTAGCTGTTTCAGGTAGGCCATACAACATGTAGCCTGTTTTTACGATTGTTTACAAAGTTATATCCATACCCAAGTGTAAGGTTTTATTACGTTTCTCGCTAATTAGGAATGAATACCGAGAACACAGATTCCCAGAGGCTAAACAAAATCATCTCGGAGATCCAGGCGCTGCAGGAGGTTGTGACGCGTTTCAGACAGCTCAGACTGGACGCGACGGAGTTTGCCTGCCTCAAATGCATAGTCACCTTCAAAGCAGGTAGGGTTCGGTAAAAATAAAATACAACTCCACAATCACACTTAAAGTGAACATATTATTATTAATAAACGATCATAATAAACAGATGATTTATACAGACGTGCTCTACTGGCCAAACAGTGTAAAATTAGCTAAACAAACATGCTGTCTCTCTTGTACAGTTCCAACACACAGTGGTTCGGAACTGAGGAGCTTTCGTAACGCCAGTGCCATTGCAGCCCTTCAGGACGAAGCCCAGCTGACTCTAAACAGCTACATCCACACCAGGTACAGCAAATACTTACTGAAATGTGGGTAAATTTATAAAAACTCATAAAATAATTATGCAAGAACAATGGCAAATTTTGTGGCCTAATGGTTAGCGAGTCAGACTGGTAACCCGAAGGTTGCAGGTTGATTCTCAATACCGGTAGGACATGAGCAAGGCCCCTAACCCCCAATTGCTCCCCAGGCGCCACAGAAAAATGGCTGCCCACTGCTTCGGGTGTGTGTATTCACTACTCACTACTTCTAATGTGTGCACTAACTTGGATGGGTTAAATGCAGAGGACAAATTCTGAGTATGGGTTGGCCTTCATATGTCACTTACTTGCTTGCTATTTCCAAGTATTTAAACCGAATCATTACGTTTCAGGTACCCCACTCAGCCGTGCCGCTTTGGGAAACTGCTGTTGCTCTTGCCTGCTTTACGTTCAGTTGGTCCATCCACCATCGAAGAGGTGTTCTTCAAAAAGACCATCGGAAACGTGCCCATTACACGACTGCTTTCAGACATGTACAAATCCAGTGATATATGAGCTCCCGAGAGACAGAGAAAAGAAACTAAATGTATCTTTGACCTTGGCATTCGCATGGACGCTGTGGATGATACCAGATGCCCTAATGTGATTCTTCACGCACTTGTTTGGAGAATAAAGCTCTACCAATGTCAAGATGTTGTTACGCAGGGAAACAATAAAACAAACAGACTGCATCTCTAAAAGTTGAGCTCAACGCTTAGAAAGAAAAATGAACATTTAACCATTTTCTAATTGATTTACTTTTAATCTATTTAAAGTTGTTTATGGAAGTAACTTAACAAGCTTAATCTGTTCTTGTTCTATCAAGATTTAAATACAAAATTATCTTAGTTTGTAGTCATATTTGAATGGAGTGTCTGTTATGTACAATCATTCATTTGAAAATGGGACGTTTTATTGTGTCCAATTGACCAACTACCTTTATGACCAATGCTGTTTTGATTTCAGCAACACTATTATTCATTTGTCCACAAGAACTTTGATGGAAACCAAAAATACAACAAAAAAAAGAAACCATGAGGTATGTTGCAGGGAAGTAGGTCGCTGTCCCTTTGACATAGTGCTGAAAACCAAAGGCCCATGAGTCAGAACTGAAGAGCAAGTTCATTCCTGTCCTACCTTCCAGCAGAAGCTCCAACTTTAATCAAAAACACTTGAACCAGCTAATCGGGTTTACTTGAAATGCATGCTTAAAGGTTGGAATTAAACTTAGCAGGAAGGCAGCAGGGCTGAGCATTACTGACCTAATGCATCACATAATTGCCTATCGAGGTGACTGGGAGGCCACAGCACCCACACCTTGTGACCTTAACGTAAGATTAGGGTTCACAGGCAGGGCATTTACAATCCTCTGGATATATTTCTGTCTGCATTGAGCGGCCACTCTGCAAATGTAATTTTATCGTTTGATTTTTTTTAATTGAAAGCCGTTTCTGCTCAAAACCCTTGTTTGACTAGCTACTAACCATGGAAAAGAGACACGATCAGCACTTGGATTTTGTTTTTGTAGTCTGTAAATACATTTCTCGTTGTACAGTGATAATTTTTGTGAAAGTTGTTCTAAGATATTAGAATAAATATTGAATATTGATCACCTGGTTCTTCATCGACTGTGTAATTCATGTCTCCTTTCGCTGTAGGGTTTTTAGGTTTCTAAAGCCTCCTTCTACAAGCAAAAAAAAGGTCCATTGCACCCTAAACGGGGTACTGAACGGGGACAGAGAGAGGTTCATGTCTGCACGCAAGTGCATATTGAACCACTGCCGATACAATACCCTGGACCTTGAGTGAAGTTGCTGTGCCTCGCACGGCTTGGAGTTTCAAGCACTCTTTTACAAATCAAGGGCTTTGCCCAAATTGCATTTTTTATCTTCATTTTTTGATAGAGAGGATACAATAGAAAGAAACATGATTGCGGTGACAACTTCCAATCCAATTTATCCTAGTTCCTTTTTTAATGGTCTGCTCTGACGTGGAGTGAACTCCAAGGTTGCATGAGCCACACGGCTGTGCCCTTCTCTTTACCTTATACAGCATTGTTGCACATTTTGACTCTCGACAACATTTGCATTCCATCCTAAGTAATTTAGGCACAATCCATCATGCTAGAAACAGAATAACAAACAATTAATACCCACAGGATGAGACAATGCTAGACTCACAAGCAAAAGGTTGAATGTAGGCCTGTAATTTGTACAGCGATTACAAACAATACAAAAACACACCTGTTTCCCAATATTGTACATGGTTTTATATCCTATATCTGTTATACAGTTACATACACATATATAGTTCTAAAAAGTAGAAATTAAGTGCAGTGTTTAACCCTTCAGGTCATTTTTGTCCTGTTTTCAGTAAACATATGCTATAAGTACCCACACAAAACAAATGACCCTTACTTGAAGAACCGGTTATGGCCATTTTGCAGCATTAAATCATGTTTGTAAATCTCAGCATCGTGCCTAATAACGGCCCTTAGCTGTTCTAAATTCACTGTAAATCATGGCTTATATATATATATATATAATATATATATAATATAAACAGTGCTGGGTAGTAACTGATTACATGTAATCTGGATTACATAATCAGATTCCAACAATTAAGTACTTGTAATTAGATTATATTACATTTTAAAATACTCGTAATCAGCCTAGTTATTCTCACAAATGTCAGTAAATGATTCATAATTCACTGATTCTCCCTACTACTTCTGTTTTATCTTTTAAATTTTCCTTTCTATAAAGCCTACTGCTTATATCCGTTCAGAAGGTCTTTCAGGTTTATGGAATTGCACAGACCAGCCACTAGTCATGAGCGGATCAATGAAAACGGAGAACCACAGCATTATTTCACTTTTAAGAAGCGTTTCCTCAAGATTACATATTTAATCGACTCCTGACGAACACATTCATTATTATTTAAATGATCACCCAGTGAGTCATTTAACCATGTATTACTGTCTTTGGAAGGCATTTGTCTTTCAAACATTAAAATGTACAAATTCACATCATATTTACATGCAGTGCAGGGATTCCCCAATTCCCCTAATATATTTACTTGAAATATACCCTGAGATTTTAAGTTAAAAAGGTCAATGATAAAATTACATTTACCGTTCTCTGATGTAAGTGAATGGTCACATGACATGCAGGTAAGCAAATTATTTTGATTATTTTGTTTTTATTTTGAAATTATACGAACCCCTGCAGTTCCAAATTGAACCCCAGTCTGGCAAGCCCTTATGTAATGTAATTTTTTATGCGCTTTATGTTTTTGATAAAGACTGGAATGTATACACATTACACATTAAATGTTACTAACTAACTAACTAAAATGTTTGTCATGTAATTTGGAATCAGTAACCGACTACAATTTGTCTACCCAGCACTGAATATAAATATATAAAATATATAGTTTATAATTGGCCAATCATTCACAAGCCAAGCCCTGTCTGTGTTAAATGGAAAAAAGTTCCTTTTACTCTCATCTTAGGGTCATTCGAGGAGGATATGACCTTCACAACATGTTGCATGTGTTCAGGATAAAGATTTCTTGTCTGTATCTGAGCATCCAAGACCCTACGACCTGTCATTCCTTTCTCCAGTCTTCTTTCCAGTCTGAGTAACCACTATTTTCTCCTTTTCACAGCCACCTGCCTCAGTCTTTCTTAAAAGATCAATACAAATACCTTTGATTCATTCTGACTTCAAAGTATCTGTTTATCAGTAAGATTGAATTGCCCTAAATTACACTTACCTTAGTAGCATGAAATTATAATTCGCTTGAATAAAGCATCTAGAAAATAATAAACTAAAAGAATCTCCTTTAATATAGTTGTGTGTAAAATACTCAAAAAAAATGTCCATGTGCTGTATGTGAATGATCAATACCTGGGCGCAATTAGTTTTCACAGAGAAAGACCAAAATGAGAAAACATGTTCATTTTTACAATTCCTTCACACAGAATACTGATACTTTTATCACCTTGTCCTCCACACAAAATTCTATTTATCAGAAGAATTTTTTTTCCTATCCTACAGATGTTGCAAATAGGATTTTAATGGATCTGAGATTGTTCATTAAGTCTAACAGAACAACACTAATCAAAATATACGCAGGTGACTCACTTTATACAAACTCCTGATGGTCAAAAAGGAAAAACCTTTTAAGGCAGAATGAATGTCTACAACCACTCTAATGCTAGGATCATCTCTAAAAGAAATTTTAGCAGAGCCAAACAGAGAGGCTTTCGTTTTTCAAACCACATCATATGTGCGTGTGTTTGATCCGTTTTATTGGAAAATTCTCATAAACAAAACAATGGCACAGCAGTATACAAATCTGGAAACATGCAATGTAGGCAGAACTCTTTGTGTTTCTGTGTAACATCATTACACAGTAAAAACAGACTTGTCTGCAGCTAAGTGGGACACACATAGCACACGATCAAGGAGGTTCCCAATTAAGTGCATCCTGCATGGTACGTGTTCTTCAGCATTAAAAGCAACATAAGTAGGTAGTAGCAATAACACAGGGATGCCAATGTGTGTGATATAGTGCTTGCATAATTGTGATATAGTTATTTGGTTTGTTTCGTTTGATCTTGTACTACAAATATCAAAGTTAGTGGTGCTCTCAGACAAAACTACCATAAATAATTGTTAACCACAAGTAATTATACTCAAGAATGTGTTTGATCGGACAAAGTGGTAAACAATAAATCAGAGAGACCCAAATTCAACAGTTCTGTTGGAAAAGTGAAGGGATACAATGACTAATTTTAGTGTGTTTTTACTCATTTGTTGTCTCATTGTTCTGCACAGTGTCTGCAACATGTTTTGGATGCCCTATGGTTCAGGCTAAGATTCTTTTCCAGTTAAGAATGATTCAAACCTTTCTTATTGCTTGTGGGCCATGTTTTTTGTGTCTGTGTGTGTGTGTGTGTGTGTGTGTGTATGTGTCTGTGTGTGTAGAGTCCAGACCAGTTCAGGCTTGTCTAATTTTGGAAGGGGTGTAGTTTTTATCCACTGACTCGTCCTGTAGGAACATGTGCAGGCAGCGCTCATTTTGGGCCAATGGATGACCAGCCACCCTGAAAAAAAGATGAGACCACAAAATGCACATTAGCCATCATAAAAATATTATGCAAGAATGCACATTGTAAAGCAGAAAAAGAGAGAGAGGAGGCGGAAACAACTTTGACCCCAATCAAGATGCAACTCTTAGATATTATTAGGAGGCTGTGACATTTCGTGGCATTCTTTTTCAGATCATAAATCATCTAGCTTGAATTTCAGAGCGATAATATCAAAATTTAATTACGCATATCTTAAAAAAAGTAGAATGAGCCATCATGCTAATTAAACTCATCATTTCACCATTCAATCTATTCCAGCTTCCAATGGGATAAAAAAGGACCCTCACACCTCTAAAATTACACAATGTTACAAGTCAAGATGATGGAGAATCATTTTCAGGTTTCAGAGGCAATATAAAGATATGCTGTACAAATCCACTCACACATAGTCGTGAAGTATGATGGGCATGCTTCCCCCTTCCCCAGGTGCTATTAGTACCGAACAATGATATTTAATTCAGGAATTTTCGGTTAAAGAAAAACCCCATCTTAATTACCTCCATATCCTTTCTTTCTTCAAACCTAATTTACAGCTGTTCGTCTCGTATTAAAATTCAAACAGGTAGAGCCGGCACATTTGCACATGAAACAAAGATAATGGCAAAGTCTGCAATCACAGCAAATAATTACAATCGAACTGTAACTTTTATTGTCTCAGCCGGCGGGGGAACGGCACCTCGGATCAAAAATAAGCAGGAGTGCACACAACATCTTGTAGGGAAAAGGTATGCATGCCTGTAATTTCACTCGCAATTATCATAAATTACACATCAAAAATAAAACAAATGTAAAAAGTAAAGCTGGTGCACTTGTGGCCTCTCATCAGTTTCGATCATTCTGTAGGTAATTATGAGAGAAGGAAAAAAAAAGTGTGAGGGAAGACATCAGATGACAAAAAGGCTGGCAAGTGTATGTTTTTCTCTTTCACTGAAGTACCTTAACCTAAAAACTCAAAATTAACAGAAAGAGGAACAACTATTGTATTACGTTATCATGATAACCACTTCACTTTTCTTTATAAAAACAGTTCAGATGTGCCAAGGCCAAAAGAAGTTAAGAGGAAGGACACGCAGTAGAGGACTATGTAAATCTTGTCATATCAACATTAACTCAAATACACTTGAGAACAAAATCGCAATTGGAAAAATGTCTTCACTGTTTATCCTCTTGATTTTTCACAAAAATATAATCTTTAAAGGGGGGGTATGATGCGATTTCATGCATTCTGACTTATTTACACTGTTAAAGAGTTGGATTTTCATGCTAAACATGGCCAAAATGTAAAAAAAAAAAAAAAGTTGGACATATGATGGAGTATTTCTGTGCCAAATACACTCCTTCAGGTTTCTAATAAGTTTCAGAATGTTTTTTTCAAGTACGGCCCTGTATGATATCATAAAGGGTGGAATTCCTTGTATGGGCACTTCTCCTAGATGAGAGCGTGTGCACATCAACCAGAGCAAGAGCAAGAGCACGTCCATTAACAAGCTTCATTCGTGTTACGGAGTTCTGCATGTGTGTTTGTTTGTTCCCTGTCACGAGTCGAAACCGCAGGCGGTGAGTGGAACTGCACCAAATGTCTGTGTTTTTTTGGCAGTTGGCACACAAGTGCATATAATGTAAATAACACAAATGTATAGTGAATTGAAAGTTATCCAGGTGTGTGTGTGTGTCCCGCCCACTGCACGCCTCCACAAGCTCGGCTGTTTTTAAAAAGCATCGGTACAGCGCATCGTCTTTTATAAATATGGAAAAACTAAAGACTCTTCGGGGATATGAAGGATGCAATACTACTGTATAGGTACTCAAGATTAACATGAGATTGGCAGAAACTGTGTGTGTTATGTACCCTTTAATTTAAATAAACAGCAGATTTTTGTTCTCATAGATATATGCATGTGACAACTTTCTTTCTGCTATATTTCTTTGAAGGCTCAATCACTCATGAATGGGAATATACTTGGGTTACAAAAATGGGCAAAAAAGAAAAGAGACACTTTAAGTGCAGAAAATTAGGGAATTTGGAAAAATTTCCTAATTCCATTTTATTATATATATATATATATATATATATATATAATTTTTCCAAATTCCCTAATTTTCTGCAGTTAAAGTGTCTCTTTTCTTTTTTGCCCATTTTTGTATGACCCTGCTGAACCAATGAGCATTTTGATGTCCATTGGTCACGCCTTAATTTTTCAATTTCTAGTATTGCATTAGTATTGAATCCTTCTCATTAAGCATTTAATAATTTTTTTACTTTTTTCAGTGAGAGTTAAATCTCTTTTTTGGCCCATTTTACCTGTAAAAGAAAACCTGCTTAATAATTAGGCACACCTGAATATAAGGCGTTTTTTTACTTCCAGCCTGCCTTCATTATATATCACTTATAAATGACTAAATACAAAATTAATAGTAGTTATTAAGATTGATGTGGTTTGCAATTGGTAAGATGTGATTGGAAAAAAAATATGATCAGAATATCAACTTGCATAATAATTATGCACGCACTATATATTTCATTTAAAGATTATATATACACTCCATTTAAAATTATATAGATTTTTGTGAATATTTTGAATGAAAGACAGGAATATAATTGGTATTTGTATTTGTATGAGTGCTAGTAATTGTGACAATTATTAAACTTATTTCAAGTCAATTTTTTCTAGAATATTACTCCATTTAAAGATTAGATTTTTGTGAACATTTTGAATGAAAGACTAATAAGACAAAGACATTTTTTGACAGGTCATTTTGCTCATATTTCAGCTTTATAGGTTGTGAATATTAGTGGAGAAATAATTTAGCATTGAGAACTGAATGTTGGCCATATAGATTCAATACTGCAATTTTCTTGTACCTCAAACAGTATTGCATGGCGCTAGCAACTCTAAAGTCACGAGTTTGATTGTCAAGGAATGAACTGATAAAATGTAAGAAAAAAAAAAAAGATAAATGAACCAAATTTAACAGTTAACAAGATTATTTTTGTTTTTATTTTAAGTTAATTTTGTCCTGTTTTGTGAATTTTGTGACGTATAGTGATTTAGATGAATTGTCTTTTCCTACTTGCATGCTTCAACTGAACATAAAGGTAAACCCAAAGATTAATGTTTCTGGTAAAGTAGTCAGGAGGATTTTGCGACTCACTTGTTGAGGAACTGTTCTAGGCCCTGCCGCCGTTCCTCGATGAAAGAGTCATCAAATATACCATCATCCCCACGGAATGGGAGCTGCCTGAACAGAGCCTTTCCGGGAAGAGGAGGAACTACCACCTGTTTGAAATACAAGCACTTCATTCACGTTACATTCATCTCCAAATGCAATCATAGGTCTCTTACAATCACTTCAAACGTCATTACCTGAACTATAGAATAATTTCCAATCCAATGACTGAAAAAAAAAATATATTACTACTTAAATGTATCTAGTTGAACTGGACCCTTACAACAAGTCTGAGCATTCGTGCGATGTTCCAACCAAATCAACACTACTATTTCACTCATCCACCCTTCACCTTGCTTTCCCTCTCCAGCTCTCCTCTCAGCCACTCAAAGTCGCTGTATCTCCTCCGGACACGTGACTCCTTCAGTTTGAATATGGGGAGGTTTGTCTGTGGAGAACAAGAACAGACAAACAACATCAGAAACATCACATCCATCTCAGATTAAGAGAGGCAGTAAAAAAAAAAAGAAAAGAAAAAAAGAAGGCCTACATCTTTTATAAAAGTAGTTTGAAAACCTTGTTAAGACTGACAGTGTAGCTGAACAGCATCAATTCTTCAATGAAACCCAGTTCAGTATCAAGAGTAAAGCATTAAATAGATCGGTAAAGTCCACAAAAAGGCCCACTGAGACTAAAACAGGGTCACTGGAGAGGCAGATGTTTATGAAATAAAAGAACAGCCTGATGACAGCATTCAAGGAGAAGCTGAAGAGGCAAAAGGCAGCGCAAGTAACGAACACACAGATGAGAATAAAAGTACAGATCAATACTCCTACACGGGCTGATTTGCTCGACGCAGACTCAAAACAGATGAATACATGGCGGAGGAGACAGTAAGTTAAACGAATAAATGAATGTGTGCTTTGGGGACAAAGTCTTATGTGGGCCCTAATTGGACAGAAAGAGTGGAAATGTTCATCGATCCTCAGTTACCCCAAGACCATTCCTCTTTCCATCGCTCACTCTCCCTCCCTCCATCTCTTTAGCTGCTGCAAGTCATGTTTTTAGCCTTGAGAGGGTCCCTTCAGAAAGCGTGGATCTCTCCACACAATGAGGAACATTGATAATACCCACCACTTCAGCTTTCAACCCCCATCTCTATTCTTTCAATCTTTATCCACCTCTGCTTGTTTCCCCCCCTCTATCAATCTGACCCATATCTGTTTTTCACTTTCTGTCTCATTAAACATGTTTCGTGTGCTCATTAATTTTTTGTTTATGTCATGGTGTTAGAAGTAAGTCATCAATAAACTGTTAAGGAAAATAAAAGGGTCCATTAATAAAGAAGTTAGTAACACAAAATTAATTGTATTTGGCTGATCATGTGACCCAATCCATGTAGAATAAAATCACTTTTTTCAAGTGATATGACAGGAGCCTCATGCGAGTGAATAATTTGTATCATATTACTAAATTAGTGAGTGCACCTTTAACCTACACTTAATTTAAAATGAATGCTGTTATTTTAAAATCTCTATTTATATAAAAAAAAATCCTAAAAAAATGTATCAGTTTTCACAACATATTAAGCAGTGCAAGCGTTTTCAATATCCAATGTTTGCATAATCCACCGTTTTTCTCTGGGTAAAATAATACAATTATACTAGCCAAAACAAAATTAAACCTGTACAAAATATAACAGGGCCCGACAATACGGACTGCCCGGTGCCACTCGGGACAATTGCCGGAACTGTCACTGTCCCAATCGGGCCAGTGCTGAATCGTCACAAAAGTGTATCCTTTGTACGTGTTTTTAAGCCTTGCCAATTAAAATATTCAAGCGCAAGAAGATGCGAAAGAGAACTCAATTTGGTACTCACTGTGTGAGATGTTTTGTGTGTGCACATATCCAAAGCGCATGCCCAGAAAGCCGCATGTCTGATACTGAATTGCGTTATCTTTCGCTTTTTGTACTTGAACAGAAAAATTCACACAAAATGATATCAAAATGCCATCTTGGTGAGTATCCTAGTAAACACAATTGGTTATGGCTTAATTGAACGTAAAGAGTTGAGAAATAAAACACGTGTGCCAGTATACTGGATCCGTGCACCTCTTAAAGGGACAGCAGCCTAATATTCCTGCTGCGCTGCTGTCTGTTTTAATGTTAATCAAACAAGACAAAAAAGTTTTTCAAGAGCTCATTTCTCTTGACTAAATCACTTTTGTAACTTTAATAATGATTATACTTAATTTATACAGCAGTGTTATCTTACATTTGATTACTTTCTATTTCTGTACCTGAAAACTACTGTTAGACCTACCTGAAAAGCACTGTTTATTTCATATCTTTGTTCGGTTATATTTATGTAGGCCTGTTGAATGTTAAATTGATCCAAACCATGTTCAATGAAGATGATTTGATGATGCAGCAATAAACTAGCTAGAATACCTTAATGAATTTTGCTAATTTAAAACATGATCAAAACAAAGGTTATATCGGTATCGGCCAATAGTTGTTAAAGGCCCACTGAAGTGCCTTGAAACGCACAGATTTATTCAAAGTGTTGAGGTAATTTCCACTAAAACAGGAAGACAGGGCAGAACATATCAAACAGCTCCTTCCCTTTTTTAAATAGCCAATAGCGTTTAATTTATATCACAGCTCGGCCAGAGCAGTTGAGCTCGGTAAAGGCTCTAACTGTTTCTCCTCCATATTGCTTCAAAATATAGCATTCTGTGCTGAATTCAAATGGATCCAATACGTTTTCTGGTATGCGCCGACTCGCACATATGGTCCACTCTGTGCTATCATGTCTCTGAACACCAGAGCAGATTTCACTTGCCCCAATGGAAAGCATTTTACACTGTCTGAATCGTTCCCAATCCCCTATATAGTGCACTACGTGCCATTCACTATGTAGAAAATAGTAAATGTGTGACATGACCAATTTTTGCCGCAGCATCTATTTGGGGACGGGACACTGTAGATTCTAGAGAGCATTTAATTGGACAGAAAATCTGATGAGAAGCTGCAGTGCAGAGTGATGTCATCAAAATAATTGATCCATATTGGCTGAAGTGAGAGACTAAGTTTTGAATGCTTATATCTTCTAAATGCAAATTTTGTCATTGTTTTGGAGCACACTAGCTTATAGATAACAGTAAGGCTAACATATTCATACTAAAAGCCAAAAAACTTCAATTCTGATTTTATGGCAACTTTAAAATTGGTATCAGCCAAAAAATCCTATTGGTGCATTCCTAATAAATTACATTTTTATATATACAGTGCATCCAGAAAATATTCACAGCGCTTCACTTTTGTTACAGCCTTATTCCAAAATGCATTAAATTCATTATTTTCCTCAAAATTCTACATACAATACCCCATAATGACAACGTCAAATAATTTAGTTTGAAATCTTTGCAAATTTATAATAAAAAAAAAACTGAAAAAAGAAAAAAAAAAAATATGGGGAAGGGTACAGAAAAATTTCTGCAGCATTGAAGGTCCCAATGAGCACAGTGGCCTCAATCATCCGTAAATGGAAGAAGTTTGGAACCACCAAGACTCTTCCTAGAGCTGACCGCCCGGCCAAACTGAGCAATCAGAGGAGAAGGACCTTAGTCAGGGAGGTGACCAAGAACCTGATGGTCACTCTGACAGAGCTCCAGCGTTTCTCTGTGGAGAGATGAGAACCTTCCAGAAGAACAACCATCTCTGCAGCACTCCACCAATCAGGCCTGTATGGTAGAGTGGCCAGACGGCACATGACAGCCCGCCAGGAGTTTGCCAAAAGGCACCTGAAGGACTCTCAGACCATGAGAAACAAAATTCTATGGTCTGATGAAACAAAGATTGAACTCTTTAGCCTGAATGGCAAGCGTCATGTCTGGAGGAAAACAGGCACCGCTCATCACCTGGCCAATACCATCCCTACAGTGAAGCATGGTGGTGGCAGCATTTTTCAGAGGCAGGAACTGGGAGACTAGTCAGGATTGAGGGAAAGATGAATGCAGCAATGTACAGAGACATCCTTGATGAAAACCTGCTCCAGAGCGCTCTGGACCTCAGTCTAGGGTGAAGGTTCCTCTTCCAACAGGACAACGGCCCTAAGCACATAGCCAAGATAACAAAAGAGTGGCTACGGGACAACTCTGTGAATGTCCTTGAGTGGCCCAGCCAGAGCCCAGACTTGAACCCCGATTGAACATCTCTGGAGAGATCTGAAAATGGCTGTGCACCGACGCTCCCCATCCAACCTGATGGAGCTTGAGAGGTCCTGCAAAGAAGAACTAGAGAAACTGCCCAAAATAGGTGCGCCAAGCTTGTAGCATCATACTCAAAAAGACTTGAGGCTGTAATTGGTGCCAAAGGTGCTTCAACAAAGTACCGAGCAAAGGCTGTGAATACTTATGTATATTGTGAATAAATCTGCAAAGATTTCAAACATTTCATGTCATTATGGGGTATTGTTTGTAGAATTTTGAGGAAAATAATAAATTTAATCCATTTTGGATAAGGCTGTAACATAACAAAATGTGGAAAAAGTGAAGCACTGTGAATACTTTCTGGATGCACTGTATATTAACATAGAAAACATTTTAAATTGTAATAATATTTCACAATATTATTGTTTTACTGTATTTTCAATCAAATATCTTGAACAGTAGTGTAACCATAGATCCATAAATTCATTCTAGGGATAGTTCACGCCAAAATAAAAATTATATCATCATTTACTCACCCTCATGCATTCCAAATCTGTATGACTAAACAAAAAATATATTTTAAAACGTTTAACCATAAAATATAACCCTACCAGAAAGTCAATGGGGTATAATGGACAAAAAAATTTGGAGACATTCTTCAAAATATTTTTTTGTGTTACGCAAAATATATGACTTAATACGACTTAACACAAAAAATAAAATCATACCATTTAGCACTGACATGAGGGTGGGTAAACAATGACAATTTGAATTTTTGGGTGAACTATCCCCTCAATGTGTATATCTTCTAATCTTTTCATTTAAGTGTCATTATTATTTGCAGTAACTTCCTCACACCACTCATGGTATAATATCTCTAACCTTACAATTTGAATTTTTATAACCCTTAGACAATCCTTCAACCCACGCAGTCATATGAGATGGGGATTAACTCAACGGCTATGAGATCAGGGTAACTGCAGTGCTGAGGAAGCGTTTAGTAGCAACCTTGCTGAGGTGCTTGCTAATACTGTGTGAATGGCTGGACTACTGGGTTTAGGTTCCACTAAGTAAGCAGGTCTAAAGAAGTTAATCCTCATGTCAATTGATCGTGGTAACAGGTAATTTAATACACACTGGTTTCGGGGCTATTATGTGGTGCGTGGTCACACCGGAGGAAGAGTTAGTTATTGAACAGGATTAGTTCTTAGGCCAAGGGTGAAAGCCCATTTATCTTGAAAACTTCTTAAAACACACACACACACACACACACACACACACACACACACTCACGATAAGGACTTATGAAGAAGTCAATAGGTCAGGTTTTGTTTCTTTTAACTCTACGGCTTCAGTCTTGTGTTAGCAAGGTGAAAGAGGGGAGAAAATTTAAAAAACAAAAACACAAAAAGAAAAATTCAAAAGTTAGTCATCTATTCCCCTTATTACAAAAGAAGAAATTTGTCAGCCTTACATCACTTTCTAATAGATAAGCTATTTTGAAGTCATTCAGGCACAATACATCAATGAAAACATAAGGTCAATGGTCAACAGTAGAAAACTTAGGAATATTATTATATTTTAAACATCACTGTGGCACTTGGCAAAGGACAAGCTTGTCAATTCTACAGCTGGTTTTAAAAAGTGGCCAATATTCTATGTTCACTGATATACTATGAACGGCTGAATTGTGTCATTTCTGCAGCACTAGCAGTACCAGTATAAATAAATAAAGTATCTGAACAGGCTTCCCAAAAACACTCCCCATCTGACATCGTTTGGTACAGGTAGTAGTACCACCACCAGCTCTCACACCACTGGTCAAGTCAATGTTGCCTTGACGGGCTGCTCGAATAAAATGCAAAAAATAACTTTCTTACATAGCTGTCTCTGTACATGGGAAGATAGGATAAGAGAAAGTATTTTTAGACTCCATTTGCAAATTGTTGAATTTACCTATTTCACTACAACTAAAAATGTACCTTTATTTATTCACATAAAAGCAATTATGTCAATATCTTGATTTTTAAGAGTCTGTACATTACATATACAAGAATTAATAAGGAAAAAAAATGGCCATTTAATACCTGGTGCAATACTTTTATTTCACTACAAAACTCTGAAAGGTATACTTTATTTTAAATGTTAAATTATATTAAATGTCTTCTTTTTGTGATGATTTAAGTAATCCCGTTAAACATGCACCCTTAGCAGTCAATACTACTTGATCTAAGCTTCACATTTTATAACAAGAGGAAATTCTAATACATGGTAGCTTTCCCCACAAGTGTATTCAATAAACCAAGATTTTTCTGGACTAAGAGGCATGAAATTTGTTTTTAACATCTAGTTACAATACTGTGTATTTAAACTTTTAGTAGCTCTAGAAGCAGTTGAACAAAAGAAGCTCTAGAAGCAGAAATGAACAAAATCCTTTCTTCCAAATATCACTGAAACTGATATAGAATACACTATTGAGAACAAGCTATTGGGTGCTAACTTGACAATTTCAGTGTATTTTTGGCAGTCAGACAGGTATGTTCTATGCAATTGTTTTGATAGAGGAAAAAAGGAAATATTTCTAGTTTCAACATTATTTGTATGCAAAGTGAAGTATGCCACATTTTGTTTTTGAACATAATTTACTTATGGAACAACATTGACATCCCTATATCTCTGGAACTGAACCATATTGGGCCTTAAAAATGAAGACTCCCAAAGAAAGCTTTATTAAGAACAAACATCTAAATGATATGATATTAAGATATATTTAATACCTCTTGAGTTACAGGCACGCAAACTTTGGAAAGCAAAAACAAAAAGTGTTATTTCCCATTTTTGAACGGTCACCATTGGTATATAATGCAACAAGGTAAGGTTGTCACAGTACCAAAATTTCAGTTGTCGGTACCGATACCAGTAAAATTTTGCGGTTAAGCTGTACATATTTTGGAACCATACCAGATCAAAAACTGTTGAATTAAGTAATTTTAAAAAAAATTCTCATTTTCTCTCGTCTGTTGGTTATCACTGTCAATCATCAGTTTCCGTTTTAATCGCGCATTTAATTACGTTTGTCAATCCAGAAACTTTGCAGTGTACTTAGCAGCATGAAAAAACAAACAAACTTGTATTCAGATTGTTAAGCAAGAGAAGAGCATTCTGCACTCGCGAATACTCCTTTTGTAAAAAAGCTGTATTAATTGTACAATTAGGGACAGATTTACTAACAGCTTGCGCCAAACACGAACCCTCTTTTGGTGTTAAAAAAACACTGTCAGGATTTACTAAAGACGCTCAGTGAAAAATTTGCGCTGAAAAGGCCTGGACAGGGTTATTTGTATAGCACTTTTCATACATGGAATGCAACTCAAAGTGCTTCACAAGCATAAAAACAAATAATAGGAATACAAATTCACACAAAGTTCAAAATGTAAAAAAGAAATTGTCAACATAATGTCACCTCAATAACAATGATAAAACTGACAAAACAAGTATTAAAACAGTAAACAAAATAAAATAAAATAAAATAAAGACTTCACACCATATTGTAAATTTTAAAAAGATATGTCTTAACCAGCCATTTAAAAATATGAATGCTTGGAGCCTCTTTCACTTCATTTGGTAGAGAATTCCAAATATTTGGAACATAGTGGCTAAAATAAGTACCACCAGATCGTTTATGAATTACTGTATAATGTGCCAGAAGATTAGCGCTAGAGGATCTCAAACTATGATTTGGAACGTATTTTGACAGACAGTCTGAAACGTATAAAGCCAGATTATGCAGTGTTTTATAAACCAATAAAATAACCTTAAAATCAATCCTTTGATGAACTGGTAACCAATGTAATTCCATTAAAACCGGTGTAATATGCTCTTTCCTATTTAATTTCATTAGTATTCTGGCTGCTGCATTTTGTATCAGTTATAACTTCACTATAGAACCCTTAGATAAGCCAGTGTATATAGCATTACAATAATCAAGATGAGAGAAGATAAAAGCATGAATGAGTTTTTTAGCATCATCCAGGGATAAAAAAGGACGAATCTTGGCAATATTTCTCAGATGATAAAAGCAAGCTGTCAACTTGATTAATATGAGACTTACAACTCAGGTCACAGTCCAAAATGACACCCAGATTCTTTACTTCTTTCTAAGATTGTAGGGCTAAGGTACCATATCCAGCTTCTATGCTCTCCCACTCATGTTTTGGGCCCACACTAAGAATTTCATTTTTTTTCTTGGTTCAGTTTCAAAAAATTTGTGTTCATCCACTTTACAATGCTGGACAGACTGTCAGACAATTGCGCTAATTTGCCCTGTTTAGTAAATCTGGCTCCTTATCTCTTATTTACATCTTGCTTACATTGTTAGTAATGAAAGCATTCGCAAGCGTGCGGCTCATGGTGAGGCGGATTCTGACTACTTTACTGACTAGCACCACTGCGTTCACGAGCTCAACAGATATGATTGTGATGGGCTACAATGCTCAACACTTGTAAAAACACCCTGTAAATAGAAACCTTTGATGCTCAACGAGCACTCAAACACGAACAAGCAGCGTCTATCAGCGCAGCTGTACTGAATATATCAGTACTCTGTACTACCGGACCGGTACTGCAGAAATGCTGGTATAGTCAACTTTTTTTCTTTTCTTTTTTTCGTGTTGGTACGTGTGACATCAAGGGTCAAAAGGCTTTACTAACAGATCTACTAATCTCTGTGTAGAAATAAAATAATAATGCAGCCATCCTTTTAAAGTAATTTCCCTCCTGTAATTTGGCTCCAGATCTCAGGTAAATACTGAAGTACCGGCTGCTGAAAATTCAGCTTTGCCTTCAAAGGACTACATCACATTTTAAAATACGAAACATTTATTTTAAATTGTTAAACTGTTTTATTGCTTGCTAGCCAAAAATTGCATGTCTGACCAAATACATAAGTAATATTACACAAATTAAAACATCAATCATGTCCCTAGTGCAAACTTCACAGAACAGATGCTATTGTTTAGTACTTAGGGTTAGGGGTTCATTCAAATCCCTCACACAAGTATGACCAATAGTAATAGTGACACTTGCAAGAACCACTAATTACACTTCAACAAAAATGCTGTGACGAGAGCAGTGTTTTATTTTGTGTGTGCGTGTGCAATGAAAAAGGAGGGGTATGTCACTGTATACAGCTGCAGATGTAAACTCCAAAGAGTTTGACTGTCCTCCCCTCACTGCTAATGATCTCAATCAAACCTGAGACAAGCAAACAAAACAGCCCAACAAAGGGCCTGATTACCGTGGCAACCAAAGTTAACCACACAGACTGAAACCCTTACACATCAAACACTCAATGAGCAGATGAAAACAGCCCAATTCATTAAGACAGCAGCCTTGCGCTGCGGCTAAGACGGGGCTTTTCAAGAGGTCCATCAATACCTGTGAACATACTGGAGAGAGGGGAACGGTATGACATGATTAAACTGGCAGGTAATGAGACTCAATGTTAGACGAGACGATCAAATGCTTAGAGACTCTCTGATGGTCAGCTATGTTCTTGTGTGGTTTTCATGTTAATTCTGTAAGCTCCGTGGGATATTTAATGATGTCTGTTTTTTAATTATCTCTAGTTGGCCACTAACAGGACTTGTTACAAAACAAGCCTTCTCGTCATAAATCATAACACTGCAGCAAAACCAAGAACGCTGCGACAATGTATCATGCAATAAAAGCTCTGTCTTCCATGTTAATCAGAGTTCTTGACAGTTGCGAATGCAGGAAATCAACATTTTGTTGATCGCTTGGTTTCTATTTGTTTGCACTCAGTAGCCTGCCCACAATGAAACCTCACTGGTACAAAATCCTGCTCTACATAACTGTATTAAACATTAAATATGTTCTATGATATTTAATGATTATGTCGCTGAATGTGTAAATGTTGCAAGGCAAATAGCATGTCACTGGAAACTTAACGCATTATCTTGTGTCATAGCAAGCACTACGATATAATCATACATTTAAAACACACTGCAAAAGATCTTTTCTTGTTGTTGTTTTGAAAGCATTTACTACTTTTATTCAGCAAGCACACTGAATTGATCAAAAATAAATGCTGTACTTTGAACTTTCTATGCTTTAAAGATTCCTAAAAAAGCAGCCATTTTCAACATTGATAATAACAAGAAATGTTTCTTGCGTACCAAATCAGCATATTAGAATGATTTCTGAAGGATCATATGACACTGAATACTGTAGTAATGAAGCAAGAAATAAATTAAACTTGCATGAAAGCAGTTTGTAAGAATTGTAAAAATATTTTACAACATTACCATATTTTTGACCAAATAAATGCAGGCATGCTGGGCATAAGAGACTTCTTTAAAAAACATTTAAGATATCTTACCGACCGCAAATGTTTGAACGG
Source organism: Rhinogobio ventralis (assembly GCA_039654625.1). Taxonomy (NCBI): domain Eukaryota; kingdom Metazoa; phylum Chordata; class Actinopteri; order Cypriniformes; family Gobionidae; genus Rhinogobio; species Rhinogobio ventralis. The sequence goes on along the minus strand of CM077210.1, from coordinate 25,092,567 downwards.
TAGTTTAAGTAAATAAATAATTTTAAATAACGGTCCTTTTGTTAGTCAGAATTGTGTCTACCAGAGCCACGGATGACCCACAGATTCTGTCTTCAAGATTCAACAGGTATGCTCAAAGTTATCAAAACATCATCATCTCTAAATGCTCCAAACAAACTAGGTTAAAAAACAACCTATATATGTCAAAATGAAAACAAAACCACCTGTAAAGAATGGGACAGACTGCCAGAGCAAGAAAAAGTCGGAGAGAGAGAGTGAACGAGACAGAGGGAGATACAGACTAGGTGCATTTTATGCACAACACCCAAAAATAGCCAATTGTGTGAAAAGTGCACTAAAAGCGTTCTTTCTTTTAGTCACTCTTCCGCACTGTTAAAAGCTTCCACATGGCTTATGCCGATATGAGGAGATGGCAGAATCCCGGTCTCTCTCCTCTTTTTAGATGTATGTGTGTACTGGGGACAATGGTGTAGCCTCATTAGGAGGAGAGAGAGGGCAGTGAAAAAACAGCCGAGAGAGGTCACCTCACCCAGCGTAAGGGCTCTGCGCTGGCTATGCATTAGCTTTTAGCGAGTCGGATCAAGTCAAGTTTAAGAGCGAGCATTTCATCTCTCCGCCCTGCTCTCTCTTTTTCAAAATAAAAGTAGCAAAAATGGAAGCACAATGCCATCTCATCGCATCATAGCTCCAAAGAGAAGAGGACAGAGGGACAATGAGAGCACTCGCGCCCCACCACCATCATCCCCCTCTGTGTTCTACACACAAGTCGCTCTCTCTCACACACACACATGCACGCAAACACACCCACCCACCACCCCAACACCCTTACTCTGGCAAAAAGCTGCCCCCTGTCTTTGTTCCCATAGCATCAACTCCCACTTTTGATACTGTCATCTCAAGTAGGATATGGTAGCCTTGATACAATATGCTGCCCATTACCATTAAAATAGTTGTCGGGGAGGATGCTGTAGACTTTGGATTACACTTGACTGGGACTGACAACCAGGCAAGCAAGCCATTTTTAGAAAGGGAGAGCGAGAGAGAAGGCTTTTTGGAAATTGGAAAAAAGAATTAAAGGAGGATGACGAGGAGGAGGAGGTGAAGAAGGGAGAAAGAGAGTGAAAGATGGATAGGGAAAGAGAGTGTTGTATACAAAAACCCAGAAGGGGGGCTGAGGATTCTGCTGTCTGTAAACAACGTTGAATCCCAAAGTCCTCCCTCTGATGGTTTTTCGTGCAGAGTCAGTGGTCTCATCGTGTCACTCAACTTTAGCACTGTAAACACAATATGGATTTGATAAGAAATGATATGAACAGAAGCCAACAAACAGAATTTAAGTATAAAGCAAATCATTATCTGCGTTCATGCTTATGTTCTGCTGTCATGTGAATATGTGCTCTAACTGTGTGTGACAAACCCAATAAAACGGACCCATTATAAGAATGCGTCACAGTTAAAAAAGTTGCATAATCCATAAAGTGAAAGATTAGAGGTTGTCAATATTCAGTTGCTTAAGGTACTAAAGTTCCTTTCTTCATATTATGATGATATAAAGCAACTGTTCTTTTCTCTTGAGCAAAAAGAGATACTTGACACACTGGAAAATTAGGCAGAAAACAGAACTTAAAGATATAGTTCACCCAAAAATGAAAATTCTATCATTTACTCACCCTAATGCTGTTCCAATCTCGTTTGACTTTCTTTCTTAAGCAAAGCACAAAAGGACAGATTCTGAAGTATTGTACTGCCCTCACTTTCCCATACAATTACAATGAATGGGGACTGAGGCTTTCAGGCTTCAAAGAGAATGCAAAAGCACCATGAAAGTATAATAAAAGTGGTGCATGCAACTCATGTGGTACATTTTCATGTATTCTAGTCATATGATACACTGTAATAAAAATCCAACTTCTATTTTGTTAGACACAGTCTATTTTAAAGGCAGAAAAAAACAGCAAAAAAAAAAAAGTACATTCATAAAACTTAAATAATTTAGTATGAGCAACTTATAATTTTAAATAGTGAAAACATGTCAAGTTTGGTGGTGAAGGTAGGCTTATTGAGCACGCTCAGTTTGATTACTGATTTTCAGAATTTAGCAAAAAAATTGAGGCAGAACCATTCCACCTTGCATTTATAATTAAAGGATAAAAAATTTCAGGGACTTCAGGGACATAAGAACTTGTTTATTAAAAGTTATAATAGTACTTTATTCAAATTGAGAAAACTCAAAAAATGTAGGGTAACTTCTGCAACTGGATCATCAGTGAGGTCACGAACAAATCATTCAGTTTTGGTATTGTGGACTGAATCGTCTGATAAAGATATGCCCACAAATCGGACATTGCCACTGCTCACATGAACGTGCCAAAGAGAGCTAGGGCAGATGTCAAGATTATCATTGAACAATGACTTCAATATTGAAATGTTCCTCACACAAAGATATCATATGGCTTGGAATATAGTTCACAAGTATGGATAACTTTTATGATGCTTTTTTGCCATTGTGGAACTTTAGTCCGGATTCATTATGTTAGAAATATTCACCTTTTGCATTCTATGAAGAAAGAAAATCATGTGAGTTTTGAATGGCATGAGGGTAAATAAATTTGACATTTATGATACAGATGAACAAAAGACAACTTTAAGAATCCTTCACTAGCTGAACTGAGGAAGAGATATGCCCATCCTGAGACGAGACCAGGAGGAGATGAGGGGGGATGGGCACGTTTTGTGCCATCCGGTGGGGGGGGGGTAGGTTTGGCAGGGGGTTAAGACGAGGTCTGCACACCCATAGTCATTCACACGTTCCACTCTAAAAGAAGGGATTAAGAAGCTTCTCGCTCCTTCTCCAAGACACACACACACAAATATGGCTTGGCTTCTTTCTCTCACTTACCATGCCAGGATCATCTATGGGATGTGGGATATGACGATGGAAAGGATAATGGTTGGCCACCGAGCAAAAGAGAAAAAGCGTGCATGGATGATGCGAAAGAGCCTAAAAGAAAGATAGTGCCCTTGGCACACAAAAGCATGTAATCAACACAGGCAGTGTTACTATGACAAATACAAACAGAATCTTTTTATCTCCTCTCATTGTTGCGATTGGACTACTTCAGAAGCAAATCAAAAGTTGACAGCTCCGCTCTTTCTCTCGGTCTTGAGGGCTAGAGCGAGAGAGCGATAGCGTGAGAGGGATGTGTGGGGTGTTCCCTTATGCAAAGCAGGGTCACTGCCGACTCAGAGACACACAATAATACTGATTACACGCATATGCTAATTATTATACGCTAATCAAGTACAGTAGCTTTAGATTTGGGCTAATGGCAGGCGGTGGCTCTCTCTGTAGGTAGAAGAAAGCTAAAAATACTATAGGAAAGCTGGGAAGACAGTGGCCTATTAGCAGACACAACAGCACCTGTCAAAACTTATCAGTTGTGGAAAATGACTGCCTAGGACAGTAAGAGGATGTGACAATGTCTTGTCTTCACCACCGCCTCCCTTCTGCAAGTGCTTCATATTTAAAAGTATAGCATTTCAAAGAAGAATTTAGGCTATTTAGGGAAGAAAAAAGTGCTTTAGATGGGAAGAGTTTCAGCAACAATACCCGAGTCTAATGAGCATTTCGTCTTTCGTCAAAACTTCTCAAGGTTACAAATGTATCAAGAATAGAACAGAATCGAATTCTAGACAAACACACAACTGAGAACTGTGAAACTTTTCTCCACCACTTACATGCAATGTCACAATGTTAAGATGCAGGGACTTGCTCAAGTCAGTGCAATCTTTTGTTTACCAACCCAAATCTTTAACCACTAAGATGACTTCTAGAACACCAGTCTTAACTAGGCCACACAACTACATCAAGGTCAAATGTTAAATGTAACGTTTCACACTGACAGCAATTTGCAGTGATAAAGGTGTTGCAGTAACAAATGCAGTTCATCACGCATTTTAAAGGTGCAATAGGTGATTCTCTACAGAAACATTTTTTGTTATGCTGGTTGAAAGTCTCCTCATATCCTGATAGCGATCACTATTTTAAGTGGTCTAAATGAATGATAGCGTGTTTCCTCTCAGTCAACGTGTGTTTGCATACCACTGCACAGCCTGTTCATACGTCATCATCATCAGCGCGTTCACGTATGCTGTGCAGACAGAGCGAGAATGGCAGGCAAACAGTAGTTTACGTTCGTTATTGTAGTACTGTTACTCACTGTACTGTAAAGTTTCCTCACCGGTGAATGACACATGATGCAATCCAATAACTTTGTCCCTGGTCGTCTCGCTTCTGGTCTGTGTACGTTCATGAGTTTTGGAGGAGGCATGGCTTTGGATGGCGATTTGCATGCTTTCATATGCTTTCAATGCTAGCAGGCTAAAGTCAGCATTTCCCATGTCACCTATTGCACCTTTAAGTCATTTATATTAGAAAACACAAACAATCTGAAATAATGCAAAACAGAATACACAAGTATCGGGTGTTATGTTGAAACACTAAATATAACATATATGTCAGACAGTAGATATGACATTAAATCTGACACTGAAAAAAAAAAAAGGAACATTTTTAACATCTTTAGATGCAAACTGGGGTAAATAATGTGTGTGTGTTTTATATAAAGTTAACTTTGGCCGCATGTAGGCCTATGTATGTAGTCTTTGTATTTAAAGGGATAGTTCAACCAAAAATGAAAATTCTGTCATTACTCAACCTCAAGTTGTTCCAAACCTGTATGAGTTTCTTTCTTTTGTTGAACACAAAAGAAGATATTTTGAAGAATGTTGGTAACCAGACAGTTGATGGCACCCATTAAAGGGGTCATGAATTGAGAAATCAACTTTCCCTTGAGCTTTTGATATATAAAAGGTCATGATAATATAAGAATATCCTGTAAGTTTCAGAGCTGTAAACTTCCTTGTTAGTCAAAGAAAAGCTTTTATTGACACCAGGCCCAGCAAACGAGAGATCTCAGAATGTGCCAGGCTGTGATGTCAGAGTGTGGTGAAACACCGCCTCAACGGAAGTATGCCTGATTCTGTAGCCCCGCCCACCGACACGTGTCTGACATGTTATAGATATATAATAGAGGACTACCTGGTTCTAAATCGGATCGAACTTCCAAGCAATAAACATGCCACATAAGCTTTATTCGGATTCCAATATTATGAATGCATGGATGAACTTTATTTTTAATGAAGATCCAGCTCACGTGGGGAAGACATGCGCATTTGTTCCTTCATTTCACCACGGATTCGTTTGTAAACAAGAGACTGGATTTGCAGACAGGATGAGATTACATAAATAAATGAAGCAACACACTAATGTGAGTAAAAAAAAAATTTATACGTGACTATTGCATTGTTACAGATCGTTTGATATTGATTATGTGTACGTGTCTAATTGAACATAACTTAGCACGCTGTCACAGGCTGTAGAATCCTTTATTTGTGGTGTTGTTGGTTAATTGTGCTGCGATTCGTGATCAGACTGGGCCAGGGGTCGCAAAGCCCTCTGACTCTGCAGTGAGGCGCGTGCGTGGGTGTGTGTGTGTTATGCACGGTCCGCGTTTATATCCACTGATAGGGCGGGCCAAGTAATAAAAAAATAACATTCATATTAATTGCGGGTGGATGAGAGATAAATAATTGTGTTTGTTTGATAAAGACATTTTGCGAGCCCTATGGGCAGATTCCGGTTGCCGTTTCTCCACATTGTTTTCAAAACAATTCCCACATGTACTGATGGGGGAGCCAAAACTCATTATTATGCGAAACTGTTATCCAGTCATAGCAGTGGGCGTTTACTTCCAAGTCTTCAGTGTGGCACGCCCATAAAAACCGAGCATTCCATGAGAGAGGCTCAAAACCAGGGTAGAAAATAGCCTATTACTTATTCATTATGATGTTTTTGAATGCAAAAACCACGCGAACGTCTTAAGTTGACCTCAGACAACAGTATAAAAAAATTTAAAAAGCCAGTTCATGACACCTTTAACTTCCATAGTAGGAAAAACATATATGGAAGTCAATAGGGCTTTTCACACTTTAAATAGTTAACCCTGGGTCATTCTAAACATCCACACTGCTCACAAATAACCAGGGGTTAACAATTAATCCTGGGTGTTCCTAAAATGACGTTTCATATTGTACATTCCTAAACCCTGGGTTAACGTTCTTATTTGCATATTTGCGGGGTCACTGATTGGATGAACACAGCACGAGACCTGTTTACATAAAAGCTCTAGCATTGCACATCCTCGTATTGCCGACTGTACTATTGAGTTTATACTGAGTTGATACTTAAGATTATAAAGGTAAGAATAAAACGGTCTTCACTTAAATTGTGTCACGTGTCTTTCAGCATTTGACATTTTTCCTCTCAAAAGCTGAATTTACGTTTATGTACAATGTGCAGTGTTTCCATGACTGTCCAAAGCACGCAAATATGAGTACACGATTGGTTGTCTGTTGCTAAGCATCTACACCGCATTGTTTCACACTGTACAAGTTTGGCAGCGCAATAGCAGTGCCAACCCTGCTCCGGAGCAGGGTTTCATAACCCTGGCTTCTAAATTACAAGTGTGAAACGTTTCTTTACCTGGGGTTAAAAGTGCTGTTTTGTGCAACGATAACCCGGGGTTAAGCACAGTGTGAAAAGCCCTAATGGCTACCGTCACCTTTCTGGTTACCAACATTCTTCAAAAATGTCTTCTTTTGTGTTCAACAGAAGAAAGAAACACACACAGGTTTGGAACAACTTGAGGGTGAGTAAATGATGGCAGAATTTTCTGAACTATCCCTTTAATGGAGAAAATAAATTACGGAAGTGTAAAATGAACTAAGGTCAAAGTTAAATCAATTGTTCCTATTTATAAAAACTTTCATAATACTGTATTATATTATGCCTTTCATATGTGCAAGCGATGTTTTTTGAAGGAATTTAAAATTTGCTAATTTTAGTTGTCCATTCATAGCATTTCTGGATATTCGAATTACATGCAACTAGACATGTGCTGGTATACGGTAATACGATATATCACGATAAATGAACATGCACGATATTGTTATCGAGGTCACTTCAAAATACCGTGAATAATTATTTATTACGAATTATTCCGATTTTTAGAACGCATTTTAAAAATACTTTACCCATCTACTGTTTAAAATGAACAACATCGCTGTATGCTGCATCAAAGAGGCACGCGCAATGATGTAAATAAACCCAACGCGCATGAGCAGCGCATGGCGGAACGAGTGAAGGAGACGCACATTCACTTTCTAACAGCAGATGGCGCTGATGGAACAGCAGAAATGCAGCCGTTTCCCCGGTAATCCTCGTAAACAAAGCAGACTTGCCCTACTAAACAGTTTTTAAATGTTTCAGTTTGCTGAATTCGCTACGGTGCTCATCACATCACCGAATACTTAATACTTAAAGACTTAAGGCTTATTTTCAAATTTAAACATTTTATATTTTAATCTGGACTACATGCCCTAGATATTGTTTGAATATGTTCTGATTCTTTATTGTTCAGTCACGCACTTTCAATAAGGCTCCATTATTTAACATTAGTTAATTCATTACAAACTGACAATGAAAAATACTTCTAAAGCACTAACGTTAACTAGTGAGACCTTATTGTTCTTTATAATTCTTTTACACTTTAATCTGTTTAAAACATGTTTACTTTATACATTGTGTATTGCTTTATTGTATTTAAATGTTGTTCTTTTTGTCATAAGAAAAATAAACCTGTTATAGTATGACAACACTTTTTTGCAACTCATTTCAATATCGTGATAATACCGTATACCGTGATAAAAGCTTCAGCAATTAATCGCAACATGAAAATTTTATACCGTCACATGCCTACATGCAAAATAACTACACCTTTTTACCATGATGTTGGATATTAGCCAAAAAAAGAGGCTTGAATGCAATTTGGGCTGTCAGTCATTTATCTGTCGTAAGGTCCATTCCATGCATAACAGCACACAGACAAAGAAATGCAAAACAGATGACACGCATGTCTTTCTAAACTTCCTCTAACATTTTAAATAATCTGGAAAGTCAGTGCAAATATCGACAAGCAGATTCATGTTTTAGGAATGGCGTGTGAAAGCTAGATTTACTCAGCGAATTCAGATTAATTTTATGAGACAGATCCTTAAAACATGCAAGAAATCAATTCTGTTTAAAGGGTTAGTTCACCCAAAAATGAAAATTAGCCCATTATTTACTCGCCCTCAAGTCAACCTAGGTCTTTCAGACGAGTTATATTATACTAGTTATTTTAGTTTTTAAAGTTAAATATTTTTCTCACACAAACACATCGCTTCGCTTCAGAAGGCCTTTATTAACCCCCCGGAGTCGTGTGGAGCACTTTTATGATGGATAGAAGCACTTTTATGGCCTTCAAAACAGAAATAGCCATTCACTGCCATTATAAAGCTTGGAAAAGCCAGGACATTATTTAATATAACTCCGATTGTATTCGTCTGAAAGAAGAATGTAATATAGACCTAGAATGACTTGAGGGTGAGTAAATCATGAGCTAATTTTCATTTTTGGGGTCACTATCCCATAAAAGTTGGGTGCATGTACGGACAAGAACAAGGAAAAATAAATAAAGCATTTTAACTAGCAAACAAAGGTTTCACTTGGTAAAGATGATGTGCAAAGTACTTATACACACCTAATGTTAACCAGGTTCATCATTATCATTATAAACACCATTATCTTGGCCTTGCACAAAGGGGTGTAGTCACACAAACTATCAACTTGAAATCTAACTGCTTAAAAAACTCTTGTCTCAAAACTCTGCTTATTCTCATGCCATTGTAGACATTCATACTAAACTAAGCACTCTACTGCACTACACAAGTTAGTTGATCATTACAGAGTCAGGCTTACAAAAGGTATTAAGGTCAGTGTCAAAAGGAATAATTAAAGGGATAGTTTACAAAAAAATGAAAACTCTGTCATCATTTACTACTCTTTTTTTTGTTCCAAACCTGTATGATTTTCATTCTTGTTAATGAACACAAAAGAAAAGAGATGTTAGGCAAAATGTTAAGTACTGACAGCTTCAGTCACCTGTCACTTCCAATGGAACTGATTTCTATACAATGAAAGTGAATTGAATGACAGCCTCAGGTACATTTCTTTTTTTGTTAGTCAGAAGAAAGAAAGTTATATGGTTTTGCTAAACATGAGGGCGTGTAAATGATGACAGTCGTGAACTATTCCGAGGACCTAACCAGAGACTTGCAGACCAATTCTTTGCTAATTCAAAATAAAGACGAAAACAGTTACGTTGTCATAGAAATATTTAACAAGCCATCAAGTTCTACAAAGTTATACCTGAACGCACGAGTAAACAGAAGTCGTGATATTATTAACTGAAATGAACAACACTGTGTCTCCACTGTGATCTGTACCATTAGCACTCCTTTTAATCGTATTAAGAGTGTATGTAAGCATCAGTAAGGTCAGTGTGTGACGGTCTGATCAGGCCAGCACTGGCTGCTCACCTTCAGTCTGATCTCATATGTCGTGAACCTGTTCCGACCGACGCCAACCGTCTCGGGGTTGGCAACATCAATCTCTAGAAAATTACTCGGCGGCCCATACGCATCGTTCAGGTTTTGTGGTTTAGTATACAGTCTTCTCGTATCTGCTATGGCCTCAGCCATCGCTTCCCGTTACAGGTTTGAGCAAACAAGCAGCTATCGATTGCACTTCCGATCAGCTGAGGAACAGCTGACATGTGACACACCAACACCGTCACGTGGCAATATCCATGGGCTTTGATTGGATAAAAGCTGTCCTAGTATTACTGTACATATGTGAAGTTGAGAACTTTATAGGTTATAAATGACTATTTATAACCTTCCGTAGAGTTATGCCTAGCGTTTAGTCAGTCATGTGTCAGTGTTCTGAGTTGTGATTTGATAAGTGTTATTAAAGCAAGTACAGTACATTTGTAATGTTAAATTATGTCATGTGCTAAATAAATATTTATAACCTTCTCCAGAATAACATTTTGCATTTATTCAAGGAAAATATATGATTTTGATTGCGTCTAAGTAATTTATATTTATAAAGATATGTTTCTTATGTAATGTAACGTGCTTGATACATTACATATTTCTTATGTGGCATATAAACAACATGCATAGCAGCTGACTGTAACGGGATATCAAGGCAGATATCAATGTCAGTGTACGGAGCTCAATAAAGTTATTACGTTTTGAATCAACATGGCGGCATACGTGTCGCGGTGGACAAAGCGGTGTCTTTTAAGATTTATATTCAAAAAGACAAATTTGTCGAAGGGAGTTTGGTGTGAAGTGTTGAAGGCAGGTAGAGGTGAGCACAAACATTCTCCTGTCATTTGGTCAATACGGATAGCACGTGAAAACACCGGGAAATCATTTACGTCATAATAATTATTTAGGTAACGACTGGTCAAGTTATATGTAAAGTTAACAATCTGTTATTACTTTTATAATAATACTAACAATAATAGTAATAATAACTTTTTTTTTGTGATAAATATTGTGTCTTGCTAAATATGTTCTGTAGCGTCGTTATTAGTTTTATAACATTAATAATTATAATATAAATATATGGTTATTGCTTTTAAAACAACAACAATAATACTTTTTTAATTAAGCATTTTATGTTTATTTTATTATACTATATATTTGTTTATATTATAAAATTTACATATATTATTTTTTACAACACTTGACTTATATGTCCACTTTTGTGTTTTATTTGGCTGATACAGATAGCTCACCCAAAAATTCTGTCATCATTTACTCAAGCTAAAATTAATCCAAACTTGTACTGTTTGTCATTCTTTCTTTCGTGGAACACAAAAGGAGATGTTTGACAGAATGCTATTCACTGTAGTTATTGCATCTTTTTTCATAGCCTTCTCGTTTTTCTTTTCTTTTTCCTGGGTGAACTGTCCCTGCGATGCAGTGCTTACTGTTCTTTGAAAAAAAAACTCACACATAATAACTGTTTGGATCTATTGTTTTGCATTTATCAAATATAACATGCAACTTATTCAACTTGATGTGAATTATTAATTATTACGTGTTAAGTGTATAATGTAATATAAATGCATTATGTGATACAAGTGAAAATACATGTCTAACAACCTTCATATTTTCTTTCTTAAGGGTGTTCAACATTATCTGCGGGACACACATCTACATCCACTCCTTGGGCTGCCCGTGTTGGACTCGTCAGCCACTATGGCGGCCTTGTCCACTCCGGTTCGCTGCAAGAGGACAATCAACAGAGAGCTGCACTTCTTCAATTAGAACAGTTAAACAGAGTGATGACCAACTATACCAACATCCCTATCCCTCGACCTAAAGACTGTTCACAGAGTCAACCCACCTCAAAACTGGAGAATAAAGTAAAATCAAGTGAAAGTAGAATAAAACTTTGCAGTCCTGAAGAAAATATATCAAATGAAAAAGAAGACAGAGATGTTAATGACACGCAGGAGGTATGGTTTGTGTGTGCCAAACTGAGCAGGGTATTCTGTCAGTGTTTACAGTGAAGAAAAAAACTTCAGTCAGACCCCAGCACTTACACTGGGCCATTGCCTAATTTGCTGTGGGCCTGTTATTTGTAGGTCAAAGCAGCTTCAGCCTGTTTGTGTTTGTGGGGGTGGAGAGTGGGAGGAAAGACCAGACCAAGCATTTGCTGGATCACAGCACAGCCCCCTACTGAGTCAGGACACCCCACCTATCCCTCTTTTCAGTAATGAGGGGTCGCCATTGTCTGGGAGAGAGATTCCCAGCTCCACTTTTAATGTGGGGAAATAAACACAAACATGTACAGTGATGTGCTCTAGTCTTGATTATTTAGGGTGAATTGATCAGTGTAATGCACATGCAAGTGATGAATAAATTAATTCTTAATAAGGTAATAACTTACTATATTGAGTAAAGTTATTATAACAAAAAAAATCTAGTCCCAAGTCATTATTTATCTAAAGCATTACCAGAGCAAACAACAGTTCATTTGTTGAGTTAAAGAGAGTGGAAAACAGAGCCTTTCTACCTAAGAGTGTTGGCATGTGAACTTTTTCCCCTTGGCTGCGTCCTGTGAAAGTGTAGAGCATGACTCCACCTTGTGGACCCGTCCCTGACAATGCCTGTGTCCTCTCTCACTCAGTGTCTTCACTGTGTTTGTCCACTCTACCGTGACTGGACCACTGCCACCAGCCACAATAACGAGCTACAGAGTTCTGGAAGTCAGTGAGAAGTCACACGCTGTCATCCAAGAACGCTGCGCCTCACTGCTCAAACAGCATTCACCCCCTGAAAAAATCAGTGAGGTTGAGGTGAATACGGGGATAAGGATGTCGGCTCTCTGTCTTTCCTGAATAATCAATTGTCTGCAGCCCCAGACAGTTCTGGGCTGGCTCATCAAGCGCTTTGTACTCTGAAAGTTCAATGCATTGCAGATATTGTTTGGAAACTTTAAGTCAAGGGGATTCTTATTCAGCCAAGGGTTACCTGAAAATTTCTTTTTTGTTACAACCTCAGGATGTTTTTATGATATGTATTTGTTTTATGATCTGAGCTATGTAGGCTAAAATGTGCTAAATTAAAGGGTTAGTTCACCCAAAAATGAACTTTCTGTCATTAATTACTCATGTTGTTCCAAACCCGTAAGACACAAATTAAGATATTTTTGTTGAAATCCGAGAGCTCTCTGACCCCTCCATGGACAGTTATTTAATTAACACTTTCAGACTGACTGACACAGTCGTGAAGAAATTGTTGAATAGAATGTTATTTTTGTTTGTTTTTTTGCGCACAAAAAGTATTCTCATCGCTTCATAAAATTAAGGTTGAACCACTGTAGTCACATGGACTAACGATGTCTTTACTACCTTTCTGGGCCTTGAAAGTGTTTTTTAAATAGCTGTCTATGGAGAGGTCAGAGAGCTCTCAGATTTCATCAAAAATATCTTAATTTGTGTTCCGAAGATGAACAAAGGTCTTACGGGTATGGAACGACATGAGGGTGAGTAATTAATGACAGAATTTTCATTTTTGCGTGAACTAACCCTTTAAGCAAAAAAGCTTTTTACAGCATTGAAGATGATTATATTTGCTATTATTTATTTTACAGGAGTCCCCAAAGCCACACCCCCCCCACGGTTACTATATTCATGGTGATGTTGGTAAGTTAAATTTTTAGCCACGGCAACAAAATGAGTGATTTTAAGCATGCATATATTGAGTTTGGATGGACTGGGCTGGACTTTACATTGGAGAGGCCATTAATGCTTATTCTGTTTTCCCTTTTATTATCAACAGGCACTGGAAAAACCATGCTGATGAATCTTTTTTACTCATTTGTGGAAAACAGAAGAAAAACAAGGGTTCATTTCAATGGATTCATGTTAGATGTACATAGAAGTAAGTTCTAACCAGGGTGACCAGTTTTCAAATGTGTGGATGCATGAAAGGTTCTCAAACACGGGACTGTTGTCATATGCACTACCATTCAAAAGATTGGGGTCGGTAAGATTTTTAAATGTTTTTGAAAGAAGTTTCTTGCGCTCACCCAGGCTGCATTTAATTGATACAGTAAAAAAGTAGTAATATTGTGAAATATTACAATTTAAAATAACTGTTGTATTTTGATATATGCTACAGTGTAATTTACTCCTTTGATGGCAAAGCTGAATTTTCAGCATCATTACTCCAGTCTTCGGTGTCACATGATCCTTCAGAAATCATTCTAATATGATGATTTGCTGCTCAAGAAAAATTTCTTATTATTATCAATGTTGAAAATGGTTGTGCTGATTAATATTTCTTTCAGTATTCCTTGTTGAATAGAAAGTTCAAAAGAACATTTCTTTGAAATTGAACTCTTTTGTAACAATATAAATGTCTTTAATTTTTGATCAATTTAATGTATCTTTGTTAAATACTGACCCCAAAATACTGAACAGTAGTTTATATGTACCTCATTACATATAAGTAGCTAACTAATATAAACTTGTTTTTATGCATGAATAGCAGTTAAGGAAAATAACAGCATAAAGTAGAATAGTTTGTTGCTTTTCCTCTGAGATCAAAATTGGTTTTCATTTAAGTTTTGAGATCATTTGCCTTTATTCGTATTGATTTTAATTTGTGCATTCCATTTAGGGATCCACAAACTGAAACTGAGCCTGCCTAAGCGACGGATCGGTAAAATGACAATGTATGACCCCATCTTTCCGGTTGCCATGGAGATCGCAGAGGAAACCTGTCTCATATGCTTTGATGAGTTTCAGGTGAGGGTAAGAGTTGGGAAATTGAGAGGGTGAAGATTTTGTAAAATTGTTAAAAGATTTCTAAGCTGCAATTTAATGCACATTCACTGTGTGTTGTTTGTGTGTGTGCATGGGTGAGAGGAATAATGTGAGCCACAGAAATCTCAAATATGCAGCTGTAAGTAAGAATCAGCATGCTGTTAGTATGTTTATGATGTAGTTCATCTGACCGACCAGCACTTCATGTCTGGTTCATTTTGGAGCCATCTAGTGGAGTCAGACACTTTCACACAAAGCTAAAAACACATGCTGGGGCCACAGATAATCGAGATCAGGAAAAAAAAGCTAGAAATAAACGGCAAAAGGATGAGGCAAATTAAATGTCAGAGGTACGTTTTTGCAGATTTAAACCCTTCAGACCATTTCTGAATCTGTAATATGTTTGTCCCGTGCTCGTTCTCTCACTGCTTAAGGATGAAGGACTGCTCTTTTAATAGTGCCTTTTCAATTGAAATGTTGTTCACTTTCATTTATTTATTTAGTTTTTGGATCTCGTTACAGCCTGGACGCTAACCTTCAATCTGCTTGCCAGTCGTCGCTAGCGGCAATATGGAAAGCATGCACATTTTGTTTATGATGCATAGATGAGGAGCTGACAGCCCCTTACCAATCAGGAGCCACTGCCACTTAAGCATGCAAATGAAGCATCGTGTTTCAGTCGGCCCCTCTTGCTTCCTTGAGTGAGGGGTAATGGAGAGCGACTATGGCGGGTCGCATGCATCCATGCCTCTTAAATGCTAATGAAATTTCTCCATTCTCTTCATTAGTCCGGCATCATTATCAGTAATTTGTAGCCTTCCCCTTTTGTCCCTCTCCACTCCCTTAATGAATGCAAGGTATTGAGAGAAGGACCAAGAGAGATATAGAAAAAGGAAGAGCAAGCAGAAACCGCTTGAGGTATTGTCTCAGGCCCGTCAGTCGCCGGGGTGAAATTACTCATCGACGGAGTTGTGAAAGTAAAGGTTTAAGATCAAAAGAGTGCAATTTGGCACCCGTGTGCGCCACACAAAAGTGACTCTTTGCTGGCATAATTGGATGCTCATTTGAATATCCGCACCGTTGTTTTCGCTGTCGTCCACAACAACGCCACACAGAGGGCTTTCTTGCACTCAACCTGGCAATCAATACCCAGAGACTAAAAGTGTGTGTGTATACACACGCGCACATGAGTGTCGCGGTGCCTGCGTGACAAACAAAAAACAAATACAGGACGGATGAAAAGGTCATAATTAAATGACTCCTTTGAAATGAAGAAGAGAAGAGGACGGTTAAAGGAAATGTGATCCAATTTATGCCATAGCACCTCGTCTTTGTAACACACCACCCTTCCGACAACACACGCGCACGCCCTCCACCTTGCCGCACGTAAGGCCACTATAGACGATGCTAATTGGGTTTGATGGGGCCGAAGGTTTAATATGCAAAAAAGGGAAACACTTCAATATAAGAAAAACAACATATGCTGGGGGTATGGCAGTCATAAGTGTGTCCTTCTAAGAATAGTAGAGCCCAGTAAAAGAGGAGATCTTCTACATGACAAAAACATCCCCAGGCCTCAAATTTAGCTCCTCGCTGCCAGATATGCAAATGCTAATAAAGTATTAATGCAAAACAAGGAGAAATTTTGCTTTTGACTAAATGCGTTTCAACCCTAAAAAAGTAGCAGAAACATGGGAGAAGATGAGAGCAGCCCATGGTCGATCTCATTGTGCGTTATTGACTAAAGGGCTCCTTTTGTCGGGGGGGGGTCAGCAGCCCCTGTGTTGCTGCAGATGTGTGTGAGGCAACAGCTCGCTGCTGTGAAAAAGGCAACGTTTAAATGATAATAATGAATGATGATGATGAAAATGATAATAATGAAAGAACCACTCATCCTCTCGCTTCTGAGATTCAGGGACAGCCATGCCAGGCCCTCAAGAGCACAATGGGACCGCATGTGTGTGCGTGTGTGTATGCATTTGTCTCTGTGTGGCCATCTGGCTGTCATTGTGCCACTGATTTTACCTCGAAACGCTGTTTATTTATTTATTTATGTATTCAATTATTTACCTTTTTCAGCGCTTTGGCCACTTGTCCTTGTCTCCAGCAGAAAGCCGCAGCTCTGTGTGGCCATTTTACAGTCAGGTGGAGTGGCTTTGTGTCTGTCCTCCGCCTGTGTGTGAGCGCGTTGGGGAGGGTGATGTCAAAGGACCTTGGCCGAGGCTTCGGTTTTAAAATGTAACGACACCTGGTTTTCGCTCATTCATTCGCATGTACACGCATAAGTACACATGTATGCACACAATTGTGGTAATTAGCTCAAGGCAGAGGAAGGGCAGAGAGGAGAGAGTTGCACCTCGCTCATCTTCAGCTGATACACCTGCGCTTGCTCCCATAGTGTCTGACGGTCCTGCCTAGAGGACAGAACGGAAACGACAGGAGCTATAGGCTGCATTAAAGTCAACATGAAATGAAAACCGACGCTATTTTCTGTACATTTGATAATACATACATAATTTAATAAATACAAAGTTTGGCTCTTTTACTTTAGACAATGAAATGGGGGCCATAAATTGCAGGTGAATTTGACCTATTCCTGTGAACTGAACTGATGGTTTGCTGTATTTTAGGAAAAAGGAAATTGCTGAATCAGATTATGTGCTGCCAAAATAAATCTTTCCTCAAAGTACAATGAATAATAATCACTTTTTTTGTTTTTCAGGTGGTGGATATAGCAGATGCTATGATTCTGAAACAGTTATTTGAGGGCTTGTTCATGTGTGGAGTCGTGGTTGTGGCAACCTCAAACCGACCACCTGAAGGTGAGATGTCTGGGTAATGTTGAAGCAGTTTAACATAACATAAAGTGGCGTACAAACGTCCTGTTCCATGTTGAAAATCTGCATTTAAAATCAAATGTAATTTAACCCGGGAAATGAAAATGTATATATTGAAACTTTGCCATTAGTTTATAATTTTCAGCTTTTCTCTTTTTGAAATAATTTATTTAAATTAAAATTTTATTTAAAATGTATTTTTTAAATTAACTTCATATTTAAAAATGTAAAATCAAAGCATTTCTTAAGCGTATTCGTTTAGCTGCACTATTATGAAATTCAGGAGAAAATCATTAAATATTTTGTTCATTTCACAATATACAGTTTTTCTGTATTTTTTTTTCATCAAATAAATGCAGAGTTGGTGAGTATAAGAGACTTTCAAAAACATTAAAAAAAATCTTACCAACCCCAAATTTTGGAACTGTAGTGTAAATAAATGTATTAAAATTAACTTTTTGTAATTTACATTCAAATTTTTGTGAACACATTCAAATCTGAGAGAAATCAAAGTCGTTTATTCCTTTCATTTCCTCCATCAGTTTCCAGAGTTAAGTGTGTGTTTTCTGATACTGACCTGTCACCTACACAGCGCACATGACTCTTGTACTTTTTCACCTTGTATTGTTCTCTACCAACTTCTCAACAATAGACCGCCGTACCTTTCTCACTCTCCTCAGTCTTTGTGTGGCCTGAAAGTAAAACATGTTCCTAAACTACATGTCCGTCTCATGTTCTAATCCAGTTCTGCACCGTCTCATGTTTCTTCCTTTTTACTCTTTTCTAAAGTTCACCTCCCCTTTTAGTCACTCCTTGGTTAATCTGTGTATTTTGATGCCATGATGTTTGAGGTCTATTGATAATCGGCGTAAAGTCTCTCGCTCCTTTTCTGCTTTTTTATTGCTCTCTTCCTCTCTCGCATACACTCAAACACCTGTCATTGGCTGCTTCTCTGTGGTGGATTACGTGAAACTAATCTGAGGAGTGTTGTTTAGGGCTGAAACACAATGATGTCTGCATACATCTGAACTTTAAACCCTTCGTAAACCATTTATTTTCTATGTACATTTTGGTTTAGCTTCAGAAATAATTCACCCAAAAATGAAAATTCTGTCATTATTTACTCACCCATATGACTTTCTTTCTTCTGTGGAACTCAAGTTTATCTAATTATCTAGCAGAATGTCCAAGCTGTTGTTTTCCATACAGTGAAAGTGAATGGTGACCAAAGCTGTTCCAGGAAAAAAGCAGCTTGGACATTCTTCTAAATATCTCTTTTTGTGTTCCACAGAAGAAAGAAAAAGTCATACAGGTTTAGAATGATATGTGGGTGTCGTGTTTGTATGAACTATCCCTTTAAATCATGCGGAAACTTCAACCTCACCGGCATCAAAGATTTCTCGCCTATATGCCGTTCATCATAAAACGAGGCAACTTTATTTGATATCCGCTTGAACGTAAGCAGTTACTCTTTTATCTCTCTCCACCGTTCCCCCTCTTTTCTTCCTCGGCCTCATTGTTGATTCAATAGATGCCGTTTTTTGCAATTGCTGTGATGTTACATTAAACTGGAGAGCGAGTGTGATAAGGGTAGAGATAAGACAGTCCTTCTGCCTTTCTCTTCTCCGTCTCTGTCTTGGAGCGCTGCTAATGTCTCGTTGTATGAAGTGGCCTTGTGTACCGAGTACAAAACGGTAAGCGGCAGTTACATAAAGAGACCCTCTCCTAACATTAACCAGCCACTGAGAACAAAGCTCACGCTAAAACTTAATAGCCATCTTATTCCATTTTAATTAGGTGACTAATGGATAGACTAGTACACATGAAAGATGGGAGGGAGAGAGATGGCACCAAGAGAGATTGCTCGTTTATTGATATAAAGATGCTAGGCTGAAGAGCCGCTAAAGAGGCTTGTGTGTTTGAACTTGGATGTTCATCGTCACCCAGATCTGTTTCTTCAGGTAAAGTGAGGGAAATGGATAGACAAATGTGAAAGAGGGTGCACTTCACTTCCTAAATCTTTAAATGACTCTTAAGTTATGTAATAGGATATGGGTAAATAAACTGCCAAAAGAATGGAGAATTTGTTCCGAAGAATCTGGATGTGTCTATCTATTCTTGGTATTCTTGGTCTGCAGTGGTCAGTATCTATCAAAAGTGGTCCAACCGGTCCAACAGTGGTGAACCGGCGACAGGGTCATGGGCGGCCAAGGCTCATTGATGCACATGGGGAGTGAAGGCTGGCCCTTGTGCTCCAATCAAACAGACGAGCTACTGTAGCTCAAATTGCTCAAGAAGTTAATGCTGGTTCTGATAGAAAGGTGTCAGAATACACAGTGCATTGCATTTTGTTGCGTATGGGGCTGCATAGCAGCAGACCAGTCAGGGTGCCCATGCTGACCCCTGTCCAAGCACCATCAGTGGGCATGTGAGCATCAGAACTGGACCACGGAGCAATGGAAGAAGGTGGCCTGGTCTGATGAGTCACGTTTTCTTTTACATCACGTGGATGGCAGAGTGCGTGTGCGTCGCTTACATCAGGATGCACTATGGGAAGAAGGCAAGCCGGCGGAGGCAGTGTGATGCTTTGGGCAATGTTCTGCTGGGAAACCTGCCATCCACATGGATGTTACTTTGACACGTAACACTCACCTAAGCATTGTTGCAGATCATGTACACCCTTTGTGGCCTTTTTCAGCAGGATGTGCCCTGCCACAAAGCAAAAATGGTTCAGGAACGGTTCATCTTGGTGCCAGATACCACAGCACACCTTCAGGGGTCTAGTGGAGTCCATGCCTCGGCGGGTCAGGGCTGTTTTGGAAGCAAAACACAATACTGGGTCATAATGTTATGCCTGATCGGTGTATAACCTGGTAAAAAACTGGATTAGAAACATTATAAGTCCCTGGAAAAAATTGTGACTGCAGAGTCACCTTAAAGCAGTGGTTCTCAACCTTTTTGAGTCCAAGACCCCCCTGTTGTCCACAACAATATTCAAAGACCCAATGACATTTCCAGTTGTTTATGATTTTCTGAAAATGGATTATCAAAAAAAAAAATCATTTTAACACACAATTTCAAGTCAAGTCAACTTTATTTATATAGCGCTTTTTACAATGCAGATTGTTTCAAAGCAGCTTCACAGTGTTAAACAGGAAAATAATGCAACCGAATTTGATTCGGCTGTACAGCCGCTCTGGAGAAAATGGTGATGTCATCTAGCTCATTTCAATTATCATATATATTCAAGTAATGTAGTTGACATAGTTAATTTAGTTTAGTAGTTACATTTATTTGGATATTTATTTGAAAATGTAGTGTCCCCAACTGAGCAAGCCAAAGGCGACAGTGGCAAGGAACCAAAACTCCATCAGGTGGCATAATGGGGAAAAATAAACCTTGGGAGAAACCAGGCTCAGTCGGGGTGCCAGTTCTCCTCTGGCCAATTAACAAACAGTGTATGACTATTATTTTGGCAGCCTTACAGGTCAGAAGTAATATTAGATCGGAATATTCGAAAGATCGGAGGCATCACGCCGGAGACGGGTTTATTGAGGATGGTGTGTCGATTAAACAATTATTAAATAGGAATATTCTAAATATCGGAGTCATCACGCCGGAGATGGATCTATTGAGGATGCCATGTCGATTAGCAATTTCAGAGGGTAGACTAATTGACACGGTCTCTGCAGACACTTCAGGGATGAGTTGGTCATGTCCAGGCGCAGGTCCACCATCTGATCTGGATCCGGCTGACTGCAGTAAACCTCGGGATAAACAGACAGACTAACATTAGTGTAGATGCCATTCTTCTTATGATGTAATGAGTACATCAGGTGTTATGGGAAGTGTTCCCGGTTCCGGCTGACCTAGTTAATGCAGCCTAACAATCATTTAATTGATTTGAATAAAATATAAATTAAAAATGTTTTATGTGTATGCCATAGTAAAGAGATGTGTTTTTAGTCTAGATTTAAACTGACAGAGTGTGTCTGCTTCCCGAACAATGCTAGGAAGGCTGTTCCAGAGTTTAGGTGCTAAATAGGAAAAGGATCGACCGCCTGCAGTTGATTTTGATATTCTAGGTATTATCAACTGGCCAACTGGAGTTTTGAGACCGCAATAGACGTGATGGAGTATAATGCGTTAAGAGCTCGCTCAAGTACTGGGGAGCTAAACCATTTAGTGATTTGTAAGTAATCAGCAAGATTTTAAAATGTATGCGATGTTTAATAGGGAGCGAGTGCAGTGTTGACACAACCGGGCTAATATGGTCATACTTCCTGGTTCTAGTAAGAACTCGAGCTGCTGCGTTTTGGACCAGCTGCAGTTTATTTATTAAGCGAGCAGGGCAACCACCCAGTAGAGCATTACAATAATCTAGCCTTGAGGTCATGAACGCATGAACTAACTGTTCAGGATTTTGCATTGGAAGCATATGCCGTAATTTAGATATATTTTTAAGATGGTAGAATGCAGTTTTACAGATGCTGGAAACGTGGCTTTCAAATGAGAGATTGGTATCAAAGAGCACACCCGGGTTCCTAACTGACGACGAGGACTTGACAGAGCTGCCATCGAGTGTTAGACAGTATTCTAGGTTACTACATGTGGAGTTTTTTTGTCAAATAATAAAAAATTCTGTTTTTTCTGAATTAAGGTGCAGGAAATTACTAGTCATTAAATTTTTTATATCAGCTATGCATGCCATTAATCTTGTGAATTGGTAAGTTTCGTCAGGGCGTGAAGAAATATAGAGCTGAGTATCGTCAGCATAACAATGAAAACTAACGCCATGCTTCCTAATGATATCTCCCAGTGGTAGCATGTGCAGGGTGAAGAGCAATGGTCCTAGCACTGAGCCCTGGGGTACTCCATACTGAACTTGTGATCGGTGTGACATCTCTTCATTTACTGCTACAAACTGATAACGGTCAGATAAGTATGATTTAAACCATGCCAATGCAATTCCACTAATGCCAACATAATTTTCGAGTCTATTCAAAAGAATGTTATGGTCGATGGTATCGAATGCAGCGCTAAGATCGAGTAACACTAACAGAGAGATACAACCACGATCGGATGATAAGAGTAAATCATTTGTAACTCTAATGAGAGCAGTCTCAGTACTATTGTACTATGTACAGTACTCTTACAGTACAATTTCTACCTGATATAATATTTTAGAGCTGGGGTAAATAGAAAAATGTATATTCATAAAATGTATAAAAATGGCCATGGAGATTTTTTTTTAATTAAATTGCACTTTTAAAATTAGGCTACCTCATATATTCAGGTTTTCCTAAACCCTGTTCCTGAAGGTACATTTTGGATGTCTCCCTAATCTGACCTCTCTCTTTCTGGGCTTAGTTTAACTCCACTTTTAGACATACACTCACAAACTTCCCTAAGCACTTCCCCTCGGGGGAATCCCCACCGCCAATTTGAAGTGTGTTCAACTTCGTCAAGTGGTCAAAGGAAGTTTATTTGGACAGACCCAAGGGAGTGAGTCTACTCAACATGTACACTTCAGGCAGATCCATTTACCCTCACCCTACACAGCCCTATTGTATGATATTGGAGTTATTTTGACATTAAACCGCATTTAATACTTGCAGCTACCTTGAGCTAACTTTTTTTGTAGTTTATTGTATTGTTATCATTTTTATTTGTGAATTTTAAAATATTTTATATTTAATATAAATGTATTTATATATTAGCTACAAGTATTAAATGAGGTTAAATGTTAAAATAACATCCTGAAGTTTACATATTTAGTAGACTCACTCCCTCTATCAAAATCGAGGGGTTGAGGGTCTGTCCAAATAAACTTCCCTCGTCCACTTGACGAAGTTGAACGCACTTCAAAATGGCGGTGGGGATTCCCCTGAGGGGAAGTGCTTGGGGAACTTTGCGAGTGTATGTCTAAGGCTGCGTCTGAGAACTTAGGCAGCTGACTTGTTGCATCGCTGCCCTATCAGGCAATGACTTTGCAGGCAGCGATTTCACACAAAGGTACCTCACGAAACAGACTTTCAGACAGACTTCTGAAGCGGCGTAGCGGTTAATGATCTACAGCAAAATAGAGAGAGCTTTGGTGATAACTAAGCGAACATTTAATTACTACAATAGTAATTTATCGCTAGAAAAATTTGTATTTACACACAAACTGACCACCAACCGCAACTTTCAGATGAAAAATAAAAAAGCTAGATATTTTACTTTATAATGTGTTAAATATGGATATACAAAAACCCATCGTTTCACTTCAGAAGTCCTTTATTAACCCCCCGGAGCCATGTGGATTACTTTAATAATGGATTTTGGGCAGCCATTTACTGCCATTATAATGCTTGGATTAGCCAGGATATTTATTAATATAACTCGGATTGTATTCGTCTGAAAGAAGAATGTCATATATACCAAGGATGGCTTGAGGCTGAGTAAATCATGGGCTAATTTTCATTTTTGGGTGAACTATCCCAGCCCTGGTTTTGGGGTCTCTACTAATGAGAGGATGAGCTGATTTAGGTGTGTTTGATTAGGAAGAGTTAGAAAATGTGTGGGGTGCTTCATAATACTCAAAGGCTGAATCCGAAATCGCCCGGTGTACATCAGCTTTACACTCTTTATTGCAGTGCAATGTGGGATTGAATGAGTGCACTCAATAACGTCCACTATGGTTTCAGACACCACTACAAATGGCTTTCCCCTCAAATAATGCCCTATTTGAGGTTATAGGGGGCGATTTCGGATTCAGCCAAATTGATGTTTCCTCGCTCCTACGTCCTCCAGCCAGTGACCCGGAAACGGATCGTTCTCTAATTGCACCACGAGGAGCAAGGAAGCTTCCTGAGGCGTCATGAGCGAGGATATACGGGTGTATCCTTCCCTTGCATTATAAGGGGGTGGAGCTAAGACGTGAGGAAAGGAAACGAGGATGCACAAATAAGAAATGAGAAGCAACTATAGTGTTGCTGTGCCTCTAGAAACAGGGTTGGGAAACTAAAACAACTAAAACTCAAGATATTTATTTTAGTTAAGTTTATTTTAATGCTTGTTTTGTCTTATTTTACATTATTTTAAGTCATCTTTATGCTAACTTGGAAGTTTGCTGAGGCACCCTGGTTGAGAACCACTGCCTTAAAATGTCATATGAGAAACATAATAAGAAAAAAATTCTATGTACTATAAATGCATTCTGTAACTTTCATAACGAAAACCTTTTTTTATTAAAATCTTCTGCAACTTTCTGACATCAGAAGAGTACATAAACACATGACCACCTACACATAGTGCTAGTGAATAGGCTATTTACATCAAAATCTGAAGGTACACCAGCCAAAAATGTCTATTTTCATTTTAAGGGTTAGGGGGAATGGCCGTTAACGTGAGAGAAAAGTATGTATGATTCCTTTAAAATATCTTGGTATGTAAGGGTGACTCCAGTTTGCTTTCCTCCTGAAAAAAAAAAAATGAATGAATCACCTGAATGATTGTCATAAGTGGCCTCCAGATCCCTAGCTTTCATTTATTATTTCATAGTAAGATCCATATGGTAAGCTTTCATTTCTTGGGTGAGAACTGGCCAGACGTCTCTCACTGGACTGTTTATAGCTCAACATGCCTCTGTTATGACAGTTCTGTTTCCTTTGTATTTTCTCGCCCACGGCAGCTTTAAACAAGCTTTTACAGCACAGACAGAAGCATATACTCGTCATGGTCTCTTTACATCTGTGTGTGTGCGTGTTGCTTATAATGCCTGTGTGGCTAATTGAAGTCTCTATTCACCGTGATGCAGGTTTATTGTCTGTGCAGAAAGAGAGAGACTTCTTCTCTTGAGCTCATTGTTTGGGAATGTAATGAATTTCATGTACTGCCTTTCTCCGGCGCTGCCCACAGAAATCAATTTCTGCCTCTCCTCGTCCCTTTTGTTCCTCCTCCCCTCCCGTCCCTCACTTCATCAATAGACACTTTATTTGCCAATCATAGATGGAAAATGACATTATGAGGAGGCTAAAGAGTGAATCTAACCAGCATCTCTCCCTCTCATGCTCTCTCTCTCTCTCAGAACTGTACAAAAATGGGCTTCAGAGGGCTGCTTTTGTGCCTTTCATTGGCGTACTCAAGGTAAAGACAAAGTCATTCTCTCAGTTAATTTATTTATCCTTTCATTCTATCTCCGTCCATCTCTCTTCATGTTTCCTCCTCTGCTCTGTCTGGTTTTTGATGTATTTTATTCACAGGTAAAAATACACAACCTCATATGTGTTTGCAAAAACACACAAAACAGAAAAAGACAGCTTTGATCATACCTGGAGATGAGAGCACCAGACTGAGAGAGAGTGTGACAGACATGGAGGTCGTTTAATGACTGGTGTGGGTTGGCTGGAATGAGACGCCATTGCGGGAAGCTGCTTGCATTTCAAAGTGCACCCGGCCATGGACGCCAGCAATGTGCTGATCTGCTTTGCAAGTTAATTGTATTATTTTAAGCAGGTATTGGCATTATCCTGTGTGCTGTCTGGGTAATTACCATCATCCTGCGACAGCTTTCCATCATAAATAATCAGATGATCATTTTCAGGCATTTTACAGCTGGCCACATTCTTGCACATTTGATTGTGGTATCAACACACTGAGCTGAATGTGTTTTAACATTAAACGGCTTATTTGTAGCTAGACACTTTGAATATAGGTAACATTTTTTTTTTCTCTGTTAGATATTGAGCATGCTGTTAAGTCGTCACACTTGTAAGGGAAGTGCAAATGGCAAAACAAACCAGTCGTCCTTTACATGTTCCTTTTCTCTCTGTTATCTTGAAGAGTAACAGAATAAGAGGATGCTTTAATGACTGGCTATACAATGTCTTTCTAATCCACATTATATCGTAGCATTCCTCATAGTTAAAGGGTCCCGTCACACAGAATGTCCTAAAAAAATGCTTCATTCAGGTTGTGATTTTTCTCAGTTTGACCCCTGGGTCTTTTATGGTCAGTGGCCCAGCACAGTCACTCTGGTTCAGCCAGTCTCTGTCAAATCCCTGGGGTCCTTAAAGTCACCCTCTATTCTGGCCTGTGTTAATCTTGCCAGTGCTGATTGCCCCGCGCTCTGCCTCGCACCTCTAATGCTCGAGCTTCTTTGTTAGGCCATCTGGTTTTGGGGCAACCTAGGATCCCAGTTCAGGGTAACTAGGGTGGCCCAAGTGGCTCCT
Source organism: Rhinogobio ventralis (assembly GCA_039654625.1). NCBI lineage: Eukaryota > Metazoa > Chordata > Actinopteri > Cypriniformes > Gobionidae > Rhinogobio > Rhinogobio ventralis. Next base: position 25,066,161 of record CM077210.1, on the reverse strand, counting down.
CTCATGTCTGGTCAACCCTAATAATGTGTGACAGACTCACTGAAATGCACTCGCTGGCTCTTGTTCTCCTTCTATATCTTTATCTCTCTTCAGGGTGACAATACTTATTTGCTGACAAAATATTATTGAATTCTTGTCAGTTTTATCTCAAAATGATTAATCGTCAAAATTATGATAAAATAACAAATATAATAATAATAATACACTATTTATATAGCACTTTTCAGGCATAGAATGCAGTTCAGAATGCTTTATATAAATTAAATTATATAAATGATATAAAAAATATTATATTAAATATATTTTGATTAAATGTATTATAGTATAAAGTATAACTTTTATTCAGCAAGGATTCATTAAATTGATCAAAATTGACAGTACAAACTTTTACAATGCTACAAAAGATTTTTATTTCAAATAAAATGTTCTTTTGAACTTTTCTATTCATCAGGGAATCCTGAAAAAATGGTTTATTAAAATATTAAAATGCACAACTGTTTTCAGCATTGATAATAATAATAAATATTTTTTGAGCACCAAATCAGCATATTACAATGAACAAGGATCATGTGACACTGGACTAAAATGGCTGCTAAAATTGTAACTTTGCCATTACTGATTACATAAAAAAAAAAATGTATGAAACAATATATTGGCTTCTAAAGTCACCTAAAGACACCTTTCTATTCTGTGTATATATATATATATATATATATATATATATATATATATATATATATATATACACAGTACTGTGCAAAAGTCTTAGGCTCGCTAGTATTTTTACACACAAAAAGTGGGTTTAAGCCAGTTATTTATATCTTTTACTGTAGTGTGTCAGTAGGAAATATCAGTTTACATTTATAAATTAATTGCCATTAATTTTAATAATCCAGTGAGATTTTTGTATGCATAAAGAGTCTGACAATAGTCTCTATGCTCCACATGGAGATCTGATCTCATCTTCATTGAATCTTGGACTAAATCCAGAAGAACTGTGGCAACGTCTCCCAGACACTTGAAGAAACCTTCCTGCAAAACTACATGAATAGGTGTAGGAATAGATGCAGGTGACAAAAGCCGTTTTAAACGCAAAGGGTGGTCACCCCAAATATCGATTTGATTAAGTTTATAGAAGTTAATTCATAAATAAAAGCTATTTATGTTATTATTTTTGACAGCATTCTCACTTTAAAGCATTCTGACAAGTGCCTAAACTTTTCACAGTACTGTAGTTTTGCAGGTAGGTTTCCTCAAGTGTCTGGGAGACGTTGCCTTAGTTTTTCTGAATTTAGTCTGTCTCAGTTTTTTCTGTTTCTTCATGTAATCACAGACAGACTCGATGATGGTGAGATCAGACCGGCTGCTGTCAGACTTCTTGTGCATAAAAAAAAAAAAAAAAATCTCACTGGATTATTACAATTAATTGCAAAATGAATGTTTGGAAATGTAAACTGATATTTCCTACTGACACACTACAGTAAAAGATATAAATAACTGGCTTAAAAAATTTTTTGTGTGAAAATACCAATGTGCCTAAGACTTTTGCACAGTACTGTATACACCGATTAGGCATAACATTATGACCACCTTCCTAATATTGTGTTGGTCCCCTTTTTGCTCCCAAAACAGCCCTGATCCATCGAGGCATGGACTCCACTAGACCCCTGAAGGTGTACTGTGGTATCTGGCACCAAGATGTTAGCAGCAGATCCTTTAAGTCCTGTAAGTTGCGAGGTGGGGCCTCCATGGATCGGACTTGTTTGTTCAGCACATCCCACAGATGCTCGATTGGATTGAGATCTTGGGAATTTAGAGGCCAAGTCAACACCTCAAACTCGTTGTTGTGCTCCTCAAACCATTCCTGAACCATTTTTGCTTTGTGGCAGGGCGCATTATCCTGCTGAAAGAGCCACAGCCACCAGGGAATACCGTTTCCATGAAAGGGTGTACATGGTCTGCAACAATGCTTAGGTAGGTGGTTACTGTCAAAGTAACATCCACATGGATGGCAGGACCCAAGGTTTCCCAGCAGAACATTGCCCAAAGCATCACACTGCCTCCGCCGGCTTGCCTTCTTCCCATAGTGCATCCTGGTGCCATGTGTTCCCCAGGTAAGCGATGCACACGCACCCGGCCATCCACGTGATGTCAAAGAAAACATGATTCATCAGACCAGGCCACCTTCTTCCATTGCTCTGTGGTCCAGTTCTGATGCTCACGTGCCCACTGTTGGTGCTTTCGGTAGTGGACAGGGGTCAGCATGGGCACCCTGACTGGTCTGCTGCTATGCAGCCCCATACGCAACAAACTGCGATGCACTGTGTATTATGACACCTTTCTATCAGAACCAGCATTAACTTCTTGAGCAATTTGTGCTACAGTAGCTTGTCTGTTTAATCGGACCACACGGGCCAGCCTTCACTCCCCATGTGCATCAATGAGCCTTGGGCACCCATGACCCTGTCGTCGGTTCACCACTGTTCCTTCCTTGGACCATTTTTTATAGATACTGACCACTGCAGACCGGGAACACCTCACAAGAGCTGCAGTTTTGAAGATGCTCTGACCCAGTCGTCTAGCCATCACAATTTGGCCCTTGTCAAACTCACTCAAATCCTTACACTTGCCCTTTTTTCCTGCTTCTAACACATAAACTTTCAAATGTTCACTTGTTGACAAAATGTTCACTTGTTGCCTAATATATCCCACCCACTAACAGGTGCCATGATGAAAAAAAATAAATCTATGTTATTCAGTGGTCATAATGTTATGCCTGATCGGTGTGTATATGTATGTGTGTGTGTGTGTATATATATATATATATATATATATATATATATATATATATATATATATATATATATAAAATATGATTCATTGAATTCATTGATTTTGATTTGACAGCCCTAATTATTATTCATATTAAGTAAGGTCAGACCCCTTATTGACCCCATTGCAGAGGTGTGATGATCTTAATTTCGCTCAAATGTCTCTCTTCATTTTTGCTAACTGCTGTTTCCTATCTTCCTTTGGTTGGAGCAAATGGTATTGTGTGTGTGTGTGTGTGTGTGTGTTTTTTCATGGTGAAGGTCTCTGGTGGGTAAGGATGAGTGTATGATGATTGAATGACTTGAAGATGGAGCAAAAATGAAAAGAGGCAATTTATGTTGAATTGCTGCTACTGTTCCACTGACCTTTTGTTAACCTCCTATTTCTAATATTTCTTATCATTCCCTTCCTTCAAAGCCATTTTATCATAAAATGTCTAAACCCTTACAGAGACCTTAAAGTAGTTTTGAAGAATAGTTAATTAGACAGACAGAAAGACTTGATCTGATTAATTTGAGGCAGTTAATAAGAACAGGCCTATGAGAGATATCTAATCTCATAAACCGTTCATAGAGAGAGGACAGAGAAGTGGTTGCTAGGAATGCCGGTGTCTCTTCTCTTGCTGTTATCATTTTTCTGTCTGATTTTGTGGCCTGTTTACACCAAGTTCAATTGGTAACACTTTACAATAAGGTTTTATTTGTTAACATTGCTTAACATTAGTTAACAGCATTTATTTTTAAACAAGCTTTTATTTTGACATTCTCTGAAAATAACAAAACCTGAATGTAATGTTATCTTAAGTTATTTTTTAAGCAACTAACTGTAACAGTACAATAGTTTGGATTTAAAATCTTGTTGGCCCTGTTAAAATGGCTTTGGTGTGAATAAGCCTTAAGATCAACATTTGAGGTGACTTGACATTCGTTAACAGTCACTCAAAAGATGTTGTTTTGCCAAGTCACCACTAAAGTTGGTCAGTCATGTTTTTAGCAGGCGCAGATTAGCAAAGACTGAGGAGCGAGTGATTGTGGTGGAGAGGATGAGAGCTGTGGCCTGTGGCCTCTGCCGAGGTCTGGGGGGTCCACGCTTTCAAAGCGAGGCAGATGTTCCAAGGGTGATGTTTCTTTAAGAGTCCTGGACAGGGCAAGGAGAGGTTGTGAGAACATTTTGAGTATGTTTTGAGAGCGTTCTGAGTAACTAACAAAGCCGGTTACATGTAAAGGGAATAGATAATTAGGCGTAATTAGTGCGTTCACGTCGTTAACCACCCCCATTGCTCTCTCTCCCTCTCTCTTTCTCTCCCTCACACACACTCACTAGTCACCTAATCTCTCAATACATTCACTCAAGACACGCACACACACACACACATTGAGACAAAATCACACACCGCAGTGGTAAAAACACTTTGATGTAAGAGGAGTCGTCCTGGACTCAAAAGCATAAAGGCAGTGTTTTAAGCTGTCTCTCGTTCTCTTTTTACCCCGCCCCTGCTTCCACCCCACCCCACCCCCCCTTTTCTTTTCTCCTACCCACAGAGGCTGTAAGACACACAAAGATGAATGGACTACAACCTTTCCCCCCTGTCCCCCTCTGCCACCTCTCTTTTTCAGTTCTCCCACCGCGCGCTCCTTAAGCCAGGCTCTGTCAATCCGCCCCTCTTCCTCCCAAACAGGAGGGAAAAAAGCATCAAATGTTTTTGGCTGTCAGTAATGAGGTAGTGGACCTCATCAGGGTCCAATCGCCAGCTATCCTTGGCTTTTGTTGGAGCTCAATGGCAACCCTTGCTTTGAAAAACTCAAAGGCAACTTTTTTGAGGAGTGGAGAAGAGATAGCAAGAGAGAGCGAAGCAAGACAGACAGAAAGAGAGACAGACTTCATTCTTATTCTAAATGGTTGTGCAGGGAAGCTGTGGGCATCCAGCACATGCAACGATAAAAATAATTTTCATGATCTGTTATCACAACTTTTTTTCTTTTTTCAAATCAACTTAGATAATTAATGTGGTTCAGATAACATAATATTTAGACTTTCTATTTATTAAATCAATCTCCAACTCAAATTTTTTATTTCAATGAACTCAACATTTTTAAGGCAACTAGGTAACTTACTTTTTTAAGTTAAACCAACAATAATTTTTACAGTGACTCAGCATAAAAAAAGCTTTGATTAAACCTTTTACTATAAAATTGATCATTGAATAATAATAGCAATATTATTATTAACATAAATAATCTTTTTTGTCAGGTAATATGGACATGCATGGTATTACAAAAAAAATAAAAAATATTATTATTATTATTATTGGGAAGAAGAAGAATGTATTTTATTTTTGTTTATTTTTTGTTTTATGTGGACATTTATGGTATTACAAAAATATGATTATTATTATTATTATGAAAAATTTTTTTTTTTTGTGATATCTGTCAGGTAATGTGGACACAAAATAATAGTAATTATTATTGGAAAATATTTCATTTATTTATGTATTTTTGGAATATACCATGTAGTATGTCAATGTTTCCTGACAGATATGTTTTGTGAAATTAAAAAAAGAGTCAGAGCAGCCCACTCTTCTTTTTCCAATTAGAAACCTATAGCCAATCAGAAACACTCTCTACCTATCAATCATTTTACATCTTGGAGGGGATGTGCTGTTGAGGAATAGGGGTGGTTTGATTCAGTGGCTAAGTCGTTTAAAAATGTTTTCAAAATGGCTGAATTTATCCACTAAACAACATAATAAATAATTCATTTTACTGCCAGCTAGTGCTTTAATCTCAAATGATGTATTTTCCATTGCCATTTGAATTCTGTAGAAACACATTTTAGATATTTTATTGAAAGGTCAGTCGGTTAGGAGATCCTGCGCGTTTATAGGGTCTGGTGGGAAAACCGAGGATGCGTATCTGAGTTGTGTGGCAAAGTGCATTCTGAGTTGAGAAGGGCAGATGATGAAGATCTTTGAGGAGTTATGAGTCTTTAATGAACCCATCAAAGACCATAATCATGCAATGATCCACAAGAGGACGTGTCTTCAACTGATTATAAAGAACCATGCGCTGGAATCATTACTGATTGTATTTCTCTCCCCCTCTCCCTCTCCCTCCTCACGATTACTCTCCTGCAAAATGGAGACGGTCCATCAACTGTTAAGATATACTCGTGGAAATGGAAAGTTTTTACAAAAAGAAAAAAAAAGGGTGTGCAGAGGAATAACCCATTTTGATGGGTGCTGGGGAAGCGTGGTTGTCGTGGCCGTGGCGGCTGTTTACATGGAGGCCTGGTGACAAGGTCGAGCAGGGTTGATGAAGTGACACTTTTCCTTTTGTGTTCTTCTGCTCACGGTTTGTCAGCCTGTCATTACGGCTGATTCAGCCAATTGGCTCGGACGTGGAACTCTGCGCTCGAGAGAGAAAAGTTGACAGCACTGGAGAATGGGGGGAAGAGGCGAGAGATACAGGAAGAAGAGGAATAGATCGCTCCTCTCTCGCTCTGTGTGGTGATTGCTAATTATCTTTAGTTCAAGGAGGAGGGTGGCGGAAAATTCACTGATTTCATAATTCGCTGGAGCTGTCATTGAGGACTGATTCAGGCAAAGGCCTCTCACCTAAATACCACATATTATCCACATCCTGTTAAAAATAATCACCCTTCCTTTTCATCAGTCATTTTTGTCATCGTTCCTCCAGCATTTTGTTTCGTTTGAATGTTTTTTTCCACTCTAGTTACACACAGTCACTGAAGTGAGCAACTAACATGTTTAACAGTGCAGGCAGTCGGTACGCATTAATTCAAATGAACATTACTTTTCAATGACATTATTTAATCATTAGGACATTTTCATAATAAATGATAACAAGTAAAAAGATGCCATTATAAAATCTCTATACATGCATTGTGAAGACTGATAAAGTTGATTCCTTAATCTTTAACACGGATGTATTTAATAAGAATGTATTTATTGTTTAGATGACAGGATTTTATATATAATCTGACATTAATACCTGAAACAGTTCACAGTAATTCAAAGTCATTAGAAAGGGTCAAACTTAATGCAAGGCTTAAACATATGGCTTATATCAGGATAATATGGATCACATGTTGTGAATATTATTTTGTTATAACAATTAACCACGTAGTAACCTACGTGTTGCATTGTCACCACCTAGGGGGGAAATGTGTATTGCAAGCCAAAATACAAATAACCGGTGTCATTTAAAAAGCAGTGTCATTTTCTCTCTTCCTATTTGTAACTATTCTCTTATACCACATTTCTCCCTTTGTTGTACAGGAGCGCTGTCGTACTATCTGTCTTGACACTGGAATAGATTACCGGAAAAGGAAAATGGAATCATCAGAAAGACTTTACTACATGTAAGTCATGTAACACTGACTTTTAGAGCACTGCACAAGAGATCAACATCAAACCGGTAATTATTAAAAAGATGTAAAATAGTTTAGAGCAATTGTAACACACTACACTAACTTCTATGATTATTATTATTATTATTATTTGTTTGTTTGTTTTGGATGTCCTAGACTTTTATGGCTAATACACATATTATTCCTGACAAATTTGACAAAAAGTTTGGGGTCAGCAAGTTTTTTTTTTTTAATAAATGAATACATTTATTCTGCAAGGATGCATTCAATTGTTCAAAAGTGACAGTAAATAAATGCATGTAATAAATGCTCAAATAAATGCACTTTTCCATGTCTTCAGCATTTTTTTAAGAAATCCTGCAAAAAAGATTTTTTTTTTCAGACAGATATTGCAGCACAACTGTTTTCAACATTGATAATAATAAGAATTGTTTCTTGAGCACCAAATCAGAATATTAGAATGAATTTTGAAGGATCATGTGACAATGAAGTTAAGTAGTAAAGCAATTATATATGAACTTTATTTTGTGTGTTCTTATTTGAGATACAGTGGGTTAAATATATTTTATTTTCATTCTCACTACAAGTCTATTAATGGAACCATTATTTTATCAAACATAAATGTTTATTATATGAAAAATGGCTGGTAGATTTATTATCATTTGTAAGTTATGAAGTAAAACGTAAAAATGTTACAATTGCCCCTGGTCTCGCCTACTGTCTGAGAAGAGAAAACAGAATTACATGTCATGAGTGCACATTAATATAAATATACACACGCCATCTTTTTTTGACTTATTATAAAGCCTTTATCTCAACAGCTGCTCTTTCAGAGGATGTTTAATATGCATGTGTTTGTTGACACCTGATTGCTGCTCCCTCTTATTCACACTCTCTCAATGTTTGTGTTTTGAATCCAACATCCTGTTCCAGGAGGCACTGTGAAAATTCAAACACAGGTCTTCAGCACACACTGTTTGATGTGACCACTTCAAACCTGGTTAATTTCATATTCAATTATCTCTCTCTTTCACTCGCTTTCCATAGATCAAGTGAGCCTGATGCAGAGAATGCTGTCAATACGCTGTTTGAGGAACTGGCCTACAGACAAAATGATGGTAAGCAACTTAATTTGCCTTTGCATAGATGGGGTTTTAAGGTTAAGTGTTGATATTTCCTTGACTTGGTGTTTGAGGTTTGATCTCATAGTTGGTTAGATCTTGTGTTGACTGTTTTGATGTGCAGGCCACAGTTTCAGTGCTAAATTATTAGATCTTTCCAATGCATTTAGTCTAGTAACTATATGTCTACCTCTAACTATTGATAGTAGCCAAACCAAGGGTGTTGAACGTGCAGGGAAGAGAAGTAACCTTGAGCCGGACCTGTGGAACCATTGCAGACTGCACCTTTCAAGAGCTGTGTGAGCGAGTGAGTCTGTAGAAAAGGAACATAAAATGCTGATTTGAGATCAGGTTTGTGTGGTATATAAGAGGGTGGGGGTTAAGTTAGGAAGGCACCTTATATAAAAAAAAAACAAACAAATATTATAAGCTTGTTTGTCATTCCATCTCCATTTAGTCAGTTTATTCTCAGTTTATACTTCCATTCCAATATTGCCCACTCAAAAAATAAATACATGCTTATGTGATATTTGTATGTTTGTGTATTTAATTTTTGTTGTAAATTTGTTATTTGCGTCTTTTTTTAAATTTTTTATAGCTAATATACTGTATATACACTGCTGTTTAAAAGTTTGGGTGCAATAAGATTTTAAGAAGCTTTTGAAAGTATCTTATGCTCACCAAGGCTTCATTTATTTGATAAAAAAATACACAAAAAAATAGTGAAATAATAGTTCAATTTAAGATTTTATTTTATGTATATATATTTAATATTTTTATCATCATTACTCCAGTTTTTAGTGTCACATGATCCTTCAAAAATATTTTAATATGCTGATTTGCTGCTCAAGAAACATTTCTTATTATTAAAAAATAATAAGGATTCTTTGATGAATAAAAAGTTGTTGTTTTTTGTAACTGTCTTTACTCTTTACTTCTTGATCAATTGAATGCGTCCTTGCTGAATAAAACATTTCAACACAGGTGATTATTATTGGGATATGAAGGATGTCAAATCTTTCTTTTTACCCTCTTACCTAACTTTCTTTTATATATACCGCTTTTTTCTGCTCTGCTGCCACCATATTTATCATACCACTCTCCTGATACTATCGCTATGTCAAAAATCACGTACTGAGTAGGTACTTTGAAATTTACGACCATCAAAAAAGTATGTAAATAAGTACTACATCCTCAATGATGTTACTGTCACTTAACCTACCAGTGTCAGTTAGTCGCTTCACCTCCATTCATAAATCCTCTATAATGGCCTCATGGGATAGTCCATCATATGCGCACTTCAGAATCTTGGCCGGGGACTTTTGGCCTACTGTTTTTCGAATACTATGTATTCGGAGATACTACTTTTTTGGCCTGCTGTTTTTCGCATACTATATAGTAGGGAAGTATTCAATTTTGGACGCAGTGTATGTAATCGCCCATGCCTTGATCCATGCATCCATGACTCAATTTATCATTGCAGCCATGTCTATGACTAGTCTAAGCCAGCTTGTATGTGTGTGTGCTTGTTTATGTATGTAACCTTGGACTTGGTTTACCAGTTTGAAGCTCCTTTTTTGTTTGTGAAGGAAAGAAAGGATGAGTATGCTGCTCTCTAATGGAGCCGAGGCACTGTCTCTGCGTCCTTCAGTGCTTTTGAAAGTGCTGTTCACTTCAGTGTTCTGAGAGTGTGAGCGAGTGTGTGTGTTTGTGTGTGTGTGCGTGTACATATGTGGATTTGTCTGAAGAGTCCTCAACTTCTTCGTCTTCATAGTCAGGCTAATGCAGTACGGACTATGTCAGCATGTGTTAATGTGCCTTTCCACTTAGTTACCACAGAGATGCATGTTACCAAGAGAAGATACAGAATATAGGGTGAAATAGAAGATTAGAGACAAAAATTCAAGAGGGAATAAACACATGAGATGAGAGATGGATGGGTAAAAAGGTATGTGCCAAGGTTTCAGAGACAACATCAGTGAAGTTTACCTCTCATTAACTGTCAAGGTGGTGCTGAAGCAGATGATTTTAAATGTGTATATTATATTTATATTCTAAAAAAAAATACAATATACACTAGCGTTCAAAAGTTTAGGGTTGTTTTTGAATGTTTATGCTCACCAAGGCTGCATTTATTTGATAAAAAAAAAGAGGAAACACCAGTAATATTGTGAAAATCTATTCAAACATTTCTTATTATCAATGATGAAAACACTGCTTAATATATTTGTAGAAATCATGATACATTTTTTTCAGGATCCTTTAATGAATAGAAAGAAAAGCATTTATTTGAAATAGAATGTTTTGTAACAATCTAAATCTTTAATCTTCAGTCTTTAATGTCACTTTTGATCAATTTAATGTATCCTTCATGATTAAATGTATTTTGCATTTAAAATGCATTTCTGACCCCAAACTTCTGAAGGAATAGTGTATATACAAAATGAATACTAAACCCAAATATGGTTATCATTTACTCATCCTCATGTCATCCATATTCGTATGACTTTCTATATTCTGTTTTGAATAATGTAGTGGCCATTTTCCCCATTTAATTACAGTGAATAAGGATGTGAAAGCACAAAAAACAATTAAACATATTTATTATAAAGGTTTTCAATATTAATTATAAAAGTATTGTTCTGAAGCCATATTATAGCTATATGTGATCAACAGATTGAAATTTAAATCTTCATATGGGTTTGGAACGACACGAGGATGAGTAAAAAAAAGAATTTTAGTTTTTTGATGAACTATCCCTTTAAACAGAATAGCTTACTAACTATCATACAGAAAATGAATGTTTAATCATTAATGTTACCTAATCTCTTCATGTGTGTCTGTTTATTTGTTGTTTAAAGCCGTTGGGTGCAGGTGATTATTTAGAAATCGCACAGCATTTTGACACAGTCATCATACGGAATGTTCCTCACTTTCGGGTTGGAATGAAGGACCAAGCTAGACGCCTCACCACACTCATTGACAATTTTTACGACCAAAAGGTAACGTGCTACAAGACACGCCGCAATACATACTGACCCTGACTTCCTGAAAGCTCACGTAGGCCTTTAACATGTCCATCTTCAGAATTAAAAACACAATATATTCATGTGCAGTCCTCAAAAACATTTGTTTCATACCTTTGTTGATTTCCTAATCATAATCTCCTGTGTAGTACCAACATATGTACAATGGCACACTTTCTCTGTCTAAAACTCTCAGGTTAGAGTGGTGATGTTGGCCGATGCACCGTTAGACCGCCTTCTTGATCAGGGACCAATGACTGGAGAGGAAGCGAGAGATCGCCTAATGCTGGATGAACTCGGCCTTACTGATGTAATGACAACACCCTCAAAATGTGCCACCTGTAGGCATTACATTAGAACTTAACATTATACTTCTGAAATTATATCATAAACACATACTGTCAGCATACATTAATGTACATCAAAAATCATTTAAAAAAATGCTTTCTACCATTCCATGACAGTTATTTTTGTATAATTTATACACCATTTCAGAATTTATTTTTTATTTTAAATTAGCTTTTTGTCTGTATTTTTCTTTTTCTTTTTTTTTTTGTTTTAGTAATTTTGTCATTTGCTTTTTTCATTTTTATTAGTTTTTGTAATATTTCTATATAGCTTTCAATAATTTTATTTCAATTTTAGTACTTAAACTTATTTCAGTTAGCTGCCAATGCAACATTTCTAATTTCCGTTTTAATATTTATAAGTTATCTAATATTTATTTTGCATTTTATTTCAGTTACCGGAAAACTATTTTAAATAGTCCATTAAGAGGAGTTATCAATGATTAACGGGGTCATATCACGCATTTCTGTTATTTTATTTATTCCCTGAAGTCGAATTGTAATATTAGTAACATTTTTGTGCCAAAATATTTCCATTCCATTTTCCAACCTGTCTTTGCCTTAGAATTGAAAAGGCCAGTTTTTCTCCTGTTCCTTTAAGAAACACCTCTGCATTTCGGCCTTCTCTTTAGTGGTGCAGGGATGACATATTTTTGAAGTTAGACAAAAACCCAATAGGATTTTTTCACTGGCTTTTGAATTATTGCAGAAAATAAGGACTAACAAAAGCTTATGATTCTTACACATTTTGTTCATTGTGACCTTTTAATGAATTTTGAAGCGTTTATACAGAAGTCAAAAGCTAAATGTAGGCTATAGTATAAACGAAGTACACTACAGTCGCATGGCTTCAAAGACGCCATCACTAATCTTCCGGCAACTCTTTCTGTCTTTGTTTAAAAACATTTTCTCTGAAAGTTTGAGTAAGAATAGTTTTCAAGAGCTAAACACAACAAGGTTGTGAAAGCAGACTAGAGAGTAGATGAGTTTATCTGTCTGGCTGATAAACTTTAATGTCCCCGACAACCTCTGTTGTCCCATTTAGCCACTTGTTAGCAACCGCCTTTTACAAGACAAGGAAACGTTTTTTTTTTAAACTCACAAGAGGGTATTACTAATGTATTTTAAATTGTAGAATAAACTGGAAAATATCTTGAGCTTGTGTTCACCAAAATCCTATAAAAAAACAACAACAACATTGACTTCAGGATGACAGATCCGGAAGTGCTAAAATGTGTCCGGGTTTTGGCCTACAAAAATACGTCATCCCTGCGAACCTCTGTAACCTTTCCATGGCAGTCAAGTTTCTAATCACTTAACAGGCAACAGTGACATGTTCCATCCAAATATGTATGGTAATGTATTGATATGACTCCTTAATGTAGAGAAAATCTTTATTTATTAAGCCTTAGTTCTTTGCTAATGTCTGTAGAATTGCATTTGTAATTGTTTAACTGCCTATATTTATTTTGTTCAGGAAGCCAGTGAGCGGTTGACACTATTCACAGCGGATGAAGAGGTCTTTGCCTTCCAGAGGACAGTGTCTCGCCTCACAGAGATGCAGACAGAAGAGTACTGGATTAGTGGGGATCGGAGTCGGACGGAAACACCCGTGCAGTTACCAACTACCTCTTAGGAGAGTCCATGTGACCTCCTAAAACATTTGGGGTGGTACATTTCCATCACCATAAACAGACTGTAAGCCTTATTACTACTTTACAGGCCATTAGAATCATCCATATGCTCACAGCACCATTGAGAGCAGTAGGAGAATGCACATGCTGCCAAATGAGAAGATGTCTAGCACCCTCTAGTGGATTATGTATTATGCAGTATTTAGTATATTATGTACTTTGAAATACACAGTTTTCTGATTGGAAACATTACTATTTTTAATATTTTTGAAAGAAGTATCTTATGCTCATCAAGCCAGCATTTATTTGATTAAAAAATACAGAAAGAAATGTTTACAATTTAAAATAATGTTTTTCTATTTTTATATACTTTAAAGTATAATTTATTTCTGCAAAATGATGCAAATCTGAATTTTCATCAGTCATTACTCCAGTCTTCAGTGTCACATGATCTTTCAGAAATCATTATAATGTTCTGATTTGATATTTAGTTATTATCAGTGCTGGAAACAGTTGTGCTGCTTTAATATTTTTTGGAACCTTTAATACTTTTTTCTGGATTCATTGAATAAAAAGTTAAAAAGAACAGCATTTATTCAAAATAGGAATACTTTCTAACAAAATATATCTGTACTATCACTTTTTATCAATTTAACACATTCTTGCTGAATAAAAGTATTAATTTCTTTCAAAAAAGAAAGAAAAGAATTACTGACCCCAAACTTTTGAACGGTAGTGTATATTGTTACAAAACATTTATATTTTAAATAAATGCTTTTCTTGTTATTCATCAAATAATCCTGAAAATGTATCATAGTTTATAACAAAAAATATTAAGCAGCACAACTGTTTCCAACATTGATAATGGCTGATAAAAATTCAGCTTTGCATCACAGAAATAAATTATATTTTAAAAGTATATTAAAATAGAATACCTTTTTAAATTGTAATAATATTTCTCAATATTACAGTTTTTTCTGTATTTTTCTGTAATGCAGGCTTAAGAGCATAAGACACTTCTTTCAAAAACATAATATTTCCAAACTTTTTACCGGTACTGTATATGTAACTGCTTTATGTCTAATGTGAAAGTATGTAGTTACAGTTATGGTCAGAATTATTGGCACCCCTGGTAAATATGATCAAAGATGGCTGTAAAAATAAATCTGCATTGTTTATCCTTTTGATCTTTCATTCAAAAAAATTGCAAAAATCTAACCTTTCATTGAAGTAAAAGAATTGAAAGTGGGGGTAAATCACATTATTAAATAAAACATGTTGGCCATAATTATTGGCACTTTTGCCAAGATAACAGCTCTGAGTCTTCTTCTATAATGCCTGATGAGTTTAGGGAACACCTGACAAGAGATCAGAGACTATTCCTCCATACAGAATCTCTCCAGATCCTTCAGATTCCCAGATCCATGTTGGTGCTTCTTCTCTTCAGTTCACCCCACTCATTTTCTATAGGGTTCAGGTCAGGAGACTGGGATGGTCATGACAGAAGCTTCATTTTGTGCTCAGTGACACATTTGTGTGTTGATTTTGATGTTTGTTTTGGATCGATGTCCTGATGGAAGATCCAACCATGGCCCATTATAAGATTTCTAGCAGAGGCCGTCAGGTTTTGATTTTCTTATCTGTTGGTATTTGCTAGAATCCATGATACCATGTATCTGAACAAGATATCCAGGAAAAAAATAGGCCCACAACATTAAAGATCCAGCAGTATATTTAACTGGGGGCATTGGGTACTTTTTTATCCCTGTTTGTTGCAAAAAAGCTCTTTTTATAGTTTCATCTGACCACAGAAACAGGTCCCATTTGAAGTTCCAGTCATGTCTGACAACTGAATATGCTGGAGTTTGTTTTTGGATGAGCTTTTGAGGATTTTTCTTGAAACCCTCCCAAACAACATGTGGTGATGTAGGGTTTTTTATATTTTTTTCTCTGACCCCAGGACTCAACTAATCTCTGCAATTCTCCATCTGTGATCTTTGGAGAAATAATTAACAATAATAATAAGATAATATGTTGAAATTATGATTTAGCATTTCACAATTCTGACTTTTTAAAAAAACTGAGATAAAGTTGAAATTATGAGAAGTCATGATGACATCAGTTAGTTTATGTCATAGTTATGACTTAGTATTATAATTATAATTTACCAAAGCATGATATATTTTTATAATGTGAAACTTTAAACATTGTCTGTACTTGTTCTAATTATGTTAAAATAAAAATAAAAATAAAAAAGTTTTTTCTCTCTCTACTTGGGACCAGCATAAATCTTACATTTAAAAAAAAATTCTTTACTGTAATTTAAATTTTTGGTCTAAAGGCGGCAGTAGAAGATAGTTCTGTTGCCTACTTGCCTGTGTACACAACCCACGTGCTCTGTGTTATTGTTTTAAATGACATTAGTAAAGCATACTGCATCTTCCTATATCTGAGAGGACTAGTATTATAGTGGCCCTCTCCAACAAACAAATCTGTACAATGCATCTATATCCATATGCTCGGGAATACTGAACAAACTGTTTAAATAAAAAAAGTACAAAATTAAATTACAAATTTATTTCATATCTACTATCACCATCCTCATGGCAATATGTGTACTCTATAGTGACATAATTGGAAACATGGTGTATTAGGTGCTGAGGAATGGTCACCTGCAGATTTCCATTTATGCAGGGTAAGGAACAAAGGAGAGGGAGACAGGGAGGGAGGGAGAGAGAGAGGGAGACAGGGAGGGAGAGAGAGGGAGACAGGGAGGGAGGGGGAGAGAGAGAGAGAGAGAGAGAGAGAGAGAGAGAGAGAGAGAGAGAGAGAGAGAGAGAGAGAGAGAGAGATTGTAAAAAGATAAGGAATGAATAAAGGAGTCTTTGAGCAAGCAACGGTGTTAAATGTTTAGTGACTGAATAAGCAACAGCATTATTCCACTTGTTGTTTCCCATGCAAATGTATCACAGAATGCCACCAATCTATTCAACATATGTAATTTTACAGGTATTTCTGACTCTGAACCTGCATAAATATGTCGTTATTAATCTCAGCTCGCAGCTCCATAAACTTGATTATGCGCGCTGCGGACAGGTGGGAAAAGAGCGCGCATTTCTTTACAAACATCCGTCGAAATCACTACGCCCGAGAAAATGCGCATCTCTGTAGGAACAAAGACGTGCTCGTGTTTTGGTAAGACGTCACTGTACTAGAGTAGCGCCACGGAGGACAGTAAACGGGTATAACATTTCATGATTATGAATTACGTCATGTGTTTGAATAAAACGAGGCTGGCAGCAGGGGGCGTGTCATGACGGGCGACTTCACGCTGGGATTAAAGGGCCAGCGAAAGGTAAATACAAGACATGCCTAGACATTTGTCAGTGGTCCCAGATTTAGTTCTTCTTCTTTTTTTTAATCCAGTAGAAAATCTCCTGGTGATTTAATATTTAAAGGAATAGTTGGACTAAACATTTTATAATTTACTAACCACCATTATTTAATTTCTTCCATGAAAGATTTTAGGCAGATTTTTTTTACACGTTCTATATGCAATGAAAATAGACGGTGATTTTAAATGCCAAAAGACAAAAAAGTACCATAATAGTGGTCTGCAACTTATGCACTCTAGTCCAAGTCTTCTGAAAATATCAATTTTGAAATTGAACTCTAGGCTCTGAAATGTCATTTGTGGTTGCATCCAAATATAATTTGGCTGGTTGCAACATGTTTAAAAACACATTTGTGTCAAAATGTTATTTTGAATGAATTTCAGTCTGTTCTTCACACAAAACTACCCTATGCCTTCAAACCAACTTGTTTACCAGTGATATGGACAACTTTAATGGTTCTATTACTTTTTTTTTCTAGTGACATTTCTTTTATTCCATATTGCGACGTACATCCGAGTGTAACATATTTTTGAAAAAGAAAAAAAGCGCACTGAATGATTTAAGGGAAGTGTGTTGTTTTTGCCAGAATATCCAGTTGACCAGTTATGACAGGAGGTCAATAAAAAAGTGAAACGTTTACATAGATGAATCATTCACAATACGATATATGACATTTGAAAAACAAATAGGATGAATTTTCATTTCATGCTGACTTTTATTGTACAGAAAAACATAAAGACATTCTGCCTATAGTGTTAAAAGGGTGGAAAAATTACAACATTTTGGGTAAACTATTCCTTACTTCCCAAATTTGCCACTATCTCCTATCCTGTATTAAAATGTTGGCTACTTGTGTTACCTGAAAATGTTGTCTCTGATCTATAGCACATTTCTGATATGCTCAGATAATGTTGTTTGCATGTCTGAACTACAAATTCTAGCAACTGAATCTATATTTGGAAATTCGATAAACTGATATGGGCTCTCACTGCTTGAGTGACTTGTTTGAACATGTCCTCTCGCCTGTTAGCAGCTGTGCTTGTGGAGCAGTGGCCCTTTAAGAGGCGATCGCATGCGCGGAATCTAGGGGGCAGTTCCCTGTCAGCGGCAGAGGCTGCGTTTCTTTTCTCGCCCTCCTCCAGTCACTCAGTCCTAAGTTGAGCTCGCTTGAGTGCTGACAGACGATTAGAGCAGATAGTCCTCCTGTGGCTTTAGACAGATAGATAGGTGCAGGAAGATAAGGACTTTTCCGCACTGTACCGTCCGCGACGTCGAGGCATTGGCGCGCGCTCCAACAATGCACTGTCAATAAGTGATATGCGTCTCTACCTTTAACTGTTAAAGAGACTTCTGAATCCGAAGTGACATCGGGTCAAACCTGCAGTCTTCGAGCACGCTTAGTTCTGTCCTCTTTATTGTAGTTGTCTTGAGCTGACATAACGGCGTTTTGAGTATAGCCCGCTGAACGTGTCGTGCTCTGACAGTTCAGTTCTTTTGTCACTACCGTGACTTACAGCCTGTGATGATTGTGTGCAGTGACGCTGTGGTGCTTTGTCCGTGGCTACTGGCGAGGTGCGCTGGAGAGATATAGTTGTATTACATCAGTGCACCAAGTGACTGGAGTGCGACACAGAGAGGAGAAACGGCTCTAGCGAATGGTGCGTGTTGAGGTATTGCATTATAATATTCATTATAATATACATACTCATGTATACACACACACACACACACACACACACACACGGAGACATTATGTACTTAATTTGTTGTTTACATTAGCTACAATAGTAGGGCTGTCACTATTATGACATTTTGTCTGACAGTGGCGATTAACGTACGCAGTGTGTGCAATATTTACCTGTGAAAATATTGCTCTAGGATACAATAAAATAAACATTACATCTTTTTTTTTTTAAATGTTTAGTCCAATTTCCATTTACGCTGTTTTGGTTGATGTTATTAACAATACATACAATAATATTTGAATATTGTTATGCAATAATTACTGCACGAATGATATATTAAAACCACTGTTATTGTGAAAGTGAAGAATTTAGGACATACTATATTTACTTTCACAATAACTGTGGTTTTAATATATCATTCGTGCGGTCTTCTCCATTGGAATACGAATAATCTCTTCATATGTGTCATTATGAAAGTGTAACGATCACGAATATGTGTCATCAAGCGAGTGTTGAATTAAAGTGAAACCGGAGCACTTTGCGTGTGCTATACACGTTAATCTTTGTTACTTTCACGTGACTGTTGCGTGAAACAACTCAGACGCGTTCGCGCGCACACCGCCGTATAATCAGACACATTTTATTATACATTCAATGGTTTTTCTATATTAGCGTAGAATTCAAATTTGAAATGATCAATAATCATCGTTCTAAAATACAAATGTGTATATTTGTGGATTTGTATGAGGTATTTTATGTCACATGGCTTTATATTGTATTTTTGTCTTTCTGAAACAGGGAGGGGTGTTAATGATCATTAAGATTTGCACTAGTCGCTCAAGAAGCATTAAGCACTATTTAGAGTAGAGGTGCATTCATGGAATGCGACTGTGACCGCTTCCCACTGCCTATCTAACTTTGACTGAGACAGTACAGAGGAGCGACAGAGAAGGCTGGTAGAGGCAATGGCAGAGACAACCCTTGAACCACTGACCTCGCTGGATGTTGCCATTGATCCAGATTTTGAGCCACAGAAACGGCCGAGATCATGCACTTGGCCGCTGCCGGAGTCCAGTTCGGCGAAGCCTTCATCCAATGACACTGACATAATCCCAGAGGAAGAGGATGATGAGGATGACAGCGCTATGGCTATCAATGGCGTGGTTGAAGGAGAGGACAACGGCAGCCCAAGCCTGGCAGAGGAACTGCATCCCAGTAGCGGTCAGGAGAACACAGACTCTCCGCTCTCCTCTCAGCCCGCTTCTGCGACCACAGCGAGTCGGGGGGTGAGCGGTCAAGGTAGCCAACAGCAAACTCCCCGGAAGTCATCTTCAAGGAGGAACGCATGGGGCAACCTGTCCTACGCAGACCTTATCACGAAAGCCATAGAGAGCACCCCAGACAAGAGACTGACACTGTCCCAGATCTACGACTGGATGGTCAGAAGTGTTCCTTACTTCAAAGACAAAGGCGACAGCAACAGTTCAGCTGGTTGGAAGGTAAGCGATCCGATCGAGCAGTGCTTCCCAACCGCGTTCCCATAAATACACATTTTGCTTGTCTCTGCTAATGAGCTGATGAGTTTAATCAGGTGTATTTGATTAAGCAGACATGCAAAATATGTACTATTGGTGTGCCTCTTAAGGATCAAGGTTGAGAATCACTGTGCCAGAGAATTTGTGTGTCATAAGGTATGCAAGTGTCTGTCATGCTCCTCTTCATTTATTTCGTGCCGAGTCCTCATTCTGCATCACAACCAGAAACACATGTTCTGACATGTTTGGCACACTTACTCACGCACAGAAAACTGGAAAGGTTTCGAAGGTTTGCGTGTGCGTGACTCAACAGTGAAGCAAACTCAGTGACATCCCATGTAAACAAACAATTTGGATGCCAGCATAAAAATAAACCGCAAACTAGGCATGATCAGTATGGAAAATTTGTGTGACAAAACTATTTGCTCAATTGGTAAGTTAGTTCAGGTGGACTTTTTCTTGTGATTTATAGTTAAAACCCTCAAATACAATATCCTCAGAGCCAAGCCAAATAAATGTCCATGTATCCAAATGCCTTTATGTTCATATTCCCGCAGCTCGGCTTATGTAAAACTTGGCATGGCAAATGAACCTCTGCTAGAAGCTGCCCAGACTGTTTATGTAGGTGTTGAATGGCATTAGAAAATTGCGTAACAACTCAGAATGGCGCAAGCTTCTCCTTAGCAGTCAGCAGGCAGGACTGCCTTCAAAGGGAATGTCATGGTCATGGGCCATAGCCAGCATAAGACATATGGGCCTTTCACTTACAGAGCCAGGGTGGGTTGGGGGAGGGGGTATATGGTAAGGTTGTAAGGTCAAGGGCTGAGTTTGCAGCAGGAGGCATAGCTTGCCTGTCCCATTGGCCGTAAATAGCCATGAATTATAATAGTGAAAGAGTTACTGCCAGGTCTGTGGCAACGGCAAACTATGCAGACTCCAGCTCAGTGTGGAACTGTTTGCACCCCGACTCATCTAACATGCAAGACCGTGTATGTGCATGATCATGTTTCTCAAACTGCTATGCAAATCATTATCTGTCAGTCAAACATGTTTTATGATCAAATACTATAACCCCAATTCTACACACAAATAAACACACCTCCCCCGGTCTCTATTAGGAACGAGTAGTAGTAAGTACCCGCTGCCATTTCTGATATGTGGAAAACCGTCTAACAGTGTTCCACTGAACTTTGCTCCTGTGTTACCTTGAGCCCTAAATATGACACACATTCCAGCACACATCTGACGACTGCAAGCAGATCTGTGTGTACAGAGTGTGGGTGCTAGTTTTAACACAACACCAGATAAACACTTCTGCAATTGGCTGCCAATATGGACATTTGCATTTAAATAAATCATATACACGCAAGCTAATGAAAATAGTGGTAAGATGTCTTATTCAAACACAAAGGTTGGAATGGCCAAGTACAGGTGCAAAAATTACAAGAAGCTACATCACTATGGCTACCAGGTCACTGGTCCTCTCTGTTTTAATGAGAGGGTTTGGATGACATGTGATCTCATAAAGACGTTCCTTTGTTTCTGTTAAACATACTGTTGTGACTGTGCAGGGAGAGAGAGGGAGTGACTGTTAAAGCATAGTTGACATTAAAGCACCCACCTCTACTCTCTGCTCTGAATGTTACAGGATAATGCTATGTGTTTACTTAATGATCTGGTTATACAATCGGGTATGAATGTGGATTAAGTCTAGAATGTGTTTTTAAGTTTTAGATCAATCTTCAAGGTTTCTTTTGCAGGTGTACAAGTGGCAAGATTTTATTGATTTATCGTTCTCCTTCACAGTGAGCTCTAGTGCCAAATGATGTACTCTACTTTTGAAAAAAGCCAGCCTTTAAATTATTCACTTCTTCAAGCATTAATTCAGGCCATTTTATTAATTTTTAAGAGACACCTCTTAAGGATCTCTCTCACACACATGCACATTTGCCAGCTCACCGCTTTAAAACTTTTGTCCACCGCACACTTGTCTCTATCCTCTTTGCTATGTTAGTACCTTGTGTAACCCTGTTTATCTCACATCTGAAATATAATCAGATTATGTAACTTAAAAAGAACAAGCTACTACTATAATGTGTTGCACCATTCTTGTTTCTGGAACACTTAATATGCTGAGCTGCCACGCTAGGCCCAATTGAAATGTTTCAGTCACACTGATGAAAGCGATCTGGTCACCCTCCAGAGGGTCCATATTCGGCGAATTTCACTTGGCACAGTTCCAGGATGTAGGTGGGCTATTTTAAGTGTTTCCTGTAATCGGTTTATTGTCAAGAGAGTGGCATAAACAAATACAACATTAATAGTATATACGTATAATATATATATGTACATTTATATCTGCATCTTTAAAGTTGCAATGAAACAGACGTAATGACAGATCTTCTGTATTGTGACGTACATCCAAGTGTAATGGATTACTGAAAGAGTAAAAAATGTAGGGCGGGGACTTGTTTTTTTGTATCGGTTGATGATTAGATTTTGAGATGTGAGCGTTGCACTCAATATGGGAGGCAGTAGCTTGTAGGGGTGGAGTTTAAGCAGACTAAATGATTGGAAAAGTCCTATAAACAGAGAAAACATGTTTTCGAAAATAGATCGATTTTCATTTCATGCTGACTTTTAAAGAGTGTTTAAAAATGTGTAGGAGGTATGTACAGACATTTTGCAGTTGCTATGACTGTCAACTCTTGTACAGTCACTGTTTTGTGTCTTTATTGATTGACACACGCGAATGTTGATGTTTGGTTCTTTTATACATGCCTGGCCATGTTTAGGTGCGTGAGAGGTCTTAAAGTGTGAGTGTCACTGGGGTCGTAGATCTTTTGCTATGGTTACACTAAAGCTTAAAGTATACTTTAGTTTTGACGTAATTGCTTGTCATATGTGTGCAGCCGAATAGCGAACTTGACACTTAAATGCATACAGCAAGGAGCAAAAGGCATTATGAGAGCCAGCGTTAAACTACCTTATGGGTGTTTCTCAAACGGAAGGCTGCAAATCTCGGCTGCCACGTCATCAAACGTTGCTGAAGGCCATCTCAGTTTGAAGGATCCTTAGAATCCTTAGACGTTTTGCATCCTTCATTCAGTTTTGAAGGATACATCAGATGTATCCTTCGCTGCCTTAAATCACCCACAATCCTTTGCACAAATTTAAATTCACAAAAATAAACTGATGGAAAATGAGTCGGTACTGAGCTTTATTATGAAATGTAAGACAAAAATAATGTTTTTGGACATGAAAGCATAGATGTTATCTTTTGTTTTGCTGTAAATAAATCACTAACACTAAACTGACAATAATGTAAGCCACTGAGAGACCACAGACGGCTGTCATTCACTACGGTACCTAGTTGGACTCGGTACTGAAATTTTAGAAATGTTTGAGTGCTGTTGAGCGGAATCGTAAACACATCTGACTGGCCATTGTGCTCACGCGCTCATCAAATATATCTGTGATTGGCTACAATGATCAGCCCTTAAAAAACATTTTCGCTTTTCACAGAGCGCTTACACAGATACACACGTGAGCATTTGAATACTGTTCACTTGTGCTTTCAAAACACTTTCAAACACTTCCACGTGCTTTCAAATGCTTCCGTGCGTTGATTATTGTAGCCAATCACAGAAATGAGCACAATGGCCAATCAGAGGTGTTTACGATTCCGCTCAACAGCGCTCAGAGTGTCACATTTGTAAAATATCAGTACCGACTTGGTACCAAATGCAATGATTTGATGTTCTACCTGCCTGTCAACGTATATATTTACATGTAATGTCCATTTAATAGTCCTACGCCTTCAATATACGCCTTAGATATACACCTAAATACATTAAGACCACTTAACTTCGTGATTGCTATCAGGATGTGAAGAGACTTTCAACCAGCATAACAAAAAGTGTTTCTGGAACAAATCGCCTTGTCCAGTGTCTGCACTATTTCTCTCCAGAAGTTAAGACCGATAAAATGTATTTGTGGGCATCTATTCTTTAGTAGTTTTATGTTGTTGTTCTATGAAACAACAGGACGGGACAGTGTTGCCACCTCTTGGACAAACAAATTTGTGCAAAACAATTCAAGGCATATGAGAGTTGAGCATACAAAGTGTGGTTTGAAAAATATGGCTGTGTGCGTACGAAGCTGATCATGAAATTTATGTCACGCATACTGTACGCAAACCCTTGCGTATGAGTAAAAACATACTTGGAAGGTTGTTTTAGGTGTAAGCACTTGTACTTGAATGCAATATGCTTCCCAAGACAGATTCAACCAACATTACTCGCTCTAACTCGTACATACAGTATGCACTTCCCCCCTCGTCCAGCAGACATTTTCATATTTGAAAACATTTGATTAAAACAGATTTCCTGATGGGGCAGCATCTACAGCGGAATGTTTGAAGAACATACGCTGCAGTAAATGCATTTGAATGCATTTCTAGTTTAGCTTGTCCTTCTTCCCACCTTTTCCATGCCCTCAATGTACTTGCTCAGTTTTCTAAAGGTGTACTAGCTTGCAGCTCTGAGGTTTTTGAAAGTTTAATTTGTTTTGTTCCTGACCCGTCATTTCTAATTATGCATGTCTGCCTGCCACAGTGCAGATAAATAGTTCTCGTTTAAACTTTAATTGAGTACAATAAAGCTAGATTTCTATGTCAGGAGCTTTTGGCCAGACAAAGCAAGCAGTAATGAGAGCAGATGCGGCTTTGTAGTTGATTATTGTGGATTATTGCCGTGAACATAGGGAAATGATAGTTTCAGGGAAATACTTTGTCAGTGATCTCATGCATCAGATAACAGAGAAACATTGTCAGACAGGAGTGGGCGATTATTAGCCTGCTTCTGGTGACGCAGAGGGTCTATTTTGGTGCTTGTACGTGGGAGTGTATGTGTTGACTTTTGATTAGACAAAAAAATTGGATTGATTAACAGATTATGGTAGATCGAGTGTGGTGGTTCTTGTTTCAATTGTGAAGCAGGTGTTGATGTATGGCTTTCAGATCCTCCTTGACTAAGCAAATTTATTTTCTGTGACAACACCACAGCGGCCACATGCACACAGTGAATTTGGTAGTCAAATTTATGATGGCTTGTGTATCTGACAGAGCCATACACTTAAATCACTGGAACCCAGGGCAACATTTTATGGTTTCAATAAATAGGCTATTTGACACTTGACACTTAAGTCAAAAGTTTCAGAAACTTTACAGAGCTACAGGTTTGAATAGCCATCAAATGCTAGGTTGAAATGTTTTCAACTATTAGTTTCCCTCATCACAGTGGCCTCTGGATTGCTCACTAAATATCTCTTTGTCTGAATGTTTCTCAATCTGCATTACTCTTAAGGTGAAAGTATTTTCCAAGAACTGCTTTGAACAGTACAGTTTGTCATGCTGCACCAAACTAACACCTCTTATCAATACAGTGTGTTCTAAATAACAGGCCAATCAGATGTTCCACAGGTGGTGAGGTCATCAGCACAGGCCTATTATCTGTTTTAAGAGGCCATTGCCTTGCACACTATCAGTGGAGGCTTATCTCTTTTCACTGCACCTTCAGTGTTTACACACCTGTCTTTAACCTGCCCCTGGGTCAGTTCTGGTGATATGGATGTTAGTGGAGGCCAGTGGATCAAGCTGAATGGGGCCAAAGCGCTGACTTAGCAGTAAAGTCGGCAACAGTTCCAGCTGCTGGACACATCAGCAGTTTGTTATCAGCCAGCTCAGTCAGAGAGAGGAAGCAGTATATCAGGAACATTATGGGCTAAAGTAATGTGGCACATGCCTTTTGGCATGCATTTTAACACAGCTGTTCTAATCTCTAACTAATTTTAATTATTTTTAGTTAGTCCCATTTACCTCTGCTTGCCCTCCTCCCCCATCTCTCTCTCTCTATATTCTCCCATGTGTGCTACAGTGTTTATGGGGGCATGAAATCGCTCCACAGCTCCTGGGCATCTCGTGTGCTGTCTTACTCAGACTGCTATCACTGACATGTTGCTTGCTCTGTTTGTCTGTATCTGTCAACGGTAAAGGATGGTAGAAGATGAATTGTGCTTCTTTCTCAAACAATTTTGGATTGATCCACAAAAATTATAATAGGGATTTGAAATTAAATCATTAAAAATAAAAATTTTGGTTTATATTTTATAATTCAGAATGTGTAATTACACACCCACACAAGAATCAAAATGCATCACGTTTGAAATTTGACTGCAGGACACAGTGATTAACAGATAAATCACTCTGATGTGGAAGTATTTTAGTGCAGCTTTTATGCGGAATGCTTACACATTCGTTCACATGAAGTCTATAAGGGATCACTGAAAATTTATGTTATTTTTAAAAACTCACCTTGTTGTTCCAAACCTTCTTTTGTGTTCCGCAGAAGAAAGTCATAAAGGTTTTAAATGACTTGAGGGTGAATAAATGATGACAGAATTTTCATATTTGGGTGAACCATTCCTTTATAAGCCCAGAATAAAAAAATACAGCAATCCATTTATTTCAGTCCTAATAACATTTATATTAAATAATGTATGATTTGATTAAAGAACTTGCCTCACTACCTTTAAAGTTTAGGGTCGGTAAGATTTTTTAAATAAAAGAAATTAACACTTTTATTCAGCAATTGATTAAACAGTGACAGTAAAGTCATTTATAATTATACAAATGATAAATTAGTAAAAAAAAAATCTGTTCTTTGAATTTTCTATCCATGATAGAATCAAAAGAAATATATCATGGTTTCCACAAAAATCAGCAACACAACTGGTTTCAACATTGATAATAAAAATTTCTGTCAGTTTCTTGAACACCAAATCAGCGTATTAGAATGATGTATAAAGGATAATGTGACAATGAATACTGGAGTAATGAGTGCAAAAATTCAGCTTTTCCATCCCATTAATAAATTATATTTAAAATATATTAAAATAGTAAACGGTTATATTAAATTGTAATAATATTTCACAATATTACACATTATTATCATTACTATATTTTTCATGAAATAAATGCAGTCTTGGGGAGCAAAGAATTTGAGAAAATTAAAGAATCTCATTGACCCCAATCTTTTGAACGGTAGTGTATAGTAATAGTTTGCTTAAGTGGCATGGAGAGTAACATGGTTTAATGAGTAAACTTGCTCCTCATTGACTATACTTGCAAACAGTCACACTTTCTGAATGCCGCAAACCAAGCATGCAGGGTTCACAGAGTTTATACAATCTGCTGTATATTCATATACCCCTATGACACCCCCTTTGTTTAAGTAGTTTATGTAGGAGTAGTTAAGAGGCCCTAAGTCTGTTTGTTCTTGTTTCTCTCGTTCCCGTGGTGTGTGTTGATGCTTTTGACATGCACAAAGGCAAATGGGCACAGATACATGCACACACCCCTTTTCTGGGAACAGTAATGCATTTCCTTGCACATATGCTTCAAAGACAGGGCTTTCCTTTTTTGTGTAGATGAAAGCATGTGCGCTTGAATGACCATATGCAGTAATGTAGCGTGAACTCTCAAACCGTAGCTTGTGTGTGTGTGTGTGTGTGTGTGTGTGTGGGTGTGGGTGTGTGTATGTGTATCTATCTATCTATATATATATATATATGTATATATATATATATATATATATATATATATGTATATATATATATATGTGTGTGTGTGTGTGTGTGTGTGTGTGTGTGTGTATATATATATATATATATACACATATACAGGTGCTGGTCATATAATTAGAATATCATCAAAAAGTTTATTTATTTTACTAATTCCATGTGAAACTTGTATATTATATTCATTCATTACACACAGACTGATATATTTCAAATGTTTATTTCTTTTAATTTTGATGATTATAACTGACGACTAAGGAAAATCCCAAATTCAGTATCTCAGAAAATTAGAATATTACTTAAGACCAATACAAAGAAAGTTTTTTTCAGAAATCTTGGCCAACTGAAAAGTATGAGCATGTACAGCACTCAATACTTAGTTGGGGCTCCTTTTGCCTGAATTACTGCAGCAATGCGGCGTGGAATGTAGTCGATCAGACTGTGGCACTGCTCAGGTGTTATGAGGGCCCAGGTTGCTCTTCTGCATTGTTGGGTCTGACATATCGCATCTTCTATGGGGTTAAGGTCAGGCAAGTTTGCTGGCCAATTAAGAACAGGGATACCATGGTCCTTAAATCAGGTACTGGTTGTTTTGGCACTGTGTGCAGGTGCCAAGTCCTGTTGGAAAATGAAATCTGCATCTCCATAAAGTTGGTCAGCAGCAGGAAGCATGAAGTGCTCTAAAACTTCCTGGTATACGGCTGCGTTGACCTTGGACCTCAGAAAACACAGTGGACCAACACCAGCAGATGACATGGCACCCCAAACCATCACTGACTGTGGAAACTTTACACTGGACCTCAAGCAACGTGGATTGTGTGCCTCTCCTCTCTTCCTCCAGACTCTGGGACCCTGGTTTCCAAAGGAAATGCAAAATTTACTTTCATCAGAGAACATAACTTTGGACCACTCAGCAGCAGTCCAGTCCTTTTTGTCTTTAGCCCAGGCGAGACGCTTCTGACGCTGTCTGTTGTTCAAGAGTGGCTTGACACAAGGAATGTGACAGCTGAAACCCATGTCTTGCATACGTCTGTGCGTAATGGTTTATGAAGCACTGACTCCAGCTGCAGTCCACTCTTTGTGAATCTCCCCCACATTTTTGAATGGGTTTTGTTTCACAATCCTCTCCAGGGTGCGGTTATCCCTATTGCTTGTACACTTTTTTCTACCACATCTTTTCCTTCCCTTCTCCTCTCTATTAATGTGCTTGGACACAGAGCTCTGTGAACAGCCAGCCTCTTTTGCAATGACCTTTTGTGTCTTGCCCTCCTTGTGCAAGGTTGTCTTTTGGACAACTGTCAAGTCAGCAGTCTTCCCCATGATTGTTTAGCCTACAGAACTAGACTGAGAGACCATTTAAAGGCCTTTGCAGGTGTTTTGAGTTAATTAGCTGATTAGAGTGTGGCACCAGGTGTCTTCAATATTGAACTTTTTCACAATATTCTAATTTTCTGAGATACTGAATTTGGGATTTTCATTAGTTGTCAGTTATAATCGTCAAAATTAAAAGAAATAAACATTTGAAATATATCAGTCTGTGTGTAATGAATGAATATAATATACAAGTTTCACTTTTTGAATGGTATTACATCAACTTTTTGATGATATTCTAATGATATGACCAGCACCTGTGTATGTATATATATATATATATATATATATATATATAAATTTAAATATTTTAATGGACTGCCATTCCATTAAAATATTTAATCATGATTAATATTTTTTGTAGTGAATTAATATTTTATATATGTAATATCAGCAATATCAGTAGTCGTGTGATATGGCTGTATATCAGCACGGCTGTGATTTGGCCGTAGGTGCCATAGATAATCACAGTGTGCTGATATACAGCCATATTGCATGGCTACAAGTGTGATATTGCATTTGTACAACAGTTCAACAGCACAAGTGTGTAAGTAAATAAGAAACAACAACGAAGTGTCTTTAAAAACCCTCTTTTGTGAGAACTATCTCAAGTTGACAGTTTGACAGTTAAGCCCAAGCCTCCGTTACTAATTCTAAAATGTCACTTTAGAACTAGTAACGAAGGAGCGCTGAGTTGCTTCATTGAAGCTTATTGTATTATGTAGAGTATTGTGAAAGATCGACAAAACAAGTGCATTACCTGCATCTAGCTGATATTCTTCTGGTCAATCTTATATTTATAACAAAATCAGTTTGAACATCCGCTGAGGAAAGTGACATCTTTGTCTTTTGTTATGGGGATTTCCCATGACAGCGCTAGTCAGTGCATTTGTAAGTTGCATTTTATTGATTACAAGCTTGTTTCATCCTTACAAAATACAAGTCTTTGCTACTCACTCATAAAGACAATCTTTGATGCCATCTAATGATGTAATAATGTAACTTTCAAGTTGAAATCACAATCACCAACAGACCCTTTCTAAATACAAAATACGGCATGTTATTTCTAAAATACTTATTGATCAATATTATTTAAATAAACAATATTAGCCATTATAAAAAGTATAAGAAATTAGTACAATAGGAAATAAACACAAGCAAACAGTCATAAAAAGCCATGGCAATCTCTGT
This sequence comes from Rhinogobio ventralis, assembly GCA_039654625.1. NCBI lineage: Eukaryota > Metazoa > Chordata > Actinopteri > Cypriniformes > Gobionidae > Rhinogobio > Rhinogobio ventralis. Next base: position 25,035,997 of record CM077210.1, on the reverse strand, counting down.
GAGAAATGCTGCAAGCGGAGTGATACAAACAGTTAAATGATTCTAGTGCTGATACTGGGGGAATATCGCACGGCTGGAAAATGCTCTCGGCCAATCAGATTCGAGAACCAGAACAAACTGTTATATATATATATATGTATATATGTGTGTGTGTATGTGAGAATAACACTTTTATTGCTTAATAATAAAAGATGTGAAACTAGTGTGTGTGTGTGTGTGTGTGTGTGTGTATATGTATATATATATATATATATATATATATATATATATATATAAAAATACACACACAGGCTAGTTTCACATCTTTTATTATTATTGCTGAGAGGATCTTATCTGTGAAAGGAACTTGTCTGTGCGTCTATGGTGTTACATTATCCTTCGTTTTCTGCTTTTTATTTCTCTCTGTGTAGAGGCCCAAGAAGGGGTTACATGGGGTACCAGAAAAAGGGGCCCCTCGCCTTCTCTCTCTTCCTTTTTTTTCTGAGTTTCCCTCCTTCTCTTTCTCTCAGATTACTGTGAACGGGTGGGTGGGGGTGAGAGGTTACACTTTCCCATGTTGTGTAAACCTTGAGGAAACATACAGCCCCAACGTTGCTTTGAATACAAATGGCTCATTATACAACAGTGTATGAAAGCTATGTATGAACTTTTTTAGTGAGAGATCTTCGTTGGCTTGGTTGACATTGCTACAGTTGCTAATATAAGTGGTTTATGCTTGCTTCTAGCTGAATGTTGTGTGTTTATAGTTCACCATCTTGATCTTATTGCCATAGGTCCAAGTGAAAATAAAATAGCCACACTGTTTGTGCTACTTGGATACAGTGAAACTTTACAACAACAACACTGGTCAGAGCGCTGTGTTGCTGTGGTGTAAAAAGCAGTGAGTTGGCTATGCAAAGTTTTGGTATTGGTAAATTGAAGTGCAATATCTTAACTTGAAAAAAGAAATGCTAAAATTATACATAATTAATGTGAACTTGTACACAACCCACATTGTGCAGTCTTCAGATAAAGCCACGTTAAAAAACAAAGGAAAAAGAGAGAGAGAAGTAGAGACGGATTGATAGATAGAGAATGGTCCAGTGGGAGAGGATTTCTGATGATCTAGCTGGGGATGACATCACCGCTCGACTGAAAGGGCTTTTAGACTGATTGATTCGCACATACGCAAGTGAGAATATGATGCTGACGTTTGTTAGCATTTGTGATATCGGTGCCACATATGATAGCGTGTGTATTATTGGTATGAATGATTGGTAAAGTCGTTGCCTTTCCCCACAGATTTTCTTCCCTCTTAGCACTGCACAGTAAATATGGGTTAGTGTGCCTTTCCTGTCTCTCCTCTCCCCGCTTCTTCCCCCTGTTTGTTTTACTTTTCCTTTTCTTCCACCCAGCTTTTTGCTCCCTTCTATTTTTTCCCTCTTCCTGCAGCTGTGCAGCGGGATCCAAGGTTTTTCCACAAGAACACAAAGGCTTGGAACAGCCAGGCTTTCTGACACACAGCGTTATTTTTGCAATGTTCGTCTGAAGACACATATAAACTCTGGTTAACATACTAATGTTATTTTGTACAAGACTTTTGTTTGTAAAGACAAATTTTCAGTGGTGTGATGTGCGGTGTGAGGATTATTCTCTAAACTTGAGGCTTAGTCAGGTGGCTGGTCATATGAGCTGACTTAGTGTACAATGTGCGTATGTACACATACAGTGTGTGCGTACAGAGAGCAAGTGGAGATTAAACTAAGGATCATAGTGTAATCTACTGTGTGGTTACATCAGCTTCACTGTCACACCATGCATCACACCAGATTGCTTAATGCAGAGAGAAAATTACACCATGAAAAAGAAAAGAGGTTGAGAGAGTCAGGTAAAGAGTAAAGACAAATAAAAACAGTCTTGCAGATACAAACAGCCAAGATAAAAGAGAATGAAGAAAGTGCTTTGATTTTCTACCAGTTGCTGACCAGGATGAGTCTTTGAGGATGTCAGGACTCAGGCTCTGTGTGAAAATGTTTTCATCTTTTTGTCTTACATATCCTCACAGGCTCCTGTCTACAAAAATAATAATAATAATAATAAAATGGGGAAAAAACAGACCCATCAAGTAGCATAAATAATAATCTATGTAAGATGTAACTTAAAAAAAAAATCTCAAACACACAGCTCAAACACACTGTTCTTTTAAACTTTCTATTCTTCAAAGAATCTTGAAAAAGGTATCAAAGTTTCCACAAAAATATTAAGCAGCACAACTTATTTCAACATAATAAGAAATGTTTCTTGAGCACCAAATTAGCATATTAGAATGATTTCATTAGAATGAAAATTCTGCTTTGCTATCACTGGAATAAATTACATTTTAAAACCTATTAAAACAGAAAACTTCAGCCGTGGTGAACTTAAGAGACTTACCACATTCAAACTTTTGAATGGTAGTGTCATTCAATCAAATGTATAATCAAATGTATAACCAAGATTGTTTCCTGTTTTTCTGTTAAAAGGAACAGAAAAAATGCTGATTAATCATGATTAATTATTTTAAATGTAAAAAATATATTTTAAATGTGGAAAAAAATGCATACATTTAAAATGTATTACTTGTAAATATTTAAAAAAATCTGTTCTATATGTTTAACAAATCAAAATCTTTTCAAGTACCCCAATATTAGGAATCACTGCTCTATTATATATGACATCCTGATGACCCTGCTTTGGTGTTTGGTGAATGTGTGCGGGAGCAAGTACATTTATACAGGAGTTCATGTTTCTTTTTGTGTGTTAGGGTTTACTGAGTGTATTGTATTTAATTGGCCAATAGTACCCTCTTCCTGGTCCACTGAGGTTTCGTGAACAGGAAAATTTAACATCAGTGGGGTACCCCATCATTTAGACAAACAAAATTTAGACCCAGCAAAAAAAGTATCATATATAATTTCCATTCTTGGTGAGCATTTTTTTCCCTGCTTTAACTCTTAAATTGTATAGAGACTGTGAGAGTTTGTGCTGAGGGTGAGGAGTGCTATTGGCTGACTTGTACTCCTCCCCTGTCTGCGATTGGCTTGAAGGTTCAGTGGGGCACTCAATCAGCGCGGTGGAAGCATATGTAGGTCAGTGTGTAGCTGTGCTGCATGGTGTGTTCGTGTGTGTACTGTGCAATCGCGTACTCTGGCAGTCCTCCAGCTTTCTCTTTCAGAGTTAGAGAAGAGAGCGGAGGGGGAGGGAGAGAAGGAGAGGACAGAGGGAGGAGTAGACTGTGAGGCCTCAGTCTGCGCATTAACGACACTAAACGCATTAGTGTTTAGTCTCAGATTGGTGACAAACATTTGGAACAACTTTTCTGAATGTACTGTAACGCCGAACAGATTTGCATTTCTTGGCCTCAGTTACTCTTTTAATCCTGTAAACAGAATCTTGCTGCCACAGAGAACGTCAACAATGGCCGGTTACTATGACACAACCTCTGAACCAACTTTCGCCCAAACCACTACATATAAATACACAAGAATCCAAAAATCAATCTGTGTCATTCAATGCTTCTCGCTGTTTTTTTTTAACTAAACGTACCATTGAGAACCTGAACAGCCTACGACTTGGAAAGCTGCAGTGTTTTCGAAGGAAGTGGATTTAGAGTGAAAATAAGAGTATAAGGGAATGTCAAAGGAGGAAAATTAGGCTTTGAGTGTTGTCCAAAACTACACTTCTGTATCTGCCTTTAACGACTGTGCCCTGAGAGTGCCCCATGTACTTCCCAAGCACTTCCCTCTGGCATGGCCAAGAATTTAGCTCAAGTCCCTAAGGCGTGCCACAAAAAGCACAGAGTCTGTTGAGCTGCTAAGCTTACCCGCAGTGAATAACTGCCCCCTCTAAAAAGCTGCCATTGCACACACGCACATGTGCTAGGCAACCTGGCACAGGCGAAAACATCAACTCCCTATCTCCAGACGCTGGATGTCTAGACGGAGAGAGCAAAAAGATCGGACAAAGAGTCTCCTGAGCATCTCTGTCTGTGCATTTTACAGTGAACCAACTCAGTGAGCACACACACACTTATACATGCACACATACCCAAGTACAAAATTACTAAAAGCCTGGTGGGCACATTCTACACTTCAATGAATTATGAATCACTGTTGTTAGGCAGACTGAATGCACAAGGTCTTTACCCAGAATTCATACAGCCCACATGCACAGCTCAGCAGTGTTTAGACTCACGTTGTTAGCACAAATATATGATCCAGTTACTTTTTACGAACTATATACTCTGCCTTGCTAAATACAGAAAAACGTGTCTGTCCATCCATCCATCGTTCTGTCTATCATTCCATGTTCTGTTGGTCTGTCTGTCTGTATATCATTTTGCCATCCATATGTGGATAGACATATGTATAGATATATGTCTATGATTTTATATATGTAATCAATTTAATCAAATAGATACTACAGGCTTAAAGAATTGTTATGAACAACAGTCAGAACTGAAATGAACTGTATGAAAATCATAGTGTTTAAACAGGAGTTTCGTTGACACCTTGAAACACAAGTAGAAAGTAAATAAAAGTGTCAGCTGACAGCCATATCTTAAGAATAAACACACATTATTCCAGTAGATGGACGAAGAGGAACCAAAGAGTAAACATCCTGCACATCTCTGTTGGTTTTTTCGCCTCGTCTCGTGATCTGACCGCCATTTCTGCATGTCTGCAAATAAAAATAGAAAATAAACCTACTTCCCTTTTCTGATGACTATTTTAAACAGCAAATTATAGCCTTAGTCACTGCTGTGGGTGAAAAAGCGTTAGCATTTTTGCAAGAAAAGCAATGGTGATTTTGAAACATGTATGCATAAGCAGTCTGTGCACTGGTTCTATTATGTCATATTTGTGTCAGAAGTCAGTTTAAATTCAGTTAAGACTTTTAAGAAATATAGGTATTTCAGAGAGGATGGAGATGAGTGATTGAGTAGATGTGTGTGTGTGTGTGTGTGTGTGTGTAGGTGTACATGTTGCACAATGTGTCAGAAAGAAGGTTGCTATGCAGGTTTTTCAAGTTGTCTCAGAGTTGTACTTACCAATCCTCAACTGAAGAACTTGTCAGCACTTTTTGCCCCTCCAACCCCCTTTCTCTCTAAGTTTCTAGAGGGATTACTGTGCAGACTTCTTTCAAAAGTGGTTTCATGGTGAGATAGAGCCTCTGGATTGGCACCCTGCTTGTGTATCAGTGTTCTTTAGTGGATGGAAACCAGTGCTATATGCTCAGTCACATATGTCTTGATTGTGTTGAGTTCCAAAGCTCTCCCTTAGAGCTCTTTTTTTTTTATTCCAGAGAGAGGCCCAGTTCAACTATGAGTGTGCGTGTGTAATGATTCTGGAAGGAGTCCAATTTGCCGGAGAGCGTGTGAATGCAATGGAGCTGTGCCAGAGAGTTCAGTGCAGTAGATGAGTTGTTACTGGAAGGCTTTTGTTCTGGGTTCCACTAGAGAAAAGCCCTTTACAGGAGTCAGCCAGTCAAAATGGCAGAAGGGAGAAAGGAGAGGAGGAGGGGGGGAAAAAACCAAATGTCCTACTTGTGAGACCGATCTATTATCGAGGACTTCACTAACAGCCTTTAAGATTCAGCTGAGATACCACTGCCATTGAGATATGTGTTCCTGTCCGTAATAGGCTGAAATTACCTTAAGAAGTTTTCTAGGAACTGTGGCTTGCTTTGGAATCTCAGATCTAATAATGCCCCTAGTCATTGTAATTCAGCCACCTGTGTTTTAATGCAATATAGGCACATCACGATTAACAGATAAGATAATAATATATATGAGTAGAATGAAAAAAAAAAGTATTTAGACACTTAAATGGCACTTTAATATATAAATACAATCTCACAATTTTCACTATTAATATTATTATAATATTTTTTTTTAAATCACATCCCCCTGACCCATACTTACCTCCGTAATAATTATATGTGATTATTTGCAATTTTTGTAATTACTTTGACCAAACTGGTCCCAAGGTGATTTTTAGGATGGTGTAAGTGTCAAATACTTCTTGGGGCCACTGCCCATACTGTATATGATCTCAGGAACAGGAAATAGTTGGAGAAAGAGCTCTCAATGGTTGTGGAAGTGAGGTCAAAGAGTGAGACCTGTCCTGTGACACACTAATGAAGTTAAGGGGAAAGGTCTGTAGGATGTTGTCCTAGTGTCACTCAACAGCTAATTGGTTATGGCTCCTATGTAAAACCTATTGTTATTACCTGTAAAACTGTGTTTATTTACAAATTTACAGACACACTGATGCCAAGGAGGTCTGTAATACCTAAGCTATAAGCTATAGTGTAAGCTATATGATTGGAAAATAACAATAATAATATAATATAGCTATGTTGGTAGCTATGTGATTTAAAGTTGAGTCAACGTTGACTAAACACTGATGATATCATTAATAAAAATAAAAGAGAAGGGAATGCTTTGCAACATGCCACAATTTGCAACCATAGGCTAAAGTTTTTGAACAACCTTTGATGTTGGCTTGAGAAGCCTGAACCTCAAGCCAAAAGTCGAACTCGAACTCCCTTGTGCACAGCTGCAGCATATATCAGAATGCTGCCCACAAGGCTATTGCTCCTCATATGTCTATGGGTCATTATATTTCTTAGAGATTTCTGCTCGTTCTAAATCAGATACAGATAAAGTAGCACAGTAAGATTACATTCATTTAAATGCATTAGTGAGAGAGATTGAGTGTGTGAATTAGTCCTACCTGTCTGTGCAGTGTCTCTCTACTAAGAGTGTGCTGTGGTTTTTAAAACACAAAGAAATGTATATAAACTTTTCTGTTTTTAAGCTATTTTATTGATAAATTACAGGACAGTAAGTTTTAATGCGCCCCGAATGTTTCTGTGTGTGCGCGATCTGCATGTAATGTGCGAGCTACTGTCTGTATGTGTGTGCATTACATTGTACGCACATTAGTTTAGAACGGCAGTTAACTTCCCTGTATAATAAACTGTGTAAAACGTGCATTCACCCGATCATGTTGAGTGTCCAGATGGTATAAACAAACATAACTTGTGGAGCGCTTCTGGAGTATGTATTTATTTGTCATTTTAACTGATGGAAACGGAGCGTAAAAGTGGACTTCAAAGATTTCTTATCCTGTGGTCCCCTCTATATGACAGCATTAGTATTACAGCCAATGTAAATCTATGGGAGTTTTGATCGTAATTTATACGGAAAGTCCGATCAGTTATAAAAGAAACAGCACACGTACACACGGAGACGCGTTTAGCTGTATATGTAAAAAATGTTGTATCATATCGGCGTTTCGTCCAGACAGATTCAGTGTTTTGGGAGCCTGAAACTATTATTTTTTGAAACCGGGTCCTAGAGTGGATAAATCTGAAAACGTTTTTGTGTGTACAGCCAATCCGTATATTTCGTGAACCAATGATGTCATCACCCCACATCTCGCGCATGCTCCATTTCTTCTTCTCCGTTTTTAGCGTATCTCTGTGGCAGAATTACAGCGCCAAATATTGGTCTGGAATGTATACTACGTCATTTTGAGACGGTTTCAGTGGTTTCGTGTGTACGCAGATATTTCTTGAGACAAAGAAAAAAGCTCTGGCTTTGTGTGGATGTGGCCTAAGTCAGAACAGTCTGAAGGTCTTTTATGCAGAAGAGAGCGAAGCATAAAAGTCTCCTAGTCAAAATATGTTCGAATATGCAACTACTTTTGAATGGCTGACAGCGCAGAAAAGCTTTTTGCTGATAGATTGTATAATTACGACATCTACCAGAAGGGGTTAAGAGGACCACGCTAACCAGGCAAACCTTGACCCCTTGAATACGGCGCAGGGGATTGTCATATATCTCTGTGAAAGGAAAATGTGAGGGCGAAAGAGAAAGTGTGGAGGGGGAGGGTGGAAATCAATAGACAGACACAGCTCAGAGGGACATGTCTGTGAGATGTGTTTCAGTGTGTTTCGTCATGATGGGGAGCAGCAGCATTAGTGAGCATGTGGTTAAATCTTGTGTGCCTCAGAGAACCAGAACAAAGAGACATGAAGAGAGAAAGAGAGATTGAACGAATAAGTGACAGATCGAAGCCTTCTAAGCCAGTTACACAGAGAGGGGACTGTGCTGTTTAAACCAGCCGTGTCCCAGACACACAAACACCGACCCAACACAAGAAAACATGCTCTTGTTTGTTTGTTTCTTTTTGTTTATTTAGTTGTTGTTGGGGTTTTTATTCAACTCAACTGGTGTGTGATTGGCTTGGGACAAAAAACATGTCGTAAAAAGCTTTTCTTGTAGCCTTTTCTAGTTACAGTGTATAGACGAGAAAGCAAAAGAGCAAACGAGTAAGGGAAAAGCACAGAGACGGAGAGGTTGATGTTATGCGTATTCCTGCACGTCTCAATATTTCTATGTTTAGAACTGTAATCTCCTATTTATCCAAACACACGTACACAGCCAAAGTGACCCCAGCCTTAATCATCTAATCAGTCTGGTTTATTTTGAAGGAAGACATTAGCAGGCAGCGCTCTTGACTGTTTTTAATATTATAGAGGTTAAAGTTGCACTCAGCATTTTTTGTTTATGTCGAGGTGGTCTAAGATAGAAATTATCTTCGACTGACACTTATTGCTGCACTGCACTGTAGAAATATTTTATTCACAGTCAGCCATGATTCATTTATCCTGCGAGTGAAAGTGTCCAATAAAACGGGGTTATCCAGATAAAGTGAGTAATATTTAGCAGGTCATGTGATCTTTACATGGAGGCCCCCTGTGGTGACCTGCAGAATAAAACTGCTAGGGTGAGGGATAAGATTACATGATTTTTAAACATTTTTTTAAAGCACTATATTTATGTATATGTAAAAGGGATAGTCCACCTAAAATGATCACTTAGCCACCCTCATATTGTTCCAAACAGTGGAACAACAAATACAATTATTTTGAAAAATGTGATTTTATATAAATATATATATTAGGGCTGTCAATCGATTACATTTTTTTAATCGTGATTAATCGCACACTTATCGTAAAATTAAGCATACGCCATTTATCTCATTAAACACATTCATTTTGTCATCATTTGAGTCCATATAATTATATTATATAATACATTTATACACACCTAAGCACCCATGAAAAAAAACATTACAGAAAAAAATGTTTCAGAATTCACAGTTTATATAGTATGTGTACAGAGCAACAACAACGAGATTGTTTTCATTTTCATTTTCAATTTCAATTTGAGACGAGTCAAGCTGCGATACCGAACAGGACCACACGGAGATGCCAAAAAAACTCCTAAATCAACCGCTTTGACTGCATAAACCTATGATTACTAAACACAACAACGTACACGACAAATCAAACATTATCCTTCCCGAGTGTGTGTGGAAACAACGCGAATGTACTGTGTGTCTGTACATAAATGCAGCCAGCGTGCGATCAGTGATCGAGAGCGCGCACATACATGGTTTGTTCTTTGTGCATCAATATAACAGACTCTTACGCGCTTACTGTACAACTGTATTATACGACTGACAGACTGCAACGGTTGGAGTTAAGAATCTTCATTTGTGTTCTACTGAAGAAACAAAGTCACCCACATCTTGGATGCCCTGGGGGTAAGCAGATAAACATCAAATTTTCATTTTTGGGTGAACTATCCCTTTAACGGCTTAAAATGGCCTGATCACAAACAGAGAAGCAGAATTGGGTTAAAGAGTTAGAATGGATATTTCCTCCTACCAGGGTTACAGGTGCTTGTAGATGCACTTTAACGGTGACAGCCCTAATATATATACATATATATATATAGCTGTCAATCGATTTTTTTATATTGTAATTTCACATTTAATCTCCAAATTAATGTAGAAACAACAAAGATGGTTGTTAGTTTTTATATTTTATAATCTTTTTTTATGTTAGCCATTATTATTGGCATTCAGCATTACAGTATAATTTAAAGATATCATTTTTAACATTTATTAAGCTTTAAAAAAATATAACTTTTAATTTAAGTGAACTTAAAATAATCTTCACATAAATAATAAATGTCACATTTACCTGTGCCCTTCAATATATCAGGGCTCACTTTTTTCTATTGGCCCAGTCAGACCAGTTCAGATCTTAACTTTGTAAACAGTGCTTTAAGATTTTCAGCTAGGTCTAACGGGTTGGATATACAATATGCAGAAATTAAATGTATATTATTTATTTTATTTTTAACTTGCTGTACCTTTTAAGATCAACTCAGGCTACACAGTTTACACAGAGAACATGAACTTATCACCTTATCCAAAGTCACATTGCACCAATGATATTGTCCTTTTCCCTTTATCTCCAAAAAACACATGCACAGAGCTGTACAGAGGCTTTAAAACTGCAAGCAAAGCAAAAGCTCAATTGGTATAAGGAGTGGATTTCTACATTATTTAGATTGATATTTAGTACTTGTGGGTAAAACTCCCATGAGATTACCCCTAGCTGACTGTGCATGTGTGATATAACTCAGAAGTAGGTCACCTGGTCACAGAACAAGTGTTTTGTTTAAAGACAGAGCGTAGCTGTCCAGATCTGTGTGACACAATGTGCGCATACATGCACGTGCAACACGCAGTGTATTTTTGTTTGTGTGTGTCACATCAGCAGAAACAGGAAATCATGCGGCCCAAAAGTCAAGGCAGCAGGAACTAGGGAAAGTGGGGGGGGTAAGAATTGCTGGTACAGCAAAAAACCCTGTGACACACTCTCTGCTGCAACGCTAATTTCTTTGTGTCTTTTTTTTTAGGTTTGTTGAGACCCTCATGAATTATACGTCCTTGTAGTGCAGGCGTTACTGTAAATGATCATCATGGGGTGATATTCAATAGTGTTGCATGTAGAGGTGCGATAAAGACGTGCTGCCTTGTTGTTATCTAGTTTTTGCAGGAAAATGTGTGTGGGGGTGCTGGCTCTCCTTACTCTGCAGAGCTCAGCAAAGTAAAATGCAAGTTTCTACGCAAATATTTCAACACAAGCACACACACAGACACACAATATAATAGTACCTCTAGTTACTGTGGGCTAAAAGTTGAGTTCAGGGCCTGTTTGCTCAAAACCAGTCACCTAAATTGTGTCTGAAATTGCTTCCTATTCCAGCTACTTTGTAGTGAATTCATTTTCTATATAGTTATATACATATTTTATATAAATAATGAGCTTGGATTTATAGCGTACAGCCAATGTACATTTACCTGCTATATTTTATGTTATCCAAAGTAAGGGGACGATATGACAAAAACTTGTTGTAATAGAAAAATGGAGTGAGAGAAATAAATAAATATCTATATTTGAAGCAAGAGGAACACAAACATAAAGATAAATTGTGATTGGATGAGTCATATCCACAGCCATTGTAAAACAGCCGATATTCATATTGTGACTGTGGAATTTTATAATATGTGGCAAAATGTAATGGGCTTTGTCAGCTTGAGTTATCTTGACTTGTTTTTGGACACGTTCTGCTCTGCATTTTGCATTGCACCATGTTTCTATGTCTCTCTCATGTGTAAATAATGTAAAACATGCCTCCCACTGAATATTGAATGAGTGAGCGATTTCGGACTTTTGATTGCTAATTACCCAGTCTTAAACAACAATCCACTTCAACACCAATTCATGAAATTCATGTAGGCATACAATGAAATTGTAAAACCAAATGAAACACAGGCTTCCCCTTGAGCAAGCTGCACCCTTGTGATCATAGCTAGAAAAGCCGCAGTGTATACACATTCTCAAACACACAAACACCCGCAAAAAAATAAAACAGAACAGGGCCTTTTTTTTAAATCCAGCCCAGATGTGCACAAGAGCGACAAACATTCACATAGAGATGGAGCCAAACATTGATAAAGATGTTTTTAGTTACTCCCGAGAGCCACAGTAATGTAACGACAACAGCCACTATGAACAAATTCATTAATAGAATATTAGAGCAGAAATAAAGAAAACTTGTTCCATTATAAGTCTGTGTTAAATTACTCTACATTTCCCATATTCAGTCAGTGAATCATCCCAACAGTGTCACGCAATACTGTGCATGTGACAATTTAACAGAGGCAAACCTTTGAATTATTCACTGAAAATGTCACAAGCGCTGTCTGCCATTTATAATGGGGTAAATATAGCAGCTGTAGTCGTCCAAATACGTGTTCGATACATGCTGCTTGCATTTTGCTAGACAAACAGTTTCCAGGAACGATAAAGTGAGAACCAAATACAGCAATGATTGAGAACAGATTTGTTGGAGCCATGAGGGCTTGTTTTATTGCTTTACAGAAAAAAAAACCCTCTCTATTATAACTTTCAGAAAAAGAATTCTAACTTATACTAGCAGACCTGTCTGGCGAAGACATGAATAAATAGGTCCCTCCTCTATCAATTTGGCTAGGTTAACCTGGGACATCAAGGGACACAGTGTTCCAAATTGCAGCTAAAAATATCACGTGTGGCTGATGTCTGTTCAGTGTTGTTTATCTGTTGAGTAGGTCGTGGGTCTTTCATATTCCAAGAAAGATGCCAAAGAGGGTGTGGACCAAGAGGTTGGACATGTGGGAAGCGAGTTGAGCAGCGGAGAGAAGTACATGATAGACACTCATTGTAAGGAATGTCACACATGCGTGTGTGAGGAGTTTACTATGAGGATGAACTTTAAAATCCAAAGGCCAGGAATACGTTTCTCATTGGTTTGATAGTCAACTTTCCCTTTTTTGTACCTCTTTTACATTTCTATACTTTGCATAGCCTGTGTAGTCCATCATCCTAAATAGCTGAGCTTTAGATGTGGTCCAGACAATTATCTCAGTCATTCATCACCACCTGACAGGAAGGGCACATTTAGTACTTCCTGATTAGAGAGAGGGTGTAATCTTCTCCACTGGACTGGTTACATGTAGTTTTGAAACTGTACAGTTTGTACTTCAGAATACTTTTTTGTCAATTATTTGGGTTTTAATACAGAAATAATGAATAAATATTCATTATTTATAAAACAATATATATATTTTAAAAAATAGCTATACCATCTCTTTTAACAATGCTCAGTTAGACCTTTGTGGGCTTCAGAGGCATGTCCTTTGAATTCCACATCCTTTGTGAACGGAATCCTTCAGTGTGGAATTCAGCCTCTGAATTGGGACACAGCTACTGTAGGGCCAGATTTACTAAACAAGGCAAATTAGCGTGAGAGCACAAGTCCAAAAAAGCGCAGTTGGGAGTGGGAAGTTCTGCGTGTGATCTACTGACGACAAGCAAATTAAAGAACACAGACGCAGCCGGGTCATTTCCATAATGACCAATGCAATCTACCAATTAGCATCTGGTTTAAAACATCCTGTTTTTGGGCGGTAGATAATGGCGCAAACACCAGTAAATTGACGAGCGCAAACCTTAGTAAATCACTTTGCATGATTCATTTAAATACTCTCCTCCCATACATTTTATGTCTGAAAGGGAAACTCCTACAAATGCATATGCAATAAGATCAGCTGCAAAAATAACTGTCCACGCCTTTTCAGCGCAAATTTTTCACTGTGTGTCTTAAGTAAATACTGATAGTAGTTTAACTCCAAAAGAGATTGAGATAATATTATAGTTTTAATTATTATTTTTTTTGGTTTTACAATTAGAATTTTTATTTTAGTTTTAGTTAAAAGTTTTAGTACTTTTGTTGTTTTTGTAATTTGTATTATTATTTTTTAAATGTCTATATAGTTATTTATTTGTATTTCATTAATACATCAAATTAAACAAAATTAAAATTATGTAATGATGTATAAATGTAGCTGAAATAAAATAAGTTTAAAAGTAATATATTTTATTGTTTCAGTTAACGTTTTTCTCATGTTTTTAGGGTTTTATTTAACTATAATAACCTGTTATATACATCACATAAACCATCAGTGTATGAACAAATTAAAGGAACTGAAGAATAATTATAATGGTATAAAAGAAATATTAAAAAGTTGGTTTAAATCCTTCTTATTTTCTTTACGGCCACCCTTCCTTCCTTTTTTTCTTATTTTCCACCTCCACTGTATTTGTTTAGAGTTGAACAGATGGGATTTGTGGTTCTTTGGCACAAGACATGTGACATGATAATAGGAGCATAGAACTGTACCCAAGACACAGATAATGTTGTCCTAAGATACTCCATGCCACCTAATACTATTACTACACGAGCACTTCTGAGACATCTCATTGAGTCAGTGGCTGTGACATGCTAATGACAGTGGTTGCCAAGCTCTTGAATGGTTTAAAACGTCAGAGAGTGAGCATGATTATATGAATATTTGTGTTTGCAAACTATAAATACTCAGCTGAAATGTGAGGAAACCGGTCAGGAGTGATTGTGTATGTTTGCTGGACAGCACAGGTGACACATACTGACCTACAGTGAGGTCAGCTATGCAATGGGGCATGTTTGTGTACGCCTGTATATAAACGCTGTGATTGGCTAAACAGAGTAGGCTGGGAAGGCCACCACCCCCTGGATCTGAAGTCCCAGAATAAACAAGGAGGTCTTTGAACATACCACATTATGCAATGTGCTCACAATACACACATACCCTGCTTAGGCACTCTTACATGCTTAAGATGCTTTGTGCCGTTCATGTTTTGGAAACATGCGCTCCAATTATTAGTTCTAGGTAAATCTCTGAAAGGAAAAAATAAACATTCCCATAGATTTGCATGTAGTTATGTAATTATAACTACCTGCACAATAACACTTTATAATACACACAATAACACAAATAATTACTTTAATTGATGTGTTTTGTACTTTTAGTAAGCTAAAGAAATTCTTATATAGTTGGCTGGGATGTATGAACCTCAAAAGTAACAGAAGAATAAAAGAAGATAGAGAAAACTACAGAATGTACTTTCAGAGAGAACTGGATCCCCACTCCACACTCCTACAGTTCTCAGCCGATTCATATACAAACACTCTCTCTCTCTCACACTCTCACACACACACACACGAACAAGATGCACGCACACAAAATGAGAGACGTCCTGTGCTGGCTGGAAACCGCACATTTTGGTTGGATGGAATGGAATGTTCTCTCTTTCTCTCCAGCAGTCAAGGCAGCTGGGAAAGGGATGAGGCGAGAGTGGGAGGGTGCGGGTCAGTGTACTTGGACCATGTATGTTTGCATGCTTGCATTTCTGTATAAACTGCCTTTCTCTTCACCTTTGCAGTGTCAGCGGCAGTTTTAATCTGGTCAAAGAAATGCCTAAAGAATATTTTTGTTGATGAGGAGCTTTTTGATATCATCAACAATAACGAAGATGAGATTGTGTGTGTGTGTGTGTGTGTGTGTGTGTGTGTGTGTGTGTGTGTGTGTATATATATATATATATATATATATATATTATTTTTTATTTTTTTATCAACAAAATATATATATAAAATTTATATAACACACAATATATATAAAAAAATTATGAAAAGAATAGTATTTATTTGAAATTATATATATATATATTTCAAATAAATGCTATTCTTTTCATCAATTTTTTTTAATGAATTTCACTGTTTCTACAACACTAAGCAGCACAACTGTTTTTGAACATTGATAATAATAAGAAATGTTTCTTGAACAGCAAATCAGCATATTAGAATGGTTTCTGAAGGATCATGTGACACTGAAAATTAGTGTAATTACTGCTGAAAATTCACCTTTGCCATCACAGGAATAAATTACATCTTAAAATATATTAAAACAGAGAACTGTTATTTTTAATTGTAATAATATTTCGCAATATTACTGTTCTTTACTTATTTCTATATTTTTGATTAAATAGGTGCAGCATAAATCGAGCATAAGCGATTTAAATTCTTACTAGCTCCAAACTTTTGAACAGTAGTGTTTATACTAAAGAAAAACAATTATTGTAAACACTGACTTATTCACAAGACAAAATATTGACTATTATACATGTTGGTAATGAAAAGACTGAGTAAAACAAAAATGGTGTAAAAATGATCTAAAAATCAATAATCGGTCTCAATTCTAAACTGCTCGAGTGTCTTGAGTTTCCTCCCTCTTAAACTCTCTTTAACTTGTTTTGTCTTTTTCTAACTCTCTTCTGGTCTGACCCTTCCTAAAAACATAAACACTAGACTTTGAATGTTTTCGTTTCCTTTCGGACACAAACATAAAAGCACACATGGACCAAATACTCAGAAGGCCAGTACTTGGGTTTGCTAAGAAATAAGATTTATTCCTGCAGATTTCTGGAAACGCAACATTTTTATGTGTACACAGACACACACACACACTGGCCTCCATACTCTGTATGTCATTGAAAGTCAACCGCAGTGAAATGTTCCACTGCCAAAACCATATTAACACAATGGCTCTGCCTTGAGTTACTGCAGTAAGTGTGTGCTCCTGCTGCTGAAATAATGGTGTGTATGTGTGTGACAGAGAGGGAAGGGTTGCAAGATTTAGGTTCCATCCATCCATCTATCTAGCTATCATTTTTTATTCTTTTTATCCTTCACAATATTTATTTATTCATTTTAGCTATTGTCCAGCCCTAGCCCAACATTAGGACAAACCTACATTTAGATTGTCTCAATATTTAAAACTTACCTTTAATCAATATAATTGTGTCCTTTCGAACTCTTTCGTAAGGGTTGGCAGGTTTATTTCACTGTGGTTTTGGTTTGGTTGATTTGTGGGCAAATGCCTGCTGGTTATAGGTTTGTATAGTCACTGGCTTCCTGACATCACAAAAATTACCAGCCAGAGCGCAATAACATTCACAGAGAGCACCAGATAACCAAAACACATCTTTCAGAAGAAGAATGTGAGTGAAGCCGTAGTTGCGTGTGTGTGCATTGCGTGGCTGCTGACATTGATGGATTGTTACCACATGTTGCTGACGGACAAAAAGATCTCTGTGTTCCAAAGAGATCCAGTGTGCAGCTGGGCACTCAGTTAACAGCCTCTCCGACACACGTGTGCAGAGAGATCATACTGTACACATCATACTGACTATTTAAACGAAATGGGTTCAATTTAAACAACAGGTGAAAACTGGTTTTGTTTTAGATTTTGTAATCTTTTTTTTAAATGGTTACTGTCCCATTAGTTTCAGGCTGAAAGCCTGAGCTTTGCAGATTAAATGTGGGTATGTGTTTTCTGACAGAGTATAAATATAGGGTTTACAGGGTGTGTGCTCTGCACTTGTGCATCTCATAGTTTGTGGAGCATAGTTAGCATTTTATTGAGAGTATTATGTGTATGGATACTGTTATGTTTGAGCCAGGGGCTTCCTCCACAAATATCTCATGTAGGGGGATATATAAATACAAACCTACCGGACCTATGCTATATACTACAGTATATTTTATGGTAGTTCAAGGGCAGTGGAGCTGCAACTCTGAAAAGTCAACCACAGACTGATACTCTGACAATCAAAACATGCATAGGCACTCAAACACTTATTAAGGTCCTCTCCTGAGGGCCTTACCTAGAGCAGGATTACGCAATAAGTGAAAGTTAAAAGAAGCAATTGAAATAAGGGAGGTATATGCTTGGAAAGACGGAAGAAAATGTACTGCATTTGGTGTAAATGGTACAAGTTTGTTTTTAGTGTCAGTGCCACAAGTTTGTTTCAAGCTGCCAAGCAAGCGGAGGAAGAAAATGAATTGGTTTTAATGACTTCATTCACAACATGCTGCTCCATTGAGGTTTTAGTCATACCCTTACGCCTCTTTTCCCTCACACACACAAACATTATGTCATTAATCTCTGGAGGGACTTGGCACTGTAAACACCGGTATCCGTGGTATCGCTCATCATAGCTCAACACACACACATGTATCTTGTGAGTCATAAGATGGGGTACTTCAGTTTAGAAAAGTGCTCATCAACATGAACCAAGCGCTGTATCTGTGATAGTTATAAATAATAAGGCACGTTATATACTAGAATGTGTATAATTTAAATATTTAGCATTTATTGACTTCTGTATATCCCACTGCAGCCTACTGCATTATTGAGGGGGGAAAAGATAATGTTTTAGAAACGTAACCTGTCTGTTCTGCCAAGGTTACCGGCTGTAAAACATTTCCTCTGCTAAGTTACTATAGTTACACGGCACATTGTGCTTTTTTAACCTCTTGAGATCTCATTGTACTTGTAATACACAATGGCATCTATTTTCCACTGGTTTCCTATTCATAAACACTGAAAAGTTATGTTGGAGAATTATGTGGGTCTCTGGTATGTTAGATCAATTGTCTCTATGATCTACATAGAGCTTTACTAGAGATGCACCGATTACAATTTTCTTGACCGATTCAGATTTCCGATTGCTTTGTAAGTGTGACCTGCCGATACCGATTTTTGTCGATTCCGATTTTCTTACTAAGAACTATAATTGACAGCATATACAAATATACAAAAAAATTATAAAAAAAAAACAAGTAAAAAGTCAGTAATACAATAAGAACAAATAAACAAATTGCAAACAACAGCACAAATAAATGCAATAGAATAAAGAGAGATATGAAATAAACACAGCTTTGAGTTTTTCAAGTGGGTCTAACAGTAGGTGATTATTCAGGTAAGAAATACAGAAATTACAGTAATCAAATGTAAAATAACACTGGATAGTCTTCATTGTAAAAAAATAAATACAGATTAATGCTTTCAATCAAAGTTACAAAAGTTATTCAGTCAAGAGCAGAGTGATTTTCTCTTTGTCTTTTGTTCTTTGATTAACATGACAGACAGCAGCAGGAATATTAGACTGCTGTCACTTTAAGAGTTTATGCACGGATCTAATATACTGTTACACAACATACGTTATCTTTCTCAACTATTTACGTTCCAAAAATGACTGCGTTTAACTGAATACTCACCAAGACGGACATATTTGTGTGTATTTGACAGTTTAAGTGCAGTAAGCCACTCATTTTGGTACTTGCGACTCAAAAGCTGTTTGAGATGCGGCTTTATGTGCGCGCCACTTATATAGATCAGACACTCAGGATATTTTTTCCGTCTAGACTCCTGCTATGGAGCAGAGCAGACACTTTCAGTTTATAGTAACTTCTGTTGTCCAACTGAACTAAATGGTTTTTATTTCTATAAAAAAAGCTAAATGCCCGGTGGTAATGTAATCAGTGTACGGCCGAACACTGTGTAACTACCGCAGCAAACTAAATATGTACATGAGATAAATATATATATAGCGTGTGTGTGTGTATAGTATGTATATGTGATGGAATGATTTCTAACCACCTGTTTTCTCTGGTCTCTGTCTGCTCTCTTTCTAGAACTCCATCCGCCATAACCTGTCCTTGCATAGCCGTTTCATTCGTGTACAGAATGAGGGAACTGGAAAGAGCTCGTGGTGGATGATCAATCCTGAAGGGGGGCGGGGAGGTAAAGCGCCAAGGCGACGTGCTGTCTCCATGGACAATGGTAACAAATACACCAAGACTGCACGTGGGCGTGCAGCCAAGAAAAAGGCAGCGCTGCAGGCTGCCCAGGAGGGTTCGCTGGAGAACGTATCTGCTGGTGGTCTGTCCAAGTGGCCAGGAAGTCCCACTTCCCGGAGCAGCGATGAACTGGAATCCTGTTGGACTGACTTCCGCTCGCGAACTAACTCCAATGCTAGCACCCTGAGTGGCCGTCTGTCGCCTATTCTGGCCAATCCAGAGCTTGATGATGTCCCAGACGGCCCACCTCTGTCCCCAATGCTCTACTCCAGCCCCAGCAGTCTTTCTCCTCCCTCATCATCTTCATCAAACTCCAAAACGTGCCCGGCAGAACTTCCAGGGCTAGCTGACCTGACTGGCACAATGAATCTCAATGAGGCTGACAACCTAATGGTCGATCTGTTGGACAACATCGCTACACAAGTGCAGGTTGTTCAAGGGTCTTCTACTTTCAGTTTTGGCTCCAAGAGCACTGCTTCACCCCCAAGCTCCTCATCATCCCAAACTGTGAGCAACACCACCGGAGGATTCAGCAACCCCATTTTTGGGCCTACACCAGGAGGCCTGCGTCAGGCGCCCATGCAGACCATCCAGGAAAACAAGCAAACGTCATTTTCTAGTGTTTCTTGTTTTGGAAACTCACTTCAGGAGCTGCTGAATTCTGATACACTGGTCTCACACAGTCATAGTGACGTTATGATGACACAGTCAGACCCACTTATATCACAGGCCAGCACTGCCGTCACCTCTCAAAACTCCCGTCTTCGCAATGGCCTCATGCTTCGTAATGATCCCATGATGTCATCATTTAGTTCTGTGCTCAATGGGCGAAGTGGCCACCTCCAGAACAAACAACACCATCAGGGGTCCAATTCCCAGGGCGCTTTGCGTTCCCTCTCCAACAACAGGGCGCAAAGTCTAGTTAATGATGCTAATAATTTAGTCTCTGCAAAGCAGCACCTCCAGCCACAGCCGTCCATGTTGATGACCGAGACATCGCTTTACTCTGGCCTGAATGGAAGTAATGGGGTAGGGATCTGTCACCCCTCAGGAACAGATCGTTTCCCCTCAGACTTAGACCTGGACATGTTTAACGGCAGTCTGGATTGCGATGTGGATTCCATAATCCGCTCTGAACTAATGGACTCTGATGGACTGGATTTTAACTTTGATGCTTTGGTGCAAAACGCTGTTAGTCTGAATCCTGTGGGAAACTTCACTGGGACAAAACAGTCCAATCAAAGTTGGGTGCCTGGTTGACGGCAGTCGCTTAGGTGAGCCAAAACACTGTTTATAAACATAGCTGTCCATGCCATGGTGAAACAAAAAGACAAATAGATAAAGAGTTTCAGTATAGTTTTAGGAAATAAACATTTTGTAATGGGCCATTTATGCAGAACGCGTTTTTGCATTTGAAACTTCTTTTAAATTGAGCGCTGCATTTTTAGAACGGTGTGTCATGTGCGAGAGTGCAATGGTCAAAGACGGCCGTCTAGCGCATATTTACTTATAAATACAATGGGAAAGCAGTGCAGTGGAATGCAAAAACACTTTTTGTGTGAACGGCTCCTTATACTGTACAGGATGCGTTTTGTTGATCTTATTACATCTATTTAATACAGCAATACCTTTTTTGTCTTTCTCTTTAGGCTCAGAACTGCAGAGAAAACAAAATAACTACAAAAATCCTGCACAAAAAAACATCCAACAGACTTGAAGTCAATCTTTGCCAAGATTGCTGTCTGCGGCAAGCACTGGATGATATGCCTGTTTACAGGTCCATCTGTAAAAGCAGACCCAGACTATAACGAAAGACTGCCCAATGGAGAAACACAAACTAACAGTGAACTCACAGATCATTATGCAACATTATGCAATGTTTAAAATTATCCCACTGTTAGAGGTGAAGTAATCTAAAAACAAATGTTTAAATAGGCCTGTTGTAGCTTTTCTGTCAAAAATCTAAGTTTCCTCGGCTGGGGTCTCGCTCGGTTTTCCATCACAATTTTATTAAATGATTCGCTACTTTTGTTATCTTCTAAGCACTAACTGTATAGTCATTGGTCAATATAAGAGTACAACTAAAAGGTGGAGAGTTTCAGCGCTCAGGTGGAGTAGCTTAACACGGTGCACTTCATCCATTGTGTTTTGTTTTTAATTCACTGTTACCATACAGTAGTTAGTTCCCAATCTGAAATATAGTTGCCTCATAATAATACTTAAGTAATACATTTTTGTGATTGAATATAACCTTATAAGGAGTAATTCATTTATGTGTACTGTCTGTAACTGTACAAAAAAGTGGTAAAATTGAAAGCTTAGCAGGTGGAGGCGTCTTATTTAGCCAGCAAAGCTATGTTTGGACTTCTCGCATATAAATGTAGCCAAATGTAATGAATAAATAAATAATAACTCGCATCATGGACATTTCCATGTCATACCAGGTGCTAAATGATCAGTGTTGATCCCTGTCCATATTAAGGCCATCTGTGTTTCCCTGGCCACAAGGACATAGCATAATTGATTAGGATTAGTGATTAGCATCATGGCAGCATTCAATGGTGGCTGGGCCTTTCCTCTGGAAGCAATCTTTACTGAGCAAAAAAACAATAAGCTATCTTTTGTACATTTGCCAAATTACTTGAAAATGTAGGAGATGCTGGCAGCCAAAATCACAAAAGACACAGTGAAATTTGGGGACTTTTCTGTCCCTGTATGCAAAATGCATCACTATTGCTCAGGGGAGAGTGGGGTCTCCATTACAACATCAGGGCCTCATCTTGAATTAACTGCAACCTGGCTGTACACAATTTCAGAAATATTTTATGAACATTTGTACATGAACAAGTCTTCTGAAGTAAGGAGATGAAGCAACAGGAATCCATCCTGTGTTGTTGTCAGTTTATTAATGTCTTTATTGTTCTATTGTGCTCAACTATTATCACAAATCATGTACAAATCCTAATGTTCTGTGTTTCTGTCCCTCAGAGAGGGTTACCCTTCACTGCATACTTCCATGTATGCATGCATGTAAGTGTACATATGCATCGTGTGCAATGCATATATATGTATACATACTGCTATACTTATAAAATGTAGTGATAATACAAATATATCTTTCAAATTCCATGTGTTGAACAAAATTATGTAATTGTTACATGAGGAGTTGAACAGACATGGTTATAGCAGGGGTGTCAAACTAAATGGTACTGTATGCATTTAACTTTTTCAGAGTGCACAGTACATGCACAAGTGAACAAAGTCCAGAATCAAAAAGGCGAGCAGAAACAAAAACAAAACAAAAGGAGAGCAGATGAAATGTAATCATTTCACACACCTTTCAATAAAATGCTTGCAAATGTGTTAATTAGAGAATAATTATCTAGCATCAGTGACATGAAAAGAGAAGAACATGCAACAGTGTAAATTAAAGTTTAGATGTCCTGCTGTAAAAAAAATAAAAATAAAATAAATGAGTATAAAACAACTGATATAATATGAATGCTACAGTAATGGTTTAGCATAATTTTATTTGTGCGTTTGACACACCTGCTTTATACCATGATTCCACACCCTCTTCTGCTTTCACCATATTCATTTTTCAAACTCACATTGTAACTGATGATATCCAGTATGCAATGAATTGGAAAATCACCCAGCTGAACCTTGTAAATTACTTCAGAGACAATATTCTCACTGTCTCAAAAACTGCCTTGCATGTATTCTTACACCTCTTTCACTGGAAAAAACTTTTTTCAGATGACCATTTCAGATCCTCAAACATTACAGGTTTTATTTACTATGCCCATCGTGATAATCAGCAAATACCACTGTTTCCACATTTTACCACCCTGATCGAAGCTTTCCTCCCTCACCTCTCTTACCTTTGCTCTTTTACCTCTTATCTTATAGTCATATGGCTTCTCTACTAGATGTTTGTGAGTATTTTTCCTGTGTACTCCATTTTGAATTGTAATCTAGTTTGTATAAGAAATGGTGCGCATGTAAATAAAGCTTGGTTGAGCTATATGTCTCTGTTATTGTTTTAAGTTACTTTAACATTTGATCCATTTAAACGTACAACAAGTCCCAACATGATGAATTTCTGTTAACTAAAAATCCCCAATAATGATTTGTTTTAATAAAACTTCCATACTCATATAGGGTATTTTGTGGCTTTCATTGGAATTTTGCTTTGCTTTGGCGAAAGACTATATTCTTTGAAAACTAATACGTTTGTCAAAGGTTGCATTGACACTTGGGACATTCCCTATGGTGCAATGACAATATATAAAGCCTCATTGAAACCAGATTAATTGGACTTTGGTACTTTAGTTGTTCAATTTATTTTTATAGCATCTGTTCTTTATATACAGTATATCAATAAAAGAGTTCACAAATGGCTTATATATACACATGTGAAAAGCTTAACAGTCAAGAGATTGTTGACTGCCCCTCCCTGACAGAGCCATTAGAAATGTCTGGAATCTGTCCCACTGAAACAGACACACTCACGGGCCATTACACCCAAAGGTCAAGGGTTGTTACATAACTCTAAGGGCAAATCTGTTTTGCCAATACTGTGGATCAGAGGTGTGTGTATGTATGTGTATTCAAGGTGCATTGTTGGCTGTGGGAACAGTATGCCAACTGACTTCAAAGTCAAAAGGTGTTCTTCATCAAAATTCATAGATTTAAATTAAATCTTGTTAAAATTTTCCCCCGGTAATTGAAATAAAGCTGAAATAAAATATGAATATTAGATGAAACAGCATAAACAAAAATGCTGCCTTTGCAACTAAGTGAAATACATCATTTTAAACTGTACTAAAGTTTTAGTAAAATTACTAAAACTGAAAAAAAAGAAAATGACAAAAGCGCATATCAAGATTATTAAAACAAATAAATACTATAATAGTAAATAAATAATACTAAAATAACATGCCATGGTGTCAGTATGCTGTGTACAGTAAAAATAGTCAACATGAGCATCAAAACCACAAAATCACACTCTTAAAGGCATAGTTCACCCAAAAATGAAAATTAGCCCATGATTTACTCACCCTCAAGTCATCCTAGGTGTATATGACATTCTTCTTTCAGACAAATACAATCAGAGTTATATAAAAATGTCCTGGCTCTTCCAAGCTTTATAATGGCAGTGAATGGCTGTTTCTGTTTTGAAGTCCATAAAAGTGCATATATCCATCATAAAAGTAATCCATACGGGTCTGGGGGGGGGTTAATAAAAGGAAATCATGGGCTTATTTTCTTTTTTGGGTGAACTATCCCTTTAAGACATACTTTGTGATATTTCTGTCCCTCTCACGTGTGAGTAGGAAAATATCTGTGATGACAGATAAGTAACAGTATGAGCAATTAGGTGTGTATGGCATAAGGTGTTTTATAATTTTTGTGTGTACACAACAGATAATGCGGGCTAAAAAGGGCTAATGGGCATTTACATTATGAATCATGTGCGCGCCATGAATGCCTTAACCTCTGACTCCTCAGGTGAGGCCAGACCTGTCAGTTTTGTGGTCTGACTGGTCAAACTGTGTGAGGAGAGATTGATGACATGGGGATTCGAGAACTGGGCTGTGGTATGGTGATGTCATAGCTGAAGGGATAGTGTGACATGGTAAATGAGAGACAGAGAAAACAAGAGAGAGAGAGCCTGACTGTGTGTGAGGGATCTCAGGTTCACTATCCATTAGGCAGTAGAATACAATCTGCCTCAAAGCAATGTGACGTATAGCATTCTGGGATCTGTGAATAAAAAAACCCTTAGGCTTTGTCACACACAAACAGAACAGAAGTAGAAGCATGGGACAGGATGGTCAACTAGTCATCAAACAGCTAATGAGTCAATTAGTGATTGGTGCAGATGACTTTCTTTTTTCTTCTTTGGTGATTGTAGCACATCACGTGTTTCAAAGCACTATGCTTAGTCTATGCTGAGTGATAGTCTCCAGAACCATCTGGGGAAAAAAGTGCTGCATGGGCAAATTACTACAAGGTTTGTACAATGAAATATTGCAGCAAGATTACAAAGATTACGTGTCTATATATCAAACCAATTTACAGCCATCAAAGTGCCGCATCTGTAATAAATTCACTGCTTCAGTATATTTCAAGACAATTACTGTCAGTCTTCAAATGCATGCTGTACAATCTTTTCCAATTTTCCTATTATTATGCATAATTCGTTTTTTCTAGCTAACTGACTACTTAATTTTTAAAATCTCTCCTTAATTTCTCTAATTTAATTCCTCTAAAGTCAATAATTTTTCCTAATTTAATTTCCTTAAAAGCGATATTAATAACATTTATTTGACTATATTTAATTGGGGATAAACATTGTACATGTGTTTCATTTTAGTTCTTTGTTTTTCTTCTGATCTCATTTTTCTCTACATAGTAAAATATTAAGAATGAATCATATGTTTATAATCCTGGGAAACTAATAATTTTCTTTAATTTCCCTACAATGCTCAATTTAGAAGCATCATCAGTGTTCACTTTAGTAATGTGCTCTGCACTCCACACGTCTCTATGATGTGAAGGTACAAGAAAACCTCTATGAGATGCTGTGCACACACAAAGGCACATAAGGATTTCTCCAACATTTAAACAGTATTCCCAGAAGAATAAGTTTGTGTAGGCTAAATGAAAAGGAAAATAGGCAACTCTTTATGGGTCTGTAAAAGAGAGATAAAGCGAGAGGAGAACAAGGTGGAGAGACAACCATTAGGCAGCAGATGAATGGGCAGGGAAATGTGCAGTCCTGCGATCAGTGAGAATCTGAAATCAGACACAGAAATCCTTAAGTGAAGGACATCAATCTACTCAATCAGCTGTGCATTAGCTCACTCTTTTCAAACAACAGAGGTCTGATCTAATTGCATAGCACAAGATCCTGTGAATCTGTAGTCATTGCAGCCACTGGTATCTTCATTTAGTAACTTTGTAGTAAGCTTGAACCAGTCACAGGGACTTAATCCTTGTTTAGTATGTCTCCTTTTTTATTGCCCTGTGCCGCATCTTAGAATGAAGTAAAGAATGTTTAATGTGGTCTAGTTTCAATTTATTGCCTACATATTCATGTTGTCAACGTGTTTATTATGCACTATAAGGCCATGTACAGTACTGGTCCAAAATTGTGCCTTTATGCAAAGAACAGTGATCTGAGAAAATGCACCTTTCGCAAGTGATTTCATTCGGCACATTTTGCAAGGATTATTTTTGGCCTTTTTCAGCTTTGTTGGGATAGGACAGAATTGGATAGGAGAGCAGGGAACAGGAATGGGAAAGGACTACGAGCTGAGACTGAGAACACGTTGTTCTGAAGAATAAAATCTGACACATCAATACATTTCTGATTGATATTTTATTTTTGCAGTAATATTTTTGTGTGTCTTTGATTATAATCACACAATTTACATCAGCGAGAATGAGACTATTGTCCTAAATATTTACCATCCAAGTTGAAAGCATTTAATTCTAGATCATCCGTACATGTATTAAACATCTCTCTCAAATACACACACACAAACTTGTGTGTATGTCAGGGAAGAGAGAAGGAAACAGTCAGCACTTGATAATGTTATAATGTCCAACAAAGATTCTCTACCATCTCATCCATGATCCATGATTCTATTCCTTTCATCTCTCAGAGACCATTCTCTCTCCCTCTTGAACTATCCTTTTCTTTTATTACAATCTCTCTCTGTCACTGAGACAGAATAAATGAATCCCTATATGCTTTGTGAGACAATAGAGCGATAATCTACTGTACACAATCTGTGCCCTTGGTGATTTCTGACATGATTACAAAAGGAAAATGGGCCAAAGTCATGATTTATTAGCACCATTATGTGCATCTCTCACATAACATAGACATATTCAGCCTGACCCTTCTCACACAGACACACACACCAACCATCCAACTGCACACTCATCTCTTTGTTTCCCAGGCTGTAGATTCTATTCATTATAGAGCATACAGACCCACAGACATGAGCATGGGAATAAAATCACAGAGTAATGTACTGTAGATGAGAAAGAAGGATAGATAGAGAAATAGATAGAGCACATTTATGACAGTCCTTAGGGAACCTTCTAATCAGCAGTGAAGGGGGAAATAGGGCTGTACCTACATAAATCTTGGGTCAGGGGAAAGGGGGAAGCCAAACAGTAGTGTAGCACCCCACAAACACAATAAACAAAGACAAAGAGTCCCATTGTGTTTACATCCAATGAAATCCTCAAATAAACCTAAAAAAAATATTAAAAGAAAAATAATATTTAAAAGAAAAGAAAGAAAGAGTCTTGTACCATAGTGTATCTGTTGGCGTACTAACTGTATAGTACTTTATCCATATACTGTAAATGTGTGTTAGGTGACATTGCTACAACAAATCAACTGCCATTATGACTGCAATAATTAAGCTCTAATGAGTGTGCCAACATTCCATGACTTCAATTATCTAACAACATTATTAGTGTGTATTAGTCTGATTATACCTTTACATTATGTGCACATAGGTGTAGCTGGGTGGATAAAATGGGCCTTTTTTTGCTCAGGGTGTGTGACAATATTGTCCTGCACATTCTTAGAAAGGTGTCAGTGGTGTGTTGACAAAAGTCACAACATGCTGTGGATATTATCATCCAGGATTGGAAATTAATGGGTGTGTGTTTGGGATAAAAATGCCACCAAAATGAAAGATATTGGGGCATAAATATATTTATACCCTGTATAAATTGTTTTTTTTAACATATGGCCAAGATTGCTATTTTTTCTGAATATCAGCACGATTGTAAATGTGATACTTACACAAAAATTCAAGAATTGATATGAAGTGACTTACATTTTAGACACAATACTGTCAATATTGTCTATTTTTGGCAACAAAAATATTTTTAAAGAAAGATTCATCACTGCTGTATCCATATCAACTCCAACTAAAACACACTGGTGTTTTGATACTGAACGAATCTGTGTTTTCGAATGAATCGGTTGAGTAAATGATTCAATGACGCATTCATAAAGGCAGTCACTTGCTTCGGTCATGAATGAAAGGGTTTTATGTCCTGGCTCTTCCAAGCTTTATAATGTCAGTGAATGGTTGTTTCTGTTTAAGTCCATAAAAGTGCATCTATCCATCATAAAAGTGCTCCACACGGCTCCGGGGGTTAATAAAGGCCTTCTGAAGCGAAGCGATTCCATATCTCCATATATCCATATTTATAACTTTATAGACTAAAATAACTAACTTCCAGCGGACCGGCGTACGCATTGATTTACGGCGAAAGAGTAACCTTTGACCCTTGACGCATGCGTATTGACAAACACGGAAGCGCAGAGGATAGAGCAAAGCACAATACCGGTCATGAACCCCCGGACTTTTATGATGAATAGATGCACTTTCATGGATTTCAAAACAGAAACAACCATTCACTGCCATTATAAAGCTTGAAAGAGCCAGGACATTTTTTTTTACATAACTCCGATTGTATTCGTCTGAAAGAAGAATGTCATATACACCTAGGATTACTTGAGGGTGAGTAAATCATGGGCTAATTTTCATTTTTGGGTGAACTATCCCTTGAATTTTTTAACAAATCGGTTGAATGAATGATCAATGACTCACTTATTAAAACAGTGATTTGCCACCACCTACTGGCAGTTTCAGCTTCATATTGAAAAAAATAATTTCATTTTTTCCCCATCATTTCATTTTTCTATAATCAAAATTTAATTTAAACATATTATTGTATTATTTATGCAACTGAAGTCACAGTTCAAATGCATTTGCTGCAGTGTAAATACATCTAAATGCCATTTCTGTGCCACCTCTGCAGTGCAAAGATGGACTTTGTTTTGATTGGTAACAGCCCTATAGTATCTTATTATTGTAATAATAATTTGTTGATTACATTTAACAATTTGACAAACAAACAAAAAAAATTAAT
Organism: Rhinogobio ventralis; assembly: GCA_039654625.1. Classification (NCBI taxonomy): domain Eukaryota; kingdom Metazoa; phylum Chordata; class Actinopteri; order Cypriniformes; family Gobionidae; genus Rhinogobio; species Rhinogobio ventralis. The sequence continues at coordinate 25,006,503 of CM077210.1, read as the reverse complement.
AAAAAGATTCATATATTTAATAAGGTTAGAAAAATGCCCTTGGAAATCAGTTTAAGGGGCTACATATCACCCCTTAATAGAAAAGTACATTTCTGTCACTGCTATCATCACTATATTCTACCTCAAATTCCATCCCATCACCATTCACCCACCTTAGCTTAGCGTGCTCTGCATTGTATCTTGTGCAACCGGAACTGGATTCATATAGTTGTTTGAAATATATAGCACCCCACTCAGAGCTCACAGAACAAAGTGAGAGAGTGGGTGGCTGGCATTTCTGGACAGCACTGTAAGCAGATGAGTCAATCAGCAGTCTGTCGTCACTGGGTCATAATCAAAGCCGCTCTGTTAGAAAAGAAAATGGCAATGTCAGCTGATTGCCTTGTTCTCACTATTTTTCTCTCAGCAAATACCACATAAGTATGTTAGATGGAAAGGACAAATGTTTCTCAACACAACATAGAACTCATCTATATTTACGTTCATGTTAATTCCAAAACACTATAGAGGTTTATATATACATACATACATACACACACACATACATACATGCAGAGATCCATTCCACCATTGGTCAGAGCACTGCTCACAAGGTTATGACTCCAACAGCAATGCCATTTTTATCCTAACAATCTATCCTGGCTTAGTGTACATGCTTGACCGTGTGTTTTTATTTATGCTGAGCAGGCTAAAACATGTCTGGTACAACACAGGTATATTTATTTATGTCAAGCAAGGTGGAAGAAGTGATTAAGTATATGCTGGGAAGTGGGAAGAGACAATGACAGCAATGTATTCTGGGATTTGGTTACTTGTACCACTGAGGCATGACAATCTGAACAGTCTCCAGCTTGGTAGTGACATTTCCAGCCACGTTTGTTCCTCTATCCTACTTTCACGGATCAAACACAGATAAAGATGCTAAGCAGCATATGATCTACAACAGCCAGACAGGCCTAAAAGTGACGGACCTTAATTATCCCATTAAAGTCGGCATGAAATGGAAGTCGAGATCTTCCTTTCTTCCATATTGTGACATATAGCAGAGTGAAACGAATAAATAATTTATAATAAACACTGCAAAATTCTATAAAAATAAGAATCGTCAAATTTGACTTCATGGTATCCTCAATTAAATATAGCATAGTTCCTATTAAGTCTGCAAGAAAGCTTCTCAACCACATGTTGACACAAGCTCAAAGTGTTTGACAGTTCTTACTTTGTGTAAAGTCTAAGCAAGCACATTGCTTAACCTCATCATACATTCGTGAGCCATCACTGCGTTCTCCTTATCACCAGGTGAGGGAGTCAATGTGTGTCCAAAGACTGCCCACAAGGAACGGGTTGCCAAGGAGACAGCAGCCAGAAAAATGATGGTCCTTGCAAAGCAAACCAATTTACCTCAGTGACGTAGAAGAAGAGCAGCCAGCATCAGTGGTGTATGTGCGTATGTGTCAAGGTTCACAAGATAATTAAATTTACACCATTCATGCAGCCCTTTAAATACAGGTGTGTCCACCTCATGCAAGCTTTATCAAAAATCTGACAGGCAGAAAAAATGCAGTACACTTTACATAATGTTATCAAAATTGCCATCCTTGGCACCACACTCCCCTAGTGACAATGAAAGAGGGCAACCATATCTATGCAGCCATTGGCCAATGAGCACTCTAGTACTAACTCCTTATTGGCTAGCTCCTCCAATCTCATTACACCAATGAGGCTTCTTGTATCCATGAGAATGAAGCTTGTAGAGTTATTTGAATCTAACCAGAGCCAAAAGATGGTTCATAAGTGTTTTACTTCATGATAAACAGAGAAATAGGTGTGTATATAGTGTGTCAGACTAAGCATGTCAGTCTTGCTTACAGAGTACAATGTGAGAGGATAATTTCAACATTGCATGAAGAAAATGTCCTTATTCCTTAATGTATGTGGTTCTTCTTATTAATATTTTTAGGCAGTCTAAAACAACATGTCAGTTAGGATGTTTGACGTCTCTAATATACAATTTAGCCAATGGGTGGACAGATTCTCAGAAGACTTAAATGACAGGACAAGCTCTGTGGGAAATGACTGTTAAAACCACAACAGACAAAATAGATGTCTCAGTTTCAAAAGACAAGCACGTTCTCCACTATTTGCATAATGTGTCCTCCATTATAGTTACTTCAGGAAATTTGAGATATTTCTGATGGGATGACACTGTCCTCATTTGAACAAGGCTACAAATTTGTAGCTTGAAATTCGTCTTCTATGTGTCATTCTGGGTGGATAAGTATCAGCTCACTTGTCTCGTGGGTGGTTACTGTCGCCTCGCGTCTCTGTGGGCCTGAATTTTTGGATTTTACATTTAACACCAGGCAGGTGAGTTTGGGGGAGAAATATAAATTAAGCTTTAATTAACTGTCATTCTAAATAAATATAAATATATTTTCTTTTCGTTACAATAGGTCAACGTTTGAATTGCCTCACCTGTTTTCCCGTTGGAAATAGGTTGGTTTTACACAACAAAAGCTTCCGTGTGTCACGTGACCACGCGCGTGGCCGTGATTGACTCTGTGGTGTGCGTCCCTCATTCTGCTGTCATACCCGCTCATCTTTCTGGATTAAAGATTATATCTTTAAAACAGTGAAACCAAGACTCGTTTGGAAATCAAGGTAAAGGGTAATATTGTTTTATTTGTGCTGTTTACATCACGCACTGCCTAAAAGAACAAATTTTCCGATGAAGTAGTGTGCAGGCAACGCTTGATACTAATAGTGTCGTAGATTATTATTGTTGTTTTGTTGGTTACCTGAATTTAAGATCACGAATCGAGTTGTTTATTATAGGAGTTTTTTTTAATTTATTTTCTTTTTACGGTTAGTTATATGTTTTTAATGTTTTGTTTTACTTCACCCGAGCTACTGTAACAGCGTTGTGTGTTTCCATGGTGACGGTGCGTGGACGCGCATTCTTGTCTTGCACTAAATGATATGACTCCGGTTTATAAACAGTTGAACACGTGTGTGTGATGTGCATTTAAAATTACTTTTAAAAAGCAATAAAATGTAAAATATTGAAAACTAGTCTTACAGGGCAGCAAACCACTGTGAAGACTGAAGTAATATGAGAATGTCAAAAAATATGCAATATAGTCTGCTATAGATTTCTGGGACAGCTTAATGTTGTTCAAAAGATAAATGCTCCTTCTTCCTTTTATCATTGTTATGCAAGTTTTGCATATAGAATAATGGTCAAGGTCTCAGGCTTTTGAGGCTGGTACACATCCCTATGGATCAAGCATGTCTGGAATGGAGCTCCAGCAGGACAAAAGTGAGCGTGTCCACATGAGCACTGGCCTCAGGAAACAGACAAGTGCTGAGATAGTGTCAGAGGCTCGTCGCTCTCTCAGAACTCTTGCCACACAGCGACCTTCCACACCTCAGGAGAAGCATCGGCAGCTCTTTGGAGAATCATCTTCTCGTGCACATGATGGACGACCACCATCTGCATTCAGGTAAAACAACATCTGAGATGATAAGTTTGTGTTTATCCCTTCTTTTGCATGTATTTAATGCATATTATAATATTTTGAATGGATTTTTATTATAGAGTGCAACAGTATCCGTCTATGTTTTCAGCGGCCTTGGTTCTGAAATTATTTCCCCCCTAGGGATTTAAAAAAAAAAAAGTCTTAATTTAAGAGTTGATAAGCCATGAACCAAACCAACCAGCTACAAGGTGAATCACTCAAAACATTACAAACTTTGATTTGAAGCAAAAAAAGTATTTGAAAATTAGACAAAAAGTTAAAAGAGTAGTTAACAGCTTTTATGTGGGAAAGAACTACAATCCCATGAAGCATTTCAAACAACATTTTTGCAGGATCATGGGTAATGTAGTTTTGCTATTAAACACAATTACTTTTAATTAAAATTAAGTTGAAATAATGTAGGCTGATGGCTTTAACAAAAGCATATACCGATTAACAACCTCATAGCTCACAGACAGGTCTGTCTTATTATCATTATCGATAGAAAACAATTTTCCTATGGGGAAAATGAATGTTTTTGTTTTTTTTTACTCCCAGGAGTACTTGAATTATATATTAACTGTTTGCTTATTCATACTATAAGACTGGTATGCTGGTTTAAATTGCCTTCACAAATGTCTTTTCTAGTCTTCATGGCCGACATTTTGAAGTTCCTGATTCCAGGCCCAGCTCTGGAACTCGTCTCAGCCCACTGGAACATGTAAGAGACTTTTCAAAACTTTATGTCTGACTATACAAATGAAAACAGGAAACAGTAATCGAAGAGTTCTTTCTATCCTAGAAACCCAGGCTGTCTGTGTCCCTGGATGTGGATGGCGGTGACGATGAAGCAACTCTCCCCAAACCCCCAGCTGAACGAGGAAATACCAGGATAGGATCAGGAGGTTCTCGAGCCAGACTGCTTAGAGCATCATCCGTCAACCGACTACCACCCATGACATCACACACAAAGAGTAAGAAAAGAAATAAAAGTGTTTTATTAATCTATATTAGTTTTTTTTTTTCACTTTTGAATGAATATTCCAAAGAGAAAAGATATTGAATAGCAAGATAGCACAGGGATACTTCATCTTTCAAAAGTAATAGTGCATATTCACCTGTCAGGCAGACTGATAACCCTCTATAACTTCATTGTGTCCTCTGTCAGTGCCTATGAAAAGATGCTAGCTGTTGAAGTGTTTCACACCAAACAGAAATGAATAGACTCTTTCAAAAATCAGATATAAATCAGTTTACAACATCCCTAGGATGTAACTCTGCCATGTGTGCCTTGAGTTTGTCTGCACTGAGAAAACAGAATGTGTGTGTTGTCCTGCCAAACTGTATGGGGTCAGTAAGACTTTTGAAAGAATACTTTCGGGATACATTAAATTGATCAAAAGTGAGAACAAATTCAAATAAATGTTCTTTTGAACTATATATTTATCAAAGAATCCTGAAAAAATGTATCACAGCCTCCACAAAAATATTAAACAGCACAACTGTTTTCAACATTGATAATAAGAAATATTTATTGAGCACCAAATCAGCATATTAAAATGATTTCTTGAGGATCATGTGACTAAAGACTGTGGTAATGATGCTTTTAGTATATAAAAATAGAAAACGGTTATTTTGTTAAATACATTTTATCAAATAAATGCATCATCGGTGAGATTTTTTTAATTTAAAAACATTAAAATGTGTGTTGATTAAATCTATCAATCTATGTGTTTTTGACTGTTTAGCTAAGTTGCATTCTTGTGTGCCTGTTCAGATATATCTCTAGAGGCAAGGATCGGAGTAGACCAACCAGACGACAGAGAAAAGCTACATTGTGCTGATGTTACAGAGCATAAAACAAAATCATCCTCCGAAACTGATCTGCACATACTTATCAAACACAGGTATGATTTTTGAGCATAAGAGTTTATTTACTTAAAGGTTACACATCAATTTAATGTACTCTATTTTTCTGTACATTTAGAGGTTTGAAACCTCTGTAATTGGGTAGCTTTAAAAGTCCTTTGGGCTTCATAACAAAAACCTCTACTGTCAATACACCATCAACTCCCTCAGTAAATCTTTTTTTTTTCTATTTTTTGCTCTGTGCCTAAGAACAGCAATAAACCATTTTTATGTGTTGTTGACTCACAGGACACCAAGCTCAGAGAATGAACATGTGTATTGTTAACTATTCTGAGGATCAGCAGCATTAATCCTTTCGTTACCAATGTTTTCTGAGTTTGATGTCCTCTTTTGTGTACATCACAGAATTGTGTAATCTATCAGTAAGACCACATTTAAAGGTTTGCTTATTTAGATCCAAGCGCTCTCATTAATACATTGTCCAGAATGCCCACTTATGAAAATCGTAATGCAATGCATCCAATTTGAATGCATTTACGGACAATCTGGAATTTAATAGTAAGTTAAAGTCAAGCAGCAAGCCTCTCTCTCCTTCTTTCTCTACCATATCCTTGTTATAGTTGCTAATGGAGCGATATTAGATTATGCTGGCCGTTTGTGGCTGGCCGGCTGACTGGTCTGTTGACCGCCAGTACAGTCTCATTTGAGATTCACACGATGAGATCACGTCTCGGCCGAGGCATCCCATCAACAAAGAGGCATTCTCGAGACAGTACAAAGCCCAAACATTATCAATGCCACAAAAATGCCTCGCCGTACCATCATTTCTTCACAATCCTTAGGAAATACCCATGCGATATATGATAAAGATGAATGATTATGAATTTTAAGCAGTACACGTACATTTAAGACATTTGAGTGCATTTAATCTGCTATTAATGATAGCACAGACTGAAACCGTGCAAACGGATATCTTGATTTTTGAGATAAAATTCACTGTGACAGTGCATGACTAGCTCTGAACATTTACACAAGCACATTCTGAAAGTTATCTATTTTCCACCAGTAACTGGTTTTGACACAACTGACAGTAAAAGAGATAATCAAAAAATTGAGAAATAAAATTCTGCATCAGGATATCACAACAGTGACCTCTTGTGTCTGCCAGGAAAATAGGAGAATTCCATGAGATTACTCTACTGGAAGCCATGTGTTTAAAAAGTACCCACATTTATATCTGCATAAATGTTTTTCAAATGCCATCAAGACTTTGTTAGTTCATCCAACCACTGTTTCAAACACAATTATGTCATTTATGCTCTTTGTCTGCTCTGTATGTACATGTTTACTGTATGTTTGTGATTAGCAGGATACCACAAACTGATGTATCCAGTGAAAGAGAATCAAAACCAGGTATATTGCTATTTCTATACTGTATATATCTACACTTGAAACCGCAAACTGGTCAAACACGTGATAAACAAAGCAAAGTTCTCACAATCTTGTAAATCTTGCTCCTGACACAATCTTGCCAGTGGCCGCAAACATCTGATTGGATTGGAAACCTAAACCACTTTTGGTGCAGCAGTTTCTCAAGGTTCTTTATCCAGATGTTAGTTGATCGTTTGATCTGTTGTTTTCGCAACCCACTGCTTCCTGCAGCTCGTCCACAATGCAAATGCTCACAGAGGCATTTAAACAGAACAGACAGTAATGAAAAGGTGTGTGGGTGTGAAGCTCTGACCTTTTCATGCTATGTTGAACATCCTGTATTACATTCATATGCTTTAAGAACTGCTGGGGTGAACTGTCTGAATTTCCTTTTCAGGATCAATAAAGTACATCTACCTGTCTATTTAAATATTTATCTGTCAGTCTGTCTAACACCCACTCAATGTCTTTCTGCTGTAGAAGCCAGGCTTGAGTATGGAGACACAGGTGATGACAACATGGATGAATCTGTGTTCTGGAACACTAAGGTCCTTCCTGTCCTTCAAGAATTTGAATCATTTGCACCAGGTGATGATAAAATTACTTATGTATTTTAATATACACAGGTAATGATCTGATGACCTTAAAGAGCAAAGGGCCACATTCTGTTTTGCTGTACATCATCAAACCAACAATATGTTTACACAGAACTAGTCATTTCAAATGAACAGTCTTAGCAATGACTTTGCTTTTTGATTTAAGCGTAATGCCATATTTAGGGTAGGAAAAAAACATTTTAATAGCTCCAAAAACATATTTAACATTCAGATTGATACCTGATGGCTTTTCATTATCTTATGAGAACTTTATGAGTATGACTTTCTGCAGTACACTGCTAGCAGTCACTTTATTTAAGGAATATTTTTAAATAATTTAAAAATATTTTTTTTTACATGCAAACACCCAAATACTCAATCCCAACATAACAGCTCTGCTTTGTATTTTCAATTCACCCTAGTACAGATTTTTTAGGTTTTACTGACTTTAAATTTAGAAAGATAGTCCTAATTCTGGGGTTATTGGATTGTGCTTATGCAAGTTCCTACTAAGGAGCAGCAGTTCAGCACTTGAATGTGTCCCAGAGTGAAAGCAAAACTGCAGGGAGAAAGAAAACACAATATCTGAATGCAGAGGAATAAAAACAAAGCTTGTGTTGAGCTTGGCACGGTATAAGCTTTTAAAGTCAAAGCATGTGGGAGAAAAGAACCGTGAAATGCAATCTAATAGCAGTAAATATTTAAGCACTTTGAAAATTCAATAGAAATTCATTTGAAAGATAAATATCAAATATTTATTGTGCCAGGAGCCTCTCGTTTCATGCATAAAATACCATTCATATTCTCCATGGCATCTTCAGAGGGTGCCGTTGGGGAGAATGCCAACCATCTTGGAAACAGATTTGAGAAACATTTGTTTTAGCAAAAATAGCTTTGGAAAAATGCAGCCCCTGCCTTATCCCCTAAAGGCAAGTTAGATCCAGCAAGAATAAGGCATTGCCAGTGCACAGAATGGTTAAAAAGCATGTAGAAATGGATAATTATTTTATATGCAACAGCTAGTCTAAGATGCAAAGATGAATAGAAAAAAAAATTATTAAAATTGAGCTCAGGAGAATTTGGAGATATTGATACTCTATTGAAGTCTAATCCAACTTAAAACTCTGTGAACATTATGTTGCCGTGCTCAAAGCCAGTACATACAGAAAGACAGTAAAGAGCTATTATATACACACTAATGATGCATACCATACAGAGGGAGAATATGTAGCCATGTTAACTGTCAGTGGGTGTTGACGTGGGTCAAATGTCACTGAAATGTCAGTAAGCCTACTCTGTGTACACATCAGTTCAGCTGAATGAAAGAGTCTGTGTATCCCACAGACTACTTATCTTTCACTGTCCTTCACAGGGACAGTTGAAGGGTGACAATGCTGCAATTAATACTGTGCGAGACATTCGGTTTGAAATGCGACCTTGACACTGTTACATATTGTGTGTTCTGGAACATACAGAATACTGATTTTGTCTCTTTAAACAATCCTTTTAGGTGATGGCTTGTCAGATGAGGTTGTGGGACGGCTGTGTAACTCATGCAATGGTCTCCATGATGCATTAGCAGAGAGAGACATGCTGGGAAGGCAGTGTAAAAAGAGGTCTGTCATCCTTAGAATACTCTTCAGACTTATAGATGTGGGATCGGACCGACTTAACCTAACATTAGCCAAACTTATTCTGGCAGTAAGTATATGGACGGACACACACACACGCACACAATATAACCCTTAAACCTTGTATTTGGTTAAAAATCTGGATATGATTGTTATGGTCTGGGTTAAATTTACCCTAATTGATTTCAATACAATTACCTATGAAAAACTACCAAATAAATCTGATAAAAACAGGACAACATTAATAATTCTTGCACATTACAAACATTAAACCTAAGAAATGAACATATTTTTTAAAACTGTATTTAACAATTTTCTTTTTAATTTAACAATTTTTTCATCATGGTTCGCTTTCCAGCGAACTAACAACTGAGCACACATAAATATGTATACAATGCATAAATGTAAATGCAAATGCCTTCAGAGGGTAGGTTAACCAGTATTTCAGACATCCCAAAAATTGAAATATTTCTTTTACATGGTCTTTTACATAATGTTAAACAGCCTCTACTTTATAAGATAAGTGTCTAAATTTGAAATAGTTTACAGTATCGTATTGCTGTTGTTTATATTACAAGCTCAATGTGAGTGGAAACAACTTGCTGAACATCTGCAAACTCGTCTTCAAAATCAGCCGGAACGCTAGTAATGACGCCCTGTTCCTCACCGACTCCATCCAAGGTTAGACCTGATTATTGTATAACTTACCCAGACTCTCTAAGCTCAATCAGGCATTATCTCTAACATCAGCCCATTGTGTGTATGTGTTTCCACACAGACTCCATTCTGTCTCTGCTACAGTGTGAAGATGTGTGGAGTAAAGGTGAGGCTGTGCTTTACTGTGTCGGCTCACTGAAGCTCCTCTCAGGAAACAGTGCCATCTCCAGGCTGCTGCTGGCTAAAGGCTTCATCGGCATACTGCTGCAGCTGTCCAAGAGACTGATGCATGGTCCATCTACAACATCAGCTAATGTAACTACTCAGAGGTCAGAGGGTGAAGGCCTACGTGTCATCGCAGGACACATACTGGTACAGGTGGGTGTTCCTTGATGGTTGCCTTGTTTGGGCAGGTGTCAAAGGTCAAAGTTGCTTTATTCTCATCTATAAACCTGTTTTTAGTATGCCAATCATGTTCGCAATCATGCACATACCCAGAAACACTAAAACAAAGGAAACTGGCAACCTGCAAACAAACTGAAGCATTTAATTGGATCAAATGTGACATCTTAAAGGGATACTTCACCCAAAAATGAACTTTATGGCTTTCTTTCATCTGTGGAACAAAACAGAAAATATTTTGAAGAACAGTAGTTTTGGTTAACATTGTCCAAAAAACAGAGACATTTCTTTTATGTTCCAAAGATGAAAGAAAGTCACACAGTTTTGAAGTGACATGGTGAGTAAATAATGACAGAATTTATTTTTTTTAGGTGAACTATCCCTTTAAAAAACACAGAGAGACTTTTCTGTAATGATAATCTGTCTTCCTTGTTGTCTCAAAAACACGTAAGATCCCATCATACATTTTCCACAGTGACAGAGGACGTGTGCTTCCCATATGTGCTGGAATAGTGCTTTGTGCAGCACACATACACCACCATAGATACACACAAATAGGTTTGCATTGCAAACATGGTAAATCTGTGTCTTTAAGACGTAAAAACAGGAGGAATAGAACATGCTTAAACCCCACCCGGACATTTCTCAGAACTCTGCTCTGGGAGCGAAACGGAACAAAATGTGAGCGCTTCACAAGGGTGGGGTTGCATAGGGTTGAAAAAAAGGGTGGATTTTAATGTGCTTTTCCTCTGCTTTTGTTTTTGCTTTTGTCTGGGAGGATGCCCTTTTTCCACTTCTCCGTGTCCATATTTTACTTTATACTCCTCCAGCACAAAGTACGTTTCACAGGAATTATTTAACTCTGCCCAAACAAACTTCCTGAACTCGGCACGCATGGTTTGATGTTCAGCGCCAATTGCCGTGCCACTCATTAGCCTGTTGGCAGACGGAAATGAGGGTTTTTATGAAAGTACGGTCTGATGGGCCAAGAAGCTCTAGCAGGCACCCTCCATGTACCCTAATCAGTGTCCTAAGCTCTTAATGGAGAGATTTATGAGGCCACTTTTTATAAGCCTTCTGTTATTTCTTCTTGATTATAAGTGTTTCCTCTTTTATATGCATCTCTACCCATTAGGCATTAATAAACACACATGCACACCTGCTGCACAGTACCTCATTCTCACTGAGTTAACAAACACACATACAGTTGCACACAGTCTTGACCTCTTCACCCTTTCTAGGTCACAGCAGCTTTGAGAAATATAGCGGACCAGTCTGAGTCTCGGCCTTCCTTCCTGTCCAACAAGGCATTCTTTACTCTTTGCTTTATTCTGGAGAACCATCGTAATGACCTCGACATCTGCATTAATGTGGCCCGAATATTCAGGTGAGGATCGAAGTAAGTGTTTAGAGCAGTGGTTCTCAGCCTTTTTGACTCTCCCATTGGTAAAAATATAATTTTATCTACCTGATAAAATATGGTAGAGCTTGGCATAACTAGAAAACATGAATGTATATTCATTATAAAAATGCCCATGGAGTTATAAGATTTTATTCATTTACAGTACTTTTCCAGGTCTAGAAATCTAATTTTTAAAAGTAAACTACATATCCAGGTTTTCCAAAAGACTGGGAACAACAACAACAAAAAACTGTTTGGATGTTTGCTGAAGCCTCTTAGTTGAGAACCACCGGTTTAGTGTTTTATAATGCACTGGTATAAAATGCATGAACTCATTATTTGATTTAGTTAGAGCTTTCTGATTAGTGTTGATAAAGTTGTGAGAATATGTTTGTGTGTCTCCAGCAAGCTGTCCACCTACACTGAATGCTGTCATGCACTAGCTGAGATGCCACGCTGCTGCAGCCTATTTTTGGACCTTCTAGGCAAACACAGCAGGAAACAGGTGAATTTGGCTCAAGAATATGTGCACTGTCCACGCACACTTTGATGAAACAAGCACACACATGCAGGCATATAGTCTGCATGTTCCGCTTTCTGCTCTCAAGTGAAACTTGAGCAATGGTCTATGAAGGTGTGTGTGTTTTTCTGTTCATTTTATTTCGGTACAGACAGTTCAGATGTTCTTCTCTCTCTTTCCTTCTGGCACTGAAAGTAATGAGATCATGTGCTCCTAATCTCATAAAGAATAAACACGGTTCACACTGTGTACTACTAGGTATCATAAACAGAGTCTCACACACACTGTGCCTCAAATAGGGACATACTGTCCACTAGACTACTGGCAGAAATCTCTTTCTGCACCCTGCTTTTTTTCATACATTCTAAATGAAAACAGAAAAGAGTTGTTGAAAAACAGTTTAAACTGTCTGAAAAAATTAAGTTCACCAAAGGCTGCTGGATTCACTGGAATTTTTTGTGTGGGTTTAGGGGACCATCAAAGCACTAAACACTACGCCTGTCAATTCATTTAAATATTTAATTTTTTCATAGTTAACATTATCATATTCATTTTATTAATAAGTCTGTGTTTAATTATAAGGTTTAACGAGTTGTAAATGTATGCAACTTTACTTGTGCTTTATGACGCACAAAAAAAATATTACTTATTTCTCAAACTGCTTCAGAATGCACAATAAATACAACATGGGGCTGAAAATGAAAATATGCAATGAAGAAATTAAATATTCCCCCAATTTTGTGGTACACATTTTAGATATGTATGCCACTGATCTGCAGTCCTGGTGTTTGCATTAATATGTATATGAATGATGGTGCTTCGCTTATGGGTGATGTATACTTTATATATATACCGGTTCCCAGGGCGGAGTCACGGTGAATGACATCAACAGACTCGCGTCTTCTGAAGTTACTCATTCACGTGAGGTTGTTGTGCTTCGTGGTCACGAAAACTTTTAATTTGCATGCATTTGTAAGCATTGCTGTGTAAAAACAAGTAATTTTAAGCCTTTGAATCGCAGTCAGCAGCGAAAGACGACTCATTTCTACATTTGCGCAAGAGACTGTTTCTGACACATCCGCTTCTCACAGAGCGCGTTTATTGGCCTTGAACATACATACATGTATGTGTCAAAATGCTCATATTTGCAAGTATCCTCCTAAATACAGTCATTTATGTCTTAAATGAAAGTAAACAACTGAGAAAGCAAGTGTTACAGACAGTACAATGGACCCACAGCCATAGAGAAACCTTAAAGCGACAGCTCTCTAACTTACGTTAATTCTCCTGCTGTTTGTCATTCATATTAATCGAACAACAGAAGAGAGAAAATCTCTCACTGGTCTTGACTAATCCACTAATTAAGTGTTAAACTTAATAAATATTAATATTTTGGCAAAATGTCATTCAGAGTAACAAACCATGGTCATTCAGCGTAACAGATATATTTATGTAAAAATTAAACAATATAACCCGAATTCCGGAAATGTTGTGACGTTTTTTTAAAATTTGAATAAAATGAAAGCAAAAAGACTTTCGAATCACATGAGCCAATATTTTATTAACAATAGAACATAGATAACATAAATGTTTAAATGGAGAAATGTTACACTTTTATCCACTAAATGAGCTCCTTTCAAACTTGATGCCTGCTGCAGGTCTCAAAATAGTTGGGACGGTGGCATGTTTACCATGGTGTAGCATCTCTTCTTTTCAACAGTTTGAAGACGTCTGTGCATTGAGGTTATGAGTTTCTGGAGTTTTGGTGTTGGAATTTGGTCCCATTGGTGCCTGATATAGGTTTCCAGCTGCTAAAGAGTTCGTGGTCGTCTTTGACAAATTTTTCATTTAATAATGTGCCAAATGTTCTTTATAGGTGAAAGATCTGGACTGCAGGCAGGCCAATTCAGCTCCCGGACTCTTCTACGACGAAGCCATGCTGTTGTAATGGCTGCATTGTAGTTTTGCATTGTCCTGCTGAAATACACAAGGCCTTCTCTGAAATAGACATCGCCTCAAAGAGAACATATGTTGCTCTGAAACCTTTATATACGTTTCAGCATTCATAGTGCCGTCCAAAACATGCAAGCTGCCTATACCGTATGCACTTATGCACCCCCATACCATCAGAGATGCTGGCTTTTGAATTGAAGACTGATAACACGCTGGAAGGTCTCCCTCCTCTTTAGCCCGGAGGACACGGCGTCCATTATTTCCAACAAGAATGTCAAATTTGGACTCGTCTGACCATAGAACACTTTTCCAGTCCATTTTAAATGAGCCTTGGCCCACAGGACACGACAGCGCTTCTGGACCAGTTCACATATGGCTTCCTTTTTGCATGATAGAGCTTTAGTTGGCATCTGCAGATTGCACGGCGGATTATGTTTACCGACAGTGATTTCTGGAAGTATTCCTGGGCCCATTTAGTAATTTTTTATTGACACAGTCATGCTGATGAGTGATGCATTGTCTTAGGGCCTGAAGACCACGGGCATCCAATAAAGGTCTTCAGCCTTGTCCTTTATGCACAGAGATTTCTCCAGTTTCTCTGAATCTTTTGATGATGTTATGCACTGTAGATGATGAGATTTGCAAAGCCTTTGCAATTTGACATGGAGAACATTGTTTTTAAAGTATTCCACAATCTTTTTACACTCTCGTTGCTTTTTCAGCCATTTGTTGCCCCGGTGCCAACTTTTTTGAGACCTGTAGCAGGCATTAGGTTTGAAATGAGCTCATTTAGTGGATAAAAGTGTACAATTTCCCCGTTTAAACATTTGTTATGTTATCTATGTTCTATTGTGAATAAAATGTTGGCTCATGTGATTTGAAAGTCTTTTAGTTTTCATTTTATTCAAATTTTAAAAATGTCCCAACATTTGTGGAATTCGGGTTGTACTTATTCTGACCTGTAATTATTAAACTATATAAAAGAATATGTGATCATACTATATTTTAAGTGATTTTCACTTCCTTACAAAAACTTCTTGTTGACAAATTGGTAAATCCTAGTGGTTTGAAGGATAGTGACAAAGTATAAAGATTTAAAAATTACAATGAATTAGTATTTGTGGCTGCACTGTGATCCTTAAATAGAGTCTTTTAATATGTCATCAAATGATTCCTGTTTTAAATATGCCTAATAAAATTTTCTGATACATAAATATTGATACACTGAATGACATTTTAGTGGGTGTCTTCTGTAAATCATGGTAAAAAAATGTATGATAATCATTATTTTTTGCTCAGAAAAAAAAAAAATTAGACAGACACATTCTAATGTACAAGGGGAAAAACTGAATTTAAAGCTGTATTACACATTTATTTTTTTGATGCTTGAAAACCCCTTTTCGTCTTTGACCCATATACACTCACCTAAAGGATTATTAGGAACACCTGTTCAATTTCTCATTAATGCAATTATCTAATCAACCAATCACATGGCAGTTGCTTCAATGCATTTAGGGGTGTGGTCCTGGTCAAGACAATCTCCTGAACTCCAAACTGAATGTCAGAATGGGAAAGAAAGGTGATTTAAGCAATTTTGAGCGTGGCATGGTTGTTGGTGCCAGACGGGCCGGTCTGAGTATTTCACAATCTGCTCAATTACTGGGATTTTCACGCACAACCATTTCTAGAGTTTACAAAGAATGGTGTGAAAAGGGAAAAACATCCAGTATGCGGCAGTCCTGTGGGCGGAAATGCCTTGTTGATGCTAGAGGTCAGAGGAGAATGGGCCAACTGATTCAAGCTGATAGAAGAGCAACTTTGACTGAAATAACCACTCGTTACAACCGAGGTATGCAGCAAAGCATTTGTGAAGCCACAACACGCACAACCTTGAGGCGGATGGGCTACAACAGCAGAAGACCCCACCGGGTACCACTCATCTCCACTACAAATAGGAAAAAGAGGCTACAATTTGCACGAGCTCACCAAAATTGGACAGTTGAAGACTGAAAAAATGTTGCCTGGTCTGATGAGTCTCGATTTCTGTTGAGACATTCAGATGGTAGAGTCAGAATTTGGCGTAAACAGAATGAGAACATGGATCCATCATGCCTTGTTACCACTGTGCAGGCTGGTGGTGGTGGTGTAATGGTGTGGGGGATGTTTTCTTGGCACACTTTAGGCCCCTTAGTGCCAATTGGGCATCGTTTAAATGCCACGGCCTACCTGAGCATTGTTTCTGACCATGTCCATCCCTTTATGACCACCATGTACCCATCCTCTGATGGCTACTTCCAGCAGGATAATGCACCATGTCACAAAGCTCGAATCATTTCAAATTGGTTTCTTGAACATGACAATGAGTTCACTGTACTAAAATGGCCCCCACAGTCACCAGATCTCAACCCAATAGAGCATCTTTGGGATGTGGTGGAACGGGAGCTTCGTGCCCTGGATGTGCATCCCACAAATCTCCATCAACTGCAAGATGCTATCCTATCAATATGGGCCAACATTTCTAAAGAATGCTTTCAGCACCTTGTTGAATCAATGCCACGTAGAATTAAGGCAGTTCTGAAGGCGAAAGGGGGTCAAACACAGTATTAGTATGGTGTTCCTAATAATCCTTTAGGTGAGTGTATATATATATATATATATATATATATATATATATATGTGTGTGTATATGTATGTGTAAATAATTGCATGTGTTAACACTTTAACTTACAACGACGTACTAAACATACATGTCCTCTTTCCTTATGTGCAGGATCTAGTAGTGCGTCTCCTGTTCACACTTGGAAATCTGACAGCCAAGAGCATTGAAGCCAGAGAGAGAGTTTATGAAGAGGAAGGAGGGATAGATGTCCTCTTAGATCTTTTCCAGGCCTACCAGGAAACACTATCGCCACCTGAGAAATGTCATGAGAGAGAGGACGTCCTGGTCAAACTGATCAGACTGCTGGCCAACCTGGCTATCCATCCTACTGTGGGCACAGCACTAGCTGCCAACACATTGTGTGTGCAGCTGTTACTGGAACTACTGGGTAAAAAAATACATAATCATGTAATATACACACCCACTCTTTTGAGCACTTAATAAGTTCAGTTTTACATTCTACTACCATTCAACAAGTCGTATTTACAAAAATCCCACATGGAATATACTTTACAGGTACTGTAGTGTATTCACTCATGCATTTCAATGTGGTTATCACTCTCAAAGCACTGTACGTGTGACCAGTGGTTATCGGAAGCGATGTGACTTTAAACACAGCAACACAGATTTTTCAGACTAAGTTTACTTCCTTAAACTTGAATGAATGTGCTAGTTGGTTGCTCTGCACTGTGCAAATCACATGCTGTTCTCTTCACGTCAGTTACTGGCACATACCCTCAAGTTACTGCATCCTCTCCAATGACGAGAACAGCCAGACTGTAAACTTTGTTTTTCTTATGCCAAGCTCTTTATTTGAGCAGCCTGGTGTTCTCAGAGATATTGTTGCGGTGTGGTTTGCTGGTGATAGATGCAAGCTCTGTTTTGGTTCTGCATGTGGAAGTTTCAGAAGCAGGCATGTTAGAGTGAAAAGGTGGTTGTATATTTCCTTTTTGAAATAGAGAAGGAGATTTTTGTCCTGTGGAAATATTTGTCCTATATCATTTTTAGAATGTGAGAAAATAAAATGAAACCTTACTGTTAGATTCCTACAGAAATGACGGTTAGAGGATGTCGTCGTTTTTTTAGAACAGATACGTGGACCGTTGGAGAGGAAATGGGTGGGAGATTTATTCTTTCTCGCTGATCTACCTTATGTCTGCTACATTAAAATGACATCCTGTTATGATGAAAATAAAAATCGAGAAGGAAAAAGAAACTGAGAAATCAAGGGTAACAATGACAGAGCATTCACCACAACAAAAGGTGTTTCGAAACAAACTCAACCTTTGCAGCGTGACGCACAAAAACTGACAGAGCAAACCGCACTTTGCAAGGGAAATACAGGATCTTACTACAGTCACATACGCTTGTCAGATTCTGACTACCTCAAATTTGGATTTATCATGAAGTACTGAAATTCACACAAATTTTGAAACTTCTAGAGGTGGAAGTGATACCTGATTAACACTGATTAGCAATCTGATCTTCAATACCAAGAAGTGAACTGTCTGGCAGCTGCTATATTGTATCTTGCCTAGACCGATAAATGTCTTTTTTTTTTTTTAATAAAGGAATGTACCTACTTTTAAATTGTCTTATGACAAAAGTGAATAGGTCGACTTAAGTAAACGGTATTTTAATTTCACACATACGGATACGTGAATACCGGCGCATTTGTTTCACGTAAAATGTGCCAGGACAGTGGGATGTAAATAAAGGGATTTAGTTACTGTCTGTTTTTGTTCTGCCAACTAAGTTAAAGTTAAAACAAAGCCACAGCAGAACCGCTAGAACACAGAGCCATTTGTTTTTGAACGAATCGTTTGAATGATTCAATGACTCGTTCGTAAAGACAGTCACTTGTTCCATTCCTGATTGAACAAATCATTTCAATTCATGATTCAAGGCCATAAAGTCAGTCATTTGTCGTCACCTACTCTCATAACGATGTATCCTGCTGAATAGGTGGCCACAAACGAATTCAAGCAAAGTGATTTGACAAATAACTTTTGTATGAATGGCCGATATTAATGTTCTGTACCATCTTGTCTAAATAAATAAAAAATAAAACTCTTAAAACCAAAATCAATTGTTTAAATGCTACAAGTGAATTTAGGCATCGCAACATTTTAATGTGTAATATGAAAAATTTATATGAAATATGAAAAAAAATATTTATATATTTGTTTTCATTTTAATGTTAGTCATTTTGTTTTGTTTTTAAAAATAGGTTTATATAGGTCTATATTATTCATTTTTATTTCACTTTGTTATTTTAGTAGCCTACATCGTTAAAATAAATGAAAAATGTTGCCTTGTCAGTTATTGGAAATAAAATTTTATTCAACTTTCAATTTTATTTAAAATAACTTTTGTTTTGTTTTTGGTTGCTATATTTAACAGTGTTATTAAATTATTAGTGTTTTTTTAAAGAGTAGCTTTAGTAGCCTAGATGATGGCAAATGTAATAAAAAATGGAGGAAATTAACATGCATAATAAATTATTCATAATCATAATGGTGCATCTCTATTCTGTAATACATGTCATTCTATCAGTTCTAAATAGATGGCCTGTAACTGATCAAGTTTTCTGTGTCCTTTGCCCTTTTCTCTCAGAGTGCAGGTGTGTGAAGAAGAGTGAAGAGTTGGTGATTAATGCTGTGGCCACCATCAACAACCTGTCTTTCTACCAGGGCGAAAGCTCAGTGGTCCGTTTCCAGCACACACAGATCTCACAGTGTAAGATAAATTGGTGTGTGTGTGTGAACACAGCCTGCATGTTGCATCTGTCTTTGTCCTTCAGTAATTTCCCCCTCCCGTCTGTCCTTCTGCCATTGCAGTGCTACTAAAGCTCTTGCTGGGCTCCAGTATGGATGCTGTTTTGGAGGCCACACGTGTTTTTGGAAATCTGTCGCAGATCAAAGACGTGAGACACTTCATCATGCAGCACAAAGGTTTGAGAAGTTCTCTCTGCTACTTTGTCTGTCTCAAATCCCCCAGAGGCTGATGTTGTGCTCGTGTTTTGTGTGCCAGTGGATCAGTTTGTGGTAACCCTCCTGGATTCCAAGACCCCTGATGTGTGTTTCTCTGCATGTGGAGTTCTCATCAACTTATCTGCAGACCCAGACAACAGGGCCGTACTGAGAGTCGAGGGAACCGTTCAGAAGTAACTTGCCTCTCTCTTCAGTGTGCTTTCTTCTTTTGACTGTACTGTGTAATGTATACGTACTGTGCTTTCTCTGACTCTCCCTACTGCAGGCTTATTGACTGTCTGCGTGATTTCGGGCCTCAGGACTGGCATCTGGCTGCTGTGGTGTGTCAGACTCTGTGGAACTGCTCTTTAGATGGAGAGCTGCAACACTCTCAAAAGCTGCTAGAGATCTTACAGCTCTACACAGGTACATATAAACAGTCACCAACTGGACTATATATATAGAGTTAGGTTCATATATATTTGGACACAGGCACAATTTTTTTTTTTTCAGGTATTTACCTAAACATATTCAAGTTATGGTTGTATAATGGATATGGGCTGAAAGTGCACACTGTCAGGTTTAATTTGAGGGTATTAACATCCAAATTGGAGGAATGGTTTAGGAATTACATCTTTTAAAATTAGCCATCCCCCCCTTTTTCAAGGGACCAAAAGTAATTGGACAATTGAATCAAAAGCTGTTTCATAGACAGGTGTGGGCTATTCCTTCACTATTTCTTCATCAATTAAGCAGGTAAAAGGTCTGGAGTTTATTCTAAGTGTGGTATTTGCGTTTGGAATCTACTGCTGTGAACCCATAACATGCGTTCAAAGGAGCTCTCAATGCAAGTCAAACAGGCCATTATTAGGCTTCAAAAACAAAACAAATCCATCAGAGAGATAGCAGGAACATTAGGAGTGGCCAAATCAACAGTTTGGTACATTCTAAGAAAAAAAGAATGCACTGGTGAGCTTAGCAACATAAAAAGGCCTGGACGTCCACAGAAGACAACAGTGGTAGATGATCGCAGGATCCTCTCCATGGTAAAAAAAAAAAACCCATTCACAACATCCAGCCAAATAAAGGACACTCTCCAGGAGGTAGGCGTGTCATTGTCAAAGTCTACAATCAAGAGAAGACTTCACGAGAGCAAATACAGAGGGTTCACCACAAGGTGAAAACCATTCATAAGCCTCAAGGACAGAGGCGGAGATCAACCTGTACCAGAATGATGGGAAGAAAAAAGTATGGAGAAGGCTTGGAACAGCTCATGATCCAAAGCACACAACGTCATCTGTAAAACATGGTGGAGGCAGTGTGATGACATGGGCATGCATGGCTTCCAGTGGCACTGGATCACTGGTGTTTATTGATGATGTGACAGAAGACAGAAGCAGCCGGATGAATTCTGAAGTGTATAGGAATATACTGTCTGCCCAGATTAAGCCAAATACAGCAAAGTTGATTGGACGGCGCTTCACAGTACAAATGGACAATGATCCAAAAAAGGAAAAGAAATGGAATATTCTGCAATGGCCGAGTCAATCACCTGATCTCAACCCGATCGAGCATGCATTTCACTTGCTGAAGGCAAAACTAAAGGCAGAAAGACCCAAGAACAAACAACAACTGAAGACAGCTGCAGTTAGAGCCTGACAAAGCATCAGAAAGGAGCAAACCCAGTCTTTGGTAATGTCCATGGGTTCCAGACTTCAGGCAGTCATTGCCTGCAAAGGATTCTCAACAAAATATTAAAAATTACATTTTATTTATGATTATATTAATTTGTCCAATTACATTTGAGCCCCTGAAAATGGAGGGACTGTGTATAAAAATGGTTGCAGTTCCAAAAATTTTTACTTGATATTTTTGTTCAACCCCTTGAATTAAAGCTGAAAGTCTGCACTTCAAATTCATCTTGGTTGTTTTATTTTATTCTGGTGGCATACAGAGCCAAAAGTATGAAAATTATGCCTGTGTCCAAATATATATGGACCTAACTGTATATGTACATGTACACCAATACATGAAGAAAAGACTGTTCATTTTAATGGTTAACATTTTTATAATAACTCAATCTAGAGGTACGTTCCAATTTGCGTGTTCATTTTCTATTCTATGTATTTCTTAGTATAAATATTGTGAGTAGTGTGATTACACTGAAAATTCCAAAAAGAAAAGTGCACTTCAGATTCCCGGACACCGGGTACTTCCTTAATGGAAATGTACATTTTTTTTACACTTTATTCACTGTGCAGCTTTAATTAGATACCGGACGGGGAGGTCAGACTCCAAATTTGAATGACAAAATAACATTATAAAATTCATACACTAGGTGGTAGTGTGCATAGTAAAAGTGCACAGTGTATAGTGCGTCATTTGGGTCACAAATTAAATGTTTTGTCTTCTGTTTTGGGCAGACAGAGGAGCTTTGCAATGGTCTTCTGATGACGGATTCAGACAGGTTCAGGAAGCATGCTGGGAGCTGCTCTTTTTGCCTGTTGCTGAGAGGTTAAGACAACGTTTACATATTGAAGACACTACTGGAATCATTCCGTAAACTCCACTGATACACCTTCTGTCCAGCTTTCACACGCTTGTGTCTGTATGTACACATTTAGGCATAGGAGTGTGTATATTGCACTTTAATACAATATAGTTTTTGATATTGTAAACAAATCTGTTGTGAATGGTAATAAGGAATCTGTCAATTACGACCAACATATTTTTTTTTTTATAAAATACATTCCAGATGTTTATTATTCAACCTGATGCTGCTGTATTTACAGTAGCTGATATAGGAAAAAGCATTAATTGTGTGTAAAAATCACTCATGAGCATCTCGGTGATCTCAAAGACTTTATTAAACAGACACTTTCGTAAAAGTCTGTAAGAGCACAGAATAGAAACACTGTCATACTTAATACAATCACATTAAACTGATATAATATGGCACTGGCTTCCCTTCTCTTACCCAGACGGTTACACTTCACAGCTACAGTCTATACATTAATATTGTTTACACAGCTGCCCTAGAGGTGACATGCTTAAAAACCAATGACCAAAACATAATTTTGTAAATTTTATTTAATTATGTACTGTGATTTTTAACTTGTTCCTCTCAATCTTCAGTGTGTAAAGACTGAAGCAATCACTAAGGGACTTTTTCAGAAAAGAGCCGTTTACAAGACCCAACTTCTCATTATTATTTATGGTGATTTCCATGTAATGATCCTTTATTGGCACTGAATGGCCACCAGCCTCACAACCACAGATAAAACAGGGAAATTGCCAGCAACACAAGGGAAAATTTCATTATTTATGCAAACAGGGATTGTTCTCAGGTCAACAATGTTACTTCCTTTAATCCTCGCTGTGAGAAGACGAATTGCTGCCTTCAACATTGTGTGTTGAGCCATTAGTGCACAGCAGGATATGCTTTTCTATAGGCCTAGTGTCTCTGTGGTGATGAATTGTGGTGCTGCAAGGGTGTCTGGAGATGAGTGGATGTTTATGGACATGAAAACATTGATTATGTGACCTAAAAGCTACACCGATGATATTTTGAAGTGTGTTATTCTTAATAAGCACAAAAATAATAAGACCTTTAATTCTTGTGGTATTAGGTGTTTAGACTGCTCAAATCTTTTAATACTGAATAACAATGTTTGTTTGGTGTAATGTATTATCTTAAATGCAACTTTATGAGAAGAAAGAAAACTTTTGATTAAATTAAAAATGATACAACCAGTGAAATACCATGTTTTATTTTTTTAATCAAATATTTTTTTTTATAAAAGTGTCAGTAACTGACATCAGTCTCTGAAGTCTGACTTAAAACCTCCTCATTTCCAAAGGAAAAAGTACCATCCCTCTAGTCCTGCCATCATCAGAATGCAGTACTGGTTTTAGTAAACAAAAAAAGACAGCAGAGAATCCACCCCGCTTGAAAAGAAAAACACACACACACACACACTCGAAACAAAACTGCTTAGTTACACTGGTTAAAGTTCTGAGAATGAGAACAAGCATCGTTTAACCCCACAACTGTGAAGTTGTGCGGGTTGCCTGGTTCTTAGCGTCTAGGTCTGTACAGGCAGCCACGTAAGACAAAGTTCTGCTCACCAGACAGCACTTAGATATTTAAGGATACATAACAGGAGGTATTTAGTTATAATAAACCTCAAAATAAAAACAACAAAAAGCTTGAGGAGTTAAGATGACCGTGCATTAAAAGGAAGACAGATAAGGCGGGTGGTTCAGAGCAACAGGAAGCACGTCACAAAAGGAAGACCTTTTCACTAACACAAATAAAAAAAGATAGAAAACAGTCATTGAAACAAAATGGCTACATAACAGCTGAAGCTTAACATTTTTTTAAAAAGTGCTTTGATATTTGTAATTCATGAAAACCCAATAAGAGCCAATGGATTTTTTTTCCTATCCCCTCCCCCCCATTCACACATTGAAAATGTCACAAAGAGACAAAGTGGTGTCTTACAGTAAACTCTATCAAGGGCTCAGGCAGCTATTAATTTTGAATTGCGCTCTCACACTCACACTCACAAACACAGTTGTTCCTGGATTAGCTTATACAAATGGGTGATGGTTTGGGTGTCTTGAGGCCTCTCAGTTGAAAAAAAGCAGCATGAACAGACGGCACCTCAGCATCTGTTGCCAGTGCTGCGCATGACTAGGCACGCGGTAATGCAAAATCAGTAATGCTTCTATCTCTAGCCACTGCTGGAAATAAAATAAAAACAATATAAAACGATATGGGAAAGAAAAAAAACACTAGTAGATAGGCATGTTAGTGCAGTCTATCTGCACTGGTGCTGGAGTTGCTATTTGTGTGTTTTTTTTTTTTCATCTCATCTCACAAAAAGAAGATATGATTATATGGCATCTTATCGCAGATGCATATGAAATACTAAAGGAGGTCTGGCCTCCAGAAGCTCGCAGTCTCAGCTTGTCCTCTTGCACACTTGAGGGATTGAGTCTGCTCAGACGGCCCCCAGTGGCCAGTTTTGGCACTGCAGGCTGAGCAGCCACAAGTTATTCAGCAAGTAGGTTCAGTTGACAGTTGTTTTTGTCCTTTTAACAAAACAATCTTCTCATTGTCCTCCACCGCCGCTCAAGCTTTCTTCTTCTTCCTCAGTTTTCTTTTTCCTTTTTTTTGTAGTTTTTACATTTATTGAAGTGTCCCACTGTAGCAACATCAACAACAGTAAAAAAAATTAAAAGGTTGACAAGAACAGCACTTCATGTCATGTAGCGAGTGATAGCTCTCAGAGCGTAGAGCAGTTCTGCCTGCATGCGCGCTTCCATAAGAAGCAAATTAACGTGGACCTGAAAGACAGAATAAAAGAATCCTTATTAACACCTTTAACCTTAAACCAATCCATCTCTGTTCATTTTTGTGTTATTGAAGTGCTTCGTACTTTCTCAGAGTGCCGAAACTGCCTCCAGAAGCTCTCGTACATCCTCTTGGTGATCTTCTCCGGACTGCACACCATGGTTTTGATGTAGACTTTAAAACTGCGGTCTAACAGTTGGTTAATTTCTCCATAATCATAATCATCATACCTGCCATGACAGAGAGGGAAAGATACCTTAGCACTTTGATTTAATAACTGGAGAGGAAAAACAAAATAATAAAAATCTAGATACAAAAAAAAAAAATAATAATAAAAAAAAAAAAAAAAAAATTATATATATATATATAAAAAATTAGTTTTGTGTTTGTCATTCTATTTTTGTTAATATATACACACACACACACACACGTGTGTTAGATAAATAGAATGACAAACAATAAACTACATTTTACAGCACAAATGAACAAATGTGAAACAGCGAGCTGTGGAGAGACTGACCGAATCCCAAACATGCAGTGGATGTAGTTCCAGATTGCTCTACGGAGCATGGAAGTGTCCACACCCTGGTGTGTCGCCATTGTATTGTATGTCAAATTGTATGCGATCTGGAACTTCTCATCCAGAAGCTGTCCAAAATCCGGATACAGCCGATTCACAAGAGAAAAGCCATGGTCTTCCCAACTGTAGTCCTGTCGAGGGCAGAAAACATACCGCTGTTATTTTAATACTCCATTTTCTTTTGACTACCAAAGCCGACAAGCAAGACATCTTCACTTCGTTCTCACCTGCACTCTGAGGGTGGGTACATGTTCTCCTCTCCTGGAGAAGTCTTTGTAGCCGTAACTAGGGTCTTCGAAGTGTCGTGAAACATCTCTGGATGGTACACACTCCTCATCTTCTGTTGACCAAACATTGTGATTTAATACAAGTCATCCTGTCGTTGCATTTTAACATAATAATCATAAATCCACTTACCAGAGGT
This sequence comes from Rhinogobio ventralis, assembly GCA_039654625.1. NCBI lineage: Eukaryota > Metazoa > Chordata > Actinopteri > Cypriniformes > Gobionidae > Rhinogobio > Rhinogobio ventralis. The sequence goes on along the minus strand of CM077210.1, from coordinate 24,980,530 downwards.
GACCACCAGCATGCTCTCTGTCTTTTCCCTCTCAAAACGAGTGGCCATTTCCTCCTGACTGGCTTCCTCTTCGTCACGGCATTCCTGAAGCTGCTTCATTCTCTCCATCAGCACTTCCACCTCGCCAGACGACTCTGACACCTAAACACACACATACAAGAATCTAGGTCATTACACACTGTATGTACACTGTATGGTCAGGAATTTAAGCCTTGCACTCCCTTTTCAGGACAAATGGATGGAAGACAAATATCATATAGTCTCACAATCATTTCCTTTGAATACTTTTCCATCAGTCTCACCTGCTGGTTCCCAAACATTTCCTCCAGGGTGCCGTTGCCATTGGCAATGTCACAAACGCAGTAACCGCTGAGCGAGGGAGGCCTGAATGTATGTCCTCCATCTGTTTGGATGTCAGGGGTGATGCCGCAACCAAACGTAAAGGAGGCCAGAGAGTGATAGTGTGTGAGTAGCACCACAACGTGGATCAGCTCAGCCAGGGACCAGCTGTGCTCCTCTGCCTTCAGTAGACGCTGTTATTTAAAAAACAGCAACATTTATAAGGTTCAATGACATAAGAGTGTCTCTGTCTAAAATCTAGGTTAAATTGTGCTAGGTTCCTAGAAATGTAATCTTAATATTCACTTTGGTTTCGAAAAAGCGTTTCATTTTCAAGTTTCATTTAATGACTCATGTCATGTGGTGTAACCATCAAGTAAAAGTAATCAAAATGTCCTTGCACCTTTAATACATGTCTTATTTACTTATTTAAATTACTTTTTTTAAAGGTAAAGGCTTTTTATTACAAATATCATAAATTATTAATTCAAAAATATCCCCATTTTTAGGGGGAGTCACATGATATGACATAATAATAATATTAAAATATATAGCAGAAGAATGTTTGTTAAAAACAATAAAAAAAATTTAATAAGGCTTCCTTTTCAATATTATTTTAATTATGAAATTAGAACTGTTGAATCAACCTGACATTTTTGACATTATGCACCCCTAAAATATAAAAATGATATTTATTCAGAAAATAAACTCTTTTAATTTAATTAATATGCTTCAAATAAATTAACATATTATAATAAATTAACATGCTCATCATAGAAGAGGTACACTCAAATCACTGTATGCATGTATTTTCTTTTTTTTTCTTTTTATAAATGAATAGGATTTGTGACAAAAAAAACAAACAGTGCCATGTCATTATGAAAAATGACAAATTATTATGAAAATTCCATTAAAGCTAATTAACTGGTGAAACCAGCCTGACCTAATACTCCACAGCATTATAAAACTTCTCTGCGCTCATTACAGTTGCATAACAGTTGTGGGTGAGTGTCCATGAGTGACTGTGAGGTTGAAGTCATACCTCGATGTGTTCTTTGGTGAGCAGCCAGGGGCGGTGGGCCAGGATCTTATTGAGCTCCCCAAGAGCCTGCAGCTTCTGTGGGGCTTCTTCCAGACCATTCAACCACTTGGGATCACCTCCGACCTGCAGGAAGTCATTCACGTGCAGGTTGACCAGATACGTGCACTGGTGCCTGGCGGCAGCCTGTTGGACGCAAACATGCTTTTAGAACAATCTGGCACAGTGGTTTTTGGAATTGCATACAAAAATATAGTCTGCCATCTCACCATTATCCCTATATAATGTCTGCAGTGCAGAGACAAGGGACCGTCAATCTGAAGCAGGTAATGCTGTGTCTTAAGAAAGCTCTCCAGATACTGAGGATGGAACCCCATCACCAAGGAGATGTTGTCAAGGCGACCGAGCACTGCAAAGGCGTCCTCAAAAATCGACTGTGTTCTTTCATCCAATTTACTGACTTGAAGTATCTGGGACAACAGGGGAATAAAGATGAGGTAAACCTGGGGAATTCAGTGCTGGTAAAATACCTTCACTAGACTATGATGATAAACGTTGTTAATGCAAAAAACAGAGGTGCAATTTGTTGGTTAAAACGGTTAGAGTAAGATTCATGCCAACTTTATAGCCAGCAGGGTAGATGATAACACTAACCTCTTTCTCTGGTATGAATCTACTCGGTCCATTTCCCATCGTTCTGGGGATTCGCACTCCAGCATCCTGAAAAAGTCCAAAACCAATAACATGATTACATGATCGACATACATGTCAAAACCTGAGAGAAGCACTTGCCATGAAACTACGATTATATCAAAGACATTCTGGCATCAGACCCAGAGCTCTTAAAAACAACATCCTTCCTCAGCTCAAATATCAACGGCTGGTTCTAGAATTTTTTCTGCTTTGGCTTGAAATTCTAAAATACATAACACAATGCAATCAGCAGGTAGCAACAGTCAGACCTTGAACATCATTCATCTGCCTATTGATACTATAGAAGCTGTCAAAGGCACAAAGAGAATGATTCAAAACAACCTAGATTCCCTAGGAACAAAAAGGTTGTCCGAGATAGCAATACACCAGTGACATAAACATGCCAAAACAGCTGATTTAGGAATATGCAAGAAATGGTGTAAAAATATATTATTAAACGCTAATAAACCTGACACCGCGAGCAATGCAGTGTCCCTTTGCAGAAACATACAGCAGTTCTACACAATGGCAATCTTGCATATATTATTTTTGTGCGTTGATTGAAAAAAACAACAAGATCATTTAGACAATGTCACACTAACTTCATACTGTCAGTTATTGTTTAAAGACGAATGTCTATTGATCGGATGACAACAGGCTGAGAAAAAACAAGCTAGCAGTGTTTATGATGCAAGTACAAAGAACTGACTGCACTGCAGCAGACGTAGTAAATGAACGGATATTATTTAAAATCAATGAAAAAAGTACACTAACGAAACAGGCTAACGAAAAATACATCAGTCATTAGTTAAACTCGGCGTCAAGCTCTTATCCGCTTTCTTACCTTTTTACTAAGCCGCTCGCAGTGTGTGCAAATTTTACACAAGTCTGTCATGGTGAGAGAGGAGTTTTCAATAGTTTCATTAGATGCCGATGCGTGCCTCATATTGCTCTTTTCTTAGTAAAAAAAAAAATAGAGCGACTATTTTGCTTTATCTCCCGTTGTTCCTTGAGGCATTGGGTTACACTACCCGTTCATATCAGCTGTTGAAGCTCCCGAGCAGAATACCCACTCTTTACTAGCCCTCTTGTGGTAAATAACAAGCTGTAAACTTAATTGACGCGCCCAAGAGCCAATCGCGTTGCAAAAACAACCTACGTTGTCCAATCAGTGACAAGTGGGCGGGGCTAAAGGAGCGACTTGCCCCGAGAGTGGACTTAAAACGGTAATTCACGCAAAAAAGAAAATTCTGTCATCATTTATACACCCTCATACCGATTTGACTGATTCTATTGTGAAAATGTTACGTTTTAGGTAGAACGACGGCCATTTTCTTTGTGTGGGGAAAATGCAATGAAGTTCAATAGTGACCGTGCATAGGGAGGGAGTCCGTTGGTGCCTTAAATTCTGCCTATTTCCTTCAGTGTTTCACAGAAGAGTACAGGTTTAGATCTACAGTACATGAGTCAAAGTAAATTATGACAATTTCATTTTTGGGTGAACATTTAAAACGTCTATTTATTTGCTTGTTTATCTATTTTATTGATTAATATGCAAATGGTCTATGAATTGTTGCTATCCAACATACATTTCTATTAGATCTCAATGCACCTTTGATAGGAAGCTTCTTTTTTTTTTTGCTTTCAAATGCATTCCTGAAAAAGCTTTCTAACATTGGTTAATACTTAACAGACTTTTAACTTTGTCTTCCAATAAACCTATTTACACAATCATGATTTGTCTAGTAGTCTATATATGACATTGTTACCTCCTGCAGTTCCAATTGCCCAAGTAGCCCTAGCAAGTGGGAGGGGATGTTTTTCCTTGAGCAAATGAGAACTGCAGTAAACAAGCCCTGCAACCTGAATGAGGATGACGGCATGGACTACAGTGAAAAACAAGCCAAGATCAATTTCTGCCCTCAGCTTAATATCCCCCACAGGGGACAAGTCAAGGCACCTAATAGATAAAGTGACGCTTTTGGCTTAGAGATTGATCATTTTAGGGGGGCAAGGGGAGGGTAGTTGGTCAAGATGATGCAATGCAGTGCACTTCAGAATTTTGTTCACAATGTTGAGTTTCAATTGCAATCTTACCAACATATTAAATTATTCACAACCTGCATACATAATGTCTTATTTTTCCCTCTATATGCTGAAATGCATGATATAGTAGCCTACTGTGGACTAATAAAGTCCAACGAACATGAATTAAAGTCCTGTGCACGAGCAGAAGACTGTCAAAGCGTTTGGATTTGGTATCGCTCACGAGATGAAGAGTAGCTATTCAGCATGTTCATTGTGTCTGAAGGGACCATCCTACATCAGGGGGCTGAGGGGGGTGTAAACAGACCAGAGCAGGAGTCAGCACTCTCTCTGGTGATAGGGGGTGGTTAACCAGGCCCACTGAGCCCTATGGCTCAGCAAACCTACAGGAGAGAATGGTCAGCGTTTGCCTTGCGTCCACCTCCCCCAGGGCACCCTTTCCTCTCTTTATTAAAAAGAGCCATAACTCTTATATGAGAACAAACTTCAGGCTTTACTGTACCCACACCGTATCATAACACTGGTCTTGACTGCTTAGTTGGACCAGTGCACTAATGTTACTGTGGAAATAGACTGCAAAAAGGGGTTACTATAGTACGCAGTCATATGCAAAATACAAACAACTACTAAAAAAAGCTTTCAAAAAGGCTGACAGAAACTTAAATCCTACTTTTAGAGTTATTTTAAGTCATTTTTCGGTTGTATTGTTGAAGTCATTTAAGCATCGCACAAGAGGAACATGTCTGGACATATGCATATCACTTTTACTTTTTAGAAGAATACACAAACTATCAAATACATTTTTTTTAGCACCAGTAGCACATGTCAATCATTTAACAGCTGCAAGCATTTTTTACTTTTATGGATTATCTTATTAAAAAATATTTTCATATTAAATATTTTTATCAAATAAAACTTCATTAAATCTAACTCTAAAATTCATAGCGACTGCAATTCCAGCTGGGGAAATCTCTTCCTCAAGTATTTCCTCAAGTGTGAAAGTCCAGGTTTAAACCATGTTCATTTAAGACTATATGTGTGAAAGTTAGATTAAAAAGGCGATTTCTTGGAGCTGTGAGAAAAACAGCCAACATCTTCCAATAACTCTGTCTCTGTTCGTGACTTTATGCTGGAGAAAATTGTTTCATTATGTGTGAACGTTTTCTGAGTAACAGGGTGTGTTTGTAGAAGTGATTCTCTGTGTGAATGTGTGTCTCTGCGCTGTTGTTTTTCTTGTGCTGAACGAGCAGCCACGCTAAAACCACAAGCCTTCGGATGTTCAACAAGTGGCAGAAAAGTTGCCTGACACAGCCCTCGTCTGAACCAGTTCCATCCTGACCTATCAGAGAACAGGGGGAAGAAAGACTGAAAAAAACACAAAAGACAAGCCTAGCAACAGGAGTCAGCCAATCAGAAAGCAGAACAACAGTTTCAGGGTCCAATCTGTTTTTTTCACCCTCACTCCCCCACCGTAGTGCCTCTGAAAGAAAAAAAGAAGTCTAACTTCAAAATGAAGTTGTTTCTTAGTCTATTCAATGTCTAGGAGTGATATGTTTTTATGGCCGAATGTATCTGCTGTTTTGTATGCAGAAAAAGTGTTGCAAGTCGACTAAAGTCTTTACAGCCTTGAACTTTAGACCATATGGTGTGACAATAACCACAATGTAAAAATAAAATAAAAAAAAAAGAAGAAGGGAAAGGTGTGCTTTCCGTGACCCACACTGAGCATTTATTGTTTTTGCAATTTGTCTCATTCACTCTGACAATGATTAAAGTCTTTTTCTGTCACTTTTAGAGTCAATATTACAGCAGGAAAGAGGAACGCAAATAAACACCAATTCTGCAGTAGACTGGAGTCTTTCTTTTTCTCACTTTGCATATTAGTCAGCTCTAATTGTTTAATTTTGCTAAAGGTGTTATGATTATCTTTTTACTGTAAATGCATGTACAAATTAAGCAGTCGTGACCCGCCTGGACATGTCCCCATTGTTCTAGAGATCAATGCAAGTATCCTACTGTATGTGTGACCCATAAGAAGTGCAAAAAGGTAGATCAATATGTTTATGAAGAAAATGTCTTAAAGGAACACGCCGACTTTTTAGGACTTTAGCTTATTCACCGTATCCCCCAGAGTTAGATAAGTGTATACATACCATTTTTATCTCCGTGCGTGCAATAACGCTGTCACCGCTAGCCTAGCTTAGCACAAAGACTGGAGGTAAATGGCTCCAGCTAGCCTACTGCTCAATAAGTGACAAAATAACGCCAACGTTTTCCTATTTACCTGTTGTGATGTGTATAGTTACATCGTGTACTAAGACCGACGGAAAATGCAAGGTTGCAATTTTCTAGACTGATATGGCTAGGGACTATACGCTCATTCCTGCGTAATAATCCAGGAACTTTGCTGCTGTACCATGGGTGCAGCGGCGCAATGATATTACACAGCGCCTGAAAATAGTCCCCAGCACGCTCTCTGTGCAAGCAGGTTGTCACGTTGGTTATGTTGACGGAAGTTAGCCTGTTTTCAGGCGCTGCGTAATATCATTGCGCCACTGGACCCATGGTACAGCAGCAAAGTTCCTGGATTATTACGCAGGAATGAGAGTATAGTCCCTAGCCATATCAGTCTAGAAAATTACAAATTTTCATTTTCCGTCGGTCTTAGTACACAATGTAACTATACACATCACAACATGTTAATAGGAAAATGTTGGCGTTATTTTGTCACTTATTTTGTGTACTTTTGTCTCTAGTAGGCTAGATGGAGCCGTTTACCTCTGGTCTTTGTGCTAAGCTAGGCTATCGGTGGGTGCGTCAGACAGAGTTATGGCACGGACAGAGATAACAATGGTATATATGGACTTATCTAACTCTCGGGGATAAAAAGTCCCAAAAAGTCGGCGTGTTCCTTTAAGGAATAGCCTTAAACTCGGTTGCTTTCCAGGGTTAATTCACCCAAAAATGGAAATTCGGTCATTAATTACTCACCTTCATGTTGTTTCAAACCCGTAAGACTTTCGTTCATCTTTAAAACACAAAAGAAGATCTTTTTAATGAAATCTGAGAGCTTCCTGTCCATCCATTGACAGCCTATGCAACTACTGCACCACTTTTAAGCCCCAGAAAGGTAGTAAAGACATCATTAAAGCAATCTATGTGACCCAAGTGGTTTAACCTCAATTTTTATGAAGCAAATTTGTCAGACAAACTATTACAGACTAGCATAGCATGGGCTCACTGGGTCGAATATTTGCTTGCAGGGTTCAAAATAAACCATGTCGAGTGAATAAAATATTAATAAATATATAAATATATGTATTTACATGTAATTTGTATTTTAATTTATTATATATGCAGCATATATACAGTATATCAGATTATTTACATAATGGTGCAGGTAACTGTGTCAACATAAAAAACATCATAATCAAACAGCACCTGGCATAAAACCATTAAGATGACACATCATGACTCCTGATATAGCCTCTTTACTTCGGTTAATTTCAAAAAAATATTCCACATCATTTTCCAGTAAGGTAAAGATCTTTAGAAGATGCAGAACAGAAGTTGGGACATCATTTTTTTTTTATTATAGTAGACTTTGATTTGAACCAACAAGTGTCAAACTATCATTCGTACAGTTAAATTTACCCCCGGTTTCTCAGACAAGACTTAAACTAGTCCCAGACTAAAATGCATATTTGAGCTGTTTTAACTGAGAGCAACTTGCACTGGCATATCTTAAAATATATCAGTGGCATTGTTTTGTCTCAAGATGCACACCTGTAATGTTTTAAGGGACGTTTATAAAAGCTACTTAAATGTCCTAATTGAACTAAGGCCTAATCCTGGCTTAATCTAGGCCATGTCTGTGAAACCAGGCCATGCAGAATTATATTGCTGTTCCATTTTATTACCTTGCCATTTCAGCATTCATTTTCAACCTTGTTTATATGTCTTATGTGTCTTTTGCCTGGTGGAGGCCAATCAACTTGCAATACAGTGAGAGTTCAATGACTGTCAGAAGCTGCTCAGGCTGAATAGCTCTTTTCATGACACTAAACATATAACCATTCAACAGCGTTTTCCTCCATTATCAGATCCACCTTTCCTCTCACTCTTTCATCCTTATATCCTCTATGTCACTGGTCATTTCTCCTACTCAACTTCCCTTGTTCCTCTCTCTCAGTCTACTTGGATTCAGCTTGGGAATTCTGAGAACTGGGCTGATTGGAGCAGCTCAGTCTTGCATCTGTCTTCCTGAAAGAGGTGCGGTCCACTAGGAACACCGACACAAATGTACACACATACACATCCAGACAGTCAGAGGAAATGGCACTCCCAAAGCACAAACTACAGAGCATGTTAGCACGCAAAAGCATACACTCAGGATTTAACAATAAAGATTGTTTCTACCGGCCAGGCCAACAGTTCAGATTTTTAACTTCCCCATGGCAATATAATAATGAAATATTATTTAAAAAAAGTAAATGATGATGCAAAGAAAACAACATGCACTGGTTGTCACGACAGCAGCAAGGGGGTGTACACAAAGGACGCATTCCTGTGTTATTTTCTATCTATCGTCTATATTGGAAACCAATCAGATGACATCTTTGGCCATTATATTGTGCCTCTCAGTGTGCTATCTCACACCATGAACAACTTAAGATTAGTACCAACCTGTTGCATTCCACATCATCTAGCTGTTTTTGAATGCAAGAATATGTCATGTATGTACACTACCATTTAAAAGTTTGGGTCAGTAAGAAAATTAATACTTTTATTCACTGGATGGATTAAATTCATCAGACATTGAAAATGTTACAAAAGTTCTATTTCAAATAAATGCTGTTCTTTTGCACTTTCTATTCATCAAATCAGCCAAAAATGTATCATTGTTTCCACAAAAAATATTAAGCAGCACCACTTTTTTCGACATTGATAATAATAAGAAATGCACCAAATCAGCATATTAGGATTCCTGGAGAATCATTATCACAGGAATGAATTACACTTTAAAATATGTTCAAACAGTTATGAAATTGTAATAATATTTCACAACATTACTGTTTTTACTGTATTTTTGATCAAATAAATGCAGCCAAACAAAAAAATCTGACTGACCCCAAACTTTTGAACGCTAGTACACTCTCTCACAAGCAACACAAATATATACAGTGTCCCTAAAAGGTGTCTGGAGTCACACATTTAAATGTCTGAAAGACACTGCATTAGATACATCTTTTTCTCAGAACTAACTGTACATCTGTTAGTCACTATTGTAATGATTTTTAGCTTGTAACAAGGTCAAATAATAATAATGTTTAAAACAATGACATTTAGATATTTTTTTATTTTAATCAAATCCCTTTTGAGGCCATTGTTATAAATTAAAAACATAAAAAAAATCTCTTTCTCTGTTCTCTTTCTGTGTCCTGCTCTCTCTCGTTTGCTGTATAGCTGCTGCTCGCTTTGCGCGTGAGGAAGCAAAAGTTCCCGTGGATGTTATGTTAACAGGGAGTGCTCACAGCTGTTAAAATACACGGGGCACAGCGCTCACACACAAAATTCAATACGTATATCTAACATAAATAAAGGCAAGAACCTCCTCTTCAGCTATCTTTAGCAAAACACGAACCACAGTGCCACAAAATTAATATCTGTCTCTTATCATTTGACGTGAAACCCAAGCAGACTTTGCTTTATAACAGTGACGAACAATACATAAGGTTTAGTATGACTGATAAAGATGTGGGGTTTGCCATCACTGAATGTTACCCTGCATGAGCTCTTGACTAAACTGTCATGCAAATATGATGGTTTTTTAAAATCCGTCCACTATATGCCAAGTCATTACCGTACTTTGGACATTCTGTACAGACTGCTTATGTCGGGCAGTGGTGTGACAGGCTCAACAAAACAACACTTCCTCATTTAGACTGCAGAACATGGTTCCTCAAAACAAAAATAAATATCTAACAAAGTCATAGACTTATCCTTTTTATATCCACAGTTCCTAGCTGTGGAAAGGTAACATGATCTTTTGAATGCCTGCCTGTTCAGTCCACCTATCACGCCTTACATAACCAGTCTTGGAACAAAACAATAATGATGTCAGTGTACTTGCAGTCAATTCAGCATCTGTATCATACAACATCATACCTGGGGAGAGAGACACAGCCGCTAAATTCACTGGGCACTAGGGCAGGGCAGTAGATAAAAGAAAATGATAGGATGAACTCGAGACATATTCTAATATAATCTAATAAATATAAATTCAACTGTTCCTATATGAGTTTACGATTTTTATGAAAAAATATACAAGAATGTTACCTGCATGAATCCCAAGAACATGTCATGAAAACAATTTTACATTCAGAATATCTTAATGGTTGTGTAAATAAGCTTAATTGTTTTTTTATTTATTCAATAATGAAAAGTATCAATACTGAAATACTAAACAAGTTTATTTTTATTAATGACAATTTACAAAAAGGACTACTTCACCCCAAATATGTGTGTGCTATGTATGTTTATGCATATTAGAGTATTGCATCATTCCTCTTTCGTCACCACTAATTAAATCAAACAAATATTAAAAACTTGTATAACTTCCTTCTGTGGAACACATGTAGTGTTTAATTGGTCCATACAATGGCAGTCAATGGTCAACGAAACAGTCATACAGGTTTAGAACAGCATGAGGGTGAGTAAAAGATGAAAGAATTTTTTACTTTTGGGTGAAAGTATCTGTCCATGTAGAATGTTTCAAATAAGTAATTTATGATGTTCCATTTCAGTTAGAATACTGCCTCAGAGGGCAGCTGCCTGTAGGTCCGGTTTGGAATAGAGCCATTGTTTGTGACTAATATAGATCATCTGAAATTCTTAAGAACTGTGCAGTGGTGAAAAGGAAATGCATTTGCAGCCCAATAACATCACAGCATCATAAGCTCCTATTAAAAAGCTCCTGTTAACAAATTTTACTCACCGTGTCCTCTTTCTTCATCAATATAAGATGAGGCCCGAGCACAACTGGACGGCCAAACAAAACCGCCCAGGCCTGGGCCTCGGGCCATGCCACAGTCAGAATGAAACCACTTAATATTTCATTGTTTATGAAAGGCCTGTACAGGCCAGCAGAGACTGCATACTCCTAGATTTCCCCTGCCCAGCAGTAGAAATTTCCATCCTTGAAAGAAGGAAATAATTTACAAGCACTAAACCTATGCACACAGCCCTTTCTCTCTTTCCACGAAAAGTAATGTAATTAGGATTTGTTTAATGCATTCAGGTGGAAAGCTTTACATGATAACACACAAATAAACAGCCTCTCTCTCTTTCTCACGATTCAGAATGTCACGGCACGATTACAGTGCAAATGACACAAGAACACTGTGAGATCCTCAGAACACACAGTACACCGTTTAAGCACATTTGCATAGAAATTGTACGTGTGCACAAACATACATTGCAGTTATACTGCAAGTCAGTCGCTTATATGTAAACAATTCAAGTTGAACAGGTTCACAGTCTTTGCTTATTATGTGTGTTTTTTTGAATTATCCTATAAGTTCTGTATGTTCTAGAGACACACCCAAACAGGCTCACATGTGCAATATTTTTCGCTGAGCAGTTAATTAATAATGGACCCATGCAAGGAATCTTTTGCAAATCTCAAAGTGGATATACATTTTTCATTCTGCACATTATAGCCTTTTGTTGTGTGTCCAAATTTATTTTTAGCATTTTTATTTATTCATACAAAAGAGTATTTTAATATCTATTGTCTTCCATTTATCAGTTATCAATAAATGAATTACATAAAAAATACATAAATCATTTGAAAAATCTAGATAATACTAATAAAACATTCTGACCCTTCCATAACAAATACTGACTTCTAGAAACTGACTTCATCTTGACTAAAGTCAGTATTGATAGAATGATTCTGTAAGATTGTTTTATTCCCAAACACACTCAAACTCACATATTCTAGTCGAAGGTTTCGAAACCACATCTTAAGTTCTTCTCTTTTTTTTAGTATAGCAGAAACACTGTTGTTCCACTAGTATAACTTGCAAAAGAGAGAAGATGGTAAGGAAAACTGTTATTTATGCAGACAAAATGAGGAAGTGTGTCAAAAATTCCCCCTTAACACCCACACCCCCCTCCCAGCTCATACTTTTTTACCCTTCCATCCGAGAGAAGAGGAGAAACAGGTTCTACAGACTAGCAGCTCACTGACTGAATAACATGTTGCAAAACTGAGACAGACTTGGCGGTGGGGGGTGGGGAGTGGGGGTGAGGGGGGTGGGGGGGGGGTATAAATCAGCATGATAAATCATTGACAGACTCATAAACTGAACAACATGTCAGGAAATTACTATAAACTATTTAAATTAACTGTGCTGTGAACTGGTATGTTGGTTATACTAAACAGGACGAAGGGTGAAATGTATAGGGTACGTGAGCCAAAAACTTTGAATGCCAGAGAAGTGTTCAACTTGGTTTTGGACATGCTTTCGCAATGAATTTAATGAGAACAAATGATGTCCAACTCTCCTTTATGAATACACTGGCTTCATATACATGGCCGTCTGTTAGGGAGCCCATTTAGGGGAGCCATATGGTCAGCAGCAGGAAAGACTAGACTGGTCGAGCAACGGCCAAATTAAAATATGTACAAACACAGCACCTCTGTGAGAAAGCAAATCAAGCTACCATGGATGAAAACAAGAAGCAGCAGTGGAAAATACACACCCATTATATAGTCTGGGTCATGAATTTTAGTGTGGAAAATGATAAAGATGAAAAAAGGACCATAGTTGTCAAAGAGAACAGATCCTGTGAAAATTTTGGATACCAATATAAACTAATATCATGACAATTTTCCACGGCACAGCTTTTGAATGGTAGTGTAAATATGCTTATTATTAGAGCAAATTTGTATGTATCTGCAATTTATGGTTGCTGGCAGTTTAAAAATGTTTCGCAAAAAACAAGAAAAAGAACAAGAAAATCAGGGCAAACACTATAGGGGTCGCACAATAGCTTCGCTGCTTGAAATTCTAAAAACAACAGATAAGATTTGCAGATAAGGGCAAGAAAACAAGCAAGTCAATAAATATGCCCATCATGAAGGGCTGTGTTTGGATTTCCAAATATTTTGTTATCTTCTCAAACGTCTCCTCCACAGCTTGAAGAATAGAAATGATAGGGTGAAACATTCATTGCTCTTTTCATAATCTTTGTGTTGAGCTCAAGCAACCAGACTGTCCTCAGTCCCTTACTGTCTAGGGGGGAGACGCGACTGTCCTATGGGATTCTCAAAGGAAATAATCAGACAATGCAAACCCCCCTTTACAAGGGCCACAACCTCTTTTCACAATGAGCAATGACCATGGTCAATGAACAAACACACACACACACACACACACACATAAACAAACAAACACACATGCGTATTTAATGATCCACTTGCACAAGGGTATTCAATGAAAGTTCCAAGAGGTCTGGTCTCTATATTTCCTTTCCAGCAGAGGTCCGGACAATACTTTTTTTGGAAAAGTTATACATTTCAATCGGGGAAGCCGTAGTACTTTGTAAAAGAAAAATCTTAAATACTCAAAATAGAATTCTGGGCAATTTTTACCAATATTTACCAAAAAGTAAATATTTCATCCAACTGGATATGTATATAAAAAGGTTAGATCAGATGTTTTATCAGGCTATTATTATTATTTTTTACATTTAGACACCAACGTGTATGGCACATAGAAAGCCTTGGGACTGAGATAACACACTGGGGGTGCAGGGTTTACTTCTTAAGAATAGTATGGGCCATTTTTATATTTTCAAAGTAATAAACTACTAAAAACAAACAACGTACATAATTTGGCAAACAAAACAAAGTTAACTAGTAATTTCAAAGTTTTTTTTTCTTTCCTCGCCATCTCTAAATAATTTTTCAACATTGTTTATTATGAAATGCTCTTAATATGCTGATTAATAATGCTAAATGTATGGAGAGAACATGTAACGCCACGCGTTACCTTGTCACAAACCTAGTTTAATCAAACAGTCGAGTCATCTGTAAAAATAACTGTATTTGCTGCATTCTGTTTTTGGCAAAAGTAGGCCTGTCTATTTTGCTGCTCACTGTGTTTCTGCTACTGTTGTTAAAATAAACGTGTCATCTGCAGCTCTTAATGTATAGAAACTCACATGGTATAGAAAGGGCTTGAATGAAGCATGTTTGGCTCAAGATATAAATATTAGATGATGTAGCGCAGAAAGATCATTACCATAAACGACCATGAGCAATTGTGGTGTGAACCGCTCTGTTGTTCTGACACGCTGCTTACTTTAAACTGTAGAAACGGTAAAATGGTAAAATGCAATTATGTCCCACGGTCCGGATGGAACCGGTATGCCATTTGAATACCACTGCAATAGCATAATGCTTTAAGCAAGTGCGGCTATCCATTCGAAACACCTGTGACTGCCCAGCAACTAGCACCCCAAAGGCTCATGGGAAGTTCAAATTAAAGCCAAACTACTAAATCGAGCTTTCTGACCAAAAACATGCAGCAGCAATTCCACAGAGAGCAAGAAAACTTAAAAAAGAAAACTAGGTGAAAGGTCGACTAAAGAGGACGACCGAAGAAAGGTTGGGATAGAAAGAGGAAAAGAAAACAACTTAATCTTCTGTTTATAAGCAAAATCCTTAAAGAGTGTGAAAGCTTGGATTAGTTTGGAAAAGTGGGGCTTGTACAGTGCTCTTTTTCTTTAACAGGGCAACACTATCCAGTATTATTTACCTTAAACTTTTCTAGATAACGACACTTATTAGTGGACACAACAAAGCACAAGGGTTATCAAAAAACATCTAATTTTTATTAGGCAATGCTTACAAATGTACACACTGACATGGTTGTGAGAGTATGAATGGATGCACTGTGTCTATAAAAAGTTTCCTGCTGAAAAACATGTTTTGTACAAGACGAAAAAAAAAAATACATGAGGTCTGTGGTGTGTGGAGAGAGAGAGAGAGAGAGAGAGAGAGAGAGAGAGAGAGAGAACAAATCATTATTTTAAGGCAAGGCAGAATGAATGTTTGACACTTTCTTTTACTCGTCTTTTAATTTTCACCTCTGACCCTTTCACCCTGACCCTATAGAGTTCCTGCACACTTGAGGTGTGTTTGCTCCAGCTGCTTTATCAATTCTAATATCTTGTTCTTGTTCTGTCAATGAAACAATAGCTGGAATGTGACATGCAGAAGGCATTAGTCAATGTATAATATTCATAGTATTGTTCAGCCATCCTGTGTTGTAAAGTTTTGTAATGTTAACATGTTATCTTGATGCCAATAGCATAAACAGCTACTGTACACATATTATTTCTGGCCAAATATATATAAATCTGTCATATATAAAATATAAATATATATTTCAATACATTCTAAATATATTTTGTAAACAGAACGGCTTAAGTAAATATATCTTTTAAATTGAAAATATATTTTGTTTGAACAAGAGACACATTTTTGGGTAAATTTGGGAATTTTTTTAATACATTTCGGACTATATAGATTTATTTAGATTGAAAATACATTTAAAAATGGGCAAACAATATATGAGGAAATATAAGCAACTAAATACATAAAACATAATCAAACTAAAAACATAATAAAAAAAAATATCTATAAAAAAATGTGTCTATTTGTTGCATATTTATATTTATATATTTAAACATATGATTCCATATACTTTAATATAATGTAATTTAATTTAACACAGTATTATAAACATTAAAAAAATATGGGCATTAATACACCGTATTTTCCACACTTAAAAAGAAAATTTAGTTAAATCTATATATTTGGTTTTAAATGTGTAATCTGTTTAAAGTGAATTTTGTCCACTTTATAGAGCACACTAGCATAAACAGTGTCTCAAAGCTACATGGACTAAAAACCACAAACTGCAAATTACATTTTACAGGGTCTTTGAACTTTTCTACAGTATTGTACACGTGTGTGTTTACATACAGTAGCTCCGGCTGTGGTGGGTTTTGCCCTTGTAGAAAACAAACACTGATCACATTACCAGCAGATAAACTGTGTGCATGTCAGCACAAATTCACACTGCATCAATTCTGGTCCTTTTCTGACATTCCACCATGGACATTCCTTTAAAGATCATCAGCTGACAGACCTTTCAAAGCAAATTCAGGAAAATCACTGGATTTCCATTAACATAATGTAATAATATGTTGTTTTAAGAAGCCAAACAAGGGTTTAACTTTATCCTGCTCCTCTCTCCCTCCTTCACTGCCTTTCCCACAGAGTTTTTTTTACAAACTGTGCTACATACAGAGCTGTAAAAGCCTCTCAAATACAGTGGGGCGATTGAGGAGTTTAACTTGTATGCGTACCTACCCAAAGCTCAACAATAAGGATGATCACTTGCCTTGTCGGTACATTAGCTGCATCATGTGTTTTTATGCAGACATTTTATGGTTTTATGTGATGCACTAAACCACGATTGTTGCAAATTCTGATGATTTAAAAGATTGCTACAAAGGTAACCTTATTTAGATGGCTTTTTTAAATAAAAAATATAGGCAGGGCAAGAACAAATCTGAACCCAGAAAAAAAAAACTTTTTGTTGAGCCCTGCTCCCATTCATAACCCCCCCTTTTCTGTCTCCATGTTTTTTTCTCTATGATCCTTTCTTTGTTCCACTGTCTCCCTGATGTCCCATCTTCCTGCCTTGTAGTCTCTCTCAGTGGGCCTGTGTTGCGCTTGATATATGATGGCCAGCAACAGATACATAAAGGCCTAATTATTCATAAGTAAATACCACATTACCACGGAGACAGAGAGAAAGCAAAGAAAAAACTAAGATTGTGATGGACAATTGGAATCAACTGTCTCTTATTTGGCTTAACCCCTATTGTCTGACTTAACTGACACATACAGTCTCATGCTAAAATATTTTGTATTTACTGCTTATATTTGACTGTTAAAATTCCCTCTAAACTGAGCCAAAATGCAAGGTCCTAAACACCAAGATCCAACCACAATCTTAAGCAGGAAATGATTCAATAGCACAAACTGATTGCAATAACTCGCTGTCACAGTGACTCTAGTAGTTTGTTTGTGCAATGGCAGAAAAAGCATGTAACAACCTTTCACCTGAATGGCAGTTTATTCATGAGTTTATTTATTTGGAAATGCCATATTCATAATGACAGTTTTAAGTCTTCGATAGCTTAGCAACCTTAGCAACCCCAATGAACAACAATCTACAACAGGAGCTTCAGTTCAAGCCAAATTTCTACGTCACCTCAGACAACAGATAACACAGAACAGATATTGCCGGATTCCCAAAACAGACCTGCTCATACACACAAACAAGGACAAAACAGTTTCACACAAATAAAAATGAATTGTACCAGCTAAAAGCATTGTTTATTTATCTACGTTGGTTTAACACTCCAGACTACCACAATCTGGCTTATTTTGCTGGGACGACACAACGTTTTAAACCAGACTCCTCAATTGGCTCTTTAAAATATCAAAAGTGTGCTCAACCACACAGCATGTCTGAATATAAACTACTGTTCAAAAGTTTGCTCAAACGTGACAGTAAAGACATTTATAATTTTAAGAAAATTTTCTTTTTCAAATAAATGCTGTTTAGTCATGACAACTCTCTGAGTAGTTTGAAACAATATTTTATTAATGAGAAATATAGATGTAAATGTAAATAGGTTTGGATTTGGCAAACTAGATCTGCTACGCTGCTGTTGCTGCAGGCAAGTACACAGACTCACTCTGCTAGACCACGATAAAACAAAAAGAAAACTTGCTGCTGCTACAGAGCTAGTATAAAGACTTGCTCCATAAGACACAAAGTGACATTGAAAGTGCTGCTGCAAATAAGAGACCCCCGTAGCAGATCAAGACAGGTGGTGCTGGGGAGGAGGAGGTTTGAGGCTGATTTATACTTGTACGTCAGACCTGCGCTGTAGCCTCTACGCTGTGGGCTATGCGTCACTTTTCATTAATACTTCTGCGTCGTTGTCCGCCAACATGCAGTTACACATGCAGAGGGAGCATGATAACCCCTGAGGGAGGGGTTCTGGCAGACCAATCACAGCGCTTGCGGTCCATGTAGAATTGACGCGTTGTTACATTTTTGGAGAGGTGCACATCAGGTTACGCTGTGGGCTGCGCATGCTACACGCAGCATACGACGTAGCTACGGTGTACACTCAACGCAGAAGTACAGTAGCCCAAAATGGACAAACTGCTAGCTACTCTCAGCTGTCTCAGACGAGTGTCGGCCACCGTAGCTTCTCTATGTGCTTCGAAAGGGAGGGGTGAGTGTTGGGCAGTTGCAATTCGCAACCTCACCGCTAGATGCCGCTAACCTTTAAAAGGAGTTTAATATTAAGCCACACAATTGTCTTCAACATTAATAATAAAAAAAAAATTCTTTAACACCAAATCAGCATATTAGTGGAGTAATTGCTGCTGAAAATTCAGCTTTGCCATAAATTACATTTTAATTTTTCAGATTTCTGAGCAACTATTAATTAAATTTGCCCCAAAGAATATTAATATTTAACTGCCTTATGTTACAGGAATAAAGGAAAGACAGTGAGATAGAGTTGCAGAAGAGCACGTCAACAAGGGCCTTGATCTTGCAGAAACCGACACGTCTGCTACACTCTTACTTTTTTCTCACAAACATGTGCTTGAACCTCCACCAGCTGTGGTCTGGCCAGAGTCCGTGAGAGTGAGGTCAAGTGACGTCATCACCCACTGACTACACTCTCAAGCCTCTCATTTGACCTTCTCATTTTCGAAATACAATATTAGATTTGTTATTTCCAAAAAAGCCAATAATTGACACATGGTCAATAATTGATAAAAAAAGAAAGGAGGAGAAGGAAGGAACAGAGTTAATGAGATGAGAGAAGAGGAGAGGAGGGCTTGCTGTCTCGCAGCAGGAAGTCCGGAGACAAAGAGAACATGTTGCACCAGCTGCCGTGATGACATCACTGCGGTAGTGACAGAGCTGTAGGGCGGCCTTTAGAGCTCTGGAGGGCCACTGGAGCGGAACCCAGAACGCCCTGTCCTCTTCTCTCTCTCTGTTTTCCATCGACAAAGCACACAAAGCAATAAATCTTCTATTCTATTCTATTCTATTCTCATGGTAGAGAAAACATAATCATATCCAAGATGAGACAGTCTCAACGGTAACGGCACCTGTCACAAAAAATGTGGAGACCCAATGTGATTAACTATTTGGTGGTTTATGTGAGGAATGTTCCACAAATATGTTGCCAAATGGAGTTCTGGATTAGGCATCCTAAACAAAAGGTTAAGACATGCGCGTCATGACTGTCAATGATTTTTACTCAAGTGAGTAGTTTGTATGCTTTTGATTTGAATTTCGCACATCACTACATTAAAATGGTCAGATTACCATCCTTAAAATGTTATTTAAAAAATAATGTATTTTAATGTGGTCTACTTGAGAGAAAAAAAAATATTATGTAATATTACAAATGCTAGGTGTCTTTAAAAATCCTATTCAGTTCAGTTAATTCCCTTTATTGTCACTTACAAATATGCAATTATGCAATTATGTTTTGTATGTTAAAGACACCGAAACAGTAGTAGAGCAGCTATACTATCATTCAAAAGTTTGGGGTCAGTATGTTTTTGTTTTTTTGGAAAGAAATGAATACTATTATGCATTAAGAACGCATTAAATGAATCATAAATAAGACCGGGTGTTTTTAGTTTGTATAACAGTTATTGACATCAGTTGACTGTGTATGTGTGAGTATGTTAGAGTGATGGATGAACATATCAGCAACGCCAAAACGTACCCCAACAAAGGTTTGACTTACCTTAACTCCAATCCATCACACACACATTTATTTAGTTAATGTGTACGTATTGTATTTTTTTTTTTTTATTAATTATTTTATCATTATTATTGGATTTTTTTATGCATTGTTTTTAATGGCCCACAGTGGTTTGTAAGAAGAACATGTTCTCTCAGTATCATGCTGACAGATTGACTTAAAAACAGAAACACACTGATCTCTACATAACAGAGAGTGGTGAGTTCCTGCAGGTGAGTCTCTCAACACAAAAGCCCTTTATATGCAACATTACAGTAAATGCAAGAGGAATCCCTTTGGCAAGGTTAGATAAAACATCAAGCAATGCTGAAACAGCCGCACACACATATGAGCATACCACAGAACACTTGCACACACAAGTGTGCATAAACAGGCTCCAAAAGAATGAGAACACGTTGAAATGTTTTAGAAATATTTTTGTAGATAATTATTTAATATACAGCTCTGAAAAAAATTAAGAGACCACTAAACATTGATTTCTCAATGTTAAGTGGTCTCTTAATTTTTTCCAGAGCTGTATATTAACTAAAATATTATTTATGTTATTTTTTTAATCAAATATTGTTATATATATTTGTACAAACAGCCAGTTGTTCTTGCTTCTATTGAAGTACAAGATGCTCTTTGGATCACTCTCATAATCAAGCTGTCAGTAAAACAAAATGGGAACATACCAAATATAAAATATACACTATATTGCACAAGGAACTTTAATGGCATTCTTAATCCGTAGGGTTTAATATGGAGTTGGCCCACCCTTTGCAGCTATAACAGCTTCAACTCTTCTGGGAAGGCTTTCCACAAGGCTTAGGAGTGTGTTTATGGGGATTTTTGACCATTCTTCTAAAAGCACATTTGTGAGGTCAGGCACTGATGTTGGACGAGAAGGCCTGGCTTGCAGTCTCTGCTCTAATTCATCCCAAAGGTGTTCTATCAGGTTGAGGTCAGGACTCTGTGCAGGCCAGTCAACTTCCTCCACACCAAACTCGCTCATCCATGTCTTTATGGACCTTGCTTTGTGCACTGGTGCGCAGTCATGTTGGAACAGGAAGGGGCCATCCCCAAACTGTTCCCACAAAGTTGGGAGGATAAAATTGTCCAAAATGTCTTGGTATACTGAAGCATTAAGAGTTCAAACCCAGACTCAAACCCAGACTCGTCCATCGGATTGCCAGACAGAGAAGCGTGATTCATCACTCCAGAGAACACGTCTCCACTGCTCTAAAGTCCAGTAGCAGCATGCTTTACACCACTGCATCCAACACTTTGCATTGCACTTAGTGATGTAAGGTTTGGATGCAGCTGCTCGGCCATGGAAACCCATTCCATGAAGCTCTCTACGCACTGTTCTTGAGCTAATCTGAAGGCCACACGGAGTTTGGAGGTCTGCAGCTATTGACTCTGCAGAAAGTTGGTGACTTCTGCGAACTGTGCACCTCAGTCTGTGCTGACCCCGCTCTGTGATTTTATGTGGCCTACCACTTTGTGGCTGAGTTGCTGTTGTTCCCAATTGCTTCCACTTTGTTATAATACCACTAAAAGTTGACCATGGAATATTTAGTAGTGAGGAAATTTCACAAATAGACTTATTGCACCGGTGGCAACATATCACGGTACCACGCTTTAATTCACTGAGCTCCTGAGAGAGACCCAGCCTTTTTCTGTCAGCCTGGAGGAAAACTACCTCCACATGCAAACTACAGGATGAAGAATGTCACACTTTGATGCAAGAGCTCAAAAAATAGCCTCTCTGTGGGTGCCACATACAAAGTCGTAAGGACAAGAGTGAGCGTCAGGTGTGCAACCTTGAGCACATGATGAAAAGCAACTGTCAGCAAAGTGTCATAACTCAGGAACCTGGAAAGGCATGTCTATGTCTATTCTCACTGCAGCTCACACAAATACAAACCAAAAACACAATAGTAATGAACAGTTCATGATATCATTGACTGACTATGGATCCTAAAGCAGAAATCCAAGAGTAATGTAGGATGGAAAGTTATCGTTTATCAAAAGCTGTGATGTAACAAAGGGTGTGAGAATCTATGTGTGTGTGTGTGTTGGGGAACAGGAAGATCTGATGTTTAGGGGGCACAGGGTATGGGACGATCTCTTCCCTTTATCCTGCCAGACCTCGCTCTCTCACAGACTCACTCTTTCCCTTGCATGCAAACACATTCACACACAGCTCTCAGCCTGTATCTCTGCTACCTCAGCATTTGGGTGTTTTGACAGGAAAGACCAGAGCCAACTACCCTCAGTAACAATGATCCCTCTGTCACTGCCTATCTGTATGTACAGAGGTAGCTGTTGAGCTGCCATACATTGATAAGAAACTGTTCAAAATCGAACAGTGTTTTAATAGAAGATGCAGGCATTTCAGTCAATTCTCCTACATTTACACTATTGTTCAAAAATTTGGGGTCGGTAAGATTTTTAAAAATGTTTTTGAAAGAAGTCTCCTATACTCACAATTATTTGATAAAAATATTAAATTATTATTTTAATCATTTAAAATAACAGCTTTCAACTTTAATATATTTTAAAATGTAATTTATTCCTGTGATGGCAAAGCTGAATTTTCAGCATCATTACTCCAGTCTTCAGTGTCACATGATCCTTCAGAAATCATTCTAATATGATGATTTGCTGCTCAAGAAACATTTCTTATTATTATCAATGTTGAAAACATTTGTGGCTTCTTAAACTAAAAAAACTAAAATACATGTTTTTAGGATTCTTTAAATCAATAGATTTATTTGTAATGGACATCTTTTGTAACATTATAAATGTACTTTGATGTTTTGATCAATTTAATGCATCCTTGCTGATCAAAAGTATACATTTCTTTAAAAAAATCTTGTTGACTTTTGACAAACTTTTGAACAGCAGTGTATATATAGAGAATTTTGAGCTGAACTTGAAATTTCTCGTATTCTTGTATGACTGTCCAGAATGTTTATTTTGTCTTCTGAAAGAAATCAGGGTAAAATAAATATAAATTTTAATATGTGTTTTGAGGTTACATTAAATTTAACATCATCGCATTTAGTTACGAGGTCTGAATGGGTAATTTATGGACATTTTTGTGGTCTATGCTCAATGATGAAGAAAAGATAACATCTCTGAACAAAATTATGACTTTTGTAGTCACATTGTGACAAAAAAATGTGACGTTCTTTGTCATTGGATGTACATTCAATGTTATGTTTCAGTTTGTGTGCTACAAGGATGCTAGCTGTGGTAAGTGATAAGAGTAAGGCCTTTAAAAGCGTGAGAAAATTGTGCATGTGAGCTTGTGTGTGGTTTTAAGAGTGTCTTTGCATGTTTGGTTTTATGTATCTATCTGTTATCTCCCACATTATTTTTGTGGCTAATTTTTCTAGATATGGTGTGTGTGTGTGTATGTGTGGTCCCGGTAAACCCTATGTTATGGGGACAAAATGTCCCCACAAAGATGGGAGTATTCAAATTTTTTGGTCTCCATGAGGAAAACAGCTTATAAATCAAACTAGGTTTTCTGTGATGGGTAGGTTTAGGGTTAGGGGATAGAAGAACAGTATACAAACTATTTAGTTTATGGAATGTCCCCATAAAACATGAAAACCCAACGTGTGTGTGTTTGTGTGTGTGTGTGTGTGTGAATATATCAGGGTGCAGGGAAATTTCCCGCAAGGTAAAGACAACCTCTGATTTGCAGCATGACATCCTGTGAGAGCCATCACACTTTTCTGCACTTCCTATTCAGGGTTATGCACTAATTTGTTTCTTCAGGACACAGTCACACAAAGCACTCAGACTGTTAATATTTCCCATCTTTGTTAACAGCTCTACCTCTATATGACCTAAAACATAAAACGCTATAGTAGACAGCCTGAGTGACATGATATTTGCTAGACATTTGATATATGCTGAGCCATAAAATTGTAGATGCATAAAGTGTGAGAGAACTGTTCTAAGGCCAAAAACATCTAAACATATAGGAAACTGTTCAAAACACACATTCAAACCAACCCAGACGCTACTGAAATGTTGCGAACAGCTTGCTCATGCATCATACATCTTAGACAAAAGATCAAAAGACAAACGATACGGTCACCCCTAACACTCTCAGGCACATAAGCATACACACTTCCTGTTTTATAAAAAGAAACAGAACATGCCGTTCTACCAAAAGAAGAATCCCTGAACCACAGCCTCTTCTACACCAGTGAAGCAAAACCTGCAAACATAACTACCCACACACACACACACACACAAAAACAGTACTTCCTAGAACTTAAATCACTGCATATATTTGTGAGAGGTCATAGGTCAAAGCTAAACTTCCCAATACCTGCCAAAGAAATGTTTGGCAAATGTTTTAATACAGTGTGAATAATAATGTTTTATCCAATGTATTAGCTGCCCTTACGAAAAAGAAGTTTATTCAAGTGTGACATTATTCAAGTGTATACATAATTCTGAGTATCTGAATTTTTGTGTAGGCTAGACCACTGGTAGTGTACATAGAAATTTACTTCAAATATTCTTTACTCTTTCCCTGACATTGACTGAATTTTCCAGATATCCATGTTTTCACTGTTATACGGCAGGGGGCGCTGTTACACATCTTCTGAAAAAGTACAGAATCTCCGGATCAAAACACAGGTGAAGAAAAAGCAGAACCAAGCGATAGAATATTGCTTAAGCAAATGTAAAATAACACGACCATCAACAATAAACAGCATATAAATCAAAACTGCCTAATGTTACTGAATGAAATGTCGACCCAGGACGAGCTATAGCACTGTGAAGCTTTGGGGGTGTTTGTTGGACTCGATCTACTCCATCTGTGTTTTGATCATTGTTCTGAATGCGATTTTCTCAGCTTTTTGTTTAAAATGTTCTTTTTTTTCTTAATGAAACTTACCTACAAGTGTTGATAAAAAGGATAGATGAAGCTACAATATAGTGTTTTTAAAATAAAAAGAGGTCAAGTACAGTTAAAAGTATAACAAATGAATACCTAAATAGGAACATAGTAGTATACATAAAGTGCAAAAATAATATATAAATAGTAAACTGTAAGTATGATGTTTTGTTAACTTAAAAAAAACCAAAAAACTTTCAAGTATACTTGCAGTGTAAAGCTACTAAACTAGTAGTTTACTGAAAGTACACTTCAAAGTGTACTTTCATAAACTAAAAAAGTGTGCTACAAGTATTAAAATAGTAAACTACTAGTATACTTATACGTTCACTTGTAGTACAAAGGAGAAAAGTAGTTGTGCACTTAAAGTTTACTACTGTTACACTACTTTTATTTACAAAAAATGGGCCAATTTAGTCCCAAGCAGTATTGAAATAGTACATTACTATTAGTATACTTACTACATAAAGTATACTTAAAAATATACTTGAACATTACTTAAGTATACTCAATAAAACTAACTTAAAGTTTACTTCTTTTTCGTAAGGGTGGTTAGGAATTAGCTTGCTGTTTTCTTCATAGATCAGCTCCTGTATCAGTATAGCATGCATTGTATTAAAATTATTGCCCTTTAATAAAGCATGGACATCTTATATATGTTTTATCTCTCAAGATGGTCTTTATCAATGCTCATAATTAATATGGACATAGTTTTTTTTAGCTTTTTTTTAATTTAAGAAATTAATAGTTTTATTCAGCAAGGATGCATTCAATTGATCAAAAGTTGCAGTTAAGAAATTTATAATGTTAAAAAATAACATTCTATTTATCAAAGAATCCCCAAAAAAATGTATCACGGTTTCCACAAAAATATTGAGCAGCACAACTGTTTTCAACATTGATAATAAAAAGAAATGTTTCTTATTAAGGCAAATCAGTAACTGTTTGTATAGTATTTTTTGATCAAATAAATGCAGACTTGGGAAGCACAAAATACTTTTTTCAGAAACATAAAAAAATCTTACCGACCCCAAATGTTTGGTCCAAATGCTAAAAACAGGTAAAAAAAAAAATTACGAAGAAAAATAACAAAAATGGTAAGAACCCGAAAAACAACTGTAATCCAAACATGTCTAAACATGTCTACTTATAGGTAGGCCTGAAACAGTACAGAGCTGAGTTTAAGGGGGGAAGGGAAGTGAGTGCTTACAAACATTCACATATCCACACACAGAAGCTTGCATTCAGCCGTGAGGCTCAGGGCCTTTTAGACCTAATGAGGTCTAATCATGGTCTTTGCCGTTTCTCAAAACAGTATTCCTTCACTTCTCTCTCTCTTTCTCTGTCAAATTGCTCAACTTGAGCTGTTTGTCTCCACAGCTACTTAACAGATTGACTTAAGTATGAGAATGAGCTACACAAACATGTGAGGGGTGGGGTGAGGGGATTCAGAGAGATAACACACATAGAACACATACTGACAAGAACGAGAATATGAGGAAGTTTGTACGTGTCAACAGTGTAATGTCTGCAAACATTCTAACCTAAGAAGTGCAAAAGGTTAAACGTATGTCAAGTTTCCAATACTTTTTTTTTTTTTGCAGTAGCGGCACATTTACTTTGTGTAAAACTGTGTATTATATCTAACTATCGGGAGGCATTTTATGACAAAAGTTTGTGACGTTTTCCGTCCTGTCCTTTAGTTACCCTTTTAAAAGCTAGATGGTGGGGTGATTGAGTTGCAGTAGGGGTCTGAATCATGCTCACACACACACTTCACTACCTCTCATTGACAATGCAAGCCCCCTCTCCTTGTTCTTCCTATCGCAGACAAACTCCCCTCAGTTCATAAGCTCCTTCAGCTTTGTCCTGAGATGATAAACAAGCTGAGATATGGGTAAAGAAAAGGGGGTGGGGAGAGAAAGTGCAACTTATTCATTTTATAACTGACGAGTATCTAACACCTGTCCTTGACCCTGTACTGAACTGTACTATTACTTGCCTGCAGTGGTGTAAAGTGTTTGAGTAAATGTAATTAGTTACTGTACTTGAGTATCTTTTTGGCTACTTTTCTGGTTGTACTGAGTATCAAATATATTAGCAACTTTTACTCTCTACTTGACTACATTTTTGAACAAGAAAATGTACTTTTTACTCCAATACATTTGTGATGAGTAATGCAATTACACATTACATTTTGCATGGCACCTAACTTTTTCTGCAGCAGTTTGTTCCTGCTATAAAGCAGCGATATAACAAACTAAGGGCATTGAAGGTACTATACCTTGTGCATTTTGCCTTTACTCACCCAAACTTGTCAACGAGGCTACTTTACATGAATGCGAGTGCATTAGCAGGTAGTTGCTGAATCACAAGTGTTTGATTTATGAGATGAGGTCATGACTTCAGCTGGTGATGAGGCCCAAATGAGCACATCCAGTGCAAGTAGACTCTGACTATTTAATTTTACTTAACATTATTTTATTTGTCCGCTATATTGACGAGACCTTTTTGAAGGATATTGGTTTACTTATGGCTTTTTTGTGCACTTGAGCCTAACTGAGACTTGAGAGTTTGTAGACATTTAAGAGGCTGTTGTGTCGACCTTGATTTATTGCAATATTGAGGTGTTCAGTTTTATTTTGATTTTAGAAAATAAACATGATTTTTCATCTTACAAATTGTTTCTTACTTTCACTGGTATGTCTCTCAGGTGTCGAGGACTAGTGCATCGTTAAGCCTATATTTAGTATGAGTAAAATACTTAAGTACTGTTAAAATCAGATACTCTAAGACTTTTACTTAAGTCGTATTGGAATTGGTGACTTGTAACTTGTAATGGAGTCATTTTCTCTGTGAGGAATCTGTACTTTTACTCAAGTATTTAGTTTTCAGGTACTCTTTACACCTCTGCTTGCCTTACACATGAAGGAATGTACAAATGAGCCTTGCCTTTTTTTACAACAAGGTGATATTGTTTGTACCTACTATTTTAATGAAGTTAAAGGGGCCGTTCACACAGAATGCATTTTTACATTTAGTTTTGTTTTTCTATGTAAACATGCGCTAGACACATGTGTTTGGCCATTGCGCTGACTATAGTATTGACAATAGACAAGGGACTTTTTTGCCTGTGAACTTCGCTAATGTGACCGCACCTTAACAATGTTTTTGCAAGTAGTGAATCAGTTCATTCAGATAATTTATATAAATGAGCTCACCGATTCCTTTGAATCCCTTATCTTATTTCATATTTAAATGCCACTGTTCTCATGTTTTCAGGATATATAAAATATATTTCATATATAAATATAAAAAATCATATTTATAATTTAATCTAGTTACTTTGTGTTAGTAGATGCTTTTAGTTATATGAGTAACTTTAAAAGTTTCAAGGCAGCTTCCCAAACACAGCTAGCCATTAAATGTCTTCAGTTAACTGTGTGCTGACAGATGGCAGGTGGATCTGGACCATCATATCGCATGTCCAAACAACTAGCAGCTGACCACACAAAGACAAACAGACAATACAAAATGTGTCCTCACAAGCCACAGGCTCTCACTGGGACTTGAGATTCATAAAGATTTTTCCTCTTTTGGTTTTTGCTACCGTTATGTGGCCAGTGAAACTGTAGTTTGTTGTCATATGATCAGACTGGCTTCTTTATTTGTTCCTATTAGCACATAATGACTAAGATTAGGCCTATCAGTTAGATAGCAGCAATACAAAACACTCCAGTGCCTTGGCCATGGTCTGCGATAAATGTGGAATATCAGCATGAACTCGGTTCAACTTGACTGCTAACATACTAATAGATCATGATACTCCATAGTCTGAACAGTTTAAACATACCTTCTCAGGGGCCATTCACACAGAACATGTTTTTGTGTTCCACTGTGCTACTTTTACATTTAAAACATCTAAAATAATAATTATTTTATTGGCCAGAATTTTAATATTCTGCATCCCTACAAATATACCATGCAATTACGTATCTCAGGGAAGTGAGAGAACACCACAATTGTGTTTCAAACATGAATTTGTCTAATAACACTCTGTGAAATCCCTTTTTGTCATGTTTATCAGTCAAAAATATGGCAGCAATGTAGAGTGCAAGAGAACTGTTTCTCATTTGCACTGTGCTAGAAAATACTGCACCAAAGAAGGTCATACAGAGTGCAAGGCATATGCTTCGAAAAGCAACACCATTTCAAAAACAGACACACTGCCTACCGTTACAGACACCTTGTCTTGTTTCTTTCACAATGAAGGGTCCCCGTGGCTTCCATTGCAGATTGTTTCCTGTTAGTGCTTGAAAATCTGCACATTTTCTACAGTCAACATCTCTGTTTACTAGAACGGCCAATTGGCTTTATTTAATTTCATGCATTAGCTAATCTAATTAGGTAAATTGACGTCCAATGAGAGGAAAAACAAGTGTGACACTAAAATAGAACTTTACTTTGACCAAGCAGTCTGACTCCCTCATGATGAAATACACAAATCAAAAGTAGATGTACCATGAAGGCATGTTTTGTTAGTATGGTGGATTTTAAGTTAAGAAAAACATGTTTTTTTTTTTTTGGGAAATGGGAATACTGACAAGCTTGGGGTAGGATTCTAGGAATGCCTAAATAGGAGCAATAAAGGGAGTAGTTAAAGATGCAGGAGAATCAGTGGTTTAATGTGAGTCAACTCCTTTTGTCTCCTAGGCATCACCGCAAACAAACAGTTCTCCGCTTTCTTAGAAATTTCTGGGACATCTCCAACCATATGGTCCACACTCCCTTTTCCAAGCCCCCTTTCCATTTTCTACATGCTTCTGTCTCACTCTCTTTTTTCAGCTAGCAATGTTCTTTTTACACAGGACACAAATACATTCTAGAATTCTGGAGGTGTGTATCCTCTCAGCCAATCACAAATGGCTCATGCTGTGCGTATCAACCAGTGACAGAGGGGTGGGGGTGGAGCCACCAAGCGTCTATGAGAGAGGGGTTGTTTTTCACTGTACCCAATCTCTTTCTTTTATCATCTCCCTCTCACCTTATCATTCGCTTTCTCTCCGTCTCTATTGATTTATTAGACTAATGAAGCAGAGGTCCGGATCTGGCATAAAAAGACTAACTGTCCATATTGGGAAGGTATTTATTCAGAACCCCACCGCTCCCACTTACACATACTGATGACAGTTATTGAGTAAACTGGTCAGAGGGTGGGCCTGGCCCATAACTCCAACTGAAAGCACTATCTATACCGAACAGAAGCAATAACACCTGGCCATTAGTTCTACTGATGGAGTCAAAACATGCACAAACACTCAAAGTCAGCCGGTCATTATCACAAAATAAACCCAGACAGGATGATAAACCCAGGTCCCTGATACAAAGAGAATGTGAAGTGATATGAGAGACATTAAATTGGCATGCTATGTAAGAGATGGGTTGCCATTGACAACAGTCAATTATACAGTTTAACAGTCATTATATACAAATATTTGACCAGAGAATGCTGCGATTGACCGACCAGAATCAAGTTTTCAGCAACTAAAATGGAAATGATATAAATACATTTTCAATTTTCAACAGAAATCTGTTGGTGTAAAATTAAATTGACCTTGTAATAATTTTATGTTTTTATTATATGTATTGTATATTGCTTCAACTGCATACATACCGTGAGGAAGGATTTTCTCTTTTTGAAAGAATTCTCTTGTGCTCACAAGGCTACATTTATTTGTTAAAAATACAGTAAAGATAGTAATATTGTGAAATATTACAATTTAAAAAACAGTTTTCTATTAATTTTTTTTTATAAATGTTCCCTTTCAGTCTGTCACGTTCGACGCACTTGACGGCCACAATTCCTCTCGCATAAGCATGTTGAGATTGCGTTAGTGGGTGATCCATGTTCTCTCAGGAGAATGGGGTCACGTCGACACACTGTTCGTCTCGCCTTCCTCTTGAAGGTTTGAGTGTTCAGCGCGGTGTGTGCCGTCTAGCTGCCGGCTGACAGTGCGGGTTGTCACGGCATCTGAGGTCGTTTCATGCCATTCTCATTCCGGGCCTGCTCAATCGTGCAGCCAGCGAGCTCTCACGACAGAAAGTGCTCCCGGGAGAGTGGATACTCCATCCCCAGGTGGTCCAGCTGATCTGGAGTCGCTTTTGGGACCGCACGGGTAAACCTGTTTGCCGCCCCGGACATGTCTCACTGCCAATTGTTTTAGTCCCTGACCGAGGGAACCCTCGGCTCGGATACCCTGGCACACAGCTAGCCCCGGGTCCTACGCAAGTATGCGTTTCCCCCAGTGAGCCTTCTTGCACAGACACTGTGCAAGGTCAGGGAGGACGAGGAGCAGGTTCTATTGGTTGCTCCGTACTGGCCCAACCGGACCTGGTTCCCGGAACTAGTGCTCCTCGCGACAGCACCTCCTTGTCCCATTCCTCTGAGGAAGGACCTCCTGACCCCTCTACGAGGCACCTCTATGCGTTGAAGTGGAACCTGTTCGTTGAATGGTGTTCTTCTTGGCGAGAAGACCCCCGAAGATGCTCGATCAATTCTGTGCTTTCCTTCCTACAAGATGGGTTGGAGCTAAGGCTGTCTCCTTCCACCCTCAAAGTTTATGTTGCCGCTATCGCCGCAAATCATGACATGGTTAATGTTAAGTCTTTAGGGAAGCACGATCTGATCGTCAGGTTCCTGAGGGGGGCGAGGAGACTAAATCCACCTCGCCCTCACTCTATACCCTCTTGGGACTTAACTCTGGTGCTAACTGCACTGCAGAGAGCCCTTTGAGCCTTTGCAGTCAGCAGAGTTAAAAATCTGTCTTGGAAGACAGTACTCCTGACTGCATTGGCCTCCATCAAGAGGGTAGGGGACCTGTAGGCATTTTCGGAGATGCAAATCTCGCACGCCAATGGCCATTGGCCTGTTCTCTATATCTCGAAGCTGATAGGGGCTCCCAGAAGTGATCCCAATTCGTCGTGACGTCCGAAGTACGTCTCCGTTCCCTCCTTCAGGGAACGAGGGTTACCATACGTAACCGAGACGTTTTGTAACAGTATTTCCTGTCGCTTTAAATCAATTTAATGCATTCCTGCTGAATAAAAATAGTTTTACTGACCCCTAACATTTGAACAGTACTGTTTATGGTTAGAGAACATTAATAATTTTTTATTTAAATTACAAATCCATAGTAAATCCAGCACAGTGCTTCCGAGTTCTACGTCAGAATGGCGGCTTACCATTGGCCGACGGCACATGCGTGTGATGCTGACGCAGGAGCTAGCCAATGGTGAGCCGGCGTTCTGACGTAGGACTCTGGATTTACTATGTCAACAGCATAGGAGAATGACACAAAAACGAGAAGAAATTGTTGAATAAAGTCGTTATTTTTGTTTATTTTTTGTGACAAAAGTATTCTCTATGTGGGGTCAGTCTATGTGAGGTCAGAAAGCTCTCCAATTTCATTAAAAATATCCTAATTTGTGCTCCGAAGATGAACGAATGTCTTACGGGTTTGGAACGTCATGAGTTTGAGTAATTAATGACAGAATTTTTGGGTGAACTAACCCTTTAATATTTTTTGTTATAATTAACTATTTAAAAACTTATCACGGTTAGGCCCACCATCAAATCGTTTTCTGGTGTTTGGATTTGTAATTTAAATAAAAAATGAATTAATGTTCTCTAACCATATACAGTACTGTTCAACAGCGTAGGAGAATGACACAGACGAGAAGAAATTGTTGAACACAGTTGTTATTTTTGTTTGTTTTATTGCACGCAAAGAGTATTCTCGTCGCTTCATAAAATTAAGGTTGAACCACTGTAGTCACATGGACGATTTTAATGATGTCTTTACTACCTTTCTGGGCCTTGAAATTTGCAATGACGTTTCTGCCTATGGAGGGGTCAGACTCAGAGAGCTCTCCAATTTCATTAAAAATATCTTAATTAATTTATGTTCCGAAGATGAACGAAGGTCTTACGGGTTTGGAACGACATGAGGGTGAGTAATTAACTAACCCTTTAATAGCAAAGAGCTACCCATACGATATTTGTAAATAAAATGGTTTTATTTCAGGGAAAATAATTAGTAGTTCAGTTTTACAATTTGACATGTCACAAAGCTTATGTATCTGGTGTAAGGTCATTCTAGTTCAAGTTGTAAAACATGAACACGTGTGCATCTAAAACTGTCCCACACACATGCTCCAATGAGTTCACATAAGGTTATAGACATGCTATGAAGTCTATTATAGTCAAAAGCAAGCTAACAGTCTTGGCTGTTTATCAGACAACGTCATACTTAACGACTTAAAGCCATTGCATAACACAATTCATAGCTGACAAATACATCAGCCAAGCCTTTTGCTAACACACTAGGTACCTACCCAACTAACAAAAATATGTTCTTAGAATGTTTTGCTAACATTCCCATTAATTAATGAAAACGGTATTTCTGAAGGTTTTCAGAAACGTTCAAAACATCCAGTTTTTAAATTTTTTTTATTATTGGCTATGCAAAAATCCTCCAGGAACACTGCTCCAAGTCATCCATCCAGTCTCCACACCACTTATCCTCTCTTGGGTCATGAGGTTGCTGGAGCCTATCCCACCATCTCAGGCAACAGGAGGGTAAACACCCTGGGCAGATGGCCAGTCCATTACAAGGCTCACACACAGACAATTTAGCCAATTTACCTATGTTGCATGTCTTTGAATTGTGGGGGAATCTAGAGTACCTGGAGGAAACCGACACTGACAACATGGAAACTCCGCACAGAGAGGCCTCTTGGCTCAGCTAGGACTTGAACCGGGGACCTTTTCGCTGTGAGGTAACAGGGATACCCACTGTGTTGCCCTGCTACTATGTATGTTTATATTAATTTATATTATAAAAATAGATCAAATGTAAGCAATTCATTTCTTACAGCCACAGGTATGAAAGTACACAGTCCAAAACATGGAATCGTAAAGAGCAAAGCTTACATTTTCTAAACCAAAAACACAACCCCACCAAGTTAAACAGTTAAATAACTTACAAATAGACAGCACGTGGAAAACAACACAAAAGAAACAGAAATCACACACACAAAAAATTGTGTTCTGTATATATGAACTTTTACAAAATGCTTTGTGATGCTTCAGGCTAAAGAGAGACCTGCAGACTCTGGATGTTTAAAAATGGAGTGGAATGGAGCGAATAATAGAAAGACAATAAGAGAATTTAGTTCAGAATTAGATGGAATGCTGTTACAGAAGGGGAAGTTCATTAATGCTTAGTCTAATGCATTAGGTTCAATGAAGAAATGAAATACACTGAGTATTATACCTGCTTGCCTTAAAATTTCATATACAGCTTGCATTTATTGTTTGTTCCTTATGCATGTTTTGTGACTTCATGTTCTCTTCTCTTCAATTTTCTTTAATGATCAAACAAGTAACGTTCCATGAAAGATCTATAAATAACATTTTGTGCTACGTTTTGAGAACGTTTTTAAAGACCAGATAACTTTGAACATGAAGATTTTAAGATATTATAAACATTATAACATGATTCTCCTTATGATGTTCCATGAACATTGTACTCAGAACATTTTATGATAACATTATGAAAACATTCGGCAAATAATAATATAATAAATAACATTATAAAGGTGTTCCAAAATATTTTGTTCTAAGAACATTTCCTCTCAACATTACAAGAACGCATATTAACTATTAATACCATTATAAGAATGTTCCATAAACATCATTTTAATAACTTTCGTCCTAACATTTACATAACTTTTGAAGAATATCTGTGAAAGTTATGGGAACGTTCCCTGTCAGCTGGGAAGCAGGCTCTTGTGTCTTTACACTTATTTATATGGAGAGCTAGTTTAAGTGTCTTCTCAAATAATAATTGAAAAACGAGAACAAATGTGTGGAAAAAGTTAGTGCCTTTTTTAAATAAAAAATAGCATCAGACAATATCTTTTAGCAACAGCTGCTAACTTGCCAAAACAATCAATGTAAGGCCCACTGTGTGGCCTTGGGTTTGATATTAACCATCAATTGTTAAATAAATATGAAAAATGTTATATTGAAAAATACTGAACATCTCAAGACTGTCAGACAGCTGACCACACAGCCCACGTTCAGACAGAGAGGACGGCGGCAGGTGACACTGCTGTGGAAACCTCAACTAAAAATACAAGCATATCCAGACATACCGATAATAATGTCATGGACTGGCGTCTTCAAAATGGTTTTGTCTGCCTAAAAAAAAAAAAACACAAAACAATACGTGCACACACAGACACGCAAACCAGACTGCTGTTCGTGAGAGAGACAAATATTGTGCGATTGTTTTTGTTATGCTCTTCCCTAAATGTGCACAACGTGTTAGCGAGTGACTCAGCGTCAGCACTGGCACATGTGTTGCTAAATCAGGGTTAGAGGTGGGTCACTGATTCAAACCTGTCCTAAGAGCCACCCGCTTGGCAGAGCAATTCAGCCATACCTTGACAAGCTCAACATTCAAAATGCCGTTTTAGGTTTTATTTTGTGTGCTTGAACTAGAGCAGGCCTGTCAAGCTAATGCCAGATGAGAGAAAAAAAAAACTTAAATAAGGAGACTCTGATTATGCTGATTAGCTTTGGCTGTGCTGTCTCTATAAACAATTGTTGGCCAAAACATATCAACATACAAAAACAAAATTCAGTGCTTTACTTTACCTAAAAACCTGACATTTTGTGATTTTAAAACAGTAAAAACTAGTTTTAGTGAAACAAAACGAGTAGTGAAACATGGAAGGTAGGGTGAATTCTGTAATGTGAGGGTAACTGAAGGTGATAGGTGACTGGGTTGATCTGTTGAATGATGGTGAAGAGGCCAACGTATCTGGGACTCAGCTTCTTACAACGCAGCTTAATGTCCCGTTTGGTGAGCCAAACCTTCTCACCCGGCTGGAAGATGGGTGTTTCAGATCTCAGAGCGTCCGCCTGGGTTCTTTGTCTGCGCACTGCCCTCTGAAGATGATGATGTGCATCGTCCCAGACACTCACTCTCTCAGAACCAATGGTCGACTGAAGGGACATCGGAGGGTTCCCCGGACCACAGAAACAGTGGAGGCTGGTAACCGAGCACACACTGGAAGGGAGTGAGTCCAGTGGCAGGCTGACGGAGAGAGTTCTGTGCGTACTCGGCCCAGCCTAAGAATTGGCTCCAAGAGTTATAGTGGCCATGGCAGAAGGTTCTCAGGAGGCACCCAATCTCCTGGATCTTCCTCTCCGTTTGCCCGTTTGACTGAGGGTGGTACCCCGATGACAGACTGATGGCCAGACCTAGGAACTTGAAGAAGGCCTTCCATACCTGCTAAATTATTTGAGGCCCTCAATCAGACACAATATCCTCAGGGGTGCCATAGTACCGGAAGATGAAGAGGAGTTCTGCAGTGATCATGGCTGTGGGTAAACTTTTCAGGGGGAACAAACAGCAGGATTTAGAGAATCGGTTGGCCCCTGGGTGGCCAGTGCCCATGGATGTATGTGCAGAGTGCGTAAGATTGGTGTGTTGGGATCTGGGCACATACGTGCGTCCTGGTGGACACCCCAGCAGAGAAGGCTCAGATGCATTGGAGGAGAGTTGTTAATGAATGGACCACTGGATGGAGCACAGGAGAATGTTTTGAGGCAAGATGGGCTCAGGATCCTCCGACTTATCTTCTGGAGCATGGAGACGTGAGAGAGCATCAGCTCAGAGATTCTTGGTACCTGGACGATATGAGATGGTGAAATGGAATCGAGTGAAGAACAAATCCCATCTTGCCTGCCTCGGGTTGAGTCGCCTGGCATCCCGGAGATATTGGAGATTTTTGTGGTCAGTGAGTACCGTGAACTTCTCCTTAGCACCCTCCAACCAGTGTCTCCGCTCCTCCAAAGCAAGTTTGATTGCGAGCAGTTCTCTTTTCCCAATGTCATAGTTCATCTCCGCTGGGGATAACTTCTTAGAAAAGAAGGCGCATGGATGGAGATGTGCTGGGTTCCCCTGCTGCTGAGACAGCACCGCTCCTACCCCGGTGGTTGATGTATTGACCTCGACGATGAAGGGCTTATTGGGGTCAGGATGGATGCGCTGGTGAAGGAATCCTTGAGGCTCTGGAAAGCCTGGGTGGCGGCTGGTGTCCAGGACAGAGACTTGGGCTTATTTTTGAGGAGGTTGGTTAATGGTGCAGTTATGGAGCTGTAACTGTGGATGAAGTGACGGTAGAAGTTTGCAAAACCTAGGAATCTCTGGAGCTTTTTGATGGTTGAAGGTATGGGCCAGGAACGGATTGCAGTGACCTTT
This sequence comes from Rhinogobio ventralis, assembly GCA_039654625.1. Lineage (NCBI taxonomy): Eukaryota > Metazoa > Chordata > Actinopteri > Cypriniformes > Gobionidae > Rhinogobio > Rhinogobio ventralis. The sequence continues at coordinate 24,943,206 of CM077210.1, read as the reverse complement.
CCTTCGTCCATCTGGATGCCGTGTTCACTGATGTTATACCTAGGAATTGCACAGTGGGTTAATGAAAGGAACACTTCTCAGCTTTCAGGAAAAGCTGGTGCTCCCTCAGGCGTTGAAGGCCTCCGCAACGTGTTGGCGATGGTCGGCCAGGCTCCGGGAATAAATCAAGATGTCGTCAATATAGACTATCATGGATCGATGAAGGAAATCCCGGAGCACCTCGTGCATGAAATCCTGGAATACGGAGGGGGCGTTTACTAACCCATAAGGCATGACAAGGTACTCATAGTGTCCTGTAGGCGTCACGAATGCAGTCTTCCACTCGTCCCCCTCACGTATCCAGATGAGGTTGTACGCGCTACGGAGGTCCAACTTGGTGAACACGGCTGCTCCACAAAGTTGTTCCAGGGCCGCAGGGATGAGGGGAAGTGGATACCGTAATTTCACAGTGATGTTGTTGAGTGCTCTGTAATCAATACAGGGCCGCAAGCCTCTGTCCTTCTTCGCCACAAAGAAAAAGCTTGAAGCAGCAGGGGATGTGGAAGGACGGATGTAGCCCTGGTGGAGAGCCTCTTCAACGTACTCCTCCATGGCCTTCTGTTCGGGGATAGAAAGAGGATAAATCTTTCCGTGGGGCACTGGCTCACCTGGAAGGAGGTCGATGGCACAGTCCCATGGCCAGTGTGGAGGCAGCAACGACGCCCGTTTGGGGCAGAATATGTCACTGAAGGGGGTGTAACAGGCAGTGGACTCTCAATGGAGGAGGAATTGACCGGAAGTGCCACTACTGGTTGAGTTAGATGAGGGAAGCATCCTGGGAAACAGCAATCGCCCCACTTCAGGACCTCTCCTGATGTCCAGGAGATAACGGGGTTGTGTTGCACTAACCACAGGCGCCCAAGGATGATACCAGCGGTGGAATTCTCCAGAACCAGGAAGGAAATGGACTCGGTGTGCAACTGCCCTACTTGCAACTGGATGGGACCCACGGAGAAAACGGACATGTCTTTTGTTGAGGGGTTTACCAATTACCGACTGGACTTGGTAATGGGTCTCGGTGGATATCTTCTGGAGGTTGAGCTGGCGGCAGAGGGAATCGGAGATGAAGTTCCCAGCTGACCCAGAGTCGAGGAGGGCGTGTACTGATAGAGAGACATAAGAGGCAGTAATTATTACTTTGGTAGTGAGTGGTTTCATATTTACGGACTCCGAATGAATGACACTCACTATGATTTGTGGTGGGCGATTTGGACAGGCAGTGATGATATGTCCACCAACGCCACAATACAAGCAGAGACCCTGGGTCAGCCTCCTCTGCCACTCAGTGAAGGTGAGACGAGTGGTGTCCAGTTGCATGGGCTCTGGTTCTGGAGAGCAGGTATACTCTGGTTGACGTGAAGGTGCAGGTGAAGGCTGGCCCTGTAAATCTTCTAAACACGGCTGCATACGACGATCAGTGCGGAGGTGAATGAATTGTTCTAAACCAATGGTGTCGTCGTATGCAGCGCAACAGATTTAATCCCTGCCGGTAGATGGTGAGGAGCGAGCGCTCGTTCCATCAACTGGCTGCCGCTAGGGTCCTGAATTTGAGAGCATAATCAGACATAGACATTTTCCCTTGGTTGAGAACTGCTCACCGATAGAGGAATCGCCATCTGGAACTCCAAACAGTTTGTGTGCCACTACTATTTTGATTCCAGATCGTCCGGGCCCAGTGGAGTGCTCGCCCCATCAGCAGGGAGATAATGAAGGCGACTTTAGATTTCTCAGTGGGGAAACTGTGCGACTGCATCTTTATGGCCAGCGAACACTGTAGGAGGAATCCGTCGCAATACTCCGCCGAACCAGAGTAGGGCGCTGGATTGGCTACGGGACTGGAGACCACTGGTGGTGAAGAAGTGGAGGTGACGGGTGATGCGGAAGTGGTGCCAGACAGTGCTCGCTTGAGCACATCCATGACCTCCTGGAAAGGATCCGGAGAACTCATTCTCAACCGTGTTGGTCTGGTCTTCTGTTACGGAAAAGAGACTCACAACAAGGATGATATTAATAGAAATATATGCAGACTGGATGGTGAGTATATCTGATGAGATGTAAAGCAGATAAATGGAGAATAGGAATACTGACAGTCTTTATTGTTGAAGATGGATAAGGAGGTCGTGGATGGCGAAGAAGATGGAAGCTGGAGCACACACTTCAGTGAAGGGACTGATGAATGGATGGAGACTAGGAAATGGAGAAGAACTGCAGACATGGAAGACCAAAAAGACGATGAAGACACGGAGAATCAGGAGAGACAATGGAGACAAGAAACATTCACTGGAAACAGGTAAGTGGAACCAGGAAGGTGAGTCCTTACTCAAACGAAACCAGACAAAGTGATTGTGTGAGGTGTGTGCTTAAATGAGTCTGTGGTGATGAGGTACAGGTGCAGGTGATTACAACTCCGGTGACATCGAACACTGTGATTGGGTGATGGTGGAGCCTGGCTGATCTCTGACACCTAATTTATTAGAATATATATATCTAGTGGCATCTAGTGGTAAGGTTGTGAACTGCAATCGCTCACTGCTCACAACACAGGACAAAAATGGCATCGTCGGAGAGAGCAGAGTAGCTATAGCGCTCTGTAGAGAAGTCTGTCCATTTAGGGCTACTGTAGACTACTGTAGGCGCAAAATGGTGACTTCACTGTAAGGGGACCCGCGGTGTATGAAGATTGATATGGCTCATTCTGAGTAAATAAAAACATAATGGTACATTATGTAAGGTCTTTCTACACCACTGAAAACATAGTTATATATATTATATTCCATTTCTGTCAGTAGATCTTAAATACTACACACTGCACCTTTAAGTATCAACTTCGTACCATAGTAACAGCACTCTGATATCCCTAGTATATACTTTAAGAATGTGTGTGTTTGATCAGGGAGGTGGAAAATGCCATGGCTCCAGAGGGAGACATAAACATGGCTAACATTCAGGTTATGAAATTGATAGCTCTGTTTTCTGTTCTTCCTTTCACTCCTCACTGTTTCTCCCAGTCGCTCTCTAGATGTAACTCATCTCTCACTCCTTTCAGACCTTTTATTCAGCTTCTAAACATTCCACCTCTCAAAGTTTACTTATGAATGAGATTGTCCTTTCATCTCTGTTGAATTATTTTTTTCTTATTTTTCAACTATTCACTGCCTCAGTCATCATATGACTGCTTCCAGACATGCCGAGCTGTTTGGGTTCCAATCCAACTTATGTAAAAAAAATTATAATAATAATTACCTGAGAAAGGATAAGTGTGACATCAAAGAAAGCTTTTCAAGCTTTCCACAGCATCCATTAGAAGACCCTCTGAGATGCTTAAACAGTGAGAACTGAGTGAAGTGTGTTGAATGCACAAGCATGAAAGGCCTGTTACGCTGTTGCATTAACTGGAGACTCATACTAACCCCAATACACAATGTAAACACTGAAATGTAATTCAGCATTTCTCAAGAGGCACGTTCCTTCGGCCAAGGATTGTGCCTCATGTCTCTATGTCAAATTTTAGAACATAGTGTTACTGCAAAATGTGACGTCTCAATGGCTGTGGCAACTCTTTTCCGCGTACCCAGAGGAAAATGATGCACATTTATAAGGGGGCTTCATTACAATGAAGAGGGTTTTCCATCCTTACACCTGCCATTGTCTTTTTCTGTAATTTTCCCATGAAAATAAAAGAACACAAGGAACAGAAATTGATTCCATAAAGGAAGCTATGTCTAGAGCTCAAATAATGGGATCAAGGCAGATGTTACTTAAAAAAAAAAAAAAAAAAGTGATGCTATGGAGAGAATGCTTCATGGACACTACTATACAATAAAGTTTAATGGTCAATTTTATAATTTTTAAGCTTTGACTCAAAGACGCTGCAATCTACAATAGATTTCTTCTTCTAGTTTGCCTGACAACAGTTTATTTCTGTTCTCTATTTTACATCTCTCTGATTTCCGTTTTTTTTTTTTTACCCTATGACATTCTTATGCTCTGTAACAACAGAAAAAAACTGTTAATTTCTGCAGGAGTAATGCCACTTCCTCTTTGGGTCTGGTCAAACGTGGGTTCTGTGGCACGTGTGGCTCACGTTGCACCTTTTTCTTTGCAGAACTCCAGCATATAAAATGTATTACATACATTTTATATGCCCCTCCACACACACATGCGCAAAAAAGGGGAAAAATGAAAAAAGAAAACACTTTTGGTGCCCCAGATGTGGCCATAATCGAAGCTGAGAAATTCTCAAGGTGGTTTGCTTAATCAGGTTTGTGGTCACTTGACACATGTGATGATGCATCAAAATGTCCTGTAATGCATTGCTCCAAACTCAATGAGATTAAGCAGCCTCCATTTTCAAGGTATTTATGTCTTTAAGAAAGAATGTTTATTTCAATAAACTGAATCAATTACTCTCATAGAAATTCAAAGGACACTTTAAATGTGAACAATTCATTGAGAAGCATTGAGATGCTTACATTTATAAAAACTAAATAACACCTGTCTGGGTTTAATGTGCACTTCACAGATCATAGGAAACACTTAATTTGTGGTTTTATGGATGGGTGACTAATCACAGTGAGGTACTTCTCAGCAGTCAGGACAATAAAAGTGTCCAGAACCTGTTGATAATGTGCTTTTCTCTTCTAAATGCAGGAACAGTTGTGAAAGCTCTTATTTAGCCCTTTATAGAGTACACACACAGCAGCTCCAAATAAAACTTTTATAGTATTAAAAAAAACTAAATCAAAGCTGAAACTAAGGGTACGTTTACACAACAACGATGTACTAAAAATGGAAGTTTTTCCTTTGTGTTTTTCGCATACAGACTACAACGCTGTCAAAACGATCCCCATTCACATGAATCTGCGAAAACTACAAAAAAAAATCTGTATTATGTATGTCAGGCCAGTAGCTGGCGATGTCCCTTTGTAAAGCGCCTTTACTGAACACGTAATACTCATGCACATGACGTAACCGTTTTCACAAATTTGTGTTTTTGTAGTTTATTTGGAGACGATAACAGTATAGTTTTCAAAAACTTTCACTCTGAATCCCATTTTAAAAAGTTTGCATTTTCAGGCCCCCAAAACTCTGTTGACGTGTAAATGAACGGTCAAAACGCATAAAATGTTTTTCATTTTGAGTGGAAAACGGTGTCTTGTAAACAACCCTTAAGTTTTTCGATCTCTATACGTTTACAACACGTCTACTTGTTTAGCCCAGGGGTTCAAAGTTTGGCTGGATAAATGGTCCCAATAGCCCCTGCTGGTAGATGCTGTAACAACCATTCAAAAGTTAGCTGTGTGTTCAGACCAAATAACATCTGCAAGCATAATATTACATTATACAATATATGCTTTACCAATGGACATTTCTTGTTTGCAAAGCTCTTAAAAGCATTGAATGGATTTTTTTTTCTTGCCTTTGCCATCACATGATAGTCGGTAGAAGGCCTTGCCAATCAATGTTGTCATGACGTCATTTTCCTACATGTCATGGGCAGCTAAAAAGCAACTGCTATTGAGATGCCTGGGAATGCTAATGGAAATGCTAGTCATACATTTAGAAACCTAATTCTAATTCTTGTCTTAACACCAAGAGTAAAGAAATAAAACAGCAAGCATTTAGGTCAAGTGGTGGAAATTTCCGCTGTATCAAGCTCAAGACAGTTGAGTTAGTATGTGGCTTTATAATGAGGTAATAGCGCCCTCTGGTGTTCATAATTTTACTCTATGGGAAAAACTTGGTTTTGTGGTAACTCACCAGATCACCACAGTATTGTCACAGTGTCCAACTGCCAAACACAGCATATAACATTCATGATGTGATTTCAATGTCATTTTGAGTAAAAGTCAACATTGTTGCACATATTTGATGTAACCTAAAAAAACAGGTCTCCTCCCTGACTATGGAGAGTAAATGTTGATCCGAAACTATAATATGTAAAAGTTTGAAATGATTCCCAAATCATATCCTGTATGGATCCGTGTGCACAGCTTTACATGCATTCATCCATATTAATCAACAACAGATGGGCTGTAATCTGATCCTTATACGCAACATAACATCCAACACACTCAAAAATGTTGTTCCCTTGCTTTGTCCTCATCTTTCTGCTGTCTCCAACTTTCACATTGGTAGCTTTGCCATCAACAGATTCTGCATTTCATCGGCAGCACTTTCCTCATCCGACTTATTTCATGAGGTGTTTGTGCAGATCAACAGAAAAGGCATTAACAGCACTCTCATAAAAGCATTAACAACGCTCACAACACTCCCAGACCGAACCAGCAGGGGAGAGAAAATGTCACAAACACACACCATCTTAGAAGCCCATGTGTTAACTGTGTGATGTTATGTTGTGTACTGAGTGTTTGGGGTGTGTGTGTGTGTGTGTGTCTTTCATTCCATTTTCCATCCAATAAGACTTGTTTTTTTGGAACCAGGCCATTTTTCACATCCAAATAGGCGTCATACCTCTAGGTCAGTTCCATTCCTCAATTCCTAGAGTTGAGAAAGGATTCTAAGGATTACACCCTCCCCTCAGCGCAGTTACCACAAACAAGTTCCCCTCCCCAATCGTGGGCTTGTTGTTCTCTAGAGCTCTATGCTGTCATGATAGCCCCCTTTCATAGGGGTGAAAACAGTCTGCAGATAGTTTTCCACTCATTTTCTTTCTATCTCTCTATGGTAAAGTATAAATAAAGTGCCTATTTATTCTTTTCTTTTCTCCACACTTAACCCAATGCTGCCACATTTTCTTCAGTCACATAGTGCATATAAATGGCAATAAAATGGTTAATAATGAAGCGATGACTTATAATAAAAAGCTTTTTTTCTGGCTTGGTACATTGTTAAGGAGAAGCTTTTGCTCTGGAGATTTGCTTTGAGAAAAACCCTTTTTTCAACCATCAGTATTGTGATTTACATTTTTTAGTAAGTAAACTTAATTTTAAAACTATTTTACACAGAAATGTGTGTTTCATAGAAGCAACAGTGCAAAAGTGGAATGGATATGAAAAATATCCTTTTAGTATCTGCCTTTTAGTATTAAATTAACATTTAAATAAAATGTTAAATTATGAGCCAATACTATTAATTTCCATCATGTAGCATTAAAGGCCCATTCACATCAAGGATGATAACTATAACGATGACTATAAAGATTTTTTTCCCAGCTGATAAACAATAAAGTCAATTACATTTCAAAATACAAACAAGTTATTTTAAATTGTAATAACATTTCATAGTAATGCTGTTTTTACTGCTTTTACATTTAAAAAAGGAAGCCTTGGTGAGCATAAAAGACTTTCGAAAACCTTCTAAACTTTTTAACGGCAGTATACCTAAAATTATTTTAGTAATGAGGCTTAGTTCATACAAGAAAACTGAATTAAACATTTTTAATATTGTTTTCATAATGCGCGCATCAGAGATTAAATAAGAGTTTCTCCTCTTGGAATGCAGACTGCAGACATGTACACTCCTGGGCAAAATATTTAGTGGGCTTAACCATTTTAATCACAAATCACTGGTCAGGAAATTAAGAAGAATTGCACAAATACTGTAGATACAGTAACTTAGCATGGAATAGCCTTCCCCAACTTGCAGACAGCTTTTTACAGGAAGAACAGTCAGTGTTGTTCCACTCAATATTAATGGCTTCAAACAGTTCATGAGAAGTTGAAAAATGTCTCCCAGTTTGTTTGCATTTAACACGAGACCAATATTCACTATAGGGTTCAAATCTGGACTCTGACCAGGCCAAAACATGAGCCTGATGGACTTGTTCTCAAGCCACATCTTGGTTGTCTTTGCAATTTGGGCAGGAGCCTTGTCTTGTTGAAAAATAACATTGATCATTCCTCTTTAGATAATAACTTTTCATTTGTGGGAAGCAAGCCATTCTGCAATATTCTCCTGTATTACAAAGCATTAAGTGACTTTTCACAGTGATGTAGGTTACCAATATCAGCAGCTAAAAAGGCTCCCCACACAATGACAGCTCGTCCTCCATGCTTCACTGTGGTAGAGATGCATTTATTATTATATTTCTCAGCAGATTTTCAAAGACACCACTCTGAAGCATCAACATGCAATTTGTAATTCATCACTCCACACACAACTTCCCATATTCTGCCAAAAACTTAATTCTGTCTTTGATGTTTTTCTGAGACAGCAATAGCTTAAGTATTAGCTTACATTTTGCTAATTTCCTGACCCATAGTTTGTGGTTAAGACAATTATAAGCAGTGTTTAGCCCCCTTTTTTGCCCAGGAGTATAGACTTAACATTACTACCACTCAGTTCACTGATCTGGTGCCAAGTGTCATGGTGACACCCAGCTTCCATACACATACCAAACACACACACACACATCCAATCCAATCACATGACCCTCACAAGGCCCACAGCTAATTTAAGACCCAAGGGAAGGAATCATTTTCAAAGCCTGGGTGGGCCAAAAAATACACTCGTTTACAGCTTTCTATAACATGTCTTAATGTCTATATAATGAATAATTACAGCCTGTAGTACACTGTACTTTAATATTATTCTAGGAGGTCTGGAGTCTTTCTTTCGGGCTCATATATAATGGGGTATAACACCTTTGCTTGAAAATGCCCTTATAATATTTAAAATATGAAATATGGGAACAAATATTATTAGTAAAATCCTCTTTATGTACATCATTTGCAAAGTTGAGTATTTGTAGATTTCTCATTCACAACTAGCATTACTTCTGATTGAGAAATGTGACACGATGAGCCATAACGAACAAAACACAGGCCTTAGGAAATTTGGGCATCTTACATAATTTCTAAACTCCTTTCAGACCAGTGGACTGACACTGACCTAGATCTGTCTCTCTATCCACAGCTTCTCAGGGCTTATCACAGCAGGGCACATACACATAAACACACCCTCACAACGAACAATGCCCAAGTCACTCAGGTGCGATGCACAACCAGAGGACCCATCCTGTTAAGTGTGTTATCAAGCAAGTGGGTTGCACCATCCACAATGACAATGAAGATGCTGTACTACATCATTAATCATGGTGAGGTCACATCCTGAGTGTCTACGCCTGCCGGCATCTGTGTGGTGCACACTGGATCAAAGGTCAATTTTTATTTTTTTCTCCACTGCTGTGGCCTCATTTGTCACAGCCCCTTGAATCCCATAATTCCTGATATCAGAGCAGACAGTTTACTGCTGATACAGTAAGCAGAAAGGGTCAAAAGGTCAACACAGAACTAGGGAGGAACATCCTGTCATCTAACAAACCACAACACAAAACAAGCATCTAAAATAGAGGGCTTTTTAAACAGAATAGGAAGAGATTATATTCAGACATGAAACTCTAGGAGGCGCAGGCTGATAGGTCCTTATCACAAGACCTTAGGACTTTTGGCGCACTTGAACCACGAATACACACAAAAAATAAACTGGATCAGAGGAGTTTATGTGGTTGAAATAAAAAAAAGTAACAAATCAGTCCCTCGTGGGTCAATATGACCCCTTAGGAATGCGAGAAATGCTTACATTTACATTTAAAAAAAATGCTCAAAATTAAACTTTAGCAAAAATGTATTTTATAATGTCTACATGTGTATCTGAATTTATACTGAAGAGATAAACTCAAGAACTAACTTTAGGACCCAGCCGAGCAGCTCATTTGCTCCATATAGAGCTATAAGGCCATCTAGTGGCAAAAGGTCATGAAATATATTTTTAATATTTCTTTTTTTCCACAAGAGGTCAGCAGAGACACCCAATGTAAGATATTCTTAGCTGAATTAACAGGGTTATGCATTAAATGTTCAGTTATTTATAAGTTGAAAGAATGTGAAGAATGTGCTTAAATTATATAATTTATTGATAAAATTTAGTAATTTAAAGGTAAATAAAATAAAAAATAATAAAACATCTCCACAAAAAAAAAAAAAAAAAATATTATAAAAATGTAATTATATGAACTTTCTGGACCAAAAAAAAAAAAGTATAATTTTAGGGCTTCGGGTCATTTTGACCCACAGGGGACTGATTTGTAACAGTGCGAGGGATGGATGAGGGATAATAATATATCATCATACTCGGAACCATTCAGTCAGAATATCCTTGATCTAAAATCTTGATCTGTGTCCGTGTGTATGCGTCTTTGCATATTTTTGGCCATAGACACAGTGGAGTGAAATTCTGGGTTAATTAATCACACATCTGTGTTAATTACCAAAGTTGCTGATCCTGAAAAAACAACATCAACAAAGCAAACTGCAACAACTAGCCTACATGCTAATGAAAAACTTTTGAGAAAACGATATTCTCCTTCTCTCTTTAGGATTACAGAAAAATAAATAGCGATAGCAAAATACAGATTCAATGTACAGACATAGGCCAAATGGATTTACATGTTCTGGTAAATCTTTCAGCATCATCTACGAGTGTGGAGAGTCCTTGATCCTTTCTGACCCCTCCACTGAACTCAGTGACACTAAAAGCCTTAAATACTGTAAGAAATGACCCGCTCCCCTAGCTCCCTTAACCCGGGCAGAGCTATTTTAAGCTGCGGTGCACATACAATCCCGCATAAACAAACACATACTTGTGTAAACAACAAACATAGTAACTGCTACACCTCACCTCATCGTATCTTCCTATCGGCAATCTCAAAATATCTTGCTTTAGTTCTCTTGCAGTCTTTACTTACAAGCTACAGGCTTATATAATAATGTTAGAATGGTGTGAAATTAAATGAAAAACAACGTAGAAACACAGGGGAACATTACTAATGGCAGAGCCAAACCCACAAAATCCCACTTCTTTATTATTTGCAAGCTGCCTTTTAAAGAATAAATGGTCCTTCAAGGATTCCCACACTTTCATGATTTTCCCATTATTTTTCCAGTTGTTTTTGGTGAGTGGATAAGGATTTAAAAAAAAAAGCCAGGCAGAAAGAAATATGTTGGAATTGAGCATAAATAAAAATAATTATATTAATTATCAAAATGTCCATGACTTGTCAAGGCCTGGAAATCACACATTTAAAATTCCCTGATAATTGTACAGTAGCAAGTCTGCAGCAGCAATACTCACCAGCAGCAGCACAGCAGATCTACTCCACCAAGACCAAATACATTAACATTGCCATATTCAATAACATGCTAACACTATTCAAATTTGTCATGATTGAAATATCTATATACATTTTTTTCACTAGTAGAGTTTCAATTACGTCACAGATTTAATATATTCTGTCCTTATAATATACATTAAACCAAACTGATTCGCACAGACCATTTTAACTCTCATCCGTCCCTCTGGTCATTTTGACCCAAAATGAATTTTGAGTGTTCATCAGACTTTTAAAATTCCCTGATAATTCCATGTTTCCCATGACATGGGAACTCTGGTCATGATATTAGTTTTTTTTAAAAAAGTTAAATCACTGACATGTATTTTAAATTAAGATGAAGCAAATTTTTTTTAAATATTGTATATGAAAGATTCAATTATTCTTTTTGTTATCTGAGCAACTTTTTAAATTCATTTCGATTTTTTAGAGAGTCTAAAGAAGACTCCCTTTCCAACATTTTCCACCCATATCATTTATACAGCAGGTTATACAGTAAATGCATGGGGCTTGTTCTGCATAGATATGGTACAATTATACACCAACATATTATTTGCAAGGGTGTTTTCTTCTTTTTCAAAAGACACATAGAATATGTAGAGCGTATGTTGAACATATAATTAATATAATCTTAACTATTAACTCAATAATTACTATAATACCTACCTGAACCCTCTGGAGCAAACATATGCATTTCTCTCTGACGTCTTCAAAAGGACACCTTTTGGAGAGCATCAAGACATGGGCAAGAAGAGAGTTGATATCACTGGACAGACTGTCATCCATGGCAGGGGAGGAGGAGGACTGTGGGTCCAGTATCGGCCCGATGTTCTCTATTCTCTTCATCACCTCCTGGTGAATGAGTTCCATCGCTGCGTGTCTGGAGCTCGAGTCTCTACTGGCCAGAGCATCCCACCTTCCCGCAGAGTCTCTCACATCCATCATATATAGTTTACTATTCTTCAGTTATACACCTGATAGACTGAGCCATGCATAAGACAAAAAAGGTGTGTAAATCATTTATATAGCCAAAACAATCCTAAACCAATCTTAGCAAGATGGCAAAGGAATTCTGCAAATCCCTCAAAAAATTTTCCATATTCTGATAATATAAACAGACTTGCAAATGCGTGGGCATGTCTTAGCAGGCATTGTGTGTATATAATCAATGTGCTGAATTAAACAAAAGTTGTGAGGGTTTTTGTGTTTTCTGATGTTTAAACAAAAGGACTGACACAATTTCAAAATGTCTAGGAAAATAATTATCCATAGTTTTCTATACAAATTCCAAACCAAAAAACAGTGAGTACAATATTATACAGTAAACACATTATAAGAATACCGTTGAATGACGTTCAATCAAGTTCTGTTAATTAGGCAACTTCAAAATATATAAGGTTAAACAATTAATAAAATCACATGTATGCTAAGTAATTATTAAGCGCGTACTATTTATATTTTTACAAAACATGTCAGAAGAAAATACTTACTAAATTCACATTCTCTATAGTCGTCTCTGCTGCCGTTGAATGAGACCTTCCTGCGCTCTAGCTCTTCAGTCGATTTCAGTCCTTTGCATAGCGGCTTGAGTTAACAATTGATTGACAGGTACCACAGTCCAATAGTGTTCTAGAAAAAAAACGGATGGGTGGAGATATACTCACCGCGCACCAATTAAATGATTAGAAGGCGTTCCTGTCAGGCCGCCCCTCCCAGTGATAATAAAACGGGAATTGTAGTTCAGATGCTCGTTAATCTCAACGTTCTCATGGTGGTGCAAATGCAACATAGAACTACAAATACCAATATCCACAAAAAACATCGGTAACTGCAGGGGCCCCGCCACCACTTGTTTATCTCAAAAACCCTTATGATTAATGCAAAGCTTTCACCAGATATTTCATCTATCTTATTCAATGAAAATATGTTAACTAACCTCTAAAAACAGAATAGATGTGACTATGTCATTATGCCGTATACTGTATAAGCAATGAATGAACTCTTCTTTGTGTCAAAGATCCTCTGTATGAAGGTATTCTCAGTAAAAATAGAACTAGACAACAAGTAGAATATTTTTGGTGTTGTCAGCCTGACTAATCCAGAAATAATTGTAAGATAAGTGTCAATTTGTGTATTTATATTTCTGGGCCTGTAGAATTCCAGCATTGTCAATTCTATCTATCTATCTATCTATCTATCTATCTATCTATCTATCTATCTGTCTGTCTGTCTGCCTGTCTATTGTTTTCTTTTTTAACACCAGTATTTGTCTTGAATGTAGAAGCTGTGGTCGTTGTGTGCATGTGGATCCACTGAGGGCGGTAAAAGAAGAGGGAAATTTGAAACTGGGCGGCGCTGTCGGCTACAGCTGTTGTTAACATGACACTCACACAGCTAATTCATATGTAGCTAAAGGAATACATAATTTATTCTTGTGTAACGAAGAAACTGATTCATAATGGATCACTTAGGAGAAAAGGTATATATACTTTATGTATGATATATTGTCTTACTGAGGTTGTTATTATTCTTAGTGACGTTTCACAGTCGTTAGCCTTATTAGCTTATGTTTGTATTGAGCAGCCTCGAGCAGCAGTTTGGGGTTCGTTACGCGTTTATGCAGCCTAGAATGAAGCTCTCTAGGTTTTGACACAGACATTCAACTATTTATCCTGGAAATTTATCTCATTTGACTACTATATTTTTGTTTATTCAACAGTGTGGCTAACATGTTGTATTGTCAATGATTTGGGCTATTTTAAACCGGGGTTCTCAGAGTTTTATTATTATGTTCTTTAACAGACATTTTTTTAGAAAGATGTTGACTCAGTATATATAGCTGTATTGTTATCTTTCACTGAAGCAAAGTGTTTTTGCTAATCTGCTAATTATTTACGGTTTTCAGAGTTTTAATCTGGACTCCCCATCTAAACAGAGTTATGTTGGAAGTTATTACCAGCCTCCAGACACGTTGTCAAGGCCCCTGTACATGAACACAGTCTCAGATCCACTGGACAGAAAGAGCTCAGGTGTACAGGACATCAGCCCACAGCTTTATCAAAGAGTACCTGATGCCGGAAGTAGAGGTAAATTGATTAAATTAATAGCTGTATTCAAATATTTAAGACCAAATTTAAATTTCCAAACAACTTTTCCTGCACTTGAGCAGCAGTGATAGCAGCCCTGAAAACACTGCAGGAGAAGATGCGACGCTTGGAGCTAGAGAGAGTTCAGGCAGCGAGGAACATCCAACAATTCTCTCATGCTACTCGACACCAGGCAGATGCTTCTGAGAGAGAACCGGAGAACGGCACACGAGAGAATCACTCCACACAGAGGAAAGGTAAAAGTGTTGAACAGCAGTTATTGATCTATTCTCAGAGCTCTTGGAAAGTTAAATACTAAAGTCAAATGCAAAATTAGTAAGTACTAAGTAGTCTCTGTTTCTTTTCTTTTCAGAGCTGGTTTCTAAGCTTCATTCTGCAGAAAAGCGTTGCTCTCTGCTGGAAAAACAGCTTGACTATATGAGGAAAATGGTGGAGTGTGCAGAGAAAGACAGAATCACTCACACAGACAGACAGGTGAGCAGGCAGACAAAAGCAAAATGTTTGTGCAATATATTCAAAGAGCTTAAATATGCTGTTAAAGGTGCACTATGTAACTTTTCCGTCTGCTAGAGGTCGCCTATTCAAAACAAAGGCGTAGTTTGATGACGCCTAGTTTGAGCGCAGAATCTTGGGACATATGGTCTTCACCTCACAGCCGGTGGATACATTTGAGTGTGTTGAAAATTATGTTATGTCGTTACTATGTGTGTTCGCTCGGCGGCTGCTATGACACTTGTTGCACACTGCAGTAAGAGTAAAGCGTTTCTGTAAAATAAAACTGGAAACTGAGGGTAACGCAAATATGACGCAATTGACAGGCGACTCCCTCACTCGTCCCGGTTCCTTGGTTAAAATAGCAATTTTCTCACAATTTACAAATAGTTGGAAACATTTGGGATATTGTAAGTACTCAACTAAACAAAATATATAACACTTTTTTTTGTGTTATATTTTACTGAAAAAATTTTACATAGTGTATCTTTAATTCTCATCTGGAAAATGCAATTTGTGTTCAAACTTAAGATTATTTCAGAGCCCCTCTTTATCTCTCTCTTTTTCCTCAACTCTAATTGGTATTTAGGACTCTCTTTATAAGGAGAGCAAACATGCAGACCCACAAATGCAGGTGCAGCTCAATAAATTGGAAAAACTGGAAAATGAGTATCTCAAACTCACCAGTACACAGTCTATGGCTGAGGTACGCACATATACCTAGGCTATATATATTATATTCATGATATAATGATAAAAATACATGATATATACGTTTGGAAACAGTTTCTTATGCTCACTAAGGCTACATTTATTTAATTAAAAATACAGTTAAAAAAAGTTATATTGTGAAATATTATTACAATTTAAGAGAATTGTTTTATATTTTAATGCATTAAAAATGTAATTTATTCTAGTGACGGCAAAGCTGAATTTTCAGCATCATTACTAGTCTTAAGTCACATGATCCTTCAGAAATCATTCTAATATGCTGATTTTCTGCTCAAGAAACATTTCTTATCAATGTTGAAAACATTTTTGCTGCTTGATTTTTGTGAAAACTATACCATTCAAACATTTGTGATTAAGATTAAAAAAAGAGAAAACATTAATTGATTCATTAAATTGATCAAAAGTGACATTGAAGACATTTATAATGTTACAAAAGGTTTCTATTTAATAAATGCAAATAAATGCTGTTCATTGAACTTTCTATTCATCAAAGATTCCTGAAAAAAGTATCACCATTTCCACAAAAATATTAACCAGCGCAACTATTTTCAACATTGATAGTAATAAGAAATGCCTCTTGAGCACATTAAATCAGCATATTAGAATGATTTCTGAAGGATCATGGGGCACTGAAGACTAGAGTAATAATGCTGAAAAGTCATCTTTGCCATTTTAATATATATTTAAATAGAAAACTTTTTAATTTGTAATATTTCACAATATTACTGTTTTTACTGTATTTTTTGATTAAACAAATGGCGCCTTAGTGAGAACATTGCATGAACATTCTTTCAAAACTTTTGACAGGTACTGTATATAGGACATGGTTTTCTTTTCTTTTCTTACCTGTTGTGATGTCTTTCGTCTACAGAGGAAGATTGAGCTCTTAGAACAGAAACTTTTAGAGGAGGAACATGAACGCAAACTTGTGCAGGAGAAAGCAGAGGAGGTAAAACATAAAAGTCATGTAAACTTTCTCAAAAAATAGATTTATGAATCATGTTAACTTTTCCCTTAGAAAAAAAACTTTAATTAAAAAACATTCATGTCGTCTCCTTGACTTTCATCAGTTGCAGCGAGAGCTTGAAAACAATCTCCTCTCACTTTCTGCTGCAACTCAACCTAAAGGCAAGAAAAAGAAAGGCAAGGCCTCTTGCAAGGTAAAAAAAAAACTCTGCAGTAATGTATTGTGAGCACTAGGTGGCAGTATATTTACAGAACAGAATACTACCCATGTGTTCTTTAGTGAGTGGTGTTAATGACGGTGTTTTTTTCTTTCATATTATGGCAGAAGTCCCCCTCAGTGAAGGTGAAAACTGCACGCACCCCTAAACCTAAACACCTCCCATTTGTGGCTGGAACAGTGAGTATGACCTCACCCTGACACATTAATTGGTTATGATTTACAGTTTTAATCATATACAGTGGTCTAAACGTCTAAAATTACTGATTAAAATGTGTATATGAGAGGGAGAGAGAGAGAGAGAGAGAGAGAGAGAGAGAGAGAGAGAGAGAGAGAGAGAGAGAGAGAGAGAAATATACATGACTGTTCAAAGGTTTGGGGTCAGTAAGGTGTTTTTATTTTTTATCCTTTGAAATAAATTGCCATTTTCATCAAGGATGCTTTCAATTAATTAAAAGTGACAGTAAAGACATCATGACAAAGACAAAGTGACACTTATTATTATTATTATTATTTTTTTTAAAGCATTTTATACTGAAAATAATGTATCATGATTTCCACAAAAATGTTAAGCAGCACAACTGTTTTCAACATTGATAATAATAAGAAATGTTTCTTGAACAGCAAATCAGCATATTAGAATAATTTTTGAAGGATCATGTGACACTGAAGACTGGAGTAATGATGCGGAAAAATTAAGCTTTGCCATCACAGGAATACATTACATTTTAAATCATATTAAAATAGAAGAAAAAAAAATATTTTACTGTTTACTGTATTTTGATCAAATAAATGTAGCTTTGGTTAGCATAAGATTTTCTTTCGAAACACATAAAGAATCTTACTGATGCATAATTGTAATTAATGTTTTCTCTCTTTCAGTCGACCAGTCCCAGCCACTCAGTCAATGCCAATGTTCAGAGTGTGTTGCACATGATGAAGCACAGAAACCCGCAGCTGTGTGAGAGAGTGAGTGCACTGCAGAAGTCAGGTTCTGAGAACCAGCGGGTCCATCGCAGGCCTCCGTCCTCCCCCAGCAAGGCAGCTTCCACAATGGGCAGTCTCTCTGAACTTTTGCTCTCCCTTCAGGATGAACTGGGACAGATGAGCTTGTGAGTAACACCATCCTGACCATGACAGGTCAAGATTAGCTGTTGAAATGTGTTGGCGGGGATAAGAAGACAGGATTTAAATATTGTGTGTGTGTGTGTGTGTGTGTGTTTGAGACAGTGAACACCAGGAGCTGGTCAAGCAGATAGACGAGACCTTTAAACGAGAGCTTCGTGACGATCTGGAGCGAGAGCTGGACTGTCTGGTTAAGAGAATGGAGGAGAAAGCAGCTCAAATCTCCAAACTGCGCAAACATCAGCAAACAGTGAGTTTGTACTTTGTTTTTTGCTTTTTTAATAATTATAGTTACACATTACACATTCAACAGTATTTAAATAAAAACATTCTACAGGACATTGATTCCCAACCCTCGTCCTGGAGTACCCCCCAACACTGCACATTTTGTGCCGGGAAAACGCCACAATTTTTCTTCTCAAGCTACCATTTACAGCGGTACAGTACAGTATGCACTTATTTCCGTTTCGATTGTCAGAAGTTGTGAATGGTACCAAAATGCCAAACCGTACCACTGTTTTGGGACCCTTCCGTTGGGGTACTTAGCACAGTAGTCCGGTACCTAAAGGGTGGCGCAAGACTCACTGCAGAACGTTGATTGGTCGACAGAGAATTGTCACTTGCGCGTGCTACAAGGGGAATGAAAACACTTTGCTCAAACAAAGCTTGTCTTCTTCTTGTGATAAACAGCCACATGCCAAAAAGCAAGAACAAGATCTGCTGTATGTCCTCCTTTGTTTACTGTGTCGCTTTCTTCTTTGCGTGAGAATGATGTTGATCGCTACATCATGCCTATCAAGTAAGGGTGCTGTTGGCGGTGGAAGTGCAAGCCAGATCAGGGTTTACCGTCCCGAATCATGCTGTACTGTACATTAGTTTCTGTTGTGTGCGCATTACACAATGGATCAGCGACAGTGGGTCACACATTACACAACATTTGAATAGAAAGAATCACAGACAACTCTATCTGGTCTACAAACTACGCTTCACAGCCAAACACGCAAGAAATTATACAAGAAATAACGTAAAATCGCGTGCGAGACTGGAGACTGCGAGAAAATGGTTGTTTGCTTGCTGGTGGTGTTGCAGGTCTATGACTCCTCCCCCGGAAATTGCCCTGTATCTTGCTCTCTCATTGGCTTGTAATTTCCAGTGAAAACACATTTCACACTGTATGACTCCGCATGAGTCACAGACAGGTCCAGATATTTAGCATGCTAAATATTTCACAGGCATTGGCAACGCATCTGCGCTTCTCTGAGATCACGTGTTTGATCATAAACACTACGCTCACATGAACGAGCATGAACATGAATCACTGACATGAACGAGCACCGATTTGCCTCAGATTTCGGCCATTTGTCTGTGATTTCCACAAAACTGTCAGCTAGTGAAAATCAGGGCTTAAATTGTGCAGTGTGTACACGCCATTAGATGTCTCCCTAATCAAACACACTGGATTCAACTTATCAGCTCAGTACTAAAGATTCAGATACTCTAGGACCAGAGTTGGGAACCACTGCTATAGGAAATACCAATACATCAAGCTGCTCTGCGTCTAAATGTGTGTTTTTGCTCCTGTAGGTTCAGAAGCTCTCCCAGCCATCTTGTAGCCCCAAGCAAAAGCAGCAGAAGTCACATTGGACCGCCAGTGTAGAGGGCAAAACCAGGGCACAGAGTGGGGTACAACCATTGCCACCGTCCCCTGTCAAAGCCTCACCCTGCACGGGACAGAAACAGAGCAGGAGCAGTCAAGAGTCCCTGAAGCTCCTTAGAGAGACACAGAAACTGTGTTCTAGCCTCCGCAGACAGGACATCACATGGGAGACGTAGTTACATTATCCTGAAACACACACCCAGGGCTTAGAAGAGTCACTGCAGTTCTCAAGAGGACACTGGAATGATGCCCTCAGAAGATCACAAAACACTGATTCATCTGCATCTAAGTCCAGGAAGACTTTATAACTTTCAATGACTTTAATGAGCTTAATTGATTTTTATTTCTGTTTTGTTTGAACAATAAGTTGTAAATAAAATATCTACGTATGTTTTAAAGTGCAGACCAACTTGGCTATGTAATCTGTTTATTAGCAAGCTGATCTCAGATCACTTTTTTTACAATCCAATTCATTTTCGAAGGATAAAATTAAATCCCACCCTAAATTTTCTGGTTCGGTATGCTGTTTCACCCAGAAATAAGACACAAAATAGAAATAATAATTAACACTTATTTTATACAATCAGTAAAAAAAAGAAATTAAGCTTTTTATTTATTTCACCCACTCAAAGTGAGAAAATAACACCAGGAAAGGTAGTGATGGTCACAAGGGAAAAGGAGCACCCTTGCATGCATCAGCTTTTCTGTGGTTTCTTTCTTATGAGATTTACAATCAGCTGACACATTGTTTCCTCCATTGTTTCCACAACAAAATGGTCCCATTCTCTGACACATGATCTTATTTCAACCACGCTGTACACCTTGAGAAACCACATAATATAAAAGAAGAGAGCAGATGATGTAAATTAATATGTAAAATGGGAAGCAAACACATTCTAGATGTAACCAGGCAGAAAAGATGGCCTCTGTTTTGTTCAGACGGTTTTATTGGATTACGCTCTGTGACACAGTACAGATTAAATCAGTATTGCATAAACTCATTTGAATACAGGAAACACTGGCAAACACACAGACTGCAATATTGTTGATTCTGGCAAGATGATGTCATCTGCATGTTTTTTTTGTGACATTTTGACTGGTTGTTACTGTGCATCATGCATCCTTATGGTCATCTTTTCAGTAGTGTGGGGTATGGGGAAAACATTGAATCACAATACATGCACATCCTGTCCAGAGAAGAAATTTGAGGATTTAATGCAGACTAAGCAGGAATGGAGCTGACCCTCAGGGTGAGCGCATATCCTGTTAGTTAAACATTACAGTGTGTTTTGAGGACTGTTTTCTAGGACGCAGTTACATTGAAATAGATTAAACATAGTCCAGGGATTAAAAGACGTTTTAAAGAAAATCCTCGCTGGACTTTCGTTGTAAACTTAATTATCTTAAGGCTCTTTATTCCAAATAATATCAGAGCTACTCCACCCCACGTTCCCTTATCTGTTCTCTAAGGTCCTCTGGTGCTGGTCTGATTATTATTCCCTGAATTTACATGGGTAGCAGGTCGGAAATATTCAGATTGTTTCGGATTTTAAGCTGTATTTCTATTTGTTTATTATGCTCTGTCTGCAAGTGACCTTGGGTTCTGGCAAGGTGATACATACATTATTATATATAAACCTTTAATTACATTTTTGCTTGCTTCCATATTTATATATTAAACAGTGCAGAAGAAATGCATGAAATCTTATTAGCACCATCAGTGCGAGGACCCTATTTGAATTGCTCTGTTTTTTTTTCAGTTTTATGGTTTGTGTCTAAGATATTTCTGGACAATTATTTCTATCAAGCAGATTTTTGAAGTGAAATACTAAAAACATCTTTACAAAAGACAATCCTTATATTTTGCAAACTGTGATCAGTGAAGTCCATTTCCATCTCAAACTACAAAAAAAAGTAACAAGATAAAATAAGAAATAAAGTCAGCCAAGTTACAGTTGGGAGACAAAGTCACAATTAAAAAAATAAACAGTCACAGTTACAAGATTTAATGGTGCATCGGGAGAATCGCAATTCATTTGATTTATTTTAGTCTTGAGATGAGGTGATCTCCGTAGTGGCAATATGTAAACATATGCCGCCACTGTAAATGTGTTAGGACATATGTCTGTAAAAGGCAACATAAAAACACCCACAACTGTTTTACAACACTCAAACTTTAATTAATTGATCACACTTTCAACCTAATTGCGAATGCAGATCTGAAACGAGGGAAAACACAAGAACAAAAGAGAGATATCTGAGTTCCAGAGAAATAAAACCAACATAACAGAGCATAAAACAATTAAGGCAGACTTTCTGGAAACCGACACAAACGTAATCGACAAAAGCTTATGGGGCGTGTGCAGTTTCATGAGAAACAATAAAAAAAAAACAAATGCACTACTGGACAATAAAAAAAAAGACATTATTAACTCTTTTTGTAATTAGATAACTGAATGTTGGCGCAGGCAAGATGCAACACTCCCATGTTTCTCTCATTAACCACGCACAACTTCAATAATCCAAACCTTCACTCTAAAAGTCCCTTTGAGTACAAGTCTTCATGACAATAATAATCTTCATCTTTTAATCTTAAATAATTAAGGCACTTTTTCTTCAAAAGGTGCAGAAAGGAATGCAACACTAGCTCAGGGAGCGATGGCAAAATATGGCATTGTTATGGCTGTTTCTATGGAAAACTGATGCATGCACACAAACATAATGGCATAAGAAAACAAGATTAAAGTTAGGTTGAATTCTCTGAGTGTGCGAGAATCGTTTAACTATAAACATTAACATCCTTCACTGAGCTCTGAATCTGGAAGTAAAATGGACAGTTCACCCCAAAAATGAAAATTGTCATTCTCTCACCCTTGTGTCATTCCAAACCTCTATGACGGTATTCTTCAGTGAACACAAAATATATTCTGAAGAATTTAAGTGTTTTGTCCATATAATGACCATTTTTACTAAAGAAAGAAATGCATACAGGTTTGAAATGATGTTGAAATGACAATTGTAATTTTTGTGTGTACTATCCCTTTAAATCCATACATGTAACACACCCTTTACAGCCCTTTGCATGCACAGCTATAATCCATTTGCAACTAAGTGGGATCTTTGGATGTAGCCTGATGCTACACAGACAATACTGTGATGAGTTGTGTAATTATGCATTTATGTTAATTATTAAAAGAAATTACAAATCGAAACACTGTGCAGTCTGAACTTTTCTTAAGTAGCCAGTGTTTTTAATTTGGCAAAGCTGAAGTGAAATGGCAAACAGTAGGATTTTAACTGACTACAATATGGGCAAGATGAAGCTTGTGAAGCATTATAGCAGCTTTTTAGTGACTCATGCTAAAATAGACACCTTTGGCATTTAAGCACCGTGATATGACAATGCACAAGCAATTAGAGTGGTTCAATAAAGAGTGAGGCCTTAACAGTCATCCTTTGAGAAACATGCAGTTGACACAATGCTGGGAACATTTCGACGTTGGGATGTCAGGGAAGCAGATGAAACTAAAGCACGCACCAAACAAATCAAACAAATCTATTCATTTCTGCCATTACAAAATTTGCAACCCAAATAACATGAATCACTTCCTAAGCCAACAACATTACGACTCACAGAGGAAGTTATTAGCAGCAAGCTAATCGAGATTATTACATTTCAAATTTTAGAATACAGGAATGGAGAGGGGGAAAAAATATACACGTACCAGCACACTAGCCAGACAAATGCATTTATGAACAAAGTACTAACGAAATATGCTGAATAAGGCAGGAATTAGTCTAGGTCAATTCTGCATTTGAAACAAATCTACTCAAACTCTATTATATTCAAGAAATCAAACAAGCATTAAATTGTGAGTCTAACAGCTCTATTCTAAGTCTCCAACAAAATCTGCAGATGAACGTAGCAATACAAAACATATCCAGAATGCACTTTTTTTAGGGCACATTTCAGTTCTCTTTAAGGGTATTTAACACAAAGGCTCCTAGAAAAACATCAGGCTTTGCGTTTTAATTGTCCTGAAGTATATACACCTCTGCTTAAGACATTCAGTGCCTTGTATAAAATTATATTGATTTCAGTTTATGGTCAAAGAGTTCAGATTATGTACAACTATCAATCTGCTTTTGAATGGGTGTACTAGAATCAGAAATTTTTGTACTAGCAAAAAAATGACCCTTGAGAACTGAGAGCTTTTGGGAAACATGACATATTAATCCATAAACAGCAAACATATGAATTAACCTTTTAATTATCTACTCTGTATAATATAGCGATCAGTCCAGCTGGCAGACACTAGATCTACTTCATCAATACAAGCACGCATGCGTGTCTATAAACACACCGACATACAGGCAGACACACTAACACAGAGCCTGGCCTCGACGGCGGCCCACCACAAACGCATTCACACTTTTAAGGCTCACTTTTAAGGCAGCAAGCCACTGCCTCCACCTAAAGGCACTTTGACTTAACTGTCAATCATTCTGAATGGGATCCTCTGATCTCACATAGTGCCTCATTCCGTTCTCATGTCCAGCAGAATGTTGTAATTCTAATAGAGACTCGTTTCAGCTGTTAAGTAGAACTGGATTGGCCAGGCCTCTATCGTTTCAAATCCCCATAAACACACAAAAGTAAAACTTAAAATGGCCGATACGTTTATAAGTCCCTCACAATGATCCCAATGAGGTCTTGGGATGTTAACTAAGGCTTTATAATGCATCTCTAATATTACCCAGCACTCCACTGTCAAAATTGGGGGGAAATGGAGCATAATGCCAGGTTTAACTGATGTCTACTGGTTCTCTAACTGTAGATAGTTAACAGTGAAGGACTAAGCAGAGGAATGTGATTTATTGCAAACACTTTGGATCTCTTGGTTGGTATGAATGAGAGCAATGGCCAAAAAAGGGTTTAAAAAAACACCACAACACAGGGAGACACAAACCAAAAGACGATGTGATGAAAATGAAGACCAGGTTTGATTTGAAGGGGGGAAAAAAACATTCATTCACTCCTGAACTATACAGATATTATTTTTGCACTTGTTCAAGATGATGAAGGACTGGGTAAAAACCAGTCATGGCAACTGAATAAAACACTGTTCTAGTGAAGATACCTGACCATTGTGAAATTAACACTGGAAATGGGAAAGTATTGCCACAGGCATGATGAGAAGATTCCACCTCATGTGCCTTTCAGAGGAAACACCATGATTTTAAGGAGACAAATCACTGTGTTGTCATCAAAAAATGAAATTTACAGACATGACTTAATTTAGAAAGATGAAAGATTTTGCATACCCCATAACTCCACTGATCGAGAAAAAAAAAAAAAAAACTTAGGGCATCACTCTGTGTGTTGTGTGAGTTTGTGTTAATGAACTTGAGTGCTTGTGAGAGCTCTAACAAATTAAATATAAAGCTCCAATCACAGGCATCAAATGTCATCAAATGAGGCGAAACATGGGGGAATCAAAAGAGTGTTTAAGAAATATCATAGAATCTGTGTACGTGTCTCTCTCTCTCTCTTTTTTGGGGTCGGAGTGTAGGTTTTGTGGTGCCGTGTGGTGCCTTCAGGTGGCAGAGTGTTACAGGGTGTGGTAGTTGCGATCCTTGGATTTGCAGAACTTGTAAAGAAAAAAGATGACAGCTTGAAGGCCAAGGACTAACACTATTCCCCCAATGAAACTGGCGGCATCAAATGTGGACGTCTTAGATGGAGAAGCTGTAGGTGACATGGTTGTGGTTCCGTCTGTAGAAAAAAAACAAATTTCCAGTCAAACCTAACTGGGTGAAGACTCCTTAAGAGGTGTAGACATCAGAGAGAGCTGTACTTACTTGTGGCCGTCCCATTTGTAGTCGGAGCTGAAGTGGAGGTGATTGTTGTGAAAGTGATTGTCGTGGTAGCTAAACAGAAAAAAAGTGCTGTTCAGATTCATTTTTGTATTTCAACAGTAAACACTAAAAATGCCAATACATCACATTTTACAGACTGCTCTGTGTTATAATCTGATGTGGTTGTATTTTTATTTTTATTTTATGCGTTTTAAAGTCATTGTGAGACTGGTTCTAAGCAAATACATGTGATAAAATGTTCTGCCTGAGTGTTTGTTCAGGTCTGTATCTATATTAGAATGTAATAAAGGAGGTATCATAGCTTATTTCAGCCTGAATCATGTGTGTGTAAGGGCCTGAATCATTGAAATGTAAGTGGGCTTTAATTTTTATTAATCAATTAATTAATTAATTAATTTTAAATTTGTTGACTTTATCGTTTACTTTTTCTATTCATTATTGTTATCTGTCATTACATTTTAAGATTAATGTATTTTATGGCTCTTTATTTATATTGTATGGTCAACCAATATTGTTTTTAAATGTGCTCTGAATAAAACTGGCATTGGGCTTTAAATTAGGTAGGTACGTGTTCTGAGGTGTGTATGAATGCAAATGAGGCGAGTCTGGAAGGTCGTACCATTGGTAACGTTTGTGGGGTTGGTGGGGCTGGTGGGGCTCACTGTCGAGTTCGGTGTTTGTTCTGCAGTCCAGAGAAAACAGTCATCATCCAAACATACAATTGGTCAAGTCACAGAACATTCATATCATAGCTAATGACCCAATTGCATATGTTTTGCAGTTGATGAATACTACAACCAAACACTATTTTAGTTATTAAAGATAGTGGGACAGGACTTACCTGGGCAGTTCATACTGATGCAGCTGGCTGTTTGGTTCTCAACACTGCCATTAACGCACTTAAATACAATACCTGAAATGGAATCACCTGAAAAAAGACAAGACCAAATAAAGTCACTGAGCATCTTACCTGCAAGAGAGAGAAATTTGATACTCAAATATGGGCATCTAAATCTCAATTGATTGGCTAAAATATTTTAGCTGCACTAATTAAAATTGCAGCAGATCTTCAACAAATGGCATTTTTTATTATTTGTGGTGTTGACGATTCAAAATTAATCAGTAATTAATCAAAAAAAGTCAGTAAGACATACCATATTGCTTAAATCTCTCTCGCTCTCTCTCGCTCTCTCTCGCTCTCTCTCGCTCTCTCTCGCTCTCGCTCTCTCTCGCTCTCGCTCTCTCTCGCTCTCGCTCTCTCTCTCTCGCTCTCTCTCTCTCGCTCTCTCTCTCTCGCTCTCTCTCTCTCGCTCTCTCTCTCTCGCTCTCTCTCTCTCGCTCTCTCTCTCTCGCTCTCTCTCTCTCGCTCTCTCTCTCTCGCTCTCTCTCTCTCGCTCTCTCTCTCTCGCTCTCTCTCTCTCGCTCTCTCTCTCTCGCTCTCTCTCTCTCTCTCGCTCTCTCTCTCTCGCTCTCTCTCTCTCGCTCTCTCTCTCTCTCGCTCTCTCTCGCTCGCTCTCTCTCGCTCTCTCTCGCTCTCTCTCTCGCTCTCTCTCATAATATATGTAGAATATATGTAATATATGTCAAATATGTAAAAAGAAATGGGGTGATTGCATCGATTTTTCATTTAATCTTTCATATCATCAGATAAAGAATGAAGTCACAAACACTCTCATGACTTATAAAAATTGTATTGATCCAGAAATAATAAGAAAAAACTGGCAGTATGTCACACTGCTAGATAAAAAGAGAAAGAGAAACAGGAGGAGGAATCAAGGATGATTTTCCAGAAACTTCTGTCTCACTATCAGCTGGTTTCCATTTAGAGTATCCTTCTGTCACACATTAATAGCATTGTATGCAAGTATGACAGACAGCCCAGCGCTCAAATTCCAACTGATAGCAATAATTAGATTTTTGCACATTGTTTCGTAATCCACTTTACCGACTGTTGTCTTCCTCATGTTTGTCATTGACATAAGTTCAGAAAGCCCTGTCACAATGAACTCATTGACTAACTCATTCACTAACACATAATACGAGCTTAAAACATCGTCACACAGAAATCATGTTCAATTATTTTATACTTAAAAATATTCAGAAAAAAATACTTAATGTAAAACCATTTCAAATCACAAATAAATAAAACCCATCATAAAAAAACATTTATATTATATTATATTATTTTATAAAATAACCAGGTTCTCAAGGCTTGAGAAAAAATCTTGGGTAGTCTTAGTCTAGGCCCGTATAAAAGTTTTCGGCTGTTGCTACAACTTGCTGTTTTTTGACTGTATATCAAGTTTGAGGAGTCAAGCATAGCAGCCTTCTCTTTCAGTTTGAGTGTTCTTAACCGTCACAGACTTTGAGTATTTTATTTCAAAACAAGTGCTTCTTGTGAGTGAACTGAGCCCCAAGAAAAAGCCTTAACAGGTGGCTCAATGTATGAAGTACATTGTGTTCTTTATAGCCTCAAGACAGCATACACAGAGAAAGAAATGTCACATGCTTTTGTGAAAGGTACAACTCGCATGTTGAAATTCCACTATGACAACACCAAGATGTTTTCAATTCCTTGCTTTCTGAATAAGTGCTTGACAAGCAAAAATGTCCACACATTCCACACTGCTTCCCACCCCTCAGCAGTCTGTATGGACAGCAAAACAAATTCAGCTACCCGGCTCAAGTAATGATTGAAGGGATATGCATACATGTTCATTACTTTAAAAGGACTGCACAGGCACTTTCTGGAGCAATCAGTTGAATGAATATTATGCCAATCAGCCAGCTTTTACTTGTTTTCACAGATTAGACCTCAAAACCTGCTGTTGAGATTCTATTCTTAACAGAACATAGTGAACATCTGTGCAATCTCAGTACACGTGTGCCAATGAGAAGAGCCACATACACTTCCTGGTTTTTGTACTGGAAAGATGCATCACATGAAAACTTCCATTAGTAAAACAACTTATAGTACAAACTAGAAATATACCCAAACTATATTTTTTATGACAGATAGAGGTTATTTTAGGTTTTTAGTGTCTGATAATGGATATGAAAAATACATGCTCATTCTGTCATCATTTACTACATTTACTTCCATAGTAATTATATATACTACTATAGTATGGAAGTCAAAGGGAGCCAGCAACTGTATGGTTACCAACATTCTTTAAATTATATTTAAAATTATAACAAAGGAACTCATACAGATTTAGAACAACTTGAGGGTGAGTAAATGATAGAGTTCTTATTTAGGGTGAACTATACCTTTAAATGATTCTTAATAATTGTTTTAATTGTGCTTTGACAATAATAATAATAATAATAATAATAATAATAATAACTACATTCACTACAACAATAAAAACGTATGATATGTACCGGTAGTATGTATAATTTGTTATAAATATCAATAATTATAAAAGAAAAACAATGAAATTATTACTATTATTATTATCATTATAAAAGACTGTTTCAACAGTCCAATATGTAAGATGATTTTGGTAAGTTTACATACAGTATGCTACCAAGTTATGATTATGTCAGATCACATCAGCAAACAGGTATTAATATTTAACGTAGTGAAACATTTTAATACTTGTTACGCAAACACTGCGCCTTCCAGTTCGTCTCACCTTCCTTCTACACCCACACAGAGCCATATGTCAATAATTCAAATGAGTGTATTTACAGTTCATGTTGCAACACATAGATTTAGCCTGAACATTGTTTCAAACAGGCCACTGGAAACCATGGGTTTGTGAAAACGCCCTAAAAACTAATTAAAAAAAAAAAGTTCTGTCTTAAACACAGAATACCTGCTTTTACCCCATATTTTAAAACTAGACACAAAAAAAAGTAAATATAAATACTCAAAACTATTTGTAAACTTATTTCTAATTATCTAAAGAACCTGTTTATACTAGCCACCCACTACTAGTTTGCATTACAGTAGGAAAGACCCAGAAATTTTCAGTCTGTTGTTTGACTGAATGAGTGTAAACCGATAGCGTCATCTCTAGGGGGCCGATAGCACAATGCTAATGCTACTGGCTTTGTTATAGGGGGAGGTGCGGTTACAGACACAACACCTGCTTGGGCCCATCAGACCACTTCTCCTTGCTGTCAAGCATAGTCTCATACTTTGAGACACAATACCGATTCACAGAGTGTGGAGAATGACAGCTGACTTTTAATTTAAGATAGAGAACAAAACCTGTGAAAGTGCTCCTTCAAGGAAGTGGTTTATAACCATATTTTTGCAGGCAGTGTAATATAAATTCTGTTTAACCAATAGACAGATTTCAAAAAGTGAAAAAAGTATTTAAAAATAATAAAAAAATATTTTTTGCAGGAATTGTCATTACTGTAATACAAAACTCTTGCCCTGTACTGCAATATTGAACAAAATACAATGCATCAAGCATAATAGCAAAACCCTAGAAAACTATCAATCAGGGTCTCTACCTATTTGATATGGTTTACCATGAATCTTAGAATAGCCAAGGATCTAGTAGCAGGCATCTCTCCTACTATGTTAAAGCAAACTCAAATCTGGGGAGAAGTTCAATATCAGTGATGTCTTTAAAGTCCTAATTTTATTTTATTTGAATCAATATATGAAATATATTTCATTATTACTCATTCATTTCTGTTGTAATTTGAATTTTACACTCCTTTCATCCACGATACAGCCACTTTCTTTCTGCTTACTCCGTCTCCTGTTTTTTTCTTTTTCTAAAGAGCCTTGAGCGCCATAGCAACAGTGTGTGCGTTTCATTAGTATATTTACTCTCTCTGATTCATTTCACGTCATCCATTAGCAAAGCGGCATGGAGAAGGACTCCAGGGATAAAAGGGCAGTTACTTTAGGTTCACACTGACCGAAACCAGCATTAAGCACTGAATGAACTGCCAAAAACACAAACACTGGTTTTCATTTATTATCTGTACACCACATCTGTACACCACTTTAAACAGTTACAGGATCTGTGTTTAGATGCAACTTATGAGCAGACCCACTAATGTAATCTGGGAACTACAGGTTATGCATAGAATTTTCTCTTTGGGTAATGGGAAAAAATAAGGCTTTCCATTAATATAAGCAAACTGGTTTATTCATCCCACTTATAAAGTAGTCTTGATAGGAAACACCTATATATAATTTTTTTTATGGTTATAATTTCACAGTTACTCTCCAAATTAATATAGAAACAACTTATACAGTATATTTTTTTAATATATTTTTTATAATGGCATATTTTTATGAATGAAGGCCAGTATTACTGATACCAATACTACTGATGTCTCTAAGAAATTGTATAAACAAAAATGTTAAACAATTATTGACATTCAACATTACAGTATAATTGAAAGCTATCAATTTCAACATTTATTAGGCTTTAAAAATAACAACAACTTTTAATTTAAGTGAACTTAAAACAATCGTCACATAAACCCATTATAATAAATGTCATTTCCCTGTGGCCTTGCTACCTGTTAGAATTGAATAAAGTTATCAAACACCTTACAGTCTTAACTGCATAAATAATAAATTAAATACAGATTCATCCCTTTTAAAGCTACAATTTTATCTGTTCTTTGATTAACATTAAATGACAGACATCACAGCAACTGATTTATTAGGCTGCTATCACTTTAAGATCTGCCGCTGCCGAGCATGACGCACTGTCACGTGCATCTCATTTTCTCACAACTCTTCAAGTTCATTTAAGACGTTATTTAAATAATTTAAGACTGCTCTCATGAGAATACTTGACATTGTTCGTTCAAGCACGAAAGAGAACTCTGTGCGTGCGATGTCTGGTGCGTGTCTTTCTGTGCGTTGTGTGTGTGTCAGGACATTCACAGACAGCACGATCTCTTTTGTCTTGTTGTGCTTAAATGGTTTAAAAGCATGTGCATGAATAAGAGCGTGATCATCAAGTCCCTGCAAGTCAAAATTAAACATGTGTTCTGAGTTTGTCACACCACAGACAAATGTGTTATTAACCACCCAACCAAATTTGAATCATAAAAAAATTCACCAAGTAAATAAAATAGCTTATCAAAATCTTGAAAAAATAAGCATCATTCTCTGCTCTCAAACGCTGGGGGCGTGTCCGCTGTCGGCGCTGAAACCACGGCAACTTGCGGGAAAGCTGCCGACCGTAAGCACACAAGACAACACTCACATACAGCTCACAACGGCACTAGATGTCAGCGGGACGGGAGATAGTCAGTTCGGCCCCATTCTGCAGAGGATTATCAGTGAATCCCAGTTGTCTCCGATGAAAGTTTGTAAAACTATCCGGTGTAAAGTCACTGCAGAGGCAGGTGTTGGTGGTGATCCTCAGCTCTCCATCAAGGTAGCTGTTCACAAAATGAATCCACCTCTTCTTGATATCATAGTTTTTTATTTGTAAGCTGTTTTGTAAATTGTAGGATGTAGGCTGTAGTAACTAACGGTACTGACAGTAACTCGCGATCGAGAGGGCAAACTGATGCGAACGCGCTCTAGTTATGATAGTGTTGGGGGAGGGGCCATATGCTCAGTGGCTCCAGTGCATCATCGAGCCACCATTTTAGCCCCGCCCAAAAAATCCTGAACACAGCAATGGTGAAAAACTGTTCAATGGTCTAACGTCACAATTCAGTACTATACTGTTCACAGTCTTTGTAACGTGTTTTAGCAATACGTTTGTAATATTTATAATGTGTTTAGAAACCAATCTCAAAATTGACGTTAAACCT
The DNA here is from genome assembly GCA_039654625.1 of Rhinogobio ventralis. Classification (NCBI taxonomy): domain Eukaryota; kingdom Metazoa; phylum Chordata; class Actinopteri; order Cypriniformes; family Gobionidae; genus Rhinogobio; species Rhinogobio ventralis. Next base: position 24,911,104 of record CM077210.1, on the reverse strand, counting down.
AAAAAATTAACTGCATGCGTTAACGCGCTAATTTTGACAGCCCTAATATATTATATTATATATATATATATATATATATATATATATATGTTAAAATCATAACATTTATTTTCATCAAGAGGTGCATAAATTTTTGGCTAAGATCTTGTATTGACAAGCAAGAGTCCAGCACTCTGTAAAGTCTCCTCCAGCACATCCCAAAGAATTTCAATGAATTTAAGGTCTGGACTCAGAGGTGCCAATTCATATGCGAAAATTATTCTTCATGCACCCTCCCAACCATTCTTTCACAATTTGAGCATGATGAATCTTGACATTGTCACCCTAGACTACGGCCATGATGTGCCTTCCAACATGGTTGTTTAAGAAATGAAAAGCTACAAACTCCATGGATAAGGGTTAGAAGAACTGTTGCCAAACATATAATATATAGAAACATAACAATCACTGCAATAATAAATCAAATCAAAGACACGTAATCATATATATAAACCACGATTAAGCAGCCTTGGAAAAAGTTTGGAAAACACAGAACCTTGTCAGCATTATACTGTTTTGAGGTCAGTTAATTGTTGTCATGTGAGCTTTGAATTTGACATGGAGGAGGGACTGACCTGTGCAGTTCATCCACTGGCAGGAAGTCACATTTTCACATGCATCACAAGTCTTCAACGAACTACAGTCTTCATCTGCAAAAGAAACCAACCATTAAATAACATATCTTGCATGCCTAACAAGATTTACAACAATCATGTCATTGGCAACACATGGGCATATCTAATACAGATTTACTCCATTGTTGACCTAGATATACTGGCAGAGTAAGTGTCAGTGTTATCTCTTGGCCTTTAAACCTGAAAACAAGGAATACTATGTAACCACAAAATATTTCAATCAGTAAACCATTTTCCAAGTCTCTAGGTGAAAGATAACAGAGCCATGCTCACAATATGCCAATCTAGAATCTTCTCTGCTTGTGAAACAACACATTTAATCTTAAATAGTGTAGATGAGGAGTAGCTGAACAGAAAAACTGGGAAGAGAGCCAATGAATCTTGTGACCAGTGAACATGATCTGATGTATCTGGCAAAACCCAAACAAAAGTTGTTAAAACCCTAGTGACACTCTCAAAGTCACGATGAAATAGAAGTAACGACAGATATTTCCGTTTATATTGTGACGTAATTCAGAGTGTAATGGATTATTGAAAAAGAAAGAAATGTAGGTTGGACTTGGTTCTGTGTATCGGTTGTTGATTGAATTTTGAGATGTGTGCATTGCAATCAAAAGTGGAGGCAGATCAATGCAAGCATGCAGGCGCAGGTTTAAGCAGACCAAATGATTGGAAAAGTCCTGCATTCAGTCATGACATTACAATGTCAAAGGTCAAAACATTTTTAAAAATTGCATTCACAATAAGATCAATAATGTGCATTTAGAAAATAGAGTGAATTTACATTTCATGCCGACTTTAAGGTGCCCAAAACTTCTTGAGAGAGAGAGAGAGAGAGAGAGAGAGAGAGAGAGAGAGAGAGAGAGAGAGAGAGAGTGTGTGTGTGTGTAGACAGTTCTCTGGTTTATTTTACAGCCCAACATGTGATTCTCTGGATAAATATAGATCTTCACATCGCAGTAGATCTAAATGGAGGCAAAGCCACAAAAAAACATAGAAAACTCTGATGTATTTGATTACATAACAGCGGCACAACAGTGATCGTTTTGTGTGACTGATTATACGTGATTAATTATTTCAGTTAGGGGAAAAACTATACTATTTTAGTTCGGTATAGGTCAGGGCAAAATCCTAAACTAATAGAGTAAACAGAAAAAGACAAGTCTAAATATTTGAGATACAAACACGTTAGCTTGCGGAGCGAGGCAAAAGTGCATCAACCGCCTTAAACTAGGTTGGAATCAAGAACCGGTTCTTTAGAACAATTCAGTTAAAATACCGGCAAAGATTTTTCTTCAATTCCCTTAACGGCCTTTGAACGTTCATACTTCCGTCGGTATGGAATGTGCACCGTAGTTTCCTGTACTACGCCACTAATGAATCTACAGCGCAAAACATAAATAATCACGACCAGGATATTTCTCGAACAGCTGATTCTTACGAGTCGATTCTTTAAGTGAATCAAAAACAAACAGAGCGACGAGAGAAGTTCAAGTCCTGAATAAACGACTCTTAGGAATCGGTTCCTTTAGTGTATTAAAACACGCAGAGCGATAAGTGTGGTCAGATTACAGTGCGTGGCTCTTATTAGGCAGTTCTGTAAAATTTCTATGCAGACATAGTTTTTAATTTATTTCTGAATTTTATCCGCTCTGTTGAAATCTGAAATGACCTCGTCATTTGCCAACAGACTGACGAGGGCAGTTTATGCAATAAGAACTGAATCATTACCCAACGTTTATTCCTCAAAAGTGCTAAAAGAATCGTTAATGGAATGGAACCGTTATGGAACCGGAATAGCAACCAACCCTAATTAAAATCACAGCTAAGGTGTAGCCGATGGCGTGATAGAGACTGTTTAGGTTTGCGTTGTGCCAACACGACACGCTATGGCAATAAAGATGATACATTTACTCACCAGTCACAAATTCCTGTCTTGTCATTGATCCCAAGAGGGTTAGTAATAATGTCACGAAGAAAAGTCTCCAAAACATTGTGTCTAATTGTGTCTATTCTCAGTCCTCGTTCGGGCGTTCAGGTCGAGCTGTCTGCAGTTTCACTCTAGTGCTGCTGTGTGGATGTGGCTGCACTTCCTGCTTTCAAGATCACGTGACCGTGTCTTTTCATCATTGGATGGGACATGTCTCTTGAAAGCATGTGGCAGAAACCTGTTTTCCTGCAGGGGGCGCTTGGAGGCTCACAAAGCTAAATTTTCATTGAGCTGCAAAAAAAATTCTCAGGACCTTTTGTGTTTGTTTGGAGCCATTTGTGTTTTTAAAAACTGTAATCATTTAAAGTTGTTAATTACTTGAACTTCTACCTGGCATTTGAATATAAATATGCACTGACAGTCGCTATAAAACAAGTTTAATTATAGTAATCAACAAAGAACCGTGATTGACCCATCCTGACAGGCGCTGAGGAAAAATAACATGTACCACGTGATAACGCAGCGCTACTTTAACAGTAATCTAGACGATATTTACACCGTGGAAATTTAATTGTATTTGAATTGGAAAATAAACACTGAAAAGTTGAAATATGAAGAATATAATTTAGATCTCATCATATTTAACGTTAGCGTTTGGGCCGCTAAGCCACGCCTTATTTCAACATATTTTCCTGCTAATAGCCATTCCAATCTTTTATTGCCACGTGTTTCCCTCACACTTCCTACAAATGTTGCCATGTATAAAAATAAAGCTCAACTGGCGAAATCATGCGTGCAATATTTGCTTAGCTCATTAATAATTCGCATTAAATAAATAGCATAAATAGCATTAACTTTAAAACCACCCGCCCTCGTACCATCACTCAATACTTTAGGTTATGTGTGATAGGCCTATGCAAAATGTATTGCTTTCCAGACATTCTGTAGTCTCAATTCATTCATTTAGTTACTGACCGTGTTGACCCATATATGGAGTGTTTGGCAAGGAAAAGCTAATTTTGTGAGAAACAGAAGCAGGTAAACATACTGAAGAGATTAATCCAAAATAATTTGTTGTATATTGTCAGTTCTACCAATTTTATGCCAGTACTCAAAAACCAGTGCACCATGAAGGCATTCAAATAATGTATAATTTGTTGGAACCGTTTACTATGCTTTGACATTCCACCAACAGGCAACAATAGCTGTAATATCCCATACAAGTAAAGATTAATATTGGTCTAAATTGCCATTGGTACAGAACAAACACAACAGTAAATCATTCATTTTATTTTAGGATTATTACTTGGCAGATATTGGGTCATAAACTGTTGCTATGCTGCCACCCAATGGACAAATCAATAAAAGAAAAAAGTGAATTTTCTGTTGATGTGAAACCATATGTTAAACCTTTAAAAAGAGTATATCTATATATTAGGACAGATGAAGTGAATAACTTCACGGCACCTGTTAGTGGGTGGGATATATTAGGCAGCAAGTGAACATTTTGTCCTCAAAGTTGATGTGTTAGAAGCAAGAAAAATGGGCAAGCGTAAGAATTTGAGCTAATTTGACAAGGGCCAATTGTGATTGCTAGACAACTGGGTCAGAGCATCTCCAAAACTGCAGTTCTTGTAGGGTGTTCCTGGTCTGCAGTGGTCAGTATCTATCAAAAGGGGTCCAAGGAAGGAATAGTTGTGAACCGGCGACAGGGTCATGGGCAGCCAAGGCTCATTGATGCACGTGGAGATGCACCAATTCAAACAATGCACCAATGCAAACAAACCAATCAAACAGACAGAGTATGAGGTCTCTGCAGAACAAAAATGGGCATTTCTAAATTTGTGGGTGCTTTCAAACTGATGGGTGTTTATAAACCATGCAATGAAAATTATCCCCTTCACCTGACCCCACCCCTAAACCCTACCCACACTCTGACATGGGCAAATCAGGTAATGCAGTGAAAAATGGCTTTGCCCACTGATCTGGTAACTCCTATTACTAACCTGCAGAGACCTATACTTGAACTTCATGTTTTCTTTAACATCACATGGATGGCCGGATGCATGTGCGTTACTTACCTGGGGAACACATGGCATCAGGATGCACTATGGGAAGAAGGCAAGCTGGCGGAGGCAGTGTAATGCTTTGGCCAATGTTCTGCTGGAAAACCTTGGGTCCTGCCATCCATGTGGATGTTACTTTGACATGTACCACCTACCTAAGCATTGTTGCAGACCATGTACACCCTTTCATGGTAATGGTATTCCCTGGTGGCTGTGGCCTTTTTCAGCAGGATAATGCGCCCTGCCACAAAGCAAAAATGGTTCAGGAATGGTTTGAGGAGCACAACAACGAGTTTGTGGTGTTGACTTGGCCTCCAAATTCCCCAGATCTCAATCCAATCGAGCATCTGTGGGATGTGCTGAACAAACAAGTCCGATCCATGGAGGCCCCACCTCGCAACTTACAGGACTTAAAGGATCTGCTGCTAACATTTTGGTGCCAGATGCCACAGCACACCTTCAGGAGTCTAGTGGAGTCCATGCCTCGACAGGTCAGGGTTGTTTTGGGAGCAAAAGTGGGACCAACACAATATTAGGAAGGTGGTCATAATGTTATGCCTGATCGGTGTATGTATATATGTTTACATAATATATGTGTGTGTACTGTTTATAATAATTATGTATATATAAATACACACACATGCATGTATATATTTAATTCATATAATAAATTAACTCATATTTAATATTTATATTAATATAACTAATTTATATTTAAAATAAAAAAAAAAGGTTAAAGGCTAATAATTACATGCACTTTATATAACATGGCAAAAATACAAGGATGCAATATAATTCACAAATGTAATAGTCATCTAGAAAGTACTGGGATAAGATAAAATGTAAAATAGCATTCAACAAAACATGAAATGGAGAAGTCTATCTTTATTTCACTACATTTATTGTATTGTAATATCAACTTTAAATCACAAGAGAGCAGCATTGTTATATTGAACAGTATTTTTTTCATATGCCTAACAATCTTCTATAGCACGATCCAACGTAGCTCCAATCATAGCTTTCCATATTTCCATACCTTTACAATTTCTCAACTGCCTGGAATTTTTAGGTCAGAGAAATGATGGCAGCAGATGACGTTGGCAAAAATCTAAACCTATAGTCTGTAATTAGACCTTGTCAAGTCTAGAAGCGAAGAATCGTGCTGTCAGCAGATGGCGCTGTATACTTCCACATGCTATTCACCCTCATACTGCAATTATTATAGACTAATATTTCTGAATAGAGAGCTGCCCTGACAATGGAGATAATCGATAAATATCCAGCCAATTATGCTATTTCACATGAGAGTCATATCAGCATATGTATTTCTAGTGGTAAATATGTTATCTAGTGTTAAATCATGTCAAGTCAACTCCTTTATTTATATATTGCTTTATACAACACAGATTCAAAGCAGGGATAAACAGGAAAATAATGATTCATTGATGCAAAAAACAGAGTTCAATTCTTCTGTAAAGCAGCTCTAAAAAGCAAATAGTGGCATTGTTCCGTTCAATAACTGTGTAAAGTTAATCAAATATGAAATGAGTTCAATAAAGCTATAAAGCAGCTCTGTAGAAAACAGTGATGTCATCGACAGCTCAGTGCAGTTCTCATCCAATAGTGTCAGTACAGTCAAATCTATAATATTGCCAACTAAGCAAGCCAGAGGCGACAGTGGCAACGAACCCAAACAATTGTGTCCTAAATTCCTAAATGCATTTTTCATTTCTGTTACCATAAAGTATTTTCTGTTTTTCTACAGAAAGATGTCCATCCTTACTGCCACATCATGAAGCCTACATCCGAGGACCAAGCTCATTTTAATCTTTCCTTTGGTCACATATTTGTCAATAAAAATAATTTTAGACCCAATTAAAAACCTGATTTTGAGTGGTTTTCTTCCACCCCCACCCCACTTAAAATTGTTAGCCAATTAGCTAAAACCTTGCTTAAACCAGCCTACACTGGTTTGCTGGTTTAAACTGGTTTAAGATGGTCTCCCAGCCTGACCAAGTATTGCAAGTATTTCAGTGACCGAAAAAAGTTGATTACAAATGAATTCGAACTAATAAAGCCACAATATGTAATTTTTTGCCACTAGAGGTCGCTTACACAGAGCTTTTTTTATGCCGCAGACGACCGCTTCCACTTTTTTCGGTCATGCATTCAGCGCTGTTTTATCATATTAGATACATTACTTGAGTGTGTTGAAATAATGCTACTCTGTGTGTTCGCTCGGCGGCTACTATGAGACACTTGCACACTGCAGTAAGCTAGATCGATAATTAGGCATGGTAAAACATACTCTGTAAATCAATAAAACACTATATTTAAACAATAAGACTAACTGTGTTGATGAATATATCCAAACAGTTGCTCACCTGTCTAATAAAACACATAATATATTAAAGCGTCTTTGGTGTTCCCATAGTTTCTACAAAATAAAACCGGAAATCGAGGGGTAACGCGGGTATGATGTCATTGATAGGCGACGCACGGACACGGTCCGTGTCCTGGTTAAAAATGCTTATTTCTCTGGATTTAAACATTCTTGGAAACATTTGGGATAATGTAAGTGCACAAGTCAACAAAATATATATATTGTTCTAGTGGTTTTTGGATATTTGTATCCAAAAATCTTACATATTGTGCCTTTAATTTCACATTGCGACCCTCGCGAACAGAAATCACTTTCGATTGAGGTAACCATAGCAACAAAAGTCTGCTCGAACGTTTTCCGTTCGGATTTGTATCGGGCTGTACATTCACAAATGATAATTACAGTCATCATGTATTACTTTTTAAACTTACTAAACATTTGTAAGTTTATGACAAGATAGTCTATGATAAGTTTATCACAAAATAGTGTTTTCTTAAAAAAAATATGACGTTTGGTTACCATGACAGACTAGCTGTCAATCAATCCACATAGTACGTGCCAGATGATATTTACATCACTAGGATGAGAGAGAGAGAGAGAGAGAGATCCACATTGTACGTGCCATATGAGAGAAAGAGAGAGAGCGAGAGAGAGAGAGAGAGAGAGAGAGAGAGAGAGATAGGTTGGGATGCAGACTGATACTGAAGTATATCATCAGTGCAGCAGCTGTCTCAGAAGGAGGTGAAGCGATATCTCATTGACTCAGGTGCGTAGCGATTGAATTCCTGTGCAGATGTTTCCGTTGTTGTTTGTATTTCCTGGTAACTGCAGGTACGGACAGATGTGTGGCAATGTCACTAATGCGAGTACAGGAGGCATTGCATCGTAATTATGGCTCATTTGTCATTGAGTGCAATCGATTAAGCCATTAATGCTTATAAATGCTGAATGGAAATGATAGAGCAACTAATCTGATTGTATGGACATCTGATTGTATGGCCACCCAGACATCTATCTTTGCGATGATGTGTGATATTGGCACAATAGTTGTTTTTAGGCTTCTATTTATTGTTTTCCTCTGGATTTAGACTCAAATTAAGATTTTGGTGAGGTGAGGGCAATTCAATAATCTCAAATCTGTTTTGTATAGTCGCATTGAGTTTTAAGGGGACACACAGTAGGATATCCGAGGTTTTGTATGCAAACATTGCATCCGATAGTTGTGCTTTGACTACAAAGACGCGTAGTTTCATTCACTGTCCGTCATACGGTTGTCTGCGCTGTCCGCGGTGCTGAAACCGCCCCATACACTTGCCCATACAAGGACGTAAAAATGACCACGCCAACAAAACTTGCCCATTCTGTGGTTATATGTTTTTTTCTTATATTCGACCAGTAAGTCTCTCATTCGCAGTTATTTTGCATAGACCGACTAATGACGTAAGTTTGCCTTCATAGGCAAACTTCATTGGCAAGGCTTCTAAAGCGACAGCTAACAGAGACCGGCTTGTGTTGTATATTATTCCTATATTTGTCTGCCACTAAACTAATTACTTTGTAAAGCTACAGCTTATACCTAAACTGTCATTTTATGTCACAGGGTGTTGTTGTTATAGCCTACCCCACTATGTGAGCTCTAACAATAAACGAAAACATTTTATTTTAATGTATTTTTTATTAAAAGTAAAATAGTATAATCTATAGCAAATATTTTAATTCAAAACTGCAAGTAAAATTATACAACAGATATAAAATGCATAAAACATTGGCTAACAACTTTAAAAGCATAGCAGACACTGAACTTTGTCCCATCTTCTGTAGATGCTATGTATCTGATTAAACAAGAGAACTGCTGATTCACATGTTCTGTCCTTTAACAGCCATTAATATGATCACAAATGAAAATCTAAACTAAGCATGATCTTTCTCTTTTCTTAGCGCATTTTATTTGTCCTATAAATATTCTTTATTTTATTTTGAGTTTTATAATTGCCATCTCAGCATTTAGGGTGGTGGTCCTAATTTCACCCATGTAAATCATTTTTTAATTTTTAAACTTACAACTTACCCTGTTTTACAGCACTTCCTACTTCATCAGTGTTAAGTTATGCTCTCTAGGTTGCATTGTACTTTATGCATGCTTTTAAAACAATAGATGTTTATGCAGTTGTTTTTCCTAACTAATTCTGTGTTATGTTTTCTCAGCAGGTGTCAGACCGCATTTATGTTGTCTCACGTGCGCATCACGGTCGCTTAATTGAATCGGGGACTGCAGAGAAAGGAGCACCGCTGGCACGAGCAGCTCGCACGCTATGCCCGTCACACAATGTGGAACATGGCACGCTTGAAGATGCCCTGTGTCTCGTGCGGACACTTCCCACTGTTCCTGTGTCTGTTTCTACCGACACTCTTATCTCACGCGCTTGGGAACATCTACAAGCGCTCAGCGGTCCAGCGCGCGGCGGCCCGGTCTGTCGCCCGCATGGATGGCGACGTGATCATCGGTGCGCTCTTCTCCGTGCACCACCAGCCGTCCGCCGAAAGTGTGGCCGATAGAAAATGCGGGGATGTGCGCGAGCAGTATGGCATTCAACGGGTGGAGGCGATGTTCTATACGCTGGACCGTATCAACTCAGACCAGAACCTGCTGCCCAACATCACCCTTGGCTGCGAGATCAGGGACTCGTGCTGGCACTCTTCCGTTGCTCTGGAGCAAAGTATCGAGTTCATTCGAGACTCCCTCATCTCCATTCGGGACGACAAAGACGGATCTAAGTGGTGCATCGACGGGACGCCTTCCAACCAGCCTCCTCCGAGTAAGAAGCCCATTGCTGGAGTCATAGGTCCGGGCTCCAGCTCGGTGGCCATCCAGGTGCAGAATCTCCTCCAGCTGTTTAACATTCCCCAGATTGCTTATTCGGCCACCAGTATAGACCTGAGCGACAAAACCCTCTTCAAATACTTCCTCCGTGTCGTGCCTTCTGACACGCTGCAGGCGCGCGCCATGCTCGACATTGTTAAACACTATAACTGGACTTACGTGTCAGCGGTTCACACAGAGGGTAAGTCACTGGCAAGACCTGCCGCTCTCACTTTTCCTGTTGTTATAACTATGAGACATTTCAAACAAACTTTTTTAAACAATGTAAATGCACTAGCTGTATGAGAATACATGTAGCCTATCTGTCATTTAATTATTGTAGCCCATTTAGTTTGACTCTTATTTTGCTGACTAAAACTTCACACATTTTCTGTGAATTCATACATTTGTGTTTGTTGTAACAATTAAAAAAAATTGTAACTTAATGTAGTTTAGAAATCTAGAACTCATCCCCAAAACTGTGTAAATTAGTGCAAAGTACAAAGAGTTATGTACAGTCCGCCTCTTTAATAGATGGGTTGTAAATGGAAAACAATGACATTTTAAATTCTGCATTTTTGTGGTAATTCAAAAAAGATTTAATCTCCAATTGATTCTAAACTGCAAATAACATTGGTAAAAAAAAAAAAAAAGAAAGAAAAGAAAGAAATGCATAGGTTAACATGACAGACAGTGTGTTGTGCAAATGTTTAGCCCATTCACTGTCCCGTTATGTGCAATATTCATGAGTCCAGTAGAAGCACTCCCTGTCTGGTCAGCCATGATATTTCTAGTTTTTGAAACATGTAGATCAAATCTGGAGTGAATGTTACATATCAAAATTGTTATGCCATTTAACATACTTTAACAAGATAACGAATCAAACTACAAGCCAGACATGAAATTTGACTTATGCATAATCTTATAACTTCTGCTGTCACTTGGTGATCACGGTGAGTGGTACCATTGTAGCTCAGTTCTAAATTGGTTACACTGTTACAACACTCTCCGTTTTCCTCTAAAATTTGATTAGAAGGAGGTTGTGTAGTCTGACTTTGAATATAAATGCATGAACATTTAACAGACATGATTTAAGCGATAACGTTTTTAATTAAGTAAAAACAATTGGGGAAAAACTGCATTTGAAGATAATGAGTGCACCACTGATTAAATGTACTTAAATGGTAATTCACTTCCATTAGAGTTGTAGTGCAAGTGGACCAAAGACCTTTTTATTATTTGCATATGGAAGCATGCTTTAATGACTCCATACATAATGAGGGAAATAATGTATTCTTCCCTTTTCGCCTACAACACAGACACATTTTTGTTGCTCCCTCCAGCATTGTTATGTGTATCACTTTCAATTCAGTTGTTGATTTGTTTATAAAATGTCCAGAGGTGGAAGCCTTGTCTGTTAAATATACACATTGAGATGATTCATGTACTCATGGGTCAAACCACTTTTTGTTTTCTTTTATGCTGATAGTGTTTTAATTCTGGTCCTCGGCTAGCTGGTGGAATTAAAAATAAATAAAGTCAGATAGAACTTCTTTATATGTCTGTGGAAAAACAATTCTCTTTAGATTACTGTCAGCATACGTCAATGAGTAAAAACCAATGCAAAATATTATTGAAGTTGTGAGGCATGCCAGTAGACAATGTGAAACTGCTACTAAGTTGCAATTCTGCTAGTGAGGTCCTCATGGTTTCTTATTAATAGGCTTTGACATGTCTGCCTACTGCTAACAAGCTTATGTTAAAAAATATTTGAATATCCTTAAGTAAAGGGCAGCACAGGCACGGATTTAAATACGTAATATAATGCTGATGCTTAGTTCTCTGTTCTGTTATTTTGGTGATAACTAATTAGAAAGATGACTTTTCCCTCTCAGGAGAGACTCTGTAATGGTTTATCATTAATGAACTGTAGACAATAACTCACAAACACAACATCAGCAACTGTGTCGGACATCGCTGCCTGTTGCTCATACTAACAGCAGAGATCTTTGATTACATTAATTACCCAGCCAAATTTAAATTCATGTCTGGTTTAGAGACATTTTAATGGCCATATTTAAACAGGCACCAGTTTTACACAAGCTTGCACAAAGAAAGTGCTTTCTTTTTATGTAAACCCTACTGAAAAATCAAACTAAATCATCAGCCGGCTTGCTGGTCTCAACTGGTTTAAGCTGGTCACCCAGCCTGGTCTTCAACTGGTTTGGCTGATCTCCCAGCGTGCATAGTTGAAAAGTCCAGATTCGAAATCAGATTCATATGATCTATGAATGAAGGGAATGATTATAGTGTTTGGTATCTTAACTCACATGTCTGTTTTTCCCCCCACATAATTTTATGATAGTGAGCAGAAAAGCTATAATGAGATGCCTTTAAAAGCGACAAAGACCATTGTTCCCATTGTTTACCAGTATTGGTTTTATATTTGGTCTTCCTACTTTGTAGGACAACCATATTGTGTACCATGCTGTGTTATTATTTATGGTTACACTTCATAAAGATAGTCAACTTTAGACATTCTACTACCTATAAGTAACTTTACAACTATGTCAACTAACTCTCATTAGAGTATTAGTAAACTGTTAGTAGAATAAGTTGACATGTACTTGAAATATTGCTTCTAGTCAGAAGAATATTGTTATGATATTAAGCAGACAGTCGGTCTACTAATACTCAAATGACTGCTAGGTGACATGTTGCAAAGTTACTTATAGTTAGTAGAATGTCTAAAGTGGACTATTCACATAAGTTTTAGTAATTTCCTTAAGTGATTTTTATTAGTTTTTTTAAATATTTTTTATTATTTCAGTTAATTGCCACGGCAACATCTAATAGCTTAGATTAGCTTCATCTAATATGTATATATTTTTTTATTTATTTAAATTACCAAGACATTTTTAATGGTTTTAGTTAATGATAGCAACACTGGTACCATTTATCCTGCTATATCAGATACATTGTTTTGGAAAACATAGGTATTTTTTCGAGCAAGCTTATAGTGTGAGAGAAAGAGGAAGTAAGCTGCAAAGGGAGAATCTAAACCTAAAAAAACAGATGTTCCAAACAACCCACAGAAAGAGAGAATGAGAGAGAAAAGGAATCGTTAGAGAGCCACAGAACTGTGAACGTGCTCAAATTGCCACCCGCACACCCACTCCACACAGACTGACCTCCAGACAGTCATCAGTGACCACACACCACTCATCTCTCCTGATAAGACAGTAGCATTGTTCTTCTTCTGAGCACAGTCAACAGCAGTGACCTCTGCTGCCCGCACAATAAGATGTAAATGTCGCCTGGCAGCCCAGATGTAAGATGGAATGGAAGATGTTTTAAGTGTACCGCTGTGAGCTGCAGGCTTTTGTACAGACCCGTTTCTGATTCATACAATATTTTGAAAAGGACACAGTGTGTTCAAGTGACCTATTATGGTAATTTGCAGTAATTCTCAAGAGCACCACCAAAGTGTTATTGGTGTCCTACTTGTCTAGTTACAGTACAATGCCTGTGGAATATAATTAAGAGATAATGATCAGTCAGTTGGTCCTTACCGTAAAATATCGCTTGGCTATTTACTCAATAAATAAACAAATGATTATGGAATATGAGAAGAATTAGAGCGTAGAGGGATATGAGTAGGGATAGTTCACCCAAAAATGAAAATCCTGTCATTTTCTCACTCTCATGTTAATGTTTTTGAAGAATGTTTTGAAGATTGTTTCATTGTGTGTACAAAAAGGCACTGGGGCATATTTTAATTGATCTCCTTTTGTGTCATAAAGGATTGGAATAACATGAGGGTGAGTAAATGGTAATAGAATTTAAATTTTTGGGCGAACTATCCCTTTAGGAAGTCTGTTGCAGTTTAGCAGTCATTATACAACAATATTTGAGTACAGAATGCAGTGGTCAACCACTCAGAATCAAGTATTCCAAAAAGGCATGATAATGAACTTTTTCTTTTATTTTATGTTTCTCATTCTAACTGTATGACGCCATTTGTATCATAAATGGTGGTGACCATGTCTTCATTTCATGTCTTTTTCAGTTGCCTGTCTGCCTGTCATTTTGTGTCCTCCATAGTGAACTGTCATCCATTTCTTATCCTGGGCTCTGACTGTTCTGACAGGTGTTGGATCAGTGGCGGTAATCCATCCTCCATTCTGTGTCTTTGATTAAAGCTGCACTAGTTTCATATGTGTTTTGGGTTATCCTTTATTAACCATCGTACATTTTGTGTCTGAACACAGGTAACTATGGTGAGAGTGGCATGGAGGCCTTTAAGGAGTTGGCCGCAGAGGAGGGTCTGTGTATCGCCCACTCTGATAAGATATACAGTAATGCTGGCGAAAAGCACTTTGACCGTCTGCTTAAGAAACTGCGGGAGCGTCTGCCCAAAGCCCGCGTGGTTGTCTGCTTCTGTGAAGGAATGACTGTGCGTGGCCTGCTGATGGCCATGCGGCGCCGTGGGGTTTCTGGAGAGTTCCTGCTAATTGGGAGGTAAGGTTTTACCAAGACAAACTGCATTGCTCAGAATGCTTAGCTATATTTTGCTCATGTTCAATCACGTCAGAGGAATAAATTGCAAGCTTTGAAAGAGACACAAAGGGCAAACGAGTCAAAATGACACCCACACTGTCTTGCTCATGGTTATATCTCAATTGAATAATTTTTGCTGGAGCAAAATACATTTGCATATTGTTTGCAAAATAAGCAATAATGATTCTTATACTATCAATAATGATAATTACATTTCATGTGTTACAAGTGTCTATGTGTTTCCTAGCACGGCGAAAGAAGAACAGACATCGTAATGCATGGAAATAATTGTTGCTACTGAATACAGAAGTTTCCAGGGAAACCAGATGAGATTAAATATGGACATTGTGAACAGAGGCGCTTTTCGCACTTTTCACCACTAATGAATAATTTGTGATTCAGTAGCTGGCTCACACATCCCTGGAAACTGCCTCCTGCTTCCTGCCTTTGTCTTATATGGTGTGAATGTTTGAGTTTATGTTTGGGTGCGTGTGCCAGAGAGGCTCGTCACTTGATTTTAGATTAGGCATCGAAAAATGCTGTGGGCTGAGTATTAAATATTCAGTCTCACAGCCTCTCAGTAAATGTATCTAATGGCAAATAACCAGTAGGCAATCAAAAGATGATCTTTGGTAAACCAACCTCAATGCATGCATCATCTCATCACTTGTGATTTGAACACTAAAAAAAATATATATCTATATACACCAATCAGGCATAACATTATGATTATTATGATTATGAACTAATATTGTGTTGGTCCCCCTTTTGCTGCCAAAATAGCTCTGACCCGTCGAGCCATGGACTGCACTAGACCCCTGAAGATGTGCTGTGGTATCTGGCACCAAGATGTTAGAAACAGATCCTTTAAAGGATTAGTTCACTTTTAAATAAACTTTTGCTGATAATTTACTCACCCCCCTGTCATCCAAGATGTCCATGTCTTTCTTTCTTCAGTCGAAAAGAAATTAAGGTTTTTGATGAAAACATTCCAGGATTTTTCTCCATATAATGGACTTCAATGGGCACCAAACGGTTCAAGGTCCAAATGACAGTTTCAGTCTGGTATCGTTTAAAGCCCTTGGAAGCCCTGGAATGTTTTCATCAAAAGCCTTAATTTCTTTTCGACTGAAGAAAGAAAGACATGGACATCTTGGATGACATGGGGGTGAGTAAATTATCAGCAAAAGTTTATTTAATAGTGAACTAATCCTTTAAGTCCTGTAAATTGCGAGGTGGGGCCTCCATGGATTGGACTTGTTTGTTCAGCACATCCCACAGATGCTTGATTGGATTGAGATCTGGGGAATTTGGAGGCCAATTCAACACCTCAAACCCGTTGTTGTGCTCCTCGAACCATTCCTGAACCATTTTTGCTTTGTGGCAGGGCGCATTATCCTGCTGAAAGAGGTCACAGCCACCAGGGAATACCGTTTCCATGAAAGGGTGTACATGGTCTGCAACAATGCTTAGGTAGCTGGTATGTGTTAAAGTAACATCCACAAGGATGGCAGGTTTCCCAGCAGAACATTGCCCAAAGCATCACACTGCCTCTGCCGGCTTGCCTTCTTCCCATAGTGCATCCTGGTGCCATGTGTTCCCAGGTAAGCGACGCACACGCACCCGACCATCCACGTGAAGTAAAAGAAAACATGATTCATCAGACCAGGCCACCTTCTTCCATTGCTTTGTGGTCCAGTTCTGATGCTCACATGCCCACCGTTGGCGCTTTTGGCGGTGGGACACTATACTGTCAAAAAGCACCGTCCTTGGATGAGACGTTAAACTGAGGTCCTGACTCTCTGTGGTCATTAAAAATCCCAGGATGTCCTTTGGAAAAAGAGTAGGGGTGTAACCCCGGCATCCTGGCCAAATTTGCCCATTGGCCTCTGTTCATCATCATGGCCTCCTAATCATCCCTGTATACTGATTGGCTCCTCTCCACCATAAGCTGGTGTGTGGTGGGCATTCTGGCGCAATATGGCTGCCGTCACATCATCCAGGTGGATGCTGCATATTGGTGGTGGTTGAGGAGATCCCCCCTTCCATGTAAAGCGCTTTAAGTGCCTAGAAAAGCACTATATAAATGTAACTAATTATTATTATTATGCAGCCCCATAAGCAACATACTGCAATGCAGTGTGTATTCTGACACCTTTCTATCAGAACCAGCATTAACTTCATGAACAATTTGAACTACAGTAGCTCGTCTGTTTGATCGGACCACACGGGCCAGCCTTCATTCTTCACGTGCATCACTGAGCCTGTCAGCGGTTCACTACTGTTTCTTCCTTGGACCACTTTTGATATTTACTGACCACTGCAGACTGGGAACACCCCACAAGAGCTGCAGTTTTGGAGATGCTCTGACCCAGTCATCTAGCCATCACAATTTGGCCCTTGTTAAACTCACTCAAATCCTTGCGCTTGCCCATTTTTCCTGCTTCTAACACATCAACTTTGAGGACAAAATGTTCACTTTCTGCCCACTAACAGGTGCTGTGATGAAGAGATAATCAGTGTTATTCACTTCACCTTACGCCTGATCGGTGTATATATGGTCAAAGGATGTATCGCCAAGGCCGATATATCGGCCATTATTTGGCATTTCTTAAATATCCCTGAAAAAAGAGTTGCCTTGCATAAATGAGTTGAAAAAAGTATTTGAAGTACTAAAATTACTAAAAATAAAACTCAAAGAAAAATAAATTAAAGCAAAATAGAATTCAAAATATCAATAAATATTATAATAAATATTACTAAAATAACACTGGTCCCCATAATAAGCCATACAACCATAAGGTATTTTGTTCTTTCTTTGCTATTTCTTTTATTGCAAGTCTCTTTAAGAATTCGTTAATTATGGCATCAGGTGTTCTGAAATGTCCTAATATTTGCAGAATCCAATCGCTGAATAAATAAGCTGAACAATGTACAGTCAGCCGGTCATTATCGCAAAAGAAACCTCTTCAGGACCCCAAATTGGTAAATAGTGTTTTGAGATATTGTCATATAATCAAAGATATTACACTCTCCTCACAGTTCTGGGTTTTATTTACAAAAGCTATTCTCCTATCATTCAGCATGTCTGATAGCGAAATAGGATAATATAATATCAATATTATATTCCCGGACAAAATCCTTGCAGACTTGAAGATCTGGAAATGAATTGTAGCAGCTATCTTGTTTAATCTATATCAAGGCAACATCTATAGCCCACCCACGTACAATCACAGGCAGGCCATCATATTCAGCTAACGGACATTCTAGGTCAAAACATTGTGTCTGGAGTCTGGCTTTTCGTCTGCTTTCGTGTTTGCATGACCCTGTCTCATTCAGTTTTCAGATGGGTAATAGAAAGGAACATGTGTGTTTTTACCAGTACATGTTTGAGAGGAAAACAGAGGGAAAGAAAGAGAGACAGACATCAGAACCGCTTTTGGGAACTAATGGAGATTTATTCTTTAAAACACGTCTTGCATTGTCATGATAATCTGAGTCCAAGCCTTCAAGCAAGACAGTTGATGATGTGTATCAGAGATAGAGATGGAGTGAGAGAGAAAAAGAGAGTGATTAAGAAAGAGAGAAAGAAAGGGAGGGAGTATGTTTGGAGAGCTCTTCTGTGAAAAAGAGGATGAGATCCAGGTGTTCTTCTTCCTTAGCTGTGTTTATTCATAGCCAGTTCATGTCTTACCAAAAACCAGGCTATGTAATTTTCTACAGCAGAAGAAAAAACATTGACTTTGTAATTTCTAATCAACATCCTCAGTCTCGCAGGGAGCTTCCCTTGAACGCTTATTACATTGGATTCCCCAGAAGTAGTCAAGCTACACTGGGCACTATGTTTGCTTCTGCCTTTTACTGATCAAATTAACAGGGTTCATTCCCGCTTTATTTCTAACTTTATATTAGTGTCCCATACAGCATGTGCCCCAGAGATATTTTCATAGACACATATTATTGCTCTCAGGACAGGAAAACAACATCAGCTCTTCAGTATTTCAGTTGTGTTGTTTCAAGCACTGACAGGAATCCAAATTAAATGTTTAAATAGCAGCGCTCTTCTCCCCTAGTGCCTTCTGTGTTCCCAGTCAATAATCTTTTTGCGTTTTCCGCCAAACACTCCTTCTCCCTTCTCATTACACATTCTTCTAAGATGAGTTGAAAGAAGAGAAAAATATATTTTTCAGAAAAGAAAATGTGAGTGCTTCTCCATCTGCAAAACTCAGCACTACTGTGATTGGCTGATGTGGGTGGTTTCCAGGGTGTTACTGTACAGTTGCTAAAGTGTTCTGAATGGTTGTTAGTGCATTACTATGCCGCATCTGGTTCCTAGATTTTGTCCTTGTGTGTGTACAGTATATATTTACATACATATTGTTATTACTGTACAACTTTACACTTTCAACTTGAGCATCCCTGAGAAGCCTCTCTCTTTAATTAGCATCACGCTGCCTCTCAGCTCTGCTCATCCTGTGAGAATATTGCATATTGATTTGTTTTTTCTGTAATCAGCTATCATCTTGCCATTTGTTTTTTAGATGTATCTCTTCATTGAGAGAAATTAGGAGTCTTATTAGTGTGTCACAGAAGAATAGACTTATTATTTGCATGGAATCAGTTTAGGTGAAATATGGGACCACTACAGTTCAAAAGTTTAAGATGTTTTCTATTTTAATATTTTACTTTTTCATATGTAATTTATGTGATGGTAAAGCTGAATTTTCAGTATCATTACTTCAGTCTTCAGTGTCACATGTTCCTTCAGAAAACATTCTAACATAATGATTTGCTACTCAAGAAATGTATTATTATTATCAACATTGCAACAAAGGGGGTGAGGCCATGTTGAGAAGGGGAAGAGTTGTTGTAGTAGCGCACATTTGGAGTCTGCTCAAGCTGTCGCATTCATCTTTTCACATTTATTGCAGTACAGTATAACACAAATGCAATAGCATGTCATAAAAGCAAGATGACAACATATTCTACAACAGTTCCCAAATGAGTGATTTATAGATTATCATGACAGAATATGCTAATCAATGACTTGAAGATAGTCAACTCCACATCAGCTGTTGCATTCTACATGTTGTCACTTCTTCTTGAGTCTCTCAATCATTGTCCGACTAGGTTTGAACATAAAAGGTTTCGGGCATTGCGTGTCTGTCTGCGCGGAGCTGCTAACACGAGCTCTTGAAGCTCAGTCCTCTTCCTGAAAGGGAGCCAGGAACAGCAGCTCATTTGCATTTAAAGGGACACACAAAAACGGCATGTTTTTGCTCACCCTCAAAAAGTGACAATGCTATAAAAAATGATCTGTGGGGTATTTTGAGGTAGAACTTCACATACACACTCTGGAAACATCAGAGACTTATTTTACATCTTGTAAAAAGGGGCATGATAGGACCCCTTTAAAATGTCAACCCCTGTTTCCACGTTTTTTTTTAAATAAACTTCTGATAATTGAAAAGTAATTATTTGTAGAAATAAATGCTTTAAATTCTTTTTCTAAGAGGCACTATGCCAACATATGTTCAATTTTATGTAATTTATTATTTGTTTACAATTGTCAGTAAATAAATTGGAAAAAGCACTTAGCAAACTGGAAAAGGACATCTGTTACATATATTGCAACCATGCAACCATTGATAATAATACAATTAATTCTATCTGATTTAACTATCAGTATTTTTAATAAAGCATTGAGATTGGTCCTGGCTTCACTCCTACTTCTTTTATGGTTTCATGTTCTAAACTTGCCTTATGACTTCAGCACCATCCTTTACCACGTTTGTATTTAAGTGGGTCATTTACTCAAAGGTGCGCTTGAACTCTCCAAATAGCTTTTCTTCTGAGGTTATTTTCTCTTCAAGTAATGTGGAGAATTGGATTCAGCATTCTTTAGTGCATGCAGTGCTGCATGATTGCCTGTGACCTCTTTGTAGAAGTTATCATCTTGCGGATATTGCGGTTTTGTAAGAGAACCGCTCTCGTAAAGCCCCGCGGAGGCTAATTCTCAAGAAACATCTCTTTCTCATTAGCCCTTCCATTTTGAATGTATTAAAAGATTTATTAGTCATGAGGGCGAACAGAGAGTGAAAAAGACTGACTTTAACTGGTTTTCGAAATGTCTGTGTATGGGAAGTTCCCACATTTGGCTGTAAAATCAGTTCATTAGAGTAGAAGTTGGGTTGAACTGTAAGAAGAGGGAGAAAAAAGAGACAGGAAAAGAGAAAAATAGACTCTTTTAGTGAGATTCTGCCACAAAAATAAGCCAAAAAAGTAAGCTAGCTGAGTTGAAGCAGCATTAACATTACAGTCTTTGGGAAGCTAGATATAAACCTGTTTGTGTTGACCTGCCAGTCTTTTGCAGCACTTCACAGATGCTCTGAGGTCACTTTCAAGTCTTTAAGGTTCAAAACAGCTACAGCAAAACTACATTAGAGTGAGGAAAGCCTGCAGGCATCCCAGCAGCCCTGTCATTGGAACTGTATTACACCACGTCCCATAGGACCTGAAGCACATCTGTTTGCGCTCAAACTGCTGTTGTAATGTTTAAGAAGTTGATTTTACACTGTTTACTTCATGTCACTATACGCAAGTTTTCAAGTTTTCCACCGTGAATTCAAAGAAGATGCTGACATTGAAAGCTTTTTGGGAATGAATGTTTTGGGTTTTTAGGAGAGAAAAAAAGACTTGCAGAGAGGACAAAGGCTTGTGATGTGTGTATGTGAATGTGAGAAAGAGATTTTAAAATGTAATTTATTTATGTGATGGCAAAGCTGAATTTTCAGCAGTCATTACTCCAGTCTTTATTGGTGCTGAATAAACATTTCTTCTTATTATCAATGTTGAAAACAGTTGTGCTTCTTAATGTTTTTGTGGAAACCGACATAACACATTATTCTTGAAGCACGTGTTTGTGCTCAAACTGCTGTTGTAATGTTTAAGTTGTTGATTCTACACTGTTTACTTCATGTCACTACGCAAGTTTTCAAGTTTTGTCACATGTGAATTCAAAGATATTTAAAAAGAGGCTAACATTGAAAGGTTTTGAGGTAACACTTAGAATACTGTTCCGTGATTAATGAATAACTACACAGGAACAAATGAGTAACAATATTAACACTATGAACTAACTCTTTAGATCACTATTAGCAAATCGATAACTAATATTGTTTTCATACCTCCCAGAGGACTACTAAGAACTACTATATACATAAGCAATAAGGTACGAGAGGCCTTGCTGTATCGTGAATAAGTCACGGCTGAAGGGCATTGTTCCACTTCACGTCATGCCTGAAACCCCTTCAGCCGTGACTTATTCACGATACAGCACTAGCCTCGAGTACCTTATTGCTTTTATAAAACGGTTACCACACAATACAAATATTAAAGCCAAAAAATATGTATCAGTGCAACTTTCATGAAGCAAAATCACTAAAAACCTTCCTTCCACTGGAACAAACAGTCCCTGACCGTAAACAGCAATAGAAGTTACATTATTACGCCATTAGATGGCGACAAAAATGGTCTTTATGAGGGAGTCAGTCAGTAGCGAAGACTTTTATATTTGAAAGGACTGAAACTTGCAGTGAACGCGGAGCAAGACACAACTGACAAACGGTTAAACGCTGACGTCCATTAACTGTTAAAAAGACAAGATATCACAGGGGACATTCAAACGGATTTTTTATTATGAACATAGGACTGACGTCACTGACCTGAAGGAAAATGCTATATATAAATGCAGGTAATACACTTGCTCACTCACTCACTCTCTCTCTCTCTCTCTCTCTCTCTACTCTACTCTACATAATACAGTAAGCTTCAATTAACAATATCAATGAGAACAAACATGTTTACGTTGCTAAGAGTGGTTGCTAAGGGTGTTGTGTAGTGATACACAGAACTGTTGGGTGAAGCGGTCATAGCCGTGTTTTATCGTGAATAAAACACAGCTATTGACCAATCAGAATCAAGGACTGGAACTAACCGTTTTATAAAGGTTCATAATTAATGTGAATAATGCACAGTGCATAGGTAATACTAAAGATCATGGTAACCCACTAGTAATGACTCTAGTATTACCAAATCCTTCAGAAGGAATTACTAATTATTTGGATCAGTATTCTAATGTGGAAAGCATGATAACTCCATAGTAATACCTGAAGATTTCAAGCTTTTTGTAAGGTTTTGGATAGTAATTCCTTCGGAAGGATTTGGTAATTCTTGAGTCATTAGTGGGTTACCATGATTTTCACTTTAGAATTAATTATACATTATGCATTATTCACATTAATTATGCAAAAATATATATTGATTAGCTTATAGTGAACTACCACATTCTACTGAGCACTATTACTTACTAATTCATTAATCAGACTTTCTTGTTAGTCAATAGCAGTTGCTAAATGTTAATATTGCGTTACTCATTTGTTCCTGTGTAGTTATTCATTAATGAAGTAACAGTATTCTAAAGTGTTACCGGTTTTGGGTATGAATGGACTGATTTAGGGGGTTTAGGAGGTCTAGGAGGAAAACCTGCACACATGCAGAGAGGACATGACAAAGGCTTGTGATATGTGTGTGTATGTGAATGTGAGAAGGGGAGAGAGAGTAATGGAGGCAGATGAAAGCTTGTGTGGGGCGAGCGAGAGCAGGCGTGATGGGGGCTCCCAGCAACAATGCTGCTTGTGAAACACAGAGCCAGGCTGCTGCTAACTGGAGCGCCATGAATTAGTAAAGGCTTCTGGATGAGTTCTAATGGCCCTCAGCCTAAGCCTTGGTCTTACTCAGTCCTCTAGAGAGGATCGAGCAACAGTCAACCAGAGCACACATGCACAATATACTGGATTTGAATGAGTAATGAGGGAACAGAGGATAGGAAGAGAGAGCAGAGGACAAAAAAAGGAGAGCATCTAGTCACCATTGGCGTCAGTCGGAAAAACATTGTCTGCATCCATATGCCGTATTGTCATCATCTAGTAAGGTTAGGTAATTACATCTTTAGATCGTTAGTATTTCCTGCACCAAACAACTAACACACAGTGCAAGCCGTGATGTTTGATTTATGAACTGGTTCTTTTTAATGAGTCAATTGAAAAGATTAAAAACAAGCCTTGAACTTGCTAGTGAGTTAGCAGTTTGAATCAGAGTCACTCAGGGAATCAGGAATGAGTTCACAATTGACTCTCTCTCTGAACTTTCATTTTTCAGTTTCAAAAATGATGTCTGATTCAAAATGAACTGGTAACCAACCGTTACTGTGATGTTATTAAAAATACAGTAAAATAGTAATTTTGTGAAATATTATTGCAATTTAAAATAACTGTTTCTATTTGAATATTTTTTTTAAATGTAATTTATGCCTGTGATCAAAGCTGAATTTTCAGCATCATTAGTCTCCATTCTTCAGTGTCACATGATCCTTCAGAAATCATTCTAATATGATGATTTGGTGCTGAAGAAACATTTTTTTATTATTATCAATGTTGAAAACAGTTGTGCTGCTTAATATTTTTGTATACATTTTTTCAGGAATCTTTGATGAATAGAAAGTTCAAAAGAAATTCAATGGAAGCATTTAAAAAGAACATTCAAAAGCAATTTTTTAAATAGAAATCTTTTGTAACATTATAAATGTCTTTACTGTATGTTACGACCCCCCAAATAATCTAGGGGTCTAACATTTAAAATCGACATTAAAAAAGAAATACATACAATTAATGTGCTGTACAAAAGAACCACAAGCCCAGATGAGTATCGTGCAAAAAACTGACAAATTTATTGAGTACAAAAGGCAATATAAGTAAAAGAGATAATAATGAAGCAAAAACATAAAAATAGAATGTAGATATATGTACAGTATTACGATGAACCATACAACCAACAGGGAGGAAGAAGGGACACGGGCAGTGCCAAAGAAAAGAAAATAACAAAACCAAACAAAGTCTAACTTTTAAATACCCCCTAAATCTAACTGAACAAAAAAAAAGAAAAGTCTTCAGCGTCCGTGACGCCCTAACTAAGCTACACTCTCTATCCCAAAAACTATGGGGTGGCACTCGCCCCTAACCTAATGTACTAATACAAAGTGTAAACACTAAATGAAATATATTACATACAAAGGGAAGAAACTAATGCTTACTGTAATATTTAAAAAAAAACAAAAAAAAAACAACAACAAATATTAGAGGAAAGAAAGGATGAAAAGGGAGAAAGGAGAGAAGAAGAGAAAAAGTGTGGTAAAAAGAGGGCACAATAAAAATATGCACTGAGAAGAGCCAAGAAGCGAGAAAATCAAAAATGATGTGGGGATGGTGAATAATGTTGATATTAATCTAAGCAGAGAATTAGGGAAAGATTGTGCTGTGATGAAATCAAACAGCTCCTGTACTCCTACAGTATGTGTTATCGCCTCTCTAGTTAGCCTGTCTTCAGCCTCAGGACACTTCCATATCTGCCTATCATAGCAGCACACTGAGTCTCTACCTGCGCTTCAGCTCATTCATTATTCATGGAGGTAATAAAACTCTCTGTAGAGCTCTGCTCTATCTAATCTCTGCCATTTTCCACTCTACTGTGGGGTGCAAAGCTGTTTAGGGAGATGTATTTTAGGTCAAAGCCTCTAAAGGTAATTTTGTCTAATTCACTGTATGATACCACATGGAGAAGTAGAGGAAGGAAAGTTAGGCGAGCAGAGAACGATGAAGGAATTGAATAACAAAACAAAATAAGCAACAATTAAACAGTGACTGTGAGAAATATGAGTGGTGAAAGAGGAGAGAAAGAAAATGGGGTCCAAAAGTCTGCAGTCACTTTAGAAAATGCTTTTAATTTAGTAATAAATAATTACATTTATTTTTATGTATATTATAAATACATTTATATGATCAGCATAATGGTAAAAAAAAACATGGTTAAAAAAACATGAATTTCATAATGTCTTAGTCTCAAGTAATATAATGCTGCTGTCATTCATGCCAACTTTTTATTTTAAATTATTTATTTGTTCAAAAGTTCCATGTGCACAAAATCCTAAAATGTTCAGTTTACTTCCAGGATAAAATTAGATCAACTAAACACAACCAATCGCAGCTCAACACTGAAATGCTTTGGTGCCCACTGGTTTACTAAATCTCATTTGTATGAAATATGAAAGCTGTGTTTATACAAAGAAGCTGGATCGTTATGACACAAATTCCTCATCCTTTGACATGTTATGTTCTCTCTTTTCTTCTAAAGTGATGGCTGGGCAGATCGTGATGAGGTGATAGAGGGATTTGAGCAGGAAGCAGATGGTGGGATCACAATGAAGTTGCAAACAGAAGAAGTTCAGTCATTTAATGAGTACTTTCTGAAGCTTCGTTTGGACACCAACACAAGGAACCCATGGTTTGCTGAGTTCTGGCAGTACCGCTTCCAGTGCCGCATTCCTGGTCATCCACAGGAGAACCATAACTACCAGAAAATCTGCACAGGTAAGCAAATAACCAAAAGATATTCAAATAATACCAATATGAATATGTAAGATGTGAGTAACATTTCATATTAGGCTAATTAAAATCAAGAAGAACAAGTAAATGTGATATATTTGTATAATTTTGCTTATTCTCATGATATATGCTCAGTTTGGCACACTAAACCCTAATGCTCAAAATAATTAATTGGTTTGAGTAGAGCCAACTCAAATTAAACAAATTAGTTCAAACAAATTAACTTTTTTGAGTATTTAGAACTTTCTTTTTATTTTGTGTTCACAAAACCAACACATTTTAAGTAATCTGAGAAAGTAATCTTTCATTGTTTTGAGTTTTATGAACTTGTTTCTTTTAATTTAACCGAAACTGGGCTAGGATTTCTATTTCCCAGCATGCTTTGCCATGACACTCAAAAAGGGACAGTAAATGCCAAAATTAAGTGTTTCCACTACTAAAAATGTCAGATTACATTATATTTCTAAAGCTGCAGTCCGTAACTTTATTTGGTTAAAAATGATCCAAAATCAATTTTGAGCAAGTACACAACAAGCCAGTATTCAAAACTCCTTACCTTAGCCCCATTCACAACGGTAAGCTTATAATAATGTGTTATAATTTCAGTGGTATGGTGGATTTCCGCGGAAAATTCAAGCATATCTTTGCGTCATTATGTCACGTCTGTATACATAAAGAATGAGTCCGGCTAGTAGTAGTAACGCACATGAGGAGCATGTTCTTCAGCGGATCATTTATAGCCTTTTCTCACAGCAGCTGGAGTAATTATACTTATCATTTTGAACCTTAGGCAAAAGCAAAAGAATAGACTGTACAGAAATTAAAATCTACAGGTAACGCTAAAGAACACTAAATACACGTAGTCACGCAATGCTGATGCTGTTAATATTAATAATTTGAGAACAAAGTATAACAATAATAATAATTTGCACGGTTTGATGTTATACGAGCGATCGTTAACTGATTGCTTTAATTTTTTTGAGTTTGGCCAACTTATTCGGGTTTACAGTGCAATTGAATGAAAAATATGCATAATGCATAACTGATGTCTGTGTGCATGATGACATTTTACTGAATTATGTATGGTAACTCTGTATATTTCCCTCCATTTTTTTTCATGTAATTATCCTCTGGTCGGCGCTTTAAAAGGTGATATAGGTAAACTGAGTGCCCCCTCATCTTTTGTGCTTTTCTAATAATTGTTACCTTTGCTTGTCCACATAGACATGTAGTTTAACATTTTTCTTTGTCCTATACATAATATTTTACTGTTGAGACACCGCTTGAGAGAAGAAATGCTGCTTCTGCCACAGTTTATTTTTTTTATTTTTTTTATTTTGCATTAAAAATAATCAGATACTAAGAACAAATATAATCTATAATGTAATTTAATCACTAGAATCCTAAATATATAACACTGTGTAGTAATGTAGGTAAGTTTTTGATTGCTTTAATAAGTGACGAGCTTATAGTTTGTTATTGTTCTCTTCTTCTGAAAGACACTCATGGTGGTAAGTGAGAGTTGATGAGAGACATTATGATGTTATGATACCTGCACTGAAGAAGCACTTCACTATGGCAACAGACAGCACAATAGGTTGGACTGTGTTTGGCTTATTTGATTGGCAGAGCTATTCTCAGTTCTGAAGATGATGTGCAGTTCAGAGAGGTACATCACATACAGTGAAGATGGAAAATGAAACTGTGACAGAAAAACATCAGTTAGTTTCATCATTCTCATTTATAAAACTGCAGACTCAGTAAAATAAACATATCTTGAACTACACTATGGACATTGAGCTCAAAGCGTGCTAGAATTTGTGCTAAGGATGTTTTTTTGTCTCATGTTTTATTGTTGACCTGACCATGCACTTGGATAGAAATCAGATTGATATTGATCATAAAATTTTGATGAGCTCTATCTCTAGAAGACTTTAGTTTAGTCTAAAAGTCATGCAAAGTCATACTGTTTTCTGCCAAAGCAAGATATCAGTCCAGCTTTTCTGTGCTGCTTGTAGGGTTGGCTTGATGGCACTGAGAGCACAAGAGAAGCTTGTTGCACAAGGAGAAACATGCCATCACAAAGTGTGATTGTGTGTGTGTGTGTGTGAGAATGTGCAAAAAAAAGACACAGTCACAGAATAACGAGGTACCCACACCGTCTGCATGTGTGTGAGAGTGAAGAGTTCACTTGGTTGATTTATTCGCTGCAAAAAATAATTTTCTAAATTAGTTTTTTTGTTTTGCTTTGTTTTTTCCTTTAAAATATCTAAACATACTTAAAACAAAAATATTTTGAGAAGCAAAACTGCATAAAAAAATATAGCAAATTATTTACAGAGAATGTATGAATTTAGTTTATTTTTCTTACCTCATTTCCTCATACTATCATTTCTTGTTTACAGCAAAATTCTGATTAATTTATGCTTAAACAAGGGGAAAAAAACATTTTGCTAATGGCAATGCCAGTTTTTCTTTTCTTTTTTTGAGCAGTGCACAACTTCTAGGAACTGGATCTAAATTAGAAGTATATTTAATGAATCTATGATTTTTATTTCTTGCCTCTGATCTCTCTCGAATGTAGCACTGTAATGGCTTTTCCATCAGCTGGCTTATGAATATGGCTTTTGTCCAGTGGCTGAATATATATGAAACTAAGTGAAAGCATGTAGTTTGCCAGCCTGCCAGCAGGACTCTCCTTCCCTTTATTCACTCTCTTTTCAGTGTCACTCTCTAAATGTGATCATATTTTGATATTAGGGGCATAAAATTATATATAACATTAAGACAAAGTGACATTCTGCCTTTAGTCAGTCTATAATAATGAGACAATTTGCAAATATATTGGTTTATGTTTTGACAGCACATAGCCTCTGGCTGTACTTGGTTTTTAATTTAATTCTTCTAGCATCAGAATTTTTTATCTGCTAAATTGCCAGCAATTCCAACAGATAAACACATAAAAAATCCTGGATGGATGGAGGCAGAGTGGCACAAATATGACAATAGTCCATACTTTAATCTTGCTCACACTGGTTTAAAATCTTTCCCTGACAGGAAATGAGAGCTTGAAAGACAACTATGTCCAGGACAGCAAGATGGGCTTTGTGATCAATGCGATTTATGCAATGGCTCATGGCCTTCATGATATGCACAAAGAGCTGTGCCCAGACTATGTTGGCCTATGTGAGGCGATGGATCCCATTGATGGCAGTAAGCTGCTGGACTATATACTCAAGACCTCCTTTGCCGGTGTGTCTGGGGAGGAAATCTACTTTGATGTAAACGGAGACTCACCTGGGAGGTAAATGACAAGAATAATATGTATGTACTAGTGCTCTGCTCCAAACCCTAGTAAGCGACCTGCCCCAATAGTAAAGTGCCCTTTCAGTCATATTGCGGTGGCCCTGGAACGATGGTGGAGAAAGTGGGAAATATACTGATTATAAATAAACTTATTTTAAACTGAAAATTGTCACTAA
Source organism: Rhinogobio ventralis (assembly GCA_039654625.1). Taxonomy (NCBI): domain Eukaryota; kingdom Metazoa; phylum Chordata; class Actinopteri; order Cypriniformes; family Gobionidae; genus Rhinogobio; species Rhinogobio ventralis. The sequence goes on along the minus strand of CM077210.1, from coordinate 24,881,651 downwards.
AAATAGTTCAGAGTAAATAAAAATTAACTGTTTACCCAAAATATGCGTATTTTTATGTTTAAAGTAGGCTATCATGCTGTTAGCTTAGCAACACGCTAACAGCATGGCCAAACTGGTGTTTAGCTGATTTAACGTGACAGGCAGCTGGTCCTTCAGTCTAAAAAGTGACCAAAGCCGCTGTAAAACAAGCCTGACCAGGCTCTGATACCAGCTTAGACCAGTTTATAATTCAGAGTAAAATTGACCCAATATTTGTGCTGAGTATTTTAATGCTTAAAGTATCACACTGTTAGCTTAGCAACATGCTAACAGCACACACAATTGCGTGTGGAATTGCTGCCTATGTAGAGTGTCCCAAATCTGATGGGTTTTAGGAAGGCGCCTTAGAAGGCAACTGCCTATGTACCAAGCCAGCTCACTAGGTTTTGGAACAGAGCTAGTTTAAAGTCAGTATTACAACTCATACCTGAATGGCCAATGTGACATGAACCATTTTGAATACCCATTCTCAACTCAAGGGTTTAACTCCAACCTTGATCAAACACACCTGCCTGTAGCTTTCTAGCTATCCTGCCTTTCATATCCCACATTCCTGTGCTTTCCTTTCCGTGACAGTTGAGCTAAAAAATAAAGAAAAAACGCGGAAAGTTGCGGTTGGTGGTGAGTTTGTGTGTAAATGTATGTTTTTTTACCAACGTTTTCCACTTCTGATGTCATTTCTAGCAAGAAATTACTATTGTAGTAATTAAATATTTGCTTAGTTATCACCAAAGCTCGCTCTATTTGCTGTCCAAAATTATTGCATGATAAGGCAGCGAGGCAGCAAGTCAACTACCTAAGTTTTCAGATGCAGCCCTTGATTCGCTTGCTCAGGTGTTTGATTAGGGTTGGAGCTAAACTTCACTGGAAAGTGGATCTCAAAGGCAAGAGTTGCCTAGCCCTGCTCTAAGGCAACAGTTGATCATGCACCCTCTTAGGTTAGATTTGGCACCCTAGCCAACGCATGCAATGAGGTGCGCATCGGATGGTAATGGGCTTGGAGTGGAACAGATTGCCTGTCTCAAGGAGATGCTTCAGTCCTCTCCACTCCAATACCCTGATGCAGTCAGCTCCTGTCACCCTGGCTATACACGCACAAAAGATGACAGCTCCACTGCTGCCAAGACTGCCACTGCCTTGTGTACATGTGTGCGTTTGTGACACTTGCCTTATCTGTAAGATAGAGAGTGTCATTAGTAGGGATGAGTGGACAGCACTCGGGAGGTTAAGGATTCATATCCCAGGTGGAGGATGCAAAGTTGAGAGACTTGGATGTGTGAACATGGTAAAAGTGTGAACTCTGCCTCTTGCTAGTCCCAAGGCTTCAGCAACGCTGAGCTATTTATTATGGAAGACTTGCTCTTTTTTTATCTACCCATATCATTACCTCTCTGTCTCTCTGACTTTTTCTTCTATCTAAGGTATGACATTATGAATATACAGTATGTGGAGGAGATGGGCCGCTTTGATTACATTAATGTGGGATCGTGGCATGAAGGTCTCTTAAGCATCAGTGATTACAAACTCATGATGAACCGCACTGAGATGGTCCGATCTGTCTGCAGCGAACCATGCTCCAAGGGACAGATCAAGGTGTGTATGTGCCATAATTATGTATGTATAGTAATTTACTCACAGATGAAGCACTTTAAAGCTGAAGAGTGCAATTTTTTTGTTCAAATACTTTCTACTATCCAGATTAATATACAGAGAAAACTATAAGACATTAGTGTGTTGCTTCCCCGAGCTATCAAGACATTGTTCTATTTGTTTGGGCTTCCCTCATCCAGCCTGATGCAGCAAGATTAGTTCAACCAATGGCATGAGTTAGGAGCGGGACTCTCCGTTTGATTGTCCAATGAGAGAGGATGGGGAATTTGTTTGAAAACAATGACATATTTCAGATTTATGGTTTCCAGTTTAACCTTGTCAATTAACACACCTGGTATAACACTTTGCAATAAGGTTGTACACTGAAAAAAAAAAAAAATCATATTTGTGTACACGCAATTGCGAGTTTATATCTCAGAATTCTGACTTTATAACTCGCAATTGTGAGAAAAAAAGTCAGAATTCTGAGATAAAAGTTGCAATTACTTTTTTACATTTTTTTATTTAGTGGCGGAAACGGGCTTCCATACTTTCTATATATACTAATAGCAATATAAATAAAAGTTTCCATTGTTAGTTAGTGTGAGATGAATGAACTGATGTTAACTTTTAACACTTGCAGAAATGTTATCATATCTGGCATCAGTGTAAGATCTCTGGTTTTCTGATCGTAGGTGATCCGTAAAGGTGAAGTGAGTTGCTGCTGGATCTGCACTACATGTAAAGATAATGAATATGTTCAGGATGAATTCACCTGCAGAGCTTGTGACCTGGGCTGGTGGCCTGATGACGAACTGGCAGGTAAGAGACTTTGTTTACATATAATTCAGCCTCCCAGTTATCCACACATCTATTAAATAGAGAATTGACAATAAATTGAGAATAGCATAAACTAAAAAAAAAAAACAAATTCTGTATTCTGGCAACGTCTATGGCTTTAGATTCTGTTCAGCCCATTTCTGCTGCTGGCTCCTCTCCTATCACTCCTCTCTATGCCCTTCGCATCATCCCTACCCAACATCCAACACTTTCTCTCCCTCTGGGCTGTGAGCCGCGCGTTATTTTGACAGCTCTTTGCAGCAGCGAGCAGAGCTGGATAACGGTGAGGTTGGAATCCCATTAGTACCCAGCAGCCGTGTGTCAGGCTCAACAGTTTCACCACGGAACCTGAGCAGCAACAGGGAATTCTGATTACCAGAGAGACAGACTGATCTGAGATCGAGAAAAAGCTCTGTCATAGTGAATGAGAAGGAGAGACCCCTCATAGATGTATAGAAAGCTGTCATAGAGAATTAGAGTGCATAGAAAGAAATGCACGATTCATTTATTCAAAAATATAATTACCGTTACATTACCATTTTTATGTGTCTTAAAAAAGTTTAAGGCTGCATTTATTTAATAAAAAAAACTTTTTTTCAAATTCCTACTGTAAAAAATTCGATTTGAATATATTTTAAAATGTAATTTATTCCTGTCATTTTCAGTAGCCATTACTCCATTCTTCAGTGTCAAAGGATTCTTCACATTCTAATATTCACATTCTTAATATTTTTGTGGAAACTGTGATATATATATATATATTTATTTATATATATATTTTTTCAGGATTCTTTAATGAATAGAATGTTAAAAAATGAATAGTATTTATTTGAAATCGAATTTTTTTTTAACAATGTAAAAGCATTTACTGTTACTTTTGATCAATTTCAATGCATCTGTGCTAAATAAAAGAAGCACAAATCGTACTGACTCCAAACTTTTAAACGGTAGTGTACATACAACGACTTAAATAGATCTCTTCTATAAAGAGCATGTTTTCATTTTTTTTAACTGTCCTAATATAAAAAGTCATTAAAATAATAGATGGAAGAAAAAAAATGGGGGAAAACAAACCCTGTCATTTTAAATTAATAACAATTAAACTTTTACCCAGGATTTGGCCTTCTGATTCCCCTTCAAATCAGACTAATTTCTCAAATTATGTTGTATATTAAAATATTGAACATTAATGATATTTGCAATACATTATGTGGGTTCTGTTCTGTTACCCTAAGGGGGTTTATCACTGCTCTCCCTGCTCTTATCCATGCTAGACTGCATGGACGGGCAGGGAGTTTTTTACCAGAACAGAACCATACCGCCAATCCAAACTGTATGCTAATTGTCAATCATCTTTGACAATAGTGGTCCTGACAGAAATGTTTTTAAACTAGATTTTTTAAAGATTTGTCGTTTTTCTTTATCATTGATCCAATGTTATGACATCAAAACTCACATGCATAGTAAATAAACCATATTCTAATTCTTTATTTGTTGTTGTCCTGTTCTTCATTTCTTTTCCACCCATTGTGACTTCCTATCTGCTTGCTTTATTCCAGAATGCAAGCCTCTCCCGCTCAAATACCTAGAGTGGAGCTGTGTGGAGTCCATCATAGCAGTGGTGTTCTCCTGCTTCGGCATACTGGTAACGCTGTTCGTCACCTTCATCTTCATCCAGTACCGTGACACGCCGGTGGTGAAGTCCTCCAGCCGTGAGCTCTGCTATATCATCCTGGCGGGTATCTTCCTTGGCTACATCTGCCCCTTCACACTCATCGCACGTCCCACTGTGATCTCCTGCTACCTGCAGCGCCTCCTGGTGGGCTTGTCGTCCGCCATGTGCTACTCCGCCCTCGTAACCAAGACCAACCGCATTGCACGCATCCTGGCCGGCAGCAAGAAGAAAATCTGCACACGTAAGCCCAGATTCATGAGTGCCTGGGCCCAGGTGGTTATCGCCTTCGTCCTGATTAGTCTCCAGCTGGCTGTAGAGGTCACGCTGATCGTGCTGGAACCCCCTGAGCCGGTGAAAAGCTATCCCAGCATCAGGGAGGTGTACCTCATCTGTAACACAAGTAATGTGGGCGTAGTGGCTCCGCTGGGTTACAATGGCCTGCTCATCATGAGCTGCACCTACTACGCCTTCAAGACCCGCAACGTGCCGGCCAACTTCAATGAAGCCAAATACATTGCGTTCACCATGTACACCACCTGCATTATCTGGCTGGCTTTTGTTCCCATCTACTTCGGCTCCAACTACAAGATCATCACCACCTCCTTCTCCGTCAGTCTCAGTGTGACAGTAGCACTGGGCTGCATGTTCACACCCAAGATGTACATCATCATCGCCAAGCCTGAGCGCAACGTACGCAGCGCCTTCACGACCTCAGACGTGGTTCGTATGCACGTGGGCGATGGGAAGGCAGTTCCCTGCCAGAGCAACAGCATCCTCAACATGTTTCGCAGGAAGAAGAATAACAACAATGCGACCGGCAGCACCAAGTGAGTGACACTTAATAATAGGTTTGAGTCACATTTCTGAAATATCAGCTAAATGCACATACAGGCTATGAAACGTATGGAAATAAAATAATAGTATTTCTTTCTCAGTAGCACACCAACAAGTTGGACTGCAGTGATAGCACTGAAAGTGTTCTTTCTAGCATGTGTGTGTATTTGAGTTGTCTCTCCCATGTTTTTCTACCTGCTGCAAACCAAGAGTATGTACGTAGCATTTCGCTAGGGGCTGACACTATCCGGTTGTCCTCTATCTGTGCTGAATCCTTTTCCAAAATGTAACCTAATTTTCATCAAACTACCCATCCACTTAGTCCCTCTCTCCTCCTCAGTATTAACCCACTTCTCAGTGTGCCCCCCCCCCCATGTCAAACCTTCCCCCGACTAAAAATTTAACCCAGTTCTCTGAGGCTGTAGCTCTCATATCCTATTCCCTTCTAATGTCCCGTTCCCACTGACAACGATTTTATCACTGGAGGTTGCTGTAATGTTTTGCGCTAGTTGACGTTCCTGCTGCTGGATGCCCCAAAGTTATTGGTGAGCTTTAGAAAATCTAATCACAAATGAGACTTATTACCAGCAAAAATAAGATTAACTACATGTGAACAAGATGAACGATTATGCATAAGTCAAACTCGTTGCTGCTCATTTAAATAAACATAAACTACTTTCAACATTGCTACATTGAGTTGATGTTCATTTGCATAAATGTAAACTTATATATTAATTAGTCGACATGTCAAGTAGCTGTTTATTTGCCTGAAAGTAAATGTCTGCATAAACTTTGCTTCCATTGGTAGTCGCTGGTCATGGCATGGAGTTAATGCTCATAAATGTAACTCCCATTGGTAGTTGGCACATCAAAGCACTGCTCATTTGCATAAACATACTTTTTTCTTAACGTTGACGCATCACTTGGTTATCGCCACATTGAGTCGATGCTCAATTGCACAAACCTTATTGTTTGTATAAACTTTCCTTTCACTGGTAGTCGCTAGTAACTGCATTCAGGTGCTGCTCATTTGCATAAATCGAAACGTTTGCATAAACTTGCATAAAAATGTTGGTATTAGGTACATGGAGTCACTACTCATTTGCATAAACTTTTCTCTAAATTGATGCATCACTGTACACACCCACAACCTATTGCCAGAGTAGATCCACTCTCATTAAAAATGAGTGACTTCCAGTTTGCTGATGCAAATCGCTGTCAGTGTGAACGCCCCTTGATTCTGATGCAGCTTTCAGCTCTGAGGCCTCTCTGTCCGGTTAACTTAATTACACTAAGAGCGGACAGCAAGGCCACGTTGATCTGAAACTGAGGGGAATTCCATGAAGCCCTTATTCATACTGCATGACGTTCAGTTTGAGCAAAGCAGTTCAGTGAAGGGATGGCAGAGAATGGGCCATCATGGCTTTCATAATGCTCTGTAAGCAGGTCATTATGAGCATATGCAATTAGCATGTTTGAGGGAGGTCTCTGTCAGCGACTTCATGAATTAACAATGTTGAGTTACGCATCGTGTGCTAACCCTAATCATGAGAGTTTTATGGCTGATAATTGTATCAATTGTATGAATGATGACATGCATAATGATCATATTTCTGTCATGTTCTTCTCTGTCTCTGTGTCGCATTCTGGTGTTTCTCCATGGGAATAACATTGGGTCTCTGTTTCATTCATAGTCCTAATGGAAAGTCTGTGTCATGGTCTGAATCAGGTGCCAGACCCCAGGGGAGGGGGTCGAGTGTGTTCCACAGACTGTCTGTGCATGTGAGGAGGCAAGCAGTCGGCCAGAGTCAGATGGCGGTCATACGGCCCCTAACTAATGCCTCACAACCCCCCCAGTCTGAATATGATGCTGGTCTCAACGCAGCCCCCAATGGCTCTCACCCCGAAGACAAGGAACTCTACAATCTCAGCGAGGGGCACGATGGGGGTCCCCAACATCCTACAACCCAGGAGGGCGTGGTACCACCTTCCTATTCCCCCCCTAATTTAATAGACCACAGCACTGATTGTCCTCAAGGGGGGCTGGTGGACACTCTGAGTTCTACAGTTCCTGATTTTGACCAATTTGTAATCGGCACGGACAACAAGTCGAGCCCCATCGCCTATAAATTGTCCACCAATCAGCTGCCTCTTCCCTTGCAGGGGGAGGTGTTCCCTGTGGAAGGTTCTGAAATGGAAGCTCTTGACCTCATTCAGGGGTTTCTGTGTGAGAGTGCCACACAAGAGGAGGAGGAAGAGGAAGGTGTGGAAGAAGAGTTGGCACAGAGTAAGCTGACTCTGCTCACTCCACCTTCCCCCTTCAGGGATTCACTTCGGTCAGGGGGATCCATTCCCGGATCCCCCGGCTCTGATAACAACCCTCCCTTTTCTCAAAATATGAACTACACCCCAAAACAGAGCTCTTTTACACTGTAAAAGCACAAGCTGAGGACAGTGCTGTTTATTAATCGATCACTGCAGGATATCATTTGCTTGCTTACTCGGCTATCTTCGCAAGTCTCTGTCAAAATGTTTCGGAAAAGCAAGAAGGACCATAAAATTAACAAATGGGACATCCTGTTGGGAATATTTTTCTCCAAGGCAGCGCTGGCAGCATCCGTTTCCCAAAATGCTGCAGAAAGTTGGAGTGCCAAATATTATTGTGTTGCTGTGCCCGAAATCCGCTGGCAAATGACATCACAACAGTCCAGGAGTGATAATGCCAGCTTGCTGCTTTACTATTACACTCTTAGCAGGATGAGACACACTTTCTGGGATTTTGTGCTTTTGAACAATGTAGCTGGACTTGGTTCTGATTAAAAAGTGTACTTGCTATTGCTAGTAAAAAGTCAATGATGGGATAAATGAGGGCTTTTGGATGTAGACAGCACTGAGACATAAGTAACACGTGTATACAGGTAAATCACACATCTCATATCAGGCTGTTGTGTGGTTATAGTATCTGACTTACATTTTTAAACAGTCTTCAGTAACTGTGGACAAGTCAGAGTGAAACAAGGAAACCATGTGCACACAATTAACCTCACTTGGTTGACTGGATGAGTAAACGTGGAGTTTCCCAGCTAAGGTATTTTCTGATTTCCTTGTGGCTCCCAAATGTAAGTTTCAGTGCTTTTGCTTAGAGTCGAAGGCAAGAATGCTGATTGTAATGTTAGGTATAGAATACTATTTTAGCTTAAATGTGGAGCCAAGGCAAATAAAAGAAACTGTGTCATGTGTGAACTCATCCTTGGAAAAGGGAGCAATGTTTTCAAACGTTTGTATACTGTTCTGCCATCTATTGTTTTCCACACAGATGGTGTCTTTGTATTTCTGCTATATGTTTCTATGATTAGAATGTTTGATATTTGTAAGTTTTAAAAACAATGTCTTCTAACTTGCTCTTTGTGATAAAGGGACGTATATGGTGGCACTGAAGCTGGAGTAACTTTTCAGCAACTTTTACAAACTTTTAAATGTTCCATTTTTAAATTGTACCTATGATTAGTTGCTTCTAGTGGTAACTTGTAGCATTTACTGCCAATCTTGCGTAGGATTATCACATGAATTTGCGACTGTAACGCTTTAAGTTTCACAGGACTATTAGAATGCAACTCTCAAAAGAACAATATTCTTGAATATCTTACATATTGTAATTGTTAAAATGGATTGTAATATTAGGTCTTTTAGTGTAAGTTGTTTGGAACAGAATCGTTTGTTCAGTGTAAAGTAATTGACAGATCACCTGTTTACATGGTTAAACTAAAATATGAGGGAAATGCTCTTTTTGCCAGGACAAATCATGCTGTAAAATAAATATTTTATATCTAATGCTGTCTTTAGTTTATTCATCACTACCTTTTCAGTTTAAGACCGAACTTGGTGCTTTTTGGATTCAGAATGTTTATAAACTTTGTTTTATGAAACAAGTGGTTATTTTAATAGACTATTAAGAACTGAGAAACCGTTTAGTATCCGTTTAGTTATATTACGACATGGTATCATTATCTTTAATATTTCTGAAATGGGATTGTAATGTGCTCTTTATTTCATAAAGGAACATTTTCTAACCCCACATCACCACAAACGCAGTGTATTGCAGTCTAAATGGTCTACATCAGGTTTTTAATTAATCTTTTTTTGTTCATGTCTGCTTTTAATCACACCAAATGGGGTTACGAAATATTTGCAGTCGAGTCTCGTGCTCAAGAACTGCACGTTAAAAACCAACCACTTTTATGAAACTTCCACGATTTAGCAGACTACCAGACCAGACTGCAGCGCGTGAGCCTGGGTGTGTTCTTTTTTTTTTTTTACCCTAAAGCCCAAGCGGATGAAAAGCAAAGCAATCCAGTCGAGGCGTGATATTTCCGGGTCCTATGACTTATCAGGTGGTTGTCCGGTGGGAGGAGAGGGAGCGTGTGCTTTCTGTTTGAATACTTTCTTTACTCTAGTCCCCGTACCCAAAGCACTTCTCCAAACTGTCTGAGGGAATAGAGGGGAAGTGGTTGGTCAAAGTTACCAAAACTTTCCTCTCGCATAACTGACATTTGGCAGCATGGCAGGCGGATCTGTGTCGGAGTGTAAGGAGTACTTGTTTAAAGTTTTGGTGATCGGGGAACTTGGTGTGGGAAAGACGAGCATCATCAAACGATACGTGCATCAGCTCTTCTCGCAACACTACAGAGCGACCATAGGCGTGGATTTTGCACTAAAAGTCCTCCACTGGGACAGCAAAACACTAGTGCGGCTACAGCTGTGGGACATCGCAGGTAAGGAGGACGTGTAAATGGAAATGTCTTGTATATGACCACCTTTGTAATCTAAATGTACTTGTCTCGATATTAAATAAGCCTCTTGATGTAATGCTGATCTTCAGAGACTAATGATGGAAAGTCCGACTCCATTCCGAGATTCGGTTCTTTTGAACAGCTCGTCGTTTCAAAGAATCGTAATCGTACACAGATTAAACGTTTAATGACAGAATGACGTGGGCGTAATTGCGTCATCGCGTGGTCCACTACTTTTCAGCATGGCATATTACATGCAATAACGAAACTGTTAAAATAAATAAATAGTTAATTAGTTAACTGTTAAATAAATAGTAACAATAAAGTCAATAGCACAGTTTGCTATTTACATTTTTAATTTCAAATTAAGTTTGATTTAAAGGATACTTGATTGTGCAATTCCATGTCCCCTAATTACGTTTGTAAGAATTTGTAGAACCTGAATAATTTGCATAGCGTATAACCTATAGGTTAAAATAAAACATGTATTTTCTGTGCGTATTGATAAAAACTGTCAATCAGTTTTGCTCCAAATGTTTTTACTGTCGGCCCCCTTCTCGGATCATTACGAGTCGTAGGCCAACATGTTTTCTCGTTACGTATCGTCATGTGAACCGGTTCAATTGTAGCCCATGAAGAGATTCAACTCGAAACGATTTGGACATCGCTTGAGTCACAGATATGCTCACGGTTACGCACCACAGCGCTACTGTAGGCTAAATGAAAAATTGTGAGACCTTTGAGTGACCGTTGAGTAAACGCCAAAATTCAGTTTGGAAAGAAGGCGCTAAACTTTCTGAAAGCCCAGGATAAGTGCGAGCTTTAGCTTACTGTCACGTTGGAGTAGCCAACATAATTACTAACGCAATGTAGGTCATGTTGTGAGACTAGAGAGAAGGGAGGGGAGCGATATGCTTCATGCCATTATTGTGACTGTGTCAAAACACACATAGTAAGCAGCCTACCACATGATCTGGACAGGAACGTGCCTAAAATATTGAGAAGGATCTGTAAGTTATCAGACTCCACATATGCGTTATCTTCGTTGATTCTGGGGCAAAACAGTCCCACAGTAGGCTACCAGTGTTGTGTAACTAAACATGCCTTGCTGAAAAGGGAAGTGAAATCACATCAACCGAAACCTTGATGTGACGTTATGGAATGCATGCAAGTCATATCTGTCTGTCTGTCTGTCTTTCTTTCTTTCTTTCTTAATTGTGTAACTGTACTTTCTTTCAGTTGCTTGTAAAACCACTTTCGGCAGATTGCCTGGTGCTCTACAGTAAGGGAAAAAACAGCTCTTCTAACACTGCTCAGGACCTTTGTATGCAGGTTACACATATCTGCAAGTCTTTGATATACCATACCTGTTGTTCTCTGATAATGTGTTCCTATACAATACAATGTCGAGCATTTAACCCTGTAAAGCCTGACATATTAAATAATAGTCTGAAAAATCTAATTTTAAGTATATTGAACCTTTAGACAAAATATAAAATATAATGAAAAAAGTTTGCTTATGTTTTATGATTTGTATCAGGCTAATACACCAGGCTTTATGGTCTATATGATATAGTGAGAATATGCCACTCACACTTGATGATGTTTTATAAACAATGTTCAAATGTTCAAAAACAGTTTCCTACATCCCACCACTACCCCATCTCCTCACACTTGGTTAACTGTCCTAATCAGAGATTAGGATACTCTGGGTTCGGGCCAAAATTCTGAGCTTGGAGCCCTCCCCTCGGACAGCACACCAAATACGCATACATTTTATTCTATCTGATTATTTGTAAGTGTGAACTTGTGATAGGAGTTTTATTTATAGTCCCAACTCCCAAACTTCAATTTGGTGCAGATATTGTTTTTATATCATTTAAATACCAGTATAACAGACTACCTATATAAAATGCATATAAATATCAGTTGTCACATATAAATCCCAATAATATGTCTTAGTGAGATGATATACAAAGTTCTATAATGAAACTCTAGATGGCACAGCAATCACATCATTCTCTAAAGTGCACAGCTGATTGGTTCCTGCTGTATCAGTAACCAATGAACTCGCGTGTTCAACCTTCAAATATTTGGTTAGCATTTGCATTAGCAATGCAGCGCACTTTCAGAAACCCTCTACCTTCCCCAGCTCCACCTGTATAGATCTGCTACAGTTAATTCATGTACGCTATATTGTACAGCATGCCTTACTTGCTCACAGCAACGTATGGTGTATGTATTGGCAGTAGCAGCAGCGTAGCAGATCTATTTCGCCAAGAATGTCAACGTTGTCAGCAAAAAGACATGTACCGCAACCTGAAGGTGGACATTTCTAGAATCAGCGAAAGGCCTGATGAACTATCAATCAGAGGGTGGAAGGCAAGAAGATTGTGTTTTTCAACAACATGTTTTCCAGCAAAGTTTAGAGTTCGGCTAGAGGCCTTAGAAATTCAGGCTTTATAGGGTTAATTTATATGCTTCAGAATGACTCGGCATTTTCACACTAAAGTGCTCCTGAGACATTTGAGAGCTGGAAGGTGAGCTGTCTGTAATCTATTCACACTTTCTCTCTTCCCATTGCTGCAATGCATGGTGTCATTAGAGGAAGACCCACACTGCAATCTCTATATTTCCCCAAAGACAGATTATGTGATTTCCACTGCAGTATTCCTTGAGCACAATAGGACCATGGAGGCATGTTTAATTCAATATACTGTACCAACTGTCCACAGCAAATAAATGGACAACTGCATTTTTTAATTTAATTTCAGTGTCATGTGTCAGCGTCCTGTGAAATTGAATCGTGGGGATTTGTAAGGCTGGGATGGTTTATGTGCATCTATATCTATAAGCCGACATATAACGAGACGGGCATAAACAACCTTATCGCTTATCTACATTGCACCTTAAACTCTGCACTCTGGCATGAGACATGTATTTTCAGATTATTTGAGACTTAACTGCATAATTTTTGTTAAAACATATCTCTAATGTGCTGAGGTGCTCTTTGTAGCAACATTTCTTTAATAAGATGTCATGAATGTCACTCATAACATATATTGTTACTAGGACTCACAATGCATAGCCAAAACATCAGACATCTCTTCTTGGTCGCACCCGAGACAGATTATATATGCGTGTTATTGAATTGATTGAATAGTTCAATTTAGTATTATGAAATGGAGCAAAAGTTCAGAAGATCCATTTATCTTTAGAGTGTCCGTATTTAATTGTCCATATTTATCCAAGTGGACTAGATTTCCTTCTGGGAGACAACCTGAGGTTGTTTTATTTCTTGTCGTCTTAGAATTTTAGGCAAAGACATTTTGCTGTTTAAAAAAAAAAAAATATATATATAGCTCATAGGAGTTTTTACATAATTTTATTTTCTTTGAAACTTCCTTATCTGGACATTCCAGTTGTTTATGAAGCATTTGGACATTTTGAGTACAAAGTCAAAAGGCAATTATGAACAAATAGTACAGGCCCTACAGCCTGGGAATAAACAAGTTAACATCACAAGTTCTTTTACAGGAAGAATTACATTTATGAGATTTGGTATATTGTATGTCAAATAAAAACTAAATTGTGAAATCATAGAATGGCAAACAAATATACAGTGTATCCAGCCAAAAAGCTGTACATGTTTGTCTGGATTGTCCTTCATTTAGACCCCAGTGTTCATATTTTATTTTCCCATCTTCCTTCATTGCTTTCTCACTCAGCCTTTTATTCTCTCACCCCAGTCATGGTTGTCACAGTAAGCTGCAAGGACAACGGCAGTGATGTGTGAATTACACAGGTTGCATTCTTTCAGTCCGTATGTGGGTGCATGTTTGAATGTGTCTGGAGAACAGCTGGAATATAGTGTACTGTGTGGTGCACGGATGTGGGATTAAAAACACAGGTGTTCAGTTGTTCACTGTGACATCCTGGCCCAGTTCCCGAAGCTAGTCCAGACCTGTATCCTCCTGGATAAAGTTGATCAAAGTCTGTCCCATTTACGCATTTACTTCTACACTGCTAATTAACCCTGTTAATCATGCACATAATTGGTAGCTCAGTGGTACTAATCAAGTACGCTGTTTTTCCATACCCACACCGACTAGCGATTACAATAATGACCCTGAATTGGATGACTGTAATCAAGGCCTTCTGCAAATACGTATGTGTCGGACCCTGACTGAAGCCAGGGGCTCACCCGCCTACCTTGGCCCAGAATAGCAGTGCTCCACTGGGGCTGTCTGAAAGGGACATGCTTATTACAGACAAGGAGCTTTAAAGAAAAGTCTTAACCTTGTGGCAAGGATTGGGATGACATGTTAGATTCCATCCATCCATCCATCCATCCATCCATCCATCCATCCATCCATCCATCCATCCATCCATCCATCCATCCATCCATCCATCCATCCATCCATCCATCCATCCATCCATCCATCCATCCATCCATCCATCCATCCATCCATCCATCCATCCATCCATCCATCCATCCATCCATCCCCACAAGTAGCACTGGCTTTATTACACTACATCAGTACTGAAATTCAATAAATCAATTGATCTTTAAATACAGTATACCTACGACGGGTTACAGTGTAGATACCTATCACAGTTACAGTGTTCCCTGTCAGTATTGGGTGGTCTTTGGGTGTGCTGATTTCAGATAGCCTTTGCCCTAGTGCCGTGAAGCCACTGTCTCTGGTCATTAGCTGTACTGTTGGTTGGGTATATAATGACGGCCCAAAGCGTTTGAAGTGTTTGTTGTTTCGCGGGGGGAAAAAAATGCAGCTGGCTCGTCTGGCTTGGATTGTTGCCATAGCAACACACCCACAAGATTGTTATCTTGATAAAGGCCATGCAGGAGAAACTTCAGGTTTCCATGGCTATGGACAGCGAGTATCCCTGTCTCCCTATGCTACCGCCCCCTCTTTTCCCTCACTGTCTCAAGCTTTTAAATGTGATCTTTAATTCAGATTCACCATAATTCAATTAGCAGTCATATTTAGAAATACAGTTTTGTTTTGAAATCGAACTAAGAAATTATTAATATTGTACTTTAAATTGTACATATAGTATGAAGATGTGGGTCAATGACGTTATTAACCCTTAAACAGGCATGACTGGGAAACGATCAGCAAAAAATAATTTCATGTCACCTTTTATTTAATCTGGACTTAAGTAAAATATGTCCAAAGGAATTTTTTAAATATTTGATGTAGTTTGGATTTGTAACTCCCAGTTCACGTTGCCTGTTTAGGGTATAAAAAAGAATTATCCACAGTATTGACAATGAATGGTGTTTCAAGGTAAACTGGGCTCCCTGTACTGGTCATTGCATTATTGCGAATTCTGGGGTGACGAGTGAGGGGTCGGTTGTGGGTGGTGGGAGGGCCAGTAGAAATCTTCCCTTAGGGAAGACTCTTATAGGCCCTCCAGGCCCCTGGGCCCACTGTACACAGTCCCCCTTCTCAATCTATGTATTTTGTACAAAAAAATGTGCAAATGTTAATATTCACATTGTAAAACTGATATTATTACTTTTTGTTGACTACATCTTTGCATTTTTAACTACTTGCAGATAATTTTTGGAGTGATTAATTTATTGAAACTTGTAAAAAACCATGTGAAATCAACATGAAAACAGAGTAAATATTCTTATTTGATTGACCCAGTATATTGTAAGCTGTTTCCTAAAGGTCAATTGCCTATAGATTGATTAATTGAATTTCTCTTCCAAATATGTGAATGCAAAGACCCCTCAATCGACTGATGTAGTGTATTTCATAACGCCAACGCTTTACTAAAAGGAAGTAAACGTCAATCAGAACTAGCCACTGAATAAACCTTCACTATCATTAAGACTCACTCGGTGTTGTCAAAACAGTTCATTGCTAATCATATTTATTGCAAATCATTAGCCGCTATTGACCTCTCAAAATGTTGATCGGCCCGTCTCTATTGCCGTCATGCAGTCAAAGCTTTTGTTTACCTCGGGTCCCTTTTTGCTGTTGAGAAACTGTCAGTTTGTGTTGTGCTACAGGCGGGTCGGCTATCGATTTTTTTTGATTGGTGATAAATGAAGATTGATTCTTGACATTGCTTCTCCAGGGGGGAGAATAAGGTCTCCCACTGCACAATTATTGGCACGTCATTCCTGACTCTCACATTCCCTGCATGAACAGTTTGGAGTGCCTACATTATTGATCAGCAGCACTAGAAAAATAACAAAAAATAAGTCACCATCACTGTACCCCATCTGTCAAAAAGGGCCTTTCATTAAACCACAAAATTAAAATTATTTGTGGTTGTCCTGCATAACAAGCTCTGGTTTGTCAACCATTGTTATATAGTCAAACGAAAAATGATTCAAACACCAGATTGTGCAGGACATATAGTTCATTTATGTAAGTGAGGATAGCAAAAGACAGTAAACTGTGACATATTATACCCAAAAATTCTTCATACAGTGGACTACCAGTAAAACTGATAAAAATGTGGGACCAAAATTATTGACAATTTGACCTGACAATGTTTTGCTTGTGTTTTTTCTTTAATTGCTAATGTGACCTTTTACACCACAGACTGAACAAAATTAAGCATTGCTTGGTAATTGTTTGACCTAAATTGGTAATATCTAAATGTGTACTTAAATTTAACAGCTGACAGCTGATTGGTTGATTGTAATCCATTACATACCTTTCTATCAAAGTTATCTGACATTATCAAGATAAATTTGTTCTGACACAGTTTAACTAAGCTAAACATGTTTAGTTCTTGTCATATTTTATTACCATTTTCTAAACTATAGCGAAGAAACTTTGATAATGTGAGAAAATCTTGAAGGTATTTGAATAATATAATAACAATATAATATATTGTCTATATTGTACAAAACCTACTGTACTGAATGCAACACTGGGGAGCAGGGTTAGACTGTTGGGACTAAAATTTGGCCCTGGAAAAATCCAGTCCATTTGGCCCACACAATCCTCTGTGAACATTTTGAAAGCCTAATGAATGAATGAATGAATATATATTTACAAATACAAATACAATTGGATGTTTTGTCTTCAGATCGGGCCTAGGACTTATTGCCCAATCTACAGAAAGTAAAAGTCTTAAGCATAACTTGACAACAAATTGTTTTCATAATCAAAGAAAAATATTTTCTTTGATCTGCACGGCCTAGAGGAACTCAGAAAATGTTTTTCTCTGCTTCCTCATTTTAGTGTAATTTCACACACCCCTCAGGGAGCCATGGACCAGTGAAAGCACCTTTCATTGTGAAACTATTACATCACACTGTGGCTTTTTCTCAGTTAATACAATAGCTTACTCCATTTTGCCTTTTTCATGTCACACTAAGCCTCTGCTTTCACACTATTCTCCCAGCAGTTCTCCCTTTCTCTTTCGATAAGTAGCTGACTCTCTGTGAAGCACTTCAGGTACTGTTCGCTTGCTCAGTCAAACTTCACTGGTCTTCTATTTTGCTATAATAGCGCCACACACAGAGAACTAGTAATTCTGAGAAAATGCCATTCCACAACAGCATGCACAGCATATTGTGGCGTAAAGTATTGATCAAGAGAGCGATTCTGGCCCTTCTCATGCTGTTTCTAGGAACTAAAAGCAGTTCTAAGATTTTTCTTTCTCGACTTGCTCTGTGACAGCTGGCCCAACGCACCAAATACGTTCATGAGTTCGTTTATGTCTGGTCTCTGGATACTCAGTATCTTTAATTCATCAGAGCAGTTTTTTTTAATAAGATTTTCAGGGCTGTGTGCCCAAAATGGACTGGGAGCCAAGAATTAGGTTCTGTCTTCTTATGTGTCAGCCCTCCGGTGTGTTCACCTGAGGTTAAATGGTCTAAATTTAGACCAGCAATCAAGAGCAATTAGCTGCCGAGAGACCTAAGAATCTTTTGGCGTGTGAAGTGCGTAGCTGAACAAGCGAAGATAATGGAACTGAGGCTGTTGGGGGCTGAAATGTGCTCCATGTTTTCAATGCCGATTACTGGAAACCAAATATAGACATATTGAAAGTCTATATTGTACAAAACCTACTGTATTAAATGCAACACTGGGGAGCAGGGTTGGACTGTAGGGACTAAAATTCAGTCAATTTGGCCCACACGTTCCTCTGCGAACATTTTGAAAGCCTGATGAATGAATGAATGGGGACAGAATTTAATAGCAGGGAATATTAATAAATAGTATTTATTATTAATGTTGCATATTTTTGTCACAAACAAACAAACAAACAAACAAACAAACTGTCAGTTTGTGCATTAGGAATGTGGATTGTTCAGAGACTCATTCAACAACACCAATTCATTCAGGAGGAATGACTCAAATGACTGTCATTATAAGCAAGCCATTGAATCACTTAACCAATTCACACAAAAACACGGATCCATTCAGGAATGAAACCTCACTGTCGTGAGTTGCTCAGTGATATGCGCCATTTAATTGGGCTTGAGCTACTTTCTTTGGCGGAGCAAAAATAAACAGTAACTGGCAATATTGTGTCTGTAAACCGCAACATGTTCACAATCCTGATGTTGGTCTAAATAGCCATTCATTACAGGCTGTGATGATCAGCCATAATATTCGTAAAAACAGTGGGATATTGTAGCTAAAAAAAGTAGCTAGAAATTTAAAGTAGAATTTTAAAGGAATTTTTACATTTTGAACATACTCATTACTATTTTGTAAACAGAAATGTTAATATCTTTCAGCCTCTTGGCATAAGTAGAGGTGAAATATGCGAATTTACTATCTGTCATATCACAAACGCACACGGATGCCTCGTTGCACTTCCCCAGCTTCCCTCACACTCTGAAGAAAGAGAAAGAGAGTGAAGAACAAAGCAATGTCAGGCATTACAGACAGGCCCGTGATCACAGTCTTCCTCTGTCTGAACTCTGATCTGAGAGAGTGGTTTGGGCTCTGGCTTAACTGCGGCAAACTCTAGAGGGTTCTAGACACATGAAGTTGCTCTGAAGTCTTTTCCGTCCTATGGGAAACAGCACATTGTCACAAGTCACAGATTTGATTCTGAGGGGTCTCCCTGATAGGTGGCTTGATTTAGGTGTTCACATCTCAGTTGTGAAAAATATTTTTTACTTGCAGATAAAATATAGGTCTATCTGTTTAGTCAGTCTTAAATTGTCTTTAAATCTTTTTTAATGCTAATTTAGAAGGATTGGATTTAAGGCACCCATACATTTTTAATTTTGTGCTGGCTAAAATGGCAGATGTCTTAGACTATATTTTTGCAGTATTACGCAAAATCAGAAGTCTTCAGCTAATCTTGTTATTGTAGAAATCGTTATTTATATTTACCCTCCATTGAGTTGTTCCAAAACAGTTGTTGTTTTAACAGTTTGCTATTGTGATTTATTCTATTGGGTTTTATATATATGAGAGCCAATTCGGAGTCTACTGTAGTAAAGCAAATTCACTGTCTCTTTCTATCATTTTCTCTTTCTCTAATTGTCCATTGCTTGCCTTCTTCTTGTTGTCTTGTTCTCCTCACCATCTCTTTGCTTTAATGCCTCATTGTGTTGTATCAAAAAGGTGGTCAAGCTCAGATTTTCCTATTGAGCAAGTCAAAATGAATGCCATTTTCCCTCCAGGTCCAAAAGCTTTTCCTTTTTCTCCATTTTTAATTTTGAATTGAATCTCTTCTGTAACAGTGGTGTTTTGTACATTCAAAATGTACACTTGAATTTAAAAGCTTGGTGTATTCTCTTGGTTTTTACATATCAAGGCAGTAAATGTATTGACAAAGTGAGTGTGGTGAATTTAGGTGAGAGGGTGTGTGCACTGAGTCAGTTCTTTGATGTGTTCTTAGCAACTACCGCTGGGCGAATCTTTCGCTCCACTTTTCCTTTTTTCTGTCCATCTAGCTTTCGAAGACTTTGCGCTGTGCTGGGCTTTATCCCTCCCCAGGCAAGATGAACTATGAGACAGAGCATCACATCTGAGACTGATTGTTTCCAGACTTACTCAGAATTTATGTTCTCTGGGCTGGAACACTATTGAGTGCAGCACTGCAGTGCTTAACATAAACTTGCTTCAATTAGCAAAATGTATGAAATTATTAAATGTATAGAAAGTGGAAGGAAATTAAACTGAATTTAAATTGGTTGAATTAAAACTTTTACAATAAAATATTACATGATATACATGATATTATCAATATTTGCTGAGAGCCTTCCCCCCCCCACATGAAGATATTTAAGATAATTTAAGAATTGTGGCAGACAAAAATCTATTATATATTAAAAAAATATATATATATATAATTGTAATTATAGTGTAATTTAATAAACAATTAATGAAATAAATCTTCCCTTATTTAATAATTTGTCTGTTTGATCGGACCACACGGGCCAGCCTTCGCTCCCCCATGTGCATCAACGAGCCTTGGCCCCTCGCCGGTTCACCACTGTTCCTACCTTGGACCATTTTTGATAGATACTGACCACTGCAGACCGGGAACACCCACAAGAGCTGCAGTTTTGGAGATGCTCTGACCCAGTCATCTAGCCATTACAATTTGGCCCATCAACTTTGAGGACAAAATGTTCACTTGCTGCCTAATATATCCCACCCACTAACAGGTGCCGTGAGGAAGAGATAATCATAATGTTATGCCTGATCTGTATATATTTATTAATTTTTTACCTCTGTATGACTCAAAATAATTTTGCTGTTATTGTTTTGTTTTATCTCATGTTTAGGTCAAGAGCGGTTTGGGAACATGACCAGAGTTTATTATAAGGAGGCAGTGGGTGCTTTTGTTGTTTTTGACATTACTCGAGGCTCTACGTTCGAAGCTGTTTCAAAATGGAAGCACGATTTGGACAGCAAGGTGAAACTGGCCAATGGCAATCCTATCCCTTCTGTCCTTCTAGCCAATAAATGTGACCAGAAGAAAGATGGATCCAACAATTCCTCACTTATGGA
The DNA here is from genome assembly GCA_039654625.1 of Rhinogobio ventralis. Lineage (NCBI taxonomy): Eukaryota > Metazoa > Chordata > Actinopteri > Cypriniformes > Gobionidae > Rhinogobio > Rhinogobio ventralis. The sequence goes on along the minus strand of CM077210.1, from coordinate 24,860,904 downwards.
CAACTTCTGCAAGGAGGCTGGGTTTTTGGGTTGGTTTGAAACATCAGCCAAGGTAATCTAAACTCATTCTGTGTTCACTTAGCCAATTAAATGTTTGTTTGTACTAGGTCAAAATGAAGGAGAACTTGTCACAAGACATTTTTGCTAAGAATAGAAGCTTCTTACTACACCTTTCGTCTCTAATCTGCTCAGACGACCATGAAAGCTGCCATATTAGATCAAGTATTTAAGATGGCTGACATTCTCCATGGTATTAGGGCCAAAACAGCACCACTGCAGCAGTCTTAAGAACATTAGCCACTCCTCATGCCTGAATCACCAGACATATGTCAGCTCATCACGTGAAGCAGCATGTATGGGATTTTTAAGGGAGAAATTTTCTTCTCAGCTTACCAACTACTGAATCTTTGCCCACTGATTTAAAATGGTGATAGTGGAACAGTGTTTGGTACATTAGAGAACTTTTTATTGATACATTTATAGATCGACCGATATTATGCCTTTTTATGACCAGTGCAATATTAATTTTCATTATATATATATATTTTTTTTTTTTTTTTATCGTACAAAAGTTTAGAAGCCAAAGTTACCATGAAATCAAAATATACAATTCTTAATTCTGTTTATTATAAATGATTTATCTGTGAACATTATAATTAATTTTTTTAATTAATGTGCCCTCGTAATCTTTAATCAAAATAACATCTCTGACTATGATGAGATATACACCGGTGCAAGGAAGAGACAATAATCCCTCCACTCCAGCAGCCTGTCACTTACATGAGATCGTAGCAATTAGCAAACGTCAGTGATCCAATCAATTCCTGGTGGACAAATGTATGTAATTTCGTTCAACGGGTGCAATAAGAGTTGTACGCATACAATGACAATAACGGAAATCAAGTAAATTTTTCTCGCTCAAGATGCTGTTTCACGCAGTTATACGTCACAATAGGGAAAAAAAGACGATTGTAACTTCCACTTCATGCTGACTTTAAGATTTATTTTAAAGAAATTATTGCTGATCAATGTATTGAATTGATCAGAAGCGAAAGTAAAGACATTTATATATACAAAATATTTATATTTTAAATAAAGGCTGTTCTTTTGATCAGCTGAAAATTTTGCCATCACAAAAAATTAATTACATTTTTATTTATTTATTATTTTACTACCGCTGCTGCTGTTTGTATTATGGAAGTCATCTAGATAAAGGATATTTTTCTTAGTGCCTGCAGTATGCTGACTTTCACATGTTTTTTATTACAAATGGATATAATACCTGACCAAGATTCATATTCGCATATTTTACAGTATCAGCTGAATCTCGAAAGCACGGCAAGAGTAAAAGGAACATAATATGTCTGTTTATAGCCTTACATCAGCAGTTTCTTTGATGTATTTTGCAAATTAACCTTTCCTGCACACACATTTGAGGGATGCTGGGTAGATCTGGGTAAATTAAGTTGGCTAAAGAGAAATAGTCTGGGGGATGAGAAGAAAGAAAAGAGGAGGAGGAGAAAATGTCTGTTTGTTAATTCTGGGGAATACAGTGTCTTGAGGAATGTGTGATTGTGTAGGTATTTAACACCCTGTTAAATTGTACCCCTTGAAATGCATTTTCAAGTCACATGATTTGGCCTTAAATATCTTGACTGTGTCTTGCTATTTAAAAAGTGTTTGTTCAGTTTCTGTCTGTAGCAGTGTCTGGTCTTAACTGTTTAACAGAAGGTGTCTCATCAGTCAGTCTGCATAAGCACATGTTTCTGAAATAGATCTCTCCATTAGGGACTCAAGCACACAGATGTCTGGCAGGGAGCTCTGGCACCTGTCGTGTGTATATGTATGTGTGTGTGTGTGTGTGTGTGTGTGCACGTGCATGTGCATGAGTGCATGGTGTATGTGTCGGCTCTCATCTATCAGGACCTCCTTGTGTTCAATCAAGCCTCTGTGCTGACTGGTCCACAGAGACTGTTTCAGTCTCTCTTTTTTTATCGCTCCTCTCCCAGTGGGACGCATGTGTATTTTGTTTTTATGCCTCGCCTCACTTTTTTGTACAAATGACAATTACTGTATGGATGGAAAGGCCCATTGCCTGAGAGTAAAAAAAGGATAAAAATAATGTTAAATAAAAAAATATATAAAATAATGTGAGATAAAGTTTAAAATAAGAAATAGTCACATTGGGCGACATAATAGCAATTATGAGAAATTGTGAAAATGTTATTTAATTTAATGTAATTTAGTTGAATTTAATTTAATTTAAATTTTTGCATCTAAAGAAAATGTATCTTTTTTTTTAAAGAATATTTAGAAATTTTACTGAAAATAAGGCAAAAATACTTCGTTTTTATTATCCTTATTTTATTTATTTATTGCTTTTTTTTGTTGCTCCGTGTGGGCAGACAAATAGGCTACAGGTCTTCTTTGAGATCTATGATTATCATCATAATTTCATAGCATCTCTTTGGGTAGAGTTGAAACAAGCTTTTCAATGGCCCATGCAGATCTTTAAATGGCAATGATTTCAACCATCATTCCTACTAAAAGAGATCACAAGAAGTCACCACGTCATTCAAAACAAGCAAGGACACAGAACACTTTCTGAAAGTCATGGCTCAAAGCGGTCTCATTATGTTTTTAACAAGCTTGAAAATTCTAGTTATTTACACTGCTCGCTCCAAGCAAATGGCGTTCTGTAGTGCCATGCTTATGCATTTTGGATTCTCTTGTTTTCTTGCACTTCATATTGCTGGACATCAGTTGTTTCATACAAACGTTAATTGTCTCTCAGCATGGCTGTGCCACATGTATTGTGCTCAGTACTCTGGGTGAATGACAAATACGCATGGTCCGCTTTTGTTTAACCTTTCTGCTTTCTGCCCATTCCCTCAAATCAGTCTCACTCACACTCTCTCGCTTTGAAGCCACAGACTACTTGGGGATAGAGGGATGTAAATGGAAAGAGTGAAGTGTCTAGAGTGATGAGAAGTTGCGTAGGCAGGTACCATCAATCCAGCTTCATGCTGAAGTACCTCTTGAAGCTTCACCACGCACTCAGTTTAGCTTAACAAGTTGTGTCTATTGGCCATTCTGTAAATGATCTCAATACTCTGGAAAGGTTCCAATATAATTCCAAACCTGTATGACTTACTTTCTTCTGCAGAACACAAAATAAGATACCTTGAAGAATGTCTGTGTTTTTTTTTTTTTTTTTTTTTTTTTTTTTGTCGATACAATGAAAGTCAATGAGGTCTGTTGATGTTTGGACCCAATTGACTTTCTGTTCCACAGAAGAAAGTCATACAGGTTTGGAACGATATGGGGAATGATTTTTGGGTGAACTATCCCTTTAACATTTGAATTTGTTCACTGCAGGAGAACATCAACGTTGATGAGGCTGCCCGGTTCTTGGTGGAGAACATCCTTCTCAATGATAAAGGTCTTCCATATGAAGAAAACAATGGTGACAAGATTAAACTGGACCAACAAACAGTGCCTGCTGAGAGCAAGTCAGGTTGCTGCTAGTGTGGATGCTCTTGCGTGTCCCATAATCTGCTGTGGATAGGAGGCAGGAGGCTCAACAAATCCCCTATCCCATCTCATCCCTGCCACAGATCACACACACAACCAGTGGCTGACAGTTTGTGCTCTAAAAGGGGAGAAGACATCACCGAAGGACAGATTATCTGATCAGATGAAAACATCTTTCTGATGCGTTTAATGACTGTTTTTTCACTCTTACTCTTGCTCTGTGCCATGTTTGTCCTTTTTATAATGTCAAGCAAGTTACTTGTAAATGTGTGCATGTTGTAATATTGCTTAAAACGAATGAAACTAAATAGGTGTCATAGGACCAGGCAAATGCCAGTAAAAGTTCTTAGCCAAAATTAAACTAGTGCCTTTGTCACAGAGGGCGAGTCGTTTTAATGTACTCTGGCCTGTTTGCATCTGCTGCTGGGAATTGCCACTCTAAATTTTGCAGGAAAAAAGTTCTCAATGTCACTTTATGACAAAATCTTACATATTCCCAGGGCATTTAGTCTGTTGTGAAGATCCAACCATCATCAATCTTGAAGCTCTTACCATGAAATCATTTTATCAAGAAAAAGGAAAATGAATAGATCCAATAATCAATAATCAATAATCATGGGCCTATATGGTTATACATTTGTGGCTCAGAGATTAAGATCATGTTGGGTTTCCTCAGGCTTTTACATGATAACGTTCAAATATGTTTATTAATTGTTTTTTTTAATTGGTACTGAATGAGGGATCTGAGTACTTGCTCGGTCCATGGCTTTATTCTACAATGAACAGAAGGCAAATATATTTTTTTTTAATATGCTGGACCGATTTTGTCAAGTTTGCAAATAAACATTTGTTGAAGTAGCAATGACAAAATAAAACTTTTTTTAAAATGTTTATGGGGTTTTCTTTGTATAGTCAATAAATAGGCTAAATAAATTCAAAATTCTATCAAAATGTCATTATAATATGAAATATGAAACATTGCTGAAGTCATCCTAGGGTGGAGAATGAGCACATTGTATAGTGAGAGTGTATCATGTGTATAATGATAACATAAATTGTATTAATATATAATATAAATTGTATAATGAGAAAAAGGAATAGCTATATTTTAATCGCCTATAGGCTATTTGCAGGTAGCTGCACTTTATCATCGATTTCACAAATTTCAGACAATTATCCTACATGTATGGGCATTTAAGATGCTGTGGATAGACTAAATGTGTATTAGGTAATGTGTTTATCAAGTCCTATTCCTGAACAAATTATTCTTTTGAGTAGGATCTTTTCAATTTGTTAACCGGTTAAACTCTCTTTGAACTGAGAACCGTTTCATTCGAACGTGAGTCGAGAAATTAACATTTGAATTCAACCGAGGTTTTAAATTGATATATTTTTTAAAAGAAACAAAATTATTGGTGACTTTTTAAAAAGGAAAAAAATATGTTGAGTGATGACGTAAATACGTGGTTACGTAAAAGCGGATTTAGCTTTTAGGAATCGGTTCTTTGAAAAGAACTGTTCGAAAGAAAAGAAAAACTAGGGTGGCAGTAATACAACATTATGGATGCCAACTGCCGTAAAACACCAAATAATAAGAAAAAAGAAGCAAAAGAGAGAAACTAGTCCGTCTTTCCATCGCTAAACGTCAGTAGATAGACATAAGAGTTTGTTTGAGGAGGTCGGGACTCAGGGGACTCAGTTGTTCATTGGCGCGAGGTGATAATAAAGCTCTGCGCTCGAGCTGTCGGCAATCCCAAGCGATCCTGTCGCCTAGCAACATGGCAAACTTTCCCTACTGCAAACAGTCTCGCCCTGGACATCGCATCCTATTCATCATTATCTTCCGTGCTTTAATCAGCCAAGTGTTCCTTCAAACCATGAACTCTTAGATTACAAATAAGGCCCACACACTTGCTATGTCGAAGACACCCAAGAAAAAGGCGTCCTCATCCAGCCTCGTCGCTTCCTCGCCTGGACAGTCTCCCAAAAAAGAGTAAGATTTGACTAAATATTCGTTAATGCAACCTTCCTGTGTTGATGACATCGAAATATTTCAAATAATATAAATCAATCATAGATAATATAAATAATAAAACCTTTATTTCGCCTTATATCTTTACTGTTTGTCCTTAGCCTCAGAAGTTTTATGTTTTAGTACAATATTGGAGGTCGTTACGCATTATTTTGTCAGTTATGAATTTGACAACAACATACAACATGTGTGTTTGATACGTTTAGTGCATTTTCCTTGTAGCTTTTATGGGTGCCTTACGCTAAATTGTGTATTTTTGTATTTTTACATTAACAACAACATGCTTACTTTTCTACCATCAATAACGGATAATTACATTTTTTTTTAGGTCAAACATAGGTTAATTACATAGTTGTATTAATGTTTAACTCCTGTTATAAAATTTCATTAAATTCAGTTAGATTTGCATTCCCTTGAAAAATACCAGTGTTTGGAATTAAAGTAAGACATAGCTTGATAATAATATGCTATTTAGATTAAATATAATAATAATAATAATAATAATTATTATTATAATCGAAATAACCAATCACTAGTCAATATGCAAATTCAAATGCTTACCTTGTAAGTACCAATAATGAAATTATTATGTTAAATAGTGATCTAGATTACATTAAAAAGCAAAGCACTGTCTCTAGAGCATCTTCAGTGGTCTGTGCGTCCGAAAGCCCTGAAGAACTAAAGAAGATTCTCATCTCTCTCTGGCCGGAGTGGAGCGACACTGAGGTCAGTGCAGAGAAATGGGATGCAACTAAAGCCTCTAAGGAGAACAAGGTGAGTATTCATGAATAGAACAGCACTGCATGTTTTTCTTAATAATGTCAATGCTAGTCCATTGGTAAGTGTAGAAATCTGTTTTAGCAAACTGGCTAAATTGGCTTGAGAGATGTGCCTTTGCAATTGATAAGTCATAGTGGCTGGCACCATGCACTTTGTAATTTGATCAGTGTTTTAATTTTTTTATTCTGTTTTGTATTTTTTCCCCCCATTTGATTGCAAATTGAAAACCATACTGAGCCTTTTATGTAACAACATTGTCAACAGCTCTTTGATGATCCAGATGGGAAGGTTGAACTTCCTGCCTCCCTGAGAGTACACACTTGGAAACGTCCTTCTGAGTACATACTTAATAAGGTAAGAGTTTATCATCAGCCATAGAAGTGATTACCATCACTGGCAGGTCCAACAAACTTGATGAAAATAGTTAAACAGAGTTTGTCAAAAAAAAATTTTTTTTGTTTGTTTTGGCATAAAGACAAATTTATCTGCAATACTTTTCAAGTGTACTTGATTTGAGATTGTTTGAGTAAAATGCAAAGTACTATTTGACCTGACATATGACAAACATGTTTTGACATGACCAACCAACACGTGTTTGTGTTCACCCTGCTCTTTAATTGCATGTTTTTTGGGAAAATCCAATCTTATCCTCAGTGCCGAGCTTAAAGGGATAGCTCACCCAAAAATGAAAATTAGCCCATGATTTACTCACCCTCAAGTCATCCTAGGTGTATATGACATTCTTCTTTCAGACGAATAAAATCAGAGTTATATTAAATGATGTCCTGGCTCTTCCAAGCTTTATAATGGCAGTGAATGGCAGTTTCTGTTTTGAAGTCCATAAAAGTGCATCTATCCATCATAAAAGTAATCCATATGGCTGCGGGGGGTTAATAAAGGCCTTCTGAAGTGAAGCCATGCATTTGTGTAAGAAAAATATATATTTTTAAAACTTTACAAACTGTAATCTCTAACTTGATGAAATCTGTTTATGCTACTTTCATATGAGTTTGGGTTGTGATTAAATTACCTCATGGCTAGCAGAACATTTCACAATTATGTGAATTGATGAGTCTAGGCAAGTCATGGGATGCTAAAAAGTCACAACAAGCAGCAAAATCACATGGCAATCAAGGCTAGGCACTAGAGCTCTAAAACCAATTATTTTTTGCCGTCTGACTAGCTGTATTTAAGATGTTTAATTGAGAGAATGAATGAAGGTCAGCTCTGTTGTCATTTCCATGGCAACAATTGGGATAAAAAGACGATTGCTGCGATTCTTCTCTCCAAGTATGTGAGTGATACTAAGAGCCTTCAATTTACATGTGATCCATTAACAGAAGATTATGAAATATTCATGTCCCTCAGAGGGTCAATCTGATCTGTGATAGTAGTGGGAGAAAACATTTGGAAAATGGGGGAAATTTCTCAAGTGACACAAATTGTAATATTTATAAGAGACCAAGTGAATAAAACTATAATCATTTTCAATAATAATTGTTCAGTTAGATTAAGATGTTTTATGGTGCAGTCTCATATAATCACACTGAGTTTTGGGCCGATAAGTTTTTTTAGTAACACTTTACAATAAGATTTTTATTAGTTAACATTAGTTAACTACATTAGTTAACATGAACTAATAATGAACTGCACTTCTATAGCAATCAATCTTTGTTGATATTAATTTCAACATTTACTAATACATTATTAAAATAAAAAGTATTTAACATTAGTTAATGCACTGTGGACTAACATACAATGAACAGCTGTATTTTGAACAACTAACGTTAACAAAGATTAACAAATACAGTAACAAATGTATTGCTCATGGTTAGTTCATGCTAGTTAATACATTAACTAATGTTAACAAATGAAACCTTATTGTAAAGTGTTACTATTTTTTATGTTTTTGAAAGAAGTCACCAAGACTGCATTTATTTGATAAAAGATAAAACAGCAAAAACCGTAAAATCAGCAAATATTTTTACAGTTTAAAATATTTTTTTAAATTTTATTTTAATATACATTACTCCAGTCTTCAGTGTCACATGTTCCTTCAAAAATCATTCTAATATGATTTGGTTCTCAAGAAACATTTCTTATTATTATCAATGTTGAAAATGTCTCAGGTTACTGGTGTAACCTTTGTTCTCTAAATAGGGAACGAGGCGCTGCGTAGCTATGACGCAATGGGAACGCTACTGGATGTGCCAAATGACTGAAGCCCTTATAGAATCACGGCAATTAAAAGGTTAAAAAGTGCTTGAGAAGAAGCCACGCCTCTGGTAGAATGTGCCCGAAGGCTGAGAGGTGAAGATAAACCACGCACCTCATATGCCAGCGAAATAGCCTCTGTAACCCAATGGGAAATTCTCTGTTTTGATGCGGCAAGCCCGCGGCGGGCAACACCGAAACATACCAAGAGCTGATTTGATTTGAACATAAAACTTCAGCGCTCGGACAGGGCAGAGCAAATTAAGCTTTTCGTCCTCTTCTGAGGCGAAAGGAGGAGGGTGAAAAGAGTGAAGGGTGGTAACTTGAGAACGAAACGATGTGGACAAAACCTTGGCCACATATCCTGGCCTGGGTTTTAGGGTAACCTTGACCAGACCAGGGGCGAAGTCCATACATGCCTCGCTAACAGAGAGAGCGTGTAAATCCCCCACTCGCTTCAAAGAAGTTAAAGCCAACAAAAGGGCAACCTTGTCAGAATCCGCTCTGGAGCTGACTCCAAGGGCTCAAAGGGAGTAGAGGTAGACCGGGGCCGATATTTGTCATTTTTTAATATATCGGCATCGGCCGATATAGTAGCGCCGATTTAAAGTCAGGCACGTCCGCGGGCAGCCCCGTGATATTGGTGCGGTGGGACTGTCCGGAACTGGCATAATGCTACAGCTGGTAGAAGGTTTGCTTACTTGCAGTTAACTTTAAGGACTGTAGTTGAAAACTATCAGCAGCTTGCTTGCTGACATATAAGCCCCAATGTTATAAGTTCTGTTTTATTTTTCCTGTATCGGAGTTGGAGAATTTCACTCTGTGCGTGGGGTGGAGAAGGCTGCAGCTCTCACAAACACTGCAGTGTGATTGAGGGCTAGGGCGAGGGCTACGTTACACCGCCCCGCTCACATACAGCACCGTGCTCGGAGACACAGAGCTGTCCTGACTGAGATAAATTAGAAAATGTTTAAGAGATCGTTAATTTAGTTGTATACATAGTTATTCTCCCATCCATATATTCTGTCACAAGTAATTCTGTGTTTTACACGATTCTTTCGTAGTGTGGTTTTGGTAAAATTTACTAAAGTAAACATTGTCACGTGTGTACTTCTTCTCACCGCTGTTTCCTGGGGAGGCAGACGAAAGTATAAACAAGGCTTAAGCACCCTCAAAAGCAAAAACACCCTCAGTTGATACTGTAATAATATACTGGCGAAACAGATTGGGCAGATTTGCACATTTGTGTTCACGCTCTGGAAAGCGCCATCTATTTACAACGTGTTTTTGCAGCGGTGAGTAATGTCGCTAGATCTCTTGAACGCGATCAGAATCTCACCGCTCAAAATGGCAGAGTTTTTATTCAGTGCTGAGTTAATGCAGGCTTGCGAAACTCAAGGCTATACAGTCTATAAAATCCATTGAATAAAACTATTGATTTTCATGCTGCTAAGAGGACCGACGGCCAACTGCATGCTGCAAAGTTTCGGAAGTGACATCTAAATATAAATGCTGGATTCATTCTGCACGAGACAGAAATATCCTCCTGAGACCCAGAATAGAGGTTTTGCCTCTGTAGAGGACATTATATTTTAGTGAATTTCTCTGACAACATGCACAGTTTTGTCTGGATATTCTTATGAAATATGATATTCTTATGAAAAGATATTCTTACTCCCAATACTTTTTACATTACATATTGTCCCAAAAAACACATTACTATGCAAATTAGATATAGTGTATAGATGCATTTCATAGAGTGGGAATGGCATTTATGGCCAAGTTTATAATTTATACTTGGTCAGTTTATTGATTTGTTTGGTTAACTTTGGATAAATATTGTATTTTAATACCGTGCAGTGCACAAAATTAAGATTCGAGAGATGGTTTAAATCAGTGTTAAATAAATGAAGTTAAGTTTGGAAATGTTGTGCATCCACTTATTATTAGTGTGACATTTTAGCATGCAAATGAAGGGGAAAACTTCAAGATATCAACAAGTTCGGCTGACCCTGACCTCTAAACATCGGCATCGGTTATAGAAAAACCCATATCGGTCGATCTCTAAAAGGGAGCCTCCATTAATCCCTCCAGAACAACTGACAGGTCCCAAGAGGGGATACCAGGGGAGCGTGCTGGTCTCAGGCGCCTAACCCCTCGCATAAATGACGAGACTAACTTATGTTTGCCCAGAGAAACTTCATCCGACTCCCTACAAGCAGCAATGGCAGCGACATAAACCCTCAGGGTGGTTGCTGCCGCTCCAGCAGCAAACTTTTCCTGTAGGAACTCCAGCACTGGACCCACAAGGCAGTTAACTGGATCCACAGCATGGGCTGAGCACCATGACTTGAAAACCTTCCACTTGGAGGAATATAGTCTCCTTGTGGAGGGGGCTCTCGCACTTGCAATGGTCTCCTGAACATCGGCAGGAAGACCAGCGCTCAGAGCTAGCGGCCTCTGATGGGCCATACCCACAGTCTCGGGATGAGGATGCCAAATCCTGCCCTGAAGCTGAGACAACAGGTCTTCTCTGACTGAAATCTCCCAGGGAGGGGAGCCTAGAAGAAGAACCATCTCCGATTACCAGGCCTGGGACGGCCAGAATGGGGCTACCAGTAGGAGACTGACTCCGCTCTCTCTCACCCTGCACAGAACCGCCGGAATCAATTTGATGGGCGGGAATGCGTAGAGTTTTAGCCTCGGCCACGGATGAGCGAACGCATCTATTCCCAGCGGCGCTGGGGAGCTCAGAGAGAACCAGAGATGGCACTGGGACGACTCTTTCGCAAAGAGGTCCACCTCCGCTCTGCCAAACACATCCCAAATCTGGGTTACCGTTTGAGGGTCCAACATCCATCCATTCCATTCGCCCCCTTGGCGATTCACGTGAGACACCACCGCCATGTTGTCTGTCCTGACAATGACGTGGTGCCCCCTGAGAGAGGGGAGAATGTGCCGAAGGGCCAGTAAGGGCCAATTTTTTACCTTAATGGCTTTATGTGCCAAGAGAGAACTTCCCCCGTCCAGACTCAGCATGTTGGCCTGCCCTCAAACACCGCACCCCAGCCGGTCAGAGAGGCATCCGTCGTGATCATTTAGCGACGGAAAAAAGCACCCATGTTGACCCCTTTCTGAAGAAAGAGAGGGTCCCGCCCTTTCGACGAATATACTGATATTGATATTACAATATCTAGAGCATTAACTGACAATAATGACTGTAAAGAGTGTTAATTTTATAATTTGAGTAATATAACATTTATGCTATTTCAGATGCAGCTTCTGTTCCACTTTTGCAGTGTAAAGATGGCTTTTGTTAATGATAAGCATTTTTTGGTAACGTCTATATAGTATTCTGATTGATTTAAATAATTAGTTAAATTTAAGTATTTGACAAACGACAACACAGGTAATCATAAAAAATGCACTTACAAATAATAGAAATGCTCCTGGAAATCAATTGCAAGGAGCCCCTTAATAAAAAAAAGTTAATTCCTGACCCTGGCATGGGAAACGTCTGGCAGTTGCAGTTTGTATAGGTGAAAATTGCAGAAATTAAAAAAATAAACGTGGCTGGACTTTATCTTGTTAATGATTGATGGTTTTCCAATGAGATGAATGGTATAGGAGGCAAAGCTGTTTTAAAATCTTCTTCGTTACCCAATTTTGTATTCCAAAAGTTTGTCTCTGGCACTGCCACCTTGTAAAGTTACTGTCAGTGTTACTGGACACTTTGATTTACTTATTTATCACTGTTGCCTCCCATTGATGTGTGTTAATCCATTGCTAGGGTCAGACAATTTTATTTAACCGTCTTACTAGTGTGTCAGCGTTTATTTTGTATTAAACCACATAGCTTGTCGTTAATTAGTTAAGATATGCTGTGATTTGACATTTGAACATGGATTTTTTATTCTTATTTTACATGTATACACAGACGTTTCATGGAAGGTTAGGTCATGAATATTTGCCTAAAAGTCATGAAAAAATCATGGAAAAGTCATGGAAATGTATTGGTAGAAATGCGTACGAACCCTGCTAAGAGCTTCATCCACCAAAGGAAGGGTCTCATATGAAGTAGCCCCAAGGGAAGCACCGGGGAAGCTGCGGCCATGAGATCCAGGAGCCTGTGACAGGTACCCACAGAGACATGATGGCCAAGCCTGAAGCGGGCCAAACATGAAACGAGACTGGAAATCTGGCCTGCATCAGAACGGAATCCAGGTGAACCCCTAAGAAGACGATCTGCTGAGATGGGGTGAGAACACTCTTGCCAGTGTTCACTCTTAAGCCAAGAGACTGAACGTGGTGAAGAACAATGTCCCTGTGACAAGTCACCAGCTCCCTGGAGTGGGCCAAAAGGAGCCAGTCGTTCAGGTAATTGAATATGCGGATGCCCTGAAGCCTCAACGGGGCTAGAGCAGCATCCATACACTTTGTGAAAGTCCTTGGCGCCAGGGCGAGGCCGAAGGGAAGAACCTTGTATTGATAAGCCTTTCCTCCGAAGGCAAATCTGAGGAATTTCCTGTGTCGCCGAACGACCTGAATTTGGAAATAAGCGTCTTTCAGGTCTACCGTTACGAACCAGTCCCCTGCACGTATCTGAGATATGATAGCCTGCAGCGTTAACATCTTGAACTTCCCTTTGTACTGAAGTGTGTAACCGGACTGAATAACTGAGTAACCGGTGATACCCCTGGCAGACGTTTCCACTCGTGAAAGAAATGTGACAGAGGAAGCGGAGTGTTGTGCAGTGGACATACCTGTGCAGTGGACATACCTGTGTTAGGGTGCGAGCTGATCCTTGGGGGGAGGCGTGGTCAACTGTGAAGGAGAGCACTTGGCTTCCTGATGTGGAGTGGAAGATGCCATAGCCTGAGTGGAAAAAGTAGGGTCTACTGACTCCTGGAGAAAACCGAGCGTGTCTCCATTTATGTGAGCAGTAGGTAGCAAACCAATTGGATGTAAGGGGAGAAAGCATGACATGTCTCCTTCCTTCCGCATCAGAGGGGTTGAGGCCGAACCAGCTCTGCACATCGTAACGCGCTGGGCGTTGAATGTGACAGGGCTGGATAAGGAGAGCGAGTGAGAGGTGGGCAGAAATGCTTGCGCAGTCTGTCCCAACCTCGAATGTCGGGCGAGGCTCTCCTGTTTCTGACCTGAGGGTCAGGAGCAACTCAAAGGAGCCGGAGCGGGGGGTTTGCTAGACCGCTTCAGCTCAAGGCGCCTATGGGGTTGCTGGCGACCGTGGGCTCCCCAAACCGTGGTGGGTGGGGGATGACCCTGGTCGTTCCTCCTACTGGAGAACTCCTTCCTATGCGAGGAACGCTCTCTGGGCTGAGAAGGGGAGTGGTTAGAAGAATCCCTAACTCTCCTGGGCATAAACTGCTTGAAAGCAGCTGACTGGGCGGCTCGGAATTTATCAACCACCGTGTTGACCGCCTCCCCAAACAGTCCAGACTGAGAAATTGGGGCGTCCAATAGGAAGACCTTTTCCTTATCACGGATTTCCGTGAGGTTGAGCCACAGATGGCTCAATAGCGAGCTTTTCTGTAGCGCGTGAAAGCATGTCGATAAGCTCAGAGTAGGACGCAAGGCGGGAAAGCATCGCCAATTAAAGCAGGCACAAAATCCTCAGAGTTGGACGCTGCTGTGAAAACTACATCATCTAGCCTGAAAGAAACCGTCATGCGCACTTCCGGGCTAGGACATAAGTAGTCGTGTGAGAATTCGACCGGCAGAACACCGCACACGTGCTCGGGAGAGGGAGGGAGGGAGGGAGAGAAAGGGCGGGGCCCATCTGCTCGCTCTCCACATCCTCGAGCTCTACATCCGAACTCCAGGTCACGGATCCGAGGGAGGCCTCAGCGGCTTTGGGAGCGCAACGGAAAAAAAGGAGATTGTCACAGAATCTACATTTAGAATTGCCCTGAACCGCCTCGCACGCATGCGAGAAACTCAAACATTTATCACACTACTGTGAGGGTCGTCACTTGCAATAAAGCGAGTGCATGGCGGTAGGCAACGACAAAATTCCATGGCACTTCACCACAAGGAGAAACAAGTTCCACTATCCGCAGTCACTGAAGTGCTGATGAAGAAAGTTGCACGAAATTTAGTATTTGGGCCAGAAAAATCGAGACCGAAGGGCTATAAATGGCCGCTTCATGAAGGCAGAGAAATCTGAGCAGATGGCCTGCGCCATCAGCCAATTAATTGGCGCGATTCTATAAGGGCTTCAGACAATCGGCACACCCAGGGGGCGTTCCCATTGCGTCATAGCTACGCAGCGTTGAGTGAACCTATGAAAGAGAACCGTTTTGTTGCTTAATAGTTCTTTTTTTTACAATTTTAAAATCTTTACTGTCACCTTTCCATTTAATTAATCACTGCTGAATAAAGTGTTAATTTCTTTATAAAATACTACTCACCTTAAACTTTTGAACGACGGTGTATACATATTTCATATATATATATATATATATATATATATAATTTAAAAAAAAAAAAAAAAATTTCTATATTGTAAACAAAAAGACAACAAGGTTGAATTTGCTTTAGGTTTGTTTTTAGTTTTGTGTTTAATTAGAGTAGAAAACTAAACTCATCAAGGTAGAACTGACATAATATGTATCTTGTCCTTTAAAACAGACTCCTGTTGTGGTGGAAAATAAATCTGCCTTTGACCTCACCTCAGCAAATGAGCATTTACTCTCAAGTGAGGTGAGTCAGTAAATCACTTCAGATGGCTTGCGTTACTAATTAGAACAAAGAATGATTAGTTTAGTTGGCATTAACTTACACTGGGTCACTCCTCGCCCTGCATGCCAATTTCACAGCTTATTCGATGGGTCATTAGTGAGTTCTACATTCTGTGGAAAGTCTGCAACACAGGAGAGGACAAGGCCATCTCCACGGAAACGGTTCCCAACCTTTGGAGACCCTGGGAACACATCTACTCCCTTTGTAAAGCAGAGAAGGATCACATGCCCCTTTATAATGCCTACGGGAAGTATGTCATTAAACTCTACTGGATGGTAAGTTCAGGTTGAGTATAGACACCATATTAAACGTTTTTATTGAAAACCTATAGTGAAAAACATTCACTGCATTTCCTTTCAGCTTTGTGTCTCTTTTGCAGTTAATAACTAGAACAGTTTTGTTGCAAAAATTCAATGAAAACTGAATGTTATGTTCTTCATTGAAAAAAAACCCCTGGAATAACTAAAGGAATAGTTCAGCAAAAAAATGAAATTTCTGTCTTCATAAACTCACCCTCATGTTATTTTTTAACCACAAAGTTAGTTAGTCTTTGGAACATAAAATTATATTTAATGAATGAGAGGTTCCACATGGTGATAAACAAAATTGCCAAATATGCTATATCATTATATACAATACAAGTGTATATACAAGTGTACACAACACCTATTGTAGCATTTGTGCACATTCTCCTGCTAGAAGGACACGGTGTCCTTAAGGCAGTGATTAAGTGAGAACACAACGCTTATCGGGGAGCCGAGTTGGTAGAGCCGTGACTGCTCTATCCTCTGAGCACAGACAACTGAGAAACAATTTTTTACCTTAATGGCTTCTTTTACTAAATGAGCAAAGACTGACCTGCACGATGGTAACAGTGATTTGTTTGACAGGTGATATCAAAGAATAGTAACGTAGCGCTCTCTCAAGTACAATAAGGCCTATGTGCTGGGCATTAGTTATTTTGTTGCTGACTGATCTTTTAAGATCACTGTCTTTAATATAACTCCATTAGAGTTAATGATGTTTATCACAGCATTTTCGCTGCTTATTTTACTGTGTATAAAATCAACACTAATGAACCATGGACCATGGGCTCATCTGACTTCTGATTGATGCACCTTTGGTTTTGTTTGTATTAAGATGGGTTTGATGGTAAGAAGATCATTAAAAACTGATTTTTTTTATTACTTTGGTATATTTATTTATATACAGCACATCCATGAGTGAATTCATGTTATTTAATGAATGTTGAGTCACACAAATCTGACTATTAATGCCCTATCCAGATGGAATGTGCCATTATATGATCAACTTTTTGGATGCTGAATTTTAGATATTTTAGAGTACTGTCTCATTAATGATAATAGATGTATTTTTTTATAATTGTCTTGTGCTGTTTTAGGGAAGTTGGAGGAAGATTATTGTTGATGACATGTTACCATTTGATAAAGATGATAACCTGCTGCTTCCTGCTACTACGAACCAATCAGAGCTTTGGCCCATGCTGTTGGCTAAGGGCATACTAAAGGTGGCCAGTACTGAGTGAGTATTTTTTACCATAATTCAAACAATAAGTGTTTGAATTGTCAAATAATCTGTTGAATTAGTTCACAAAACCAGTCTGAATTGATTCATTCACAACTCTGACTGACCAGGTTCTCGACTTCAGCTTACGTGACTTGACACTAGAATAGTTCATCTGTGGATCTTTATTAGTGAGTAGTCTCGCGTAACCAGACCTTCAGACCTTCAGACTGATGGCATTCATAGCAGATTTCATTGGTCAAGGACTGCCCAGAGGCCACTGACTGACATGTAAAGCAACCAATCACAATTCATTTTGTTCCGCGTCATGTTTAGGGGCGTGAAAATGTAACGTCAATGTCCAGTCCAAACTCTTGGATGTATTGTAAAGGGTCTGTACAGTGAACTTTACATTGAAAATCCAGCATTTAGTTGATCCTGATATGCTCTCATTGTCACAATTGAAAACCCGATGGCATTCTTCTTCCATGAGGGGGTTTGGCATCACGGCATTTTTGTTTCCTGGCGCACTGTTAAAAAACGTGACACACACGTCTCCCGGACATCCTGTAGAATTCAACCAATCAGATGACGACTTGAAGTGTTTGCAGTTAAGTGTGCCATATGCATCAGACGTTCAGCCATCGGTCCGTGGGCGTGTCGTCTGAGGCTGACATTAATTATTGAGTTACAACATAAATTTTAGTCCGACCATCACAGAAAGCTTGGATAAAATGGGACACTTTTATTATATTTTTGTGATGCTTTATTGTTCTTTTTGAAATTGTAACCTCCATGCATTGCATGCAAAGGAACAAGTACATTATTCCCAGAAATTCGGTTTTGTGCGTCCCAGAAGAATGAAAGGATGGACTCATTTTTTATGGTGTAAATGTTTAATCTAGCTTAGGAAATGAGCCGTCTCTGAGCCAGTTAATCATTTATGGTTCGAAATAAAATGTACAGGAAACAAAAAGCACAATAGTGTGCTTCTAGAGGGCAATTCCCATTGAGCACATATACATGCTGTAGAATTTGTTACTGCCAAGGTTTGGCGCTAAAGCGATCACAGATGTGGCTCACCTGAAGCCACTGTACATCCTGTTTGAAGTGTGCTCTTGCTCTTGTGTGGCAGTGATAATGATGGAATGGTTCTTTGCGTGAAGATGAACAGTGAAATCGTGCAGTTAATTAATAGCTGCCGGACTGGTTGAATACAGCATCCCGTGAGGCACAATTAGAGCACCAGCCATCTGGTTTCTTCAGAGAAAGAGAGCAAGAGGTCACACACACACACACATAGACATGCACAGATCAGCATCTGAAATGACACAGTAGAACTGGAACTAAGTGTGCATATTCATACAGTTTTTATTGAAAGGAGAACCAGTGTTTTTTTTTTTTCTGGTATTTTAGGCCTGTTTGTATGGATTGTATGGCTGTCTGGCTAACAAGTAAACTGTTGATGTGTAATGGTAATATGGTTTTCTCTCTCCAGTATTCCAGTCTCAGGCTCTGGGAGAGAGTTTGGAGATTTTACAGTCATGCACTGTCTCACCGGCTGGATACCAGAGATCATTCCTTTAAAGTGAGGCTCTCTTCAAACACTTCCTCTTAAAAAAAATCTCAATATACATGTTACATACTGTGCCTTCCTAAAGTTTTTTAATGCTGTGGGGTATTAGTTAAAAGTCAGATTAAATGTATTATCAATTATTGGCTAATATTCAAGTTATTCAGATTATCATTAAAGAATTATTATTTTTTAATTACATAATAATTGCACAGTTGGGCATGGCCCTTTGGCAGCTGTGATGCCTGATTACTGGATTAAATGTGGCCCAGGCTTCTTTTTTTGAAGATGATTTGGTCTGCCCATCTTTATCGCTTTCAGATTGATTGCCAAATAATGTTAGTGCACAATGTACCAATTAGAGCACAGTTTAGATATGCTTTACAAATACTATATTAATACTATTTTTCTTTTTCTATGTTTTTAGGTTTTATAAAAAAATATTTTTTCATAGTTTTTCATAGGCCTGAGACACTGGGATGAACAAGCAGTTGTCTGTTTTATAAATAGCATGTTATTAATCTAATTGTGAATGATTAATCCATGTATATGTTTAATTTAAAGAAAAATGACTTGAACATTTTTTGGCTCACATTCAGTTCTGCCTTCATCCATTCAACAATTGATGGACAGAACCAAGTCAAAAAAAGTTGCTGTCGCTGCTTATGTTACATTGCGACTTAAAAAACACATAGAAACCTATTTAAAGACCTTTTATAGTAAATTGGATTGTCAGAACTCATTACTATAGTAACACTGAATTCTTGACATTTATAAAATGTACTAAAATAAGGGTGTCTTACAAGTGTCTTCGCTTTTTTGAGAGCTTTTAGTTAAGTTTATTAGTTCGTTAGTTATTAGTTCGTTCTCTCTGCCTATAGCTTTTCTTTATGTCTGTGGTATGTGCTAACAAGCTTCATTAAGCTGTGCTTTGCGATCCACAGAATGTCCTTCTTTTCCTCACAGTGTGCACAGATGCCACCCTTATTAGGAGGAAATTGGCTGCAGACACTACGCTGTTGTTCTGCAAACAAATGGCTGGCCTTCACTGCTGTTCCGGCTTTATCGAGTTACTGCAGGAATGTTGTTGTTGTGAAATTAGCGTGTAACTTTCTCTTCTCTTGCGTTTGACTCTGTCTCTGTAGTTTGTTGTCACTTCCTCAGCATAACTCTCACATCTGCTCTGTTTTGGGAAACACGGCATGGTGTCTTGTAATTTACGCTCTGATGAGTTTCCGTGTTTCAGAGGCTCCTCAAGAGACCAGTACGCACATTTTCGGAGAGTGTACGCTCGTATTTTGGAGAAATAAATTGCTGTGAGATGAGAGCACACATCTTGCTGTCATATCTTCTAGAGTGCTTTCATTTTTTTTCTCAAGGCTTGGCTAGTGTGTGTATCAAAGTAGGGTCTCCTGAGGTCATTTACTTCATGTTGCAGCCCTGCAGGATCTTGGAGTCGTATCTCACTCTAACAGCTCACATATTTGCCAGACCGTCAGAGAGCCAAGAGAGTCCAAGAAAACCACGTACAGTAGCATGTGATGGCAAAACAATTTGACAACTTTTCAGCATGAAATTAGAAATCATGGACAAGGAGATGGCTGGTGAAATATAAATATATAATTTTTTTTTATATAAAACCATTATTTTAAATTGAAATAAGGTTTGTTGAAAGGACTAGATGTTGCAATCCCTAATGTTTGCACCACTTCTAATTCGGGAGTTCTTGAAGGATGGCTGCTTGATCAGGCTTTACCACCGGGACAATAAAATTTCACATTATTACTGTTTTTACTGTAGGATTGATTAAATAAGTACAGCCTTGGTGAGCATAACAGACTTCTTTCAAAAACATAAAAAACTTTATATTATGTGTCCTTAAATAACTACTATGTACTAACATTGAAATTAATCATTTGATACAATGTACTAGAGTTACACAATTATTGTGTACATACATTTTTACATTGTACTTATTATTACTTTATAATTACACTGTTGACCCTTTCATTACACCTCAACCCACCCTTAAACCTACCACCAAACCTGTCCCTAACCGTACCCGTATCCCACCTCAATAGCAGAAAAAGTGTTTTGCAATACAATATGAGCACAATAAGTACATTGTACTTATTTTTTGATGTAAGTACATAGTATTAAAGGACACTTAATAAAAAGTGGGACCAAAAAATCCTACAGACCACACACTTTTGAATGGTAGTGTTTGATGAAGGTTAAAGACTCAAGTTGAATACAAACAAGAGAGTGTGTGTTGTTTGCATTTGTTTTCATCGGATTAGACCTTTGTGCAAGCTGTAGTGATCCTTGTACCAGTTAATTGAGCATTGCTCGCCTTTCTCTAATTGCTGTTTATTGATTGGTCGAAAGTTCAGAGGCTTTGTTTATTCAGCTTGTTTAGTTTAATCCATTGACCCTGTGACTGCCCATTAAATTGATACAAGCCTTTTGTTATTCCCAGACTTAATCAATTGAGATTATTAGATAAATTCACAGTAAAACCCTAATTAAGAGATGGAGATTAAAACATTTGACACTAATCTTCCATGTGTTAATGTTGTTCCTAGATCCTGGTATACAGGGAAAGTTTGGGAATTTCTGAGGGACAATATTCCTCAATTCCAGTTGGAGGAAGAGAGCTCAGAGGAGAAGACCACGACTACAGATTCTAATGTGAACGAGATCAAGAGCGAATCTCCCACAGTACTTAAGAGCAGAGGTACCGACCCACACACACACATCAGTCATTTATCCCTTAACAGTATGTGACATGTCTGAATAAAAGACACCGGCAGAGAGAGTAAAGAGAGAATTGATATGGCAAGATGCCTGCTGTGCAAATGGCTTTTTCTTTAAGAGTTTTCTAATGGAACTTTAAAATGGTGCTTTAGAAAACAAAGTCATTTAAGTTTGACGGTGTAAAATATCAAGTGTTTAACAAGTATTTAAGACTTCTCAGTCTATGATACCTTGTGCTAACATTATTTGTCAGTTGATATAGAGGCTAATGAAAACCATAATTATGATAATTATTGTAAATTCACAAGATTTTCATTATGAATCTTGCAGTGTAGAGGTTTAGTGGCATAGTGGTAACCTTAGGTTCCTATGCTTATAGGTACAATGGCAGTATTTAGTGAGAGTTGGGATATTAATAGCTATTTAGTGCTTGAAATCCTCAGGGCCTCACATGATCATTCTGAAGCCATGTGGTTAGCACTATAGAACTGCTGAGAGTGGAAGGTCTCATGAAAATTCTTGATTTCAAAGCTTTGAGGTAGAGGTGTGCGATATGACGATTTGTCCACGATCTGCTTTTGAAGAAATATCGTAGTATCATGCTACAGTGCACATTCTATCAGTTCAGTTCTGGCACCTCCGTTTCAACATACCAGACAGATAGAGTTACACTCAAGGGACACTGCAATTCACAAAAGTTAATTATTTGCATGTGCTTTAAAGCCTTGCCGGATAAGGATTTCATTTGCGTGCTGATGCGCTGTTCTAAAATCCGATTTTATGAGTGCATACACCTGAAGCGCACAGGCACTAAAAGACTGTCAAACGGTGTTTGACGAGTTATCTTTCGAGTCTTATTGCGCTAATACTGTCAAATACACACAAAGTTTACATAAACACAGTTGGTTATGTCTAAAGTGTAAGTAAACATTTAAGAGAAAATCTGATGCCTGTCTGTATTAGATGTGTGCAGGAAAGTGACAGCAGCTAATAGTAAACATGCGTGCAGGTCATGCTGCTGCTTGTCCTATAAGGAATAGTTCACCCAAAAATGAAACTTCTGTCATTATTTACTTGCTCTAATGTTGTTCCAAACCTGTATTAATTTCTTTCTTGTGCTGAGCACAAAAGAAGATATTTGCTGGTCCCCATTGACTTACATAGTAGGAAAAAATATACTTTGGAAGTCACTGGGTCACTGGTTTTGTTACCTACATTCTTCAAAATAACTTTGATTTTCAACAGAAGAAAGAAACTCCTTTGAGTTTAAAACAACTTGAGAGTGTAAATGATGACAGAATGTTAATTTTGGGGGAACTATCCCTTTAATGTTAATAATAAAACAAAATCACTCACTGCTCTTGACTGAGAACTTTTATACATTAGCTTTAAAAGAATCAATGTATAATTTATACAGTGAAGTTTATGTAGTGTTTTATTTTTTATATTTGTTCATTCAATTTCTTACTTGAATGCTACTGTTGAATACACCTACTGTAGCTGAAAAAAAAATTTTTTTTTTATTTCATTTGTATATTATATTATGTATATGTAATGTGTATCTTTGGTCACTTGCAAAATAATAAAACCAACATGAAAAAGAATCGTGTTAAAATCGTGAATCGTGATTTTCCTGAAAAAAATTGTGATGATATTTTTGCAATATCGCCCACCCCTACTTTGAGGTCATCTCCGTGCTAGTGCACTCCTAAAAGTTGACAAAATTAACCCTTTAGCACAGAGGTCTTCAACCTTACTCCTGGAAGACCCACTGTCCTGCAAAGTTTATATCTGTTTCTACCTGCTTCAGCATACCTGAATTTCACACTAATGTGATTTTCAAGTGGTCTTGATTAGCTGGTTCAGGTTTATTTGATTAGGGTTGGAGCTAAACTCTCCAGGACAGTAGATTGCAGGAGCAGGGTTTAAGACCTCTGCGTTAGCAGATATACATATTTAAATGTTATAGTCTCTTCTTGGAAAATTCATCAAATATTGATGATTTAATATTAGGGTATTTTAAATGCATGATTTCAGGGCATGAAAAAGTAATTTTTCTGGTAATGCTCAAATTATTTATTTTTCCTAGAAAGTACTCTTTATGAGTGTCTTGGAAAAAGTCATAGAAATGTATAATGTCTTAAAAAGTTTTGAAAATGTATAATGGAAAGTTGATTTATTTCACTAATTCCATTAAAAAATGTAAACTTGTATATTATATTCATTCATTACACACACCTTTGCAGGTGTTTTGAGTTAATTAGCTGATTAGAGTGTGGCACCAGGTGTCTTCAATATTGAACTTTTTCACAATATTCAAATTTTCTGAGATACTGAATTTGGGATTTTCCTTAGTTGTCAGTTATAATCATCAAAATTAAAAGAAATAAACATTTGAAATATATCAGTCTGTGTGTAATGAATGAATATAATATACAAGTTTCACTTTTTGAATGGAATTAGTGAAATAAATCAACTTTTTGATGATATTCTAATTATGTGACCAGCACCTGTATACTATATTGCTATAGTCAATATAATTTTTTCTAGTAATACTCAAATTTACTTTTTGCTAAAAGTTACTCTTTGTAAGTTTTATGGAAATTTAAAATATACTAAAAAGTCATGGATATTGCTATAGTCAATATAGATTTCTGGTAGTGCTCAAATTATTTATTCTAAATATATCTATATCAATATATCTTATCTCTATAAAATTAGTTTTTTAAAATCCTTATTCAGTCTTCATAAAAGGATAGAAAAATCATGGAAAGAACATGGAAATTATTTCGGGTTTTAGTCTAAATAAAGGTCTAGTAGGATTGTAAAATGAGTCGATGTGATTGATCATTTAATTAAATTAATTATTTAATAATCAAATATAAGAGTAATACAACGTTTCACCAATGCCGCCTCAGATCTGTTATTCAGAATGTGTGCACGCGCTCTTCCTGGAACAACACACTGAAAACGCAAACTAGACCCAATGAATTCACAACAATTTATTAAAATATTGCTCTCTTTATAATGTTATGTAATATGACAGTCCCAATCATAGTCATTATTAGTTGTGCATTGCTGTTTGAGCTGCGTGCACTGAAGAGGATCACGCTTTACTACCACGTTAATTCTTAACCAAATGCATCCTATATGAGATAAATCAGATATAGATAACCTACCTACACAAAATAAACACAACATTACAACTTACATTTGAACAAAACAAAAGGCTGCGAATGCACACGCAAACTTATAGCCATGATGAAGGTGTAACTCCAGCTGTAAAATGGTCCCAAACATAACTCCGGCATGCTCGCTTAATTTGTTCGCTTCATCTGTTTTAATATGAAATATCTGCAATTGTCATATTCATGGGGTCTTTAAAGAAGATCCTTATGGTTCAGACATAAAATGTTTTGTTTTTCCTTATAAGAATCTGCTAAGAAGAAGAACAATAACAATATCCATCCAAATCAAAGTCAGTTTTTTTTGTCTTGTACTTGTGCATATATACGTATTTTCATATATGATTCTTTTCCCCTCTCTCCTCACCATATATTATTCACTCTGAAAAATGTAGTTGAATATTTGATCTTCATACAGAAACTCTCAATATGCTCTCTGAAAACACATATTAAAAATTTGCAGCCAATGTGGCATTGAGCTCTCCGGATAGGGATGGTGATCTGTTTAGCGAGGCATTATGGGTAAAATGACCCATAAGTATCAGTCTGCCCCCTCTGACCGCTCGTCTTCAGGTAGCACCCTCTTCCGTCTCCATGCATCACTTCTTCAGCAGGTTCATGCATTATGGAGTCAGTTCCACAGCCTTCACTCCCAGATGTGTATCATGAGCATTAATAAATAAAACAACCCCTTTTCTGTGATTGTGTGTTCATAACTGTATTTGTGTTTGCACTGAAGAAGTGTGCAGGAGTGTTAATCTGTATGTGTGTTTGTGTCAGACTGAACAGAGCGCTAGTGTTTTTCTCCCAGGTAGTGTGATGTGAATTGAATTATCTGGCATGGCCTCTGGCGAGCACTGTCAATTGTGCAGTTTATGCCTGAAATATGCAAGGAGAGCAAAGAGCAGCGAATCACGCATGCACACACTCACACGTACACAATATGCATCAATTTTACACTGACCTGCTGTGAAAAGCTCAGTGCTGTAGTGATAAGGAGGTGTAATTGTCAGTATGCATGTAAACATGGGTTTCCAACAGGTCTATGGAGACTAACAATTTGATGAGTCTATAGAGGCTAATGGTTTTCTGTTCAGATAGACTGTTTTGGATAATTGGCTTCTGCAAGCTAGTGGTTCAGATTACGCTGGGATAATGCAATGTTTGCTGCTGAAATTCAGTCTCTCTCTCTCTCGTTATCCTTTACAAACATTCTTCGTTTGCTCTGTCCTCTTATCTATAGGGTCCTTTAATCCATGTAATGAATCCCCTCTGTTATCCTCTCACTCCCTCTGGGTGTTTGATACTAATTAATGGGATAGAAATTATAACATGCTTTGACATATATCACTTTGGCACCGTGGCCTAGATCTTCAATGCCTAAAGGGGAATCTCTTATTGAAACATACTCACACATGATCGCTGTTCATTCTATTTATGGCACTTTCCATGAATAGGACACAAAATAGGTCCAGCACCTCTTGAAGTCATTTGTTTTAACAAATTGTTAAATCTGGTGCTTAATCTTTAGAAGATGTGGATTGCCAACCTCAGTCATTTTATTTTCCATGTTTTGCCAATATTATATGCACCATTTTATTTGCTATTTTCTCTGAGGTTTGCAGCCCTGTTATCATATTTGCAGCAAGCCTAAACACTGTTTAAATAATCCCCCCCAAAAAAAATAATAAAATAAAATAAGCTATCACTGATACTTATTTATATCATAATGTATATAATGTGTATTTATATATAATGTATATACTGTATATACAGTCAAATCAACATTTGTTCAGACACCTTCAACATTTTCTCACATTATCACAGTTTTTTCACTATAGTTTAGAAAATAGTAATAAAATATGACAAGAACTCAGAGTTAAACTGTGTCAGAACAAATTCAACTTGATAATGTCAGATAACTTTGATAGAAAGGTATGTAATGGATTCCAATCAACCAATCAGCTGTCAGCTGTTAAGTACACAAAGATAATAACAATTTAGGTCAAACAATTACCAAGCAATGCTTAATTTTGTTCAGTCTGTGGTGTAAAAGGTCACATTAGCAATTAAAGAAAAAACACTTAAGCAAAACATGACAAATCTTTATCAATTTTACTGGTAGTCCACTGTATGAAGAATTTGTCACAGTTTTCTTTATTTTGCTATCCTCACTTCATAAATAAACTATATGTCCTGCACCCACTAGTAAAAAATGATATCTGGTGTCTGAATAATTTTTGGTTTGACTGATAATGTATATTATATATAAATATTTTATATATAAATATAACACATTTTTCTTAAATATATACATGCATGTGTGTGTATTTATATATACATAATATTTATACACAGTAAACACAAACTTTTATTTTGGATGCGATTAATCGGGTTAAGTCGGTTGACAGCCCTAATTCATATAAATAAATTATATATAAAAATAATAATATTATTGTTATTAGACTGTCAAAACTATAGCATTTGATCATAATTGTTGAATATATAATGTGGCTAAAGGCACACCTTAAGAAAGATGTGCTTTTCACTACGCCCATAGTGTATGATTGCAGAAAAAATATGTCTTTTTTTATTGAAAATTGATGGAGCAACATATTTTGTGTGAAATTAAATCATAAAAGTGTTTTTTATAAATGTATAAGGTGGCATGGTGGGCTTTTTATCCCACACATGGGGTAAAAGGCTCACCAGCATGGGGCAAAAGGCACAAAGTTAATACTTGTTCAAAACAATCACTTTAGCAATGTTTGTACTATTTTCGGTTTATTTTGATATATAAAATAATTTATTTTTGTTCAATAAATATACTGTCATTAAAATATGTTAATTTTAAAAATACAGAAACAAGATTCTGAAAGCATTGAATGACATCCCATAATACATTTTTATAGCAGTATTTACAGAAGTAACAATATATATTTTATTATTTGATATGATTAGTAGCATATTTTTAATATGATGGTTTCATTAGGCTATAAATATGATGGACACCCAACTTAATATATGATACCATCTGAATCTAACCATGTCATGTCAACAAATGCAAAAGTCAGCCAGCTATTATTATCATGTGCCTCAACAGGAGGGGCACCTTTTACCCCAAATCCCATACTTTTACATATTCTTATTCTTGAAAAGTGGATGTTTAGGAAAGTGCTGCGGCAAGTTTTTGTGCCATCTAGTGGTTTAGATGAGAATATAAGCAAATGTGCCTTTTACCCCGGTGCACCTTTAGCTCTGTTGTACCCTATAATATAATTTGTGCTAACAATAAATAATATATATGATTTGTGCTCTATTGCTAACAAGGCAATTAGGGCAGGGCACGGATGGCCTAATAAAAAATCATAGATGGCCTTTGGAGATGAGGATCAAACACTGATAACACAGTGCCTCTGTTCCTTCCTCTACACTGGAAGTTTGTGTGCTATGTGAATTAGAAAAATATGGCTTGACAGATTACAGTGCCCTCTCCGCTGTTAATGCCTTTGTCTTTGAAACTTACACCTTGATCTATCCAGTCGTTCTTTCTTCCTCTTATTCAAGGCTTCGCTCCATTTGATTATGCTTTACGTATTAAAGAGACGTAA
The DNA here is from genome assembly GCA_039654625.1 of Rhinogobio ventralis. Taxonomy (NCBI): domain Eukaryota; kingdom Metazoa; phylum Chordata; class Actinopteri; order Cypriniformes; family Gobionidae; genus Rhinogobio; species Rhinogobio ventralis. Next base: position 24,832,932 of record CM077210.1, on the reverse strand, counting down.
GTCTGACAACAGGAAAAAAATTTCTGCTTAGATTTTGAGGGCCTAAAAAAATGACATGTATAATTCTTTTAGTCTTCTTCGCTGTTTCTCTCTTTCTTCTTTCTGATTTAGCCAGTGGTCCTATTCCTCAGATGGTAGTGTGTGCCAGTTACCAGCCCTTGCACCTGCTGGAGAAAAGGACCTCAGTGCTTACAAGGATGGTAAGCACATGTTTTTCAATCTACTATACACTACCTTTCAAAAGTTTGGGTTCAGTAAGACTTTTTTAAAGAAACTTTTATTTAGCAAGGATGCATTAAATTGATCAAAAGTGTTAGTGTAGACATTTAAAATGTTACAGAAGTAACATTATAAAATAAATGTTTTATAATTTAAAATTAATGTTTAAAATAAATGCTGTTATTTTAGTTTTCTATGTCTATTTTCGATCTGAGAATCCTAAAACAATTCTATAAGTTTCCACAAAAATATAAAGCAGCACAACTGTTTTCAACATTAAGCACCAAATCAGCATATTAGAAGAGTGTTTTCTGAAGGATCATGTGACTGAAGACTGGAGTAATGACTGCTGAAAATTCAGCTTTACCATCAAAGAAATATATAATATAATATAATATATTATAATAAACAATAACATTGAATAGCAAGAGAATTGTGGTCACCCATGTGATATGACACAAGGCAATATGGATTCTTACTTTATTAGCTTTAGACCAATATCCCAGCTTGTTTGATATTACTCCTTCACTGCGCATACTTACCTAAAGCTCATTAATGTAAAACCTGCCCCAAATGGTACTCTCCCTCCCTCTATCTTAGTCTAAAGCAATATTTGGCTCTGTTTGGATTAGTGCTGGCTGTCTAATCTGCTATTAAGTTTCTCTTCTATAATCTATGATTGTGGTGGGTGTGTTCTCCAGGCTGATTCGTCTGAGAGTTTGAGGCAGTATGGGCTCTCTCAGCTCTTCAGTCACCCTGTGCTGCTCACCTGCACTCGAGACTGCCCCCTGGTGGCCCCTCCCAAGGCACCCCCAGTTCCTCAATGGAAACTCATCCGCCCCCGCAAGCAGACTAACATCACTGATGAACCCAAGGGTAAGACGTGTGTGTTTTATGTGTATATGTTTTAATTTCTCATGTAATTATTATGATAATTGCTTGGATTGGATCAAACTGATGTTTACACCCTTTAGAACCCCCTGTTCAGAAGCCAGAGCAGTTCATTAATGTTTCCAGCCCCTTCATCAACTTCAAACTCATGACTATGGCTGCACATGACATGTAAGCTCTGTATATTTGTGTGTGTGTGTGTACTGCAAACTGCAAACTAAGCTACCAATTAAAATAGCCAAGCTAACCTGAAAACTAGAGAAAGTCACTAATGTATTTACTTGCAGTACAGAATCGTTTACAAGCTTCACATGCAGGTGTTTAACTTAATAAAGACCTTCTTTATTGCTGGCAAATGATAGGATGCATTTCCAGATATAGTGTCCAGAATTGAATGTAGGCATCATCAGGGGACGACAACTAAGTACAGTGTGTGGTGAAGCTTAAAGGAATAGTTCACCTAAAAATGAAAATGAATTTCGTCATTTACTCATGTTAAAACCTGTATGACCTGTATTCTTTCTTCTGTGGAACATAAAATTGAAATGTAATTTTTTTTTCATCTGTGGTGCATGAAAGAAAGTCAAACAGGTTTTGGAATTACATAGGATAATGACAATTTAGATTTTTTGGGTGAACTAGCTCTTTAATGTTCCTAACCATTTTTGATTTATCCCACAAAAAAACATAAAACAAAACCACAAATTTTTGACAATAAATACAAATGTCTGACAAATGTCACACTAAATGCTCCTTTTGTTCCCATTACTGTTTTACAGAGTTAGAAATCATTTTTTCTTATCTAGATATGCTTTCGTAATTGCTGTCCAGACTGAATCGCAAAAAGCTTAAGATTCAAAATGTCTATTTGCAAAACAGGCATCACTAGCTCAGATTCTAAACAGAGCTAACGATAGCCGCTTTTCCACCGTCGGGCCAAGCGGTTCTTAGAATGGTAAGCTTGGTGAGCTTGTTACGGCACGATTACAAACCGTTCTCGGCCCGGATTTAGCTAACCGTGCTGGTATAATGTGTGTAGTGACGTCGGCACTCAAGATTTGTCACTTGTCTGATTTCTGGCTACCAGTTTCTATTTGAGCGACGTAGACGCAGATTAATAATAAAATTAAAATAAATACCTGATCACCCTCAATAACACGCTATTTACTATTTACATAATACTGTCCTTAAACAAACTTGCGTTACCAAGGCAACGACTGACTCATTTGAATTACATTTCAAAGAGCGGCCGTTATCAGCCCCACAGTGGAAAATGAAACGGTACCGATTGGCCCAGATCGGCACGGAATAGAACGGTTACGCAATGAGAACTGTTCGGTCCGACGGTGGAAAAGCGGCTTATGTCGGACAGAAAATGCCGGACATTTGTAGTGAGGCTACTACTTAACACTGAACGTGTACACAAGTGCATTTATGTATGTACCGTATGTGTAAATGTATCTATAGGCCCAGTGGTAATGACTACTTTGCTTTTTCATAACAATCAATTGATAATACACAATTTCTCAGATACATCAATGGGAAACCTGAACCTAATGGAAAATCTGTCATGTCTTAACTGAACCAATGACATAGCTGCATCCCACCAGACATGAATTATTTAGAGTGTCTGAATATGAGCTTTATTTTAACTCCAGGTATTTTTTTCTTTAGTTGCACGTGTGAGTACATTTAGTACACTGAGTGCTAAAAGCAGTAATTGGCTGTGTGGGAGAGTCAGACAGGGACAGAGACTGTGGTTCTCATTGTGCTGCTCTCGAGCACAAGACAATATTCAGTCATACTTAAGTAATCTGAATCTCTTTAGAGCACAATAAATGTGTGTTTAACCTCAGAAATTGGTGGTTTTGTTTTACATTTTTCTCGGTTAAGCACAAAATAGTTATGTTTGTTATTAAATTACTTGATTTGTGTGTCTGTTTTTAGGGAGCAGGGAGGTGTAAAGAGGCGTGGGTATAACTCTAATCTCTCCTCCTTTTCTGAAATGGATGATAGTGAAGATGACCACACTCGGAATGACATCACCCAGAACAGCCTCAATACACTGGACATGACTGAAACCACTCAGGTATGCCTAAAGCTGCGGTCACACTAGACATTTCTTTGCACACTGCAACAGTCGTAATATGACGTCACTCTCTGAAGCGTCTTTTTTATAAACATGAATTCAACATATAACAAATAGTACTACACTCAAAATGTAAAAAAAATATACAATATACTCGACTTTAGGCAAAACTATCATTCTTTTAATTCAGCCAAGAGGTCACAACGTGATATATCGATTTCTACTGGTCACACGTCGTCACGTGATGTGATTTAGCTCAGAGTTCACCAGGCTTTAAGTTTGGAATGCAGCGAAATGTGAAACTTTTGGCATGAGCTTGCGTTTCCGGTCTGACACATTTGCATGCGTTTGAATGGAAGTCAATGGAACAAAAAGTGCAGTGTGACCGCCCGTTAAGGGAAATGGATACATTGTTTTAAATTGCTAATACTATGTGATGTTCACTACCATTTAAAAATTTGGTCAGAATTTTTTTTTTACATTTTTAAAAAAAGTGGAGACCTTTGCTTCTGCTGGCCTCCAAAACAAACAAAGAGCTGTTCTGAGCTTCTGAAGCTCAACATATGGGCATCTAGTCTAATTTGATCAAAAATACAATAAAAACATTTTGTGAAATATTATTTGTTATATACATTTTTTTAAAAATTGTATTATATTTATTCTTTTCATGGAAAAGCTTAATTTTCAGCAGCCATTACTCCTGTCTTTAGTGTCACATGATACTTCAGAAATCATTCTGATATGCTGATTTGGTGCTCATGAAACGTCTCGGTTACTAATGTAATCCATATTGGAATCCGAAACTACAGCTGTACCCGCAGTGGGGCAGCGAGGACACGGAAGGCACAGCATCCCGTAGTGGGGGCCATGAGTGTAGTGTAACACTTGCCTGGCTCCACGGTTCCTGCGAGAGAGTGGCTAGAGACGAACCACGGACTCCTGACTGCTGGCGAAAGAAGAGGCGGATGAGCGTGAGCGTCTATTTCATGCTCAAGCGCTGAGCGCTCAGCGTTTTTTACCGGTCGCCGAGAGTTGAAGAATGTTCAACTTTGAGTAAAACGCAGCACTAATCACTGTCACTTTTCACCCAGCCGACCAGGGAGGGGCGGGACAAATACAACACCAACCAACCACCAGTCCGCCACATTCTGTGTGTACAACGTCAAGATGACAACAACAAGAATAATAACGGAACAAAATAATTTAAAACAAAAGCCAGAACAAATACTTTACATTATATCCGCATTTTTATATAGAAACAATACAGAAACCAACTATCTGTGAAATAAGATACTAGTAAAACTTCCAAGCAAAGTGTCTCGCTGCGTTGCCAAGATGCTCTCAAGCGCTCACAGCAAGGCGTTTTCAGCAGAGCGCCTAGTGTTCTAACCCTAGCTGGCTAAAAACGCTTTGGTGGACATGCGGCCTAACCCTGAGATCACCCAGTGTATTAATGGAAGTGGCTCTCTGCTGGGCAGAGAGACCAGATTGGGGAATAGCAAAGGGGACTCCACCTTTTTCAAGATATTGCAGTCTCGATCTCCACATCGCGATGGTCATCACCCGCAGTGGCTGAATGACTCATCAATGAATGCTACCTCAGCGTGCTTACGGCCCAGACACGTGAGGCAGTGATCATGGCTGTCAGACAGAGCCAGGAAACGACCACATCCAGAAAGACACGGGTGGAATGACATCTTGAAAAAGACACGTCACATTCGTGTTTGCTCTTTTGGGGAAATGCTCTTTCAGTACTTAAGCGCATAGGGGAAAAGGTTGATGCACAATTTTTGTGCAAATGCTCTTTTAGATAAGCGACCACCGCTGATCGTGCTATGACACCAACACTCCAGAACTTCTTCCCTCTTGTTCTCCACACAAATAAGATTGACAGAGCGAGTGATCAGATGACTGCTCGGCTCCGAAGCAAAAGCTTGATGTGTGAGTGTTGCACGCTGCCTTATATACCCGTATGTACGAGGAGTGGCTTGCGATGCAAATCTCACTTGCCAATGTCCATTGGCTAGTTTTGCTACCACTCAAAGGTGACTCAGGGGAGATCCCCAATGCATCAGTCTGTTCTGATGTAAAGTCGAACATGACTGTCTGATAGGGACCATTTCTGATTATCAATGTTGAAAACAGTTGTGCTTCTTAATATTTTTGTTGATATGTTTTTTCTTCTTAGGACACAAAAAGCATTTATAGAAATAGAAATGTTTTGTAACATTATAATGTCTTTTGAACTTTTGTACGGTAGTGTATGTCGTATGAATGGTGACTGGTCTCTCGGAACAGATTCAGTCGAGGGTTTGGCTATACTCCAGGGGTTGCACTGTTGATGTGCAGTGCGTTTCAGTTTATGCCATCTGTACAAGCAGTGTGCATCAAAATGTTCTGCTCTCTGGCTGTAATGAGACTGGTGGCCGGGAGACCGAGACAGGCTATGACATCCTCTAACGCCTCTCTCTTTCCAGCTCCAATGTCACTCTGCCTGTCTCCCTAATCAAGAGACTGCCACTGGCAGATCCAGTATTAGAGTATATAGAGAGAGAATGGTAAAACACGCGTGCCCCGTTACATAAAAGGACAGGTCATGTCCTCGGAATGATATAAAAAGCAGCACAATTAGCCTGTCAGTCATCAGAGTGAATGTCTCACAGGGGGGTCAGCTCAAATCGGACTGAGACCGATAGCTTCCATGTAGTTTGTAAGATAATTGTCCAAGTGTGTGTGCCTGTGAGATCTAATAGGATTGCTGTACCCTTACAGTAATAGTTCACCCAAAAATAAAATCATCAGTGTCATTTTTTTTTAAACTTTATTTACAGTCGTTCCAAATTCGTATAATTATTTATCCCACTCTTTTCCATGTAATGAAAGTCAATGAAAAACGGTGATGTTATTGTTAACTAAAACTAAAGCTATTAAAATTTTTTTTAATTTAATTTATGTAATTGTAATAAAGAACTTATAATTTAAATAAAAACCCTAAATGAAAATTAGAAGTGTTGCCTGAAATGTTGCCAACTAAGTGAAATAAAAGTTGAAGTACTTAAATTACTAAAACTGAAATAAAGCTAAATCTAATAGCTAAATAGAAATCTAATAAAAAAAACAAAAACTTATAAAATGACAAAAGCACATAACAAAATTACTAAAACTTAAACTAAAAAGTAACAGCTAATTTAAAATACTATTATAATATATAAATACTAAAATAAAACTTTAGCCTAAAGGCCCATTTCACAAAGAACAATAACTATAAAGAGCTATTTTAGTATCTATACCAACACACAATAACATTCTGCTTATTATAAGCATGCACTACAGTTATGTCATCTGCCGCTTTAAAAATGCTTGAGTTTTTTAAAGCAGATGCATTTTGATGGGCTGTCAATGTTTGTATTGTTCATCAGCTGGAAAAAACATTGTTTTAAAAGAGCTTCTAACCATATGGTTCCTCTGTGCCATTAAACGGTTAGTTCTCCCAAAAATTAATTACTCACCCTCATGTCGTTCCAAACCCGTAAGACTTTCATTCATCTTCAGAACACAAATGAAGATCTTTTTGATGAAATCTGAGAGCTTTCTGTCCCTCCATAGACAGCCTACACAACTGAAACTTTGATGCTTCAAAAAGTTCATAAAGAGATTGTAAAACTAATACATATGAGGGGTTTAGTCCAAATTTTCTGAAGAGACTCGATCACTTTTTGTAATGAACAGATTTAATTTAGGCTTTCACTCACATACATAAACATAATCATATAAGACATAAATCATATAAGACTCTATTTATAGGCAGGCAGACCAAAGTAGCAACTGGTTTAGAGATTGGCTGTGATATCAACATAATTATAGTAATATGTTGATTTGTGATTCATTTGTGCTTTCCTTTTTTTTTTGTTCTCCATATGTTGTGGCTTCAAGCTACTACGACAAGGGACGGATTAACGCATGGTCCTACCGGGCACTAGACAAGAAGGGGTTTAGTTTTTGGTTGTACTTGGTTTTATGATGTACTTGCTCATTATTTTTTTATTTTTTTATTTCAAATATAAAAAGTTACATAGTGTACATTTAATCCCCAGTAGCTATTGGATCATGCCATGAGATATGGAGTGAAGAGGTCACCTGATATGATTTTTCCTGGCTCAAAATAAAAGGGTTATAAATGTATCATTCATATATTTCTACATCAGTATAGAATATCTATACATCTGTGTTTGTGGAACTAATGGTCACTCTTTTATTTGTTAAACACAATCCAGAATTTACTAAGTACACATTCTTTATATATAGAAAACAATAAATTAAAAAATATATATAATCATAAGCTATGATAAAAATATATATTAAACTAGGTTAGTAGATAGTTAAAAAAAATTGCAATTACAAAAAGTAATTCTTGAAAAAAAATCTTTGGACTAATTTTATAAAATCTAAACATGTTAATAAAAAGGTACAAATTACTTTGTGTTCTTATAAAATACATTTATGAAAAACAATTTATATTATTAGATTTATATTTATATATTAATGTAAATAATTATATATAGGCCTACATAAATAATATAAAATTATAATATGTTTATTGTAAACGTAATGTGCAGATTTTTAATGGGGCAACAAAGATATGAGAGAACAAGATAGGCTTTTAATAATCTTTCAGTGCACAAAACCATGATAATATGAAACGCTTCAAAACAGAGCGTCACAAGCGCTTATGCGCATTCCGGGTGCAGAATGATGCACTTAAAGCAACATGGAGTCAGAGTTCGCAGCGCTGCGCAAGTTGCATTGAAAAGTTCACGGCACAAAGAGAAGAGATGTTGAACGCACAAATCCTAGTCTATAATGTATATCTGTCCAACAGTTTACTGATTATTTTTTTTCTTCACAGTTTTAAATTTTAGGTATTGTGTAATTTAATAGTCCTTGTGTTGTCACCCGGTAGCATGTACAACATTGTTCAGAAACAGCTAGATAAACTCCAGCAAGATTAAGTCATTTTATGCAAATCCACAGCCCTTTATTATAACGGGAATATATGATAATGAAGAGAGTTTTACCGTGCTGCCTGTCGTAACCGAACGCAGCGCGCTGTTTGAATGCTGAACGGAGAATGATTGACAGCTGCAGCGGAAGGGAAGACGAGTTTCCGTGAACTTTAATTTAACAATGTAAATATTCTTCTGTCCCTCACATTCAGCTATGGAATGACTTTAGATGACTTTGTACCAGCAAATCATAATATAAGAATGATTGCTGTAGGATCATGTGACAATATATATTTCTGATGATTATTCAATTATCACTACAATCCTAATCTGAGCATGTGACTGCCTGTCTGAGTTTTGTCGACAGGCGGAGGCGGCCGCCTCGTAAATCTCTGTGCAGGAAAAACCCTGAGACCTATTATTGAGTTTTTGATAATGTTGTAAGCTAAATTAGGTATAAACAGGAGCTGTTTTACCACAGTAATGTGTGGAATGCACCATGAGGCGTTTACTGCCATATTAAAAACAATCACACTTTATATTGCTAGAGATTTCTTTTCTCCTCTCCTCTCCTCTCCTCTCCTCTCCTCTCCTCTCCTCTCATCTCATCTCATCTCATCGTATCTCATCTCATCTCATCTCATCGTATCTCATCTCATCGTATCTCATCGTATCTCATCTCATCATCTCATCTCATCATCTCATCATCTCATCATCTCATCTCATCTCATCTCATCTCATCTCATCTCATCTCATCTCTCCTCTCCTCTACAGTGTCACTCAAACACTTATGATATATAATAACATAACTCAAACACATAAACTGTAATGTGTCTCCTCTCCATTCCTCCGTTCCTTTCTCCCCGTTCACACAAAGAACAATAACTATAGGATAACTATAAAGAGTTCCTTTCTCCCCCTTTACCTCACCTCAGTTGTGTGGTGAGTCACATTCTAACTCTGAATCACTGTGCTGTCGTTAGTTAGATGTGGCATAGAGAGCCCCTAATTGCACAGTCGGACGACTCAGGCTTTAAAAGGCTTTCTAAGTGTCACGAGGTTGGGTTCAATCGTGGAAAAAAACACATTGGAGAAGTTTCTGACGCCTTCAGCTGGATTGTTTCCATGGATCCACACTGTTTCTTAAAGGGCAAAAAAATGAACATTTGAATAGTTTTACAAAAAGGTGTCTCAATTAGCGGGTAAAGACTGACATGCTAATTAAACCCATGTCCCCTAATCCTGTCACCATCCGAGTGCCCTTAATGTTTATGGCACTCGCTCTCCTGTGAGCAGTTAACTGAAGGAGAAAACCCTCTCTGGTGTGAGTCCAGATGTCAGATTAGAGTATTTCTCATCGTGTTCTGGAAGCCAAATGGGCTCAGCACATGCTGACTGGATGAATGTGGACATCTCCACTGATTTCCTCTGCCCTCCTCTGCCATGTCTCTCCCAGCTCACCCTGTACACTTTTAACCCCCCATTTTCCCCCAGGTAACAGCAGAGGACAAGAAAAAGGACAACAGCATCGCCAACGGTAAGACGTGTCTCCATGAGCAATGCCACTGCACAATCCACACTGTCACTCAAACATTTATCGTAAACTGTAATGTGTCATATATGTAAATAATTGTATGTAAAGCTCATATTAAAGCAAGCCAGTTAAATTTGGCAGTATCTGTTACATATCTCAGTTAGCAGTTACAATAAAAAATGTAAGTTGAAGATTGAGAAAGCATTACTCATTTTCAATTGAGTGCTTCTGTAACAATGTGCAATAGAAATGAAAGTGAAGTGAAAAAAAAGGAATGAGTAAAGGCAGCCTCACTTATATCACTCCACTCATTGTTTAGCCATCAGAGCAGTGAGGCTAATAGCTGCTGTAATGATGTGATAGCTGGCTGCCTTCACAATTTCACTTTCTCGTTTATGCCACTCTTCCTCCATCCAATCCGTCTTCATTTCATCAGCCCAAACACAGATGCACACAAACACAGACACATGGCATCATCTCTATCTCTGTGATCATGATCGTGCGCTCGCCCCTCATCACGACAGGCCAATTATGTGCTTTCCCAGAGAGCCCAGTGTGTTGCTTAGTAACACCTGTGGCTAAGTAAATGGAGTGAATGGCTTTGCTACGGCATCTATATTCTCATGGTTTCATACGTCAGAACACCACACTGAGTGTAATGAGTTAAAGCTGCAATATATAACAGTATTTCACTAAATTGGCATAATGAATTGAGTGACATCAATGAAAGAGCTTTTATTAAATTCAATACTGTGCAACTGATTGGCTTAATGAGTGCTACTGATGGGTACCACTGAGATAATCATGGTATCATCATGAAAAGTTTTAAATGACTCACATTTGTAATGTTGCAGTTACTGCTAACTTCCCCACATTTTTCAGTAACTGTAGTTCAACTGTTTTCAAAATATTGTAAGTTTTTAAGTAACAAGCTACTTTTGTAATAAATAGTTGTAGCTTAATCCTATCACTGGTAGAATGCACTCCCCTAGAATGCAAATGAACTACTTGAAAAACCAATTCTCGGATTCATTTGATTCCCTGCACAGAAGTCCCTGTCAGCCTAGAAAATGTATCTTTCCAATCTATCCTAGAAAAGTAGCTTAGGCTGGTTTTACAATGTGTTTTTTTCCCTTTTCAGAGTAGTTGTTCGATTGATCTTTACTGCCATCATGAAATGGAAATTCATCGAATTCATCTATTTTCTAAATGCCTGCAATTAAGCTTATTGTGAACGATTCCTCCATGTATACATTTTTTTTTCTTCTGACCACAAGGGCTTTTTTTTTTTACTTCATCGGAATGGTACAAAACTTGGTAAAGTTTTGACACTTGCTATGTGAACGTAAAACATTCATGGACATGATTCAAAAAGGTTAAATGGTCCTGGAAAAAATGTTCACACTTGTACTGTTCGTGGTCAAAAATGACCACCTTGGAAATGAATAGGAAGCAAATTTCATCTACTGGAAACTGGTATTGCGCCCAAACTAAATCTTACTGAAAGCTTTAAATATGTGACCCATGTTGGCAAAATGAGTCGCAATGAGCAAATTTTTAATAATTTATTATTTTCACATTCTCTAAAACCTTCAAAATGATGTATGATTTGTTGGAATCAGACAAAAAAATTACTGAGCTACACCTGTTTGGAGTCGATAGAGTCAGCAAAGTCAATTTTGAGAAAAGTCGAGTTAAAGTTCCAAACGAAGATTCCAAAACAAAATCATCTAACAACCATACTTTAAAATCCCTGGTAATAACACAAAATTTGGCACACACCAAAACCAAATATCTATAGAAAAAAAAAAAAATTCAACTTTTTTTATTCCCATGATACCACAATTGTTTGATACACATTAATAACAGACAGCCTATATGTTAAGACATACTGTACTGCAAGAATCTAATATAATATTACACATCAGATGTTTTTGCCCAACAATTAACCAAACCTTTTTTGCCAGCACGGGTCACATATATAAACCTCAAATTTGAAATACAACTTTTGAAGTAAAACATGTTTTGAAAAATATATATTTTACATACACAGTTTTAAAATACTATTTTTATGCATTTTCATAATAATAAACTTAAACTTCTATACCTTCTTTTAACTTTTCACTTCAGCAATAATTTGCCAAGTGTCTTTAAAAAGAGACCAAACTTAAGCCTGTGCTCCAAAGCATTCAAGATTTATCATAACTATTCCATTAATTATATAGTTTAGTACCATCCTTTTTTAGTACCATTCATTTCCATTTAAATAATAAATAAATCAAATGGTCATAACTCTAACTTATCTCTGGTAACTTGTGACAATCAAAATATACCCATTTCTTAAAATCAACAGTAAGCTCACATTTAGATCTGCATGTATCCATTAAACAATCAGTGGGTAGAACCAAGTCCGTATATTTTTTCTTTTTCGATAGTCCGTTTAACTTGGATGTACGTCACAATACTGAGGAAAAGATTTGTTGCTACTTCTATTTCATCACAACTTGACATAGAGCAGCTTCCTCAACAGTGCACATCTTAGTGCCCTTATTAGGTCCTGTATAATGCTAACTGTACAATGTTAAATAATTAAGATTGTTAATAAGATGTTATTTTTTTTACAGATTCTCTTGATTTATTTCCATAGATTTTTGATAATGTTTGTAAAAAAGTTAAGCAAACAAAATAGCTTTTATTGTAGGGATGTAGTAGCAATGCTACCATAGTATCTCTCTATATTTATTCAGAGAATCTTATTTCAAACATCTGTGCATGATATTACAAATCACTTCAGGCCTTTGTTATTGCATATCATGTGTAATACAGCCTTACTATTTCAGCATTGAAAAAGGCAAGGTCATGTGTATGTGTATTCCTGCCAGCATTTCATTGCTTACTTAGTTTGTAATAGACTATTGTATAACTTTTTTTTCAAACTTTTCAATCTCCAAGATACGGAAGGTGTGGAGTCAACTTCAGGCCCTGACAAAGAGACAGATGGAAAAGATAAGGAGAGGGTGCAGACAGCCAAGGAGTCCAGTGCTGCATTGCTTCAGTACCAGGATGCATTAGCGTCAGACAAACCCCTGCTGCTGGAGACCTGGGTGGACCTGCACAACTTTACTAAATGCTTCCAGTAAGGGTCAATCATCTCCAGCAATAGTCTAAACCATATTATGCTAATCCTTTGCTATTTTGTCACATTAAATCCTCATGCTCTTGAGTTCCTATTAAGCTACAGGCTCAAATATGCTAATAATCATGTGTTTTGTAGGACGTTGCTGATTTTCCACAAGCCAAACACATATGCTCATCAATGCAAGACATCACACTTTAAGGTAGGATTTTGAAGGAAAACCTTTATATTAAAGGGTACATAACACACACAGTTTCTGCCAGTCTCATGTTAATCTGGAGTACCCATAGAGTAGTATTGCATCCTTCATATCTCCAAAAAGTCTTTAGTCTTATTATATTCATATAATATGCAGTGGGCGGAGCCAAAGAGACACGAGCACACACACAAAATACATCATGGCATTATCCCTGGATAACTTTTGATTCACTATACGTTCGTTTTGTTTATATTATATGCACTTATGCGCCGATTATCAACAAAACACAGACATTTGATGCAGTTCCACTCACCGCCTGCGGTTTCGACTCATGACCGTGAACAAACAAACACACTTGCAGAACTCCGTTGCTGCTCTAGAAAAACAAACTGCATCCACTGTTTCCTTAACACTGGGTTATTTTGGAAGCTGAACAAGGTTATCTTTCCCTCACAACCAAAAACACACTTCTTTAGTGACAATGTTGATTTTGTGGTCTAAAAACAAAATGACAGCGCTGCCGACGGCTACCGTAACCGAACGAAGCTCATTGATGGGCGTGCTCTTGCTCTCGCTCTGGTTGATGTCGGCACGCACTCATCCGGGAGAAGTGCCCATACAAGCAATTCCGCCCTTTATGTTTTCCATTTTAATACATCTATTAATTAAATTTATTCCTGTGATGGCAAAGCTGAATTATCATCAGCTATTTCTCCTGTCTTCAGTGTCACATAATCACAGAATGATGACAGAAATCATTCTAATATGCTGATTTGGTGCACTATATTGCCAAAAGTTTTGGGACGCCTGCCTTTACGTGCACATGAACTTTAATGGCATCCCATTCTTAATCTGTAGGGTTTTATATGGAGTTGGCCCACCCTTTGCACCAGAAGGTCTGGCTCGCCGTCTCCGCTCTAATTCGTCCCAAAGGTGTTCTATCGGGTTGAGGTCAGGACTCTGTGCAGGCCAGTCAAGTTCCTCCACACCAAACTTGTTCATCCATGTTGGGAGCATGAAATTGTCTTGGTATGCTGAAGCATTAAGAGTTCCCTTCACTGGAACTATGGAGCCAAGCCCAGCCCCTGAAAAACAAACCCACACCAAACTTTACACTTGGCACAATGCAGTCAGGCAAGTACCGTTCTCTTGGAAACTGCCAAACCCAGACTCGTCGATCAGACTGCAGACAGAGAAGCGTGATTCGTCACTCCAGAGAACACGTCTCCACTGCTAGAGAACACGGCATGCTTTACACCACTGCATCCGACGCTTTGCATTGCACTTGGTGATGTAAGGCTTGGATGCAGCTGCTTGGCCATGGAAACCCATTCCATGAAGCTCTCTACGTACTGTTCTTGAGCTACGTACTGTTCTCTGTAGTTATTGACTCGGGGTAGCATGCGCTGACCCCGCTCTGTGATTTTACGTGGCCTACCACTTCATGACTGAGTTGCTCTTGTTCCCAATTGCTTCCACTTTGTTATAATACCACTAACAGTTGACCGTGGAATATTTAGTAGAGAGGAAATTTCACGAATGGACTTATTGCAGAGGTGGCAATCTATCACGGTACCACGCTTGAATTCACTGAGCTCCCGAGAGCGACCCATTCTTTCACAAATGTTTTTTAGAAGCAGTCTGCATGCCTAGGTGCTTGATTTTATACACCTTTGGCCATGGATGTTATTGGACCACCTGAATTCAATCATTTGGAGGGGTGTCCCAATACTTTTGCCAATATAGTGCACATTTCTTATCTATTATCATCAATGTTGAAACAGTTGTGCTGCGTAATATTTTTGTGGAAACTTCAATGAATACAAAGTTCAAGAGAACATTAGAAATAGAAATCTTTTTGTAATTCTAAATGTCTTTACTGTCTCGTTTGACTGTTTAATGCAAGTGTAAATATCTGAGGATTGATAATATAGTCAGCAACATGCCATATACTGGGGACAAGATTTAAGGTTAACCATACTTATTTTAGCTTTCGTTGTTCAGTGTACTGGCTAAAAAGGTGCCACTTTAAACACAAAAATATATTAAATAAATAAATTCTAAAAATATATCTAAATCTATTGGATATTTCTATGGTAACTGGAATTTGTTTTCCCCTACGGGTGGGCTGGGGCCCCTTGCTGACTGTATCGATGACATTCAGAATGCATTATCATAAAAACACCTAATACAAGATTGAACTGAACCTGTTGTTGTGGCATTTGTAATGGTGCTTGGTATAATTATGGTATCTGTGGTGGGAGGGATGTTGTGTTAGGAAAGAACATGAAAGTGACTCAATTCTCTGTTAGAACTCTGTCTCCTCTCGACTGTCTGCTACTGCATTGTCCAACGCTGTGGCCTCCACCCACTCTGTGGCCGCTTCTGCTAGACAACCTGATTCGACTGGAATTGCTTACACACAGGTACACACACACACACAATGGGTGGTTTTCGATAACCATGCTGTTTTTGCTCTTCTCTCTCTGTTGTGCTGTAATACTGGTGAGCTGGACTTTTTTTAAACCTTATCCCATGAGAACATGTGGTTTGATTTAATATTTGGTAATTACTGTGAGTGTGAATTTATGTAATGGTGTGCATGTGTGTATTCTATTGTCTCCTAAGATAAATACAAAGCTGAAACGCATTAATATGTACTGAGGCTGTCCCATTCTGTCCATTGTTCTTCCTTGTCTCAGTCTGCAGATGGAAGAGGTTCTCAGTTCCTGTTTGTAGATAACCTGTTACCCACAGAAATTGTCATCGGGTTTTCAGCTTTGGTGCACTGGGGAGAGAGTGTGGAAGAGAGTAAGGACACATGGATGCTCTACACACTCGGTTTGTCTTTTCTCAACAACAAGGATCCAATCTAATGTGTGTGTCTATTGTGTGCTCAGAAAAGGAGTCATCAACCAGGCCTGGTTCTCTAACAGCTAAGCCTTTCTCGTGGAAGAGCATTGTCTCTGAACTCCCCGTGGTGCAGATCCAAACCACTGCTAGTAAAGCTGTGTTACTCTTGCTTCCTCCTGGGTAACTATATAACCACCATTGCTGAATTTTCAGCAGTCATTACTCTAGTCTACAGAATAAAATATAAATAAAAACTTCAAAAGAACAGCTTTTATTTGAAATAAAAACATTATAAATAACAGTATAAATAATTGTAACATTTATAAATCTCTTTACTGTCACAATTGTGTGTGCGTGTGTGTGTGTGTGTGTGTGTGTGTGTGGTTCAGGTATTCCCTATGTTGTTGGGGACAAAATGTCTCCAAAAGAATGGCAATACCCAAAAAACAGCTAGATTATGTTATTATGTGATTATATTACATTATGTTTTTTGAAAATGTAAAAAATGCAGAAAGTTTTCTGTGATGGGTAGGTTTAGGTGTAGGGGGTAGAATATACAGTTTGTACAGTATAAAAATCATTATATCTATGGAAAGTCCCCATAAAACATGGAAAAAAGATATATATATATATATATATACACTCACCTAAAGGATTATTAGGAACACCATACTAATACTGTGTTTGACCCCCTTTCGCCTTCAGAACTGCCTTAATTCTACGTGCCATTGATTCAACAAGGTGCTGAAAGCATTCTTTAGAAATGTTGGCCCATATTGATAGGATAGCATCTTGCAGTTGATGGAGATTTGTGGGATGCACATCCAGGGCACGAAGCTCCCGTTCCACCACATCCCAAAGATGCTCTATTGGGTTGAGATCTGGTGACTGTGGGGGCCATTTTAGTACAGTGAACTCATTGTCATGTTCAAGAAACCAATTTGAAATGATTCGAGCTTTGTGACATGGTGCATTATCCTGCTGGAAGTAGCCATCAGAGGATGGGTACATGGTGGTCATAAAGGGATGGACATGGTCAGAAACAATGCTCAGGTAGGCCGTGGCATTTAAACGATGCCCAATTGGCACTAAGGGGCCTAAAGTGTGCCAAGAAAACATCCCCCACACCATTACACCACCACCAGCAGCCTGCACAGTGGTAACAAGGCATGATGGATCCATGTTCTCATTCTGTTTACGCCAAATTCTGACTCTACCATCTGAATGTCTCAACAGAAATCGAGACTCATCAGACCAGGCAACATTTTTCCAGTCTTCAACTGTCCAATTTTGGTGAGCTCGTGCAAATTGTAGCCTCTTTTTCCTATTTGTAGTGGAGATGAGTGGTACCCGGTGGGGTCTTCTGCTGTTGTAGCCCATCCGCCTCAAGGTTGTGCGTGTTGTAGCTTCACAAATGCTTTGCTGCATACCTCGGTTGTAACGAGTGGTTATTTCAGTCAAAGTTGCTCTTCTATCAACTTGAATCAGTCGGCCCATTCTCCTCTGACCTCTAGCATCAACAAGGCATTTTCGCCCACAGGACTGCCGCATACTGGATGTTTTTCCCTTTTCACACCATTCTTTGTAAACTCTAGAAATGGTTGTGCGTGAAAATCCCAGTAACTGAGCAGATTGTGAAATACTCAGACCGGCCCGTCTGGCACCAACAACCATGCCACGCTCAAAATTGCTTAAATCACCTTTCTTTCCCATTCTGACATTCAGTTTGGAGTTCAGGAGATTGTCTTGACCAGGACCACACCCCTAAATGCATTGAAGCAACTGCCATGTGATTGGTTGATTAGATAATTGCATTAATGAGAAATTGAACAGGTGTTCCTAATAATCCTTTAGGTGAGTGTATATATATGAAAAATAAGTTTTTTCAGTAGTGGTCCAAGCCATGATATCAGTTCTGTGACCGAGGAGAACAGAGGAGAGAGATAAGAAGATGTATTAAGAAGATACAGAAAGAGAGAGAGATATGACCCAGTCTGCTATTTCTAGCAGCATAGTGGCCTAAAAGCTGAGAGCCTACATTCAGAGGTCACACTGAGGGAAGGGGAGGGGCAAATGTAGGCACATCTGATTTTTGACGTTCATGAGGGTGCATAAAAAGGCATAATAGCAACTTTAGTTGAAATTGTAATAATAGTGTTTATTGGCAAAGCAGTTTATGATGACTGCAATCTGCTATACAAAATCCCTGCATTATCACTTGTATGGTGAATGATCTTGCAAATCAGTCTTTTATTTTGAAGTTGTGAATTAGGAGTGTTCTGCCAAATCCAAACCTGAAAACAAAGCTGACTCTTGGTCAGGGGCTGCAGGCGACTTCTTTGCTAGCTCAGTCTTAGTGAACCAAATATGCTTTATTCCTAAGGCCTGTTCACACCAAGGACGATAACTATAAAGATAAAGGTATAGTTCTAAAAATAGTTCTCAGTATTAAAGAATAGCAGAGTTCACACCACATCTACAACGATAATGGCACAGAGAAACAATATCGTTTGAATCACTTTCAGAGCGATTTTATCCAGCTGATGAACGATTAAAACATTGACAGCCAATCAGAATCCATCCTGCTGTAACGAGCTCGAGCATTTAAAGTGACATACAAGCACGCACTTTGGAATAAACGATGTTGTGGTCGGTAATATAGTTATCGTTCTTTGTGTGAATGGGACATATATCAGTCATATGATGATCACATAGATATATGGTTCCTATTGCATCAGCAATAGTGCTCCTGGTCATAAGTGTAAAGGTATGACAAAAATAGTTTGTATGGAAATCAAAATATTCAATAAACAAGATCCAGTGGTTTATTAGATTAACTTTGGAACAACTTAAATTGTACAATGTAGCACTACAGAGCAGTTAGCAATGACAAAATTTCATCTATTCATCACTGTTTCTTCTCACTAGGCGACATGTTCTTCATGTGCACACAAGTGCTTCATTTGCCGTCCACCTACATCTTTGCAGCATGTCTTCTTTCGTGTTTGGTGATGAGGAGACTGTTATGCCTCACCTTGACAAGGCATGTCCACATTAACACACACCCAAATACATTCTGAGGTTGCACCGACTAGTTGATTAGTCCTGCCACTAGTCGACATATCAGTACCATCTGTTCTATACATGCTGTAGCAACAACAGGATGATCAGAGTGTCATTGGCTTCATATAATATAACCTGTAACAGTACAAATAAAATTGTCAGTTTTTGTACCTCCTGTTTCTCTCCTGCCTTTGTCTAGGAGAGTCTGAGGTTCTGTGAGCAGGCTGTAATGATTGTGCAAGCTCTGGGTCGAGTGATCAGCTGCTTTTCAGATCCAGAGGAACTACCATCAACCACTAAAGAACTTGAGAAGACCCATGGTGTAGACATACAGCAACAAGGGGTGGGTTATATGGAAACTTGCACACTCTTTCAGAACACTGAAACCAAAACTATTTTGTATTTCCTTTTGTATTTTAACAGCCATGAAATACATCCACTGACATACAGTCATTATTTTCATTAATAAAATATGTGCTCTTTCAGAATTTGAAACTGAGCTCTTTATGACTCATCAGCAATGTTCACACCACTGTACCAGCAAGCAGCCGTGAAATGTCATGGCTAAACTTTTGTATATGTAATTTAATTCAAAATGCATTGTTTTTCCACATCTTTCATTCATAACTATTAATTTTTACAATTAAAGCCAAGTTTTGTTAATTTTTTATTTTTAAATTTGTAAAAGTGACAAATGTGATAAATGACTAAAATAGAGGTCAGTAGATTGTGTATTGCCTTTATATATTCTTTATGTCTCGTACAGGTGTTCAACGAAGCTGTGTATCATATGTTCTTCTCTGCTCTGGGGCGGAAACTGACCTCTGAGGAACTATTTGCTGTACAGACTCTGACGGGAGACCCATCGCCACATGGCAGCAATGATAAAGCCATAGATGCACGATCAGGTGAGTTGTCTTTGATGTGTGGCTAACAAAGTCTCTCTTTGAGTTTGATCATATTACACCTATCATAGCATGACTTTATGGACACGTTTCTTCGCTCTGTAATAGATGACACTCCAGAGCGCTGGAACGGCAGGCAGGCCACAGACAAGGAAATGCAGGCAGCCACAGTCCTGCAGGCAGGTTGGAAGGGATACCTTGTCAGAGAGATCCTCACTGCGGCAAGACCAGGTAAAAGTCCAGCATCACCTGAAATGGATCTAATGATACCTGGTATAAAAAGTAGAGAAGAGACTGTGGATTCAAGAATTTATGCCAATTGTCTTTGCCATCTGATTCGTACCCATTCTCTTGTGGTCAGTTATGTCGGACATCTGTTCTGTGGGTTTTTATGTTTTTGAGAGAGAGAGAGCGAGAGAGCTGCAAGGCCCTGGAGCTCGTACTTATCAATGAAGCTGCCAGTCATTCTAAACGAGTATGACAGCAGAGAGAATAGCACACCTCTCCATCTCTCTCTCCATCTGGCTCCATACCTCCAAGCATCACTCCATACCCAGCCTGACAGCATGAGTGACAGGGAGAGTGGCCCAGAGAAAGTGAGAAAGAAAGAAAGATGCAGCAGTATCAGAAACGAAGGGAAAGTGAGAGGAAGGATAACAAGGATAAAGGATGTAGCAGAATCCGTCTGAGCAAGATAATGTAAATTATATTTCAAGAAGCAATAGCATCTGGGAAGCTCAGCCAACTTTAAGTCAAAACAGGCAAGCAATCCAAAGATCCTACTATTGCTCATCAAGCTCTAGTTACTTCAAAAATCCCATTTATTATGTGAAAATTACAGTGTGGATTCAGCAGTCACACACAGATGAACAGGACGCTATTCAATAGACTTGCCACTAAACCATGAATTTGTGAAAATCCACATTTTTAATATTATGAGCTGGTTGTGCAGGAAAAAAGATGCAGTTCTTATCTTTTATTCTCAATATTTAGTTAATTATTTAGAGCTGAAATAAAATCAAATATAATATTAGATGGAAAAACTTAAACAAAAATTTTTTAAATGAAAATAAGAAATGTTGTCTTGGCAACTAACTGAAATATTATAATATATATACTGTTAATATTACTAAAATAACAGACATTGAAGATGGAACACACTCATTTTAGCAGTGTTATATTTAGTTATTAAATGTAAAATTGGATTGGTTCCACATTTTTGAATGAATGTCATTCTCTGTATCGTTCTGAAAGAGTTTGTGTCATTATGACTTTCATTCGCAAATGAGCCTCGGAACGGTTTGTCTCCTACCTGCCAGTATGAAATTAATTAAATTTTTTCCTTCTAGCTCTAGAGATGGGCAGATATAATAAATATAATTTTATGTGTCCTGGAGAGAGAAGAGAGGAATATTTCAATGAACAAAGCCAAACCTGGCTGGTAAAATGATTGCCATTATAGAAGCAGAGGGACTGAGATTTGTTGGGTTCATTTATCTGTCACAGAGGCTTTTCTGCATCATCTTTTAATCTAAAACTGGGCCAAATCTAACCATGTTATTCAATCCAGTTTCACAGCTCCAAGGTGAACGTTGTGGGTTTTTATGAGTGCTTATTACGGTGTGCTCGTGTTTGTTTGTATGTTCTTAGGCACCAAGGAAAATTTGAGCGTTGCTAAGACTCTGCAAGAGATGTGGGCTCCTGTGGAATCAGATGTGGAGAAACATGCCGTATCGTTACGGAGGTGAATTATTCATTTTAAAGAATCATTTCTCTCCTCCATTGTGTCCCTCAGTGGTACCATCTGCTGTTTACTGTCTGTGCGCCTGGCTTTAGTTGCGGGGAGGGTCTGTAGAGAGTGACCTCTGGCCTGGGGGGTTGAATTTGGCATGTGTCTGGGTTCAGTGGGTGGGTGGTATCTTCTCCCAGCGCTTGTAGCCTAACCTAGCCGACTCTGACAATCTGGGTGTCATAGGTCGGTTTTTGTCTGCTTGAATCTTTATCCAGTACTAAGTGTGCATTTCTGGTAGACACATGGTTGCTAATGGTGAAGGAATAGCAGAGCTGTACCCCTGTAGAGAGGACGAGTACAACAAAATAACGTTCACTGACTATTCAGTGCCCGTACCAGAAGCAGCAAACTCCTGGATTCTGATCTTCAGGTTAGGGAACACTCATTTTACATTTAAAGCATAACAATAATTTACAAAAAAAAACCACTTTTATAAAGAAATGCATACATTGAGCTCAATGTTTCCTTGTGTGTTTGTTTGATTAAACTTTTTTATTTTTTCCAGGGAGGTATTTCATGTTCCTAGGAACATGCTGCTTGTTCCTAAAATCTTCTCCCCTCTTCCTGTATGTATTGTACATGTCATCAATAATGATACCTTAGAGGAGATACCCAGAGTCTTTGACAGGATGGAGCCATACATATACACGCCAAACAAGGTTTGTCTTTGTCAGTAAGACAACCCCTCTCCATGTTTTTTTACATACATACATTATATTTTTTATATATATTGTATGTCTTCTGTTTCACACTCTGTAGGGTGGTTATACGTTTGTAGCTGAGGCACATACTGGAGACACGCCTGTAATTGGAGGACAATGGCGAATGCGCCTGATTGGCTCCCGAGAACCCCTACCACAGCTAGCCAGAGAAACCCCAAGCAATATCTTTTCAGTGAAAGAGTTGAAAGGTTATTACATTCCTAATCAAAAGAACATCATCTGCAGGTTAGCATATGCATCAAGCATACTAAGTAAAAGCTTATATGCATATTTTATGTTCAAGCTATTTTGTAAGCACTGCAGAGCTCCAAGTTACCATTTAGGTTTTTAGCTTTGCACAGCATTGCAATGAAATAGAGATTTTCATAGAGACAGACAGTTATTTTGCATCAAGAATGATCGGAAGTGTGTTTTTCCTACCAGACATGTGATAAAAGTCTCCAGTGATCACAGTGCTACCGTGCAGTTTCAGACCTCAAAATCAGACGTCTACATTAAACTCAGTATCCTAGACCATGAGAAAGAGGTTGCCAGCAGTCAGGGCAAAGGACATGTCACCATCCCAGTCTACTGCTTCTTAGCCAGCAATGGTTTGCACGCACGCACACACACACACACACACACATATATATATATATATATATATATATACATATACATACACACACAAACACAAACTATATATACACACTATAGGATCAGTAAAACGTTTTTTTAATATGTTTTTGAATAATATGTTTTTCATTTATTTGATCGAAAAAACAGTACAAACAGTAATATTGTGACATATAATTACAATTTTAAATAATTTTAAACATTTACATTTTATTTTTAATTTTAATAAATATTCAGCATCTATTACTCCAAGTCTAATATGCTGATTTGGTTACATTTCTTATTATTATCAATGTTGGCAACAGGTGTGCTTCTTAATATTTTGTGGAAACCGTGGAAATACAAAAGAACAGGAACTTCAAAAGAATAGCATTTTTTGAACATTATATATAAAATGTCTTTTGTAACATTATAAGGGCCAGATTTACTAACAGCTTGCATCAGCGCAATCCCTCATTTGGCGTTAAAAACTACTGTCAGGATTGACTAAAGACACGCAGATAATTTAGCGATGAAAAGGCGTGGACAGTTATTTTTGTGGCTGACCTTATTGCCATATGCATTTGTAGGAGTTTCCCTTTCAGGCGCATAATTTATGGGAGGAGAGTATTTAAATGAATCGTGCGAGGTGATTTACTAAGGTTTGCGCTCGTCAATTTACTGGTGTTTGCGGCATTATTTACTGCCCAAAAAAAGCTTGTCTTAAACCAGACGCTAACTGGTAGATTGCGTTTGTCATTATGGAAATGATCCGGCTGCGCCTGTGTTCATTAACTTGCTCATCGTCAGTAGATCACGAGCAGAACTGTCCACTTCCATCTGTGCTTTTATGGAATTGCGCTAATTTGCCCTGTTTAGTAAATCTGGCCCTAAATTTCTTTACTGCTTTTTGATCATTGTAATGCATCCTCCTTGCTGAATAAAAATATTGATTGATTTTTTTTAAATGGTACTGACCCCGAACCTGTATATAGAGTGGTCCCAAAAATAATTGGAAAACTTACTAAACATATTAAAATGTATGAATGTCATTGCATTGTAGAGATTTAAAAAAGTTTTTTTTTTAGATTAGAAATGATAAAGAAATACATATAAATGATTAATTATAAAAAAACAGGTAAAAACAAACTATCTTTAACTTAAAATGAATTATAATTAATAGATTCAATTGAGAAAAATATTTACTCAAGACGCATTCGCATATTTCGACACAAATAAATCACATATGCAGTCTGTCACACACAGACTGTGATATTCCCATAGACTCACACAAACTAAGGTATAGTTTAAACTCCTTTCTTTTCCTTTAGTCCAAGACTTCACGTCCACCCACTCCACATTTTGTCTTAACACATATTCACTTTATAAAGTCACTGTCTCAGTTACTTAGCTACAGTCTGACTCTGCCAGCTCTAGAGTGTATTTATAGGGTGTTCATTTGTGTCTGTGTGTGTGTGTATTGGTTGCAGGCAGTTCTGTGGCCCAGGCGGGGGCGAGGCATGATCAGGGCAGCCTTACAGCAGAAGGGAGAGTGACAGGAGGGGGCGGAGGAAAGGAAGGGAGTGACCAGCACCCTACAGACACACTGGTACCTGTCACCACAGACAGCTTCTGCTGTCACTTTTATGTGTGTCTGCATGTGTGTGTGTGTATGTGTGGTAGCATCTGAACTTCTAGTTGCAAAGTTCTAAGAAAAAGCTTAGATTGTTATATATTGAAATCAATTTGCATGTGGATGGCCGATTTATTTTATATTTTACATGTTCTTTTTCTTTATGCACTGACTTCTCTCTGACTTTTTTATGCTTGTCCATGTGTGTGTCTTACAGTTTCATAAGTATTATATACTGGCGGAGGTGTTACAGGAGAGCTGGCCTTTAGATGAATCTCTCTCCTCCTTCATCCAGAAAATCAGAGACATAGAGAGCAGTGAAATGAGAGGTATGGCCAATCTTACATTTGATACTAAGATCCCTACCAAACAGGTGTCTTTTCCAGGCTGTTAGGGCTGTGACACACTAAGCCAACAGTCGGCCGTCAGGTGCATCTGTCGGGCTAGTTTTTGCGGTGTGTTTCACACGTCGACAGCAAACGTTTGAATCGGCGTTGAGGCCGTCGGTGAGAGAGATCACTCTGATTGCTTGTTCAGTTTAGCAAACGAGTCAATCCACGAAAATATAAGCGAAAGTGATTAAAAGAAGTTAAGATGGCACAGACTGAAGGCTGTTATAATTTTATGTCATCCCTCCTGTGCATTCCAATATGCAAATATTTTCATAACAACATGAGCCGCCTGGAATGAGGAGAGTGAACAGCAAGATTAATATTCAAAATGGTTAGCAAGCGCTGCTTTGTTAACGGTTTGTATATCTGCAGTCCTAGTTTCAGTTTTCCTTTTTGAATGACTAATATAGACTATTGATACCTGCTGATATAGACAGTTATTTATTTACCCGCATAATGCACATGCTAGTTGCATGTAGTAGTCGCATGTAGTCTTTGTGGTGTGTTCAAGCACAGCTTTTTGGCCCTGACGCAGCTGATGCAAGGTAACAACATAATCGACTTTCGTCCCGCTAGTTCTTTGATGTCGGCTTGGTGTGTCACAGTCTTTAGACTTGTAACTGCAACCCACTGAATAATGTAGTAGACTGGACAGATATACTGTGCTTCATTGATAAAATGAAATTTGCTTAAATTATATATATATATATATATATATATACACATACAGTCAAACCAAATTCAACATTTTCTCACATTATCACAGTTTATTCGCTAGTTTAGAAAATAGTAATAAAATATGACAAGAACTCAGAGTTAAACTGTGTCAGAACAAATTCATCTTTATAATGTCAGATAACTTTGATAGAATGGTATGTAATGGATTACAATCAGCCAATCAGCTGTCAGCTGTTACAATTAGATAATACCAATTTAAGTCAACCAATTACCAAGCAATGCTTAATTTTGTTCAGTCTGTGGTGTAAAAGGTCGCATTAGCAATTAAAGAAAAAAAACACTTAAGCAAAACATGTTCAGGTCAAACTGTCAATTTATTATCAATTTTACTGCTAGTCCACTGGATGAAGAACTTTTGGGTATAATATGTCACAGTTTTCTTTATTTTGCTATCCTCACTACAGTGTCCTGCAAATTATATCTGGTGTCTGAATCATTTTTGGTTTGACTGTGTATATATAAATTACCATAAAGATTCAACTCAAGTTAATCTCCATTTGCCAAAGCACACCAACACAGGATACTGTGTTTTTTGACAGTGAAATGTGCTAAAATGTGCCATTTCTGATTGATCCAGCCCTGATGATTCAGACTGGATCCAATCATTTCAGAAAACAACTGCTCGCTGACGTTTGTGAGGTTCATGCCATCGAATCTCACGTGTTGTTTGAGGTTGTTTGTATCAGCTAAACAAGATTCTAAATTCTTCAGGCTGCTGTCATCGATTTATTATTAATGTTTGTTTTTTAATAGTAGAAGCCAGGTTTGAGAAATTAAATGAAAAATACAATAAAATGACATACACTTGAAATTAAATGGAAATGAATGGAAATGATTTTCACTACTTGTTTTCGTAGTTTTTTTTTTTTTTTTTACAAAAAATGTCCTGGACTCATCTGGCTGTATGTGATTTAAATCTCTGTTCATGTTTTCTCATTCAGTCTGAAGCGTACTGAATAGGCTGACTCTCGTCCCACCTGTGCTGCTTTGATTAACCGAGAGCTGGCCGTCAAAAATATAATGGAAACCTACTAAATTCATCTGCTTGTGGTAAATAGGGAAATGCGATTTGCTTTGCCCTTGGATGGATGACATAATGTCATGTGCTGTTGGTCAGCACATGGATGGGCTGCAAACAACCTTGATTTTACTGAGGAAAAAATTATAAAAAGGAAGCTCATAGAAATGGAAATTGGATTGAAATGGAGGGAGAGGAAAAGTGTGCTAGTCTAATGGATGTGCATGTATTGTGAAGAGATAGTGGAAATTAACTAGTTTGCATGATTGCCTGGCTCCAATAATAACATTAAGATTCTTTTGTCCTCCTGATCCCTTGATATTAAATGTATTCCTTGTTTTGTTTAGTTTTGTGTGCATCCATAATTTAGATGTATCTAGGTGGTTAAATGTCTCTGGTTGGGCTTTTATCAGTGATGTGAGTGTGTGTAGATCAGCATGTGCACTGTACTTTGACGAGCATGTGCGTCACACTCCACACGTGCCTCTCGTTTAATTTTCAGATAATCTTGTGTAAATGGGTCAATGGGAAGTCAAATGAAGTTGGCTCTTGCCCTCTGGTGCCCTGGGAAGTATTTCTGGAGGAAAGAGAATTGAATTAACCCAGTTGAGTGGCTCTCAGTGGAGCAGGAGCCACCCTGAACAGTTACAATGCACACCAATCAATAAATGCACATGGGAACCAGGCCCAGGGCACTAAACTCAGCTTCATATGGAATATATACAGTATGGCTGGCATTTAGGTTCCTGGCTGGAATGACCTCCATGCTTGTTTTCAATATGTATATATAATCTTGAGAGAGAACTTCCTTTGGCCTTGATGTACACCAGTGTAAAAATATGCATGTGTGTGTGTATATTATATATAAATACATTAATATGTAGTATTATTATAATTAATTATATATATACTAATAATAATAACAATAATTATTATTATTATAATTAAAATGAAACATATTAATACCTTAATATGCATTATTAATATGCATAGTATTGACATGTTGGTAACACCGTGCTGTCAGAGTATGACTTCAGATTAAATTAGGGTTCTGTGATGGTGTCCTTATGGATACTGTAGATGGCCTAAGTAAACTGTCCACTAGGATGTACCCTTACACTTAGAATAACTGAAGAAAGTGAAAGAGCTTTAAAGTTCAGTTTTTAAATAGAGCAATACTGCCATCTAGCAGGATTTACATCTACATTTACATTTCTAAAAGCCTCAGCCAGCGGGTTGGACAGATTGTTCTGGAAATGGCTTAAATATACAGTAGTTGTCTCTGCACATATAGCTACATAAACTTACTTATTATTAAACAAATTACACACCTTACATTTAATTTAAATTTAAACCTCAGTATTTGTATGTCAAACTTGTCTGTTTGATCTCTCTATTTTACATGGGCAGTGTTTGGGGATATTTTGGATGGCGCATCCACGCTCGTGGGTACGGACCAACAAAACAAAGAAGAAAATCTGAAGAAATCTGCTCCCAAATCAACCCACAAGGCCAAGGAACGTGAAAAGGACAAAGACAAACTAACATCTAAGTCAAGCTCCATTATGGACCATGTTAGTACAGTTTGTGTGCCTATGCATATACAGTTGTGGTCAGAATTATTGGCACCCCTGGTAAATATGATCAAAGATGGCTGTAAAAATAAATCTGCATCGTTTATCCTTTTTATTTTTTATTCAAAAAATTCACAACAATCTAACCTTTCATTAAAGTAAAAGAATTGAAAGTGGGGGGTAAATCACATAATGAAATAAATGCTTTTCTTCAAAACACGTTGGCCATAATAATTGGCTCCCTTTTATTAAATACATTTTGCAACCTCATTTTGCCAAGATAACAGCTCTGAGTCTTCTATAATGCCTGATGAGTTTAGGGAACACCTGACAAGATATCAGAGACCATTCCTCCATACAGAATCTCTCCAGATCCTTCAGATTCCCAGATCCATGTTGGTGCTTCTTCTCTTCAGTTCACCCCACTCATTTTCTATAGGGTTCAGGTCAGGGGACTGGGATGGTCATGACAGAAGCTTCATTTTGTGCTCAGTGACACATTTGTGTGTTGATTTTGATGTTTGTTTTGGATCGATGTCCTGATGGAAGATCCAACCACTGCCCATTATAAGATTTCTAGCAGAGGCCGTCAGGTTTTGATTTTTTTATCTGTTGGTATTTGTTAGAATCCATGATACCATGTATCTGAACAAGATAATAAATAGGCCCACAACATTAAAGATCCAGTGGTATTTTTAACCGTGGACATGGGGTACTTTTTTATCCCGGTTTGCAGCCAAAAAGCTCTTTTTATAGTTTCATCTGACCACAGAACCAGGTACGATTTGAATTTCCAGTCGTGTCTGTCAACTGAATATGCTGGAGTTTGTTTCTGGATGAGCAAGAAGGATTTTTCTTGAATTCCTCCCAAACAACATGTGGTGATATAGAGGTTGTTTTTTTGTTTTTTTTTGGCTTTCTGACCCCAAGACTCAACTAATCTCTGCAATTCTACATCTGTGATCCTTGGAGAGTCTTTGGCCACTCAAACTCTCCTCCTCGCCGTGCATTAAGACAATGTAGACACACGTCCTCTTTCATAACATCTTTAGTTGATTGGAACTTCTTAATTATTGCCCTTAATTATTTTCAATGCTTTAGCTATTTTCCTACTATTTTGTGAAGCTCAACAATCTTTTGCTGCACATCAGAACTATATTCCTTGGCTTTACTCATTGTGATGAATGATTAAAGGGGTGATGAATTGAGAAATCAACTTTCCCTTGAGCTTTTGATATATAAAAGGTCATGGTAATATAATAATATTCTGTAAGTTTCAGAGCTGAAAACTTCCTTTGTTAGTCAAAGAAAAGCTTTTATAGACACCAGGACCAGCAAACGACAGGTTTTTCAAAGTGGGGATCTATGACGTCAAAGGGAGGCAAGCACCGCCTCAGCAGAAGAATATCAACGCCTACTTCATCACTGCCTGTTTAGCCCCGCCCACCGATTTGCGCATGTAACATAGGCCTAGTGTTAAACCATCGAGCTACAAAGCAATAAACATGCCGTTGAGGATTACAAAATATTGTGCAGTGACTGGGTTCAACAGTAATGCAACATGTAAGTAACATTCTAATGCCTGATCTGAAATGTGATGATTCATGTAGTCACTTTGTCTGTGTCAGTAAATCAGACCAATGACTAAACATCAACTTGCGTTGTTTCTCTTAGTAGGATGAAAATAATCTGTTATTTAACAGTGATTAAATTCTATAAAGAAAGCGATCAAAGAAAGCTCCCTTTGCAATCGTTTGAGCAGCACCCGCTGAACCTGTCAATCAAACAGGAGAGTTTATCAGTGACGCGTTTATCAGTGACTCCCGTTTTATTCAACGAATCTCTTAACTATATCACGTTTGCACTGTTAGTAAATATGAAAGCATTCGTTAGTGTACAGAAACAGAGTTGCAGTGACAGTGACGAGCATGTGTGTGATCGGCTACAATGATCATCACTGCAACCTTTCATGCCACAATCTTAATATAATGCCATAGATCTAAATGTAATGCAACACTTTTCACTGATTAGTTAACCATGAGAGCTGTAATTGTAAAAACGAGCTAAAAGAGGGAGTAATACTATTTCAAATGCAAAGACGTTAGCCAATCACAGCAGTGGGTGTTTACACTGAAGTCTCCCATCGGACACGCCCCTTAAAACAGAGCGTTCAGACCAGAAGGCTAAAATCAGGGTAGGAAAAATGCCTTTTATTTATAAATTATGAAAATTTTTGATGTAAAAAGCATTCTAACATTATAAGTGCACCCCAGGAAACATCATAAAAATTTTTTTAAAACGCAGTTCATGACCCCTTTAAGGGAATTTGGCCTTTGTGTTTCCTCATGTTTATACTCCTGTGAAACAAGACGTCATAGCTAGACAATTTCATGTTCCTAGTCACCCTGGTGTGCTAAAAAAATGTAAATATTAATTGGAATACACTTTAGATATATTCTACTTGTAAAAAATTCTAGGGGTGCCAATAATTGTGGCCAACGTGTTTTGGAGAAAAACATTTATTTCATTATGTGATTTTCCCCCGACTTTCCATTCTTTTACGTCAATGAAAGGTTAGATTTTTGTGAATTTTTTGAATGATAGATCAAAAGGATAAACAATGCAGATTTATTTTTACAGCCATCTTTGATCATATTTACCAGGTGTGCCAATAATTCTGACCACAACTGTATATTTCAATGTCAGTATCAAGTCCCACCATATATTTAAATCATTCGCCCCCATATTCTCTTGCAGAAAGAAATTCTCTTATTTGAATATTGAATATGTGCTACACAGAAGTGCAAATTTCTCACCTACAAGTTTTTTTTGAGGTCTTTAAGGTTAAGCTCTGATACAGTGCATCTTTGTCAGTGTATCTTTGTAAGAAAGAGACATACACTACTGTTAAAAAATGTGGGTTTAATTTTTTTTTAAAAAAGTGAATACTTTTATTCATCAATGATGCAGTTAAATTATTTTTATAATGACATTTATAGACATTTAGAAGATTAAAAATAAAGATTTCTAGTTTTCAACATTGATAATAATAAGAAATGTTTCTTGAGCACCAAATCAGCATATTAAAATGATTTCTGAAGGATCAGGATGCTTTGCCATCACAGGAATAAATTGCATATTAAATATATTAAAATAGAAAAAAGTTATTTTTTATATACATGTATTATTACTTACAATACAATATTACAGTATGTTTGTGTGTGCAGAGTTTGGATGCGAGTAAGCCCCACTGGATCCTGCGTGTGGTGAGTGACCACAGTGAGGAAGAAAGTATAGAGGTGAAGAAAGACACTGAGAGACTGGAGGAGATCAGAGCCATGAAACTGGCCTGGGAAGCAGCAGAGCCCGGCAGAGCAGCAAAGGTACTACATAACTGAAAATGCACTAGAAGTAAATCAGCTTTGTGTGCTCAAACAATTCTGCATGTGTAAATAATTGGTTTGTTTTAAAGGCTCATCAGACCCGACTGCGCTATCTCAAAGAGCTGCAGGAACGTGCAGAGAGTAAAGAACCTGTCACAGCTGAGACAGGTTTACACAAAGATACAGACTCAAACATGCAATACAGTTTTATATGGGCATGTTTAGTACATGGCATAATATGTGCATGTGTGTATTTCAATGTTTGGATTTTGTAGACACACAACCTCAGTCCCAACAGAGTGGAGAGTTCACACAGAACGCTGACAAAAGTTATATTGATTATACACCATTTATCAGGTACAACACATTATATTATATTCATTCAAAGGTTTGAGGTCAGTAAGATTTTTTTAAAGAAATCTCTTATGCTTATTAAGGCTGCATTTATTTGATGAAAAATAGATAAAAACAGCAATATTGTAAAATATTATTACAATTTAAAATAACTCTTTTCTATTTGAATATATATTTTAAAATGTAATTTATTCCTGTGATGGCAAAACTGAAATTTCAACAGCCATTACTCAAGTCTTTAGTGTCACATGATCCTTCAGAAATATTGTAATAGGCTGATTTGGTGCTCAAGAAACCTTTCTTATTATTATTATTATTGTTGTTAAAAACAGTTGTGCTGCTTAATATCTTTATGCAAACCGTGATACATTCAAAAGAACGATGTATTTTTAAATAGATTTTTTTGTAACAATGTCAAAGTCTTTACTGTCATTTTTTATTAATTTAATGCCTCCTTGCTGAATAAAAGTGTAATATATTTCAAAAGAAAAAACACCGCTGACCCCAAAGTATTGAACGGTAGTGTATACGTCCTTCTCTTTCTCTCATTGTTTACCTTTCTTTTTGTTTAAAGAAAGTCTTTGCCACAGCCTCGTCTAAAGGATGAAGAGGTGGAGGAGGAGCAAAGGAGGGAACGCTCTGAGAAGTTCCAAAGTTTCCGTCTGATCTGGGACAATATTCTGGAACAGCGTAAACAGGAAAAAATTGCACGTAAGGAAATGATGAAACGACAGCTGGAGACTTGCATTGGCTTTCAGGTTTGTGTGTTGATACTATAATTGCAGATTTACGCCACACTAAACAAATGTTTTTAATGTATCTGTACCATAGTACTCTAGTCATGTCATTTAAAAAATATATATGGTGCTGAAATAGTTGCAAGGGAAATCATTTTGTGTTCTTGTTATAGGACACAATGGATGCATATCGGCAAAAGATGCTGCAGGCTCGTGAGGCATTCGGTTCTGGCATCCTCGAGGGCCAGTCACATAAAAAAAAGGAGGAGCAACCTATTGAAACTGTTGAACAGGTTGAGCTAGAGAAAACCCCTATAGTGGTCCAGTCAAGTGGACGTAGAAGTGGGGGCAAAAAGAAGTGATATGATTGACCACAACTTCATAGCAATAAAGTAGTCAGTCAATCGTTCTAATATTACACTTCTTTTCATTAAGAATATTGCATTGTCTGTCCTTTTTGAAAATATACCAATATTAAGATTCCTTTGTAGCAAGCGAATCCAGTTTGTAAGATTAGCATGCAGAGTCACCTCTCACTGTCAGGTTATCTTACTCTGTGATTCTTTATTTAAATGGTTGCTGTCAGGATTGATTTCAGTAGCTCTGAAGGATAGCCTGTCGCATAGTGGCTGATTTTGCTTCCCAGAAGACACAGCAAATTTAGTTCTGGAAAATTATAGTTCCAACATTCTTGCTTATTGCTAAATGACAATGACAATGTAATGTGATTAAACAAAATAAATACTGTAAATAAACACTTGATAAATCTCCCAAAAAAGTAATTACTTTTATTATAGGAATAGATAACTGTATTAAGCTGTGATAAATTATTTATTTTATTGCTATTTTACCAGCGTTTGAGATATTTCAGGATCTGAAGTCACTCCAATATAATATAAAACATCCATCTTTGCAATATCAGGGCCATCTGCTGGTGGCCAGTGGCTTTTAGGTACAGTCTGTATATGATGTCCATTTCATGTTTTACTATAGCTGTGTCCCAATTCAGAGGCTGCATCCTTCGAAGGACACAGACTTTAAAGGCCACGTCGGACCGAGTGTTGTTAAATGGGTCTAGTTTAAGGAGGTTTTCTCTTGTCGCCAACTGTGACAGCTGCCATTGATGAATGGCAGTAACATTAGTACTGGATTTAAAAAAAAAGTTATATTCAACTGTCTGAAAACAAAACTGGGTTTATAATTTGTCTAAATACACCGATCAGGCATGACATTAATAACACTGAGTGATTATCTCTTCATCACGGCACCTGTTAGTGGGTAGCAAGTCAAAATTTTGTCCTCGAAGTTGATGTGTTAGAAGCAGGAAAATTGGGCAAGCGTAAGGATTTGAGTGAGTTTAACAAGGGCCAAATTGTGATGGCTAGACGGTCAGAGCATCTCCAAAACTGCAGCTCTTGTGGGGTGTTCTTGGTCTGCAGTGGCCAGTATCTATCAAAAGTGGTCCAAGGAAGGAACATGGGCAGCCAAGGCTCATTGATGCACGTGGGGAGCGAAGGCTGGCCCATGTGGTCCGATCAAACAGACGAGCTACTGTAGCACAAATGGCTCGAGAAGTTAATGCTGGTTTCTGATAGAAAGGTGTCAGAATAAACAGTGCATCGCAGTTTGTTGTGTATGGGGCTGCATAGCCGCAGACCAGTCAGGGTGCCCATGCTGACCCCTGTCCACCACCGAAAGCGCCAAGAGTGGACACATGAGCATCAGAACAGGACCACGGAGCAATGGAAGAAGGTGGCCTGGTCTGATGAATCATGTTTTCTTTTACATCACGTGAGTTGCCGGGTGCGTGGCTTACCTGGGGAACACATGGCACCAGGATGCACTATGGGAAGAAGGCAAGCCGGTGGAGGCAGTGTGATGCTTTGGGCAATGTTCTGCTGGGAAACCTTGGGTCCGGCCATCCATTACTTTAACACGTACCACCTACCTAAGCATTGTTGCAGACCACGTACACCCTTTCATGGAAACGGTATTCCCTGGTGGCTGTGGCCTATTTCAGCAGGATAATGCGCCCTGCCACAAAGCAAAAATGGTTCAGGAATGGTTTGAGGAGCATAACAACGAGTTTGAGTTTGAACAAACTCAAAAGTCAAAAAGTCCGATCCTTGGAGGCCCCACCTCACAACTACAGGATTTGCTGCTAACATCTTGGTGCCAGATACCACAGCACACCTTCAGGGGTCTAGTGGAGTCCATGCCTTGACGGGTCAGGGCTGTTTTGGCAGCAAAAGAGGGACCAACACAATATTAATACCGGTGTATGTTCACCTGGGTCCATTTATGTACATAATAAAGAGTATAAACTATATAAAATTGCATCTTAGTAAGATATTTCAACAATTGAACCGCTTTAAAGTACATTTTTATAATTAAATATTAGAGTAAGTTGAAACCCAATACTTGCATTAAAAAGTGTAATCCGGCAACTTCTTTAAAAAAAAATCCTGTCATCACCGGTACGCAATGAATTCTGAGGTAGGCTAGACCGTGAAGGATCCATCACTTGTATCCTTTATTGCCTGGGAAAACGAAGGGCGCATCTCGAGGCTGCATTTGAAGGAGCCTTCGAACTGGGAACAGAAAAAAAATAATCAAAATAAGTATATTAAATACTGATATGTATTAAACGACAGGAAAAACTGACCCACATACATAATGCTGAACTTACTGCCTTGGGATGCAGCTTATGTGTCTGTGGTTTAAGATGTGTGTTAAGGACCTCATGAAATGACTTGATGAGCACATTTCTCTTCCCTGTGTTGACATTTCTATTAGAGCAGGACATATTGAGAATCCCTTTTTAATAGCCAGTACGCATTAGTCATGTCACAGCCATGAACCACCATTGGCTACTTGCTAGTCAGTTTCAGGTGGTATTAGGGAACATTCTAAATGTAAAGAACATTTGATTTGATTTGACAAAATTGCATATTGCAGGATGAGTCATCAATATTTTTGGATCATTTTCCAGGAACAGAAAGCATATGCAAAACATCAGTTTTGATTTTATGGGGTCCTTAATTTATCAACATGATGCCATTGATGCATTAGTTTCCACTTCATACTTATGTGTGAGACATTCTGAATCATAAAAAGCGAGTGCCCTTAGTTGTTGGTAGGATTGCAGTCATTTGTATTTTCTGTTTTTGTAGGGGTTTTGGGAGGTCTGCTTCAGGAGATATTATTCCAATCCAATTGGCGTTAGAGCATTACTCACAGCCACTCGTATGATGTCTCTGCTCATAAGGATAATTGAGGTTAAATCTTTCTCTCTGTCCATTTTCTCTCTCTCTGTTCTGTTGTTCTCTCATCCCTAAAACAAACACAGACACGCAAAATTGAGTTGGGGTGTTTTTCTCTGTCTGTAAAGCAAAACATCTGAAGTAATGTAGGGTCAGGGAGATGTGTGTGTGTGTTCCCTGTTCTCCTCAGTCTGCAATCTGTTCTCTTCCAGCTATTTCAGCCCTCACATCCTCAGAAATCATACAAGGAAGCTAATCCACTAAGCCACAGACAGAATTTACACATGCAGTCACAAAACATGACAATCCAGTCAGCTCCACATAAGGTATGAGGAGGTACTTGGGGAAATGCACAAGATTTAATTCTAGTCCCTGTGTGCCACACACCACAATAAAGAATCATTAGCCAGACGTGGCCTATTCTGGTTTATGGCACTGTAGAGATTAGACAGAGGACTTAAATATTAATTGTAGTGTCATACCACTATAATGTTTTTTTCCCCATGTCTTTGTCTTCTCATACTTTGAAAAGAATTGAACAAGGGCAACAGTGATTGACTTTATACTGGTTTGTGTGTCACGTTGGGCTCAGTGAAGGTAAGATAATTATGGCTTTAAATCTTAAATTTTTAATGGAATATTGCAGTATTTGTTATATATGATTTGTCCGTGCACATTGTTATTATTATTTAAATTGGTGTGCCAATGTAATCTTTATTCAAAATAACTTTCCCTCATGCAACAACATCTCTTTTCCGATGACGTGTTTACTGGAGTGAGGGCGGAACAACCTGTCACTCACATGGGATCACAGCAATAGCAAACCACTATGGTCCAATCAATTTCCGATAGATAAAATTAAGTCCCACCCCACCTTTTTTCTTGTTCAAGAAGGGGTACTTGTACTTTTTACTAAAGGATAATTGCACTTAGCCCTGATAATTTACACCAGTAATGTGTATGTGTGGTGCACAGACCCCCAGAGCAGTAATATGACACCTAAATATGCAGGTGAACCTACACCAATATTAGTTTATGAGATAAATCCCTGCTGTTTATGTAATGAGAAAATGACTGTGTGCTGACAGCAATAAGACAGAAACCCCATCTGCAATCGTGCATCATCTGGTTCATGATGGGACTTTCTGTACAGACTCTGATAACACACTCTGAATGACGGCACTTAATTGAGAAGGTTTCATAACTGCATTTGTAATGGCCTAAAGCAGCATTTCACTCTTGGAATTTTGAAAGGGTTTTTGCACTTGGGGGTATGAAACCATGAAACCATGTTCCGGTTCTGAAGCAGGTTAGAACTGCATTTATGATAAAGATATACAGATAAGAATCGATGCGGAGTTAGAACTCAATGGCCAGTTGTTTAGCAACAGACAACCAATCATAAACCGTACAGCATTTGCCTCATTACATCCAGGCACTCAAACCAGTTCAGCAGAAAATCCGCATTATAAATGTCTGTTTTTAAGAAAATGTGATCGCAATTACCGTAACTATTCTGACTTGTAAAAAAGCATTCACATGATTGTAGAACTCGTAATTTTCTGAGAGCTACAACGTTTGTACTACTTATGTGACCACTGTACCACATGACCACTGCATTCATTCACATATATTACATGTTCACTCTATAGTGTTTCATCGCCATCTAATGCAGCAGAATGCAGCGTTTTTAGTCATTTTTGCGGATCTGTGTGAATGGGGGTCGACAATGGGTTTGAAAACGGGTTTCAAAATGCAAGTTTTTGAAAACAGTCTCTGTGTAAACAAGAAAAACGCAAAACTGTGAGGACGTCATGCACATGCGTAGTACATGTTCAGTCTATAGTGTTTCTTGAGTCTCTTTAATTGGTAACAAACAAGAAAGCTATGATAATAACTGATATATACTCAAAAATGTTCAATTAATAATTTCTATTATCTTTATTATTAACAAAGTTTGTAAGTCTTTTTTTTTTTGTGTTTTGTTTTGTTCTTTTTTTATGTTATTTGTAATTTAGTTGATGTATAATTTTTGTTTACAAACTGTGATGGCTGAATGTTTGTATTTTGATTTCTTTAATTAAAAAATTTTTTTAAAAAAAATTAAATAAAAAGTCTATAGTGTTTCATCACCACCTAATGGCCTAGCAGCAGAATACAGCGTTTTCCGTGTACAGACGGCACGTCAT
The DNA here is from genome assembly GCA_039654625.1 of Rhinogobio ventralis. Taxonomy (NCBI): domain Eukaryota; kingdom Metazoa; phylum Chordata; class Actinopteri; order Cypriniformes; family Gobionidae; genus Rhinogobio; species Rhinogobio ventralis. The sequence goes on along the minus strand of CM077210.1, from coordinate 24,794,651 downwards.
CGTCCTCACAGTTTCGCGTTTTTGTTGTTTACACAGAGACTGTTTTCAAAAACGTGCATTTTGAAACCTGTTTTCAAAAGTTTTCAGGCACCCAAAACGCTGTTGTCGTGTATATGAATGACCAAAATGCATAAAAAGCTTCAAGTTTTTAGTTGAAAACGGTGTCGTGTAAACGGCCCCTTAAGCAATTGTTGTCGTGTAAACTTGCCCTTATTTTGGAGTTAATAGTACAAGAGAAACGTACAAGTCCCAAACCGAGGACATGAAATTATGACATGGCGTGAACAGCCTATACCAAACCCTAATCCCTATCCCTAACCTCAAAAACTGAAATTAGCTGCAGGGTGAGGAAATGGTTTGGGGAACAAAATATGCTATTTCGTCTTGACGTTTTGGGGAAAATATTTTTAGAAAAACGTAGTATAGGGCACGAGACGTTGCAAAAGGTGCAACATTAGAACAATGGTCAAACATGGGAAAACAGCGTTCTGTTCGAACGGTGCCTTACAACGCAACGTCCAGTTGTTTAGCAGCAAACAACCAATTTTAAACTTTTAGCATTTGCCTCAAAATGTTCACACAGTCAAAGCAACTTTTTCCGTGTTGTTTCATTTTACCATTTGAAAGGATAATCGACATTTTTTGAAGGGATAATCGACATGTCAAACATTGATGGAAAATGTGTTAATTGGAGTAAAGAAAAAGCTTTATTCTTACATTTTATGGTCCAAAAAGTCTACTCCAAACAAATTAGGTGCTACAGTCCGAAATATGTCCAGTTAGTGACTCCTACTGTTTACTGTGATTCACAGATTCACCTTAGCTAATCTTAATGTCAGCTGTCTTCCATGTCTTATCACCCCTAGTTGAAGCATCTTACTAGCTAGGAGGAATTGTCAGATAATAGCCTAACCTTAAGTGCACCTTAACCACAGAAACATAAGAAATGGGAAGAGAGCAGAGAGGTTGTCTCTCCCATCAGACTGAATGATTGATGGCTGTCATTTAAAGTTGTCTAAAACCAGGGAGGTGTTTGATGAGTCTGGTTGATGGCAATGATTTGTGTAGATGTTAGAGAATGCCCTTATACAGTGCCATTTGCCATCTTTATTGTGCTGAGATGCTATTGACAGGAAGCCCTGAAATAGTTTTGAGGCAAGAATGAGGAGAGCTGAGAGAACCGAGGTCTTGCTGGCTACCCTTATGCTGCAAGCGGAAAACTGTAATAGTATTATTTTAAACCCTGACAATACACAAGGCATGCCATTCAACCTTTGGTAATCACTTCTCATCTCTTCATCACTTTTGTGCTTGAGATATTATGGGAGTTTTTAGAGTTATGTTTGAAAAGTGAAGACTTCCTATAGGTCTCAAGTTCTGTAATAGCTTTTCTCCTAAATGAGATCCTAACTTAAATCAGGGGTTTTCAAACTTTATGATGCCAAGGACCCCCAAATATGATGAACCTTTATGAGAGACCCCCTTCCTAAAATTCATCTATTTTTATGTATAAAAAAAAACATTTAAACATTTAAAAATAAATAGTAAGTGTTACATTATAAATACAACATATTGTTTCCCAATGTAAATTGGCTATACTTAATGTTGAATGTATAAACCTGAAGAACATTTTCAATTAAAAATGATTTATATAAGAAACTTTCACAATAAATGTATGTAAGCAGCTTACGTACTACGTTAAGAATACTGCCTTACAACCCCATTGAGCAAGACAAAGGGGACTACACTCACCTAAAGGATTATTAGGAACACCTGTTCAATTTCTCATTAATGCAATTATCTAATCAACCAATCACATGGCAGTTGCTTCAATGCATTTAGGGGTGTGGTCCTGGTCAAGACAATCTCCTGAACTCCAAACTGAATGTCAGAATGGGAAAGAAAGGTGATTTAAGAAATTTTGAGCGTGGCATGGTTGTTGGTGCCAGACGGGCCGGTCTGAGTATTTCACAATCTGCTCAGTTACTGGGATTTTCACGCACAACCATTTCTAGAGTTTACAAAGAATGGTGTGAAAAGGGAAAAACATCCAGTATGCGGCAGTCCTGTGGGCGAAAATGCCTTGTTGATGCTAGAGGTCAGAGGAGAATGGGCCGACTGATTCAAGTTGATAGAAGAGCAACTTTGACTGAAATAACCACTCGTTACAACCGAGGTATGCAGCAAAGCATTTGTGACACCACAACACGCACAACCTTGAGGAGGATGGGCTACAACAGCAGAAGACCCCACCGGGTACCACTCATCTCCACTACAAATAGGAAAAAGAGGCTACAATTTGCACAAGCTCACCAAAATTGGACAGTTGAAGACTGGAAAAATGTTGCCTGGTCTGATGAGTCTCGATTTCTGTTGAGACATTCAGATGGTAGAGTCAGAATTTGGCGTAAACAGAATGAGAACATGGATCCATCATGCCTTGTTACCACTGTGCAGGCTGGTGGTGGTGGTGTAATGGTGTGGGGGATGTTTTCTTGGCACACTTTAGGCCCCTTAGTGCCAATTGGGCATCGTTTAAATGCCACGGCCTACCTGAGCATTGTTTCTGACCATGTCCATCCCTTTATGACCACCATGTACCCATCCTCTGATGGCTACTTCCAGCAGGATAATGCACCATGTCACAAAGCTCCAATCATTTCAAATTGTTTTTTTTGAACATGACAATGAGTTCACTGTACTAAAATGGCCCCCACAGTCACCAGATCTCAACCCAATAGAGCATCTTTGGGATGTGGTGGAACGGGAGCTTCGTGCCCTGGATGTGCATCCCACAAATCTCCATCAACTGCAAGATGCTATCCTATCAATATGGGCCAACATCTCTAAAGAATGCTTTCAGCACCTTGTTGAATCATTGCCACGTAGAATTAAGGCAGTTCTGAAGGCGAAAGGGGGTCAAACACAGTATTAGTATGGTGTTCCTAATAATCCTTTAGGTGAGTGTATAGTGAGAAAAACTCGCTAAAGAGAAACAAAGCAAACATATACAATTCTGGAAAGTATGTATATGGCAAGAAAGGAGATAAACATTTAGAAATGAAACAGCTAGAATGTTCAGTAGACTTGATCCATTTTTGCTTAGTTTTTTTTTTCTCTGAAATTTTCTGGGGACCCCTTAGAACAGGGGTCGGGAACCTTTTTTGACCAAAGAGCCATTTTTTAATTTTTGGTAAATGCATTTTTCCAAAAGAGCCACATTAAAAAATATATAATATTATTATTCAAAAAAGTTTGTTTTTTCCCAATAAAATTTCAACAGTAGTAATTATTAGGTCCATAGACAACTAAAAACAAACAAATAGGCAGCAAACAATAAATAAATTGGAATTAAGGGCTTTCACTGTGAGGTTGAGTTACCAACTGATGAGCATAAATCCTCTTCATGTGTGTGTGTGTGTGAGAGAGAGAGAGAGAGAACGCAGTGCTTACATGTACTGTGCTTATGAGAATAGTAGACTTGGCGTTTTGATATATTTCTGCGTTTATTTGGCCGTTTAGGCGCGCAAACGACGACTATGCACAGCATCCTGTCAGTAGAATTCAGCTCTCTTTCGCGACTTATCGAACTTTTAATATAAATATTTAATACAATTCAATATAAAGTACATCCCGCTCTTTTCTTTCTCGTTCATTCATATTTCGTTATTAATAACTTTAAGTAACCTACCAGCGGGTGAAATGTTTGGAAATGTCTCTTTGCATAGCAAAGCACCAGTTTCAAGAAAAGGATATTAAAGTTTAGATAGCCTACTTTTACATTTTCGCTGCTGTTCTAAAAATCATTTCGCCATTACCTTAAACAAGCTGCAGCTGCTTGAATCCCAGTGCAGAAGCTGTTAGCACAGAAACGTGAGTGGTTGCTGTCGCGAATCATGACACTCGCGAACAGCACTGAACACGCGCGTCCGGTACAACTTGAATATTATTATTATCATAAACTTTTTTCATTAACTTCGGTAGGCTGTACAACAAGGGAATTGTAATTGGCTGCCTTACTGTAGAGAGCGGATCACCATTGATGTGTCTCATTTTTTATCGATCATTTGTTGGTAAAGGAGAGACCTGACGAGCCACATGATTTTTGTCAAAGAGCCAGATGTGGCTCAGGAGCCATAGGTTCCCGACCCCTGCCTTAGAACCTTCTGGAGGACCCCTCAACGGCATGATAGGATGTTTCTTTAATAAAATATCTTCCTCAGTTTAGACCATATTAAGACAAATGCTACAAATTAGAAACTCTACACATCAAAATGCATATTTTATAGACTCCAAATTTGAACTTATCAGTTCAGAGTGACCCTTCAGTCAGTTACAGGATTTACAGTGGAAATGGATGAACATAGTTTATTGAATATGCATACTTATTTAAATACTTAATTCATAAAGCTCATGCCAATATGTCCTTGTATTTCCTGTTATTTGAAATGGTCTCCTTTAAATTTAGCATAAATTCTCTGTCCTTCTGTATCTTATTGTGCTATTTACATTACAGCTCCTCCTCCAAAGCTCAAATATGGGTGTTTTGTATCATTGCCAGCAACCTGCAGTTTAGTCATCACAGTGAGTTCATCTGTATGTGTGTGTGAATGTGTCTGCTGAGAATTGTTGATGGGTGTCTTATCGCATCTGTTGATTATTCCTGCTGATAGCAGATGTGTTGCAATGAGTGCAAATGAGACAACCTCTCTCTCTTCTCTCTCTTAATGTTCCTTCTTGTAGCACTGCCTTTTAGATGTCAAGCCTGTACACCCACACACACATTTACCTATGTATCTAAATGGGGACATACTGTACCATACTGTAGTTTTCTATCGTTTTCATGTCATTATAACTACCTCATTTTCCCAAATGAAGATGTCACCAGATGATTTCGGAAACTCACCCATCCCAACTGATACACTTGCAAATACAAAACTAAACCACCCAAAACAAAAAATTCCTTACTTGGAAAATATAGTATTGGAGGAGAAATCCAGTTTTCATAAGTCTTCAGGTTATCATAGGTCACCTCTCGGCCTCAGAGGTCATGACCAACGTCAGATGCATATGGCACACAAAATTGGAAACACTTAAGTTTTGAAGTTGCCATCTGATTGGTTGAATTCTACGGGATTTACGGGAGACGTGTGTGTTGCGTTCTTTAACGGTCCGCCTGGAAACAGAGGCATTGTTGCTAAACCCCCTCTTGGAAGAAGAAAACTGTCATGTTTACAACTATGACTGTGGCTGCATGTGAAAACTTAGGCAGCTGACTTGTTTCCTCGCTGCCTTATAGGCAATGACTCTGCAGGCAGCGTTTGCGCACGAAGGTACCTCCAGAATTTTGGACAGACTTCTGAGGCAGCGTAACGGTTTAATGATCTACAGCAAAATAGACGGCTTTGGTGAGAACTAAACAAATATTTAATTACTGCAGTAGTAATTTATCGCTATAAATGACATCAGAAATGGAAAGCGTTGGTCAAAAATGGCATCTTTATTTTTCTAGCTTAACTGTCACAGAATGGAAAGCACAGGATTGTGGGATTTCAAAGGCAGCGAAGGATACATCTATGCTACCTTCAAAAATCGATAAGATGAAGGTATTTTAGGAGACAGGAAGTGAAGCTAACATTGGATTCGGATGTGCTTTGATGCCTTCCTACCTTTTTAAGGTACAAGTGGCCGCCACTGGGGTGGTACCCTTAAGAGTACATTTTTGTACCTCTAAGTAGAGGAAAACTATGGTATAATTGTACCCTAAGGACCAATCGTGTACCTTTAAAGATACAGTTATACGTTTTGTTCCCTAACGAACTAAATTGTACCATTAATGTACCTTTTTTTCTGAGAGTGTAGACGCCATATAATAATAGGTCCAAAAATAGTTAAAAAAAAAAAAAGTTTTACACGCCAGTCTGTTATTGTAGAGACAATTAACTTTACAATTTTACACGCATATATATATATATATATGTATCGCATCCAAAATAAAAGTTTGTGTTTACATATTATATGTGTGTGTACTGTGTATAATTAATATGTATATATAAATACACACACATGCATGTATATATTTAAGAAAATGTATATTTAATTTAATATTTATATACAAGATACATTAAATATACAGTATATACATGCAAATATTTCTTAAATATATACATGCATGTGTGTGTACAGGCCTTAGATCTTGACTTTATTTTTGCTAAATAAATAATGACACAGTGTAATATGTCATGTGTTGTTGTTCATCTGAGGTTTTATTTTCAAAATTTTAAGACCTGCCAAGCACTAGATGATTTTTTATTATGTCCTGATACAGAAAACCATGGAATTCAATAAGGTGTCCTAACATTTTCACATGACTGTATATATCTGCAATAGAAACTAAAGATTAATTTAAATAGAATTCAAATCTCTGCGTTCTCATAGCCAGAAGCTGCACAATGTTGTGGCATCATTGATTCTTACTGTGAGTCTGACGTGTCTGAAGCAGTCAAATGTGGTATCTACATATACATATCTATGTTTTCACGGCCCTAAACATGATGCTGAACAAAACAAACTGTGATTGGCTGCTTTACATGTCAGTCAGATGGCGTCTGGACGGTCTTTGGACAATGAAAGCTGCTATGGAGTCCAGACCTTCTGTCGCCAGTCTGAGGCTATGGGTCACCATGAGACAGAAATATAATTACAAGGATAATTCACCTAAAATAAAAATTCTGTCATCATTTACTCATGCCTGCATGACTTCCTTACTTCTGTGGAACATAAAAGAAAACATACAATTAAAGTCAGTGGGGTCCAGTGTTCTTTGGGCCGCAACGATCTTCAAATTATCTTTTGTTTCAGAGAAGACAGTCAGACAGGTTTGGAATTATATGAGGGTAAATAAATTATGACAAATTTTCATTTTGGGGTGAACCGTCCCTTTAAACATTATTTTGTACATCAGGATGTATTTTTTTGCAATAGTGGCTAAAAATATTACTATTTCTCAAAATTGAAAACTCAGACCTTCTCAGTTCATTAAGATGCTGTCAATTCATTATTTAAGACCGTGATACAGAATCAGCATCTGTTCGTGAAACAGATGAAGTACACAGACTGAATTGGCATTTATATGGATGAATAGAACCTAGGCTCTTTTTGAAGATCTCGTTTGTGAGAAGCACTTGCAAATGTGTAAAATAAAAATTGTAAAACATTTGGCAAAGTGATCACATTCTGGATTTATGTTAGGAAGCTGTGCTTATTTAAAACATGAATAGCTCTCATAATGCATTTTGCACTGTGTGTGTGTGTGTGTGTGTGTGTGTGCATAAATGTGTGAGTTTATTTGTTATTTTAGTCATAATTATGTCCCTTTAAAGCCATGTCACATCCAGTTCTCTCCCTTTAGGATTAGGGGTGGATTAATTTGAATACACTGTTTCTTTTATAATACAGTTTAAAATTAAACACACTTTACATTCCCCTCAGTTTAAACCCCTGTGTTCAATCACAGAAGACAGATATTTGCATATTGAAACACTTTATAAATTATTCATAACTTGTTAGAGGTCATCAAAACAAAATAATAATGACATGGCCTTTCTGATTATGAAATAAAGCACACAATCGCTGTGTAATCATCATGAGCTTCAGTAAAATAGGTGCCCGGTTAAATGAAAGGGGTGGGGCTAAGCATGACAAGGGGAAAGGGACATCTAATTAGATTGGACAGGCAATTGACATCATAGGTTGTAATGAATGCAGTTTCTGTGGTAATTCTGAGAACGAAATTACTGTTAATTTCTTTCTTTTTTATGAAAAGTTTGTCAGTATGACAGTAGGAAGAAATGGGGATATGAATAGTAATGTGTGTATGTCTAATTAAAGGCACAATATGTAAGATTTTTGGATTAAAATATCCAAAAACCACTAGAACAATGTTTTATATTTATTTTTATACATTATCCCAAATGTTTACAAGAATGTTTAAATCCAGAGAAATAAGCCATTTTAACCATGTCCGTGCATCGCCTATCAATGACATCATACCCGCGGTACCCTCGATTTCCGGGTTATTTTGCAGAAACACCAAAGACACTTTAATATATTATGTCTTTTATTAGACAGGTGAGCAACTGTTTGGATACATTCATTGACAGAAAACAAATTATTATATATGTCAACACAGTTAGTCTTATTGATTAAATCTCGTTTTCTTGATTTACCGCTTTACCATGTTTTACCATGCCTAATATTGATCTAGCTTACTGCAGTGTGCAACCAATGTCTCATAGTAAAAATTACATATTTGTTGCCTTTAAAAAATATATATATTTATTACCCTAGCACAGCAACTCTGTGGTGATTATACAATTTTAAACCTTAAAGTTTTTATTAAACACTTCACTATATAATAAAACGATGGTGATATGACTAAATAAAGATTTAAAGCCACAATATGTAATTTTTCGCCGCTAAAGGTCGCTTATTCAAAATAAAGGTGTAGTTTGATGACGCCTTGATTTTGCGGAGCTTTTATTATTCCGCAGACGACTGCTTCCGCTTCTTCTGCTCATGCGTATGTGACGTAACAGCAGCGCTGTTTTATCATATTAGATGCATTTGAGTGTTATGTTATAATGTTACTCTGTGCGTTTGCTCGCCAGCTACTATGAGACACTTCTTGCACTCTGCAGTAAGCTAGATTGATATTAGTCATGGTAAAACATGGTACTACATCAAGAAAACGAGATTTAAACAATAAAACTAACTGTGTTGAGCTATATACCAATGATCAGTTTTCTGTCGATGAATATATATAAACAGTTGCTCACCTGTCTAATAAAACACATAATATATTAAAGAAATAATAATTAATAATTAAGAAATCTTGGGTAACGCAGGTATGATGTCATTGATATATTAAATTATATTTTATTTATTATTTATTATAACAGCATTGTTCTAGTGGTTGTTGGATATTTTAATCCAAAAATCTTACATATTGTGCCTTTATTGAACTTTTTTTAGGTTGCACTGGTGCATACACAATTTCAATGCTCTGTCTGGGATTACAGGAAGTTGTGGCTCCTTGTGTGAAAGCCACATCAACCAGGGAGCAAATTGCTTAAAGGCAGGTTCAAACTGTATGATTCGGCTATCTGAGAAAAATGTTGTGAATCCTAAAAGATTCCTCGTATCCTAGGCCAAAATCTGAAGTCTTTGATTGTTAGTTTGACATGTCCACTAACAGCCAATTAATGAACATTGCGATTAAATTCTGGCAGTGTCAGAAGATTTGACGCACAGTCCTGTAGTGTGACTTCTCCTATGACAACCATCAAATCAAAAACCAATAGGAGTGCCAAACCTGATGACGCAATTAGCGAGACAACAAACCACAACTTGCTCCACACACATTGTCTTTGTTTTTGTTTTTTTTTCAGTTTTCTCTTCGAGAGAAGCCATGATCAAAATTAACACTAGAGTTTTGTTTGTTATGTAAATGTGCTCACATCACTGAACGTGTCACGGATTGATGATGTAATACTCCGGACGAGTCTTGCGTGCGACCGTTTTTAACGTGCCTTGACTGCCGTATAGTCTGACATTAATGACAACTGAGATCCCACAGTGTGACATGGCTTACAGCGGGGATCATGTTCATACAGTCTGACAGGCAACAGTCGTAAAGGACTCTTATAAATCGTACAGTGTGTACCCCGCTTTAGTCATGCTTCTGTAAACTTTAGCCCCTTCTCAGAAAACTATCCAAACATGAATGAATGGGAGGATGCTATCAAAGCCTACAAACTCAATCATATACCCACTTAATGCTGAATGCTAAACGGTCTTTCTTCTCTTTATTTTTTATGAATAATAGGGAGGAGAGTGATTGAGAAACATGAAGTCATTGATGTTCCTGCCTGTGGTTTATGGAGTGCCCGTGCCTGTGAGCAGGTGATTGGTCAGTGCCTCATACATGAGGATGGCCCTTACCTTATAAGGGTCTCTTCAGCCTCTCCCAGAGCCTGATAAGGAAATGCATGCGACACTTATCTCCATTGTTACAGTATGAAAGGGTAGAGAATCAAAGGGATCTATTCCAAACCTCAGTGAAGGTCTACTGTTTATTTTCATCTGCGTGGTTTTCACAGGTGACTTCATTTACATACTTTTTAACAAACTTTTAATTTTAAGTAGTACATATAAAATCCTAGTATTTTGTAACTATATATATATATATATATATATATATATATATATATATATATATATATATATATATATATATATATATATATATATATATATATATATATATATATATATATATATATATATGTCATCTAAATTACATAGTGACCCTAAATTTGCATGTATTGACTTTTTATTCATGATTTTATTCTATGCAACTTACACAGCATCCAAGTTAAACATTTTGTCTCTTCCTTTAATTAAAAATCATAACCTTTGGGTTGCTAGCATCATTCTGTACAATTGAGCTATAAGAACCTTTCTTTATTTAAATCTTAAACTATAACAGGCCTATTCTTGATATGTAGGCTATTTGTAAATCATCTCTCCCAAAACGTTAGAATATAAATAGGGGGAATGTTATTTGGAGTCATTTATTTAGACATTTATAGCAGTTATTTATCTGTTATGTAAGGGAATAAAACCCGACAGGGTGATCAGGACCCCGACGCAAAGCAGGGTCTTGCATCACGCTAAAGGGGTTTATTCTGCGATAACAACCGGCTGGGTGTGCATTATACTGCTTATTGCGGCTACTTGCCACATAAGTAAATAATTAAACATGAAATATTGATCTAAGCCGAAATATTTTATTAGCTCTTTACACAAAGCTTCCGCAGAGAGAGCAGTTGCTATCAAGCGCACGTTTAAACAGACATTTAAGGGATATGCTACAGTCATACCACTTATTACACAGTATTTCACCACATAAATGATTATGGGGATAAGAGATATTGATTTGAGATTAAACTGTTTTAAAATCGTACGTAGCGTTTTTAAAAAAAAAAGTTGCCAGCCACTGCCAGGGTTTTTTATTATTTTCACAAAAAAAAAAAAAAAAGAGAATATTTTGTTATATGAATATCTGAACATGCAATATATCATAAGAAAAAAACATGCATTCCTTTTTTATCAACACTTAAATATGGGTAAGTTTCATAAAAAAAGCATCAAGCAAAAGCAAAAGATTATAAGATCTTATAATCCATTACAGTGTACAAAACAATCATCCCAAAATGGCAGCAGCTGCTTGTTTGAAACAAGAGAGAGCAAGTCTGTGACGTAATGAAATAACTGTACTCAAAATATTGATTTAAGTTTTCATATTTTATTAGCTCACCAAACGCAAAACTTTCACGAGGGAAAAAAAGTTCCTAGCAAGCGTAAAGGGCCAACTGTTACACGGATGAGCTTGTATTATCAGTTTGTAACTCTTTCCCCGCCAAACACGGAATTTTCCGTTATTTGTGAGAAAACGCTTTCCTGCCAAACACGGAATTTTCCGGGTTTCTGTGTTTTCACTGTTAGATGCTATAGGGGGGTGCATCTTCTGAATGAGTACAGAATCTCCTGATCAAAACACAGACGAAGAGGACGCAATAAAACACACGCTAGTGTGTAAGCATATGTATATGTAAAATAACATGATCATCAACATTAAACATCATATAAATCAAAACTATCTAATGTTACTGAATGAAATGTGGACCCAGGACGATCTATAGGACTGTGCAAGCATTAGGGGTGTTGATGGACTTGATCTACTCCATCTGTGTTTGATCATCGTACTAAATCTGATCTGGATGTAGTCTTTGATAAAAACATGATTTTCTCAGCTTTTTGTTCAAAATGTTGCTTTTTTTTATGAAACTTACCCATATTTAAGTGTTGATAAAAAAGGAATGCATGTTTTTTTTGTTTCAAAAGCAGAGGGTCTGCTCTTTCTTTTGATATATTGCATGTTCAGATATTCATACAACAAAATATTCTATGGGCCATTACATTTTTGTGAAAATAATCAAAAACCCTGGCGGTGGCTGGCAGCTTTTTTTTTTTAAACGCTGGCGGAGAAAGAGTTAGCGGGGTATAACCATGGGTATAACGTACCGCTGGATGGCGCGATTGACCAATCAGAATCAAGTATTCCACAGAGCTGTTTGCTACAATGAGCTATAGGTTTTGAAGAACCAACATTGATATTCATTAATTGCAATAAGTAATTAGTCCGACAGGTACTGTTCTTATCATTAGCTGGTTTGATTACATGGCATTAAGATTTTTTTATATTAAGAAACTAATACTAAAATTTAATGGACAGAGACAAACTGGCCTTAACTAGACAGGCATTGCCGTCAGATCGCAAAGAGTAAACGCTTCTCATTTCCTCACAACTCTTTGCGTTAATTTAAGACATTATTTAACTCATTTAGGACTGCTCTTAGGAGGACACTTGACAAAACGGACATTTTGGCATAATTGCGTGTGTTGTTGTTTGTTCAAACGCATGCTTCAGCACCCCCAAGAAAGAACAAAGCACCCCCACAGCACCCCCAAACATTTTAGCTGGAAGCAATTATATACAGGCTGTATTCTAATTAATACATAAGTAAATAATTTAAAACAACAAATGAAAAATAAATAAATAAACATTTTACGTAATAAGCGTGACGAGACGTGTCGCGCTTAATAATGTAGCATTTCATTTTTGAAAAAATTGGAGCAGTTCCTTCTGCCAAGTAAGCGATCTTGTGATTCTAATTTAGTTCCTAGCAATGTTGGGCAGTAGCGATGCTACTAGCTTAACTACATTTTTCAGTAGCTTGTCAGTAGCTCAGTTAACATACTTTAAAAACAGTGTAGCTTTTCCAGTAGCTAACTACTTTATTCAGCTAGTAGCGGTGAAGCGTGACCAAAAGCTACATTCCGTTTTGGGTTCTGACGAGAACGAGCCTGTAATGAGCAAAGCGGAGCGGTGTGATGCTCAGCTCAATATTCCGCTCTATGCAGGCGTGCTCCACTCATGATCTGCTCACCGGTAAAACCATGTTCACTCAAATCTCGCTCAGACATGAAATTTATCTATACCGTAGCCTACTATTCTTGTTGTAGCCATTAAACAATGTATTTTGTTTCATATTTATGTTTAAATATTATAATGTTATTTTTAAATTTCATCTAGGATATACTGATTATGAAAAGTGCAAAGATGCATAATATATGTCAAAGACATAGGGTCAGAAATTATTTTGACCACTTCATTAAGTTTAGTTTTGTAGAAAGCCTTTCTTTAAAGTGGATTTCATTTTGTATAAATTTTAATCTTAATTTTAATCAATGTTTCATCAGCCAATTGCCTGGATTTAATAAATAAGAAGCAAATAGACTATAGCAGACAATAATCGTCACATGGAGGCGCCGGAGCGATCACTTGCGTTTCACATGAACTGGACACATCTCATAAATTTTAATTATTTTAACCAAGGAACCAGGATGTGTGAGGGAGTCACCTGTCAATTGCGTCATATCTGCATTACCCTCCGGTTTTATTTTGCAGAAACGCTTTACTCTTACTGCAGTGTGCAACAAGTGTCATAGCAGCCACCGATCGAACGCACAGAGTAACGTCATAACATAATTTTAAACACACTCAAATGTATCTAATATGATAAACCGAGCTGTGTTACCTCATACTCATGACCGGTAAAGCAAAAATGGCGTCAGCGACTGTGGCATAATAAAAGCTCCGCACTTCGCAAGGCGCGTGTTGCGTTCATCTTATTAACAATCGCTCCAGCGGCCTTGCTCAGCTCCCACAACACTCGGTCCTGCTCTACTTCATACTACAGTAATGTTAATAATCGCATCCATGAACATGATTTCTTCCCGAGTCCTATCCCGATTATTTTCCACCGGCTGTGAGGTGAAGACCACATGTCCCAAGATTCCTCAAGAGTCCGCTGACATGTTTGCCGCGGATGCAGAGACACCAGCTAATCAATACATGAAGAGCGAAGGCTTTGGATGTTCAACGCATCATTTATGCATTTTCCGTCAATCACAACAATCGTCACATTGTCCTGATTTGAGACTGTAAATAGTAATTGATTGTCACCAATTTGGTGAATACTGATATTTCCCCGGTGCTATGGATGCTTTTTAATGACATATTGTCCTTGACTGAAATTTTGTTCAATGAATAGGCCTAAACAAAATCTTAAAGAATATTTGATTGAATAATTTTGTGCTTGTTCAATTTAATAAAATTAAATTGTGATAAATAAAATAACTGAATGTTTAAAATTGAGTGGCCAAATTTTGCCCATATGTATTAATATTATTTATAAATATATAATTGCGCAGCTCCCCCTGTCAATGATCTAGCGTCCCCTCAGCACCGGCGTTCAAAATTCTCTAACGCCACCCCTGTTTAAACGCGAAAGAGAACTGGTGCCACTGATCTATCAGTGACTGGTGCATGTCTTTATGTGCGTCGTTTGTCACAGACAGCGCGTTCTCTTTGTCTTCTCGCTCTTGAATGGTTTTGAAACATTTGCATGAATAAAAGCGTGATCATATATTGTAACGCGCCAGCGTTACAAAGAATGTCAGAAAAGCATTACAAAGAATGTCAGAAAATATTTACCACCTCCTTGACCATCTTCTCCTCCCATTTCTGCAGTGATGATTGATTCAACTCCCTGTGTTTACTACCTGTCCTGCGCAGATATCAACACTGCAACTGGGTTGTAAGTTGCCAAGTTGAGGTCACAAATGGGATGAAATTTGTATGTGTCGATTGTGTGAGTAGGATGCGTTTTATACAAGATCTAGCAATCTTGGAATAATATATTGATGTGATTATTCATATAAGGAGGTTTGGGCCATACAAATTACGGGAGTTTCCCGGGAGAAATAACAAAGTGGGAGATGGGTGTGAAATTCCGGGAAAAACGGAAGTGTTGACAGGTATGCTAACATCAGAACGATGTTAAAGGATTAGTTAACTTAAAAACGAAAATTTCCTGATAATTTACTCACCCCCATCTCATCCAAGATGTTCATATCTTTCTTTCTTAAAGCTGCTGTCCGTAACGTTTTTGTGTTTAAGATTTACAAAAATTATATAATGAAAATGTACAACATGAATCCATTTTCCGAATCGTGTTTTTGTCTTACCCTGAATCATTATGGTACACTTATAATAAGTGTTTATATTGGGACTATTTCAGACTGGTCTGGTAGGAACCGCTGTGGAGGAGCACAGTCCCTGTGTGACTCGCCATAGACATAAACAGAGAGAAGTAGCTCCGGTTGTAATGTTCTTCCGCAAGACGCATGCAGTTCTGTTTATTAACCGCTAGAGCGCAAAAAGTTACGGTCTGCAGCTTTAAGTGGAAAAGAAATTAATTTTTTTGAGGAAAACATTTCAGTATTTTTCTCCACATAATGTACTTCTATGGCAACCAACGGGTTGAAGGTCCAAATCAATGCAGTTTCGAAGGGCTTCAGAGGGCTCTGCACGATCCCAGACGAGAAATAGGGTCTTATCCAAGCGGCAACCTGCCCCAGTTGAAGCCAATACGGAAGTGACTTAAACTGCAATTCATCGACTGGCCGCTAGGGACAGGCTCCAGAAGGGAGCAGAATCTCATTGAGCCCCATGTTAAAATGCCCAACTTTACAGCAGAAAAAAACATGTTTACAGCCTGGTACAAATTGTGGTTTTGGTCTATATATCTAATATATATCTATATATCTAATTTTGCCCTTCATGACAACTGTGAGGGGGGTGAATTTTTTTATAGGCATTATATAAAGCCTTAAAGTTCTGCATAATTAAGGGCGTGGCCACTTTGAGTGACAGGTGGATAGCCATTTATCTGCTGTCTGTTAGTCATCGCGTCACCTCAGCTCCACCCACATCCCGCCTCTTTGCCCATGTTCTGTTATCCGGGAGTGACGCGCGATGATGCTGCTAAGATGGCAATGGCCAGCTCAACCCTACTTTACGCTTCAAAATTGCTCTTCAGAATCCTATGGGTGACGTCACAGACACTACGTCCATATTTTTTTACAGTCTATAGTCTTATCTAGCCAAACCATCGGGGGCGGTACTTCTGCCTACATCTAGTGACTTTTTCGACGTGATTACGCAATCCGTGGCGTGCCGCAAATTGCGCAATATAATACATTTAGGTTAAAAAGTACATAAATGTTCTTTTTTTTATTTATAAAATGAACGATGGTTTCGCTAGATAAGACCCTATTCCTCGTCTGGGATCGTGCAGAGCCCTCTGAAGCCCTTTGAAACTGCATTGATTTGGACCTTCAACCTGTTGGTTGCCATAGAAGTCTATTATGAAATCCTGGAATGTTTTCCTCAGAAAACGTAATTTCTTTTCGACTGAACAATTTGGATGAAATGGGGTGAGTAAAATATCAGGAAATTTTT
Source organism: Rhinogobio ventralis (assembly GCA_039654625.1). Classification (NCBI taxonomy): domain Eukaryota; kingdom Metazoa; phylum Chordata; class Actinopteri; order Cypriniformes; family Gobionidae; genus Rhinogobio; species Rhinogobio ventralis. The sequence continues at coordinate 24,778,159 of CM077210.1, read as the reverse complement.
TTTTTGAAGTGAACTAATCCTCAAATTCATGCGTACGAACGTGTTGTGAATCAGGCGAAGATTTTTCGTGAGAAGTTCTCCTGTGCGTACAAATAGCCTACGAAATAATCAATTATTAGTGAATGAGACCCAAGGTGCGTTCCATTCGACCGTAAGTTGACTGCGAAGTGGATTTCACAGGGTATTCCGCCATCTTAAGTGAGCTTCCAATCCAAAGGGAGCGAACATGTTCAGTTCGAAGGGTACTGCAAACGGCGTAGGGAAGAAGGGAACATCAATACATCACTTCACAGGAAGTGGAGAGTGAAAATCACCCAACTGTCATTGCGCGTCGCATCACCAGTCTATACTAACGATGGAGCAGAGCCGTTGGAAGAGTTTTTAAACAGCTCTGCGATGGAGGAGTTTACGCATTTGAATATCCATAGTTATTATACAAACTAGAGTATTTATGAATGGTTATGGCAATAACTGTTATATTCGCAAATTTCGCATATTATATTTTATGAATATGTAAACAAATTAAAAGTGTTGAGAAGCAGCTGAGGGCTGTCAGTTTTTATGTAACTTATTTTATTTTATTTACCTCAGGAATGTTTAGGCTACTATGCAGCTGCTCTTGGGAAAGAAAGCGCACGAGATGAGACCGCTACAAAGACCATAGATTAAGAATACATTTATACATAGTTAACCAAATCAAAATGTATTTTCATATTGAAAATATGCAGCTTCAAATCTGTTCATAGTCAATACAGGTATACAGGGAGTGCAGAATTATTAGGCAAATGAGTATTTTGACCACATCATCCTCGTTATGCATGTTGTCTTACTCCAAGCTGTATAGGCTGGAAAGCCTACTACCAATTAAGCATATTAGGTGATGTGCATCTCTGTAATGAGAAGGGGTGTGGTCTAATGACATCAACACCCTATATCAGGTGTGCATAATTATTAGGCAACTTCCTTTCCTTTGGCAAAATGGGTCAAAAGAAGGACTTGACAGGCTCAGAAAAGTCAAAAATAGTGAGATATATTGCAGAGGGATGCAGCAGTCTTAAAATAGCCAAGCTTCTGAAGCGTGCACATCATCGAACAATCAAGCGTTTCATTCAAAATAGTCAACAGGGTCGCAAGAAGCGTGTGGAAAAACCAAGGCGCAAAATAACTGCCCGTGAACTGAGAAAAGTCAAGCGTGCAGCTGCCAAGATGCCACTTGCCACCAGTTTGGCCATATTTCAGAGCTGCAACATCACTGGAGTGCCCAAAAGCACAAGGTGTGCAATACTCAGAGACATGGCCAAGGTAAGAAAGGCAGAAAGTCGACCACCACTGAACAAGACACACAAGCTGAAACGTCAAGACTGGGCCAAGAAATATCTCAAGACTGATTTTTCTAAGGTTTTATGGACTGATGAAATGAGAGTGAGTCTTGATGGGCCAGATGGATGGGCCCGTGGCTGGATTGGTAAAGGGCAGAGAGCTCCAGTCCGACTCAGACGCCAGCAAGGTGGAGGTGGAGTACTGGTTTGGGCTGGTATCATCAAAGATGAGCTTGTGGGGCCTTTTCGGGTTGAGGATGGAGTCAAGCTCAACTCCCAGTCCTACTGCCAGTTTCTGGAAGACACCTTCTTCAGGCAGTGGTACAGGAAGAAGTCTGCATCCTTCAAGAAAAACATGATTTTCATGCAGGACAATGCTCCATCACACGCGTCCAAGTACTCCACAGCGTGGCTGGCAAGAAAGGGTATAAAAGAAGAAAATCTAATGATATGGCCTCCTTGTTCACCTGATCTGAACCCCATTGAGAACCTGTGGTCCATCATCAAATGTGCGATTTACAAGGAGGGAAAACAGTACACCTCTCTGAACAGTGTCTGGGAGGCTGTGGTTGCTGCTGCACGCAATGTTGATGGTGAACAGATCAAAACACTGACAGAATCCATGGATGGCAGGCTTTTGAGTGTCCTTGCAAAGAAAGGTGGCTATATTGGTCACTGATTTGTTTTTGTTTGGTTTTTGAATGTCAGAAATGTATATTTGTGAATGTTGAGATGTTATATTGGTTTCACTGGTAAAAATAAATAATTGAAATGGGTATAAATTTGTTTTTTGTTAAGTTGCCTAATAATTATGCACAGTAATAGTCACCTGCACACACAGATATCCCCCTAAAATAGCTAAAACTAAAAACTACTTAAAATATTGATACAAAAATATTCAGCTTTGATATTAATGAGTTTTTTGTGTTCATTGAGAACATGGTTGTTGTTCAATAATAAAATTAATCCTCAAAAATACAACTTGCCTAATAATTCTGCACTCCCTGTATGTAAACTAATAAAACTAATGGACAATTCTATTTTTAGATACATACATGTGTTTTGTAAATGTATATGCTTATTATATGGTTTTAAACTTGAAAGTAAATTACAATATTAATTTATATTATATCATAATCTGCGCGACCCCATCTTTGCCTTTCTTTAATGACGTTGCAGGGCGTTCCAATGAGCGATTATTGTCAGTGAAGTCCACTTCAGCTGATATACCGTGCTCAGGGCTTAGTAGGGAGCAGTGAACACTGCACAGGTACCCTGTCGAATGGAACGCACCCTCACTGTTCTCAGTAACTAGGGAATACATAGCCCTGTAGGCTATATATTCGTATTTGTAGCTATACAGGCATCTAGTGGCTACACCATGGAATTACAGATCATTTTTCTTTATTTTTTTTCCACCAGGTGACACTAATCTGCCCCCATTCAATGGATTTTAAGTACTTTTAATCCATTTTCATTTAAATTCTGCATTAACTGAAAAATAGAATACAATGTTTTATATACATTTTTATATTTTATATAGAAATGGTCCATAATTTAGATATGAATATTGTTTAGTAACACAAAATCCCCTCAAAATAACATATTAAAGAAAAAACCTTGTTGAAATGAAATATAATGCATTAAATTATTCTACGATTAAACCGGTCTTCAGTCTGTTTTGACCGTGAACAACACAAGTGTGACTCCCAATTGAACAATACCAGAGGGTTAAAAAATGTATTTATATTGTAGGCCTACTCATAAAGAGCAATTTCAATGTTTTTTTTAATTTTTTTATAGCAGATTATAACTTGAAACATTGTCTTTGTCTCAAAACTTTATTAGTTTCTATGCCTTTTTCAGGCCTGAAATTCACAGTTTTGAAATTCCCTGATATTTCCAGATTTTCCATTATCGTGGAGGCCCTGTTTCTTCCTAGAGAACAACCATGGAAAGCCAATACTTTAAGGTAAGTGCCTAGAAATGAACCTTCAAAAACAGTCCTATCCTTCCCAAAAAAAAAAAAAAAAAAAAAACGCACCCTTTTCCTGTCAAATCCATTTTACAAAGTGCAGGCAATCTGATGGATTATTATGTATTATTATGACTGTTATGTGATGACTCGGAGGGGCGGATGCGCTTTCCATCCTGCATCCCTGCGGCTCCAGGTGCAGAGTCCCGCCCCTAATTTCTGCAATGTGACGCTAGGCTCACTCAGCGCTCCACAGTCTTGCCTGGTCACCGGGAAAAGCGTTTGGAAGGCAGCTTCAGTAGTCATCCAGTTTGGAGTGCGCATGCGCGGCGCTGCAGCGGTGTTTCCGCGTTGAGTGGAGAGGAGTACTGGGGAGCGAGAGAGAGAGAGAGGATAGAGGGAATTTGAGACGCAGCGGGACGCCGAGTCAGAATAAACGGACACCCCACAAACGCTAATTAAAGAAAATTAATAAAAATCAACGCTCACAACTCAAGCCTTTAGCCATGGAGGATACGGTGAAAAACACTTTAAAATGTGAGGTTTAAAGAGAGGTGCTGCAGAAACGAGCGAGAGCGGCTTTCCCCCTCATCATCCACGGCTGATCTCGACTCATGTGCTCCCGTCCTCCTCCGTCACTCGCACCGGAGCGAAAAATGAAGAAGTTTAATATCCGTAAGGTGCTGGACGGCTTGACGGCCGTGTCGTCCCCTTCTCCATCCCCGCAGCTCGGGGCCAAGGAGAACGAGCTCATCCCGGAGACGCTCCAGTCTGAACACTTCCAGCTCTGCAAGGTGGGAAAGCTTTCAAGTGAATGTGTAGCGTCACCTGATGTGTCTTTTTCTGTAATAAAGCAAGTGCTTTTTCCTCACGCAAGTACCACTTAGTGCATGCTGTTTAACACTTTATCCACAGACTTATAGAATACAGGTAACGTTTGCCTTTTCTGGTTGGTAGATGTGATGCATCATAACGTTGTAATGGAGAAAATATTTTTTTTATCTGTATGGGAGCGTTATGATGTCAGTCGTATTTTTATTGCAAATAACACACAATTGTACCATTGTAGTGTCCAATATCTTTTGGTTGCGCAGCATTGGAAGGTTTTTTTTTTTTTTTTTTTTACATTAAAACGCTCCTATATGTTAGGCTATACACATTGTACTGTCATACTCTGCCCCCTCAAACCAATACTAAATTGTTTTTTTTTTCACAAGCTGTGCGTGGAAAGAGCTGACTCTGTTTGGAAAATGCGCACAAATGCGTAAAATATTCATGCGTGACACAGAGATTCTTTTTATAACCACGCGGCTGATTTTGCTGTTCATATCTTCCGTTTTCCCTTTATAGTGTTCAGTGTTAAACATGCTACTTTATTGAAGCGTCCGAATTATGTGTGGTTATAGAATGAAGCTGTGATGTTTGAGTGGAGGGAGGGGGGATAAACAACCCATTTCTTGCATAATCTACTGTGCCGGGATTAACATTTCATTTGCAATGTTGGGGTTTTCTTTTAAACCTTACACCATTTTTTTTTATCCCTAAACCCTTTTAACCCTAAACCGTCATAGGTGCCCAAAAGGTTGTCTAGGTTGGTTTTGTGATACGGCTAGTCTGTCCAATGTGCCATGAATAGGCCTAGATGAAGTGTTGGTAGGTTTAGCTGCCCTCTCTGAATTAGATCTGGCAGCACAATGAATGGAGTTAATAGTTCTCAGTGAGAAACGGTTATCTGTGGAGGTTTCTCTCTTCTTCGGTGATATTAGATTATGAGCCCACACATGTGACGGTATTGCAGATGTGATTGGCACATTGATTCATCTCAGTGATTCACTGAGTCAACCTTGTTGGAGGTTACCTCGTTATGACAGTAGGTGGCGACAAGTGCATTTTATGTAAGGACATAATTGATATAACGACGTAATTGATTATCATTGAATCAATTACTCAACAGTCGTTCACAAATCTTATCATATATTTAAATTTGTCTGTGATGCTAAAAAATTACAAATTACAGCATAACAGTCATTTTATCCTCCATTTAGTTGATTGCTAGACAGTTAGAAAAAAATACTTCAATAATAACCTAAATAAATTTACAATAATGTTGCATTTTTTTTTAGCAGATAATCACGAATTACAGCCCAGGAGAGATCTCGTTCAGTCCGAACAGCGACCGGGGGCGTATTCATTCAGTGCTTCCAACCAGTGAAACACTTCTTCACAGCCTGCACTCGAATGCTATTTGCTCGCACTTTTGTCAGTCTTTGAAGGCAGAAAAAAAACCGCGCTTAGGCCCCGATCAGACAGGTTTGAAGGTTTGAAAATGCGAGGTGCTAAAAAATGACAGCCTTTCACAGCCTTTTTTTTGGTTGTTTTTTACATTGAGAAAAGAGCAGAGCGCTGCGTTTTTTAGCTAGGCAACCCCCCAATCAGCTGTGCTGTCAGTCTAATCAAGGTAACCGAATAGACTGTATAAAAATATGGACGTAGTGTCAGTGACGTCACCCATAGGATTCTGAAGAGCAGTTCTGAAGCATAAAGTATAGGGTCGAGCTGGCCGTTGCCATCTTGGCAATGCGTCACTGCGGTCACTCCCGGATAACTGACAATGGGCAAAGAGGCGAGATGTGGCTGGAGCTGAGGTGACGTGATGACTAACAGACTGCAGACAAACGGCTATCCACCTGTCACAGTGGCCACGCCCTTAATTATGCAGAACTTTAAGGCTTTATATAATGTAAACGAATGAGTTATAAAAAAATTCACCCCCCTCACAGTTGTCATGAAGGGCAAAATTTGCTATATAGACCAAAACCCACAATTTGTACCAGGCTGTAAACATGTTTTTTTTTTGCTGTAAAGGGCATTTTAACATGGGGCTCAATGAGATTCTGCTCCCTTTTGGAGCCTGTCCCTAGTGGCCAGTCAATGAATTGCAATTTAAGTCACTTCCGTTTTGGCTTCAAGAGAAACTGGGGGAGGTTGCCACTTGGGTAACCGACACCACAGTGGAAGGCCCACCTCTCCATTCATTCAATTGGACAATGGAAAAAAACCTGAATGACGTCCAGCGCTTTTCTGCTCAGAGTTGATTTTTTCTTAACTTCAGGCGCTCAGAGTGCTCCTACAAAAACGCGAGGTGCAGCAGGCAGTTAAAACTCGAGGTGCCCGGGGCGCACAAACATCGCGCATAATGCTCCCTGCCAACAGAAAACTATTTTAAAAAGGCGCCTCTCACTGCAAAAACGTGTTCTGTCTGATCGGGGCTTTAGAGTGGTGCGGGTATGATGTCACTTTGTAGGCCAACTGGCAGTTAGCATCACGCTGGTTCCCTTGAGAAAAACCTAATAGGATTTTCCCATAGGCTTTTGGATTATCGCTAAAAACAAGCTCTGTGATCAACAAAAGTCGCCAGAAGTAAAAAACTATAAATGGACTACACCACGGTCCCACAAATTCAACGTCACCATCACTAAGCTTCCGACAACTCTTTCAGTTTTTATATAAAAAAATTTTTTCCAGAAAGTTTGCGTCAGAATAGTTTAAAAGCATAATGAGGCTGTAAACCTTTTCGCCGTGATGGCGTTTAATCTCCTCGAAAGCCTCTGTAGTCCCATTTAGCCACTTGTCAGCAACCGCCTTTTTCAAGACTCATAACAGCTTCAAAAAATCACGAGTGGGGTAATACAGATGTATTTTATGTCGTAGAATAAAACGTGAAAGTGCCTTGAGCTTGTGTTCACCACAGACCTTATTTCAGCCATTTAACCATAACCTTATTCAAAAAATTTACTTCAGGACGAGGGAACCGGACGTGCTAAAATGTTAACTCGCTTCCGCGTTTTGGCCTACAAAGTGATGTCATACTTGCACCACTCCTGAATCCTCCTGACAAACGCTGTCTAATAATTATTTTATGGAGAATGTTTTCAAATCCATTCCACATGTTATATTTTCAAGAACATGGTATTATCTTTAATGATGCTTTAATCCAAGGCTAAATGAATTTTGAAGGGAGTTTTGTTAAATGTTGACGTAAGCGTTCAGTTCTTAGAAAAATGGTCATGAATTATGTCGACCACTATGTTTACCACTCTCTAATTAATGTTAATCATTTGTGACGAGGTTACATGAGTGTATTCACACTGGCTTTGGTCTTTTTTTCAGGACTAAATTAAATAGACGTTTATGAACGATGGATTAGTTTTAATACTTAATTCATAATTATTGAAAAGAAAAATGAGAGTGAAGCTTGTTGCTGCTGCACAGCTCGCCGACAGGTACCCTTCTCCGCGAGCGCCGCTTACGTAACCCGCTTTAGCCACTAAACAAACATACAGAGACAGAGGCTGTGTCACAAACCCTAGTAAGCTGCCTGACTAGACAGCATTATAGGTGTGTCTTTGATGCTTAGAAATGCTATCTATGTAGGCACCCGCTAGGATTTAAAACAATCACATAGAGAGAGAGAGAGAGAGAGAGAGAGAGAGAGAGAAAGAGAGACGATGACAGCTGTTAAGCTGAGGCTAGTGCTATAAACCTGTAGCCACCATTGTTGTTCTCTGGATACAATGCAGCAAGGTCTCTGTTCTCACTGCCTGTTGTTTTTGTCTATCTATAGAACATCAGGGTTGTTCGAGCAATTCAAAGGGCTGGGCATTAAAATTGTTGGAAATATTCAGTTGAAATTCAGTTGATATTCAGTTGATATTGAAAAGTTTGACTCTGTGATGCTGCACAAATACCCAATGATTTGTCACTCTCCTTCAAATCAATATATAAATAAGAATGTAAATAATAATACCATATAAAATATTTTTAATTGCTTTTATTTTTATAGGTTTAGTTTAATTTTTGTTTAGTTTTTAGTAAATATTTATGTGGTCTTTTTAAAAATATTTCTATTTATCTCTTTTAATTTTAGTTTAAGTTTTATACATTTTATTTTATTTAATATATTATTTTATCGTTATGTCAATTACTGAAAATTATTTCTAATCATTTTAGTCTTCGTTACACCAGTAACAACAATGTGTAAAACATCTTGTCAGTTGTCACATTAAAATGATGAAACATTAATAAGCAAAAATAGATAAATAATTAAAATAAACACATTGTAAAATATAATTCAAATATCTTATAAAATACATTGTACAATTTTAAATAGTTTAATTGCTGACTTAAATGTTGAAGTTAATTTCTATAGTGGTTATGCCACTAAACTTTACATTATGTGCTTTTTAAAACTTTGTTTCTCTTCTGATTTGATTCTCAGACTGTGCGCCATGGCTTCCCCTATCAGCCGTCCTCTATGGCATTCGACCCTGTCCAGAAAATCCTTGCCATCGGGACTCAGAGCGGAGCATTGCGATTGTATCCTTTTTACAAAGGAAATAAAAATTCTGTGTGCTCTTTTTCAGGTGCACAATGAACCTGTCAGTAAGTATTTAATTTCTTTATCAGTTGTGTTATCAGGTGTAGGCTGTTACTACTTGTGTGTTTATGGATTGTCATTATTAAGCTCATGACAAATTCATTGGGACATGAATGGCCCTCTGTTAGTTTTGCCTTTCTGAAATGTGACTACATTATGCTGCACCACAACATAACAAGCTTCATCTAATTTAAAGTGATGCCAGTTGTTGTGCTTAACTGAGTTGATCCGCTGTCATGGCTTGTCAGTCAGACCCATCAAAAGTCTTTTGTAAAAGGGTGTTTGTTACAGGATTGGGATTTAGGATCAGTAAGGCACATCACATTAGTTGAGTGACTCTCATCACCCAAATTATGGAATCCCAGTGTATAAAGTCAGTTATCAATTATACTGAACAAGTCAATAAGGTCTATTCCCACCTCAGAGACTGTAAAGAACTTCCTGTCTAATCAAAATCTCCATTCACACTCTGTATTCAAATAGATGGCCTTTGATTATGAAATGAATCTCCACGTTCTCTGATTCACTCGTACACATAGAGGTTTGACATTACTTTTCACAGTCAGTGTTGCTCTAATTGAAAATATTTCTTCTGCCATCACTACAGAATAATTTGCTGTCAGTCAGGTCGGAAGAAGAGCTCGCTTGACGCCGCCCTTTGTCAGATGTTGAATGGTACTGGTGGGAGTTGATGCATTCGGTGGCTCTTCAGAGAACAGCCTCTTTAGAAACTGATCGTCTTTGCTCTCTGAGGATATCGGTGTTACTTAGCCTCTTTGAGCGACTTTGATCAGATAAATGTTGGCTGCCGTGAGATGAGGGCAAATGAAAATCTCCCTAAGAGACTCTAAATTGCGATTAGTGCAACGGCCCTTTCTTTCTTTTGTCACATCTCATCCCGAGCTATCGGCAATGCAAAAGGAATCAGCTGAATGCATTGGTATGAATGAAGTCTTACCTTTGATTTTGTGAATGACTTTGGTTGCTGTTATGCCATACTAAACTACAGAGCATGTGAGGTCTGATTTTTGAGTTAGTTGACAAATCTTGGCCTGACTAGCAAAACTGTGACTGACTTTGGATATGCTGATATTTCTGGGTATGGTACAAATTGTATTTGCAATGTGATCTCATTCATATTTGTAAATTTTTAATGTGTTTGGATAGACACTGAAACGGCACAGATTGTAAGGCCTTGTAGGTACACTGTTGTTAAAATATTTGGGGTCAGTTTTTTTTTTTTTTTATACTTTAATTAAGCAAGGATAAAGGATTAAATGGATCGTAGTTGATCCGTGATCCATACGGACCTGGCATCTCCTTGCACTTGAACGCACACATACATACTAGGGATGTGATGGTGAAATTTTTTTCCCACTGGTTAATTGACGTGTGACAACACCGAGGGCTTTTCAAATATTTTAAACGTAAAATGCGCACGGCTGCTCGGCCATTCATTACGGAGCGGTGCGGAGTAAAGCGAGTGTTTTCAATGAATTCCTATGAAAGTTAAGCTTCCATAGGCATGAACTGAAACGCGCCAGACTGGACACGCACGTGAATGACAGTGCGGCCGTAAATGAATGACAGTGCGGCCGTAAATGTGTGCGCACTATGCGGCCGTGAATGAATGACAGTGCAGCTGTGAATAAATGCCCGTGCGGCCGTGCTCATTTTAGTTTCGGTTTAGAATTAGCACCAATTCGGGGGCGGGTTACTTGAATTATGGGTTCATTAGCCTATTATTAATGAAAAACACAATCTTGTCTGTCAGCTCCTCGCTCTCGTGATGAATGAAATCTGACTCCTGCTGCGTTTGTGCTGCGACTCTCGTTCAGTTCACACTGTATTGAGCAGACACATTCAGTTTTTAATTGTAGTGTCTGTTCTCTAACTGAGCTAAATGATTTTATTACTATAAAAATTTAAACGGCGGTGGAGGTATTTCGCCTGAACACCGGTAACACCGGCAACACTGACTATCGCAGCAAGCCTAATACATACAAAATTATGTCAAAATGCCCATCTCTGCAAGTATTCTCATGAACACAGTGGGTTATGTTTTAAGTGAACGTAAACAGTGGAGAAAGAAATTGGATGTGGTCAGTATTGGATCTGCACATTAGGTCTTAAAGTGACAACAGCCTATAAATTGCAGACTGTCATTAATGTTAATCAAACAACAAAACACAGCTTTAAATTTTTTTTATCTTTGTTAATATTTAATTTATACAGTAAACACCAGTGTTTTCCATTCATTAACTAAATTGTGTCTAATCTGTCCAAATATATTTTAAAGGGGTGGTTGATTTATTATTTCACTTTTTTAACATTAGTTAGTGTGTAATGTTGCGATTTGAGCATAAACAACATCTACAAAGTTATGACGCTCCCTGCCCCTCTGGAACACGCAACAAAGGAGGTGAGGCAATGTTGAGAAGAGGAAGAGTTGTTGTAGTAGAGCACATTTAGGAGTCTGCAGAAGCTGTCGCATCCGTCTTTTCACATTTATCGCTATACAGTATAACACAAATGCAATAGCATGTCATAAAAGCAAGATGACAACATAAATTATAACCGTAATTAAACTAAACTATGTTCCATCTTCATTCATATATTCTCTGGCTCTGTAGGCAGTTCCCACACGAGCGAATTATAGATTATCATGACAGCATATGCTACTCAATGACTTGAAGATAGTTACCCCACATCAGCTACATAAATTCATCAACTAACCATTCAGAAACGTCCTGTTGCATTCTACATGTCACTTCTTCTTGAGTCTCTCCATCATTGTCTAACTCTGGTTTGAACATAAAAAATGCTGAACAGTTTCAGACATTTGCAGTGCGTGTCTGCGTGAAGTAATCAGAGCTGCTAACACAAGCTCCGACTCTCTTTCTGAAAGGGACACACACAAAAACGGCACGTTTTAGCTCACCCTAAAAAAGTGAACATTTTAACATGCTATAAAAAATTATCTGTGTGGTATTTTAGGCTAAAACTTTACATACACACCTTACATACAGAGTTATTTTACATCTTGTAAAAAGGGGCATTATACACTCACCTAAAGGATTATTAGGAACACCTGTTCAATTTCTCATTAATGCAATTATCTAATCAACCAATCACATGGCAGTTGCTTCAATGCATTTAGGGGTGTGGTCCTGGTCAAGACAATCTCCTGAACTCCAAACTGAATGTCAGAATGGGAAAGAAAGGTGATTTAAGCAATTTTGAGCGTGGCATGGTTGTTGGTGCCCGACGGGCCGGTCTGAGTATTTCACAATCTGCTCAGTTACTGGGATTTTCACGCACAACCATTTCTAGAGATTACAAAGAATGGTGTGAAAAGGGAAAAACATCCAGTATGCGGCAGTCCTGTGGGCGAAAATGCCTTGTTGATGCTAGAGATCAGAGGAGAATGGGCCGACTGATTCAAGCTGATAGAAGAGCAACTTTGACTGAAATAACCACTCGTTACAACCGAGGTATGCAGCAAAGCATTTGTGAAGCCACAACACACACAACCTTGAGGCGGATGGGCTACAACAGCAGAAGACCCCACCGGGTACCACTCATCTCCACTACAAATAGGAAAAAGAGGCTACAATTTGCATGAGCTCACCAAAATTGGACAGTTGAAGACTGGAAAAATGTTGCCTGGTCTGATGAGTCTCGATTTCTGTTGAGACATTCAGATGGTAGAGTCAGAATTTGGCGTAAACAGAATGAGAACATGGATCCATCATGCCTTGTTACCACTGTGCAGGCTGGTGGTGGTGGTGTAATGGTGTGGGGGATGTTTTCTTGGCACACTTTAGGCCCCTTAGTGCCAATTGGGCATCGTTTAAATGCCACGGCCTACCTGAGCATTGTTTCTGACCATGTCCATCCCTTTATGACCACCATGTACCCATCCTCTGATGGCTACTTCCAGCAGGATAATGCACCATGTCACAAAGCTCGAATCATTTCAAATTGGTTTCTTGAACATGACAATGAGTTCACTGTACTAAAATGGCCCCCACAGTCACCAGATCTCAACCCAATAGAGCATCTTTGGGATGTGGTGGAACGGGAGCTTCGTGCCCTAGATGTGCATCCCACAAATCTCCATCAACTGCAAGATGCTATCCTATCAATATGGGCCAACATTTCTAAAGAATGCTTTCAGCACCTTGTTGAATCAATGCCATGTAGAATTAAGGCAGTTCTGAAGGCGAAAGGGGGTCAAACACAGTATTAGTATGGTGTTCCTAATAATCCTTTAGGTGAGTGTAGGTTCTCCTTTAAAGGGGTCATAAATTGAGAAATCAACTTTCCCTTGAGCTTTTGATATATAAAAGGTCATGGTAATGTAAGAATATATGGGCCACTATTTTAAATAGTGAAATATACGCGCGTGTGTGTGTTATGCATGGTTCGTGGTTATATCCACTGATCGGTAATAGTAATAAAAGTAATAAGTAATAAAAAATTACATTTCAAAGTGCACCAGATTGATGAATTTAACTTTAAAATTGACAAAATTTTCCACCCACCACAGTCTAACAAAACCATGTGGGAAACACTGGAACACTATATTATTTTACGTTTAGGCCTAATTATTACATTTCTGTACCTGAATACTACAGTTAGACCTTACTTTATTTGTAACTTTGTTGTATTTATCTATGCTTGTAATTAGTGTATTTGTTCTTACTTTATTACTGACTGTTCATTTGCCTTTAATAATATTAATAATGTTACTTTATTAGTTAGGCTAGTATTTTTTGCTGTGGTATCGAAGTACTTAAAGTGTGCTTTAAGTAATAAATGAAAGCAAAGTTATATTTGCCCCCAACCCCCTAATTATTAAATTTTTTCGCTGATCCAAAAAATGACCCAATCTGTGACACAAAAACTGCAATATGATCCGAACCGTGAGCTTTGTGATCCGTTGAACCACTAGCGAGGATGCAAGACTTACAAATGATTCCTATTTCAAATAAATGTTATTTTGAGCTTTCTATATTTATCAAATAATCCTGACAAATACTTCACCTATATTTTACCAAAATATTAAGCACTGTTTTTAGCATTGATAATAATATGAAATGTTTCTTGAGCAGCAAATCAGCATATTAGAATGATTTCTGAAGGATCATGTGACACTGAAGACTGCTGAAAATTCAGCTTTGCCATCACAGGAATAAATTACATTTTAAAATATATTAAAGGTGCCATAGAATGAAACTTTCACTTTTGTAGCTTTTTTTTGCATTTAGTTAGGTTTCGGCTGTCTGCCAGCTCAGAAAAGCTGAAAAGAAAATGCAGCTAGTTTGTTTTAAACTGTCTGAGTTTGAAAATGTGTCATTCGGTGATCTGTTTCAATTTGTTGCCGGTTTTGACGTAGCTAGTTATTTGAATGTGACCACCCCCAAGCAACATACGGAGTCAGCCCTCTTCCCAGCCCGTTTTGTACACCGATAGCGAAACGACTAACGAAGGTGCCTTTCGTTTTACAATAAAGCGATCCTGGCATGCAACTGCTCTGTGTTAAAGACGAGACTAAAATGTAGTTTAAAAAATAAAAACTTGACCAAAATCACTCTTTGGTTTTGTCAGGGGGAAAAAGATGAGTGTTCGAGCATGCATGCTTGCGGTTGCCAGATTTCAGAAATTTAAATCCCCCAATCAGAGCTTTTTTGTTAAGAACACGTATTCTATCCAAGCGGCAACGTCCCGCGGTCTCCCTTGAAGCCAACACAGAAGTGACTTAAACTGAAATTCATCGACTGGCCGCTAGAGACAGGCTCCAAAAGGGAGTCAAATCTGTATCTCCCCCATGTTAAAATGCCCAACATTACAGCAGAAAAGGCTTCATTACAGCCTGGTAGGCTTCAAAACTGCTCTTCCGAAACCTGCGGGTGATGTCAGTGACACTACGTCCATATTTTTTTACAGTCTATGATTCTATCTGGTGTTTTACTTACTTTGCAACCATGTGCACACGAGAGAGACAACTGGCTCAACAGCGCAACCTCCCTCCTCGGAGTGCCGGGGTTGATGGACTGACCCTGTGAGGGCACCGAAGGCAGGCGGGCACCGTGTACTGAGGTGAACACCGCCTGTCCCCGGAGGGGATCACCCTCACAGCCCTGGGCACGCTGGCGTCAGGGCTTCTTAGACGCAGCCTTCCTCGAAATAATGACGGCCCTCAGATCCGTCTTACCTCTCTCTGGTGTGCGGATGATCTGAAAACACCAATAAACAAGTAAGCTGCATTTCAGCGATCTCCATTTGAGATTTTCTGCTTAATTAAAATATCATTCAGTCAGTCTGTATTCTGTCCCGACTCAGTACTCAGTGATGAACTGTAATAAATCTAAGCATGGATCTCTCGACTATTTGCGATTGTGTTTGCTGAATAACTGCACTTACGCAACCTCTGTGTGACAATGCAGTCAGTAATTGCGTATGTGCTGCGTTATAAGGATAGATTAATCGTGTACTATTATTAATTGTAAGCTTGTTTAGCGTGGTAAGTCAGTTGTGTGAGCTACTGAAATGAGCCTTGCCCTGAAACAGCCAATCAGAGCAGAGCTCAACATTATTATTCATGACCCTTCCAAATAAGGTAATAACAGCCCATTTCATTCTGTGGACAAATCCTAGTTGTTGTAAATGTAAAACCGTATCTGGAGTATTTTTGCCCTTACCTAAGCCACATACCTTCTATGTAGATATCAGAGAACAATTAAAAAAATATTGCATTCTATGGCACCTTTAAAATAGAAAACAGATATTTTAATAGTTTACAATAATACTGTTTTTACTGTATTTCAATTAAATAAATGCAGATTGAGCCAAACAAGCTTCTTTAATTTGAATGGTTGTATACAATAAAATCTACTTATAAATAGAGAAAATTGTATGCATCTAAAGTTTAAATTTTTTCTTACATTTTAATCACTGTACAAATGTGTGGAAATGTAAATGTAATAGAAGCACAATTAAGGTATGAATGAATACCTACTGTATGAATACTAATGAGATCACATTGGTATGTGTAGCTTATGCTACGGTGTGTATTTATTGCTGTGAGCTGCGTAGCACTGTTCAGATCTGTTTTGCAGTTGTGTAAACTTCTCCCCAGTTGAGAATGACTGAAAGTGGCAGATCAAGAGACCAGAATGGCAGAATCCTGGCAAAATCATCTAGAAGATTAGAGCAGTGGAAGGGAGAGGAAAGTCTTCGGTCTCAGGCCAGCGGACAAATGCGCTGTGATCCCAAAAGCATTCTGCTTCCCACAGCTCGCTTCAGACTGCAGAAAGTGACATGACAGTCAGATGTTAAAAAATACCGGAGATAAGAGCGAGAGAATGTACTTTTCAAGCTTTTGCAGTGAAGGTGAAGTGTGTAATTTCTGCGCCACCAAACAAAACCCTCCCACTGGTCATCCAAACATATAAGCCTGCCCCCAAACTCACACCATTGGTTGAGCCAGTGTTGCTGCATTGGGCTGTTTAGCAATGTTTTGATTCTGCCTCAGATTTTTTGTTACACACTTCTGCTTTAAACAATCTTTCATAGGTTATGAAAAGCCATATATTGTTATCAGTGGTCTGACATTTGAATAATTAAATTGCGGGTGGTGAAGCGGTGGTTATTGTGTAGTAGTTGAGAGTTTTGGGTGGTCCCTGTCCTTTGCGAATTGTATTTTCATGCGCAGAGGGGAGAGAATGGCAGACTCATAACTCAACTAGCCTCGCGGGCCCCAAGATTGTGCGACTCGCACATAGATCTATTGATCAACCTTTCTGACACACACACAGACATGCACAAAGTGGTGTGATGACCTCATGGTAAAGCAGATACATTTTAAATAGTCTCCTGAGTATTTGCAATTCCTCGGCGGCAGTAGACTGAGATTGTTGGCTGCTACGCACAGATATGTCTCCAACACTGATTGCTGACAGTCATAATCACTGTAATTTAGAATATAACCCACTATAGTCTGATCATTTTATTCACAATGATCATCTCTTCAAATTTAATGAAGGGTATTTGTTTCTAAAGAAGACGTATGTCACAATGATCAAACCTCGTCCCTATTATAGGTTGCAGATTATTAAAGAGATCATGTTCAGGGTTTATAATGAACACATTTGTAATAAAATATCATACAAAGATATGAAGGCTGCGTCCGAAACCTTGCAACCTCACCACCCAATCTGACAGTATTTTTATGTAAAGATCCCTTATCTTATCATATCATAAAATCACGTCTAATGATGATGTAGAACAAATTCAAGTGAGCTTTAGAGATAACCAAGCAAATATTAAAAGACTAAAACACTAATTTCTCTGTAGAAATGAAGTCATAAGTTGCCAAAAAAGGACATTTCTGACTAAATTTACTCTTGTCAGCCATTCCTTCAGATACTAATCTTATGTTTTCCACCAACCACCAAACTGCAGGCACGGGATTGTGGGTTGTCATAGGCTGTGAAGGACACATCTATGCTTTCTTCAAAAACCAAACAGATGCTGGCATGTTGCTAGGTAGGATGTTAGCAAATCTCTGCATACTATAGAAACCATTTCTCAGAGTGAAAAAGATCAAATAAGAAACATTTTTGTGACATACAGTATAAAGTCACAATTATTAGAAATAAATGCATTTTTTTTTTAAGAAAATATTGTTTTGCCACCAGAGGAATAACTTATATTTTAAAATATGAATAAGGTATTTATATAGCACATTTCCTGTGTACTGCTGTATAGCCAAAGTGCTTTACAATCATGTCTGGGGGTCTCTCCTTAACCACCACCAGTGTGCAACATCCACTTGGATTTTAAATTATATATTAAAGTAGAAAAGTTATTTTATATTGTAATAATATTTCAGAAATAAATGCAACATTGCTGAGCATAAGAAATGTCTTTCAAAAACATAAAAAAAAATCTTACTGAATGGAACGGCAGTATAGAGTCTCAGTTTGTACATATAAAGTTGCTATTATAAGAAATAAAGTCTCAGTATTTTTTTTATTACTCTGAGGTGGAAAGTGACTGAGAAGGCAGAATTTTTTCAGCTTATGGGCACAGCTGGAAACATCCATTGACCATTGGAAAATGGATATTGAGGAGTAACACACACACACACACACACTCATACACATAATCATCATCTACACATCAGCTTCAAAGGAATCTCACCTTATCTCTAATGACCAATAGTGGTGATGGTACACTGTTGCTGAAAATGCTGAAACTGGTGAGACTTATTAAAGATGTGTCCCATAGTATAATTCCGCATGAAATGTGAAATATACTAGCTGCGTCATGGCTGTGGTGGTTATTTGTGTGTTAGGGCTTGTGACTTGTTTTACTTTGTGTGTGAGGCATGTAGAGCTGAGCCTTACACACGCATGCACACACACACACATACACAGACATTGCCTGAGGATGCCTATGCCACTTCTTACGTAATCCACAGGAGCGAGGCTCATCATCTGGAGAGCTTGGCAGCAGTGTTTGTGTGTGTGTGTGTGTGTGTGTGCTGTGATCGGCTCAAGCAAAGGAGTTTAAGTCTGTCCTCTCTGCCATAATGGCACACAGCAGCAGCCGTCTATGATTGAGTGTGTGACTGTATAACTTACTGTACTCTGTAGCTGCATGAAGGGCCACCAATTCAGAACTCAACAAATCTGATCAGATTCACCAGGCACTCTTTCCTCATTGCATTAGGTATAGAATGGTACAGGGAAGAACACAGTGCCTGGTGCTTTTTGAGGAATTATTTTACGCTCTTATTTTTCCACAATGACCTTATTAGGAATGTGCAAAATAGATTAAGGGCCCTATTTTAACGATCCAAGCGCATTGTCTAAAGCGCTTGCCTCAAAATAACAATGTGCCAACAATGTGCCTGAACACACCTTGTTTTCAGACCAGCACGGCATGGACGAACAGATGGGCGCAAGTGCATTTGCTATTTAAACAACGTGGCACTGGACGTGAAAATGATAACTGCGCTAGGCTGAATCTAGCAAAAAAACATTTGCGTAACATTGTGTATGATAGGGCCCATAGAGTTAGAGTTACTAGTAACTAGTCAGAGGTAAGGTTAGTCCTGTAAAATTGTGCAGGTTGCGGGCTTGTTTATGTTGACCAGACATCATGAGACCGGTTTCTTAACACCTAGATGAAGTGCCATAGAACTGCACCCAGAGGTCTTGAGATGGATTTTTAAAAGTTTAAACAAGTTTTTGACTTGACAAATCATCTTAATGCGACGCTTATACCAAGAGACATGCATTTGTATTCTGACAGTAATTGTCTTGAAATGTATTGTTGAAGGCAGTGAATTTGTTGGATGTGTCTGTGGTTTTAAATGGGATGCATTTAGTGACGCAAGTACTCGGAGAGGGTTTTAGCATGTTGACAGTAACAGTTACCTTTATATTTTTAGCATGGCATGCTGTCAGCATGCTAAAAGCCCTCTCTAAAAAGTAGCATCTTTGATTTTTTTTGCCTTGAAAGCACCTGTTGCTAGTTTTATGTTTTTATGTGACTTTTATATCATATTTTATTGTATTTGCTCTCTCACAAACTCTTCAGCCATTCTTCAGTGATTTTAGGGGACAGTGTGCTGGCACTGCATTGTTTCAGGACATTGTTTCAAGTTGACTTCTCCAGCCCAACCTAATTATACCCTCACTCAGCTCTCAAGGTCCTCACATCACTATAAGGCTACTCTCGCATTAATCAGGCATTTCTGCATCTCAACATGCCCTGTCTGCATTAGGTTCACTTCAGTTCGCCCCGTCATGGCCCTGGGAATTTCAAGTCTATCAGCTCATTTTTATGCTAACCTCTTCAAAAAAGCTCCCACAATACTTGTGCTTTTTATTTTCTGTGCAGTACAAACTGAATCGGCTCATCTGAAATGCTCCCCTTTTATTGCGCTTATCTAATATTGCAGTCCGATTCCCCCCGAGGCTTGCATGAGAAAACCTCATAACAACAGAGACATGAAAGCTTGCGTGTGCTGGGACCTGGTCGTCATAGAATTATGGACTTTGTGACGTTTGCTGAAAGGCTATTAAATAATTTACAGTAAATTACCTTCCTGGTACAGTCTAGGAGCGTCGGCCTATCAGACAGGATGCAGGACAAAAAGAAGGGCTAAACTGGAGCATGGAAGGGCTCTTGTGAGTCACCACTTTGAAGGAAAGGCTAATGGAAAAGTTGCAGAAGGATTCAATATTGTCTTCACTTTCAGAAAACAATGCCTTTGTTTGTGACGTCTCTCAAAGTTCAGACAGATTCCCTATCCATTAAGTCAAAAAGACAATAACAAATAACACATTAGCAAATTGCAGAGATGTGACAACAGTTTAGCCAGATAAACAATGGAGATTGTTCACAAAGAACTAAATATTCAGGTCTTGCCCATTGGTTCTGAAGTTCCTGTGTCTGTTTTGCACCTGCTTGCTCCAGTCTTCCTTCCATTCACCGTCTGCTTCTCTCCTTTCTGTGTCTTTACCTCCTCCTCCCCCATCACTGCAGTGAATTTTTGTTTCTGTCTGCGCTAAGTGGTTGCTATGCAGTTTAGAAAGTGCGGTGTTTATGGGATGCAGTTGCCAGGCGAGATAGACTCCCATTCTCTCACGGTAAACTTGGCAGAATTGTGAGTCTCTGGTTTCTTTGAGGTCACCTACCTGCTTTTTAATTACACACAAGACAGAACATTGCGCTTCATTTGCTCTTTGGCAAACTCAGACAAGCTCAGTATTAGACGCGTGTAAAGAAGTGGCGTCCGCCCGTCTGTCAGTCACAACACACGCGTTCACACACCCCAGCTTACACTTCATCACACTAACGAGGCTTCGCCGAGCTGTCTGTCAGCTGATCTCTCTCACCATCAAAGTCTGTCTTTGGCTTATTGATCTGTTTCATCACTTCAAAGAGACTTCCAGTCCCAGAGTCCTCCACCTCTTTCCTCTTCCCATTCACCCCTCCATCACTCTGTGCTATTCCAGCCCCTTCAGCCGAGCTTATCCCCTGACAAAAAACACACACACACACACACACACACACACACACACACACACACACACACACACACACCCACACACGCACACACACTTTTGCTGTGATTAGGTTTTTTGTGTCTGGATCACACCAAGTGTATAAATGTCATGTAAAGATCATGTTTACAAAAAATGTTTGTGTTTTTATCTGATCAAGTAAAAAAGTAAAAATGCATTTTAAAGTTTTTAAATCATGTTAATTAGTTACCTGTAAGTTACCATACCATATATGGTGAAAAAATATTATTAGATTTAATAGACAATGCATGTAATTTATTGAAAATAATACAAGCTTTTGAAAGTAAAAGCACTAATTATCATGTATTTTACTGTGAACATCTACATTTTGTTCAACCAGTGTACTTTTATAGTGAAATATAATTAAAGTTGTTTTTCAAATCAATTCAATTTACATATTTTTTTTTTTTAGAAAAAATAGATCCAAGACACTTCTTCCAGTCCAAAAAGTTAAAAAAAAAAACTTTATTCACATCATGGCTCACATTAGAAACATGCAAAATAACTAAAACACTGCACACTGATGCATTTCGGTCATTCAGCCTTCCTCAGAGTGTGTTCCTTGTGCAATTCAATTCACATTTATTTGTATAGCGCTTTTCACAATATATATCGTTTTAAAACAGCTTTACAGAAAATGCATGTGTCTACATTACAATTTAGAGTAATTTGTTATCAGAGGTGACTGTGTCCAATTAATGTCTATTTTTTAGAAACATACAGTTCTAAGATAATACTAATCACACAGTTAGCTAACATCATGTATGTAATTTGTACAAGCAATGAGCTCATTCATGTAATTATTATAGTTGTGAACATAATGATTTCTAAGGGAAAATGCATAATTTACAGTGAAAAGTCACTCTGTCGTACATTTACATTTGATTACATTTAATTGAAATCTTTAAATTTTTTACAGATGATATGCATTGGGGTGTTTTGTAACATTTTTGTGATATGAACTTAGATCGCTAATATTCACACTTATTCACTAACCGATATTCACACTTTTCAACTGTGTTCATTTCAGTTTGCAGCAATTTGGTTCGCAATTTAGATCACAAAAGAGCTTTGCATAAATATAAAGGCATAAATGACAACAAAAGTAATAATAATAATAATTCTTATTAATAAAATATTTTTCTTTATTGTATGTGGTTATTGTAACAAATTATGAATTAGTGTGTTATTTAAACATGAAAATAACCTCTATTACTCATAAGAAGGCAATATCAGTTGATCTCCAATAGTTTTGTGACTGTTGTTGAAGTTGATTTTATTTATTTATTTATTTATTTATTTTTTGGCCACTGGCACCAAAATGTAAATATGCTTGAAACGTCACAATATTTTTCACAGTGAATTTCTGGAAACAGTTGGCGCTATTTTTTACTATACATTTTTGGATAAGGTACTGTGCAGGACTCATTTAGTGTTATGCTGACAGATTTTCGTCGGCCAGTTGCCAGGACAGCCCCACCTTTGAGAAAACGAGGGCTAATTGTCCTGCTGTTGGTTTAGCAGCTGGACTGTGATCCTGGTAACCCCATCAGCAGTCGTGGGATTTGATGCATGTAACAACCATGAGATGGCCTTTGATCATTAAGTACTACCATCCAAGCCACTGAATGGACCTCATGGCAAGAGTGGCTTTCAGCCAAACACACACTGTACTGGAGTGTGCGGTAGCAGGTGTGACCTTGACAGGGAGGTAGCGTGGGTGTGCAGGTCAAACCACTCTGTATTTTTCTCTCTTTCTGCATTCATGTTTTCCTGTGGGCTGAGAACCGCTCACATCAAGCGCTAACAACAGAAATATCCTTCTCTTTCATGCTCTCTTTCTATGCCTGTTCCACCCACTCATTGTTTTATAATTTCTGGTATTTCTTTCCCTCCTTTTCTTCATCTTAGCTTTTCATTCCGTTACTCAGCAAAAGGAAGACCACAGTCAGCGGCATTGGGCTTTTGGAACAGCTAAATATACTTCATCTTTAATCGTGCCCTTAACTGTGTATGACTCCCTCCTGCCTCAGGAATTATAAATTAGGATATTCACATAAAAACAGGAAAGGAGAGGGGAAAAAACTTAATCTGGAATTTGTTCAGCAGCAATTTCTGAAAATGGAAAAGGAGTGCATACAGCTCACTGGAAGTTCATGACCTTATTCCTCAAATATGTGTCAGCATTTAAAAAAATCTTGGTGCTATCAGAGCGAGTCATTTTCAATATGATCTGGGAGTCATCTAGCTTCCTCAACAATCAATTCCCGCTTCTTGGGATTTGCTGCTCATATCCTAGTGGTTCTGCTCCAGATGTCTAATTGGATTTTTCTTTCACTTCGTCGACATCTTCACCTGAATGTCGGTAGTATAGGTTAGCATTGGTTTATATAGGTACTAGGGGTACCTATATAAACCACTGTTCACTGTCGACTCGAGACAGCAGGGCAGAGAAAACTAAATGTATAAAACATTTTTTATATTAAACCGTTGTTTACTGAACAAATTGTGTCTTAAGGATAAAAAAATTTATCTCTGCTAATGCGGTAAACTATATAGGGAGCCCTTCCTTGCACATGACAATAATATTAAAGGTTAACAACAGAGTCCAAGCTATTAGCCTAAATTATTTATTTTTTGTTATAATAATCAACACTCAAATAACATGCAAACATGCAAACTTCACATAAGGCAGTTTTTGCATTAACTTCTAAATCTAATTATAAAATTATGTTTTTACTACAATTTGTTGTTTATATATAATCATTTATACCCAGTGGCTGTCATTTTCATGACCGATTTTTTTATACATTATATAGTGAAGACATCACCAAAAGGTTAAGTAAAATATAATGAATAGGCTAGTGAATATATTTAGCGAAAGAGTTCATTTCTCTGGCGAACTAACAAGCCGTGGACACTGAATGACTTGCCTGAGGTAAATGCTATGTGACATTGTTTACAAGCTGCTTTATTGATGTCTATCTGCCATTGAAACACTGATTGAGAGATTACACAAGATATGATACGTTTCAGTAAGTTGTACTGTATCTTTCTTTATACCTTCAGAACTTCCTTAATGTTTATTCTGTAAGAGGAAGAGATGATCCCGTTCACTCGCGCTCTGCGCTGCCGCTTGAACTGAGGTGCCTATTCAGTGATCTGTCACGCCACATTGAAGAGCATCAAAACAGCATTTTTGTTTAAATTTTGTGATAAAATGGACAGAATTTGAAAGATGATACTTTTTTCTTATCGAAAGAAACAAAGTGGAGATTATTGCGATTATTGGTGGTTAATGGTTAGGCTACAATGCTGTATTCATCTTGTACACGTAAGACACGCACTGAAAATTTGCGGGACGAAAACGTGTACGCTACACCCCTAATTACTATTTAATCAAATTCAAGAAAGAATTAAAGGTGCTGTATGTAAGAATGACAGCTAGTGGATGAAATGGGCACTGGAGTCCAAATTCAAAATATGGTTTGCCCTGCCCCCTCCTCCTCAGACTCAAAGCTCATGCAGGTTGCCAGTTTGAGGAAACGCAACAGGAACTAGCACAATTGACAATGGAAGTTGAGGAGACTTACACGCTGTAAGTTGATGAGTTGATTTATCCGCGTTATAGTGTGCTTCCGTAGATGGATGCCAAGGCTTTTTAGGTCCAGTAGAATCTGCGATCTCTGACCCAGTTTATTTGCTGGCTTCCATGGCAGAAATACCTGTTTTCCGCCAACTGGCAACCTGTGGTGTTGGAAAAACTATTGGATAAATTGGCAACGCGTGGTTTTCTGGAGCATTGGTTTTCTGAGAAACAAGTATGTGAACTCAGCAAGTTTGCTAAATAGCTGCAAATATATTATGGTATTTTTATGCTTTAGTACAATCAAAAACTTACATACAGCACCTTTAAGTTTTGTGACATAAGGTAAAGTGAGGTCAGCCTCAACAATGGGCCAGGGTAGCAGGGGGCAGGGGGCAGGGGGATGGGCGTTTGGTATGCCATGAGAGTACTGTGTCACATTCTGTGGGTTGTGTATCGTGTTTTTTCAGTTTGATTTGAATAATGTTACACCCCTAATAGGTACTGAGATAAATCTGTACAGGAGCATAGGACATGTTAGGGTGTTGGTGATTGCTACATTTTTTTTTATTTACATAATTGTTTTTGTTTTGTGACAGTTGGACAAATGGGAAGCCACTGCGGTGTGGTAGGATACCTGTGTCGTGCAAGATTTTATCCTCCCGCAGAATCTTATCCCTTATTGGACCCAGGGGTGTCGCTGGACCCTTTTTACTGTGGCACGAGACTCTGTACTCTGTACTCTGTACTAGTAAAATATTCCTGGTCAATTCTTGTCTGACAATGGAGATTACTGTATACTGACCAGATAATTTCCCCTGATAATATTTCTGTCAGCTGTTTAGAATCAGAATTGATGCCAGATTATTAAAAATTAAAATTGTTTATGATTCAGTTTGATTAATCCGTACAGTTAACTCACGTGTTGAATCATTTGTAGTTGTTTCTCACACTAAAATAGTAGCAAGATACTAATATGTAATATTAGATGTAATATAAAAAACAACAAGATCACTGCATGAGATGAATATTTACCTACAATAAACATTTGTCAGCAATGATGCAGGTCTTTATTGCACATGCTGCTTGTAAATGCCTCCTATGTTGCAGATATATCCATTATATTCATATATCCAGTATAAGAGGTTGAAATATGGGGACACTTTTTGATGGTGGGGCTGTTGCTTTGGTACTAATGAAAGTTTGGACCCCAAATCATTTCTATTGGCTGACAGAGCTTGGGTAAAAAATCGACAAAATCACTTTATGATTTTGTATTAACTATGCAAGTATTTGAAACTGTATGTTACATAATATTACGTAACCAACTCGAACACGTGCATGGAAATATTTTGCCCTTATGCGAAATTCCCAATCAAATGGATTCTTATTGAAATGACTGCATTTCACCTTCAAAAATATGCTGAACAATAGTAAATGTGACCACACCTTAACTGCTTAGTCTGCTAGCTTAGTATACTACAAACTGATACACTACCACTATGGATTGTATTTGGATTATTTGTTGCTTGTAGTTACTATAGGCTATTTTTAAAATCTAGAAGAAGATATAGCATGATGTGTTTATGAACCAGCATTACAAACAGCTTTCTCTTGGGCTCCTTGAAGGATAATATTCTGCTGGTTTGTAAAATCTTACTGGATATCCGCCCTATGCGCTAGCCCCCTCATGGTGTTAAGAACCAATTATATTTTGGTAAGATCTTCATCTTTTCCACAATGCAAAGAAGACACAGGAGCTGCAGCAGTTTATTTATTGCTCAATCTCTGTATTAATTCACAGTTGCATAATTGCTTGCTGTATCACACACTTTAAATCACCAACGCTAACCTGCTTTACACTTGCTGTAGCCCACTGGATTTATACTTGACACAAAATCTAGAAAGATGAACAGAAAAGGGGAAAATGAAGAGAAAAGATTTGCCCACATAACATACTTGGCCTCAACAACTGTTCTAATTTACCACCAGTATAAATGCTTGTGTTTTAATTGCATAATTGTGACACTGATATTTATTGCTACAAACTGCTGCCTCTATGATGTGATTTTGATTGTTGTGTTGTTAGTCTCACAGAAGTACACAGCACAATCAGTGCAGACGCAATACCATAACTCCCTTCCCCCACATGACACACACACACACAGACACACACACACACACACACACACACACACACACACATTATAGACGCTAGTGACTGTGATGTTAATTCCTGACCTATGCTGAGAGCACAGCTCTACTGCTGTCATGACATCATACAGAGACCCTATAGAGAGAGAGAGAGAGAGAGAGAGAGAGAGATGTACACGTATAATGTGTGGCATGATGAGTCACCGTTTTCTTAATGCTCATTGAGGCACACGGTTGGCATAGCTCTCTCAAATGTGCGCTTACATGCACACTCATGCTGAACCTGTGTGATTTGGGATGTATATGGCCACAGGAATATTTTTGTGTTTACGTCTGATTAGTTCGGCATCCCAATTAGGCTGTGATGTCAAATGAACATGGAAGATATAGATGGAAGATGGGAAAGAGTGAAACGATTGAATAGAGACAGAAGGGCAGTTATTTCAGTGTTCAGAATTTTGTCACTTGTGATAGAAAGTGTGATGTGGGTGGCATTTTGTTTGTGTGTGTGTGTGTGTGTGTGTCACAGTTTAAACAGGGTTTCTGGTCCAAGTGTTGCTTTTTCTGCAACCTCCCACATGCTGCTTCTTTGGCCATGTTTGGCGAACAGCGGCCTCCTATGACAGGGCAAACACCCACACAAACAGACACACATAAACAAGGGCCAGCTCAACTGAACAGTTGTTTAAAGGGACTATATGTAAGAATTCACTTTTTTATTTCCAACGTGTGAACAGCTTGTAACGAAACTTAAAAAACTAGACCTTTCCCGGCTTCCTAGGTTGTCTAAGAAAGGCTGTAGACCAATTTTTATGTGAATGATTCGGGGCGTTTTTGCCAGGAAAATCAAAAGGATCTATCTATCTATCTATCTATCTATCTATCTATCTATCTATCTATCTATCTATCTATCTATCTATCTATCTATCTATCTATCTATCTATCTATCTATCTATCTATCTATCTATCTATCTATCTATCTATCTATCTGTCTGTCTGTCTGTCTGTCTGTCTATGTATCTGTCTGTCTGTCTGTCTGTCTGTCTATGTATCTGTCTGTCTGTCTGTCGTTCTAATCTTTCTGTCTGCTGAAAGTTAATACTTTGGTTTTGGGATTCAAGTCTAACCCCAAGTATAAGCAATAGTAGTCTAATAGTGAAACTTGCCTTAGGAGATTAAGGAGAAGTGGCAAAAAAATTCCCCTTTACCAACATATCTTGACATTTATTCTGTAGTATTAAATATTTGAACTGGTTTTCATAGAATTGCTTTGTGTGCTCAGATCTCATTGTCCCCATTAGATGTACTTTCACCCGTGCACAGACACACCAAGAGAACACAGGAGTCTTCCTGTTACTCTCTTCTGGCCTTTTACTCTATTACACAGTTGCTGCAGAACCATACATTTTTAATGCACTTCCCAAAGTTGCACACTGTGCTCTATGATTATGTGTGTGTGTTTGAACAAAAGCTCATCTCAACCTTGTGCCCTCTGTATTGAAGAGTTAATGGTGCAGGTGAGTGTGAAAGCTTTGTCGAGTAAACACTGCTTTTATAAACATTGTAAAATCAGCATGAGCAGAATTGTCTATTACTGTTTGTGAAGGCTACCGTGTCAGCTTCTTTTACCAGAAAATTTTGTCTCTAGGATATTTACATAATGTCAGGGCAATCTGAATATCCTCACATGGCATCTAAATGCTTCTGTTTTGCATTTTTCTAATTAAAAATAAAGAAAAATATTTGGGTAAAATCTGATGATCATCTTATCTGATATCATTTGAAAATGTTACGTAGCTTCATTTCAGTAGTGGCCTAGAAATAGTAGAGAATTGTTAGTATTTCTTATTCAGGTTATGCAGAATAAATGTTGTTTATTTCCAAGTTTGAATTACATTTTGATCACAGATTTTCAATGTGGTCTCTATTGCATGATTTTAACAGTGGTAGATGCATTCCCGAATCATTAAAAAGATTCCAGATTCTCTCTATTTGATTCTAACTTTGTGTCCTGTGGGTGTAGTAAACAGCTGTGTTTTGTATCGCCAATCAAACTGTCATGCTGAGGTTTATGAACAAAGCCTGGAGGAGCTTTGGGAAAGCATAGCACTGAAGGGGTGTGGCAGTGCTTTTAAATCTGGGAGACACATCGCTCTGAAGAACAGTGACTGTATGTGTGTGTGTTTCTCAGATGTCTCCAAGTCAAAAAGCTGATATCCTTGGAGGACATGCATTGAGGACGAAGGTCAGAGCATTAACGGGGGACATGCTACACATGTATTCAAGAGAACTGGATGAATGTATAGCAGGAGGAAGTGACAGCATGCAAAGAAGAGAGAGATAATGAGAGGAAAAAAGGGAAAAGAATTAGAAGCAGAGGAGGCTGGTGGGGGTTGTGCACCCATCTCTCTCTTCTTCTCTCATTCTCTAGCCCATCAGCTTTAGCTCAAGGCTCTTGTGACATTGTCCACAACACGACAGCATTTACATAATACTCACATCCACGCAGACTGGGCTATCAGAAAGAGAGATTGGAGGGTTTTCATTGATGCCAAAGCTGGATACAGTCAGTCAGATGGGGACAAAATTCAGACAGTCTGACTGTTTAGGATTCAATATGTGCAATCAGGGCCAAACAATAAGAATGACCCGCTCGCTCTGGGCCAGTGTGAGAGTGTTTCGGGACAGTTACAATCACTTGCCCTTTTGGGCCATTGCTGCTTTATTTTATATTCATTGATCTTGTACTTCCGTTTTTATGCCTTGCAAACTTAAACATTTGGTTTTCTGTGATGTATTCTATGTTGTTTATGCAAATTACCCTTATTTGATAATATTGTCAAGGTGACTAACAGATTTTTTATAAAAATGACTTATAATAATAATGTTTTGCATAGTTTACCATAATTGTTTTCTGAAAAAGTGGAGTTACAAAAAAGGAAAAATATAAATATTTTAAATAAATCAGCAATAGAATGAACTGTCTTGTAAATGTTGTTTCTTATGCTAAATGCACCAATGCACATGTGCAGTCCTAAGTGCGAGTCTGGGAAACGGAGCTTCTAATGACATCTGCAATGACACAATGACTTTACCAATTGGTAGTTGGCTATTTAATTTAGAAGGCAGGACTTGCATTACTAGAGCCACACCACCATATTACGCATTGCAGTTTCGCTCATTCATAAGTCACAAAAGTACACTGATTCTTGGTTTATATAATGTTCTTATGAAGAGGATTATTAGTCCAACCATTCATCCATCCATCCATCTGTCAATACATCCATCCATGCTTACACCCATCCATCCATAAATAATGGCATGGGGGCCAAATGTCACAGTAATCTTACATACTTCAATCAGGTGGTTTTTCTTGCAAATTCTTCTGATGTCCGTAAGTAAATGTTATCTACACGTAACACTCTTGCATGGATGAGATCTTGTAGATTGTAGAAATTGCGAGTGACTTGTGAAAGTCTTGGAAGAAGCACCAGTTAGAATGGGCTTAAAACTGTAAACTAATCAGTCTCTTCTTCCCTATCTGTCTTTCTGTCTGCTATGTATGTAAACTGCATAGTGTTACTCCTCCTCTCATTTTCCCTGGCTCATCTCATTCATCTCCATTAGTCCTTCACGTGGTGTGTGTATGAGGTGTTAGTGGACCGTCAATGTAGACTGAAGGAGATGGTAATGATATTATACACAGCGCTGTCCATATGTTACCGCCCTACGTACGCTCTGATGCAGACGCGCCGTCTAATGCGATATGGCAGGAGGACGAGCACTGTAAAGGTCAAGACAATCAGGAGACTGTCATTCACGGTAATTTGCGTTGGCTGAAATGCCATATAAGTGGTGTGCGAGGGTATTGTATCATCAGGTGGCATTGTGTTTTTTGGAGGTGTTTGATGCTAAAATCTCACTGCTTAACCGTGGAAGTATTCCTATCCCATTGGGACTCGTCTCGTATCTGGGAGCGATAGTCATGCCCTTGAAATACGCTCTTAACCCCTGTCTGCTGCAGGCGAGACGCAGTACATCTCAGGGGAGGGTTGCAAGATTCATACAGCCTTTGGTTGTGCTGTTCTTTTCCAGAGGTGGAAAACTCATTTTGTTTTCTCTATCTGGTTTATTTTGTTGCTAATAGGGTGCAGTTGAATAGATCACAGCTGGAGGAGATTATAAAAATGCAAAAAAAAGAAGAAAAAAAGTGGTGTAAATGCGTAAGTTTAACGCAATTTAACCAACAAGCAGCAGCTTATCGACAGATTGTTTACAGCATTACAGCTGGTTGTGTGCTTTATTTAGTTTGTCTTTTATAGCTTAAATGAGTTCAAGCCAAAAATACAATTAATTTACTCACCTCCATGATGTTCCAAACCAGTATGAATTTCTTTTAACTGTAACACAAAAAGGGTTATTTATTGCATAATGTAAAAGCTGCTCTTGTCTATACAATGAAAATGAATGGTTATTCCAAATGTCAAGCAAGATTTTCTGTGAATCATAAGTTTAATTTCAGGCAATATAATGCTTAAGTCATTTAGTGGTGTGTTTTTTTGTTGTTGTTGTCCTTTTTGGAGATTATTAGACTTTGGTCCTCATTCAGACATCTGCTAAGCATCTCCTTTTGTGTTTTAAAATCATAAGAATTACATGAGGGCGAGTAAATAATGACAGATTTTTTTTATATATTTTGGGTGGACTATCCCTTTAATATAAACCGAAAGAAAAAAAAAGGTACATTAGGATTTTGGAGAAAATAGAACAGAATAAAGGAAAGAACAGATACTGCAGCAAGTTGGCATTTCTTAGATAGTGTTGAAGGATGTTTCTTGTCCAGGCAGCATGCTGACTCATGGGTAGAGGGAAGAGCTGAATAGTGCTGCTGGCTTCACACAGAAGCTTTGTCCTTGATGGAATTCTCTAGAATCTGGAAGAGACTGAGGTATTATGGGTCAGTGCACAGGCTCGCTAATGTTCTGGCTTTTGATTCACCCCTGGGCTCGTTGAGAGGGGTCAGCAACAATTTGTAAGCACTCAAAAGTGACATGACTTCTTTTTTCTCTCTTTATCTCTGTCTTGCTCTTTCACTTTCACGTTTCATTGCTTGTATGTTTTATTATTCACATTCATACATAGTTTTAATTTTAATTTTCACCAACTGAGCTGGTTAGGACCAAAGCTTGGATTAACTTGGCCTGCTGCCCACAGACAACCCTTCAACTTATTCACAATTCGTTGATGCTAATTGAAAAGTAGCTAATCATTTTCTTATATTGCCAATCTGAAATACAGACAGGCAAATTCAAAACTCACTTAAATCCTCAGCGGCAAGAACAGAATGTTTTACCTGCCAACACTTAAGGACATTCTGTTCTTATACCTGCTTCTCTATCTTCTGTTATCGTTTTTTCATTTATTCCCTTTCCTCTTTCTCCCTCTCTTTTACCCCCTCCCTCCATCACTATTTCCATCTATCTCTTCTATCTCCCCATTTGTCTCTCCCTCTGTCTCTCGTACTCACCTTCTCTTCTCCTTTATCCCCTGCTTCTTTTCCATCGTTTTAATGACGGACTTATCGGCACTATGTCCTGGGAATTGCTCCAGTGTTGGAATTCTTGACTGTGTGTGTGCTATATGGTGTCCTTGGACAGATAAGATTGTGAAAGAGCAGTTGATTTTGCTGTAGCGTTAAAAGAATACGCAAGGGAAAAGGCATAGTAAAGTCTCTTAATGGGAGTCGCCTCTCCATTTGTTAAATTAAAAAGCTAAATATTACCCATCTTTATTGCGAGTACATTGGTTGCGCCATGACCTTGTTGAAGTCAGAGTAGACCGCCTTGCCAAAAAGCATGAGGTTTTGCCTGTGTGTGCGTTCCAGTGTTGAGGAGAAACATACCAATGGAAGCAACGCTACAAACTGTAACAAAATAGTGTAGCTTTATTAACCAGCTAGTTTGAATCGTGATCAACCATGTTCTCTTAAATGATCATCTCTCTCATATTCTCTTACTCATTCTTGTGAATCAATTAGTTTCAGACTGCTGTTCATTAATATTTTTGACCCATTTTTTAAATTAGTATTAATTTATCTTTTGAAATTTGGTTCAATTATTCCGAAACCCGATCAAGTTTTTTGTGCCCCCTATCCAGTCTCAGTCATTGAATATTGAGTATCTGTTGATACGGAGTCCCGATCCGATACTTGTATTGCTTGGTGCACACTTCAAGTACATTAATGCATTGCAGTTACTAGTCTAGCCTTCCCTCACGGGGCCATGCATTTTAATAGGACACCTTGTATCAAAACATTTATTCAGCAGCCATAATGACTTGTGTGTATTTGAGATTTCTCATAGGGTATCAGATACAGCATCATACACAGTTCACAGCCTCATCGTATGTTTAAATGTTGATTGATTTGGTGTTTGAAATGTCTTTTGTTGCTTCCCATGGGTAGCAATATCCTATTTCATTCACATTACCCAGTGTACAATACCATTCACAATTCTCTCTCTTTCAGCCATCGATTATGTCTTCATCTATTCATCTTAAACACAAAGCAAATTTGATATGAGAGATTCCGTCAGAAGACATTTCACAGACTCATATGAATGATATAAAGTCCTGTGAGCTGTATCAGTGTCCTGTAGCAAAGTCCAAAAGCTGTATATCCTAGTTTTAATCTTGAGCTAATATCTTTACAGTTGGATGTTAATATTTGTTTAAAAAAACACACACAAATTTAGATTTTACGATTAAAGTTATGCTTAACATTGAAACGTTCAAGCCCTGATCTTGAACTTTGTTACTGTTACGTTCGATTACTTAAATTCACATTATTTTATCTCATTCTAATGAAATAGCTGCCAGTGCTGAATTACTACTCCTACAGATCTGAAGAATTAAAATTATGGGGTAACGCAGCGCTGTTTTACTTGGTCAAAACCATCACATTAAAAATGTGTTTGAGTGTGTTGAAAGTTATGTTAACATTACTCTGTGCGTTTGCTTGGTGGCTGGTATGAGACACTTGTTGCACATTGCATTAAGCTAGATCGATATTGGAATATCATATTAATAAAAGCTGGATGACTTGTGTTGCTAAATGGCATGCAATTCATTTAAAAATATATTGTATGGTGGAGAAAATGCTACTGTTACTAAAGCTCTTTATGATTATGCTATGTTAGCCACTTGACAAAATAACATTGACTCTGAGACATGGTTCAAACATGTTACTCGTGGTAAATCAAGAAAACAAGAGATTTAAACAATAAGACTAATCGTGTTGAGCTATATAACAATGATTAGTTTTCTGTCGATAAAGGTATCCAAACAGTTGCTCGCCTGTCTAATAAAACATAATATATTAAAGCGTCTTTGGTGTTTCCATGGTTTCTACGGAACATAAACTGGAAATTGAGGGTAAGGTGGATGTTATGTCATTGACATCATTGGATTTAAATATTATTGGAATCATTTTGGATAATGTAAGTACACAAGTCAACAAAATATATAACATTGTTTAATTGGTTTTTGACTTTGTTAACTAACCGATTCAGCTTATATAACAAACTACTAAGAAGGTCCCACTTTCAAATTTTGGCAAGAGCTTGAAAAAGTTTAAAGAGTGTCTGCTTTTACTTGCACTATATATTTTGTCTTCTGGCCTCTGGCTACAAAAGAATCTACTAGCTTTTCATTTCCCCTGTCCCTCTCTTCCCTGTTCTTTTGCCTTTGCAAGCTTCTTAGATCTTGTATTTGTGTGCGTGTGTGTTTTAGAGGGTCTACATCATCCTCTGAGAGTGGTGAACGCTAGATCTAAATTTAGCTTGAAGAACAGGGTCATTAATACTCTCTGGCCAATCTCCAGGAATCAATCACACCCACCTACAGGGAAAGAGGCTTTTAATGATGCACACAGCACTTTCTTTCATTTGAGTCCTCCTGTATACTTCTTACTGTTTTAGTAAATCTATCTATCCATCTATCCATCCATCCATCCCCACTGTCCTCACTGTGATTTTGCTTTTTTATAGAATTAAAAACCATTTAGTTCAGTTAGATATCGGATGCAACAATTATAAACTGAAAGCGTCTGCTCTGCTCCATACAACACAAGCTGCAGAGTCGCAGCACAGTGCAGCAGAAGTCATATTACGAGAGTAA
The DNA here is from genome assembly GCA_039654625.1 of Rhinogobio ventralis. Taxonomy (NCBI): domain Eukaryota; kingdom Metazoa; phylum Chordata; class Actinopteri; order Cypriniformes; family Gobionidae; genus Rhinogobio; species Rhinogobio ventralis. The sequence goes on along the minus strand of CM077210.1, from coordinate 24,743,406 downwards.
GGAGAGATGGCTGACACGATGTTGGCGGAGGATTTTGTGCACAACATATACTGAGTAGGGCTGTGCAATTAATCATATTTTGATTTTGATTTTGGCTTCCAACGATTATGAAAACAGGATAATCGTGGTAAACGATAATTGTGCTGCTGCCGCATTCCGTCCAGCGCACCATCATTTCCTTAACAGCGGCGCGCATCACTTTCGTTTCTCCCTAAGCAAAACTTAACATCGAAATCAGAATCAGAATAAGTGAGTGATGTAAAATGCAGTCTACTGTTGCTAAACTGCAGGACGTGATTGACATTAAACATTGTTATTAATGCACATTAAGCCACGAAAGAGACTCTGTTCCCTATGCAGCCGCCTGTGCACACGCTTCAAGACGGGGCGGAACTCATATAAGCGAAGGATACCGTGGGCTTCAGATGCGCGCCTAAACGGTCAAATAGCCTACACGCGAAATATGTCGAAATGCTGTTTTGGTAAGTATCGTCGTAAACACAGAAGGTTAAACACAAAATTCTTAAGTGAATGTAAACATTTGAGAAAGCGTGTTTGAAACCCGTGTGTAACAGCATGATCCGTGCAGCTCTTAAAGTGACAGCAGCCACACAATGGCAGCAGTCATTAAATCACTCACTGCTCTTAAATGAATAACTTTTGTAGTTTTAAATAAGGATTAGTCTATATTTAATACAGCAGTGTTATTTTATATTTGCACTGTTTATTTAATTAGTATTTTTGTTCTGTTGATTTTTTTGTCGGTTTTGTTTGTAATTAGTTTCATTAATTAGTAGCACACATTAGACTGTTTACTTGTCTTCTGTAACTGTTTAGAGGACTTTTACTTACATTAATTAACCTAGTATTAGTTATTGCTGAAGTATTGATAATTGTGAAATTTCACTGACATTTAAAATGACTTATATCATGAAATAAGACTTTAATCATATCACCCACCAATAATCGTGTTAAATAATCGAGATTTCAATATTGACGTCAATATTATCGTGATTATCATTTTTGCCATAATCGAGCAGCCATGTGTCATTGACCAATATCTTATCTTGTAGAATGTCATTATGTCTTTATACACATAGTACCCGTCATTGCGAATCCGAAAGCAAAAGTGTAAAGCGAGTGCACATTCAAAAGCGATTTCAATACCCCGCAAGTATTGCTACATAGTGTGCATCTTTTCCAGCGTGAAAATCATAGCTGTAAAGCGCAAGCTATCCCAAGCTGTCCTGTCTTTCACATTTGTATTTGCATACATGGTGGACATTCTTCTTTTCTCCAGAGACTTGGCAACCTTCCATATAATATCTTATAGCAGCTCTTGTGTGCTGTATAGCTTGTGCTTTACAGCCATGATTTCCACACATTTTAACATTGATGAAAAAGATGCACACTATGTGGCAAAAATGAACTGACCAAAAGAATATTAAACAACTGTCAAACAATCATTTTTGTCTCTGCAACAGACAAAGAGAAAAAACTAATGAATAACATACAGACAGATCGATAGATAGATAGATCTTTATATGTCTTTATACACATAGTACCCGTCATTGCGAATCCGAAAGCAAAAGTGTAAAGCGAGTGCACATTCAAAAGCGATTTCAATACCCCGCAAGTATTGCTACATAGTGTGCATCTTTTCCAGCGTGAAAATCATAGCTGTAAAGCGCAAGCTATCATGCTTAATTCAACACATAAGAACTGCTCTAAGATATCACATGGAAGGAAGCCAAGACTGTGGAGAAAAGAAAAATGTCCACGTATGCAAATTTCCCTAGACAGGACAGTTCTGATAAAACAGCAAAACATTAGTAAATGTATTAAAATGAATCATCTCCGGTTGCATGTTAGCTGATTACGGTGTTGCTGAGTCTAGGATGTTTTAATAGAGCAAACTGTGTGTCAAGTGTATCTGCAGAGTGGCTTGTTTTAGAGCGTATGTGCACTGAAGCATGCTCAAGGTGAAGGCAGTATGTTGCAGCGACAGCCACAGTGCTTGCAATTTTAATTGTTTGGGTCCCCAATAAATCAAACGTGCCTCTGGATTTTATTTATTTAGAAAGCGTATTAGACAAATTAATCATTCCCAGGAGCATGGGAGAGAAGGAGAGAGTATGCTTGTGTTTCACACTCAGTTGTTAGCATCACTGGAACTCACTCTAATATGTTAGCTCTCTGTGTATATTCATGTGTTTGTGTGTTGTCTTGTCTCTCTTAGGGTAAAGCATGACTGGACACTTCTGATATTAGGGCAGAATAAACGTCACTATTGACCCCCTAGGCTGCTTTCTGTTTCTTCTTGCTTTTTTCTCTGTCCCTCCTTTAGCCTACTTTTCACTGACTTAATGCTTTTGATATAGCTGCACACACATAAATATCACACTTTAGCTCTGTTCCAAAACCAACTAAAGATCTATCTATCTATCGATCTGTCTGTATGTTATTCATTCGTTTTTTCTCTTTGTCTGTTGCAGAGACAAAAATGATTGTTTGACAGTTGTTTAATATTCTTTTGGTCAGTTCATTTTTGCCACATAGTGTGCATCTTTTTCATCAATGTTAAAATGTTGTGTGGAAATCATGGCTGTAAAGCACAAGCTATACAGCACACAAGAGCTGCTATAAGATATTATATGGAAGGTTGCCAAGTCTCTGGAGAAAAGAAGAATGTCCACCATGTATGCAAATACAAATGTGAAAGACAGGACAGCTTGGGAAAAAACAGCAAAACATTAGTAAGTGTATTAAAATCAATCATCCCCGGTTGCAAAATGAGGCTCGACTCGCAATTGATTTAAAAAGACTTTGAGGTTAGTATGTTGGTAATAAATACAAAGCAATGTTTTTTTATTACACTGTTTTTATCAATGCTTTTCAGTATTAAATGAAAAATAGGTCTATAATGAATGTTCCTCTCTGAGTGTGGTTGGATTTACTTATTTCACTAAGCATTATAAAAGATATATGCCAAGCCTTTTGAATTTGGTCAAAGCAAGATATTTTAGGAGTCTGTATAATTTAGTTCCCTACCTTGTGGAACAGCATTTGTGTCTGGTGCCTTAAAATGCTGCCTCTGTAGGCTGCTTACTAGGTTTTGGAACAGAGCCATAATGAATACATTAAATGCATGGCTACTGTCTAGTAATTTATGGCAACATCTTAGGATGCTCACTGCTGTTTAGGAAAAGATTTAAAAGGTGTTTCTTTATAGCCATGAACAGCCAAATGGACTTTATTGCGTGTGGGCATAGAGTCAGCAGTGTCTTTCTCCTCCCAGCATTCCCTCAACACTCTGTCTTCTGCTTTGCCCTCTTGTCAACTTGTTTGTGATGTCAGGGAGTTTTTGTCATTCTTCAAATCTGTGCTGTCATTAATTCAGCGATATACTTCTCTGATCCTCTCTTGATGCATTAGCATTTTTGCCATTATTTCTTGTCTCTCTCTCTCTTTTTTTCATTATTTTTTTTTGACCCACAACGATTGCCCCTGACCTCACCATATCAGCTGATCACTGTGTGTGTGTGTGTGTGTTTCCTCATTACATGATGGGGGTCTAAAGCAGACGGCTACAGGTGGTCGGAGGACGTATGAGGATTCAAGGCGTGCTCTTATCAGCACATAAAATTTCCTCCGGTATCTTCTAGCCCTGTCACTTCAAAGTGTCTGTGATGGATGGATGGGATGAGCCACTGAATGACTGTACTGGCTTCCTCTAGGTGATGGATGAAGGCTGCTCTGTCTGCACTCTACAGTGCAACTTTAAAATGCAGCTTAAAAAGTGTCATTTCAGAGCAACATTGTTACTGTAACGAGATAGATTAACAAGGAGTTGATTGGATTTTTATTTATTTACTTATTTTAGTATTGAATATTAAAATGTACTATTTATAATTATTTAAATATGGAATATTTATAATTAACTAGGAATGTCTTGAGCTGATCTTAAGGATCGGTATCAGGACGATCAAGCATTTTTTAACTGATCGGTATCGGCTATCCTAAGCTGTCACACAGATAACGTGCAGTAGGTGGCTGTATGCACCTTCAAGTGGGTTTGCAAACCGCCATTAAAAGGAAAAGTGCATGCCATGCATGTATTAAAATATCCCTGTTGTTTTAGCACGTCACACGTTTGAGCTTCCATGTTTAGCATATTTGATGCGCACTGTTTTTAATCTGTAGTCAGACTGTCTATGTCGTTATCATAACGCGTTACTCTGCTTATTGTACATCCATCCATCCATCCATCCATCCATCCATCCATCCATATAAATATAATTACTTAAATAATTAGATTTGGAATTGCTCTGATTATTGTTATATTACTCCGTAGTGATAGATGCCCCTTTTTTACATTTGAGCTCCTGCCCCTGATAAACTCTCTGCATATCCCTGTATACATTGGATTGGTTATCCATTATTGGTAGGTCCCCCTTTAGTCAATAATTGTATCTCTTAAAGGTGCAGTGTGTAATATTTATGAGGATCTATTGACAGAAATGCAATATAATATACATAACTATGTTTTCAGTGGTGTATAAAGACCTTACATAATGAACTGTTATGTTTTTATTACCTTAGAATGAGCCATTTCTATCTACATACACCGCGGGTCCCCTTACAGTAAAGTCACCATTTTGCGGCGTCATGTTTCTACAGTAGCCCTAAACGGACAAACTGCTCTATAGAGCGCTAGCTGCTCTCTGCTCTCTCAGACGACATCTTTGTCCAGTGTCAGTCACCGTAGCTTCTCTATGTGCTTCGAAAGGGAGGGGTGAGCGGTGGGCGGTTGCAATTCGCAACCTCACCGCTAAATGCCACTAAAATTGACAGTGCACCTTTAAAACTAATCTTTGATCACCAAAATGACATATTTAAATGTTTTTTTCTTGTGAAAAAAATGTGTCCATTCCTTAAAATATCTTGAATGTAACTCTACACCCTTGCTTCATGGATGTAAATTAGCCCCGCCTCCACTCACTCACACCAGTTCAGAGATTCACTCGGTCAACTTTACTGTAGTAAACGCTGCACAATGGTATCACCCTTTACAACGTCGGACACATAGCAGTAATTAATACGATTAGCCTTGTGCTTGACTACGTTATCAAACATCTAATAATGTGTTGCTAATGTTACACAAACCATGTTCCCGTTTGCCATCTCAGTCTGCCTTCTAAAAATCTGCATCCTTAGAAAGGCTTTGAACCTCATAGAATGTCTGTGGAGAAAGGCATATAGTTCATCATAACATCGTAATATACATCATATACATAATTCACCCGCTATATTGCTATATGCACCCGATTTTTTATATCAACAGAAAAATATACTGGGATAACCTGGCTTCTCTTGAGACTCCCTAATGATATGCTAAAGCCCGCCCGCATGTTGACTTGATTGGTTACAAGGTAGTTTGTGACGTAAGAAACACTAGCAATTTCAAATTGCGTTTTTGAGACTGTCTTTGGTTTACTGCAGTTTTAAAGAGAAAGTACTCAGCAATGGTGTTGACTTATGAATTTACACATGGTTTGTATTAAAAACACCACAGACATATAAACAAGATTAAACATGTGATTTTCACCACAGGGGGTCTTTAATAACTTAAAAGTAATTGAAGTGTGCACCAAGCACTAGGAAAATACAAGTATAGGATCGGGACTGGGTATCGACAGATACTCAATATTCAATGATTTGGATCGTATCTCTATAATTAACATTTCTCTCTCATAATACTCACAAAAACATCAGACATTTATGTGTCTGGGCTTGTAATCCTTCAGAGTGTTAGACTCCATTACACATATTTTTTTTAATGCATGCTTGTATTTTGCTGTCTGTATCATGTTTTTGTGCCAACAGTTTGAGCTCTAGTGATCACTTTTAATCTGTTTTAAGTGTTATTTTCCACCACCCTGATTGTATATGCGTATAGGCATTTTACTCTTGCCTCCCTCCCTTTCTCTTTCTCTCCCTGTCTCTCCTTACTGTGGAAATATGAATGTGTGCAGTTCCCAGGTTCCCAGTAGAGGTTATCATCAAATTATATCTCTACAGCACAGACACAGACACACACATTCACACACCACTGAGCCTGCTGAGAAATTACAAAGTGTTCAACAACTATTATAAACTATAATAAAAACTTGAATCAGAAAAAGGCATTTGATATTAATGCCAACTGCCATGGCATTAATATAAAATGCCTTTTTCTGATTCAAGTTTTTATTATTAATGATTAATGATGTTAGTGCTTACTTTTAGAACAAAAAACTGTAAATTACTTCTCTGTGAGCATTTTTTAAAATGTTAAATTCTCTCTGTATAACAATTAACAACATTTGTTCTAATTAAAATGCACAGCATTCAGTAGCTAAATGTTTTTTTTTTTTTTTTAAATAAATAATTTCAATAATTGCTTTTACCCAAAATAACAGGTGTCTTTCTCAAGTTCTGTGCCTCTCATACAATTTCTGAAAGATTTTATAGATTTTGATTGTAGTGGTCTTCATGGGTCCTCTTGGATCTGAAAACCTGAGGTCTGAGCCAAGTGGGTTTGGGTCCAAAACTTTGACGAGTGCCTTGGACATGGGTCTGGACTGATATTAGTAGCCCCGGGTCACGGGTAATTTGAAGTCACGGTAATTTGAAGTTTTTTGGCTTTTAGTATGAATATGCTAGCCTTACTGTTATCTATAAGCTAGACAAAACAATAACAAAATTTGCTTTAGAAGCTTTAGCATTCAAAACGTAAGTCTCTCACTTGCACCAATATACACTCACCTAAAGGATTATTAGGAACACCTGTTCAATTTCTCATTAATGCAATTATCTAATCAACCAATCACATGGCAGTTGCTTCAAAGCATTTAGGGGTGTGGTCCTGGTCAAGACAATCTCCTGAACTCCAAACTGAATGTCAGAATGGGAAAGAAAGGTGATTTAAGCAATTTTGAGCATGGCATGGTTGTTGGTGCCAGACGGGCCGGTCTGAGTATTTCACAATCTGCTCAGTTACTGGGATTTTTACGCACAACCATTTCTAGAGTTTACAAAGAATGGTGTGAAAAGGGAAAAACATCCAGTATGCGGCAGTCCTGTGGGCGAAAATGCCTTGTTGATGCTAGAGGTCAGAGGAGAATGGGCCGACTGATTCAAGCTGATAGAAGAGCAACTTTGACTGAAATAACCACTCGTTACAACCGAGGTATGCAGCAAAGCATTTGTGAAGCCACAACACGCACAACCTTGAGGCGGATGGGCTACAACAGCAGAAGACCCCACCGGGTACCACTCATCTCCACTACAAATAGGAAAAAGAGGCTACAATTTGCACGAGCTCACCAAAATTGGACAGTTGAAGACTGGAAAAATGTTGCCTGGTCTGATGAGTCTCGATTTCTGTTGAGACATTCAGATGGTAGAGTCAGAATTTGGCGTAAACAGAATGAGAACATGGATCCATCATGCCTTGTTACCACTGTGCAGGCTGGTGGTGGTGGTGTAATGGTGTGGGGGATGTTTTCTTGGCACACTTTAGGCCCCTTAGTGCCAATTGGGCATCGTTTAAATACCACGGCCTACCTGAGCATTGTTTCTGACCATGTCCATCCCTTTATGACCACCATGTACCCATCCTCTGATGGCTACTTCCAGCAGGATAATGCACCATGTCACAAAGCTCCAATCATTTCAAATTGGTTTCTTGAACATGACAATGAGTTCACTGTACTAAAATGGCCCCCACAGTCACCAGATCTCAACCCAATAGAGCATCTTTGGGATGTGGTGGAACGGGAGCTTCGTGCCCTGGATGTGCATCCCACAAATCTCCATCAACTGCAAGATGCTATCCTATCAATATGGGCCAACATTTCTAAAGAATGCTTTCAGCACCTTGTTGAATCAATGCCACGTAGAATTAAGGCAGTTCTGAAGGTGAAAGGGGGTCAAACACAGTATTAGTATGGTGTTCCTAATAATCCTTTAGGTGAGTGTATTTGGCTATATGTAAAAAAAACAAAAAACAAATTAATTGTCATACTTAAATTTTCTTGTATTTAGCCGCAAGTGAGGGACAATTTTGTTACGGCTTGGAATATTGGACATACGGATCTAATTGTATCGTATAACTTTACTGAGCAAAATAAAACAAAGAAGGTGAAATCCAATCCAACAATAAAAGAAGAACATGACAGCTTCACATAAACACGCAATGTAAAGACAATAACGAACACAAGCTAGTGACAATAACACTGGAAAAAGAAAGAAAACACAGGAAAACAAGGAACATACAAACTAAAATTCCATGGAACACAAGCTGAAACTGACACTAAACGTTACATTTCGGTGCAATTACCACACGGAAAAACATATTTTAAAGATGGATGTGTATAAGTTATTTGGGTTCTAGTAAATTGTGACCTTTGAGTTTTTGACAGTCTTTTCAGACAGGGAACTTTGAAAAATGTTTTCAAAACAACAGTAATATTTATAGAGTGGGCTGCTATGTTTTATTACCGGCTTTCAGAGAGCAGATTTGACAGTGACTGACAGACTTCATTGCTAGCTGCAATGCCAGAGAGATTGGCAGAGGTAATTAACTTGTATGTCCACAGAGGGTGAACAAATGACTGACATGCATTTAACTGGAACAGTGCCTTTAATTAAAACAAATTTGAACAAAATGCAGAAACAATAAGTGGCATCTTCAGGTTTTGACCCAAAACTGTCACTATCTTGTTAGCCCTGATTTCCTGACTCTCCTTGACTCAGAACCCTTTCAGATTCGGCCGACCCGGTGTGGAGTGTTACTGTCAGCACGAGAGTGGAGCAGCTGTCATCCAACTACAGTTTCTCATAAATGAAGTGAGTGTTTCACATTTCCCCCCTCTTTCTATGTTCTGCTCAACCTCATGCCGAGAGCCTATTCCCATGGAGCTTCAAGAGGCAGTTTGAATAATCCAGGATGAAGCCTCAAGAGGCTTAGATGATCCCTTAACCCAGAGCCTTTGCTGCCACAAACCCTCTTGTCCTCCAGAGTGGGCCTGGAGGGATCCTACAGAGGAAGCTGATATTACCATTTTCTCCCTAGAGTGTTGCCCACAGTCAAGACCACAGGGATCTCTTACACTAAGCTGCCTTGTAGATTGTGCTCTGTAGTGTCAAAAAGATTAGTTCACTGTACAACCATGGGAATATTTGGCTGTTTATCTAGGTTTTTCTTCTTGAATTCATTTCGTCTTGACTTGTTTTGAGGATAGAACACTAGAGCACTTTGCTCTGTGCATGTCATTTGAGTCATATTTCAGTTGTGCACTACAAAAAAGATATTAGATGTTAGAAAATAATAAACAAATAAATAGTTAAATGCATTAAAAATTGTATATTTAAATATGTTTTGTGAGGATTGTCATCAAAAATAATTGAAAGAAAAACTTGGAACAAGGCAAAATGCTGTATACACTTGGTAAGATTAAAACATAAATGTACTTATTTAATATTACACTTACTTAATATGAATAAACATCTTGAAATGAGTTGGTAATTTTGAACAGAATTCTCAGCAGTCATAAGCACGTTATTTGACACACTGTAAACATGTTTTTTTTTACTTCTATTTTTAGACCCTTTGGATGGCAGTTGCTTTTATACAAAGTGACTTGAACGTGCATTCAAAATATGTTTTTTTTCTGTAATTGTTTTCCATGAGAATCAAACCAATGACCCCTTCGTTAGTAGCACCAGGAAAGCTTGAAATAACACTGTTAAATAATAATATAGAACTATTCACAATGAATAATGCATTGCTTGACATTAGACCCCAAAAAATTGTTTGGGAAAATGTAATCATGTAAAACTTAAAACACATATACAGTGTGAATGAAATGATTGAACTACTTAATTAGATCTTATTGGTTTATGATAAAACTGATGTCATTGTAATTTGTATATTGTCAAAAAGAACTTGCCTTTTATTTAAAATGATTATGCAAATAAAATGTAAAGATGCATTCATAGTCTAAGAATGTATAACGAATACAATTTATTTATTTTTTTGCTTTATAATAGTCCTGTTTTAGGTGAGAGATGTGGTTGAAATGGCAGGGCTTCAAAGCTTTGAGTTACTTCACATTCATTAGTGCATGTTCTTGTGTATATATTTTCAGTCTCAGCGTGTGTTTGTTTGTGGCTCAGCAGACCAAGCAGAGCCTGTACAGAGAGACACACACACCTGGGACAAAGCACAGACTCTTGTCTGTTTTATATTCAGCCTCTATAACCAGAGAAAAGGCAGTGTTTGTGTGTATTTGGCCTGAATATGCTAGTGCCTAGATGGAAAGGAGATATTTTGTGGTAGCATCCCTCCTCCTTCCACTCTGTCTGTCCCACCCACACTGTCTCTCTTTCGATTTATTTTTCCACTCAGTTCTGTCTCTCTCTCTCTCTCTCTCTCTCTCACACACACTCACACTCACACTCACACTCACACACACACACACACACACACACACACACACACACACACACACACACACACACACACACACACACACACACATATTCACCACCCACCACTGTATCTCGAATCTTCCAGCCCTCCAGAAATGTTGCAGAATGAATAGGTTATCTCCTCCAAAGTATGGTATGTGTCAGGGGCGTTTTTATACAAGCAGGCAAGACAAGTAGCGCCTCCGATGAAAATCTGGATGTTAATCAACAGTGCGAAAACATAAAAAAGCAAATATAATGAAAAAAATACTACTTTTTAAAGTAACACTCTCAACCAGCAACATCAGCGAATAAAGTTTCAGAGGGAGATAGTTTATTGTTTTTATTGAGATCCTGTTGCATTAATGTGAGGAGGGTAATGTAAATGACCCAGATTACCCAGACAGTACAAAAAAGCAATGCAAAAATTTTGAAGAAAAAAAAAAAAATATATATATATATATATGGTTTTGATAATGTGAACATAGTATTCAAAAGTATTTTTTTTAAGAAGCCTCTTGTACTCACCAAGGCTACCATATGAATGTGGTAAAACACTAATATTGTGAAATATTATCACAAATATTATTAAAATTTAAAATAATTATTTTCTATTTTATTATATGTTATAATGTAATTTATTCCAGTGATGGCAAATCTGAATTTTCAGTCTCTTCAGTGTCGCATGATCCTTCAGAAATCATTCTAATATACTGATTTCGTGCTCAAGAAACATTTCTTATCATTATCAATGTTGAAAACAGTTGTGCTGATTAATCTTTTTGTAGACAGCATTTTATTTGAAATAGATATCTTTTGTAACATACATGTCTTTACTGTCACTTTTGATCAATTAAAAAACTTTTGAATGGTTGTCTATATATGCTAAAATATTACAAAAAATGTTGGTAGCTTGTCGATAATGTAAAACAGAATGATTTATAAGGAAACACTGAACTGTTTAAATAGTCTGTGTGTGTGTGTACATGTTTTCTATCCCGGTGGGGACTTCAACCTGAATGCACACATACTCATGGGGACTCGTGTTACAGTGGGGACCTAAATTGAGGTCCCCATGAGGAAACAAGCTTATAAATCATACAGAATTAGTTGTTTTTTTTTGAAAATGTAAAAATGTAGAAAGTTTTCTGTGATGGTAGGTTTAGGGGTAGGGTTAGTGTAAGGGGAAAGAATATACAGTTTATACAGTTTAAAAACCATTACGTCTATGGAGAGTCCCCACAAAGATAGTAAATCAGACGTATGTGTGTGTGTGTGTATGAAAAAGTTTCAAAAGTACCTTTATACAGTTTCAAAAGCACCTTTACAGCGCATACCATTGTAAAGACTGTAAGTCTATCTGTAAGCCTCATTTTTATCTGCGTTAAATTCATTATGGTGTCTAACCTGACTACGGTCTATTTGTAAAGCTCTCTATCTCTCTTTTTTTTTCTTTCTTTCTTGTAGGGGGCGCTGGTTAGTGCTTTGGCCGATGACAGTATTCACATGTGGAACCTGCGACAGAAGAGACCAGCTGTGCTGCACTCACTCAAGTTCAACAAGGAGAGGTCAGCCACGGTCACTTAATCTACACTAGCTCTGTGCGTGTGTGTGCATGTAGACTGCTGATCACTGTTAGCGATACAGGACGGTGTGTGTGGCAGAGCTGGTGTTGTGGAGTCTGTGGGCCCACAATCACATCTGATACCTCTGTTTCTCTCTTTCACTCTCTTATTATTCCAGTTGACTTCCACTTGCTCTCTCACTGCTGGTACCCAGGTGCAGCCCAGAACACAAAAGTAATTTCTCTGTTGGTCGCATAGGGAGGCTAGTCAACATGTGTAGTCATGTTTGCAAACAGTAGTGGGAAAAGAGCAAATTTTAACTAATCCAAATAGAAGCCTTATTTTACTCTTTTGAAGCATTTTCTTTAATCGAATTATAATGTTAACCAAGATTCCCTGCGATTTAGTTTTAAAGGAATAGCTTACCAAAAAATTTAAATTCTGTCATCATTTACTCACTCTAATGTTGTTCCAAATCTGTCTTTCTGTCTATTGTGTAACATAAAAGAAGATATTTTGAAAGTTGTTGAAGACCAAGCAGTTTTGGTGACCATTGACTTCTATTGTATAGGGGGAAAAATCTAAAGTCTTCTTATACGTTTTATAATTTTCTATCCTATTTTTATCCTAATTTTAACTATCCTTTTAAATTACCATTTCATTTTAAGCGACTTTATCAAATATGATAAAGTTTTATGCTTGCTTTGTGCTTGGTTATACATGTTATAAACAAGCTGTTTTTGGTACTGTACTTTATGTTATGATTTGCTTTGTACCGACATGCAGTAGCTTGCATTGTTGTTCATCAGGGCAGGCTGAGTAGCTGATTTGGTTTAGATTTGTAAAATAATAATAATTAAAGCCGCAAGCAGAGAGAAATCTGGGCTGCTCGTTTTTTCACATGCTTGTAGAAAAAGGCTTACCAAAACAAAGTTACTGGGTTGTCCTTATTCACGTTTTCTGGGTTGGTAGATGTACCGGGGAACCGATTATAGCACTTTACACACGGAAAAGTCAGATTTTCATGATATGTCCCCTTTAACGTGTTTCTAGCATGTTTAGTACTTCATGGCATATTTAAATGTGTTTCAGGGAGTGAATTACAGAGTAAAGCATGCCATTTCCTGTTGCCAGTAGGTGGCGCTATGACTAACTAATATTGGCATGTAGATGTCTTTAGGCCAGGACTCTTATCAAACATGTGAAGTTTGGGGCAGGTCGGAGATTGTGTGCCTGACTTACAACAGCTTCCTGTTTCATGGCGAGACATCTGATTTTGTCAGGCTGCCACGGACACGTCATTCAGGCGAAAACTCAAGATCTTTGCTATTTAACATCGCTAAGGCCTTAAGATTAGACTGACCAAACGTGATGTTGTTCTGGTTAAATCTCAATGAGGAGTTAATTACAGTGTAAAACATGACATTTCCTGTTGCCCGCAGGTGGCGCTATGATTGTAACTGAATATTGGCATCTTCAGGCCAGGACTCTTATAAAACATGTGAAGTTTGGAGCAGATCTGACATTGTATGCCCGAGTTACAACAACTTCCTGTTTCATGGCGAAACATCGAATTTTTCACACGCTCTTCAGCGAAAACTCAAGATCTTCAAAATTTAACGTTGCAAAGACCTTTAGATTAGACTGACCAAATATGATGTTTATCTTATAAAATCTCTAGGAGGAGTTCATTAAAGTAAAATAAAAAATATCTCACTTCCTGTTTTATTTTCGGATTTTGCTCCTAGGGACTTTTTTGTCAGTATTGGGCTGTTAGATGTGTCTACCAAATTTCATACTTGTACGTGAAGCGTAGCGCGACCGGTGCTTAATTAAAATTTGGTAGGTTGGGCTATCGAGCCATTTTGCCACGCCTAATTCTGAAACCCATATCAGACGTAAATTTTCACCACTTCTGACGATTAGTTAGTCATAGCGCCACCTACTGGCAACAGGAAATGGCATGCTTTTCTCTGTAATTCACTCCCTGAAACACATTTAAATATGCCATGAAGTACCAAACATGCAGCAAAGTTCCTGGATTATTACGTAGGAATGAGAGTATAGTACCTAGCCATATCGGTCTAGAAAATTGCAACTTTTCATTTTCCGTCGTTTTTAGTACACGATGTAACTATACACATCACAACATGTAAATAGGAAAATGTTGGCATTATTTTGTCACTTATTGAGCAGTAGGCTAGATGGAGCCGGTTGTCTCCAGTCTTTGTGCTAAGCTAGGCTAGCGGTGGGTGCGTCAAACAGAGTTATGGCACGCACGGAGATAAAAATGGTATGTATAAACTTATCTAACTCTGGGGGATACAGTGAATAAGCTAAAGTCCCAAAAAGTTGGCGTGTTCTTTTAAAAGCATAAAAGGTACTTTTTTCAAACAGTATCCTCAACAGAAACATGTGTTCATACTAAGGACACTTCAATCAGCGTTGAAGCTCTGTGGCAAGAATTGAAGAATGTGTTAGACCTTTAATGTGCAGGAAGGTTGTAACCTTCTGATTCGGTTTAGACAGCTGTTGACTCTGATAAGAGATGAGCCAGCCCTTCACTTATAATCTGCACTGCTTCTCTTGATGAGAGTGACAACTCGCCAACAGCGGCTTTCAGGGTCGAGCAAGTTTTTACCACATAACTGCATGTGTGTGTGCAGGTCTGTCTGCACGGGTGTATCTGCCTCAGAAAATACAGGCAGGGGTCATAGGTATAGGACTGATGTGTCTGTGTGCTTGACATTTAGAAAGTGTTTCCCTCTGCTGTGACCTGCCTTATCCCTGAGGCTACAATGAGGCGGCTGTGCCCCTGAGTGCAAACAAAATGTCTGTGTTGAGCTATAAAGTTAATATGAATTGCTGTCCAGAACTAATTTTGCTTGAGTGATTTAATTTAATGTGAGTATGTATAATACATTTATATAATGAATTTTATGTTATTAATTTATATGAAATATTATTATATATTTTTAAAAAATTTAAATAAAAGTAGCTTTTTTCTTTCTCTGAAGAAAAAGCGTTTTTGATCATTTTAACAAAAATCTCATGGCCCCCAGAATATTTTGTTGTATGAATATCTGAACATGCAATATATCAAAAGAAAGATCAGACCCTCTGCTTTAAAAACAAAACAAAAAAACAACCTCTTATTCTAGCTTAATGCATTCTTTTTTATTAACACTCGAATGTGGGTAAGTTTTATAAAAAAGCAACATTTTGAGCAAAAAGCTGAGAAATTCATGTTTTTGTCAAAGACTACATCCAGATGGGATTCAGAACGATGATCAAAACACAGATGGAGTAGATCGAGTCCATCAGCACCTCTAAAGCTTGCACAGTCCTATAGCTCGTCCTGGGTCGACATCTCATTCAGTAACATTAGGCAGTTTAGATTTATATGCTGTTTAATGTTGGTGATTGATCGCGTTATTTTACATATGCATATGATTACATATGATATCACTTGTTTCTGCATCTTCTTCGCATGTGTTTTGATGTTTTGATTCAGTACTCTTTCAGAAGATGTGTAATAGCGCCCCCCTACCGTATAACAGTGAAAACACTAGAGATGGCTCGATACCACAATTTTGATTTCGGTACGGTACCACAATCTAATACCAAAGTACCGATATTAAATCGATACCACACAGGGTCTGATTTTGGCACGGGTATTGCGCAGAGTTTTACTGATTCCCGCAAGTTTTGGGTTTATAAAGTGGGAAATTACCACAAATGTTTATTAATAAATTAATCAACAAAGATTATCACATCAAATCAGTCATTTGAAAACTTTCTTGTGAGAAGAAATTTCAGCAATACTGCGCGTCTCCCTTCTCTATCACTCAAAATGAGCAAATTTCTTCTGGCTTCAAAAGACATCACACCTACACTAAAGCAATTTGCATGCTCCGATTCAACATTTTCACGTTCGTTTTGGGACAGCTAACGGAAATCAATGCACTCACCTGTCGATCTCTTAATGTCTTGCTCAAGTCAGGATAGTGACAGATGCTTGGCTAGGTTTGATGGTTCTTCATCAGTTTTATAAGCAAAGTAATTCCAAATTTCACTTCTACTCCTCTCTTTATTAATTAGTTTTGGGCATGTTGAATGAGATTCAACTGCTTTATCCATTTTGTTCCTCTATGTTGCCACTTGCCACATTTGCCGGTTTCACGTCAGTTTGGGTAGCGCACTGCCACCTAGCGGTGAACTTCGGAACAGCAGCATATACCGAAATATGCGAAATCATGATATCGTACCGTTTGAAATAAAATATATACCGGTATTTTCCCAGTACCGGTATACCGCGCATCCCTAGAAAACACAGAAAGCCGGAAAATGCTGTCAATGGGGGAGAAGCGTTTTCTCACAAATGACGGAAATTTCCATCAATGGCAGGGAAAGAGTTAACAATTGAGAGGATGCAATCACTTATTCTTTAAAAAAAGAATATTTATCGAGATGCAATATTTTTTTGTAATAACATGAATTGTTCACAATAAGACTGGGATCACGTATATACTGTAAACATAACTACGCTACATACAACATAGAAAAACAATCACCCCTTCAGGAACAAGCATCGGCCCACAAAACACTTTCCTTGTTGTTGAAGGATGCTTCTTTCGGAAAGTATATTTTTGGGAGGAACATAGTTCGACCTACTGTCAGGACACTCTGGGCATCACATAAGCTGACATTCTGACAAGAAGCTGTCGGAAGATGTTACAACAACCAGAGAGGGATGAGAGAGCAACCGCCTGTTAAAAAACACTCTTTTCTGGGCTAGACATTAAAAGTGCTCCCTGAAAATGCTCTCTAGATTGCACATTAAAGCATTCTGGAGGAAACAGATCTCTAAAAATGCTTTTGCTGTGCTCAAGACATTCTGACTCAAATAATTCAACTGATTTAAACACTGCACATTTGTCCCTATAAACGTTTACAGGAGGAAATTAATTAGATCTCATTCAAAGCAGATTCTTACCATGTTGTACATGTGCAGCTGGTCAATTATGCGTTTTATGGTTGGCTTGCCTGAAGCAACATGTTGTTTTTGATTTTGAAGCTTCTTGTTTTTGTTCAGTGAACCCTGTATCTCAAGCATTCAGAGGTGTAAAATGAATTTTCCCATATGAAGCCGATAAAAAGTCAATGTTTACATTTTTTGGAGTCTTACAGATACACTGTTTTAGAGATGAAAGAACTCCATCCTGGTGCTGTAACAATAAATGTTCAGGGAGGTTGTCTGGTTTTTAAGGTTGTTCCTGAATGGATTTGCTCTTTGCGTGGGTGGGTGTGTGTCCCTGCAGGACGAAGGCTCAGTAAAGAGCAAGCCAAATGTCAGGAGTGCAGGGCATCCGTCTGTCATGCTAATACACTCATTTAGCTCATTATCACACCGGCACAGAAGCCATCTGAACACAAACACACCTCACACGTGGAGGGCTGTTGATATTTGTGAATGTGGTTTGTCTGGTTGTTTTAAGAGAAAAAAAAGGTGGGAGAGAAGCAATGAGTGTGGGTTTTTTTTTGTGTAAGTTTGTCTGGGTCAGGTTTTGCCGAATACCAAAGTTGCATATAGGACAAAATTACCTACATGGCAGGGAGCTGCCAAATGTCCCTATGAGGATAATAGTGTAATAACATGTACTGAATCATTTCTTAATGAAATAAAATACAGCAAGGTTTTTTTTAAGAGGATAGAAAATATCATTAGCTCAGTATAAAAGTCAGTGGAGTGTCCCAACCATGATAGATAAACAAAAACAAATATGTTTAAGTGTATTTTGATGTGGCAGACAAATCTTGCCTAGTCATCCGGGAATAGACGTGCGGATTTACACTTGCAGATGTCATGTTAAATTCTCTTTACATGACATACTCTCAGAGTGTCACGCACTGACTTGACTTGATTATCCACAACAATGAGACTTGACATTTAATGAACACTAGGAACTAAACAGAAGAAGACTGAGGATTTAAATACACAAGATGGCCAAGGGCTAAATGAAGGACAGGTGTAGGTGAATAGTTGACATACATAGGCATGTTTACCATGTCACATCACCTTTCCTTTTAATTACACTTTTTAATGTTTGGGAATTGTGGATACTAATTGTTGCAGTTTTGCTAAATGTTTGCACAATCTCGCCTGATGCTCAACAGTCTGTGGTCATCGTTGTCTGTTTCTCCTTTTCATGATAGGCCATACATTTTCAAATAGACAGATCTGGACTGCAGGCAGGCAGGCAGTCAGTCACATCCCTTCTACGGTGTCGAGTGTTTAGAAACAACCACTTTGTTTTACCATGTGCAGAATGAGGCCTGGCATTGTCTTGCTTCCCAGGAAAGATGTCATTGTCACAGAGTCACAGCCTACACCCATCAACGCACAGCCATCGTCACCAGATCTCCACGCTCCGCCCACTCGTTCACAATCCCTAGAGTACTGATTCTGTACTGAAACTGTTCCCACAAAGTTAGGAGCATGAAATAGTCCAAAATGTCTTGGTATGCTGAAGCTTTAAGAGTTCCTTTCACTGGAACTAAGGGGCCAAGCCCAACCCCTGAAAAACAATGCAGTCAGGCAAGTACCGTTCTCCTGGAAACCGCCAAACCCAGACTCATCCATCGGATTGCCAGACAGAGAAGCGTGATTCATCACTCCAGAGAACACGTCTCTACTGCTCTAGAGTCCAGTGGCGGCGTGCTTTACACCACTGCATCCAACGCTTTACATTGCACTTGGTGATGTAAGGCTTGGATGCAGCTGCTCGGCCATGGAAACCCTCTAGTGCTAACCCAGTGCTCTCTACACACTGTTCTTGAGCTAATCTGAAGGCCACACAAAGTTTGGAGGTCTGTAGCTATTGACTTTGCAGAAAGTTGGCGACTTCTGAGCACTGTGCACCTCAGCCTGCGCTGACCCCGCTCTGTGACTTTACGTGGCCTATCACCTTGTGGCTGAGTTGCTGTTGTTCCCAATTGTTTCCACTTTGTTATAATACCACTAACAGTTGACAGTGGAATATTTAGTAGTGAGGAAATTTCACGAATGGACTTATTGCACAGGTGGCAACCTATCACGGTACCACGGTTGAATTCACTGAGCTCCTGAGAGCGACCCATTCTTTCACAAATGTTTGTAGAAGCAGTCTGCGTGCCTAGGTGCTTGATTTTATACACCTTTGGCCATGGAAGTGATTGGAACACCTATATTCAATGACTTTGAAGGGGTGTCCACATACTTTTGGCAATATAGTGTATGTCATTGGGTGCACCAGAGGTGGTGGGGGCAGTGGAGAGGCTAATGCTGCAGTTGTCGATAATGAGTTGTGGTGCAAATATTATTTGAATTATGTGTTTGAGTGCATTTTGAAAGCTGTTTGTGTTTTCATGCTCTTGATGTTTTTCATTCTTATTTACATTTTAAATAACATTACATGTGTGATTTCTCTAAAAGCTTCTCAAAGGGGAGAAAAATAGAGAGCAGTCAGCAGTCCAACTTGTCATCTTTCAACGTCTTCTCCATGCTGATGATGTGTGTGCGTGTGTCTCTGTCTGAAAGACAGAGGAAAGAAATGTGTTGAGTTTGATGCATGGTATTTCTCTCAACACTCTTCTACTCATGAATGTATTCATGATGCTGCAAGGTGCTGGCGTGAAGTGTTGGGGGCAGGTGTGTGTGTGTGTATTTGTGTTGCTGGGAAAAAGGAGTGTGAAAGGGGTGAGAGGTAAGCCGTTTGCACAGCACCAAAACAAACAAGCCTTTTGTTCATAAAATGACACCATGATGTGCTCTACCTTTTCTGAAAAAGCACTTGTTCATCAAGATACGAATGAGTTTTGGGAACCGAATATGTATGTGTGTGTGTGTATTTAGATAGACCTAAGAAGAGTAATATATGTCTGTTTTAGTGGTGATTAAACGGAAGCCCAGCCCTTGACTCCAGTAACTTAACTTCCTGCAGTTTCATCCCTCTGATGTACAGCATAAACATTTTGTTGAGCAAGCATAACTCTAGCAGCTCAGCTAAACAAAGCTTTTTTTATGCTCAGGAATGACAAATTACATGCAAACATGTTTGGTTGAAAAACAATTGTGTGGTTCATTGATAAATCAATATAATATCCTGACATTCAATGTGCAACATTTTATATGCTGTAGCTTTTGGTGCAGCTTATCTTACCTGCAGTTCCCACATGAAAAGGGTATATCTCAAAGGTTGCTCTTTCATAGCTAAGGAGACTTGATAGAGCTGGACATTATGCTATGGAAGTCATGAAAAGTCTTTGACGTGTTCTAATTTGCTTAAGAGAAATAAGCAAATGAATCAATTGTTGAAATGCAGTCTATAAAATTTGACTGAATTACATATCTCAAGTAAATTGGTCTTGAATTAAATGGGGGACAATGTACAGGAGTTTTATTGAAATGTCAGAATGGTTGCAGACTTTGGTATCATGGAAAATCTGGACACAGGTTGTTACATCTCTTTTGAAACTCTAAAACAGACACTTGAGATTACCGGGCTTTAAAAAAACAAAAACAAAAAACAAAAAAAAACTGAAAAGGAGGATATTAAAGCAAGTCTCTGATTTGTCTCTTTGCTGTATATTAAAAATATTTAGCTAAATATTAAAGATTTTACTTAATAATAATACAAATATTAATCATGTTTTTATTATTCTTCTTTTTTTTCTTTTCTTTTTTTTTTACTGTTCTTTAGATCTTTACAATCAGTTAAAAAAGACCATCATAAGTTAATGAAGAGCCTCCAACTTCCCCATTTCAAAAAAGTTCTACATTAAATTACCTTTCCATGTAGGTGAGAAAAATGTCCCATATTTAATAGAACTGAAATGGTTTTGTTATTCCAGAAGAAACTTCCAAAGGCATAAGTTTCAGTGTATCTAATCCATTGTGCTCTTATATGAGGTTGCTCAAATATCCGTTTTGCAGCAGTATACTACGTCTTGCAGTGAACTTTGAGCAGCTGAACCCTTGAATTGAAAGTATGATGTATGAGAATCCCTAGAATGCAAACTGCTGGATAAAGATTCAGCGTTGATCTAAATATTTTAACAATTTATCTAATGCCATCAGACAAAAATAACCTAATATGACACCTGAGAATACAATGAAAATATGTGTTGTTGGGAATTTATAAACTAAATTCAGATAAGAAAGATAATTAAGATAAGAAATTGTATTACGATCTCAATGGAGACATATGAGGCCTTTGTGAATAAAGTGTTTTGCATGTGAGTGTTCTCTTCATTTAATTTGCTATATTATTAATAATAATGTATTTACTCTTTCTTCATCCATGTTTTTTAGGATAACGTTCTGTCATCTGCCCTTCCAAAGTAAATGGTTGTACATTGGCTCGGAACGAGGAAACATCCACATTGTGAATGTGGAGTCCTTTACCCTCTCAGGATACACCATCATGTGGAACAAAGCCATTGAACTGTGAGTGCCACACACACATTTGAAATGAAATGTAATCTCACTGAGTCCTGAAATCTGATTTGTAATATATCATATGTGTCACATCTGTCATTGTTCCTGTAGCCTTGTAATGTTTTATTTGTAACTAAGTGATCATTTCAATCAAGTGCCATTTTGAATTGTCAATTCACCTTCTCTCCCTCCATCGCTCTACGCAGCAGATACTCAGAGTTCTTCAATTATTCATTTTAACATTTTGTCAGCAATTTTGTTTTCCTCCCTGACCCGTTGAAAAGGCTGCAGTGCCTTTCGAGACCCAGGCAGTGTAGACACGCTCACACATACAGACACACATACATTTACAGGTGTCAGATCGGATCAGTCTAAGTATAGACAGATGTCCTGTCTTACCTCCTGCTATAGTACTTAAGCATACGAACACTCGCAGACACACGTTGTGTCCCTTGCGACAGGAAGGGCAATTGTTGAAAGAGCTGCTCCGCCTTTTGCTGTTGTACCTGTAGTGACAGACTAAAGGGGCAAGTCAACATGGCTTTACTCTCATGTCACTGAGCAGGGCATTTCCTCCACTGTCTATCTGACGCACAAACCCACACACATACATATATGTTTTATGTCGCATATGGCAATAACAAAATTAGCATAAATCACATTTACGGTAATGGCCTTAAAATGGAAGATTATTACTGGGCAATACATTGAATAAATGTTAAAAGGTACATAACACACACAGTTTCTGCCAACACATGTTATTCTTAAGTACCTATAGAGTAGTACTGCATCCTTCATATCTCTGAAGAGTCTTTAGTTTTATCATATTTATAAAAGACAGATACGCTGTACCGATTATTTACGAAAACAGCCGAGCTCTTGGAGGTGTGCAGTGGGTGGGGCTAAAGAGTCATGAACACACACACACACCCGAAATACCTCATGGCATTATCCCTGGATAACTTTCGATTCACTATACGTTTGTGTTGTTTAAATTATATGCACTTACGCGCCGATTACCAACAAAACACAGACATTTGATGCAGTTCCACTCCCCGCCTGCGGTTTCGACTCATGACTGTGAACAAACAAAAACACTTGCAGAACTCCGTTGCTGCTCTAGAAAAACAAACTGCATCCACTGTTTCCTTAACGCTGGGTTATTTGGGAAGCTGAACAAGGTTATCTTTCCCTCACAACCAAAAACACACTTCTTTAGTGACAATGTTGATTTCGTGGTCTAAAAACAAAATGGCAGCACTGCCGACCAGTGGCGAAGCTACGTTTCCCAGAGTTTAACCGGAAGCCCGTCGTCTCAGAGTAATATTGCAGAAGGACATGCAAAGGTAAACACAAACATTTCTAGTTTATAGTTATAGTTAAACATAATGTCACTGTTTTACAGAAACTTTTTTTCTCCTTAAATCATTACTATTAGTCACCCTTTACGTCTCTCTGTGGGTTTTGAAATATTTAACCAATGAAAAGTATTAAAAAAAGAGCTTGTGGCTAAACCTCATAACTCCATTGGCTCTTCAAAATGCCTCTGTCGTGAATGAAGTGCTGCTGCCGCACACTGATTGGAGATAGATCGCTGCTTGTTTACAATATTAGGGTAAATAAAGAACTGTTTGAATAAATACAAAGTTTTCTTTACTTAAGGACCACTATATATAATATAGTGCTAATGTTTATGTGTTTGAGAAGTGGAGAAGAGTGTCTTAGACTAGTGAAGCATTTGTCATCGAGTCATAGCCAATACTCTCCTAAATAGCCTGTGTGTAGCACTTCATCTTTAATAACGTGATATTTTGGCCAAATGTCAGAAGAAAAATAAAACTGAGTGCCCGCATAGCTACACTAAGCTTTATAACCTGTAATGAAAACGTAATGTACTTGCTGCCTCGGATGCAGCTGTTAATGACGGACAAAGCATGCATCTCTGACATTAATTCTCTGCTTGATTTTGGTAAAATGTTAATAATATGGTGACGCGTGCAAGTGTCTGACCATATGTACATTCACACATTCATGTAGGTTATTTCTTATTTGCTCTTTTGTAACTTTGAACTTGAAACTGTGCTGTGTTTATTTCTGATAATTTGGCATGCCGTTTTCATACTCTATATGATTTGCCCACCCTGTTTTATGAAGGCCCACCCATTTCTGGCCTTCCCCTTGCTGCCGACAGCTTCTGTAACCCGAACGAAGCTCATTGATGGGCGTGTTCTTGCTCTCCCTCTGGTTGATGTGCGCATGCGCTCATCCAGAAAAAGTGCCCATAAAAGGAATTCTGCCCTTTATGACGTCATACAGGGCCATGCTCGAAAAAAACTTTCCAAAGCATATTCGAATCCTGAAGGAGTTTATTTGGCACAGAAATACTCAAGAAAATACATCATACATCCAACTCGTTTTTTTTTATTTAGACATGTTTAGCATGTGAATCCAACTCTTTAACAGTGTAAATAAGTAAGAATGCTTGAAATAGCATTAGACCCCCACCCCCCCCCACCCCATTAAAAGCACTTTCCACAAGAAGGTAACATGCTAACGTGGAAAGTGTCTTAAAATCAGTGCCATTTAAGTGTGTATGTAAACTTCCTTTCTATAAACACACTCAAAATGCACTTCACAGTAGCTATGCCAAAGCAGCAAACCAAGATGGTCTGTGCCTGTTTGAGAGGGAGAAATTTGGCATGCCACTCTGCTGTAGGGATGATAACATTATGGTGGGTGTTGTGGGCATGAAGCCAGGGATTGAGAAAAACAGTTTGTTGCTGCAGGTGTCAGTAGCGGTGAGTTGTTTTAGAATACAGGAGCATGTAGTTTGGCACTTGACTGTGGGCTGTCAGGGGATTAAGGGTGGGCATAATGGAGTGCCCTGATGCCACACTGACAAGGGGACTCTGAGGCATGTTAGGTGGTGGGGGTGACCAAAATATGATCTGTGTGCAATATGATATGAGCAATTTTATTTCATGATAACGATATATATCACAATATAGTTATTTATGCTTTAAGTACGTTTTTATATCATCTTAATTTTTGATACCATTGAAATTTCAGAATTATTGTCACAAATTTCAATATATAAAAAAAAAACTAGACTGAAGACGAGTAAACTGAAGACGAGTAAATGGTCAATGATAAAATAAGAACAAAGAAACTAATTACAAGATAGAACAAAGAAATACTATATAAATTGTATAAATTAATCAAATGTATAAAAAACATGCATATAATAACTGTGTAAATTAAATATACATTTATTCTTAGACAAAAGTGATTCAGTCAAGAGCATTGAGAGATTTTCTCTTTTTTTGTTTTGTGACAGCATGTTTATTAAGCTTCTGTCACTTTAAGACTGAATGCACAGATTCAATATAGTGTTACGCATGCATTTTCTTTCTCAACTGTTTATGTTCACAGTCACTGCCATTATAAAGCTTGGAATAGCCAGGACTTTTTTAATATAACTCCGACACATTTGCGATACAAACGCATCGATTCGCTTCAGAAGGCCTTTATTAAGAAGAATGTCATATACACCTAGGATGAAATCATGGGCTAATTTTCATTTTTGGGTGAACTAACCCTTTAAGACATAAATTACTGTGTTTTTGAGGATACTTGCAAAGACAGGCATTTTGACATAAGTATGTGTATTTAACCGCTGAAGCCCAATTAGGCGGCAAAAAAACTCTATGAGCAGCAGTTTCACTTGCGCGTCTCTCAGACAGCGATCAGAAACCATCTCTCAGACAGCGCACACATATAGCGAAATGAGTTCTCTTAAGAGTATTGCACTTCAACGGTTTAAAATCACTTGTTTTTAAACCTCTATGCTTATAAATGCATGCAAACGATAAGCTTTCGTGACCGCGCAGCAGAGCACCGTCAGTGTCACTGCAATAGAGACGATAGTTCCAAATCTCTATTGGTTGACAAATTTCTACCAGTTAATCGTGTCTACTGGTATATTGCCCACCCCTATTAGGTGGTTTCATTTTTAAGCTGTTCCCAGGTGCAGAGACTCAAGCCAGGCACAAAGAATCGCCACCATGCCCTCCGGACAAGCAGATTGTCTCCGCTATTCAAAAAGAGTCTGTGCATGTCTGTCTCTGTGACAGCGCTGTCATAAATCCAGCTCTCCGCCAACAAAGACCTATGGATCTCTCCTTGGCCAAGGTTGAGAAGACAGCAGTAGGTCTTGAGGCATGCTGGGATTGTATACATACCAGCGCAGTCATTAAAACAGCATATACCAGATATCAGTTATGATGTTTATAGAAGGTCTATTAACCGTCTGACATCCATTTCAGACACTCAATTTGCACAACAGGTGTTGCTGCTTAAAGCAAATGGATGCAATCGCTTAAAATGTGAGCAAATTGCATCCTAGATTTCGCACATTTACACATGCACAGCTGGTACGGATGGAAGTGGATGCTGTGCTGTGGTTTTTCCTAATGACAGGAAATTAAACTTCATGTTAACATGCGTTCCTTACAATCAGAGCGAATTTGTAAGAATAGGAAGTATGTACATTAGGTATTATGGACCTCAGAAAAGGATTGTGTGTAAGAGGGTGTATGTAGGTGAAACGGGTGAAATTATGTAATCATAAGGTGTCTTGAGTGAATGGGACAGTGCGGAGTGAGGGCGGCAGTTACAGAATGAGATTTTGCCCATCCTATTCTTGTTGCCATGGTGATCAGCTCTCTAAATCCAGCCTGCTCCTCCTAAAGTAAGGGCTGAGAGATAGGAGGGAACTGTGGGGACATAAATTAGGAATTTTGAGGTCTAAGGAACAGAGTAGTTAACAATCCGTCACTCTCTCAACATGATTTCTGTGTAGGTGCTACTCCTCTCTCCTTCACTTTCTTTTTCTTTCTCGCTCACTCTCTGTCTCTAAACTAAACACACACAGGCACAAACAGGGTTAATTTGTGCCAAATGTACTCGTTGACCTCATGAACTGAGTTAGGTTTCTGTCGGGTGATGGTAGGTTCATTTCGATGGAATATACTGTAATACATCAGAATCATCAACGCATGGCGCAGGTGAAAATGGTGGGATAGGTTTTTCTATTCGACTAGATTACCGAGCATTTTATCATATTATTTTACTATGTTTTTTTGAAAAGGGTTTTTTGTCAAAATGTTGTTTTATATCTCAACTGAAAATTGTGGTTACATATTAGTTTAAATAATTATTATGTGTATTTTTAGGGCGGTCATTTTAAAATGACAATAAAAAATTCAATAAAATTAATGAGATTAACCATGCTCACAGAATTTTGCCTCCTGAATTTTGTATTTGGGATTTTCCTATAATAGGAGCACTTCAAGCTTAAAATCAAGTATTTTTGTGAACAGCTCTTTGTTTACTGTGGACAGATTGAGACTGGCAGGTTGACTTTTTTTATCTATTGAATACTTTAACTGCCACAATAATACATTTCAGTTATCTTTATGTGAAGGATTTATCAGCAAATATAGATTCAAGTTCAAGTGAGCTTTATTATCATTCCGCTATATGTGGATACATGGAAATCATGAAATGTTTGCCTCACAGGACCAGGTTACATATAAACAGACATATAAACATATAAAACAAAGACATACTGTATATAAACATATAACATATAAACTGACAGCTAACCTATTTATAAAGAGTAATCTAACTATACATATACTTTACATAAAAGTTTAGACATACTTAAATTTACACATGAAACAACACGTAGTGGAGTGATACAGAAGATAAGATGAAAGAAAAGTGTTTAGTGGACAACAGGGAGAGACGAGACTATTACCAAAAGGTTTGTAAGATCCACTCACCCACTTATGAGTAGTCTACTCGCTCACCTACTATTGCACATGAGAATTGTGCAATTTTTTTAATTCCTTGTGGTGGGATGGGGTGGGAGTGTTAATGTTTCTTGTTCAGGATGTAGGGGTTTCAGGGTTCAGAGGGGAGCGGGGTGATTTGAGTCAAGGGCTCTCGCAGCCTGGGGAAAGAAGCTGTTGAGCAGTCTGGCATCTGATGCTCCGGTACCGTCTTCCTGATGGCATGAGCTGAAAGAGACTGTGGGAGGGATGGGTAGGGTCCTTCACAATGCTGGTGGCTTTACTTAAAGCATCGTGCAAGGAAAATGTCCAGGATGGAGGGGAAAGGGACATTGATGATCTTGCAGCTGTGTACACTGTACGCTGTAGGGTCTTGTGGTTTGCAGCACTGCAGTTCCCATACCAGACAGCGATGCAGCCGATCAGCACACTCTAAATAGTGCCCCTGTAGAATATGGTGAGGATGGGTGGAGGGAGACTTGCTCTTTTCAGATGGCGTAGGAAGTGGAGGGGCTGTTGTGTCTTCTTGGAGAGTGATGTAGTGTTGGTGGTCCACGTGAGGTGTTCTGTGATTTGCACCTCCAGGAATTTAGTACTGTCGACTCTCTTCACAGTCGAGCTGCCCATAGTCAGTGGGAGGTGATTAACAGAGTTTCTCCTTAAGTCCATCACAACTTCCTTTATCTTCCCCATATTGAGGGGTAGGTTGTTTGTACTACACCATTTGGCCAGTTGTGCCTCTTCTTCTCTGTAGAGCGTTTCATCGTTGTTACTGATGAGGCCAATAAAAGCCATTTATTGGACATCGGCCAATAGTATTATATAGAATAAAATAGTGTAGAATTATATTTTTATATACTATTTTGAATGAATAAATTCAATCTCTAAAAAACTCAAGCTACTACAACAACGAACACGGGCCCCAGTACCCTGCACGTCCGTGCACCCGCCCTCCGGCAGCGGAGCGACCCTGCCATGGGCAAAGGGCTGCTAAGAATCACAGGTAGAAGGCCGCCTTCTGGAAACCGACCACAGAACAACAAAACCAACATCTACATCGGCACCTACAGTGGCAGGACAATATCCCGGGAAACGGATCTGACTACCATCAGATGAATGGCTGCGATGTAGATTTAATTTAGAACATTTAATTGTGAACCTATTATTTATTTTGTAAATAAAGTTTCGTGCTTCACTCGTGTCAAAATATTCACGTAAAACAGCATTCATATTAAAAAAAAGTGTTTTGGCCGACCACCGCTGGTGCTACTCATCCACCGCGGTGGCGCTCTACCAACATCACCCTGTTTGACCGGCCACTGCACATTCCTGTCGCCAGAGGCGTCAAGCAGGGCAACCCCATCTCGCCCAATCTGTTCACGGCGTGTCTGGAGCATGTCTTTCGACAGCTTGACTGGGACAACATTAACGGCCAGTGGCTCAGCCATCGTACTAATTGGTAATCAGTAGCCGACGTATAGTTGCGACTCAACCAGCTCGGCCAGGCCGGCGCATCGGTCGGCCTGAAGATGAACCTGGCCAAGAAAAAATGAATGCGCAACCCCCAGGCCGCCAACAACAACATCCACATTGGACAGAAGGAGTTCGAGCAGGTCGACAGCTACATCTACCAGGAACTGACTGCTGGGCACAAGAACAACTGCAAGCTGGCATGCCGATGGAGGGCTGCCTGGGTCAGCTATGCGTCCATAGCAGAGGTGGTCACCAACACGACCGACGCCACACTGCGCGCATGCTATACGGGTCCGAGACCTGGTCGCTGACTGCGGCAGACAGGCAGAAGCTGGCAGTGACCGAACGCGCCCTCAAGTGGCGGATGGTCGGCATCAAGAAGACGGACCACATCAGCAACGAGCTACTGAGGAAGACAAGCAAGGTCAAGGACACCGTCAACCAGGCCGAACAGGCCAAGAAGCGCTGGGCCGGACACGTGGCCAGGATGTCGGACGGGCGATGGACGTGGGCCATGACTGAATGGCTGCCTCTCAACATCAAAAGACCGAAATACAGGCCGATTGAAAGATTGAAAGATGAAAGACAGATACACTGTACCGATTCTTTCCGAAAACAGCCGAACTCGTGAATGTGTGCAGTGGGCAGAGCTAAAGAGTCATGAGCACACACACACCTATGACACACAAACACACATACACAATACATCATGGTATTATCCCTGGATAACTTTCGATTCACTATACGTTCATGTTTATATTATATGCACTTATGCACCAATTGCCAACAAAACACAGACATTTGATGCAGTTCCACTCTCCGCCTGCGGTTTCGACTCATGACTGTGAACAAACAAACAAACACTTGCAGAACTCCGTTGCTGCTCCGGAAAAACAAACTGTATCCACTGTTTCCTCAACGCTGGGTTATTTGGGAAGCTGAACAAGGTTATCTTTCCCTCACAACCAAAAACACACTTCTTTAGTGACATTGTTGATTTCGTGGTCTAAGAACAAAATTACAGCGCTACCGACAGCTACTGTAACCGAACGAAGCTTGGACAGGCTCTTGCTCTCACTCTGGTTGATGTGCACACGCTCTCATCCAGGAGAAGTGCCCATACAAGCAATTCTGCCCTTTATGACATCATGCAGGGCCATACTCGAAAACAACTTTCAGAAACTTGTTATAATCCTGAAGGAGTGTATTTTGCACATAAATACGAAATCATACGTGCAAGTCATTTTTTGAAATTTTGGCCATGTTTAGCATGAGAATCCAAATCTTTAAAAGTGTAAATAAGTCAGAATGCATGAAATGGCATTAGACACCCCCCCCCCCCCCCCCCCCCTTAATGTTAAGTTAATTTAGTCATCACAACATTAGAATTTATGAAACATTTATATTAACAGTGTAACTGTTACATTTAACAATGTTATTAAAGAAATTATATGTAAAAATACCCTTACGTCATCTCTTATGTCATTTTGTAAAGGTGAGGGGTCCCATGTTACTGATTTTTATTCCCACTGTATCTGTCAGTCACATTTCAGACACCCAACAAACACTGGAGGAGAAAGATGCAGATCAGGACCCCTGTCTGTCGAACTTCCATCACCATAACAGACGTATACTGCTCTGTCTCTCCTCATCACGCTGTAGCTTAACAGTATGTAGCTGGAGGAGAGAGAAGGACCCCTGTCTATGCCACGGCTGTCACCACTATAGGCGTCTAAGCCTGTGCCTGAGAGCCGTCAACAGCACAGTTGGCCTGCTGGGTAGTCAGAGGGTACAAAGGAATAAGACTCCTGCCAGTACAGTCAATGCCTTATGGGTGTCCACAGTATAGTCCATGCTGAAGTAACACCTACTGATGGCAAGGCAGCTTGTTTTGTAATGTTTAGAGAGAAAGATACTGTAGCCGAGTGTATCAGAACAGCAGATACACTGCCTTTTTACATTGCTATATTTATTAGGATGAACTATTTTGCTCTATTTCTGAACTAAAGTAATGAGGGTATATTATTCATTGTCTGTAAATGAGTGGGCAGTAGTGGTCTTGTAAAATGTCTCGCTTACACCATTGTGTCCCGGGGAGATCTCAAAGCTTCTTTTATGTATTTAATGAAATTTTAGCTGTTGAGGTTGAAACGACTGTCTGAATGTCAGTAGAGACTTATATTTCATATTTCAAAAGCCTAATGGAGTAAGTATATGGATGGAAATATTCAGATTAGGTTGGTTTTAGCTGGACAACATTAAATATAGGATGTCTCTATAGGGGCCTGTCATGAATTATTTGATGCATTATGTAAAACCCTATCATTTTGAACAGCTTTGCATGGCAAGAATCCCACTCTTGGGTTTTGTAATGTATTGTTAAAGAGGATATTTTTATTATTTCAGTGGTGATAAAACTATGATCCCAGCCAGTGCTGGACTTCTCAGGCCATCAAACCTTTTAGGGATGTGAATCATTATGAAACACACTCCAGATTAAATATATCATGGTTTTGTTTGTTCTGTCAAATGTTTTTTTTCTTTCATTAAAGATATTTGGTTGTGTTTGGGTGTTATGATGTTATTTGGGGGATATTGGTGTTTAAGTCAGGAATATGTATGGGTATGTATTTGAGTGTTGGTGTGCATGTTGGGTAACAATCATACTCATAATTACATGAGACAATGACAACATGCACTACCATTCAAAAGTTTGGGGTAATTTAAAAAAATATATAAAAAAATATTCATCATAAAATGCTAAGACACAAATAAATCACGTTTCCAGTAAAATATGGAACATAACTGTCTTCAAAATTGATAAGAAATGTTTTTTGAGCACCAAATTAGCATATTCGAATGATTTCTGAAGGATCATGTGACATGGAGTAATGGCTTCTGAGCTTTGCTATCACAGGAATAAATTACATTGTAAAATATAATGTAAATGTAAAAAATAATAAAAATGTAATACTATTTCACAATATTACAGTTTTTACTGTATTTTGATCAAATGAATGCAGCCTTAGTGAGATGTCTTTAAAATCAAAACAAAAAGTCTTATCGACCACAAACTTTTGTACTATAATGTATATAACAATAAAAATGTAAAATGTCATTTTTTTAAAAAGATTTTAAAGACTTTCTCCTTAGTTTCTCTCTATCTTACAGTCAAACACACACATCCCCAAGGATCGTTTCCTCACTGTCTTCATACTATATTTCCCGTCATGTGTTTGAAGTCCTCTATCCTCTCCTTGACTAACACTAGTCCCAAATCTGTCTCTCTCCCACAGGTCCTCCAAGGCCCATCCTGGCCCAGTCGTTCACATTAGTGACAATCCTATGGATGAAGGCAAGGTATGGAGATGCCTGCACAACTACATGAATGAATGAATAATTCATTTCCCTCGCGTCACACAAAGCTTTTGTTTCTTTCCATTCTGAACTCATAAGACATTGCTTTCCTACAGTGCAGCACAGTTCAGTAATTGGGTCTAATCTCACACAGCTTGTTAGCAAATTATGTTGTTTTTGAAAACAAATGATCGAGGAGATATGAAAGAGATGAACAAATGCTCCAGCTACTTCCAAATGCATCTTTTTAGACATTCATTTTACCTTCGCTAATTGCTAGTGCACAGTCAGAGGGGAGCAGAGAGACCGGCAAACACCTGCTGGGGTTTTGCCTTCATATGGATGACAAACTGTCTGTCTCTTTCTCTAGCAGCTGGGAGCTCCTCATAGGTGCCTTTAAAGTGATGATCCACTCTCACACACTCTCTCTCCCATCTTACTTCTGACCCTGAACGGGGCATTGATCCATAACAGGTCCGCTCAGTTCTTAATGGGTCTTGAAGTCCTTAGAGACATTGTCCCTCCCTCTTAGCTGACAGAACTCTGACACTTTATCAATTCTTATACTATCACTGAATCTCTAAGAAGAACAAAGAGGTTTAAAACTCAGATGACAGGAGACTTGTTGTCATTTTTAAAAGAATTTCCTGGTCATTCTTTTCCATGCATTTACAATAACTGTGGACTGCAAAAGCACTATAAAAGTATACACTATATAAGTCATCAGACAGTAACTTTGTGCATGGGATATCTTATAAATCAGAAAGCAAGACATTCCACAGGCAAATAAATATCATACAGGTTTGGAACGACATGACAGTTAGTAAATTATAGAATTTTCATTGTCGGGTGAGGTATTTCTTTAATAATAAATGTAGAGTTGATTTATGGAGAACACAACAACTTGCTTTGCACATTTCTTCTGTTTAGATTGGAATGTTTTGTCTGATTTATTGATTTTGTTTGAGAATTGTATTACCAATCAGATGAAAGGACTTGCATTGAACAGTTATTTCATATTTACTTTGCTGAAACACATTTCTTTTTAGATTTACGTCGCCACCTGCATGAACTCTCATCAGTTTACAGGTCAGGTTTACAGACTGACGGTGTATTTTCCTTCTTTTCTTGTTCCCCCCACATCTTTTCTTCTCGTTTTAGCTCATAATAGGATTTGAGTCTGGGATCGTGGTGCTGTGGGATTTGAAATCAAAGAGAGCTGACTCCCGGTACACTTATGATGAGGTATGTATTGTTACAATGTTGTATTCCAGGCTCCTGTCGCCTGCAGTGGCACAAACGCTTAGAATATGGAAATGCGTCGCTCAAATATTCATGAGATGTTTTGATTTTAATAAAGGATGCTGATTAGATCTCTTTAAGTAGGCATATAGTTCTTCAGCTTGATGCTGCAGTGTCAAAAGAACATCTTTATTTTAGGAGAGACTGGTTTTAAGGAATGAGGGGCGGTGTGTAGTGTGTTTGGATGCTAAGTTCTTCCTATTCTCAATCTCAATCATTCATTCATATTGACATTTTCTTTAGAAATGTTTTGAAAAGTGGAGGGACACATTATAAACCTTATCAGCATGACTCATGAATATTAATCATGTTACAAAATGTTCCTCCACTGATTTACTGAAAGGCAAAGTGAGCCACAACAACCATATTAGGATTACAGTTTGCATGTTTGTTCAGTCCACTGATCTTGCTTCATCTTAAAACAGTGGTTAACATACTCTAGTATTATACTTTATACTCTAGTATTCTATAATAAATTAATTTCTGGTTTATAAAAGGACACTACTGTGGTTGGTGATGTTTTTGAAAGAAGTTTCTTACGCTCACCAAGGCCGAATTTATTTGATAAATAATACATTAAAACAGTATTATTGTAAAATATTATTACAATTAAAAATCTACAATTTAACAATTTAAATCTTTACTTTAAAACTTTAAAAACATTATAAATGGTGGTAACACTTTACAATAAGGTTTCATTTGTTAACATTAGTTAAAATGAACTAATAATGAACTGCACTTCGACAGCATTTTTAAATCTTTGTTAATGTTAATTTCAACATTTACTAATACATTATTAAAATCAAAAGTTGTATTTGCTAACATTAGTTAATGCACTGTAAACTAACATGAACAAACAATGATCAGCTGTATTTTTTACTAACTAACATTAACAAATGAACAAATACAGTAACAAATGTATTGCTAATGGTTAGTTAATGTTGTCTTTACTGTCTCTTTTTGATCAATTTAATACATTATTGCTGAATCAAAAGTATAAGTAAAAAAAAATACTGACAAAAATACAAACTTATGAATGGTTGTCTAATAGAGTAATTATGTGTAGCTTTTTTTATTGTTGTTACATTTATAATTTTGTTATACTATTATTTTCACTCGAGGTGCAAATTATGAACAATGCATCTTTTTTTCAGATTTTGTACTATCCCTATACAAATAAACTCATAATAATAATAATAATAATATCCTAAAAAGTAAATGAACTTTGTGGAATTTCGAAGAAATTTGAGGATTGTCCCCCTCCAGTTGTGCTACGCCTCTGAATTTATTCATCCATTAATTTGCTCAATATCTCTTGAATTAGTTGTGAACACTTCATTTCAGCTTTTCAAACTTTTCAGCTTTTTGTCTGCATGTCCTGGGAATTATTACCATGCATCTGAAAAAGCATAGTTAATCTGCCACTCCAGTTTAAGCTGGTTCGATGGCTTTTGTCAACAGTGGCAGTCAGCGTACATTGGTTATTATGATGAGCATGATGTGCCCAAAGCAAAGTGCAAAGAAATTAAAACCGACACACTCAGTTTTTTTCCAGACATACAAGCACACACATACACACGTCAAACCCATCTCTTCTTGTAACTCCCTCATTGGTGTGTTAGCATTTATGTGTGTGTGTGTGCGAGTGAGAGTTAATTTCTCGGAGGACAACTCATCTGTACCCTGATGAATGACTGTGCCTGGCTGGATGTCTGATTTATTCCTGCCTTCATTTAACTTGATTGATTAGTACAGCAGAGATAAATGTCCTACAATTCACTACTCCATAGGGGTAGTAGTGTCATTTCGGCTCAGCACAGAGTCATGGCTGTACCACGAAACACCATTGCTTGTCTATCAGACCCCCCATAGTGCTTTACTGTTTATAATTATGGAGAAGAGTCCAGGGCAAGGTACAGACAGGTTGATCAGACAGTCTTTAGTTATGCAGATGTTGCCTGAGAACCTTTTTATCTTTGAAGGGGTCACAGAAGTGCAATAGACAGCAGAATTAACATCATATCAGATCATGGGAAGCTATTAGTGCTGAAGGGGTCACTGAGGTGCAGTGAGCAGAAGAATTAGTACGGTGGCGAGGAGCTATGCTGTTATAGATGGATGGAAACGCTGAAATAAGGAAAAGCACCAGTGCAAGTAGCATAAAGGGTGTATGGACCAATAGTTTGTCTATATTTTTCTGTGTATTAAAAGATTTTAATAATCTAGCTTTCTCCATCTTTCTTTCCCTTCTCCTTCTCCTCTTTCATTTATTCAGTTTTGTGTGCGTAGAGTAAGATATACAGCAAGTATCAAACTAGATTTTTACATTTTCTGCTTGTTAACGTCACATGTTTTAAACAGACTTTTTGGGCCCTATTTTAACAATCTGAGCGCATGGTCTAAAGCGCACGGCGCAGGTGCACTTAGAGCATGTCCGAATCCACTTTTGCTAGTTTAACGACAGGGAAAAATGGTCGGGCGCATGGTCTAAAATGGTTGTCCCTTTTCTCTTAATGAGTAATGGGGGTGTTTTGGGCATAACATGCAATAAAACAATCAGAGTGTCATCTCCCATTCTCTTTAAAAGCTAGTTGTGCTTGCACCATGGCGGATTCGCTATTTACATAGCAGAATTTGTGAGCGGAAAGACTAAACACTTCTCCAGAGAGGAATCCTTTTATTTTTAATATTTAAAAATGTTTGTGTGCTGCTGCACGTCCCTGTGTGTGTAATAATCAAAGTGTACGCATGTTGTGGACCCGCCTATAGGTGCATATTACTAACGTGCTCTTTAAATAACAAAAAACGTGCCAACACTGTACCTGAACACACCTCATTTTCAGACCAGCACGCCTATCGGTGAACAGATGGGTGCAAATGCTTTTGCTATTTAAACAACGTGGCACAGGACGTAAAATTGATAACTGCGTTGGGCTGAAACTAGCAAAAAACACTTGTGTTGCGCCGGGTGTATGATAGGGTCCTTTATGCTTATAAGCAGTTGCAAAGGTGTTCTGTGTGGTTGCTAGGGTGTTATTGCTTACTGGTCCAAGTCAAACAAGACCTATGATGTTTCTATGGTGCTTTAGTGTTGTGAGAGGTTGCCAGGGCATTCCTATGTGGTTGCTAAAGTGTTCTTAGTGATTTTTAGTGCATTGCTGTGTGGTTGCTTGGGTGGTCTGGGTGGTTGGTTAGGGTATTAGGGTATTTTTGACTGGACCAAGTATAAAGAGCCCAACCCCATGTATCTGTGATGCTTTAGTATTGTGAGAGGTTGCAAGGGCATTGCTATGTGGTTGCTAAGGTGTTCTGAGTGAATTGTAGGGCCACATACACACTGCAACTATTTTCAGTTGTCAATTCACCTTTTAGTGCTTAATCCTGTTCTGTACACATACAGTTCATACAGTTCAGACAACTGCATTCTACAAAAAGTGAAATTTTCCTCCCGAAAAATGCAGGTAGTGACAACCGAATTTACAAAAATTCTATACAGTCTGTATGGAACCAAACTGAACAACGTATTTTAATGTGCATCAGAGATGTTTCTTTTTACTGTATGTGTGTGGTGCAAGAAAATCACTGTTGCCAGATCTTTCTAGACAACAAACAAGAACAAGTCCACAATAAACAGTAATAAATCCAAATGCTTTATGCTGAATTTGAGCCAAGTTTAAACAACAAGCCCAAAATGCTTATAATAAATGGACATGGCAACACTTCAAGAGCACTCTCTGAAGCATCCTTTCCAAGTATAAGCAAAACACGTTGACTCCGATGTCTTTTGTCGCTGTAATATTTATTTGGTCAGAATTGCAGGTACCAAACACACGAGAACATTGCTATTGTTGCCACAGTGTCAATCATTACAGTTTTGGAAGTGAGTTGTGTACCTCACACACATGGTACAATAATTTACGGGACTCACTCCTGCATTTAAATGCGGTTGTCACTCCTGAAACTTTACAGTGTGTACGTGGCCTAGGTGAATTGTTGTGTGGTTGCTAGACAAAATAAATAAATGACAAAATAACGCCAACATTTTCCTATTTACATGTTGTGATGTGTATAGTTACATCGTGTACTAAGACCGACGGAAAATGAAAAGTTGCAATTTTCTAGACCGATATGGCTAGTGACTATACTCTCATTCCTGCGTAATAATCCAGGAACTTTCCCTAGTCATATCGGTCTAGAAAATTGCAACTTTTAATTTTCCGTTGGTCTTAGTACACGATGTAACTATACACATCACAACATATATATAGGAAAATGTTGCTGTTATTTTGTCACTTATTGAGCAGTAGGCTAGCTGGAGCCGTTTACCTCCAGTCTTTGTGCTAAGCTAGGCTAGCGATGGGTGCGTCAGACAGAGTTATGGCACGCACGGAGATAAAAATGGTATGTATAAACTTATCTAACTGGGGGATACAGGGAATAAGCTAAAGTCCCAAAAAGTCGGCGTGTTCCTTTAACAATTTCATTCCTTTCCGGTTTGACAGCCTGGCACGGATATGTTTTCATATATTATAATTTGGTAACACTTTACAATAAGGTTCATTAGTTAACATTAGTTAACATGAAATAATAATGAACTGCACTTATAAAGCATTTATTTATCTTTGTTAATGTTAATTTCAACATTTACTAACACTTTATTAAAATCTTGTTAACATTAGTTAATGCGCCATGAACTAACATGAACAAACCATGAACAGCTGTATTTTTATTACTTAACGTTAACAAAGATTAACAAATACAGTAACAAATGTACTGCTCATGGTTAGTTCATGCTAGTTAATGAAACCTTATTGTAAAGTGTTACCTATAATTTGACAATGTGTTTTATTCATATCAGATACACATTGTGTAGGTAACTATGAAGTTACTCTGTTCTTCTCGCAGTTCACTAGCCACTTACTTATGTATTTCAGGAGAAATTGATAAATGTATGTGTTGTCATGTATGACATGTATGATGAAACAATTCTCAATATCCCCCTTTTATATGATGATGATATAATGATGTATGTAATCACTGATGTGATTGATAATTGATGGATCTTCTCAGTGATTGGTCATGAGTTGTTTTTAAATGTGTCTGTGTTATGAATGGTATGTATATGTCTGATGAAGGTCATGAGACCAAAATGTTTTTTTTTTTTTTATATGAAAAAATATTAAATATATAAAAAGGAAAAACTAAATAAAAGAGATACATCTGTCATACAGCGCTATACATTCTAAAATAATGGTCACCTTAAAAAACTTAAAAATGTGGGCTCAGCTAGAATATAGAGCCCTTAAAATATATAGCTGAATCAACATCCCACCCCCGGAAAGCGATGGCCCCCTCAAGAATTATGAATGTGTCCTGTTGCTGGCTCTGTTATTAATAGCGATGATTAACTTATAAAGCACTTGAAATTAATGTATCACTTTTTATATGTACACATTTACAACACTTGGGGTCTGTTATAATGGAAAATAGGGCCAGCTGACCTTGTTCTGGATGGCTTGACATTTGCTTCAGGAATGATGTGTTTTGTGTGTATGAGGGCAGTGACAGCAATATTTTTGGACTGAAGAGGCGGGTTGTGGCTGCCTGCAGTAAAGCCATCAGACCTCTTTAGCTCTAATTGGGCCACTGTGTGCGTGCATGTGTCAGAGGTATGACAGTGTCACAGTTCTCTGTCTCTGAGGTGCCTATGTGGGTATCTCAAAGCGTGACGAAGAGAGAGAGAAATGTAGAGGGGAGATAGAGGTCCTGGTGTCTTTAAGGTGTCATTAATAAGGCAGGCCGATTATCCTTCAGCCCTTTCTCAAGCTGACATACACACACACACATGCATACAGACATCCCACATGTCCTTGTCATTTTATGAATATAATTACAACTCAGAAGCCATGGAATACTAGTGTACTGCAGGGTATACAAGGGTCAAACCAAGGAGGTCAGTGATACCTGGTGAAATTGATCCAGTATCATTCACATTTTTGAATTTTAAAAATCATCCGCTGAAAGATGGTGATAGTAATTTAGAATGAATTGCATACTGGTCCCACTAATCTAAATATGTATGTCTAAAATGGTTACGGCCTTATTGCTTTTTAATAATAATATTTTTATATAATTTTTGTATTAGTAAATTTTTTAAATGTGAAAAAAATTTGCTACATAGTTGTCACATTGCTTCTCATTTTTTATTACAGAAATTAAATTGGTTTTATTTAAATTCTTTATTCTTAAATCATGATAGTGTGATCAAATAATGTTAAATGCATATATGGCTGATATTAAGGTACTTGCAGTTTACTGGAATACAGTATTTCATGCCATACTCTGTTGTACATTTTGGCAAATGTGGTAGCCAATTCAGGTATTTCATGCATTAAAAAAAAAAATCACATTCTTTGCATATACTATATCCTGCACAAATAGCTATGTATGTAGTGTGTTAATATGTAGTATGCAATTCTAAATAGTTTCCTTCAAGATTCATTGCACGTCAGTAATTGAGCATAATGTGCTTTTGCTAAACTACTGTGTTTTCCCAGCCATTTGCTCTGTACCTTCAGAACATATATTATGCAAGCAATATAATCCCTCATAATCATTTGGGTTTTTTGAATGTAGCTGTGCATAAGCATATTTTTCTGTGTGTTGGTGTGTGCGTGTGTTTGTCTGGCTCCTCCTCTCTGGATGCTCCTGTAATGATGTTGCACTCAGTTCATTGATTAGTTAGGTCTGCTGAGGTTCGTCCCCACTGTCTGCCTGAGACAGAGATAGAGCCGCCATCATTATGCTAAACAAGAGGAGACTGCGCTTAATTAGAAAATAATGAGAACTCTCTTTCAGCCTTCTTTGTGCTTTCACTCGCTCTCTTTTCTCTCGATACATCAGTCTCATGCTGTGCATTCTCTCTCTTTCTCTTCCCCTCGATTCAATTATATTCCTTTTATTGTGCTATATTGGCCTGACTGTTTTCCCCAGAGTTTTGCTCAAGTCTTCCGTCAATACAACAACAGTACAAAACAAAACTATAAAAAGCAACAAAGGTACTGATG
This sequence comes from Rhinogobio ventralis, assembly GCA_039654625.1. Taxonomy (NCBI): domain Eukaryota; kingdom Metazoa; phylum Chordata; class Actinopteri; order Cypriniformes; family Gobionidae; genus Rhinogobio; species Rhinogobio ventralis. Next base: position 24,702,794 of record CM077210.1, on the reverse strand, counting down.
TGAGGAATTATCGGAAAGTTAATAGTACATGCACACATATACACACACTACTATTTAAATAAATGCTGTTCTTTTGAACATTCTATTCATCAAAGAATCCTAAAAAATGTATCACGGTTTCCACAAAAAAATTCTAATTAAGCAGCTCAACTGTTGATAATAATATGAAATGTTTTTGAGCACCAAATCAGCGTATTACTAGATTGGTTTCTGAAGGATGATATGATACTGAAGACTGGAGTAATTGCATCACAGGAATAAATCACTTTGGTAACACTTTATAAGTTATTAGTTAATGATGAACTAATCATTTACAAAACATGACTATACATTCATAAATTATTAATAAGTGATATGCTAACATTTTGTAAATGTTTTAATTCAGTTATAAGTCATTTATAAATTATTGTTTGAACTAATCATTTACAAAATATGACTATACATTCATAAATCGCCAGCAGCCATATCACCCTGTAGCCCAAAACTGGTTTCCCATTGAAGCTAAGCAGGGCTGAGCCTGGTCAGTACCTGGATGGGAGACCTCCTGGGAAAAACTAGGTTGCTGCTGGTAGAGGTGTTAGTGAGGCCAGCGGGGGGTGCTCACCCTGTGGTCTGTGTGGGTCCTAACGCCCCAGTATAGCGATGGGGACACTATACTGTCAAAGAGCACCGTCCTTCAGATGAGACGTTAAAACCGAGGTCCTGACTCTCTGTGGTCATTAAAAATCCCAGGATGTCCTTCGGAAAAAGAGTAGGGGTGTAACCCCGGCATCCTGGCCAAATTTGCCCATTGGCCTCTGTCCATCATGGCCACCTAATAATCCCCATATACTGATTGGCTTCATCACTCGGTCTCCTCTCCACCATAAGCTGGTGTGTGGTGGGCATTCTGGCGCAATATGGCTGCCGTCGCATCATCCAGGTGGTGCTGCACATTGGTGGTGGTGGTGGAGATTCCCCCCTTCTATATGTAAAGCGCTTTGAGTGCCTAGAAAAGCGCTATATAAATGTAACAAATTATTATTATTATTATAAATGATTAATAAGAGATATGCTAACATTTTATTAATGTTTTGTTAATTCAGTTATAAGTCATTTATAAATGATTAGCTAATACGTTCATAAATTATTAATTAGTGATATGCTATACCAGATATATCCGTATATATCCGTGACTTGTATACACATACATGTAATTTGTAACAGGTACGAAAGATCTACAAAGGATGTGTAACACATTTACAAGTGATGAATTGTTTACACTTTAGATTAGGGGATGCAGAAAGCTTTGTAACTGATTTATTCATGCATTTACACATCAACTCTGTGCACCTGATGGGAGCTTCAGTGGAAGGTAAAACCAGTTCTGAGGTTCACATTATCACTAAATCCCACACACTCCACACAGAACACAAGTCTGTGCTGAGGGGTGAAAGGATTTAACATGACCCAACTGGAATCACCTTTATAAATGATTATCCAACAAACAAACTAAATAAACAAATAAATGACTCTTTAGCGTTAAATACTGCTTTAGCGCAACTGTATGTTTGTGCTTTTGAACACAGACCAACTTAATGATACATCAATAAATTATATACTGATCATTTACTAATGGTTTGTTCATCATTAACCATTGTTTATTGAGATAATGATACTAAAACTATTTTGACATAAATACTTCAGTGATTTATAAGTGATCAATAATGCATCAACTAATAACTTCACAACCATCTACTATTGATCTGATTAATTTCATGATTTAGACATTTTTTAAGATAACTTACAACACATTTGTAAATTGCTAGTATACCACTTATTAATAATTTATAAATATATAGTCATGTTTTGTAAATGATTAGTTCATCATTAACTAATAATTTATAAATGACATAACTGAATTAACAAAACAGTTATAAAATGTTAGCATATCACTTATTAATCATTTATGAACGTATAGTCATGTTTTGTAAATGATTAGTTCATCATTAACTAATAACTTATGAGTGACTTATAACTGAACATTATTATAAAGTGTTACTTTTTTGGTTAAATAAATGCAACCTTTGACTTTTTTCAAAAGCATTAAAAATATTACCAACTCCAAACTTTTGAACAGTGAACAGTTTTGTATATGTGAAAGATATTTAAAAATAACTTTTACTATTCTACAGCGCAGTTCTGGTTCTAAATAGCTATCAGAAAATACCAGACACATTACTTGATGGCTGAAATATTGCCAAGGGAAATGTAGCACGAGTTTATAAACTCTGTCCCGCTACCTAATCACTAAAATAGCTTATCTACATAATTATAAAACTAGCTACTTTGGAATTTAGATTCAGTTCTGTGTAGATTTAGTAACATTTGGATGTAAATGTAACGCCCCTCCTCATGTCACAGCAGAAACACTGATGGTGTAAAAAGCATGGCACAAGTGATTATATTGCTTTCTTTATAGCACTTATCCCAGCATACTTCTTGTCAAGGGCATCTCATGTCAACCTGGGTACACCCCTGGGTCGTGTTCTTGGACATACGGGTGTGAGTCACTATTAGGAAATTTCCCATTGAGTGGTGTGCCCCCATGCAAGCATAACCAACATTTCTTGCTCTTTTTCCTCTCTCTTGAATTCTCGTTCTCACTCACAGGCGATCCATTCTGTGGCCTGGCACCACGAGGGGAAGCAGTTTATCTGTAGTCACTCAGATGGCACACTGACCATATGGAATATAAAGTCCCCAGCCAAGCCCGTACAGACAATCACGCCACACGGTTAGTGATCTTTCTTTCTCTCTGGCTCAAACACAAATTCATTTTCTTCAAATTCATTTTTTTTTTCAGGATAAGGGTTAGAAAATCAATTGCTCTCATGTCTATTTCACAAGGTTGTATCACATCTCACTCAAAGACTTGTTAAATCAGGATTGTAATTTGATCCCCCACCCCCCTCCTTCCGCCCTTACCTGATTTCCATTTCAAGTGAAGCTTTAATTTTCAGTCTCATTTTGTTCCCTTATGGAGACTGCCTGTGTTGTGGTCTTTAGTGATGAGTAAGGTGAGGTCATGCTCTTTCTTTTGGCGCACATCCTTGCCTGCTCTATTGAAGATACTCCACTGCGGTCCTCTCTAAATACAACAACCCCTTCAGCCTCACCCTGCCTCCATGAGAGGAGCGCATCAAACAGCCAGATTTAAAAAGAAAGAAACATAATTGGGAAAAGCCATAAAATATTGGCAGAAGGCTATATTATTTGGGATGTTCAATAGACATAAGTAGCCCCTATTTAGGGAGAATTCAGCCCCCCTCCCCCATATACAGGTATATTTGAAATTTAAATGTACTGTTTAGATTGATTTAGGCAAATGCTTAAGAGTCTATGATTGGATCATTATTGCAGTGATTATTATGTTTCTAGCATGTTATATGTTTGGCAACAGTTCTTCTAACCCTAATTGGTGCAGTTTGTAGCTTTTCATTTCTTAAACAACAATGTTGGAAGACACATCACAGCCATATTCCAGGATGACAATGTCAAGATTCATCAGGCTCAAATTGTGAAAGAATGGTTGGGAGGGAGCGTGAAGAATCATTTTCGCACATGAATTGGCACCTCTGAGTCCAGACCTTAAATTAATTGAAAGTCTTTGGGATGTGCTGGAGTAGACTTTACAGATATTACAAGATATTGACCTAAAATTTATGCACCTCTTGATGGAAATAACATCACAACATTTAAATTGTAACTTAAATAGTTTTTAACTGTTTTAGGCCTCTTTAATCATATATACACATATAGATGCCTCATTAGCTGTTTCTATGGGTTGTTGGAATGGTCAAAGCCGGTCCGACAACACTAGTTATATGCAACCGTAATTATATGCATATATGAAAATCTGTATCTGCAATAGACTCCAGCAGATGATTTTGCTAAGCTAACACAATATAACAAGACAACAGCGTTAGCTAATATGACATTAAAAAGTTACCATAGATTAAAAGCCTGTAATAATGAGTTAATATCTATAAATATGCAAGTTAAAGGAATTTTAAAGGACGTTTACATATCTATGTCATTAATGCTCTCCATTTTTCTTCTGTGTTATGTCTGTGAGATGTTTTTTCCACTGTGACACACTTCCTGTGTGTGGGAGAGAGAGACTCTGTCCCAAATGACACCCTCAGTCCTTGCAGTCTTCCTTCATGTCCACTCTTGTAGTACTTAAATGCTAAAATGAAACTTGTGGACTTGAAGACACTATTGGATCTGAAGCCGTCTATGCTAATATACCCCTACAATTGATAGTATTTCCTATTTTAATTTGGCTGTTGGCTAAAAAAAAAAAAAGTTACAATCACTTTGATAATTTTCTATTTCAATACGTCAATACAGGAAGTACAACTCTCTCATCAATCAATTCCACAGTCTTCAACCAGTTATGATCGACTTAAGTCCACATCTAGTGCACTATTTGGGACAGGGCCACAGAAGGATGTCTAGAAATTCTCTAAATTAGTCTAATTCTGTTTCAGGAAAGCAGCCTAAAGATGGAAAAAAGCCAGAGCCTTGCAAACCCATCCTTAAAGTAGAGTACAAGACCACGAGAGCAGGGTAGGTACAGGTTTTTTTCTTATACTGCTCTTAAGGCCATCTTGGGCCATCATGAATTTCCTGAATGCTGGTCCAGGCTGGTTTTTGCTGGTTTGCTGGTTTAGCCATATTGGACCACTTTCTTCTAGATGTTTTTAAATAAATGTGTGTATGTCTGTGCATATATAGTGGAATCCAGCATTGAAATATGGGGTTTAAAGCGCATTTAAATCTGGAAGTAAACAAACAGTTACAACGTAAAATAAATAAATAATTAAGTATTCTGCACTATTTCTAGATCACATGCAGGTAAGCAAACTTGTGGAGTTCATGCAGCTTGAGTGCTGCTGTCGTTAAAGGAAAACACATTCTGAATGACATTCAGTTCAACCTTTCACTCATTGTTATGCTGATAATGTAATTTAAGACTTTTGAAGCTCACTGTAGAGTATGTGTTTGTGTTCTGAACAGGGATCCGTTTATGATCTTCTCCGGAGGTTTGTCATATGACACTGTTGGTCGACGGCCATGCTTGACGGTAATGCATGGGAAGAGCACTGCAGTATTGGAGATGGACTATCCCATTGTAGATTTCCTCACCCTGTGTGAAACGCCATATCCTAACGGTACGTAGGTCACTTTACCCATTAACAGCACCTGCTCTGTCCAATATTATTGCAATAAGTACTCAGTCTTTTTATCTCATGCCACTTCCTCTCTGTTCTTTTTTGTTGACCTTTGTTTTGTTGGGTTGTTCTATTCTTTCATGTTCTTTGTAGATGAGCTTGAGCTCTCCCAGTGGAACTGCTGCCTAGTAATTACATTTTACATCTCTTTTTTAAACCTCCCTCTATTCATAACATCCAGTTCTTTGACTGATTTCGTTTATTATCTCAGTACCCATTTGAGTAATTTATCACTTGTGGTTGGCTATTTATGAATAGTAAGTGATTTCTTTCTCTCTGCAGGCAGCTGTAGCAAAGGCTGATACAACTTTAGTTTGTTAATAGTCTGTCAATAGTTTGCTGGTGTAAAAAAAAATCATTAAATGTAGTTTTTACGTGGCTTTTTGAAATACATGATTCCAAATCTCAATTTTTTTTTCTGAAATGGCTGCAATGACAAATTTTGAGCATTGTCTGTGCCTTAAAAAAAACTTGATACTAGGAGCTAAGTACAATACTATTCAAAAGTTTGGGGTCTGTATTTTTTAAAGAGATTTATTCTTTTATTCAGCAAGGATGCATTAAATGTATCAAAAGTGACAGTAAAGACAATCATAATGTTACAATAGATTTCTGTTTCAAAAAGTCTGTTCTTTTGAACTTTATATTAATAAAAAAACAATAATAATAAAAATGCATCACTCTTTCCGCAAAGATATTAAGCAGCACAATTGTTTTCAACATTATTTTAATATGAAATGTTTCTCACCAAATCTGAATATTAGACTGATTTCTGAAGGATCATGTGACACTGTTATGGCTGCTGAAAATTCAGCTTTACCATCACAGGAATAAATTACATTTTATAATGTTGTAAAATAGAAAACAGTTACTTCAAATCGTAGTAATATTGTACAATATTTCTGCTTTTTGTTGTATTGTTTTCTATTTTTGATCAAATAAATGCAGCCTTGGTGTCCATAAGAAACTTCTTTCAAAAACATTTTAAAAACGTATCGACCCCTACATTTTGAATGGTAGTGTATTTTAGCTAACTAGTCAATAGAAAAGGTATCTTGCATTGATATATGTATTGATGTAAATGCATATATTTGATATATGCATTTATATTGTTCCAATTGTTTTCTATGTTATGGACCATTTTACTTATCGGAAGCTTGAAGCCAAGATAGATAATAAAATAATTTAGGATCAAACCATTTCATGTCCATGTATTTATTTTTTAGTAGCCATGATTTATTATTATTATTATAATTATTTTTAGATAATGACCAGCTGACTGTACTTTATTCCTTACATAACACTGTTAATGTTGTTAAATAGCTTGTGCATGGAACTGGTTTAAAACAATATTTTAAATCAATTATTTTTCTTGTGATTCACCTTGCTTTTACAGAAATAAAGATAATTATACATGCAGTTGCGCCAGCAGTTCTTGCCAAAACACAGCATCTCTGTTCAATCATTTGTGTTTAGAGGCTTAAGTGTTTTTGTTTAGAGTTTGTGTTAAGCCGAACTGAAAAGCAGTGATGAACACAGGAGGAATAGGAACAGTGTTTGCAGTACTGCTTGCGTAATAGTGCCTGGCTCTGTTGATTAAGCTATATTTGAAGTGGGATGTCTTTATGTTCTGACTCATTATTGAGACATTTCAGAGGTTCAAACTCATGCAGTGACGTTTCCAGACTTAACTTTTACAGCTAAACATACGGTGGCCGAGAAGTGCAAAACCAAATCAGAATTATGAAAACAAAATAACAAATTCAAAAACAAAACAACAAATTATAAATGCAATGGAAGGTCTAAAAACAAATTAACAAGTAAGAAAACACAATAACAATTCCGGAAACAAAAAAACAAGTCAGAAAACACAACAAGTCGGACAAAACGGAAAAGGTAGGTATACGTGGCGAATGGAATACTGACCGCTGATTGGACGAGACATCTGTCAGTCAAGACATGCAGAACAGCAGGCGTCGGCAGGAGAAAGTTGATTAGCGTGTGCATGTGTAAATATTAGAAATGTATCGTCTACGATAATAATAGTTTTTTTTTATGATCTGCAAAGCTGCGAGCTAAAATTATGTCACTCACTTTGCAAAAAACAAACAAAAACACTATTAGAAAGCAGTTATAATGCATTCCAGGGGCCTCATTTATAAAATGTTGCGTATAAACTGTACTACGTTTCTCAAATGTGTGTACGTGTGATTCCGAAAAACATAAAAAAAACACAAAAAAACGTGCATAGCCTATAATTTCATTTAAAATAATTTCATAGGCTATATCAATACAATAAAACAAAACATTACTCTTATAGCATGCAGTGTAAATGTATTGTGCAAATTCCATTTCCTTGCCAATGGAAACTTTTCTTGATTTAAAGTTGGCAGAGGCTATTCTAGATGTGCAAGACACCATTTAGTGCAAATAGATTATCATATTGTAGGTCTATTACGTAGGCTACCTGTTAGACACTTTATTTTTATTTAAAATTAAATGCCTCTCCAAGCTGATAAGCGATGGGTATAGGGAAAAGGGAGACTCGAACTCAGGTTGCTCGCGTTAAAAGCTAAATCTGTTGTTCTTACCCTACACGCCACTCTCTCACTTATCAGATCAGGTTTTGTAATTTTGTCTGACTCAACCAGACAGTGGTAGGCATATTTAATATGAAGCGTTTTTCTTTCTCCATAATTAATCACACAAAAGTAGCCTGTAAAAAAAGAGACGGCTCTAATATTTACGCATGCACACGCGAATCAACTTTCTCCTGCCGACGCCTGCTGTTCTGCATGTCTTGATTGACAGATGTCTCGTCCAATCAGCGGTCAGTATTCCATTCGCCACGTATACCTACCTTTTCCGTTTTGTCCGACTTGTCGTTGTGTTTTCTGACTTGCTATTTTGTTTTCTGATTTGTTATTTTGTTTCCGGAATTGTTATTGTGTTTCCTAACTTGTTATTTTGTTTTCGGAATTGTGATTTGTTTTGCACTTCTCGGCCACCGTATAAACAGGATCAGGTTCACTAAAATATAAGAATTGTTTTACAAAACTTTTTGCCATTTGTGTCCTTCATATACAAACACTACTAAGTATTATTATAATTATGATAACATATAAAATAAAATATTTTTTTTATGTAATTTATTCCTGTGACGTCGAAGCTAAATTTGCAGCATCATTACTCCAGTCTTCAGTGTCACATGATCCTTCAGAAATCATTCTAATATGCTGATTTAATGTACTCAAGAGGCATTTCTTATTACTATCAATGTTGAAAACCGTTGTGCTGAGTAGCTCATTATTTGTGGAAACTGTGATACAACTTTTTTCAGTATACTTAGAACATTCAAAAGATCAGCATTTGTTTGAAACATAAATCTTTTGTAACATCATGCATATATTGATATCTATTTTGATCAGTGTAATGCATCCTTGCTGAATTATTAATTTCTTTTAAAAATCTAGTGGTCAACAGTATATGTAAAATATGTGTATATGTAAAAAATGAATCAAATGATTTTACCCATCCCATTTATATCTCTGCAGATTTTCAGGAACCATATGCTGTAGTAGTTCTCCTCGAAAAGGATTTAGTTGTTATTGACCTTGCACAAAATGGGTACGTATCACCCACAGCATTTGTTATTTGCGTCATATTTGTGAGTAACATGTTTGACGCTATCACACTTTTACACTACAGTGTCAGTCTGATGGTTTATCCTGTGATGATTTTGTAGTTACCCTATCTTTGAAAATCCGTATCCCATGATGATTCATGAGTCTCCTGTGACGTCTTGTGAGTACCTAGCCGATTGTCCTGTGGACCTTATACCTGCACTTTACTCTGTCGGGTCTCGCCAGAAACGACAGGGCTACAGCAAAAAGGTACAACAGCGTGTGCACACACATTTAAATATGCAAATCTGATAGATAATGATGTCTTTAAGGTTGAAACTTCATGCCTTCACACACACCTTGGCTTTTGAGTGACTAGATTGCAGCCCCTGGTGAATCGCCCCATTGCCCTATGCCTGTGTGACTTTAGGCCCCCGTCGTGCAGTACATTGTGTCCTCAGACTGCATGGGTCAGAGACATAGACAGGGGTATTTATGGGTATGAAAGAAATCATGACCTCTCAGCCAAGACTGGAGTGCGGTGTGTAAGTTGTGGCTCTGTCTCCCACAGGGAGCAGGTTAACTCAGACGGCTCACTTTGAATCACAGCACTTCTGTATAACTTTGAATAAACTGCTTCAGCTTCCAGGCCTCGTGAGGAAATGCTTTTCTATAGAGCCTCACCAGCCATTTAATAAAGGTTCCACCCACGTTGCAGAAATGTTTTGCGGCTGCCAGACACAGTCATTATATTAAAAGAGTACTACTAAAATTTACAAATTGGCCACTTTCTTTTTATTAAGTTTCCCAGAAATGCTCACACGCTTTAAGGCAATAACTACTAAATTTTCTCTATTCTCATACGTTGCGAAATGTCTGATTTATGCGGTTAGCTTTCGTGGATTTAAGTGCTTTTATGTGGTTCTGTTGTTCATCACAGGAATGGCCTATCAGCGGTGGAAACTGGGGCCTGGGCACACAAAGCTACCCTGAAATAATAATAACTGGGTAAGAGCAGTGTGTACTTGTGTGTGTGTGTGTGAGCTAGAGGGTGTGTGTGTGTGCCGTTACTCTTTCTGCTCTGTTCTCTCTCTTTTGCTGTATGTAGTTCTGCTGAAATGGCAGAAATGGGGGAAAAAAGACTTAAATGGAGTAAAAGAGGAAAAAAAGGTTATAGGGAGAGGGAGGAGGAGCGCAGAAGAGGGGGTAATGAGCGGGACAAGATGGTAGCGAAAGGGAAGTATGACAAAAAAGTAAGCATTTTCTGATGTACCGCCCATGGGATGACAGAACCTTTTTCCACTATTTTAGTGGGTTTGACAGCAGTGGGAAGAGCACTTCCTCTCATCTCTTGACTAGCTTTTATCTGACATAGCAACTTAGCTTACCTCAGTGGTTTGTTTGGATACATGTGGTAATGGGAAATTGCCAGTGAGTTTATGTGGGTTTGTGTGTATGAGACAGCTGAAATAAAAGATTCTCTGCTCTTCTTGCAGGCATGCAGATGGTTCAGTGAAGTTCTGGGATGCTTCAGCAAGTGAGTACCGAGCCTTTCTGACTTCATATTCACCTCATTTACCCATTGTGTGCATAATAGTTTCATTTACCACAATGTGGTATATGTGCAGTATAATAGTTTTTCAAAGCTCATAAACTTTGAAACACATTTGCATTACATATTTGCATTTGGCGGACACATTTATCTAAAAACAAAGCAGTTGTATCTCAGATTTTTGTGTTCCCTGGGAATCAAACCCATGACCTTGGTATTGCTAGCGCCACGCACTACTATTTTGGCCACAGCAAAGACTGTATTTATACCAAAGCAGTTTAGTCATATTGGGCCCTATCATACACCCCACGCAATGCAACACCAGGTGTGAGACAAGTGTTTTTTACTAGTTGTTTAGCTGTTTAAACACGCCACGTTGTTTAAATAGCAAATGCACTGCCGCCCATCTGTTCGCCCATGGGCATGCTGGTCTGAAAATGAGGTGTGTTCAGGCCGCATTATTGGCGCGTTGCTATTTTGAGGCAACTGAAAAGGACTGCGCCATTGGCCGCAGTATTTTTTGTGTTATTTAAAGGGCGCGTTAGTAATATGCGGCTATAGGCGGGTGCACAACGTGCGTACACGCTGCTTATTACACACACAGGGACGCGCAGAAGCACACAAACATTTTTAAATATTACAAATGTAAATAGCGAATCCGCCTTGGTGCAAGTGCAACTGGCTTTTAAAGGGAATGGGAGATGAGACTCTGTTTGGTTTATTGCACGTTACGGCCAAAACACACCCATGACTCATTAAGAGACTAGGTACAACCCTTTTGGAGCATGCACCTGGCGCGCCGACCGTTTTTTCCATTGTTAAACTAGCAAAAGTGGATTCGGACACGCCCTAATTGCACCTGCGCCATGTGCTTTAGACCATGTGCTCAGATCGTTAAAATAGGGCCTATTATGACTATGGGAGAACGTAAAATGCAATGCTAATCAGCAATTGGTTAAGTCATTGCATCACTATGAAGCCTGCACTTAGGATTGCACATGCACATTGGCGCATCTGAAATACATGCTTTTTTTAAACTCTATTTAAGCAATTTGAACAACAACTAAGGGTCAGTTTATGTCAGATTTTGTCACTGATTTGAAATATACTATTTAAATTAGATTTTGGCAAGCAATTTTTGTAGATTTTGTTATTTCCCCATTCAAGTAGATAGAAGTTGATCTTGCATACCCGAAATAGCTGCCTGAGGCACTGCAAATGCGGCCACAGAGTGAACTGATTTTCTTTGAAAGAGACTTTGGCTACAGTTTGACTAACATTTGACTAACACTGTTAAATATCTAATTAAAAACTGGATTCTGCTGACCGCTGTTGGAGTATAACTTGACATCAGACATCACTTACCTTAACAATAAGGTAATTTTCCATGATTTACGACCCAACTGGGGACTGACCTTATAATGTCATACACAAAAAACTCCCCAGATCCCACAGGCTTTGTCTAACCTTGCGCACCTCTGAGGGAGTCGAGCATGGTGAGAGTGTTACCTGTAAATGACATTTGACCTTGTTTAAACTGAGCTTGACAGACTAAGGTTTCCACTGTTCCTCTACCTTTTGTAGGTACTAAAGGACATATTGTAATATTACAAATACCACAAAGGTTGCCAACCCCTCACGCAAGCGCTTGTTTAACATTCAAATGGACTTTCTTAATGGTAGGAGCTAATTTAAAAGCAAAGTGGCCCTCATTTTGTCCACCAATGAAATATAAAGCTAATTAGACAGGAAGTTTTAATCCTGCTAAGACAGAGTGGCTAATCTTATGCCATTTAATTATTTTTTTATTTTATTTTTTGCTTTGACTGAACTGAACAATTCAAGTCAGTGGATTAGAGGTCCTAAAAAATTATACAAAACACATTTATGTGTTTGAAGATATTAAAGCATTTCCCATCTTCCTTTTAATCCCCCAAATAATTAACTGTACAAATCTAGAAGTTATAAGACTTTTGTTCTCTAGAATACTAGATTCCGATTTGTTCAATTGCAGCATTTTGTGGATAAATATTTTTGTGTAATGACTGCTAAATTGATCGTTGTCCAAGGCAACCTATTTCCCATAAAATTGTGCTAGTTTTATGTATCATATCACTCTGCAGTCTTTCTCATAATACAATCTTTTCTATTCAAATTAGTTTGTGTCCTTTTATTTATTTATTTGGGAAGTAGCAATGTTCTAGAACAAATAATCTACAGCCAGCTGCTGGTTCAATATGCATAAATATTTGCTTGAGCATTAGATGATATGATAAAAAATTCTCAATTTTTGTGTAAATGATTGGGTTGATTGTACATTATCTCTTACTTTTTGAATCATATTTCCCATGGTGCTTAGTAATGCTCCAGGTGCTGTACAAACTGAAGACAGCGAAGGTATTTGAGAAGGCACGCTGTAAGGAGGAGAAACCCAGCACAGAGATTGTGGATGAGGACCCGTTCGCCATTCAGTTGCTGTCTTGGTGTCCCGAGAGCCGCATGCTCTGTGTGGCTGGGGTCTCTGCCCACGTCATCATATACAGGTTCAGCAAACAGGAAATCACCACAGAGGTGGTGCAGGTAAAAATATGTGGTTTAAAATATTTTGTCGGACTAGTTAATTTATGTAACAATGTTTTCATTGAGCCGCTCTTGACTTAAAAACTTTGTTTTCTAGAGTGGAATGAGTAATGCTGCCCTTATAGACACTCTTAAGTCTCTGTCGCTCTCTTTTTCCCCGTCTCGAGTTATTTTAGTTTCCTGACAACTGCCATGACTCATAATGTTAATAATAATATAAAATCTGTTCATTAAATGAATGTTGTTCAGAGACTTGAATTTGTTGAATGTGTGCGTTTGTGCCGTCTACAGAGCCAACTAAGGATATCCGAGGAACAGTTGTTACTCAGATGCTTAACTAAATCCCTAAGCTTTTCAAAGCCATTTTAATTAATGTTCACCACATCTAGCTGTATATATTAAGCTTGAATAATTAATACTGCATTCATTTTGCCCTCTCACTGTTTTTTGTTTTTTTTGCACGCTATGCATTTGCATACTGATGTTTCTGTGACCCATAAATAAATGAGTGCTTATGATAATGCCATTAGAAAGTATATCTGTGAATAATTTGAATTTAGATATAATTTATTTGTGGGAAAATATATAATATGGTTCTTAGACTGAAGCTGTTAAGCAATTGTGCTTTATAATGCTTAATCAACGCAACTTGTTTATCATATTAATACGACTCATATAATGAATCAGATGTTCAAATGCAGTCATATTAGGGACACATGAATTTCAGGCACAGGAACGAATCTGATTGGATGGCGGAGGCGCATGCTCAGCGCAAATGTGAGAAAAACCATTAGCGTTTCCATCGGCTGGTGACAGGATGTTCACACTTCTGTATAATGAGGGCACATGAAACCTATTAGCACCTTCAGTCCCGTGACTCTCACGCACATAGAAACAGTCACTCGGAAACACACACGCACATCAATTAGCGTGTCTCTTATTTAGAATAGCGACACCGATGGGGATCAATTAACTCACTGCATTTAGCTGATTCATACACATCTGCTCTCAAGCACACTTGTGTCAGTTACATATGTGTGTGTGTGTTTTACAGTTACTGGAAGTCAGGTTACAGTATGAGTTGAATGATCTAGAGTCTCCAGATGGGGGAGGTGATCAGACACCAGCGCCTCCCACACCAAGCACCTCTCCCAGTCCACAAACCACTGCCCCTCAGAGCCACCCTTCCACTAGCAGCAACTCTTCTGATGGGATGCGAGACAACATACCCTGCCTCAAGTAATGCTGCTTTGCAAGTCATATCTTTGTGTACACATATCACAGGGGATCCAAAAGTCTTAAACTACTTGTGTAAATGCCTCTGTTTTTACATTTTTCTAAATTTAGACTTTTTGTAATGCAAAATATATTTTAAGCATAATTAAAATTAAAAATTATGAAGAATTTCTTAATTTTGGTACGTTGCCCTCTTGCTTTAATGACAGCAGCACCTGACCTGCATGAACTTCACAAGTTTGTGTAAAAACCTAATGATCATATGATCCAACATGATTTGATCCAAATGATCCAAAGAGCATCTTGTGCTTCAATGGAAGAAAATCTGACCGTCTATACAAAGGAGTTCACATGATCATTGTCACAAATTATTACAAGATTGTCAAGATTACAATATCGTCAACCATATTTGTTTAATTTTAAATAAAAAAAAATGTAATGTGGTCTCAGACTTTTGGACCCACAGTATACTTAAATGCACAATATTTAAGATTTTTGGATTCAAATATCCAAAAACCACAAGAACAATGTTATATACATATTTTGTTGACTTGTGTACTTACATTATCCCAAATGTTTCCAAGAATGTTAATCCAAAGAAATAAGCAACATGTCCATGCGTTGCTTATCAATGACATCATACCCGCGTTACCCTCAATGTTTATTTTTATTTTGTAGAAACCATGACGTTTTAATATATTTGACCCTGGACCACAAAACCAGTCATAAGTTGCACAGGTATATTTGTGGCAATAGCCAACAATACATTGTATGGGTCAAAATTATAGATTTTTCTTTTAATCCAAAAATCATTAGGATATTAAGTAAAGATAATGAAGATATTTTGTAAATTTCCTACCGTAAATACATCAAAAATGTATTATTAGGAGTAATATACATTGCTAAGGACTTCATTTGGATAACTTTAAAGGCGATTTTCTCAATATTTAGATTTTTTTGCACCCTCAGATTCCAGATTTTTTTTTGTATCTCAGCCTATCCTAACAAACCATACATCAATGGAAAGCTTATTTATTCAGCTTTCAGATAATGTATATATCTCATTTTCAAAAAATGTACCCGTATGACTGGTTTTGTGGTCCAGGGTCACATATTGTGTGTTTATTAGCAACTGAGCAAGGATACATTCATCCATAAAAATTAACCATTGTTATATATACATTTTATTTTCTTGATTTACCGTGAGTACCATGTTTTACCATGCCTAATATCGATCTAGCTTACTTCAGTTTGCAACAAGTGTCTTATAGTAGCCGCCGAGTGACCGCACAGAGAAGCATTATAACATAACTTTCAACACACTCAAATGTATCTAATATGATAAAACAGCGCTGCGTTAAGCTACTAACTCATGACCGGAAGAAGTGGAAACCATCGTCTGCGGCATAATAAAAGCTCCGTGAAATCAAGGCGTCATCAAGCTACGCCTTTGTTTTGAATAAGTGACCTCTAGCGGCGAAAAATTACATATTGTGGCTTTACAGTAATAAGGATGGGCGTTTTGGTCATTTTGAGAACCCAACAGATATCCACCAAATCTGAGTGTCTAATTTGCCATGTCAAATTAAAAATAGTTCTACTTTTACAAACACATCTCAGGTCTCCTGCGTTCTATTTCATTCAGCTGTGCTCCGTCTGGCTGTTTTTGAATGTGTCCTGTGTGTTCACCCCCTAATCCTCTCTAAACAGCGTTGAGTGCTTTAGCTACCACAGACTGAAAGGTGTGTTCAGTATTGATGCAAATTGCTGTCTGACAAATCAGACTACAGAGATGCACACTAATGTCCCTTTTTTGGCATGTTTTCATAAAGTTGTTACTAGATTTTGCTCGTTTTGAAGTTGAATAATCATATTTTATGATTGATCATGACTTGTCACTTTCAAGAACTTTGGAGCTCATGCCCATATAACATAAATGTTATACTTTTTTGGCAGGGACTGTCTATAAACCATGTCCTCTTTCTGTCATTCCCTCAGGGTGCGCAGCAGTCCTCTGAAGCAGTCTCCTGGGTATCAGGTGGAGCTGGTGGTACAGCTGGTGTGGGTCAGTGGAGAGCCGCCACAGCAGATCAGCAGCCTGGCCATCAACTCCTGCTATGGCTTGTGAGTCTGAACACGCAAGTTACCTGAAGATCTTAAGAGCTGTTTTGCATTTTGTCAAGTGGTTATATATATATATATTTCAAATATACTGATTTGAAACTTTCAAGAAACAAAGTTGAAAACATATATATATATATATATATATATATATATATATATATATATATATATATATATATATATATAATTTATTTATTTATTTTTACCTTTTAACATTTTTTTTTTTTTTTTTTTTTTTTTACCTTTTAACATTTTTTTTTAACATGTAATTCAGAGTATGTTGTCCATATGTCAAATACTTCAATTGAATCAATTAATTGAAATGATCAATATCATTTCTAAACCTATACCTAAACCTTAATTAGAATGTAAAAACATGGAGGAATTCACTACCTTGCCCTGGTTTTCTGACACTGCTGCAGATTGGTTTTTCAAATTAAATGCTTGTCATGCTTGTCTTAAAGTATATGCTCTAAACTTACAGCAAACTGCCCTTGCTTTTAAACCCTGCTGAATATACCAGCATGGATGCTGGTGCACTGCAGTGTCCTTGAGAAAATGCCATGCTAGTTGACCAGCTTCACCAGATATGTTTTGCCATTGTTATGCTTGTCCACAAGCCTGACCAGCACCAAACCAATGTAAACCAACATAAAACCAACCAATCTGGACCAGAAAATAAATTCATTTTAAGCAGGTCATTAAAGCAGAATGTACAGATGTACAGTGTATGAAGATTCATGCAGTGATAAAAGGGTTTGCTCTTTTCTATGTTCCTGTGTGTCATAGGGTGGTGTTTGGCAATAGCAATGGTCTGGCAGTAGTGGATTACTTACAGAAGACTGTTCTGTTGAATCTGGGAACTGTGGAATTGTACGGATCTAATGACCCATACCAGAGACAACTGCGGTCTCCCCGCAAGAGCCGACAACCTTCTGGAGGTCTGATATGCACACAGACATGGTTTTCATCCATAATAGACAAAGCACATATATAGAAACACAACATTGGCAGGACATGCAGAAGTGCACTGAGAGGGAGACAGCAATGTGACCCCTGCTGGTGGAATGCACAATTGCAGCTAAACAAATTATAGTAAGAAAGAGATAATTGCTGGGACTTGGCAATGGACTGGTTGTTAGATTATCCAGTGTGCGTGTGTGTTTGTGTCAGGGGTAATGAGTGATATTTAGCGGGGGGCTGGGATCTGTCGGATATGCGCACAGGGAGAGTGCTGATCAGAGCAGCTGGGTTCAGCTCCTGTCTGCCCATCTGCCTCTCAACTCTGAGATCAGAGCAAGGGCTACACACTGCACCTCACACTATGGTTGTGTATGTCAACTGTACTACCCATTAAAATACATCTTAGATGACTTTTTCACATAAAGAACGGATACTAGCACACATTTCACATGGTCCATAGTGTGGCACTCGTGTTTTTATTTCTCTCTACAGGGCTTTGTGACATTAACGAGGGCTCAGCCACCTCAGAGGATCGCTGCAAATCCCCCACCTCAGGTAAAACGTCCCTCAGAGCATGACACAATCCACACCGCCCACTACCACCATCATACTGATCAGTCCTGACACTTGAGTCTGCTAAAAGCCATATGTTATGAGCTCCAAAGGCGGAGCTTTTTCAGGATTTCAATCGATTCCTCTGTTCAGGACTAAAGGGATAGTTCACCCAAAAATGAAAATTCTGTCATTAATCGTCGTCATGTTGTTCCAAAACCTTATGACTTTCTTTCTTCTGGAAATTAACTACATCTCTACACTATGATTCAAAAGTTTGGAGTATTCAGAAAGGATCCATGAAATTGATCAGAAGTGACAGTAAAGACTTTTACATTGTAACAAAAGATTAAGTTTTTTAAAATGTTATCATAGAATCCTAAAAAGTATCACAGTTTCCATGGAAATATTAAGCAGCACAACCGTTTTCAACATTGATAATAATACCAAATTTTTGAGCACCAGATCAGCATAG
Organism: Rhinogobio ventralis; assembly: GCA_039654625.1. Lineage (NCBI taxonomy): Eukaryota > Metazoa > Chordata > Actinopteri > Cypriniformes > Gobionidae > Rhinogobio > Rhinogobio ventralis. The sequence continues at coordinate 24,684,410 of CM077210.1, read as the reverse complement.
CCATAGAATGATCATGTGACACTGCTGTTTTACTGTACTTTTGATTATATATGATTTATATGATTTATAAAAAAAACTCACTGATTCCAAACTTTTGAACGGTAATGTATGTCAAGTCCTCTGATGCCTTATGGTAGTTTTGTGTGAAATAATTGAAAATATTGGCATCTCATTTAGTTTATGAGAGAAATAGTGATGTGTGATTTGCAGATCATCATATTTTTTTCAATTAATCAATTGATTTACCAATCTGAATTATGTTTACAATCCAGACTGATCTAGTTCTATAGTTGTTCTTTTTGATCAAACAACATGAGGGTGAGTACATGAAGATTTTTGGGTTATTCTTTACTACTTAAGCAACATTATCTCTACACCAAATATCAAGTATACACAACACAAGCTTGCCTTGTGCATGTGTCTGCGGAGGAGAACAAAAGTTCACAAAGGTCGCAGATGACTGATGGCTGGCGGTGTGATGAATGGTAATGGTGACTGACATTGTGACAAGGTGCTCATGCTGGTGGGAGATTAGTGGTTAAACATCTGGGCTAGAAACAAGTTGTAGGTTCAAAGCCCTGAGGGGGCATCATTGTGCCCTTCAGCAAGACTGAAAAGGGTCTTTTCATCAAAGCGTTTGCTAAAATAAACGTCCACAGCAATCATACAGACTGGTGCTGTCTACAGTGGATAAATTGTTAGGAAGTGGTTTCTGAAATTATATGTGCAAAAGAATTGAAAATGTAGCAGCTGCTTAGACTCCGAGCAAGTCACAGCTGTTTTTGTGGGCGGAAAGGACACATTAAATCTAAATTTACTAGACAACCAAAGCTTGTAAACTCACTGTAAAACACAGCGCTCTTAGTTGAGAGTGCTTTTAGACTGCGGTTAATGAGGTATTGATTGCTTTCAGATACTGTCACTGAATTGTGTAACCAAATATTTAAATCGAAAATGTGCCACATAGAGGTTTTACCGTGCACTTTTTGTCACGTTCTAGATTCATGTTATGCAAATAACACTTTCCCAGGGAGATTTTTTTTTTCTCCTCAGATTCTTAACCTTTGCTATAATATCACATCTTCCTCTGGGGTGGAAAAAAGAACATTATTTTGCCATCATTATTCAAATTAGCATTGTTTTTTGTGGATAACATGCAAATATAAAATGCAAGGTGATAACACAAGACGAGGTAATCTTAAAACATTTGCATTCTCTTTCTTTAGTTCATTTAGCGCAGCTGAAGGTGGCGTGATAAGCTGAAGACAACCTAAAAACCTCCTTCTAGAATGAGCGTGACATTCACACTCAGAGACCGGGGCAGATCTCAAAATAAAGATAAGATTTGCTATGAAAGGTCAGAACAGAATGAGAATGTATCTTCAAAATGACTTAACCTTCAGTTAGAGCACAGACCTCTGCAGCTGTTCACTCAGCGAGTGGTTTGATTAAATATTGAAAGAAGGTCCCTGTAATCATTGTGCAAATAGCAGCATACACTTGCTGTAACACCTCGACATTGACAGATAAAGAACAAATGATTGCGATCGATACATAATCTTTCATGATACTCCTGCGCTGTATGCTGCTCCCAGAAAGCGTAAAGATCTCTAACTGCTCGTATGCTTTACTTCCTCCCAAAAAGTCTTGATGTCAAACCATCAGCATTTCTACAATGGAGGAGGGAGAGGAGGTAAGGTTGGATAACGGTGTAGAAGAGGTTCCACTGGTTTTGTTCAACCTCACTGTCTCTGTCTCCATGTATGAACAAAACAGAGGACATGTCTGTCCCCAAGAACACAGCTACTTGAATATCCCTGACGGAAATTCCCACTGCATGCTACGTTCATGTAGCACGCATGTAACATGGTGACATGTGCTTGTGGTGATTTGCTTGAGGCGTTTCTCTTTTGCCACACTGGTGGCTGCGTACTATGATTGTCTGTCTGTAGGAATGAAGGTTTTCAATTTGTTGTCTTCCTGTACTTCCTGTCTCTTTATGTCCGTACATCTCAGCAAGGGATAGTGAGGATGGGAATTAGAAAAATACACATTTATTTTGATGGATTGGAGCCATCCTCTGTATTCACTTCACTGGAGTACTATTAGGAAACAAAATAAACAGTTTTGGGGTAATTTATCATTTAGATTTCCTTAGTTGTTCTTACATAGACAAGCTGTGAAGCCAGTTTTTGTTTTGTTGCTTTTATTTTTTGTTGAATGCTGAGCTTATTACAGTGTAAAAAAATGACTGAAAATATCTAAACATCCTTAACGATAATTCTTACCCCATTAGCAATTAGTCGTGTCTTGTTTTAAGATTAATCTAACAGAAGTTTGTAACATTGGATGTTATTAGTGTTAACTAAAACTTAAACTTAACTTTCTAATTAAAAGCTTTAGATTTTAAATTATTACATGTAACATTTAATGAAATAACATAATCACTGAACATAAACTTTGTCAAATAAATTAAATAAAAATAAATCTGTACATTTAAAAATAGTATTAAAAAAACAAAAAAACAACATTGAAAATGCAGAATGCTTGCCAATGGGGTAAGAAAATATATTGAATGTTATCAGAAATCAAGCAATTTTCTTCTCAAGTAAACATGTATCTTGTTTTAAGGATATTTTTGTTGGGCAATATAAACAGCTAAGGTTAAAGTTCAAAATAGTATGTGTCACGTTCATTTAACTTAAGATATTAGTTGACAGATGCCTACAGTACATGTGGCAAGGGTATACAAATTATACAGAATGTACAAAATCATCCATACAAGTCATAATGTCCAGTCTGTATTCTCCTGTGTGGTGCATGATTGTGGCATGGGGTGCTTAGAATGATTGTTTTGTCTGTTCTGATGTTAATTATTTTCCTTTCAGGACTTTGTGTGGACAAATTATACCCATTTACATCCCAGTACTGTTTGTCCAGCATGCAGCATTATGCAGTTTGTCTCTGACTCGCTGAAAAATATTGCAGTGTCTCCTTTTTCCTGTTTGCAGCATCTGTGTCCCTCAGGATGATTAAAAAAATCCTTTAGCTATGTTGTCTGGTGTTTTCTGGAGCACAACTAGTTCTAGCATTGCATGGCTTTTACTGAGGCTTCAATGTGTTTGTAAAGAGAGGTGTTCTCTTTTTTCCAGCAAAGATGTCACGGAAATTAAGCTTGCCTACTGAGCTAAAGCCAGACTTGGGTAAGCCTTGACTTTGTGTTCATGCTACACAGCTTTTGAATGTGGAGTCCATCAGCACATTATAAGAATCTGAAGGGTCCACATGCTCACTTGCTTTGAACATCTCATGTCAGTTAGCCAAAGACTAAGGTTTGGTCAGAATTCCTGCACATTCAGAGTTCTATATATACTGAATTTCTGACATTCTGACTCTATTCTTATGTCTTGATTCTTGGGTCTGACATACACCTGATGACTGTATTGGTTTATCCAAAAGGCTTGTGAGTGTCTCAATAAATGGTACACATAAGCATGGCCAAAACCACAGCTTTACTTTTTATGTAGCCAGGGTTCTCTGTCAGTCTTCCTAACTCTTATTCTGATTAACACAAGTCAGCATGGTATTTAATTCAGTATCAATTCAGTTCTGTCATTAGTTTACAGCAGGAGTGTTTTAAGGGAATTCCCTCAAGGAGTACTTTCTGGAATCGTCTGATTTGAAATGGAAACCCCCCCCTCCCCCCCCACACATATCATTACTGTATATGAGAAAAGTTATACAATTAAACTATCGGATGTCAGGTATTTGTTTTAAATAGGAAAGCTTTAAATATATATTGTCATTCAAAAGGTTGGGGTGAGTATGATTTTTTTATTTTTTTTATTTTTAAGAAATGAATACTTTTATTTAGCAAATTATTATTATTATTGTTATTACCTTTTAAATGTAATAAAAAATGACAAGACAATGTTAAAAAAGATTTATATTTAAAATAAATGCTGTTCATTATATCATTATATCATTAAATATATCACGTTCCACAAATATATTAAGCAGCACAAATTTTTTCAACTGTGATAAGAAATGTTTTATAAAATTTCTGAAGGATCATGTGACTGAAAACTGGAGTAATTGCTGCCATCACAGGAATAAATTCAATATTTAAATATATTCATATAGAAAAAGTTATTTTAAAATTTAATATTTTGCAGTATTACTGTCTTTATTTTTGATCAAATAAATGCAGCCATGGTGAACATAAGAGACTTCTTTCAAAAACATTAGAAAATCTTACAGACCCCAAACTTTGAACAGTATTGTAGGTTTTAAATAGGGAGCGTATAATTTTATAGTCATGTAAACAACATTTTCTTTCTCTGTCACATGCTTCCATTATTTTTATTTATTTTTATTTTTGTTTTTAATTTCCAGACTGAACACATCTTGGATAGGGTGACCAGATGTCAAGTTTTTCTCTGAATAGTCCCATTTTCTGACCCCTTTAACATGTCCACATGTGGATTTTATTTTTCTAGTAGGGCCAGTTTTCAAATAAATGAGGTTGGGTAAAAGGGGCTAAAATAAGCAAGTGTTCCAGGAAAATAGGGCATCTGGTCATCCAAATCTTGGGAATTCCATTTGTCTCCATCACACTGGAGAGACTGCCTCATTTCCCACACCAAAGGTCATTTTCTCACCACTGAAGGATGTTGTATGATTTAACTTGCTTAAACCGCTTCACAAATGGAAACTTAATTTCTGCTCAAGGGGTTGTTTTGTTATACGGGTATGGAAAGAAGTAATGATGTTAATCTGTCGGTTGTTGTCTTAGAATGGGGGCTTTACCTTTCTGTGTTTTTTTTCTCTACTGTCCTACTCTCTGTATGTCCCCCACGGGGTTCCATACCCCTAGACAACAGGGACAACTCCTTCAGCCGCTCCCGGAGCTCCAGCGTGACCAGTATTGACAAGGAATCACGAGAGGCCATCACATCTTTCTATTTCTGTGAGACGTACACACGCAAAGCAGACGGCGGGCTTACACCTAGTCTGTGGGTTGGCACGTCCTTGGGCACGGTCTTGGCCATCTCCCTGAACATGCCCCCTGCTGGAGAGCAGAGGCTTCTGCAGCCAGTCATTGTCTCCCCTTGTGGTAAGTCAGCACATTTGAGGTGTAATTTGAGGGTTGTTTGTCTTTTTTTTCTTTACTCTGACATATCATCCTCCTCTGCACAGGCACTCTTATCAGGTTGAAGGGTAGCATCCTCAGGATGGCCTTCTTAGATTCTACAGGGTCTCTCCTCCCCTCTGCTTTTGAGCCATGGTATGAACCCAACGCTCCAGCCAACGGAGAGGAGCGGGACAAGGTCCGTAAGAGACGGCCGGTGTCTGTATCCCCATCCACATCCCAGGAACTGAATGAAAACCAGTATGCCGTGGTGTGCTCTGAGAAACAGGCCAAAGTCATAGCCCTGCCCTCTCAGACCTGCGTATTCAAACACAACATCACTGAGACATCTTTTGTGCTGCGGGCAGATGTGGTACAGATTAACGCTGGCATTTGTGTGGCCTGCTTCTGTGCCAACGGACACATTATGACCCTCAGGTAAGAGAGAGGATGCCCTTCAACTTGAGACAGATGAGGATATTTAAATGCATTAATTTGAGACTGCATGTTGGGACGTGTAAATACATAAAAATCTACTAATCATATATTATATTATATTATATTATTACACTATTAAATCAAAATTTAGCAAGCAGTGTTGGTATGATTTTTTTAAAAGTTTTTGAAAGTCTCCCTTTTTTTTTAAAAGTCTCTTTTTTCAGGCTGCATTCATTTAATCAAAAATATAATGTATTATAATGTAATTGTGAAATATTATTACAATTTAAAATAACTGTTCTATTTAAAATGTAATTTATTTAGAGTAAATTTTCAGCAACAATTACTCCAGCCTTCAGTGTCACATGATCCTTCGGAAATCATTCTAATATGCTAATTTGCTGCTCAAAAAACATTTCTCATTATTGTATATAATATATATTTTAAATGCTGTCCTATTGAAGACTGCAACTGGGACTGCACGCTGCCTGGAAATTGTTTCACTGATGTGAGGAATTGTTCATAGCCTGATATTGATATACTGTAGCACATCCAGTAAATGTGAAAATCAGGCTATTTTCAGTATACAATATTGTCGTCTTGCTCCACTGTTCAGCAAAGCCAGAGCCAGGGGGCATGTTGCTATTGCAACACCGATCTAATCACTGTATTGCTCTCTGAATCGCTTTGGCTTATAAATCTTCAGAGGACAGAAAGGCAGATAAAACATCTGTGTGACTGTCAGTAGGAAGGTCAAAGTTAACCATCAAACATGAAGACCTTGGGGGTATTATTGCAGATAACATCTACAAAATCCTTAATGCTTGTTTCCCGTAATTTAACGGCACATTCTGAAGGACAAACCAATCACTGCCACAGTCTCAGCATTGCAGCTTTTGAATAATAGAGGAGGTAAGATATTCCCGAGCTGAAGAAATGTCTCTCTGTCGTGCTGTTTCAGTCTGCCAGGGTTGAGACCATTGCTGGATGTAAATTACCTACCCCTGACAGATATGAGGATAGCGAGAACGTTCTGCTTCTCAAACCTCGGCCAGGCCTTGTACCTGACCTCACCTACTGAGATCCAGAGGATCACCTACAGCCAGGAGGTCTGTGAGAACTTACAGGTGAGCAAAACATCTTCATAAACTGTTCTTTTAGACTCTTCTATTGCACAGTATTTACGATGTTGATGATGGTGATGATCGGATTGTGTAACAGGAGATGCTAGGCGAGCTGTTTACTCCAGTGGAGACGCCTGAAGCTCCTAACAGGGGATTTTTTAAGGGTCTTTTCGGAGGAGGAGCACAGTCTCTAGACAGAGAAGAGCTTTGTGAGTAATCTTTCATTAACTGCTTGTTTACACTTAGTGTAAAGTATTACAGCAAAGAAGATGACCGTTTAGATGTAGTCTTTTTTTTACTCCATTAAAATTTCTCAGTGTAGGTTTATTTTTGAAAGTCAATTGCTCTATAGTCACAAATCCTAACATGCTGTTGGCTACAAAAAACTTTTGAACATTATTGCCCAGTCACAATGGAATCTGCCATTAAAAAGACTCAAAATGTAATGGATTATGACCATTATGAAACACAGTTCATGTAATAATATATTCTTTTATTATTTATTTATTAGCTGTTTCATGAGTTGTTTTTTCATTATAGAATACAATTTAACAACAATAGCAGTAATAGTAATAATAATAGCTATTTTCTACAAAATTAGAGCATTTAAAAAAGGAATGGACGAATATAAAAGTAATTAACTGTATGAAATAAACCCCAGTGTCTTCAATAACTTCAAATCAAGACATGAATCCAAGTCGTCTTAACTAGGTGCCAACTGGGTCACTCAAGACTTGCACATTGGTTTCTATTGATGGGTGAAGTTACTCCTTTTTATCCTTTGACAGTTCAACATGTCAGTCTGTTGGACTGTAATTTTTATGATATTGCTAGAAAACGTTTTTATTCAGAATAAATATATAAAATTTACATTTAAAAACGTGACATCCTGAGATGCATGAAAAACTCTTGTCTGCAGGTATGTCGGTGTTGTAACATAAGGTCCACTGGGAGGCAAGTTGAAGAACCCAAGTGCAGTTTTATTTACTTAACAAATCAAAATGCAAAACGACTTGACTTGACTCGACTCGACTCGACTCGACTCGACTCGACCCAAAAACAAAGACTCACCAACAGTGAGTTACCACATTCAATACAAGACAAGGACACATGGCAAACATGAGGGCTAAATACACAATGACTAATGACAAGACGAGGGACACCTGTGAACAATGATTAAACCAATGAACCAATGACATGACACAACACATGAGGGCATGGGAATCACATGACAAAAACCAGGAAGTGCATGGAAAGACATGACAGTGAACATGGCAAACGTAGAAACATAGACAGAGAACATGGCTAACTAAACACATGAAACATAACCAAAACACCCTGTGACAAGTGTATTTTATTGTGTGTGGAGTGTGGTGTTCACTTGTTTACCCAACAACTATTACAAAAATGTAATGATATTAAAGAATTCACTAAAATTATTCTAATATAACAGGGTTTTAAACTAGGTGTTTGAAACCAGCATACAAAATCACATTTAAATTAAAAAATTAGACTCAAGAACATGGCAACCAACTAAGTTCTAAAATGACTAAAACTGAAATAAAAATACATTAAAACTAAATAGAAATATATACAAAAACTAATAAAAATGACAAATGAAAACAAAAAATAAAAGCTAAATAAATAATTCAAAAATAACACTAGTGACAGAACTCACCCATGTAACATCTAGCTCAGTCTCCTATGCCTCTTTGTCATCTTAATGAGCTCTGTTCTCAAAAGTGACATCTTAACTATGTGTGCTGTTCTCCTAACAAAGCATGTTTGTTTCTGTTGTGCTGTCGCCTCATTTGTAACATTCTTTCCTCCTCTTCTTTTCACACTCTGCTTCTGTATTTGTGTTTTTCAGTCGGCGAGACAGGAGCCGGAAAAGCACCACGCAGTCTGGCTCAGCACATTCCAGGTCCTGGGGGTATAGAAGGCATGAAGGGGGCAGCGTCAGGAATCGTGGGTGATCTAGCTCGAGCTCGGATAGCGTTGGATGAGAGAGGGCAAAAACTGGGCGAGGTGGAAGAGCGGACGGCAGCCATGATGGCCAGCGCTGACTCATTCTCCAAACACGCTCATGAGGTACAGTGTTACCACTGCTGACGCCAATAACAGATGAATCTCTTCTTAAAAATAACTAAGTGTTTATGTATTACATAAATGTATTTCATGCGCATTATAATCAGGTTGAAGCTGAACCAGCATTGTAGCAGTGCGATTGGCGTCTCTAACTTTGATCTTCGTTTTTACTGTCTTTGCTTCCCGCTGCAGATGATGCTAAAGTGTAAGGATAAGAAATGGTACCAGTTCTGATCTCCGCAAACAGCAGAGCCCAAAGGGACTCAGGAGTTCTCCTACACAGCCTTGTTCATCCGTAATCCTTTTCCCACTCTCATCTTTATCTCTCCTCTGCTGGACCAGTGGGATCCCTCGCTCTTTCCTAGCACAATATTAAATACAGTCTGCTTACAGAACTGAGGCACAGACTGAGAGCGGCCCCAATCTGAGGTTTTCGTTTGTTCGTTTAATATCGCCAATCCTCTCTCATGGCGGCTCATTTCTTCTCTCAGTCTTTGAAATGTTTTTGTGCTGTTGTTTTTTTGCAATCATGTCCTGCCTCCCACATCGGAGAGCAGTAAGTAGTCAAAAAAAGACAGACTAAACAAAAAAAAATACAACAACTAAACAACAAACATAAAAATCAAAAAAAAAAAAAAAAAAAGAGTACAGTATATATACATAATTCTATATAAATCTCCATCAAAGTCTGTAAAAATGCCATATTCGCTACTGTCATAAGTGAAACTGAAATAAGAAGACACCAGGTGAAGCATGGGATGAGCTCCATTCACAGGAAATGATGTTATAACGTGGAGGAGTCAAACCTTTCAGAAGAAGAGAGAACATCTCCCTTCTCCAAAAAAAAGTACTCGGTATATTTCTGTAACATTTCCCAAATGATCCCTTTTGGTTTAATTATCATTTGAATATTTATTTATTTATTTGTATTATTTTTATTTTATTTATTTAGCAAAATGTAAATGTCTGCTTAAATATAAAATGCTTTTTGGGTGATCTTTTTACGAAATTATTGTGAATATCAGTACAATAATGCTTTACATTAAAGTACCATCTTGAGGGTTTATAATTAGTTGACATGATTTACATGGTACTGTAAATGAGTGAATTAAGAAATAACTATTTATAAACCAACTGTGAGTGATTTAATGATGGTATTTTCATGTGATACATTATACAGATGTTTAAACTTTCTGTGAAACAGGAAATATCTGGTCTTGACAGAGTTGTGGAAGATAGAACGGTTTAAAATGATCCATCTCTATTTTTTGGGGGTAGACAGCCATATACAGTAGACCTCAACAGCTAGAACATTTATTGTGACTGAATATGACGTCGCAGTCTCTTCAGTGTTGGCTCTGGGATTTGATTTTGTCCATTAGACCAGCTTTCTCATCCCTGCACACTGCATAGATTAAACCGCTTGAACATGTAGAGATTGTACTTTAGTAAATATGTTGGTCCACATTTCATTTGTTATATAAAAAGCACTTACTGGTGGAAACGGACCGGTTTTCCAGCTCTAATCTTTGGTGACTTGAGACTTGATTATAGATGTGAAATAGGGTTGAACGCTTTCACTGACTTGGGAACAATATTCATCGTAGTTCTGAATGTCAGGAAGACATCATCTAACATTTCTATCTGATGGTACTGGTTTCACACTGGTGCTTCATGTGTAATGCAGTAAAAGCACAGAACGTACTTCAAGAGCATCTTCATTTGTGAAAACACCTACAGTACAATGAGTGTTAGCTGTACATTCGAAACCAGAAAACTAGAACGTAACACTAAATACAAAAAAAGTGTACGTAAATGTCTTTCTTGTCCCATTTCTCCCTTGAAACCACATTTTAGTGCCATTATATTTATTTGTGGTTTGCAAGAAATGCTGCTATATATGTTGCATTGATCACGTGATCCATTGTCGTTCAAGATACTGATTCTCACTTGCCTCTCTGCCCAAAGTTTTTTGCCATTCTGTGAATGAAGTAGTTCGACAATCTGGGAGCATCAATTGCGAGACAGTTGCCATATCTTTTCAAACGCCAAAGATTTTCTTTCATTGAGTTCTGTATTCCATTCGACAGCTGTTTGTGTCTGAAGTATCACTGCATCCAGTAACAGTGTTGAGGACTTTTCTGATGTTTTTGGCTGTGTGCTAGTCTGCCTTTCGTGTGTTTCGTATGCCGTACTTCAAACATAAAAATGGGGGAAAAAACAAAAACAAATGAAGCCAATCTCTCTCAGACTCTAAATGTTTCTCTGTGTTGGACTCTATATTCTCTGTAGATGTGTTTTCATGCCATGGTGTTATAGTGTTTCTGAAGACCGGGTTTGTTTTTGAATATCTCGCTCGTATATCATCTAGCCTGATTAACTAATTCAATTATATTTGTACGATGTGTATTTTTCTCTGCGGTACTGTATTTCCCTGAATAGATATCCTTGTCATATTTTTAATCATCGATTATTGAAAAATTATTTTTATATATGCTTTGAGGAGGACGTATTTTAAGCTCTGTCACTTGTCTTCATGTCTTTGTTTTCTGTTGTGTAATCTGTTTATTCACAACAGGGTGATTTTTGAGTGAGTGAGCGTTCCCTTAAAATTCCTGCATACTAGAAGTATGCGAGAAGATGAAGGTCTTTAGAGGACCAGTACGGTTCATTGTTTGAAAAAAGCCATTCGTTTATTTTGTGTGTAATACTACATTTTAAGCCCCAACATGGTTGATATTTACAATTTAAAACCAAAAATTACTTTTCAACATGTAGGCTCGTGTAGATTGGTTACTCATGAGGTAATTCCGGGAAAGATTTGATGTCCTAGGTTGCTATTTTGTCATTGTCGATCGATAAACAAAAGTATCCAATCAGCCGTGTTGAACTGTAATGCTGTAAATGTCAGTAATAAGTGTTCAAACTCCAGCAGAATTTATTGATCGCACCTTTAGTTCATTCATGCCTGTTTCATAGAGGTTTCAGAGTCACTCTGAATGTGAACCTGGTTGTTTGCCCTTTGTAATATTTCATGAATAAGGAGGGGGGAAAAAAAGGTTCCTGTTGCTTTCTTGGCTTTAATTTGATCTATTCATTTTGTAATGTTTCATGTTGACTTTAAGTGAATCGTTTTATTTGTCTCAGACAGAACATTCTTACCTGAAATATTACACTTTTAACATGCAGAAGAGCCTCATTCATTTTCTGTCCTGAATTTAACGGTTATCAGTGGGTTGCAGTATTTTCTCATTGTAGCCAATTTCTTGTACAGTTTTATGCAAATTTCACATGGATGTTTATGACTATCTGCTGCCACAAACGATTTAGAATTTCTGTAGATAGTAATTACTGTGCAATGGAAAATAAAACTATTTAAAAATCTTTTCTGTGTTTTCTGGCTCATGGTTCTAGTTCTTAAAATGATCCTGTTTTATTAAAACATAATGTTTTATATATGTGATGTGTATTCTCTATAAAGACTTTTAAGAAGAGTTCTCATTTGGTTTAATATTTCAATCCAAACTAAATCTCTCCTACAGGGGTTTTTGTTTGGAATGCAGATCTCTGATAATGATTGGAAAGAGGTTGAATCCATATAAATGTTGTATTCTGAACTGTTAAAGATGTACACTTTAAAATACTTCACATTTTACCCACATAATATATCCTTATCAAAATTCATGGATATTAACAACAATTGCACTTTTTGTACTGTACATGAGGAAGACTTGGCTCATTTGTTTTATAACTGTGATTTGTCTTTAAAATTTTGCTCTGATCTTTTTTTATTTGCCACAAGAGATGTTATCGCTAAAATATGTTATATGCACTTACACACACACAAGCAAAGTTTTTTAGTATGTCATAAACTTCTATATTTTGCATGGTAATTACATCCATAAACAAAAATTTGCAAAATGCATACCTAAATACAAATTAGTCATTGAAAAATACCTTAATGTTAATAACAAACAGAATGATGCATTGTTAAACTTTGAGACATTCTTTACAATGTAATGACTGACATTCAGAAATATTTAAGGAAACTATCAGGAAACTTATTTGTCCCATTTATGTCCCACTTTTGCTTATTGATCATGGAGGTATATGATACAGTATTGATATAGTATCTCAAAGCAGTGGGAAGATATGAAAAGGATGTTGTTATACTATAAAAGGCCACACGGAGGGGTAGCAAGACAAGGAAAATGTTGCTCTGACTGAGCCACTACTCTGGGAAAATGATGAAGGCATGAATAAAAGTTGCAGGTTAAATTTGAAACACAAGACAATGAAAAAATTTGTGTGTATTTTAAACACAGACAATAAATAAATACATTAAAGTTAAAAATAAAAAAATATTAATTTTATTTTTTAACTAAAAATCTCTAATTAATGTACAGGCACTGTTAAATGTAAGCTAATTTATATTTATTGATATTAATAAATATTTATTTACTTTCATCAAATTGAATCGTTTAATAACTAACATTTTTTATTTTAATCACATTTTTATTCATTTGTTTTAATCTAATCTAATTTATTTATAGTTATTGTAATCTGTTTACTTTTATCTTATTTTCCTCAAGACTTTTCCACGGACCCCCTGTCAAAACCCCAAAACGGCTTTTAAGGGATTACTTAAGTGAAAAATAGACACTTGAGGGTAATTCTAAGGGTTTATGGCGTTTCAGTTTAAGAAACCCTTAAGTGACACTTAAGGGTTATTTTCTGCAACACCCTTAGGTTTAAGGGAATCCTAAGGGTGATCTTAAGGGAAATGTTCATGTTTTATGCAACCGGGCACTGATCCCAACACCCCCCACCCCTACCCCTAGATTAAAGAACCAAAGATCTGTTTTGCACGATTTTTAGACAGGGGGCACCATGAGACTGTACCACAGCACGTAAGAGACCAGCAGAGAGGAGACACGCGCTCCTGCGCAACACCCACAGCAGACAGCAGCCGTCCGTTACCTCAACACCACAGCTCGCGCGCACCTTTACCTTCTTCGGCTTTGCCAAAAATAAAAGTCACAAAGTTTGGGATGAAAACGACACGGAAATACATTCTGCCTATTTGATCTAAGAAACGCCATGCCAGGGTTTCATTTACCCCAAACTCTGACAAACTGACAGTTTTGACAGCGCGTGCTCAGATTCAAGACGTGCCTGCTCACCAACCGTCGCCTCGTTGAGGAAAACCGATCTTTTGCTCCGCGATTAACGTTACGCTGCTCAGCAAATAGTGGCAAGAAGTCTGAAACCACATGTGCTCGTCTCCAAACCGGAGAGACGCGGTTTCATTTGTCTTCAGAGAGGAAAAGAGTTGGCTTTAAGCCGTACTGACAGACACAAGGGAAGGAAGGACGTTCTCGTGAGAGCGCTGGAGAAGACCATTGGAAATTCACGCGGTGCGTAAAATTTACGTTTATTCTTGGCACTGCTGTGGAAACAGTTGAAATAAACGGGAGGAAAATGTAGTCTTTGTGGATGGTTATCAGTATAGCCACTTTTGACGCTAACCATTGAATGGCTCTTTAAACGCAGCGGTAGTTGTGGAGTATACAGCAATGCCAAGTTGAAAGGGTCTCGACTTTGTCAGTATTGATAAACGCTAAAGTGCCCGGCACGTCTTTATTATCATTTATGGTCTCTCGGATATTTTTAAGCATCTCCTGCTACCAAAAAAGTGGAGAGAAATACAGAATGAAGATGACGCTTTGACTGGGGTATTTACATAAACCGCGGGCGCACGCGCTGTCAGTCACCTGCTCACAAAGGTAAACGCACCTTTACGCTTAAACATCATTGAAAATGATGGCCAACGGACCCAACATCGTCTACGAATGGCTGAAAACCCTTCAACTGTGTCAGTATGTCGAGGCTTTTGTGGATAACGGATACGACGACTTGGAAGTTTGCAAACAAATCGGAGACCCGGACTTGGATGCCATCGGGGTTTTCATTCCGCACCACCGCCAGCGGATTCACGATGCGGTGCAAAGGTTAAAAGATGACGATAAGGAGACGGCTACCGGGCTTTATTTCACCCTGGAGCCGATGTCCCAGGTTTCACCTATTTACACGAGTCGCATGGCAGAGCAATATGAGTCTAGGCTGCGGGGCTCCAGGTCATGGACTGAGCAGAGCAGTGACAGAGCCGCGCGCAGCGTGGGGTACATGGGGGCATCCAGGAATCTGACACTGGGGAACCGCAAGGAGCTGGAACTCTACCCCAAGCTGAAGCTGAAGATAATGATCAGGGATAAACTCATTAGAGACGGGATAAACCTTGCCAGGCAGCCATACTCTAATAAGGTGAGTGAGTGTTTACTTTTTGTCCCGCGTCGGTATAAACCACGTGGCGTGGCCTTGAATGAGAAATGTGGATTCTAAACAGCCTCACACGCTGTAGGAAATAGAACCTCATGTGAGTTTAGGATCCATGTGATTATAAGACGAGGCTAATAGTATATAGCTGTTTGGCTTGGATGCAGGGATATGTAGGTTTGATGACTGGAACATTGCCTTAATCTGATTTTCAAAATATGATCAATAGTTTACTGACCGAATTTAGACGTATCCTGCGTTTCTAATGGCTTCCTGGGATCAGTAGGTCAGCTACCATCGATTGGCCTTTGCAGGAAATGTCCTCACACTGCATATCCACCATTCAACATAACATCAGATAATTCATACCTGGTACATCTGATCTATTTTTTTTCTTGTTTGTGCACTGAAGCTGGAAGTTCAAGGTGGATACATTAATGAAAAAGAGAAAGAGCCTCAGAAAGGTTTGGTTGGTGTGTGAATGTTGCAACCCTTTATCCGATTCAGTTTTCATTATACTTTATTATAGGGATTTAATGAGGGGGATTTGCTTGAGGTAGTAATGGGATTTATATGTACAACAACTTAATGCTCTTAGATGATCCCTGGCCTTCAAAGATAGGTGTTTGAGTTCACACCACACAGTTTCCCTTTGGTGTTTTATAGTTCCCAGCAGCTTTTTAGAAAAACAAATGTACACTGTTAGAGGCTGTCATTGTTCCAAGTGTGATCCTGCTTCTCTTGATCCATTTATTGGAATGGACTGTTGGATTGTTAGAAATGTGCATTGTTTTAGTGTTGTTCAGATGGTTTAAAGTTACTCTATACTTTGGTTAACAACTTTTTGATTAATTATGATTAAAGTAATGATGAATATTGATGACAAATCTGTTAAGTAACAGAATCCATGGACATTAGTCAAGACAAAAGAGTGATAACTGTGACATCATATGGACATTTGAAAAGTAAGCACAGGTGAAATATTATACTGACTTAAAGGGATAGTTCACCAAAGATGAAAATGTTGTCATTTACTCATCCTCATGTTGTTCTAAACCAGTATGACTTACTTTCTTCTGCAGAACACAAAATATGATATTTTGAAGAATGCTGAGGTCAAACATTGACCCCTGAGACATTTTTCAAAATATCTTAATTTGTTTTCCACAGAAGAAAGTGAGTTCTACAGGTTTTTTCATTTTTGGGTTATTCTCATGCCCTTTTTTTTCTTTTTGCTTAAAGCTGCAGTCCGTAACTTTTTTTGTTTGAGCAAGTACATAACAAGCCAGTGTTCAAAACTGTCTCCTTACCTTAGCCCGATTCACAATGCTAAGCTTGTAATAATGTGTTATTATTTGAGTGGTACTGGTAGCTTTCTGCGGGAAATTTGAGCATGGTGCCGTTCGTCTTTGCTTAATTACGTCACGTCTGTATACATAAAGGAGTCCGGCTAGTAGGCTATACTGCTTGTGAGGATGCTGCAGTTGGCGGATCATTTATAGCCTTATCTCACAACAGCTGGAATAATTAAACGTATCATTTTGATGGCAGATTGTAATCCAGAAAGGACCAAACGACAATCATCAGTGACAACTGGAGATTCATCCATAGTCAAAAGCAAAGACTGTACAGAAATTGAAATCTACAGGTAATGCTAATACACACTCAATATAGGAGTCACGCAATGCTGACGTTGTTAACATTAACAATTTGAGAAGAACAAAGTATAGCAATAAAAAGAACTTGCATGGTTTGATGTGATGTGAGCTAAGTGATCGTTAGATTCAATCACCGTTGGTAGCGCAATTTATTGTAATGCTTTTTTTTCTCTCAGTTGGTCAGAACAAAAATGGCGGACATGTTACTTAGTTGTTCAGATGACATTTTTCACTCTCTAAAATACACACTTATGTTTATCCACACTCTCACACAATCATCCATTCCCCTGAACTCTGTCTGTCACACCTTATAAATGAGTCGCCATTGTTCTCTCCAGTAAAAAAAAAAAGAACATTGAATGGTTTCATCTGCCTTTTTTTTTACAAGTCAATTAGAGCAAATGTTAGCCTCGGATCGCTTTACAAGTCACACCATGAACAAAAAATATTTGTTTCCAAATTTCCAATTTCAATATTCAATTCAAATGACTAGTAAAGTTACTAGTTTGCAATTAATATTTGAATTAAAGGGATGGTTTCAAGTGTATCTGACTGTGTCCTGCAGTACTATAAACCATGGCACTGCAAGTTTCGCCTAATATTTTACGTTTCATACTTCACAAGATTCAAAAGCAATATTGCCTATATAAACTTTTCATATATAAAACAAAATAAATGTACTTGAAAAGTTTTGAAGGGGCGTTTTGTATTGCGGAATGCAGACAGACCCTTCTCGATAGGTTGCCTGTATGACAGCATTGTGTAAGGAACAAAACAAAATTTAAGTCATTATTCACTCACAATCTTCCACTTCAGAGAGCTTTTACTGTGACCGCATCATTGTACATATTTGGGTTCATTGTTGATTTTACTGTCTTATAGTTTTAGCTAAATAAATCAAAATTCCAATCCTCACACCTCAACGCAAGTATTTAAAAAGGTTAATTTGTTTCAGTCTGTTCAGAAAGTTCCTTATACTTGTCTGTTTACTTTGAAATGATAAGCTTACACACAGCATATGGTCCCTCAGGCACTCATTGAACATATGCTTGGACAGAATGAACCGCACAGTTGTGTAGAGTGTTTAATTCATTGTTGATTTACGAGGCAACAGTATATTACGGCATTAAATTAGGGAAGTAATTGTAATGTTTTCAGTTCCCACGTGATTCTGAAGTAGTGCTGACATTTTATGTCAGCTTCATTGCTGTGGTAGATCTGTATACTGAGGTTTCAGTAGGCTAAATAAACTTAAATGGTGATGATGTATTTGTGTTGCTCTTAAGATTGGATTTCGCCATAGGGTAGAAGTCTCTTTTGTGATTTAAAGTATTACACTGATGACTTTTTAAGTTAATATCAACCTCATGACTGTATAGCTACTGTGTATAGTCATTTTGAAGTGGATTGTGGGAAACTGTTGTAGTAGGTGTCAGAAATGCATGTTGCGGCGCAAATGATTTACTTGTCCTTGAGGATAATTTTTCTATGGTTTGCTAAAAGTTGTCTGCTGTACATACAATGAAAAGCTGCATTAGCTTTCCTCAGTTCTCGTTGGGTTGTTGTTTATCCATCCACAAATAGATTACAGTAGTTTAATGGCTTCTAGTGGTGTTTTTGTTTAGGGCTGACCTATGAAAACTCTCTATAAGCAGCTCTTAATAGATCCTTCGACAGGCTGTGGAATGTCGTCCCCTTACACGCCAGACCGTAATACTTTCATGACGCCACAAATGACCTTTGGGGAGCAATAAATAGCCATAATGCTTCCCTTCACTACAGAAGAGGTTTATTTATTTAATGATGTCTTATCAGTTTTACAAACATGATAGATCCGTTAAATCACACAGACACAAACACACAATGTCTATGTTATCGGTCCATGAATATCACTATTTTGTTAAAAAATTAGGTTATGTTCTGTATCTTCCATCAGGCTCATGCTGTGACAGCACATATACCCTATATGGTCTGTCTGCATGGAGATAATATAGGGGTTCACATCAGTGCAACAGAGGTAAAAACCACAATCTCTTGAGACTCTTAGTCTCAATGTCCTTGTGAAAAATGATTTCCCATCTTTTTAGAACCGAATACCCAACGTTCTCTCTTTCCATACAAAGAAAATTATTTGTTCTTATTACTATGCAACTTTCAATTTCAGAAGGGTGCTCATGAGCACCCCTTTGAAGCCACAATGTGCACCTTTTCAAATCCTGCACTGACGAGGGCTCCAGTGACCTATACGTGGCATTATTTATGACCCAAGTAGTTAAAGTCAGCATTTTCTAAATGCGTAATATTGGTCTTTATTGTGAATATTTTACTTTTTTCAGTTTTTTTGGACCTGGTAAGTTTTTAATCAAAATGTTGTAACTCAATCTTCTTGTGACATGTCAGACTTCATTCTCTCTGGTATGTTGTACAATCTAGATTAAAAAAGTTTTTTGTCCTATGTTTTACTGCCACCAACGTCCCTAAAAAATTAGGTGCATGCATAACACTGTGTTTTTCTGTGTTGTGATGCTTTAAATATGGTGCACAGAAAGAGAAGAGGTTCAGAGATGCATATGGACCTGCAATTGTAGGGCTTACATGCACTATATTGCCAAAAGTATTTGGACACTCCTCCAAATCATTGAATTCAGGTGTTTCAATCACTTCCATGGCCAAATGTGTAAAAAATCAAGCACCTAGGCATGCAGACTGCTCTTACAGACATTTGTGAAAGGATGGGTCGCTCTCAGGAGCTCAGTGAATTCAAGCGTGGTATCGTAATAGGTTGCCACTAGGCTTGCTGCGATAGTCGGGGTTACCAGTGTTCAGGCGCAACATCGGTTACATCACTTGCCCACCACGGCACCGCCCCAACCGTCGTTTTGATTTTTTTTTTTTACAGTAATAAAATAATTTTGTTTAGTTAGAGAACAGACGGCACAAATAAAAACTGAACGTGCCTGCTCAATACAGTGTGAGCCGAATGAGTCGCAGCACAGACCAGCAGCAGGAGTCAGATTTTATTCATCACGAGAGCGAGGAGCTGACTGACAAGATGATGCTGGCCAACTCCATATTAAACCCTACGGATTAAGAATGGGATGCCATTAAAGTTCATGTGCATGTAAAGGCAGGCGTCCCAAAACTTTTGGCAATATAGTGTAGCTGCTTTAAATTATTTGATTTAATTTTGTATTCATTGTGTTGAGTTTGATTCTATAAGTGTCAGCATTGCCATGTTATGTTAATGAAACTTGACAGAATTCAGATTTAAATTCCCCTCTTCGCCCACAGACCTCCCACAATGCTTCTTTCCATTAGAGAACTCTGTCAGTTTTTATTTCAGTTGAACTTCAGTCAGTGTGCTCAGCCATGGACAGAACATAATTGTCAGATTACTAATATGGATTTTACATTAACAGAAATACTGGGAAATTGATACTTGGAGGTTCGCAGTCGATTGTGTTTGTTCTGTCTGTAAACTGGTGAGAAGGAAAAACAGTGCTTTGATGTCTTGATAATAAGTGCACAAAAAGGAGTATGTTAATGTGAAGAATAACTGCTAAATAATTTAGAATTGTACATCAGAACATGCACAAACATTTTTTTACATTAATTTAGCTGAATTTGGTGCTATTTCCCCAGATGAAAGGCGCTGCAAGCAAGCAATTTTGAGCAAAAATAAGCTGAAATCCTCAGAATAGACATAATTAATCAACATATGAGCTGTTTTATGAGAGATTGTAGTTTATGTATGACTGTAGTATATGGACTATTTGTGTTTCACTCGTCTCAATCTGATGTGGCTGCTAATTGTGTTGCAGGAGCATCGAGTTCTTTATTTGCATTATTTTGTTTTTAGTCAAATTGGCCTCTAATAATCATTGTTGTTGTTGTTGTATAAGTGCAGTTTATGATGAGCTTGCAAATCAGCATGTGGCAGAATGGCATCTGTCAATACACTAAAATAACCCACTAATACTGTTTATCCCATTGGGCATAGCTGCATGTACTGTTTACAACAGCTGCAGGTAATATGACTGTAGAACCTCACCATATGGCACAAACACATTCATGTCATGTGTTAACAATGAATCTCCAGGCATCATATAGCATGTCAAAGAATGGCCCAACTGGGAGATTTTATTGTTGGTGCATGCACAATCAGTTTTGTCACACAAATGAATGCAGCACACATAGACGCACAAAAAAGAAAAAGAATAGAATGCTTGTAATTAAATGCAATGAAAAAAAAGAGAAGTGTTTTAAAATAAATGCATAAGATTATAATTTTGTTCCTTTAGTGCCCTTGCTGTTTGTTAAAACCATTAGGTTAAATTCATTGCTGTACCATTAATGTGATGTTTATAAAGTAAGAGTGCAGTGAGATGAAAGATAGAGAGGCCTGTTTTCTTTCTCCTTTATTGCCGAACATTCTTCCCACCTGTTTTGGAATTCGAGACTTCCCTCTATGTTGCCATGGTGACATTTACATAAACACATTGCACTAAAGAGAGGAAAATGGGGGTTGATTCCATCTAATTACCTGTGATTTATGATGCTCGTTGACAGGGTCTGCACAGGACACATTTATTCAGCTTTAATCCCTATTATACCATTATTGGTCAGGTTTGTGGTTATGTGCTTGTCTGCTCATGGAGTTGTGCTTCTTTTACAGCAAATTGAATTCTAAACCCAGATGCGCTGTTCTTTGATTTTTGACAAGTGCGATGATGACGACTGATTTTCAGATGGGTTCTGTTCAGCGTACAGAAAACGAGGGAGGACAGATGAAATAGGATGGGGATGTTGGTTGCCATGGCAACATTTAGTGGTAGTTTTTGTGCAAGGATTTTGAAGGGGTGGTTGTTTGTGGATTTTCACAATCCAGCAATTTCTACCTCTTTCATTAGATTAGTAGTAATATAGTTTCCCAGAATTTTGCAGCAAAATGACTTTCTCTTCTCTTTTTGTTATAGTAATAGCAAGGTTTTCTGTGTTTTACGAAGGGTTGAATACTGAGCAGGGCCTGTGGTGCTGTTTGCTTGTGTGTGTCTGTTTGTGTGATAGTTTGGGCCCTCACTGTAATTCTCACTGACTGCCAAAGGACACTGGCCACTGAACACACACACACGTAGAGTACACTTAAAAATGACATTGTTTGTCTCTTTGCTAAAAGCACACAAGTAAGCTTATTCTGGTCACCCAAAAGGAAGACATGTTAATTAACCAAAAACAGTTTGATGCATGCTGTTTAGGGTGGGTTTATGCCATAGAACAGTGGTCAGGAACCTATGGCTCCTGAGCCACATCTGGCTCTTTGACAAAAATCATGTTATTAAAATTATTGTTGAAATTTTATTGGGGGAAATTTTTTTTTATTATTATTATTATTATTATTATATATATTTTATTTATTTTATTTTTTACTGTGGCTCTTTTTGAAAAATGCATTAACCAAAAATGAAAAAATGGCTCTTTGGTCAAAAAAGGTTCCCGACCCCTGCCATTGAAGTTAATGCCACAACATCAGACTGGAAAAAACTCATATAATAGAGTGGCAGTCTAAAATAAAATAGTGGAATAGTGGAATTTTGACCAAATTTGATTATTTCACAGACATATCTTAGAAAGCAGTGCAAAATATACAGTTCTGCTCCTAGATATAATTTACTGTCTATTAAATGTCTCAAACAAATCTTTTTTTTTTCTTCCTGCTCTTTGTTTCAGCTTAATACCTTATTAACACAGCTGTGATTCCTGGCAGACTGATGATAATATTTGCCATCATCTGTGATCTGCTAAGCTCAGTGATGAGTTGATGGAACATGATTGGTTGAAATCCACATGTAAAGGCCAATACACTGAGGCACCAGAGAAATATTTCATGTAAATGTCAGGCTGTGAATCATCAGTCCGTTGGTCTGATGATCTCAGTTTGTACAACAGCGAGTCCTCCTTGCTAAAGAGAAAAAAACTTTCAGGCTCCTGAACAGCTTTATAGCCTCTAACCTTTCCTGTCAAACTCTCCAAACTTGCAGTAACAGTTGGTCGTTTTGCGTCTCTGCTACTGGCCATGTTTCTACAGATGGAGCCAATGGAATCGTAGAAATAAATGGTTTTGTCAGTAATTAAATCAGATTTATTTATTTTAAGCATCATTTACTTTCTACGTGATTATTTAATATCTCATTATGCTCTTCTGTTCTTCTCAGGCGCCTGGCCGTCACCCCTGCATCCACGAGACGTGACCTTGTTCTTCATGGCAGAGAAAATTTACATTTCAATATGCATGAAGGAGCAACTAAACAAAATCTGTGATTGTAATTAGGGAATGGTAATCAGAGCTATTTAATGACAGGGGTTGGGAAAGGACAGGTGTTTATAATGGAAATCAACAAATGGCAAACACACATTTTATTTTAGGGCAAATACATGGCGATAGTAAACTGGGACATTTCAAGGGTTGATTTGCATATCCAAATACCTGCACATATCCAAACAAAGGTCATTTAGGTACCAAATCCATCCTTTCTTTCTTTATAAAAAGAGACAAAGTACTGTTAAATGTATAGGTTAATTCACCAGAAGTGAAGATTGTTTTTGTTTTTTTTATTAAGATTTATTTACTGACCCTAAAATATTGGCTCGTAAAGAATGGAATGCTTTAAAAATGCTTCTCATTTTTGGGTCAACTGCTCCTTAAGGTTCGGATCATATTCGGATCATCACGGTTCGGAAACTGTGTTTCGTTTTTAACCATTGCCATACAAATGGCAATAAAGTTGACTTTGACTTTTGAGTCACGGATTGGATGATTGTACAGGGGGAGGGGGGAGGGGGGGGGGTGTGGTTAAATGTTACTTTGCTTTTCATGTAGTACTTAAAGCCCACTTTAAGTACTTCGATACCACAGCAAAAATCTAGCTTTTAATAAACACATAAACATTATTAAAGACAAGATATCTGAAATGCGCCTTTCTCTGTGGTTTGAAATCACTTGAATGTGTAAATTGTCAAGAAAAAACACTTGCAAATTATAAACTTTCACTCTGTAATGGTTAAACGTAGCAATTAATCCACAAATCACATGCGTGCCGAACCGCGGGGCCTGGTCCGTATGGATCAACTGCGATCCGTACCACCCCTATCATAAATCAGACAGAAAAAACAATCTGATGAAAATGCTGCACTTCAGCCGAAACCATTTATTTTTCGCTGAATCATTTATGTAACATAAATGCAGCAAAGAACAAAAATTGATATCGGAGTAAAATATTGTGACATTTTTGATGTCACTGGCCTTATTCGCAATGATTGATTATCCAAGAACAGCGTACGTGTTCTTTAAAGAGCCAGAGGTTATGACTGAATTGAAGCAAAGCCATTTGAGGTTTCAATAAAAAAATGCCTTTAGCATGTGTTAGATTCCTTCGACATGATGGAAATAAAATGAAAGGTCAGAGGTTGTAACATTAACAACACATTCAATCAGATACAGGTCTCATAGTGCTATTGCTTTGAACCACAGATTTGATTTGAATGTGATGGCAATGTTCATGGAATGTGGTGGAAGAAAAGCCAGTTACAGTAGTTGAATGTTTTGGTGAGAAACTTTAGTGTATAAGAGCTTATAAAGGACATTTTAACTCCTTTGTGTCACTAGTTGTGGTCACCATAATGATGCCAAAGCATCACAAAATGTTTTCATAACATGATGTGGGTGTTACATCAGTAATAATGATAAACTCCTTTCCCCAGATGACTGTTTCTTATAATAAACGTGACCAGGGTAGACATTTGTATGGTTATATTGTGAGGAATGATTAAAGAGATTATTGTAATTGAAGTGAATCAATTTAGTGGAGAAACCGTTCCTTGATTACATTAGGACTGGACTGATTGACAGTATAATTGCATTATAAATCATTTTGGTTGTTTGGAAGCTGTATGTTGTTCATCTGATGCTTTTTACTCTGGGCTAGTGACAACATGGTTTTATATGCATTTGTATACAATATTTTTTTATATGTGTGTTCCAAGTCATATAATTCCACAATAATTCACAGCTAACCTTTATGGCATTTACATACCATTCAAAAGTTTGGAGACAGTATACTTTGTTATATTGAACAAAAGTGACAGTAAAGACATTTATAATGTTTTATAATGTTTTAAAAAGATTTATATTTCTATTCATTAAAGAATCCTGAAAAATGTATCACAGTTTTCACAAAAATATTAAACAACACAACTGTTTTTAACACTGAAGACCAGAGTATTGGCTCCATCACATAAATAAATTACAACTTATTTATTTTATATGCAATAATTATGTTCCACAATGCCTAGCTTTGGTGAGCATAAAGAGATTTCTTTCAAAAACATTAAAAGATCTTACCAACCCCAAACTTTTCAACTGTAGCACCTTTATTTTATCTCTTACATAATTTATTACTTAGACTTAGAGGACATCTTCAGTAAAAAGTAGCATAACTTTGCACTCTCTGCTCCTATTTGGCCGTTCTTTGTACATGGATTACTCAATTAGCTGGATTTCGTTGTTGACGATTTGACATGATCCAGGATTGTTAGGTTCTTCGAAGCTCATCCCGGAGTTGCTGTCATAGCAACAGGTCCATAAGCTCAAAGCCTCAAACCTGCTTAGGATCAGGCTTATTTAATTGCATCTTTTTAAGCCGAGGTGATACTTTAAGTCTGCAAGAGTATACTAATGAACCAGGGACAATAATACTTTAAAATAATAATAATGATTTAAAAATACATTTTCAAATAATAATATAATGATGTGTAGTCTATCATAGACAGAGCCAGTTTTACTCATTGAGAGATTTATTTGTAAGGGAATAATTACCTTATAGTTTTATTGGAGTCTTACACACATGTCCTCAGTTTCACATACAAGGTTTAAGCCTAGTCCCAGTCTAAAATGCAACCCTCTACGCACACCTTGGCAATAGAATCGTATATATACACCGAACAAAATTATAAATGCAACACTTTTGTTTTTGCCCCCATTTTTCATGAGCTGAACTCAAAGATCTAAGACTTTTTCTAAGTACACAAAAGGCCTATTTCTCTCATATTGTTCACAAATCTGTCTAAATCTGTGTTAGTGAGCACTTCTCCTTTGCCGAGATAATCCATCCACCTCACAGGTGTGGCATATCAAGATGCTGATTAGACAGCATGATTAGTGCACAGGTGTGCCTTAGGCTGGCCACAATAAAAGGCCACTCTAAAATGTGCAGTTTTATCACACAGCACAATGCCACAGATGTCACAATTTTTGAGGGAGCGTGCAATTGGCATGCTGACTGCAGGAATGTCCACCAGAGCTGTTGCCCGTGAATTGAATGTTCATTTCTTTACTGTAAGCCAAAGGCGTTTCAGAGAATTTGGCAGTACATCCAACCGGCCTCACAAGCGCAGACCACGTGTAACCACACCAGCTCAGGACATCCACATTCAGCATCTTCACCTCCAAGATCGTCTAAGACCAGCCACCTGGACAGCTGCTGCAACAATCGGTTTGCATAACCAAAGAATTTCTGCACAAACTGTCAGGAAACGTCTCAGGGAAGCTCATCTGCATGCTCGTCGTCCTCATCGGGGTCTCGATTCAGTTCTCATCGGGGTCTCGGCAGTTCATCGTCGTAACCGACTTGAGTGGGCAAATGCTCACATTCGATGCCGTCTGGCACTTTGGAAAGGTATTCTCTTCATGGATGAATCCTGATGTAAGACTTTCTCTCTGTCTCTCTCGTTGCGTGTGCGTGTGAGAAACACAGCTAGCGCTATCGGCAAAGCGACGGCGAGTCGTGCGCCTTCACACTAGAGTTTACGGTACATCAAATACAGGTACACTGCGCATCCACTGAGCTGAATTGAAACCGTACAGATCGCTTGACAGAGAGCGAAACTCTCAAGCGCTCAGTCAGTGTTCAGCGAGTGAAAATATATCTTTGCTAAACTTATACTTAGCCTCTAATCTAAGAATTTATTAGCCAATGGCTAATGATAGACATTATTTAGTTGCCCAGAGTGAAGATTTAGTTGCATATTAGAGTGGCATTGTAGAGGCATTTACTGGCATTGTAGAGGGTTGAAATGCATGTTTGAGCTGTTTTAACTGAAAGCAACTTGCACTGGCATATCTTAAAATATGTCAGTGCTATTGTTTTGTCTCAAGATGCACACCAGTGTGTATTTCTAAGGCACATTTATAAAAGCTACTTAAATGTCATAATTGAACTAGTCCTAATCCTGGCTTAATTTAACCCCTGTCTGTAAAACCAGGCCATAATGTACAGTTATGCTGCGTTCCAGGCAGGTTTTTGAGCCCGTAAGTTACGACTTCAAACCACGACTTCGTAGCATTCCAGGCAAAGTCACGCCAAACTGTCTGAGCGCAAGGAATTGTGGTAGCTAGATGTAAATAAAGCATGGCGGACCGTACGGGCTTATGCTCATTTACAATAATTTATATCGCCAAAGGTGCTTACTCCTTGCTTATTTGAGGGAAACGGAGGAGAAAAACGGCGCATAAGGCAAGAAAAGCTGTTATACCTTTTATTTTACGTCACCGTGTACGACTTTCATAAACACCGCATCTGTAGGGGCTGCCATTGTTGTTTCGCGGGCTATGTGACGTCAGAGCACGTAACTGGGAGTACATCAATCTAGTACACGAGTTCACGAGTGGGAAGTCATGGGTTTGACTGCCGTTCCAGTGCACTTTCACGGGTAGAAGGTTGGAAAAACACGGGTTACGGGTTGCCTGGAATGCAGCGTTAGTCTAAGCCGTGCATTTTGAATGATGACAGCTATTACAGTATGGGAGTGGCTTGATGCACCGCTGGAGATGCAGATAACTTGCTGTCTGCTGTGCCATTAAAAAAAATGACCCCCAAGAAACTTTAATTAATGCTGGCACATAAAACATCTGCTTCACAGGTAAATTAAATGAATTGCTATTAAATGAAATGTAAAGCTTGTACAAATACTAGAAATCATTAAATAATTGGGAATTATGTAACAAACAGTAGGCTACATTTAATTTTCTATTGTAAGTTTTAGGCCGTTTTGGTCGTTTGTTCTTTTTTTAATATGACGTCATTACGTTGCTTTCTTGCCACCAGCCAATCGCTGATTGCTGATCATGGTTTCGAGTATCAATATATCTGCCCTTTCCAATTAACACAAACATGCAAAAATCTCAAACAATTTAATCCAGATATTTTAATCAAATCCGCAAATTTGTTTGAAGAACCACATTAGCCAGAGATCAGTTATCATGATTAAATGGTTCGGCATCTGCCAAATCATCTCAGATGTATTAAGCAAGGTACAAAGAACGAACCCCTGGTCTCTAGAGTGGACTACTCCTACTAAACCGTGATGAACAGTGATGTCTCCTGCCTTTTCCAAGTGTCATCCAGTCTCAGACATGGTGCAGTGGTGTTTGAGTGTGTGAATATTGGAGTGTGTTTCTGGCATGGACACACAACACATTTAGACACAACACTGTTATGTATTTTTATGAATTCAAATGGTTTGGTCAGTTGAATTTTAAAAGAAAATGACCCATTGCTTTTGTTGATATTTGCAGTTGGCCTGTTATCAGATGTTTGCTCTATCTGTTCACGTGCACTAGTTTAGTCATCCTTAAAATGCAGAATTTTTTGGCATCTGGGGTATAGATATTAGCTCTGGCTCCAAAGTGCAATTCCTTTTCTGCTTTGTATAAATTGAGGTATAACACCCAATCAATTACACTAATGAGAGATGCAATCATCGCAGTTCATGGAAAATGAAACCTGTCAGCAGCTTAAGGTCAAAGCAGTTACAATAAGATTTAGCTCATTAGTACTAGAGACAACATGTCTTACCCTAGGGGGTGTAAACTGGTATGAACCTACTGAGATGCCACTTGCCAGAATCCACCAGGGGAATCATATGTTTAAAGGGGACATATTATGCCCCTTCTCACAAGATGTAATATAAATCTCTGGTGTCCCCAGAATGTGTCTGTGAAATTTCAGCTCAAAATACTCCCCAGATCATTTATTATAGCTTGTCAAATTTGACCCTATTTGGGTGTGAGCAAAAACTGAGATGAGACGGACACAGATGAGAGACTCAGGAAGAGGTTGAAACTTTTAGCCTGCACCTGGACGTTTCTGAATGGTTAGTGGATACATTTATGTAACGTTAACGTTCTCTGCAGTTGTTGGGGGGAGTTAACGCTGATTCAGCTCATTGACTGTATGTACCGTCATGTTAATCTATAAATTGTTGTATAGGTGCTTAGGTGCTAGTGTGGGAACGTAACACATCCATCACCTGACTATACAGTGCATAATAAATGTGAGTTTATGAATTACGCAGACAGTGAGCGTTTTCGGGATAAAACTAATGGCATAGGTCTAGTCTCTGTGAATACAGTCAGAGACTAGGGTAACTTTAGCCATATAAAATGATTTGCGCAAATATATAACATTTTACCAGAATTCTTCAGTATATTTCCTTCATAAATGAAATATAACCACACAGCCTGGTGAGAGCCGAGAGTGTGGTATTGTGTAATATTGGGTGGATTTTTACCATTGTAGGCTGGTTGTTTACACACACTGTGGACACACATCTGTGTTCAAACACCTTTATAAAAGTTAATTTTGTATAACATGTAACCCTTTAAGCAAGTTTTAACCTGGTAAAATTTTAAAGAAAACAATATAGACTGTATAAATAGACAGTATAAATGTGAAATGGAGAAATAGTAAACCTTAAGGTGGCATTACTAAGAAGGCTGTCAAGTGAACAGTCTTGTTTGAAAGGCACTTGAAGAAACACAAGTACTGTAGATTCTGTTAGGCTGTCTTGTTAGCGTAGATTTGCTGCGGTTCTGTCTTGCTGTGACTCTGTCAGTGAGGGTAATTGAGTTGAGCACACAGGGGGTCAGAGGTTTGTGCTGCATTTGGTGTGTAATTAGATAAGCATAGTTCACCCACACACATAATATACACACAGCACTCGGACCCAGGCTTGTTTTATTTATTTGCTAATCACAACTGACACTCAGAGCAACAGCGCATCTGTTCACATCTTCCTACTTCTCCCTTTTTCTTTGTCTTTCTCTTTCGCTCCCTCATATCTACTCCTGTCTGTTCCACTGACACACATTCAGAGCTGATGTGCTGTCAGATGTCTTTGCCTGGTATACTTCCATCCTCTGGTATTGCTAGTTTTCTGTAATTTTTCTGCTGTTTTATTGTACTTAAGCAACTGTTTTCTTGCGCTGAGGTCACACATTTTACAGTGGGACTGTTTTGTAATTCTTTATTATGAATGAAGTATGCTGGCAAACAGCTATATGCACAAATGTAAATATTACATATGTAGATTTGGCATGCAAATGACCAACCGGATTTAATATAGACTAGTTTTCCTTGAGGGGCTTTTGAATAGCACAGTGGCATGTACAAACTAATGAACACCCAGCCAAACACCAAGGACCATTAGGCTTTTTTCCTAATAAAATAAAGAATGTGAAGCCTTCAGACAAAATGATCGCAGGGAATGTGTTGCTGCATTTCTGCTAATGTGATTTAGGTGTGATTAATGTGTTGGATAGTACTTTCTCATTAATACTTTGAAGATGATATTCCGCTTATTGTTTAAATGAAGACAAATGTGCTTTGTATGAAGTGAGTAATCCAAAATAATTAGGCTTAGAATAAAGGCTGTGTGTGTTGTCAAAGAATGATCACCTCCTCTTCATGTCAGCGCCATCCTACAGTCAGACTCCTCAATGGAGTCATCAGTGACATCTTATCTTGCGTGAAATGGAAAGTAAACTGGACTCATCCCTGTTGTAGGACAGTAGTGTCCTCACAGTTAAAAGCATATTGCGGCTGGACCCCCATTCTGACTTTGTACAAATGTCCTCTGCACTTCTCCGACCTTTGCTCTCTCCAAGTATAATGCTCTTTTAGTTTGTTCACTCTCATGTTCCTGACACTTGTTTCTGATTTCATTTATGCTGCTTGGTTTGTTAGTGTCTACACACACCTTGTCACAGTGTGTGTATCAAGGTGGGTGGCAAACACTGCACAGTTACATAATGCTGTATAAGCTGTTGTTCTGACCACATTGTGTAGAGGTAAAGACCATTAAACCACAGTGTGTGAGTGGGTGTCATAATGCATGTTTATTTACTCGCTTGATTGTTGGTTTTGTTGTCCTTGTTAACAAAACAATGTTTGTAAAATGTGCATTGTGGTTTTTACTTGTAGGAAAATAGATTATTGTGCAATTATTGTGATGGGGATCATTATGTACCAACGGGGAAGAGGGGAGAAACGCACAATAAAAAGGGCCTTTCAAAATTGTCCAACTATCAGTGTGGTGTGTATTTGTGTGACTGTGCATTTATGTATGCACAGGCTGTTGAGATTCAGCCTGATGGCCTGATGACCTTCTGTCTGCTGGATTTCAAAAACTCCACTGACTCCAAACAGAATATAGATTTGGGGCTCTCTATTAACTAGAAACACACTGGGGACTGTTTGTGTTAGGCCTATCCAGAGAATCAGTTAGGACTGTCAATCTATCAGATTAATTTAGTGCAAATAAGTCTTTATGTACAATGTAATACATAGACAGTGATACACTCCTCCTGAAACTGACTTGGATCGATCAGCTTTGAGGGAGAGGAATAATGACAATAAGATCAAATTATTGTAAAAAGTTTAACAGCTTAACCATTTCAATGGAAAAACTGAGACAAAAAAAAAAATTGTTACACTTATTTTTACAGTACGTGCACTATCAGTTTACTTACGAAAGTACAGAGTAATGTGAGGTAACTACATGGGTTAAGGTTAGGTTTTGGGGTAGGTTCAGGGTTAGTACCTAGTTATTACCCAGTTAGTATGTACATGCGAAACAGGACTTTAAAATAAAGTGCTACCAAAAATGCTATTAGGCTAATTTACAATTACATGCTGTAGTTATAATATTTAAAAAATGTTTCGAATTTCTTAAATCTTTTGAATCGCATAATATCTCCTACATCAGTTAAGATTTTAAATGCCATGACACTTTTTCCATTACATGATACAGCTGTGTGAAATTGACACTGTATATCTCTGCATGTATATGTGGACTAGTGTGTGTGTATATATATATATATATATATATATATATATATATATATATATATATATATATATATATATATATATATATATAGGTGTGCAGAATGGATGGGATGGCAATGCCCATGTGATCAGAGCTATTCTGGGTACATTCATTCATACACACACATATGCTCACACACAAATTTCCATAAACTGATGAAGATGCAACCATTGACCTCAGTCAATAAAGTATTTGTGTGACATGCAATATTGAATAATACCTTTGCATATTGAATCCAGTTAATAAGGCGTTTATCTATTTTTTTTTATATCGTATTAAAATATGATGTCAGTAGTCATACTGCAGTGGGTGTTACAATCAAGGACTTCATAACTCACGCACACACACACACATAAACAAATACTGACACTGGCAGTGACACACACAGTCATGCATCATCCTACTTGTTCTAGTGTAAACACTCTGCAAGGCACAGGTTTTGGAGTAATGCAAAATGCTTTACGCTAGACAAGCATCACGTCTGGTTGCTCTCTGGGGAGATGCGTGTAAGATCTTCTGGGTTGTTGGGGATTGCACATCTTCTATATTCTGCTGCAAATATTTAAAGTTTGCTTCAATTCTATTCTGGCATTTACAGATATGCAAAAAATACTGTCAAGAATACCAGTAAACACTGTTAATAATTGTTCCAGCTATACCGGATCTATGTTTGAGCCCAACTAATGCCTCTCTGCTGCAAGACTAGAATGCTGAGAGAGTTAGAATCCATAGATGTCAGACTGGAGAAAATGGCAACAGAAAGACCAGATTTAGACACTTTTGATCCATTTTCTAATGCTCTCCTCATCACTTTTCCCATTATACGATGAGGCATATTTGACCCATTGACCCACACTCTTTAATTCTCAAAATTAAAGGCTTTCTGGCTTGGTTGCCTTTTCAGACAGCTCATCTATATTTAAGGATTAGAGTTTTTATTTGTGCTGTGTCTAGTCTGAGAGTGCTGTGGCATTACTGATGTAAATACTTATATTTGGTAAAAATTAAGTGCTTAGTATGGCGCAAATATGTTTTTGGTGTATTTGAATAATGTAAGAAATATAACAGGAAATTTAAAAAAATCGTAAAATTTTTAAAAAATGCATTTTGTTTTTTTTACAGGTTTTGTCATAAGTTTTTTTGTCTTTTGATTTATAATGTCCTTTTTAGTTAATAATTTATTTCCATTCTTTTCAGTTCATTTCACTCTGACTCTGACTGAAATGGCATATAATTGTAGATGACAGAACATTTTAGCTGATTATAATGTGCAAAGTGATGGAAATGTTTGCCAAACTGAAACATTTCAAACCTTTTATATATGTGAATGTGTGATTTGAGCTAAGTAACCTGCATGCAAAGTGGTTCAGTTTACCTCTTCAGAACAAGCCAATTGAATTCCCTGAATACTTTGTGGATTCACTTCTATACATATTTTTTCTTCTAACATTGTTAGTGCATTGTCAACAGTCTGTTTTAATTACAATAGTTCAACTTGTCTTTCTAATTGTTGATATGTCTTTATTATTGTTGTAATGCTAGAAATTGCAGACATTTTTGTCGGTAGCTTCATAGACTAGATTAAAACTGTGAAAATCAATGAATCTGAATGTATTGTTTGGGTTAATGTTGCTTTGGCACACGTCTGTATCTTTTTGTAATCCACTAATGGCGATGACTTAGCATTTCAGGTTGCCCAGCATGCCAAGGTCAATATCTAAGCGCACTGAGCTCGGTGGTCAAAGGTGACGGTATTGGACCACGGCTGGTTGCTCAGTGATGCGTGTGCATTTCCTGTCTGTCGTTGTGCTCATTTGTTAGAAAGTGTGTGTGTTCAGAATCCACTGGTCAGCACTCTGAGTAGTAAAAAGCCATTAATCTCTCTGGGTAATGACCCTGAGCTGCTGAACAGCTGTGATGGCACCCTTTACAGTTGAACGCAGACCAATCAGAACTTAAACACAGAGTAAAATTGACCTCATGACTTCTGAAATTATGATAAAAGTCTGTCTAAATTGGTAGCCTACATTTTTGTGTGTGTGTGTTTTCTATATTGTTTTGTTTGACCAGACTGGCTATGTATACAAGCATGCACTTGAACATAAAGACACACACAAGCACTTTTTCTCTCTCAATTGAATGATTTTTTAGCCTCTGTGGAAGGACACATTTTACTCCATTAATCACAGAGACCACACAACAAGACACAAAAGAGTCAAAATATTCATAATATAGCTACCAGCCCCCTCTGTCTCTTGTTCTTTATCACCCTCTCTTCTCTGTTCCTGACCTTGTCTTGTTTGAAGTGCAGGGTTTATGTATGTTTTTTTGGTTGAGCTGTATTTAATCAAAACAGGCTGACTATAAGCTCTGAAACACATTACAGATGTTTACACAACAAAACAAAGCTTGGGATCTATGTTTATTAAAACCTTTTATTCTATGCTGCTGTATTTCCCCCAGTGGTTCTCAGGGGCAATATCATCACCACATCATTCTGTGGCTGCCGACCTGGAACAGATAGCTTATGACCTCATGAGAATAGGGATGTGTGTCTGATAAGACTGGATGACTTCTCCCAAATGGGTAGTGATGTCTTTGAGACGCACACTGAGGTCGTCCAGGTTAAGTGATTCACAGACAGGAATGCTGATAGTGACTCTGTGCTGATATTGTAAACACTCTCCCTGGTGGCTCATAGTTCATGGAAGGCTCATCGGCAGAAGCAGAGCTTGTCTTTTTTGTTATTTGGGTTACTAAGTAACAAAGTCGGGTTAGATATAAGCTCCAGAAATCAGATTAAACATTTGATATTTGTTATTCGAGATTACTAGAAGGCTTTAAAACAGAGTTGGAAACTCGAGTCTCCGACTTGGACTGGAGTTTTGCTTAAGTCTCAAAAAATACTGACTCGAGATTTGACTTGGACTTGAAGACAGAGACTCGTGAAAAACATGTCATTTTGTACAGCATTCCCGATTATGTTCTCTCTTTACTACCCCACATGACAGCATGAAACACAACATTTTATTATTCATCCTTAATTCATTCATTTCCTATCAATATTTGCTGCAGCAAACACTAAGCCAGCGTTATTTTATACACACGTAGGACACATCTGAAGGCACGTGTATTCATCACCCATTAGAAAAGTGCTGTTATAATTAAACAACAAACAGTAACAATATAGCCAAGTCTTACCTTGTAATAATCATTTATGTCATTTAATTTGAAAAGCAATCAATTATCATGTACTGTAGTGTACTGTATACATAATGTTCTGTTGTCTGTTTTAAATCTGTATCTGAAGTGTCCCGCTCTGTGCAGCGCTCAGTCTCACTTGTCAAAACAAACTCCATGAGGTGTTGGTGTTTTGACCTCTAGAGGCCGCTCTCACACTGTATAAAGACAGCGGACCATTCTCAGCCGCTCCAACAATGGACGCAACACAGAAAAACTATTCGTATGTTTTTTTGTTCCAGCAATCGGTTATCGCTGCCGATTAATCTGCTGATTAATCTATGTTCAGACTGTAATTCCAAATCCAATTTTTGTGCATATACGATTGAAATCCAATCATATTTAGCTAGTGTGAACGGCCAAAAATCACATGAAAAAAGCAAAATATTTATTTATTTATTTATTTTTAAAGAATTGTTTCAAGCTATATTCATATGTGGTTTGAAATCCTATTCAAATCGCATTTCTGGAAATCCGTTTCAATCTGACTGTTCTGATTGGATTTTGTGTGGTTTATGTGACTTTCTCACGCCCTGTAAAACGTAAACGTCAGACGTTGTTATAGGAAACATGCTGCAGAAACAATGTTGTGTTGTTGCAAAGTGCCGGACGAGCAGAAAATGACAATATAATGGAGAATGTACTGCAAACCCCTCCATGTTGTGATTTTTAGCGTATGCCTATGCAAAGTCATTGCCATAGAAACCAATGCAGATATTCCGGAAAAGGAAAGAGCTGCATGGACACACAAATCGGATCTGAACAGTTACGATACTCAAAGACTTATTGTTCAAAATCACAATATATTATCATAGTCCCATGCTTGTCTGTTTATTTGACCATGGCCTCACAGCTAGGGTGACCACCCGGTTATTGCTCTGTAGCAGGACAGTACATTTGATTTTGCGGGACACGGTGTGAGAGATAAATTTACTACTGTTATACTATGTAAATATTAATTTACATTATTTGGAAAGGCCTATTTGCCATCACTTTAGTTGATAACATTTTCCTGCACCCTACTCACAGCACCCATTGGTCAATTGTTAAGATTATGTCAAACATGAAGAATTCTTCCTTGGCATTTGTAGATTAATCTGTTGTGCTGAACATCTTGTTCAGTCCTGTTGTGCTGGTTGGATTCTGGTTTCTCATTATCAAGCTTGAACCTCAATGACCTCTCTGCCGTGTGGCACATTACCCACAATGCTCTGATGTGACCTCCCTCTGATGGAGGTTGGCATTTGAAGAGCACTTTTCCTCCTCTCATGAGACATGTTCTCTCCCTGTCACGTTCCGGAAAGATCCATCACATAACCTCCCCTGGCCTCCTCTTCTGTCTCTCACACTCGTCCAGCAGACAGGGCGATATGCCTTCAATACTAACGCCTCAGTAGATGGTTGTGTGTGTGTGTGTGTTTGTGTGTGGCTGAAGTGATATTTATTAATACCCCTGCAATCTTCATCACCACCTCTTGCAAACGAAAGGGGCTTTCTTGCTAACAGTATGGTAACCTTATAGTCAACATCCCTTTTATCAGTTTTATATTTACATTGTTTATAATACTTTAGTTATTTTTAGAAAAGGACAATTGTGTCTGTAAAACGTGTTGTATTTTCAGCAGTGCAAATGCTAGTTTACCATTATTGTTGCTCATATTTAAGTAATTAGACTTGCAAATTTTGGCTGGTGGGTGATAAAACAAGTAGACAAATCCCATAGATTTACATTGAAGGAATGACCTGAACAATTTCTAGGAAAGAGAGTTTCCAAAGTCACTCCACACAAGGCCATCTTAGTTACGGCCCTGGGCAGCTGTTTTCTAGCTAGGCAATGGACCTTTTTATGTGCTGTGATGACATGTTTCCACAGTTAATATCAACATTGCAAATCTAGTAAGGTTTTTAATATTCTCTTTTTTACTCTATACTGCTATAGCATGTTATATTACCTGCAGCGTGAGTGTTTCTAATACAACAGTCCATTTGACAACAAATTTGACATCTTTCTCTCTTCTGACTACTGTAATCAGTCTCTCTGTATTTTTCCCCTCTTTTGGAAAGTCATGGAAACACATTGCATTTTTAAAATATATTTTTTGCTGTTCAAGCAAATGCAAATTTAAAAAATATATTTGCGGTCATCTCCCATTCACCACTCTAGAAGTTTACCCAAATATTCCACTTCTGAGAACCCTGAAAATATGAAATGGCTACATTGAAATCCATTCCAGATTGTATGCCTGTTCCCACAGATGCCATAATGAGCCATTTCTTCCCCCTATATGATTTCTGTAATGCCATGGAGACTTGACTTGGATCAATAAGCTACCACCTAACAACTCTGACAACATCTTTCAACATCCTATAGCCATGTTATATATCATACCATAGTTTTTTGTTTTGTATGCATATTTCATAATTCCCCATTTTTTATACTTGTGAGAAATATTTTTGCACTAATGAATCTCTGGGCAGTGTAAAAACATACTTTACCTTACTTTTGGAAGCGCTTTTGACAGACGCCACTAATCACAGTCAGCGTCATGTAGATCATTTTAAATGGGTCAGTTGTTCCCAAATGCATAAACATAGACAATGGATTTGTATGAAGACGCCACTCGGTGTCTGAATCTAAGTGGCGCCCTGTAGACGGGTGCTGAGATTCCCAGAACAATTAACCTAATTAAGCCCACAATTCTGATTGTTAATAAAGGAGTGGAGAAGAAACTACCTGCCTAAGCAGCCATCGAAATGAATGTGTAGACTTTTTTCTTCTTATTTGGATTAAAAGATGATGCAAAATAAAAGTATTTTCAATTGATGGTCCCTGCTGTGAATGTGTGTGTTTTTGTAAGCGTGTGATTTGTCTGAGTGTGTCTTTGTACTTTCACTCTTTGTCTCTCCTCTTTGACTGATAGGGTTTGAAGAGCTCAGCAGAAAGCAGACATTAGTCTTCTTTAAAACAGGAATCCAGACCTTTTGACTGCTTCATCCACATGTCTTGGTGCATTTGTTTGAGTGTCTGTCCCTATCTCACATTGAGTCATTGGTTCATCTGTTTAAATGTAATGCTCTGGACCTGCGAGGGCTCAAATCAGGGAGATGTTAGAGTTTTGTCCATCACACATTAGTGGAACATAAAATAACTATGGAATAGTCTTCTATAGATGATGCTGTAATAGGTAACTTCCTGAAAAAAAAAAACTTAAATTATTACTTAATTTATGTGTTTGTTTTAGGCTATTATTTCTGTAGCTTTCCATTTGTTCTTTTTTATTTGATTGTTTACATGGCTCGAATAATTAATTCCTAATTGTGCTGCACTATTTACTTTAAAGGTAAATATTATTTGAACTTAATGTGTTAATATTTACTAAAGGTGCCCTAGATTGAAAAATTGAATTAACCTTGGCATAGTTAAATAACAAGAGTTCAGTACATGGAAATCACATACCATGAGTCTAAAGCGCCATTGCTTCCTCCTTCATATGTAAATCTCGTGCGTGAAAAACACCACGGAAAAATAGGCGAATCTCAACATAACACAGACTGTGACGCAACAGTCGGGATCATTAATATGTACGCCCCCAACATTTGCATATGCCAGCCCATGTTCAAGGCCAGGCAGAACTGCACAGCCGAATCATCGGAAGTCCTGCAGGTATTGTGAAGAAACAAGCGGCAAGCGAGGATAGCGAAAATGGCAGATCATGGAAATAAATATGTTCCAGGCTGTGCAGGGGATGTGAGGACTTTTCATACCCTTCCCACAGAACAAAACTGTCAACAGGCATGGTTGATGTTTATCTATAACCGGATACCACAACAATTTAATTCAAAGTTGTTCGTTTGCTCGGCCCATTTCACCACGGACAGTTTTTCTAACCTGGGACAATATCAAGCAGGCTTCGCTCAGCGTCTGATACTGAAGAAGGGGGCAATTCCAACTATATTCCCGCAAGCAGTAAGTAGTGATTTTTATCCACTTCTTGTTTTCTAGATCCAACGCAAGATGTACAGTAACAATAGGAAACTCCAAGTAACTAGCATACATAACTAAATAGTATGACAAATGTCAAATGACAAAGGTTAATATTATTTCCTGCCAGTGTTGTCATATAAATCTACAAAATACAACTGTAGATACATATGTCAATCCCTTTTGTCGGATAGAATTATAATTTAGCCTATATTTCATCAACAACACATAACTACGTTAGTTTAGTTGCTTACGGATAGCTCACTCGATCCTTCTAGCTAACGTCACCTTTTCCACCACTTAAGTTAAAACGATAGTCATTTGACAAGGCATCTAGTCAATTTGTTAAAAAAACTTTTATTTTTGAGAACTGAAGTATGATTATTTTACATAATCTCTCCATTGTCATGCCGGACAGTAGAGATGTGTTTGCTGTCCCTGTGAGCTACTGAAATGATCAGTGCAGAACTCTACATTACTATTCATGACCCTTCCAAATAAGGCAAAAACAGACCATTTAATTCTAGGGACAATTTCTAGGGTTGTAAATGGACCTGTAAAACCGTATCTGGAAAATGTGTGCCCTTAAATAAGCCACATGCCCTCTGTGTGGATATCAGAGAACAATTTAAAATATTGTTTCAACTCATTCTAGGGCACCTTTTAACTTTTTAAATAGCAATAGTATATTAGTTTTTACAGAACAAATGCTCTGCTAGATGGCTGCTTTTGCAAAGGTAATTAATGAAATTGTTGCCTAAGCACTAATACCAGTAAATTATTCTTTGCTCCTACTACCCTACTACCAGTTTAAGGAGCAGCTAATTAAGTACTTAAGTCATCTCTAATAGTAACTATTTCTCAATATTGCCTTTACAAGTATCCAAACTGATTTTGAATTAGAGATTCTGCAATGCTCTGTCTCAGTCTTGTGGTTGAACTGAACTTGAATGAACATTGGTAAATGTTGATGTGAACTTGTTTTTTATTATTATTATTTTGTATACCATTTCCATATTACATCTTACTGCAGCTCTACAAACTTATATTGAAAAAACATATATAGTCATTTGTGTTTAGATTATTCTATATTTCTGCATGGATAATACAGGAAGATGATGTTTAATACAGCACAAATGTTGCTACCAATTTGTTTAAAATAGTCGTCTGCCAGTCTTCCGCAGGAGTCAAGGGCTGATTATTGTCTTGTGAAGCCCCAGGACACCTCCCAAAGAAATCACTGTATTACAGTAATGAGAATCACCATGGAAAAGGTAAAGGAACAGTGAAAGTAGAACATCAGGATGCAATATGGTTATTAGAATTGGAAGGGTATAAAAACGTGTTTTGTCTTCAGCTATGCTTTCCCAAGGCTGCATGCGGTGACATGTCTGAAGTAATTCTTTCTCAGTAGTAAAATGATTTCTCTGGATAAATTCACAGTGTTGATGGCTTCTACTGAGTGAACCCTTGAAGCATGAGAATGTCTGTCAAGACTGTAGTAGTTAGCCCAGACACAGACTCCCATGTTTGCATTTTCAGCTCCATCAACAGCAGATGACAGATCATATTTTTAAACATTAAGTATGAAGTTTACAGTTGGGTGAGATGTGGTTTATTGCTTTAAATATAAATAACAAGATTCCTGTAGTGCACTGTGGGTTGCAAACAAATGTTCTAATTATAAGTAAATTTTTGTTTCGTCGCATGAATGCTGAACTGATGTTGGAAGGCAAAATGCCCTTCATTTCTGAGCAAAATGACAGGATGACAAAGCCCCTGCTCTGGTTGGGTTGGGACAACATTCCTCTGGGCTCTTAAGGGGTCACAGAGGGAAAGGTCTATGTTGCTGACAGCACTCTAGAGAATAAAGAGAGAGCACTGTATCTTTATAGAAGAACAAGCAGACAGTTTTTAAAGGGAAGTGTATATTGCTTTTGAGGGAGATGCTTTTTGCCTGTGGTTCTGGGATGGTATATTTGGTGTGTTTGGTGCTCTTTCTTTTTTTATGGTTTGTGTGTGTGCTTGTACTAGCTACGAATGACTAGAAATCTTTTTCTCTTTCTCAGAAAAGAAAGGGGCTTCTTCATGCTGAGAGTTGTTCAGACATCTTGTTTTAATTTCAAAGTTTTCCTCTAGAGAGACTGTATAGCCACTGGCTCCTGAATGACAACTCAAAACCACTGTTTCACTAAACTAGCACACTGCGCCAATCCAAAGACTGTGCATTCACTGGTTTTCATCTCTGTACCTGTTAATATTAGGATTTACATGCATACAACTATTCACACTTTTAATTAAATGCTAAGATATTCTTCATAATGGTAGGAGAGTATGCTATTGAATGCAAAAGGCTATGAAACACACTTTTATTTTAAACATTTTAACTTGAAATAATGTAAATATTAACTAGTTTAATTAAAACACTTACGGGTAGGCTTCGGGTATTTCTCAATTAAATAAACAACATTTATTTACACTCACCTAAAGGATTATTAGGAACACCATACTAATACTGTGTTTGACCCCCTTTCGCCTTCAGAACTGCCTTAATTCTACGTGGCATTGATTCAACAAGGTGCTGAAAGCATTCTTTAGAAATGTTGGCCCATATTGATAGGATAGCATCTTGCAGTTGATGGAGATTTGTGGGATGCACATCCAGGGCACGAAGCTCCCGTTCCACCACATCCCAAAGATGCTCTATTGGGTTGAGATCTGGTGACTGTGGGGGCCATTTTAGTACAGTGAACTCATTGTCATGTTCAAGAAACCAATTTGAAATGATTCGAGCTTTGTGACATGGTGCATTATCCTGCTGGAAGTAGCCATCAGAGGATGGGTACATGGTGGTCATAAAGGGATGGACATGGTCAGAAACAATGCTCAGGTAGGCCATGGCATTTAAACGATGCCCAATTGGCACTAAGGGGCCTAAAGTGTGCCAAGAAAACATCCCCCACACCATTACACCACCACCACCAGCCTGCACAGTGGTAACAAGGCATGATGGATCCATGTTCTCATTCGGTTTACGCCAAATTCTGACTCTACCATCTGAATGTCTCAACAGAAATCGAGACTCATCAGACCAGGCAACATTTTTCCAGTCTTCAACTGTCCAATTTTGGTGAGCTCGTGCAAATTGTAGCCTCTTTTTCCTATTTGTAGTGGAGATGAGTGGTACCCGGTGGGGTCTTCTGCTGTTGTAGCCCATCCGCCTCAAGGTTGTGCGTGTTGTGGCTTCACGAATGCTTTGCTGCATACCTCGGTTGTAACGAGTGGTTATTTCAGTCAAAGTTGCTCTTCTATCAGCTTGAATCAGTCGGCCCATTCTCCTCTGACCTCTAGCATCAACAAGGCATTTTCGGCCACAGGACTGCCGCATACTGCATGTTTTTCCCTTTTCACACCATTCTTTGTAAACTCTAGAAATGGTTGTGCGTGAAAATCCCAGTAACTGAGCAGATTGTGAAATACTCAGACCGGCCCGTCTGGCACCAACAACCATGCCACGCTCAAAATTGCTTAAATCACCTTTCTTTCCCATTCTGACATTCAGTTTGGAGTTCAGGAGATTGTCTTGACCAGGACCACACCCCTAAATGCATTGAAGCAACTGCCATGTGATTGGTTGATTAGATAATTGCATTAATGAGAAATTGAACAGGTGTTCCTAATAATCCTTTAGGTGAGTGTATATTTATTATTTTATATTTTTTTATTTTATTTTTGTGGCAAAGTGATTTCTACAGTCACTTTAGGATAGCTTCAATCTATTACTCATCCCTCTAAAAATAATCAGTGATGATTGTCAGCACACTTAATTATGATTATGACTTGATTATTCATTTTTGCTGAAAGCAGTGACTGCAGTAAGCTATATGTGGTTTTAAAAAATGTCAGTCGCTGAACATTTATTTTGCATTTACAGTAAAGCAAGAAACATTCTTCCCAACATCTTGTACTCGGATAAGGGGCTGAGCTCCCTAAAGGTGTGGTCACATTTACTGTTGCTCTGTAAAGTTTCACCATAGAATTCTGGACATTTCAATGGGAATCTCCACAATTGGGAGTTTTGAGTGAGGGCGAAGAATTTTCCCTCATAGATTTTGCATCTGGATCATATTTATTACATGAATTTTCTGTGTTGTCCAACAGAAAGCTGCTTGGTTTGCAAGTGACTTTTGTGTGAGCAATGCTTCATGCATCCCTATGCTATAGATGTAGTCATGTTTCTCACTGTGTCTTTATCTCATGACTTTCCTATATATATTTTTTATTTTATTGAAAAGTAATTCAGTTCTCTCTCTCTTTCTTGGCGTTAGCTGTGGTTGTGAATATATACACATCCAAAATGTGATGTTATTAACACATTAGATGCTGTGTAAGCACTGCTCATTTATTGTATTCATTATATAATAAAAAAACAATGACAACTTATTCATTGTTCAGATGGATTTAAAGGTTTATTGTAGGGATAATTGTCTGCATTTTGTGGGATTTCGGTATCTTCTTTCCCCCACATTCAATTGAGCAGGGTTCTCTCCTTGCAGCACAGTGCTAATGTTTGTATGTGTGTGTGTGTTTGCGTGTGTTTGTGTGTGTTAGT
The DNA here is from genome assembly GCA_039654625.1 of Rhinogobio ventralis. NCBI lineage: Eukaryota > Metazoa > Chordata > Actinopteri > Cypriniformes > Gobionidae > Rhinogobio > Rhinogobio ventralis. The sequence continues at coordinate 24,640,579 of CM077210.1, read as the reverse complement.
TCAATAGATAAGATCTGTTTGGGGGAAGTGAAGCCACCAGAGAATTATCAGCTTCTGCCGGTGCCAATATTTACCCTTTATCACACTAAAGAGACAATTTGGTGCCAAGCAAGGCTATTGACTGTGTGCATGTGACATGGGGTTGAACACCAGTTTTGTGCAAATATTAGGTGGCACCCCACCCAAAAACTCTCTTTCCTCTTTCTATTTCTATCTTCTGCTTCCATTAAAGGGGATGCAGCGTTTCCACACACTCTTTCACACAGTCGGTGTTATAAACAGGCAGTATAATTGGAAATCTCTTCGGCCATTCAGTTTGCAAGCAGCAATCTTCCTCTCATTCTCACATACACTCACACACAATGAGTTATACTTACATTTATAATTTTTATCCTTATGAAAACCCACACTTTTCTACAGACTCTTGCATTTATGTTCTTTGCACATGCTTAGTAAATTGACTTCTAGTTAAGTATTATGGTTAAACCAGACATTGCGAAAACAACACTGAGGTACAAACAGACATTGCAGTACTTCAGAAGCTCAATCTTTCATTAACATCTTCGTCCTATGACTCACAGGATACTGAACGTTCGTCTTATTCTCAGAAATGAATATTGAAATGGCAAATAAATGCCACCCTCACATGTCACTAATGTACTTAATGTGTGCTAGCTTTCTTTTCTTTAATTGAATTCTGTGAAGAGTGTGTTGTGTGTGTTTGTTTGTTTGTGTAAATATTACCTAGCTATTTTCAGTGTCGATTACACACATTTCCTTTCATATCACAAATAATATACACACACACACACACACACACACACACACACACACACACACATACACATACACATACACATACACATACACATACACACACACACACACAGATAGCCATACTTTGATTGATTGTACTGCTCATTATGTGATATGCTTATTTTCAGCTTTTATAAGCAGTTACCTTGGTAACATAACACGCTTTTTTTGGATACATGTGTTTGTAACTGTGTCTTTGAGTCATAAATAATGTCTTTACACCATTGTGATCAGATGTTTTACGGGTTCATAAACTTGTGAGCAGATCTTTGATATTGTATTTAAAGGGTGGCAGATTCTTGTGCAGCAGGTGTTTCTTTCTGTGGTGTGCGGTCTCTGTCTCCTAGGTGTAAATTATTCCAGAGGCCTCTCTTCTGGTTGTCTCTCACCACTTTGAGACACATCACACATATAAATGAGCAAATGTCCTGGGGTTAAGCCCATAATACTTCCTTCCAGAAGAGCACAACCTTACACAGTTCATCATTACGGAGGACTCAGACCTGCCTGCTGTTTTATGACTTGGTATGTAGGAACAGGCATAGGGGCAGTCTCTCCTGATAGCTTAGAAGAACAATCATGCATCCCTGTGTAGAGAATAATAGTTTTGTTTGTATACTGAGTCACATAATAGGGAATTTTTCAGAACATTCTACACTTCACATTGAAATACTTGCATTCAATTAGTGTGTGCTATAAAAACAGACTAACTGCACGTAGTGGATCAAGAGAGACAAAGAGAGCCATCGTTTAGGCTACAAGGACATAGTGGAAAATATTGATGGAGCTCTGAAGATCCTAGATGTGAGCATGCATCTACTTAAGGAGCGGTCACATTCAATCTCGTGTTCACTTCCATTCAAATGTGGAAGAACGGGTACCCTAGCATGTGTACAGTTTTTGTCATGCTGTGTACTAAAGTTTCATATATTTGTATTCCAAATAAGAGTTTAGACCAATAGTGGAATATTGATCAAAAAGGTTGATTTAAATATTGGGAATAGCTGTGGCAAAGGGGGAAAAAAGGTTTTTGAAGGATCTAGCGTAACCACCTGTTAAGAATTCAGTAAAAGTTAAATTATATTAACAATAATAGGTGTGAAAGACGTAATGTCTAACAATACTAGTTAGTTAAATAATGTGTTATATAATGTTTTAAATATGCTTCGGTTATGTTGTGAGATTTGAACAACTGTTCTTAACTTTTCTATTTTTTCCATTTGTCAAGATTAAAAGATGAAAAAAAAAAAACAGTACTTGTATTTGCCTGAATTCTGGTGTCATCTACAAGTGTGTAAAATGTGTAGTTTTGTTATAAGTTTTTATTTTTTGTTTGTACATTTAGTCACATCTTAATCTTACTATATTGAATCCTGTTAGGGGCGGAGCCAGAACTTTTTTTTTCAGGGGTGGCCAGGAAAGACCCAGCGTTTTCTTTGGGGTGGCAAAAAACAACAACAAATTCCTTCTTAAAATCTAGAGAAAATCATTTAATATGCATCTTAATGTGACTGCATAATCTGCGTGGAATACCATAAAACGAATGTGGAATGGAACACACATAAAATAAATTTCATGCAACTGCACCTGCAATAATCAATCAAATTTTTGCAAATAATTGTCAGCATGTTAGTGCTGGGCGGTGTACCGGTTCATACCGGATACCGGTATTTATTTTTGTTATGATGTGAATTTTTATTATACTGCAATACCGGTGTATGCCACTTAAACAACGTTCGGAATGCGGCACAGAGGGGTCCCGTTTCACTGTTGCACTGTAGTGAGGGCACAGCTGAGATCGCATTACAGCGGAGAATTCAAACAACGTGGAGCGCGCAAGAAAGCGGTTTCTGTGCGGAGCGCCACGATGAGTTTAACAACGCTCACCACATGGATCATATAGATCAGATACAGACCGGAGCGAGCGCGTTTAAGTTTTTTATGGACATATTTCATATACTCTAGTACTCTAAACATGATCCAGCACCGTGTATGCGCACATATTTAATTACGTGAAATGAGTTATTTAAAATGATTTTAATTCAAATGAAATATATGTGCAAATAAGGACACTGATACAGCCGTACGTCTGATCATGAACGCGATGACACAATGGATTATTCTGATACACAGTAGAGTAGAGTGATGTAGACTGACAATTCAAAGAAGAATGGGCAAAAATGTAACTATGCCTTTATTCTTTCTGTGTTAAACTGACGTGTGTCATTTGTTCAGAGACTGTGGTGCTCTTAAATGTACTGAAAATAAACCTTTTAAATGTTCTTCTGCGTTTCTCCCTCGTTTTGGCAGTTTGTTGTTATATAGGGTTATATTTTTAAAATGCGTAAGGTGCCCTCAACTCTGTTTGTTTTCTCTCCATGGTCATATTTTAATATTCATTTGTCTGTAATGAGTGTGCAGGTTTGTGTTTTATTGTCGTCTCCCCACAGCATCATTTTGTGGGGCTTTGCAAACCTGTATTAATTCTAGTGTAGAATTTTTTTACAATATTCACTCATAATGACAGTGACTTAGAATGCCCTATTTTAATAGGTCATGCATGGGGAAAAATACCGTCATATACCGCAAAACCGGTATAATTTTGAAAAATACAGTGATATAAATGTTTGGTCATACCGCCCAGCACTACAGTATGTGTATATTTGAATAATGTAATGTGAGCGTGTATAACCATGCAGTTTATTTGTTGTGCTTAAACTTTTTTTTCCATTCCATTTTTTTATTGTTTTTCTGTGTAAACATGCGCTTGATGGACGTGTTTGACCGTTAAACTCGCGTCTTCTTCTGCAGTGTTTATTTGTTTATGCTTGCCACTTATATGCATCTTTAGGCTTGTTATTTTTTCCATATTAAGAGGTGCAATGACAACTTAGTTCAGCTGGAGTGTATACATGGCCTTTGTGCCAGTTTCAGTTATTTGAACGTAGAATAGTCAGTTGTTAATGCGGTCAAAATGGAAGTAGCCGAGTGTGTGGCCAAGCTTCAATCGGGGTGGCTTTGCCCCTGGATATTGTAGTTAGTGATGAAGCCAAGCATGACTATCATGACCGTATCATTCAAACCTAGGGTTAAGAAATTGTTCGAACCCAGATCACTCATAGCATCATAGAGTTCAAGTTTCAAGTTTCTCTTAAAAGTGACCCAGATGGCCCACTCAGATTATACTGTGTACTATTTTCACACACATCCAAATTTGTAGCCCTTAGGCAGAGATGGCTACTGATGTTAAACTTATACTGTAATATGGGCCAGTTTGTCTTTCTCTGTCTCTTTCTCTGTCTTGCATTCTCTTTCTTTTCTCTTTTTCTCTAGTGTATGTGGGCTATGGGAAAATGAGACTTCTGTCTTTGTCTCTGACACAAATGAAAAGCCCCATGATTTTAGCTAGCACCAATTATCAATGTGTCGTGTGTCAGACGGTGTCGGTAAAGGTCACACACTTTCGACTATTTACTCCGCCTCCCATGAGTCATCAGTCATGAATCATGTCGATACAGATAACAGAAACATCACAGTTGACTGATGTCATTCTGTTGAATTTCAGCCCTCATTAGTTTATTTGCATGGTTTGTCTACTAGAAAAGGGACTGTTTTGGATCTGTGTTAATGGGTAAAACAACAGCACACCTGGGAGATTTCACTAAGGATGAATTGCACGCACTGATAGTGTTGTGTATTTGCATGTGCTGCCTTTGTTGTTGTATTTCCAAAACAATTATGCCTACTGGAAGTCATTTTTTTAGCTGTTACCTTGCGGAATTCTTGCTGAACATAATTTGCACCTGAATTTGCCTCTTGAGTATGCTAAAGTACACTTGTCTGATATGTGTGGTTATAACGTTCCTTTCTATTGAATGATTGTGGGTGGTTAGTGGAAAAAGACACCAGATTTTGTGCTGAAAATACATGTTTGCCCTTCGGTCTTTGTCTTTCCCTCTTTTTGTCTTTCTCTCTCACACACAAGCTCACTCTTTGTTCTTTGCTTAATTTTCTCTTTTTGTTGTTTGTTTTTCTTTACTTGTTTGGGCTGTGCATGCAGGGAGAGTCGGGTCCATTATGCAAATTAACTGGGAAATCAAAGCAATTTTGATTGTGTGTGATGGAGACATCAAGAGTGTGAGAGACCAGCCCTGGGCTTCCTAATTAATGTGGGCACAGCCTTTCTTCTTTACTTTTTCTCTCTCCCTCTCTCTTTCTCTTTTTACTCTGCTCTCTGTAAACACGCACACACGCACGCAAGCACACACACAGCAGGTCTTAAGAAGTGTAGTCTAATATGTTATGACAGAGTTGGGGGTCATCATTTCTGTTATTATTCTGGTCTAGTGTTCTTGTAACGGTGGAGCTTTGAACACCATAGGCCTAGTTTCCAGCTTCATATGCACATATCAAGTGTCTGTGTTTTTTATGTGTATTTTCAGTTTTTTGTCCCGTTTGATATGACGTGTCCTCTACCAACTCAACCTGATGCGGCATGTTTTCGTCCATGGTGATCTGACATACAGTACACAGCCATTCACAACTTTGGTGTCAGTACGATTAAAACAATACTTTAATGTGTTAAATAATGAAATGAATACATTGAATTGATCAAAAGGGACAGTAAAGACATTTATAATGTGACAAAAGATTTCTATTTCAAATAAATGCTTTTGAGATTTTTATTCATCAAAGAATCCTGAAAAAAGTATCACGGTTTGCACAAAAATATTAGGCAGCACAACTGTTTTCAACGTTGATAAAATTTTTTTTTCAAATCAGCATATTAGAATGATTTCTGAAGGATGTGACACTGAAGACTGGAGTTATGGCTGCTGAAAATTCAGCTTTGCCATCACAGGAATAAATAACATTTTAAATTGTAATAATGAAAACAAATATTTTACTGTTTTTACTGTGTTTTTGAATACCAGCCTGGTTGACCATTAGAGACTTCTTTCAGAAACATTAGCAATCTTACCGATCCCAATTTTTTTAAAACCACAGTGTATGTAGATTGATTTTGGCATTGACCATCCTATAAGGATAGCATGATTGCTGATTATTATTAGGGGTCGACCGATATGTGTTTTTCAGGGTTAGGGTTAGGTTAGGTTAAGTTATTTTGAAGAATGTGGGTAACCAAACAGTTGCTGGTCTCCAGTGACTTAAGAAATGAATACAGGTTTGGAGCAACATGAGATTGAATAAATAATGACAGAATTTTCATTTTTGGGTGAACTATCATTTTAAGGGCAAGCGGTAGCATGTTTACGTTCACTTTAAGACCTGCACGCATGCAGAGACGCATCTGATTTTCTCTCAGATGTTTACTTTCACTTTAGACATGACCAACTGTGTTTATGTAAACCTTGTGTGTATTTGACAGTATTAGTGCAATAAGACTCGAAAGATGACTAGTAATAAGGCGCTGTTTGACAGGCTTAGAACAGCGCATCAGCACGTAAATGAAATATTTAACCGGCAAGGCTTTAAAGCACATGAAAATAATGAACTTTTGTGAATTGCAGTGTCTCGTGTGAGTGTTACTCTACCGCTGTGTTAACATGTGATGTGAATGTACGTTGCATTGAGACGGAGGCGCCAGAACTGCAAGTGATAGAATGCACTGTAGCACAATACTACGATATTTCTACAAAAGCAGGTCGTGGAAACATTTTAATCATTTTGCATCTTCAGCGTAGTGATTTATGTAACTTCAGCTGCCTTACCTTTGAGAGACAACTGATGCGTGATCACTGAAGCAGCTCCAGTTAGCAAGTGCTTTCGGTGTGAGAGTGCAAAACTTTCAGTGCCTTCAGCCTACCGCGTTGATTGGCTGGACTCGTGACTCCCAACAAATCAGATGGGCGGTGGGCGGGCATTGGTCTATGCCACAGAGTGGTGAGTTCCGACCAAGCGGCAACCTCCCCCAGTGACTTAATCTGTAATTCATCGACTGGCCGCTAGGGACAGGCTCCAAAAGGGACCAGAATCTCATTGAGCCCCATGTTAAAATGCCAAACTTTACAGCAGAAAAAAACATGTTTTCAGCCTGGTACAAATTGTGGTTTTGGTCTATATAGCTAATTTTGCCCTTCATGACAACTGTGAGGGGGGTGAATTTTTTATATAACTCATCCGTTTAAATTACATTAAGCCTTAAAGTTCTGCATAATTAAGGGAGCGGCCACTTTAAGTGACAGGTGGATTGCCGTTTGTCTGCTGTCTGTTAGTCATCACGTCATCTCAGCTCCAGCCACATCCCCCCTCTTTGCCCAGTATCAGTTATCCGGGAGTGTCATGCGCTGCCAAGATGGCAATGAGCGACTTAACGCTTCAAAACTGCTCTTCAGAATTCTACTGGTGACGTCACGGACACTCCGTTCATATTTTTTTACAGTCTTTGGTTCCGACAGACGTGGCTGCATCAGAGCCAAATAGCGCATTTCAAAATGTAATTATTTTATCGGCAAATCGATTTTGAAAATTACAGATAATCATGGAAATGCCGATAATCAGTCGAACCCTAATATAATTATAGTATGAGTTATGTACGTACATAGCAATGATCTGCTGTCCCAAAGTATGTTTTTCATAGCAGCATCCAGCATGTCCTTTTTGAGTTTCTTATGTATGTTCCTTTGGTGCACACTCACAGCAATGTAGGTGTGTGCCAAATGTTGACTTTGTCTGTTTGGCTTTCTGAGGCAACTCACATGCTTCATTCACATGCCTCAATCAGATAAAATGGTAAACATACACTCTGAGGGGAATAAGGCATTTGTTTTTGTAATATTTAATCTCTGTCTCTCATTTATCCTTTTGTGAACCAAACTTATGTTCAAGAGTTTATCTCTCCCACACAAACACAGAACATTTAGAGTTTCTAGTCCCTGCTTAATATTTGTTTGTTCATTGGATAATGAGAGCACATCTGTAGCTAAATACCAGCCTCATTTACAGATCTGGAGCTAAATGCCAAACCCATTTACTCTCATCATGTCATGTGTCATTTGGTGTATGTGCATGGGGTTATGTCTTTGTGTATCTGTGTGTGCGGATGAACATTTGTGGTATAGTTACACGTTAATTTACGCCTTTTTTGTGCGTTTACTTATTAGTCTGCTTCCTGTATTTATTTCTGATCTCGGGTGCTTTCTGATCTCCGAATTAAATCTATCAAGATAAGTTTAGTAAATTAGTGTAATAGATACTATTTGGTAATGACATGAGACGAGTGAACAAGTCATGGTTAAACAAGGCCCACAATTTTAGCCTCACTGTCATTTTTCATTTTAATTGCACAGATGAAAGTGCAACACACACATTTAATGCTAGATGAATGGTGTATTCCACTGATTTATGTGTGGGATTTAGAGACAAAGCTTCCAATATTAATCTTCATTAAGATGGAAGGAGATTTATTTAGTACTAAGCATAAACACACACACAGAAGATCTTGGTGGGCCAGAGCTAGAGTATCTTGCATCTTGCACTATGTTCTGTTGAGGTGCAATTATCATATAGACACATCATGCTCAACTATATTATAGGCCTACCTTTCCTTAGTGAACTACTGCAATAGCCCAGTGTAGCAAAGTTTGTTTGTGTGGGAGAAAGGAAGAAGGCAGGGTCAGCGATAAGCTGGAACTCGTGGGTTTTATTTTCACTCAAAACGTAACAGAAACTGGCGCCACGCGCACTCATTCAACTGAACACTCAAAAGACTCTCAACTCGTCACTGTCGTCGTAGTTTCCTTCTCTCGGTCTCGCTCTGCCGGTCCCACGAGTCCTCAGCTTCCCTCTCTCTCGGCACTCTGTTCCTGCGTGGCTTTTAACCGGTCTCTCCGCGCCAATCACTGCAATCAGACACAGGTGTTTATCATCATGCACTTGACCTACTTTCCCACCGCTCGTCTCGTGACTCCCTCCGTCTGTGCAGACCTCGCGAAACCACGCCCCCCTCGCCACATACCCCCACCGCCCATCCGGAATGCAGCTCCCCCCCCCCCCCCCCCCCCCCCCATTTCTGGAGAGGAAGTCGGCCACTGCCATCTGCGCCCCCGGCCTGTGGACCACCTTGAACTTAAAAGGCTGTGACGCGAGATACCAACGGGTGATCCGCGTGTTGGTATCCTTCATGCGGTGGAGCCACTGCAAGGGGGCGTGGTCCGAACAGAGGGTGAATTCCCGGCCCAGGAAATAATAGCGGAGGGTGAGGACGGCCCACCGGATCGCCAAGCACTCCTTTTCTATGGTGCTGTACCTGGTCTCTCTCTTCGAGAGCTTCCGACTCACGTACAGCACCGGCCGCTCCTCACCCTCTATCTCCTGGGACAGGACCGCCCCCAACCCCCTGTCCGATGCGTCAGTCTGCAAGAGAAAGGACAGAGAGAAATCAGGAGAGTGTAAGAGCGGTCTGCCACACAGAGCAGCCTTTACTCGGGTGAAAGCCTGCTGGCACGACTCCGACCACTGGACCGTATCTGGGGCCTCCTTTTTAGTGAGGTCAGTCAGCGGGCTGGTGAGGTCCGAATATTTAGGCACAAACCTTCTATAGTATCCCGCCAGCCCTAGGAACTGCCTCACCTCCTTTTTAGTCTTTGGGCGCGGACAGGTTACAATGGCTGCTGTCTTACTAATTTGGGGGCGCACTTGTCCATGCCCTAAGTGAAAACCCAGATACTTGACTTCCACACGCCCAACCGCACACTTCTTCGGGTTGGCTGTCAGCCCCGCCCCCCTCAGCAAGTTCAGTACCGCCCTCACATGCTGCATATGCCGCTGCCAATCATTACTATAGATGATGATATCATCCAAGTATGCAGCGGCATATGCAGTGTGCGGCCGAAGGATTCGGTCCATCAGTCGCTGAAAGGTGGCCGGTGCCCTGAACAACCCGAAAGGACGCGTGACAAATTGGTGCAATCCAAACGGCGTTGTGAAAGCTGTCTTTTCTTTGGATAATGGAGTTAAGGGGATCTGCCAATATCCCTTCGTTAAATCCAGTGTCGAATAAAAGCAAGCCGAACCTAGCCGATTAAGCAACTCGTCAACCCTCGGCATTGAATAAGTGTTGAATTTCGACACAGCATTCACCTTGCGGTAATCCACACAGAATCGAACTGAGCCGTCTGTTTTAGGCACTAAAACTATCGGGCTCGCCCAGTCGCTATGGGATTCTTCTATTACCCCCAAGTCTAGCATCGCCTCTAATTCCGTCTGAACTACTTTTTCTTATGTTCAGGTAACCTATACGGCCGGCTGCGAACTACCACGTCTGGCTCCGTCTTAATATGGTGCCGTATGAGATTCGTCCGGCCGGGTAGGGGCGAGAACACGTCTGCAAAATCTGCCTGCAACCTGGCAATGTCAGTGAGCTGGGAGGGTGAGAGATGATCTCCCCCTGGGGCCAGAGCGATCGGTTGGCATTTGGTGCTCGCTTCTGGCCTGAGATCATCCTCGTCTGATACCACCGTCGCCAGCATCACGGACTCGGCCTCATTCCATTTTTTAAGGAGATTGATGTGGTATATTTGACGTGCCCCGTTGCTATCCGACCTCACTACCTCATAATTGAGATCTCCCACTCGTCGTGTGACCTCAAACGGTCCTTGCCACTTGGCGAGTAATTTTGAACTAGACGTGGGTAATAATATAAGGACTTTCTCTCCCGGTATAAATTCTCGCAGTCTGGTTCGTCTGTTGTACAACCGGCTTTGTGTGTCCTGGGTCCTGAGTTTTGCTCTCAGGTCCAGGACATACTGAATTTCATTCTTGCTTTCAGATGGCCTGTCCTCCCAAGCTTCCCGTATGACGTCAAGCACCCCTCGGGGTTGCCGTCCATACAGGAGCTCGAAGGGGGAAAACCCCGTGGAGGCTTGGGGGACCTCTCTTATAGCGAACAATAGAGGCTCCAGCCATTTGTCCCAATTTTTTGCATCTTCGTGCACGAATTTACGAATCATGGTCTTTAACGTGCGATTAAATCGTTCTACCAGACCGTCTGTTTGTGGGTGGTAAACGCTGGTACGAATCGACTTAATGCCCAATAATTCGTAAAGTTTGCTTATAGTGCGAGACATAAACACTGTGCCTTGATTGGTGAGAACCTCTTTCGGGATTCCCACCCAGGAGATTAAACGAAACAGAGCATCCGCTACAATCTTTGCTGAAATGTTGCGGAGGGCTACTGCCTCGGGGTATCATGTTGCATAGTCTACTATGACTAATGCAAAATGGTGCCCTCGTGCGGATCGTTCTAATGGCCCGATGAGGTCCATACCAATTCGCTCGAAGGGGACCTACACGAGAGGTAGAGGGCGCAAAGGCGCTTTTGGAGCGGCCGGTGGGTTTACCAACTGACATTCACGACAAGCGGCACACCATCTGTGCACATTCTCGTGAATGCCCGGCCAAAAAATCGGGCCATCAAATGATTTAATGTGCCGGTTTGACCCAAATGCCCGGCCATGGGATTACAATGAGCCGCCTGGAAAAGCATTTCCCGACGGCTCTTCGGTACTAACAACTGGGTTGTATCCTGTTTTGTTTGAGCATCCTGGGTTACTCGATACAACCTGTCTTTTATCACTGCAAAATAGGGATAAGCGAGTGGTCGCGCCGGTTGGAGAAGCTGTCCATCGATGGAACGGACGAAGGCATTTTTGAGCGATTCGTCCTGGGACTGTTCCAGAGGAAAATCATCACGCTCGGAAAGGATTAGCCAATCCACCGCGCTCCGTTCCTCCGACCCAGCCCCAGATGGCCCCGGCTCAGCCTCCCCTAACTGCGCGACCGCACCCTCACCCCGCTCTCTTTTCTCCCAGGAAACATCCGCACAAATGTATCCCAACAAATCCTTGAACACTGGCCAATTCATCCCCAAAATCAGCGGATGTCGAAGGTGGGAACTAACCGCTACCTCCACACTATGTTTTATCCCCCGAAACTGAATTATGACCGGCACTAATGGGTACTTCACCACATCCCCGTGCACACACCTGACCGTAACCAAGCGGCCATTATCCAATGCCTCAGGTTGAATTAGGCTTTGATGAATGGAGGTCTGGTTACAACCTGAATCCACCAAGGCCTGATATGTACCCCCCTTAATACTCACGGGTATCTGGTACAGCCCGGCTTGATCGAGGGCAGCTTGTGGCGTGTCCGGGACCCGGACCAGCGTCCCCACCTCCATCACCAGACACCTGTCAATAAAGTATCCCGGGTCCCCGCAGCGGCAACAAGCCGGCCCAGACTTCCCCGCCGCCCTAGTGGCAGGAATAGGGCAAGGGATTGACGCAGAGAGAGCGGCGGAACGTAGCCGGACCCCTGGCCCGCACTAACTGGCCCCTCCCCCCTGGACGCGGTTCCCAGTCCAGCAAGCGCCTCCCCACCCCTCCCTCGGGCCATCGGCCTTGGTGGCACTCCTCGGCGGGACCTGGGGAAAGGGACAGGCCTCGTCATGGAGGACGAGGGAGAAGGGGAAGAAAGGGGAAAAGAGGATGAGAGAGAGACCGCTGGAAGGGGTTCGCCGACCCCGGGGCACGCCACCATCTGGTCCTCCGCCAGTTGGATGGCAGAGTCCAGCGACGTGGGGCGGTGGCACTGGACCCACTGCGCCGTCTTCCGGGGCAGACGCGCTATGAACTGCTCCAGTACCACCTGGTCGATGATGTGGTCCACGTCGCTTCCCTCGACCACCAACCATCTGCGGCATGCGTCCCGGAGCTGTTGAGCCATCACAAAGGGCCGGCCGCTCTCTCCCAGACCCAGCGACTGAAACTGCTGGCGGTGTTGTTCGGGGGACAGGCCGAACCGCTGGAGGATGGCTTTCTTCAGGTCTTTGTAGACCAGGAGGTTCTGGACCGGAAGCTGCTGTGCCGCCAGCTGGGCCTCCCCCGTCAACAGGGAAATGAGACGTACTGGCCAGTGATCCTGCGACCATCCACAGTTCTCCGCTGTTCTCTCAAATAGGTCTAGGAACGCCTCCGGATCGTCTTGGGCACCCATTTCCATAAGCGGCACGTGAGTGGGCGGCGTTGCAGCGGCGGCTGTTCCCTCGGTCCGAACCCCCCGGTCTACCCAGCTCCGGAACAGCTCGCGGTCCTCCTGCTGGGCACTGATGAGGGCCCGGAACCGTTGTTCCTGGTCCTCCCTCATGTCGATCAGTGCCTGATGATGTTCCTGGTGTAGGCCCGCGAGTGATTGGATAACGTCCGCAAATGGTGATGCTGGCGGGGTTTGCATGGTGGCAGCGGCTCCCTTCTTCCTCTCCCGGGTTTCGGCACCAGTGTAGCAAAGTTCGTTTGTGTGGGAGAAAGGAAGAAGGCAGGGTCGGCGATAAGCTGGAATTCGTGGGTTTTATTTTCACTCAAAACGTAACAGAAACTGGCGCCACGCGCACTCATTCAACTGAACACTCAAAAGACTCTCAACTTGTCACTGTCGTCGCAGTTTTCTTCTCTCGGTCTCGCTCTGCCGGTCCCACTCTGTTCCTGCGTGGCTTTTAACCGGTCTCTCCGCGCCAATCACTGCAATCAGACACAGGTGTTTATCATCATGCACTTGGCCTACTTTCCCACCGCTCGTCTCGTGACTCCCTCCGCCTGTGCAGACCTCGCGAAACCACGCCCCCCTCGCCACACCCAGTTTTAAAATGCTTAAGGACATGTGAGCTACAGTAGTGCAGAGCCTATACTGTACCATGTTCATAAATTTATCAGAAAGATGGAAATATAGGGGTGATATAAAACACATTGCAGGCTTAGATGGAAGCAGCTTTTAATCAAGGAGGAAGTTAGCAGACCTGCTGGGATTAAATGAGCCTTTCATCTGACAGAAGGCTCCACTGCTGTAGGTCTCACTTCAGCACTTTCTGTGTACCTATTGAATCCAATGACAGGAAACTGTAGTGTCATCACTACTTTTTCCCAGCAGTGGAATCATTTAGTTGAAAGACAAAAGCTAAAATTTGTAATTATCTGGTATTGTGTAGTCTTACTAGAAGATTATAGGATTTGTTTTAAAGAGCTTCCTCTTTTGGTCATGTGTCGTTTAGCAAAACTGAAAGAAGTCAGAGTGTTATTTTATTCTACCAAGCCAAAATGTATAATGTGGGCTTAGAAACTAGTGGCCCACCAATATTTTCAGTTTTTCAATGGCCAACATGTTACAATGATATCTAGAGAGCAGGGCGATGATATGATGAAGTACTGAATATAACATAATATATTATTTATTTATTTTTAAATGGTAACACTTTACCATAAGGTTCATTAGTTAACATTAGTTAACTACATTAGTTAACATGAACTAATAATAAACTGCACTTTTAAAGCGTTTATTTATCTTTGTTAATGTTAATTTCAACATTTACTAATGCATTATTCAAATCTTTTTAACATTAGTTAATGCACTGTGAACTAACATGGACAAACCATGAACAGCTGTATTTTTATTAATTAACGCTCAACAAAGGTGTTGTTCATGTTAACTAATGCATTAACTAATGTTAACTAATACAACCTTATTGTAAAGTGTTAACAGAACTTTCGAAAAAACTGCTGAGATGTGCGAGGCTAGTCAACTAGTCGATTAAACAATGTTGCTATTAGTCATTTTTTCTTGCCTTATATTTTTTAATTACCGTCATGTTAATGATAATTTGTTTATTTTATTAAATTTATTTTTTAAAGTGTATCTGGAGTGGAAAACAAAAAACTTTATTTTACCTTTACGACGGGTTCAGAGAAATGTCCACTCGGAAGATGAGCAAGGTGAGGGAGTATTTTGAAAGCCTAGAAAAACATTTCCTTCTTTTTCTATGCAATGTCAAATTAGTAATAATTAAGCTTGCTTATAGGATTGTTATACTACCAGTTATGAGGGACAATACGGTATGACATTTGATATCGGATTAAAGGAGAAACATTATGAATGAAACTTACTTGACTCTTGAACAGTTGCTATATCAACATCCTAACGAAGAGAATACGCTTAATGTATAGTTGTCAGTACACATTAAAATCTCAAAATAACCTATAGCTAACTAAACATATTTCTACCAGTCCTGAGGATCTACATTATTATAGTGGTAGGGTATTCCACTTTCATTCTCCATTCACAGGGAGTTTCTATTATAAATCATCTCCCATTGTTAATACTGATTTACTACTGGCTCCACAATGTCAAAACTATAAAGTTTTATGCCACTTTTTATGATTATGGTTCTTCACTGTACCAGATGTCACTTTCTGCTTGACTTCATGAATATGCAATGACTTCCAATAGAAGCTGGACACTTTGTTTTTGGGGGGTTGATAATGTAGATTGCAGAGGGAAGTTTAACTAAGGCTTTGCTAAAATGCATGTTTGTAATGGACTTTGGTTGTAAAGTTCAGTTACTCTCATCTCCTGCTGAGCGCGAACAAGAAAAGGGGGGAGAGATGATGCAGAGAAAAAATAACAAAACAAAATAACAGTGTGATTGTGGATGAAAAGTTTGTAAATAGAGGAGCAGGGAATGTTGGTTTGATTCAAATTTGTGTGGATTATATGTATTTGCGCTGTATGTCTTTGGGGAAAACTGGAAAACACATTTTGTGAGGCATTACCTTTGACCCATTATCATAAAATAAACATTGAGAGCAAAAAGCAAAAGTGAAACAAAAACGGTGTAAGCACAGAATGCTATGATTGGCCAATCAGGATTGAGTATCCCATAGAACTGTGTAATATTGCAAATTCAATTATATTATTTTCTTTAATGGTGACATGACGTCTTATTGAATATTTTTTTAAAGAACAAAAAAAAAAAACTTTTTAGGATTAATTCTTTATTGAATGTTCTTTGATGGTTTGTTTCAGCAGCAGTGATCCTGTCTCTGACTGTAGAGGATTATGTTAGTGTAATTTACAGTCTCAGATTAGGATTACAGTCCATCCACTGACCATCCTTTTTTGGATAATTGATAATCCTTTAATCTGGCTGCTCGGTCTATAGTCATAGTGCCGTAAGTAAAGCCATTGACACGTTTCAGCTGTTATGAATGCACATCCGTGACCATGATGTTATAACAGCATATGTTGACACTAATATTTGGAACTTTTATGTAATCGGCACAATGTTTTCAGATTTGTGTATGTTACATAACTTGAACTCCCTTGGAGAACACAATCCCTTCATTTCTATGAATGTGTGTTAACCTGTCTATAGATGTGTTATGTTTATAGGTTCAATACAGTACAAACAGTCAAACGTTTGTTGAGGGACAAATATAAATATGAAATAATTTGGGACAGTGTTATTTTATACTATTATAGTATTTATTTTTAATAAATTGTTTAAATAATTTGTTTTTGTTTTTTTGTTTTTTACTATTTCTATTTAGTATTTCAGTTTAAGTTTTAGTCATTTTAGTACTTAAACTTGAATGAAAATTAGAAATGTTGCCTTGGTGACTAACTGAAATAGAATAAGTTTAAGTTTTTTATCTAATGTTTATATTTTATCTTTAATTCAATGAGCAAAAATGATTTTTAATAGTTTTAGTATTAGTTAACAATAACACTACTTTTAGATCAAACTAAATGTTATAGTATTTTAGTATTTGTCAGGATTTTCTCTTTGTGTGTGTGTGTGTGTGTGTGTGTGTGTGTGTGTGTGTGTGTGTTTGTATGTATGTGTAATCTTGTTAGCTAAGGTCAGATGGCTAAGTAGACTGTATCAAACCGATGCAAACAGGTTTCAATCAGCTTTGATGCTGTTTCTAAAAAAAAAAAAAGCTTATGTTTTGATCAGTCAATAAGCATATAATGCTGGTTATTTGTTTTTTCTAATTAAAAGCTATAACAGCCTATAGCAGCTTTAAAGTCCTTAGAGCACACTCAAAGAAATTGTGCTTCAAGAATTACTGCTTATCTGGCAAATCATTGTATTGTATATTGACCTTATGTTAGCATCTGGTCAATGAAACAAACATAAATGGCTAATGGGCAGCTGTATTCTCGTCTATCAGACTAAGGCTTATTGCCATCCCACAGGCCTTAGCGACGGCTGATTAAACTTTCTGTCTTCTTTTATCACATCAGACCTAATCACCAGAGCTCGGGAGCTCAGATTGGCCTGTGGAGCTTTAGAAGATTTGCAGAGCCAGACCTGATTAAACGATCTCACTGGAATCCATCCATCTGGCCCAATTTACTTGAGACTGTATGGACCTTGACAACCTCACATACCTTTTTTTTTGTTTTTATCAAACTCTAAACATTCATGATTTATCTGCAAGCAGCTTTGGCACTCATTGCTTTTAAAGGTTTAAACTTATTTTTCATATAATTATAAGCATTTACAAGTACAATATGTCACTTCATATACACATAAAGTTTAATCTTAATTTGGAGAATGAAATGTATAGCTATAACATACAGCAGAAATTAACACTAAGCTATTTTTTAAGCTTATGAATGAAATGTATACTACTTTTCACCAAGGTAGCATTTCGTTTGTTGAAAACAGCCAGTAACATGAGTAAAGATGCACTTTATTAATATATGCAAAAAACTATTATTATTTAACCTATACATCTGTATCACAATAAATGTCTTTGTCATTTTTTATCTGTTTAACCTAACCTTGGTGATTTAAAAGTATCTTTTAATAATAATAATAATAATAATATGTTTATTTTTTATAGCGCCTTTTAAGAACCCAATGTCACTTCACAAAGTAGTACAATAGTACAATCAATAGACAAAGTAACAGTCAGCCTGCTTATTATTACAAATAAACAAGCAGATGGAGACAAAAAATAACTACAGATAGTTAACATAAGAAGTTAAAGAATCAAAGAGAACATTAAATACAATAAAGTACTCATATAACATAAAAATGAGAAAGTGAGAGATCACTTGAAGGCAGAGAAGTAGAGAGGAAAACAATTATTTACTGAGCATAGAGAATAGATGAGTTTTAAGTTGGGCCTTAAAGGTCTGGAGAGTACGGGTGGTATGAAGATTATGGGGCAGCTTAGGGCCTATAACACTAAAAGCCCTACCACCCACAGTAGAGAGTTTATACTTGGGTACAACAAGCAAATTATTATTGCTAGATCTGAAGGTCCGGGCAGGAACATATGGTTGCACTAACTCAGCAAGGTATTGGGGTGCAGGGCCATGACTGGCTTTATAAACTAAAAAACTAACAGTTTAAACTGAATACGACTGGCCACAGGAAGCCAGTCAATTTGGTAAAGGATGGGAGTGATATGTGCAGTTTTTTAATTAAATATAAGGGCTCGAGCAGCAGAGTTTTGCACCATTTGAAGGCGATGTATTGCTTTGATAGGTAAGCCGCTATATAAGGCGTTACAGTAGTCCAATCTGGAGGTTATAAAAGCGTGGATAACAGTTTCAGCATCTCCGAAGTTAAGGGAGCGGCGGATACGAACAATATTTTGCAAGTGGAAAAAGCATGATTTAACAATCTGACCAATATGTGAGTCAAAACCTAGCTGGGTTGTTTGGTTGTTGGGGGGAGTTTCTTGTGTTGGTAAGAATCGCGTTCCGGGCGGGGTCCCCCTCGGTAGAAATCACGTTCGCTGGGGCACCGCAGTGCAATGAAGGCAAAAAATATCTAGTAATTCTAAACGTTACAACAGTAGTGTATTTGAACTCTCTCTGAGATAATACTGATCAAAAATGTACAATTCGTCTCAGCCATGTGAAATGAAACTAAGCCTAGATTGTATTTAAAGTGGGCTTTGCAGTGATCATGACACACAGGTGCACGCATTGAGATGTTTGATCAATACCTGTTTCCTCTCCAGCATTTCTAAACAGCCCTGCGCACAAGGAATATCCCTGTAATCAATCACACTAGAGAGAAAGAAAGGAGTGAGCGAGAGAGAGCACACTGTTAAGAGATAGACAAACAAATAAGATTGACTCAAATCGTACATGTTGGGATTTCAGCATGCTGTTCTTTTGTTCTTTTTCACTATTGATTGTAAAATAATGGCTGGCTGGTTAGCCAATCCTCCCTCACCATTTCTACTTCAGACAACTCTGCCTCCTTCTGTGCTGATCACACACACACACACACATACACCAACCCGTGGAAATTAACAGTTCCACCCCTCAATACGAATTAGACGTTCAGCTAACAATGCTTGCCTGCAGTCTCCAGTGTGAGCGTATATATGTGTATCCCCCTGAGCTCCAGCAGGCGTTAGGAGGTATTTAGTATCTTGCTGCAAAACTGTTTAACAATGTAATAATGAATGAGGATTCCCAGTGCTCCAAGAACTCCAAAGGCTGTTAGCTTTATGTGTCCTTACATCACATTTTACAGAGCTACATATAACAGCAGCTCACACTCTAAAATGTATGATAGTAACAATTCTGGCAGGAATATACACAATTTAAATCTCCCAGCATGCCAGAGTCACACAACATGTTCACTCTCACTTGATTTACAATCAACTTGTACAATCAGCTTGGATGTTTAAGTAATTTCAACTTAAAATGGTGGTGTTTTTGTTCATGTCGAGTTCTGCTTGATCATGAATCCTTTCATTATAACCAGCAAAGTGTAACACAATGTCAATAAGAGATTCATTGCACAGCTTCATTGATTAGTTTTCGGAAAAGTGCAGCGTTGTGTACCTCGTAAGGTAATTGACAGCTTCAGCGATTATAATGGCAGCAACCTTTGCTCACTTTCTGTATAATTTTTTAATGCAACCCTCTACGCACACCTTGGCAATATAATCGCCATTGGCTAGTAAATTTTTGAGTTTACTCGCCAGACTGATAAACTATTTGATTTATATTAGTGCTGTCAAATCGATTAATCACGATTAACCGCATCCAAAATAAAAGTTTGTGTTTACATAATATATGTGTGTACTGTGTATAATTATTATGTGTATATAAATACACACCTATATGTTTAAGAAATGTTTTTTATATTTATATATAAAATATTTATATGTGTATATATAATATAAATTATATATAAATATATATATATATATATATATATATATATATATATATATATATATATATATATATATATATATATATATATATATATATATATATATATATATATATATATATATATATATATATATAGTATATACATGCAAATATTTCTTAAACATTTATATTATTGTGTGTGTATTTATATATACATAATAATTATACACAGCACACACACATACAGCCCTAATATATAATATATACACACACACATGAAATCATATTTGGTGGTGGTGGTGGTGCTTAAGATATTGTTGGTCATTCAGTGTTTCTGTAAGAAAAATATAATAGTAATAGATCATATTAATTATTAATAAGATAATACTACTATTACTAATTCTACTATTAATAACAATATACAATGCACTAAAGACTGATGAGCTGCTGGGTTCATGAATATTAATCACGTTGTCAGCGTTGCTCAAACTGATTTGCTGAAATCAAAACAGTGAAGATAATGGATGAGCGCCAGCCAATGAGATTGCCGTTTGCGCATTAGTCCCGCCCACTACCGCATATATTCAGCTTGTTGTTAAAAGCTGAATAATTTCAAATGAACTCTGTTATTTTGAAAATAGAACAAATAATATCGTTTACATGTAACACGGCGATTCTGCGTGGTATGTAAGACTCTCTCTTTTTGCGTGTGTGTGTGTGTGTGTGTGTGTGTGTGTGTGTGTGTGTGAGAGAGAAACAGCGCTCTCTCAAAGCGACGGCGAGTTGTGCGCCTTCACACTAGAGTTTACGGTACGTCAAATACAGGTGCGCACGCATCCATTGAGCTGAACTGAAATAGACAGATCACTTGATGGAGAGCGAAACTGTTTCTCTGAGTGTTCAGCGAGTGAAAATATATCAATGCTAAACTTATTCTTTGCCTCTAACACACACACTGGCGAGTAAAATCTAAGCATTTATTAGCCAATGGCTAATGATAGATATTGTTTAGTCGCCCAGAGTGAAGATTTACTCGCAAATTCAAGTGATTTATTCGCATTGAAGAGGGTTGTCATGCTGCTAACTACACTTTGCCATGTTTCTGGATTGACATCCGTTTGAATCTGATTGACATTGGTAACCATAGCAATGAATAGAACAAAACAATCTGATACTGAATGTCAAATGAGTATACATTTTATTTATTGATAAATAAAATGTATTGTTAAATTTAGAATTAGTTGTGGAGGAGGTAGTGAATTTAACGAGGGGGGTAATAATTTGGCAGGCAGTCGAAATTCGCCACAACACCGGGACACAAACTCTATGGCAAAGAGCTATGGCAAATGTCATATTACTCCGAAATAACAGCTCACATTCAGCCGTTATTTTGTCTATTGGTTGTAATATTTCTTACAGATTTCTGCTTGTTCTTAATCACATACAGATAAATTAGCACAGTACAGGTACATTTATTGTCTCTCTACTGATAGTGAAGCTGTAGGTTGTAGTTACTTCAAAAGTAGAAAAATCTAAGCTATAACTGTTAACCCTCTGAACCCTCTGAACGCGCCGGCGGGTTCTGCTGGATTTTTCCTCATGACAGTGTAAAATAACTTAAAGTACTCCGTCATTTTTGGCCTCACAGGCATGAAAGATATGTCTTTACAAAGCTTATAGTGTCTACTTTTATTTATGTTCACTCAAAATAAAAACTAATTGTTGTGCTTTTCGCTAAATAAAGAAATCAAACAGGATGCGCGTTCTCCCATCTGTCTCCCTGTGAAGTCCACTCTGAAATACGTCTGAAAATGAACTGTAACTCAGCGAATACTTGCCACACAGACACGACAGATATCTCTTTATAAAGCTTGGTCTGCTTTTAAATTAATATAATTTAATCCGTAGGAAAACAGCGAGAAGTACAGTTCCTTAAGCAGAGCCTCATTATGTGACCACACCCACGCGCGCAAAGCGATTCACATGCTAATCGTCTGTAAACTGTATACGCCCTCCATCAACTCAAAACAAAGCATCATTCTCTTCAAAAATGTGTGAAATCAACGGAAACATGTTGAAATATGAAATAGGTAGGCAACCTTTCAATGCTAATTAAAGATACACGTATGACATGAGGATATTTATATGCTCTATAATGTTAAACACAGCATGATATAAAAGTAGGGTTGCCAACTATCCCGTATTAGCCGGGACGTCCCGTTTATTGGGCCTAAATGTCCCGTACGTGACCTCCCTTGTCCCGTTTATTGACTGCTACGCTGATCTAACCTCTGACTAAGGGGGTGTACACATATGTTGCGTCTTTTGCGCGCTCAAGTTTGTTATTTTAAATGTAGACGCGCAACAAGCGCACTCAAATAGAGAGCAATGCCGTTGTGACGCTCAATGCGGTGCGGCGCGCGCGTTTTTCCCAGGCGCGTCTATGCGCAGCGAGATGAAAAATCTTAGCAATGGCAGACGTGGCAGGAACATCTGTTTGTGTATGCATTTGTAGATTATATTGCAAACAAATTATGACATTCACGGTGATACTGTAATGAGAAATCCATGTTGAAAATGTTGTTTTTTTCAGGATTCTTTGAATAGAAAGTAAAAAAAAACTGCATTAATCTGAAATGGAAAGCTTTTTTTTAACTTTTGACACATGTAAAGCATTCTTGCTGAATAAAACCTTTTTTTTATTTTTTATTATTAATTATTTATAAAACTATTAATTTAAAACAAATATTCAGTATGGGTTTTATGGCCTTATTTCAGTGACTTTCACAAACCACACATAAACGTAATTCTCTCAAAACTGCAAACTTTCGAATACATGCTTGCTCACATATTATTGAAGCAGAGTTTGTACTGAATACAGTATTCAGACTTTAGCCATGAAAATGTTACAAGTAACAGAAATAAGCTCAAATGTCAGGGCATGTCACCTCCAGGGCCCAGAAAACAGCTCAGGGTTCAGAGGGTTAAATGTTCAAACTGGCAAGCCTTTAAACGCATACAATTGACAAACTTTCGTGAGGACGCAAGAGAACGTGATCTTGCTTTGGGGCTCGTGCGCTGTCTGTATGTGTGTTGACTCTGTGTTTGAGTTCGCCTCCATGTTGCTTCAATGCCGCTGACTGGACGGGGCAGAGTCAAGTGACTACACACGTGGTAGTATGTTTTTAAGGGGAAATTATTACCAGGATTAAAAAACTGAAATAACCGACATGGGAAAATTCTGTCGGTTAGAGGTTCTGAATTTCGGTTTTGATTACTTTTCAATTAATTGTCCAGCCCTATTTTTGATCCAGGAAAATACCTGTAGTATTTGTAAATATTACTACTACTACTACTACTACTACTAATAATAATAATAATAATAATAATAATATATTTTGCAGACATGCAATTAGTTGTTAACATTTTTTTGTTATTCACACAACAGATCCTATTTAGTATTGTATAGGTTTTATGCAAAGCCTAATGAAACTTTTTACAGTGTTCTGAGATGAACATACTGAAGTTTCGCCCGTCTGGTTTACTGGGAATGCTTTTATGGAGGTCAAGGTGCACTGTAGCTCTCTAAATGTGCATATTTCAGGTACTTCATGGGTTCAGTGAGGTGTAGGAATATTCCATCAATGCTTGGGTATATGTGGGTTGACAGTGTACCTTAAAACAGTGCTCAGGATTACACTAAAAATACATAAGGATCATGTTGTGCTCTGTTCTCAGGAAAAGTGTGGGACTATATGTGATGCACAACTTTCTTTCTTTCTTTCTTTCTTTCTTTCTTTCTTTCTTTCTTTTTTTCTTTTTTTCTTTCTTTCTGTCTTTCTTCTCTTTCTTCCTGTCTTTCTTCTCTCTCTTTCTGTCTTTATCCTGAAAAAGCCCTGTGGTGAGTAATATGTTTCTGACAGACCTCTTTGTGCTAATAAAATGATAGGCCGTGCTGTGGCCATTAGTCTCTGCTCTGTAAATAAAAGCTCTGCCACTAAGCTTCAGACTGCTGAGAGTCTATCTTGATCCCCACAACCAGAAACTTTAAACAAGCTGTATTGCACTGCTACAATTTAAACGATTAAGTGTGTTACTGGGAGTTCTGGGAACATAAGGTTTGGTCCTCCTTGCTACAGTGACAAAGAATAGCATAGTCATTGTTGTAATGAAAAATCTTTCAGATTAGATGACTAATTTGTGTGGAAAGCTGGAAACTATTCATGACACACCTCTAGATTGATGATTGTGGGAATTTTAGAGACTGAAATATGTCTGGAAACTGGAAATAATGCTTTATTTGAAATGTATGTGGAAATACTTTTCTTTTTTCTTATCTTCCTTGAGTTTGGTTTCACAGATGCTTGTTGTAGCCATTGTAACTTTACATATTAATCTAAACCTGTGGTAAGAAAATGTTTTATTAGACAAATTACTTCAACAAGGAGTACATTATTTATGTTTCAGGTAGAGAAAATTTGATTACTTTATTTACCTTTCTTAGAAGGTTCGGAAATGTGTTTGGAAAGGTGACTTTGGCTTGTATTGTGGTTATATAAACGGCTTTCTGAGAGAGGATTATATTCTAGAATCTGACCCAGATATTTTAACTAATCACAACCTGTTTGTAACTATAAATGTTCAAATTTTGCAAAAAGAATAACTGTTTTTGGTCATAGTTTTGCACCTCCATTTGGTCTGCTAGTGGTACAAAAATTACACACTTCACCTTTAAAGTTTTCTTTACTGATATATTAATTTTAAATTGTTTTGGTATAATGTACATTTTATATCACCATTTATAACACCAGCAGTGACCACTCTTGTAAGTCAAGCAGAGAGCAGGGAGATGAAATGGTGCATTTCACTGTAATTATATAGTAATTTAAAAGTGGCAGTAAAGGCCAGTAAACCATTCACATACGCATTACTGCACTTCCAAGAATGAAGCTGTGTGGAAGAAGGGGTTTCTATTAGCTGATAATTATGGCTAATGTAGGTTCATAACTTCAGATATTATACATGCTTTATTTACCAAGTTGGGTTTAAATAATTGCATGTTGGTAAATCAGGAATTTGTGCAGGCAAGCAAAAATACACAACCACAGCTGGATAGAAACCGCAAACGCCACCCCTCCTTTTCTTCAGTTTTTTTTTCTTCCTCTCATTTCTACATCTCTCTCTCTCTGTCTCTCTCCCTTCCTATTATTTAAGTCTAGCTGCAGACAGTGCTGTTGTCTCATCACAATACAATAGCGCTTGTTATTATTTGTGCTTTCTGTGAAGCATGACTAGGTAAGGCAGCAGCAGGAGTTGGGTCTGTCCCAAAGGGAATAAATGGAGATATGCAGTACATTTCAGACAGGGAAATCTCATTACCTCATTCCCACCGTCACCAAGCAGCCAGTGCCAATGTCCATGTTAATACAGAAGTAGATTGCTGAAGAAATGGCAAATTCATTTATTAGTCTTGTGGCTTTTTCCACCCGAAGTCTACTTGTCCCTCTTCCATTTGATTTGTTTTCTCTTTTTGCTCTACAGGTACATAGGTGCAATTAGTCCCAGCATGGTGTTTCTCATAGTGTGTAAATCACATTGGCCCTTACCCCATTAACAACCCTGAGTGCAGTAAGCAAGGGCCTCTCTTTTAAAGCTATCTGTCATTGTGACAGCAGCTAATATAATACTTTAGCATGTACTTCAAGAACTCAGCACAGCCTTGCATCAAATTAGCTTTACAGCCCTTCCAAACACACACAGCCCTTGGAACCACTCATGTTTAAAGTTGTCTCTGTCCTTCAAGTGATTAATTGCGATCAGTATTCAATTATGTGGTCTATGATGAGCAAGGCCCTGCTGTCTTTTCTCAGTCTTGCTGAGTAATAACAGGGCAGCTACAACATAAACCCATGAGTATGCCATCAATGCATCAAACTGACCACACTTGGGTAAGCCTAAAGAAGCTTTATATTTATACAGAGCCTTTAGAGATAGTTGTTCTCGATTTCTTCCACCTCCAGATGAAAGTAAATAAGATTCAGTGTGTTGGCTTTGTAATTTGTTATGAGGTGGAAGCCATATGTAATTTTCAACATTTGGCTCCAGTATTACTATTATGATCTGATATGTCCTGCACTACTGTTTAACCATGGTTCTCAAGCAGGAGGCTGGGGCCCACTAGGGTACAACGTAACCAAGATATACAGAAAAAAATCCCTAAAATGACTGGATACTTCAAGGCTGCTGAATCTTCATCCAGTCGAGGACAAGATCCACAGCAGGAGGACTGCCAGCTAGAATCGGCTTTTTAAGACTGATTCTATTTTTTGCACGTTATTTCTGATTATAGAGGGCGATCAGGTATTTCTTTTAATTTTATTATTAATCTGTATTTACGTCAAATAGCCAGAAAACTGGTAGCCAGGCAATAGAAAAGTGACATATCCTGAGTGGCGACGTCACTACACGCATTCTACTAGCAAGGATCTAGCTAACCGTGCCGAGAACAGTTTGTAAACGTTCCGTGCCGTACCAGGCTTAAGTGGAAACACAACTGGAACTGTTCCTTGCCATTCTAGGAACCGTTTGGCCCGACGGTGGATGTTGTTATTTAGCCTAAGTTAAACAAGGTGTTCTGCACTGATGCTGATGCTGTAGCCTGTTGGTTTATAAAGCTAAACGTCTCGGTTACTAACGTAACCTCGGTTCCCTGAGAGAAGGGAACGAGTATTGCGTAAGTTTAGCTTACGCTATGGGAAAAACTCGAGAATATGAAGCCAAAAATTATCCTTATAATTTTATATATGTAAAATGCAGTGCAGCTGCACAGAAGACCCAGGCAGAGCGCACTAGCGCGCTGATTGGCTGTGCTGCAGCAACTGCATGAACCTATGGCGATGCGGCTGAGGCGTGCAAACCAATTGGGTCACTTCGTGCCCAAAGCACGTCAACTACCGCCCGGAGTCAGGTCTTATAGTTATTGCAAATTTGTTATACATTTGTTTATATGGAATTTAGATAAAATCTAGACCGGACAGAGTCGGGCCTATATTTATTGCAAATGTGTTTATACATTTGTTATATTGAATTTAAATAGAAACAAGACCGGACGGAGTCGGGTCTATAGTTATTGCAAATGTATTATACATTTGTCTATTATGGGATTTAGATAAAAACAGACCGGACAGAGTCAGGCCTATAGTTATTGCAAATGTGTTATACATTTGTTTATATGGAAAGAACCCTAGCTTGCAAAGCAGGAACCTCCAAGTTATAAAATGTAACAAATGTGGACAGGGAGGCCCAGCCTGCCGCCGCACAGATATCTTCCAGTGGTATTCCACTGGACCAAGCCCACGACGAGGCCATGCCTCTAGTGGAATGAGCTCTGACGCCTATGGGGCAGCAGAGACCTCTTGACTCGTAAGCCAGCAAGATAGCACCTACTATCCATTGCAACAATTTTTGCTTCGTGATCATGCACCCTCTGGTGCGACTGCCAAAGCATACAAAGAGCTGTTCCGACTGCCTGGATGCGGCGGAACGTCCTAAATAAACTCTAAGAGCCCTGACGGGACAGAGTAAATTTGCGTCTCTTTTGTCCACAGACGAGGGAAGAGCTGTTAGCGAAATGATCTGTGCTCCGAACGGAGTGGAGAGCACTGTGGGTACATACCCGTGTCTTGGTTTGAGGACAACTCTGGAGTCGTTAGGCCCAAATTAAAGACAGGAAGCGCTCACAGAGAGCGCAGGTAAATCACCAACTCGCTTGACTGACGCTAGTGCAAGCAAGAGAACAGTTTTGAGCAAAAGGTGCTTCAGGCTTACAGACTGAAGTGGCTCAAATGCGGCACCTTTTTATAGCCTCTAGGTTCGGGAAAGGTCCCAAATAGGAACCGACGGGGTTCAAGGCGGGTTCAGCATCCCAGCTCCTCTGAGGAAGCGCACGATTAGGTTGCTTCTCCTCAGTGACTGTCCAGCCACATGAGCGTGAAATGCTGCTATGGCCGCCACATATACTTTGAGCGTGGAAGGGGAGCGACCCGCATCCAAAAGCTCTTGAAGAAAGGAGAGCACTTCTGCCACTCCACATGAGTGTGGGTCCAGGTTCCGCTCTGTACATTTTAGAACGTAAAGCCGCCTGGTTAAGGGGGCTCTAGCTTCAGAAATAGTATTCAGCACCCGTTTTTGGGAGGTTCCCGGCATCCTTTGATGGGCCATATATATGAAGGGCCCACAAGTCCGGACGGGCCTCGGGACGGGACGGGCCTCAGCCCGCATAGCAAGGGGTTAAATTGAGTTTGGAGACGGGCCGCTCTGTAATAGGGACCCGGTCGCCCGGCTGGTTTGTGCTTGTGACACTGTGGGGATGGCGCGTATGTGTTGTGGCGCGCACTTAGTGGGTGCGTGCTCTACATTCAGAGTGCTTTCGGCACGAGCTGGAGAGTGAGTCAATGGGATAATCTGTTTGAACAGTGCTCATGTGCAGGGGTGCATACTGTGTAGTGGGCACACTGCCTGCAGTCAGAACAGAGGAAAAACTTTGTATTTTATTAGGGTCGTTGTTAAACCGGCGTTTGTGTGCAGGCGTGCATGTTTGATAACAGGCTAGTTGACTGCAATATTTATATCTCCAGCTGCCTGAATAGAGGGGACTGGGAGAATGTAAATTAAGTTTGTGGTGGTAATCCGGCCGCGGCGGGACTTTTGTGTGATTTTGTGGCGCTGAATTAACAGTGCTTATGTGCAGGGGTGCATACTGTATAGTGGGCACACTGCCTGCAGTCAGAACAGAGGAAAAACTATTTTTGTAATTTATTAAGGTCGCCGTTAATACAGCGTTTGTGTGCAGGCGTGTGTGCTTCATAACAGGCTCGTTTACAGGCTTGTGCAATGTTGACCTCTCCAGCCGCCTGAGTAGAGGGGACTGGGAGAAGTGAAAATGGCACATGGGCACTGGACAGTGAGTGTGCGCTGTGACGTAAGCCACGCTCTCATCTGCACCGAGTCTATGACTGTTCACAGAAAGAATTATTCTGGCTGGGAGACAGCGTTGACACCACTGGCGGCTTGAGTAGAAGGGTAGTCATGACAGAGTCCGAAAACAGCTGAAGCAGCCTGACCTTGGAATGGGTGCGTCGCTCTTGACTGCCATCCCCTAGCGGAGGGCGGGCAAAGATGTGCGGCGACCGCTTCCTCAAGAGGGGGAAGGACTCTCATAACCTTTTCTCTTCCTGCCGTCGAGTGACGAGAGTGCTGAAGAAGCCGAGGATTTGAGACGAGCTGAAAATGGCGCTGGGCGGTGTTATTCGTTAGCTCGTGAACTTTCAGGGAAGAAGGGGGTAGGCCTCTGCAGAGGGGCCTGACGGCGGCTTTGCAGAAACCACTCGTCCAGCCTGCTTTGCATGGGTTCCTCGGGATGAGACCAATTGAGTCCGAGGACTCAAAGGTCCTGGTCAATGAATAAGACCGGTGAAGAGGTTTCTGAGAGCGAGACACGCGGGGAGAGCTCCGGCGTGGGCTCGCTCGTCTGCTCTGTTCAGGGCGCTTCTTTCTGCGCGGCCCGAGAGAGAGAAAAGGGAGAGCGGAGGGAACAGCGTCCTCATTAAAGCTGACGAGTCGAGCCCGCAGGGTCGACAGCGTCTTTTCGTCGCACTCCGGGCAGCCGCCCTTAGAGAGTGCAGCTTCGGCGTGGTCACCCGGTGCACGCTGTGCACACGGTGCAAGGAATGTGACAATCCCTGCCGAAGAGAGGGCCTCTGACAGGATATACGAGGCATTTGAAACAACACCTCAGCTCTTTTGTGAGCAGCAGCAGCAAACAGGATAAAGTATGTAAGGATATAAAAGGATATCGAACACTCCGGATGGCGCAGCTGGAACAGTAAGGGCTGAAGGCGGAGTCCAGAAGAAGGAATCCGGCGTCCTCAGAGCTGCAGGGCAGGAGCAATCCGGAGGTCAGCAAAGGGTGAAGTCCGCTGAAGGAGATTAAATCTGAATCCTATGGTATAGTATGGGCTTTTATAGCTTAGCCATGCAAATTTGGGCGGTAGTTACTTTGGTCGCGAAGCGACCTGATTGGTTCGCACGCCTCAGCCGCCTCGCCCTAAGTTGGTGCAGTTGCCGCAGCACAGTCAATCAGCTCGCTAGTACTCTCTGCTAGGGTCTGCAGTGCAGCTGCACTGCGTTTTACATATATACAATTATAAGGATTTTTCCCCATAGCATAAACTAAACTTACGTAATACGAGAGTACTCTTGAAAGGGAACCAGCTTACAGTTGAACTGTGAATGCAGGGAATTCTTTTGCATATGCGGTTACATATTTCCTTTGTAATTGTTTTGTGGCTGTAGTGGCAGAGGGTAATATTTTTCCACTATCTCTGTTAATTAAAGGGCCAGTTCACCATATTTGCATGTGGACGATGTATGGTACTAAATACATTTTTCCAGTAAAGCATAATGATTAAGGGGGGCATTACACAAAGAGAAGCCTAGGGGCCCCTGACCACCTTAATCCGCCTCTGTATGTATATGTGTGTATATATATATATATATATATATATATATATATATATATATATATATATATATATATATATATATATATATTAAAAAAACAGTTCTTGAGTGAGAAAAAATAAATATATATTTTTTAAATATTACAATATTATATAAAAAATTATATTTGTATATATATGCTAAGAACACAAATATTATTTTTATATAATATTGTAATATTTAAAAAAATATATATTTTTTTTTCTCGCTCAATAACTGTTTTTTAAATTGAAGAACATAGTTATTGAAACTTTATTGAAATTAATGAGTATTTATAAATACTCTTAGTTTCTGTTAATAAAAATGTTTGCAGCAACAAAAACATGCAGAAATAGCAATATAGAAAATAGAATATAGAAATATAGACATAGAAATTGCCTATATTGGGTAGCCTTCAAATATTGTGTTGGACAGTGAGGGGCAAAAAGGTTGAGGTTGCACTATAAAATTAAAGTGTGGTGGGATTTCATATTCAGAAGCTTCAGTTTTTTGTTTGTGTGTGCTCTGTCACAGCTTGCTGTGCTGCTACAGTAGGTTTGTTTACTCAAGGTATCACAAACAGGAAGATTGCCATCTGCTTCTGAGAGAACTTCCAAGAGTGCCGGGAAAAGACATAAGAAGCAGGTGCCTCTTTGTCATGCTGTCTCTTCATATGTTAGACTAGGTTTCTCTGGATGTAATCTAGGGCAACGGTTTTCAACCTTCCTAAATTGAACTTGGTTTTTAGATTCATTTAGATTCATCTTAATCATTTGTGTTTGTTAGCATTTTGATTTAGAACTCTAATATTTTATTTTAATATTTATTTTTTATTATTATTTAAATACTTTTAAGTCATCTTGTGGCCGCCTTGGAAATTGGTCCCCTGGTTGAGAACCAGTGATCTAGGGTATTTACATCCCTCCAAATCATTGAATGCAGGTGTTCCAATTACTTCCATGGCCACAGGTGTATAAAATCAAGCACCTAGGCATGCAGACTGCTGCTACAAACATTTGTGAAAGAATGGGTCGCTCTCAGGAGCTCAGTGAATTCAAAAACGCAATACATTTAAACAACGTTTTATTTAATTCATTACTTTATATTTATATAGCCTATTAGGCCTACTTTAGATTTATATATTACGTTGCTCACGCAAGTGGCAAAACATTTAAACATATGTTATAGCCTATGTTAAAATCACAAACATTTTAAAATGAAAACTTACAATAGACAAAAAATCTTGTCTTTTCTTTCATTTTTAAATCTTTTTATAAGAAATCCTGTAGGTCATAAAGAGCTTTGTTTTTCCACCTCCAGAAAGGACGAGTGCTATCCATTATGTCTCCTTGTTTACCTAAATGCCAGGTAAGGTGTCGCTTTCCTTGCTTTACCCGAGGCAAAAAAGCCATGTGATGACTTTAAAACAGAGTAGACTTTAAATTATATGCATCTGTGGTGAAATTACTAGATTTTCATGTCAATACATGTTTATTTTAATGCGAACAATGTGCTGTCACTTTAATTCAGCGCGTGCAGCACAGCCAAAAATAGATTCGGTGCGGAAATGATCGCAGCACTGCTGCAGACGCACCGCTCCTGGAACGTATTGCCGGATCCACGTGCAGTGTGAAAACTCGAACCGGTTAACATTGGTACGGAAAAAATACGCACCACATTCGCACTGCAAACGGAGTATGTGTGAAACAGGCGTCAGTTCCAGTGAAAGGAACTCTTAATCCTTCAGCATACCAATACATTTTGGACAATTTCATGCTCCCAACTTTGTGGGAACAGTTTGGGGATGGCCCCTTCCTGTTCTAACATGACTGTGCACCATTGCACAAAGTAAGGGCCATAAAGACATGGATGAGTGAGTTTGGTGTGGAGGAACTTGATAGAACACTTTTGGAATGAATTAGAGCGGAGACTGCGAGCCAGGCCTTCTCGTCCAACATCAGTGCCTGACCTGACAAATGTGTTTCTAGAAGAATGGTCAAAAATTCCCATAAACACACTCCTAAACCTTGTGGAAAGCCTTCCCAGAAGAGTTGAAGCAGTTATAGCTGCAAAGGGTGGGCCAACTCCATATTAGGCAGGCAGGCATCCCAACACTTTTGGCAATATAGTGTATATGTCCGATCTTTAAGCTGTGAGCTCAGTTTGACAATGTAAAGAGTCAAATTATGCCCCCAGATGTTCAAACAATCAATGTCAGTGCCCTCCATATGTGCAAACAATCAATCTATCATACTTTTAAAATTGTATTACATTTATAAAGTTCTGAAATATAAATTTTATTGTACCTCTTTCATTTGTCAATCTGTCAATCTATGGGCTAATGATTCCCTGGCTTGAGTCTATTTAAATGTCAGGTTTATGGATCATTGTTATGCAGTTCACAGTCAGGGTGTTTTTGAGTTTGAAGACGTCCATGTACAGGCAAAGGAGCAGGTTTATTAAAAATCTCCTGTTTTGTCATAGAAAAAGACAGACAGGCAGACAGCCAACAATTACTCTTTCTCTGTCTTTTCTGAAATTGAAGTGGTTGATTAGGGAGATGCCATCAGGTGTTCAGTGAATTGGTTATGCAGATTGTGCGCTTCTGCGCTGAATAGCAATGCACATCCTATTAGAGGTGAGTGAAAGTTTGAGAATGTGAGATGTTGACTCTTAGCAAGGCAAATTAGACCGCTCTTTGAACAGATTTTAAAGAATGGAAATATCTGTGCTAAACTTGATTTTATTTTATGTTTGCATTTGGCGTCAATAGTGTACAAAGTACACATTCAGCTTTAAAAAGACACAATTTTGACACTTTATGTTAAAGTAGGTTAGACATATGTGTGGTTGTGTGTAAAGGGTGATGGAGAGTTCATATTGGGATTATATCACAAACTGGGGGTGTTTGATTAAATGCGGGCTTTAGAGAGGAAAGGTGATTGTGTTAACAAAATATATTGTGAATTGCAGGAAAACTGCAGCTCTGCTTTACTTCTAGCACAAGTGATTCACCCTACAACACTCATTCAAAGAGTTTGAGAGAAACTGAACATGTGTGTCTGCATCAAATTAACCGATTCACCCCACTGATCAGATGCTTTGGGGAGAAAAGACAGCCTGTGTAAGTGAGTGAGTGTGTATAGCATGTGGAAGCCAAACTGTGATAAGAGAGGCTGTGTGTATGCAGAACACAACACACAATTACTGTGTGCATGTCTAAACCATGCATAATGAGCTTGTGTTTAATGTTGGTCATGAAGGCCTCTCTCTTATTCCCAGTACAGATGATTAGCTGTCTAAACTGTCCAACAGTGAGACATCAGCCGCCTGCACAACAGAGACACCAGTCAAATCTCAAAGACTCCAGTGGCGCATTCTCACCCTGTTAACGATTCAGACCTGTCTGAATGACTACTAGATCTCTAGATCCTCTTTAAAAGCTCCATCACAGTAAGTACATCTGTAGTTAGTCTGTTGTGCTGGAAAACTATTGATCCCAGCAGGCTGATATGCTAATGTGTCGGCATAAATTGGCTAGAGTTAAGAATAGTGCTTCATAGTGAACAGCTGTGATGGCAATTCAGCTGTGCACTTTTGAAGAAATAATCTCCTGTCTGAGGGCATTAGATGTGACCGTGGCAGACTGGGGGCTCATTAGTGAGTGAGCCTCTTTATAAAAACCCATGATTTCCCAGAAATCATTGCACCTTACTGTTTCTGCTAATATAGCAGGGATGTTTTGTCCAAGGAGGCAAGGGAGGCAGTGCCTCCTTAAAAATCATCACACGTCACTGATGTACAGTAGATAGTGAAGCACAACACAACAGCATGCAGCTCATTATCTATCATTATATGTGCAAAAGTGTGATTTATTTGTGTGTGTATGATTTGTTATCTCATTAAATGTCTTGGCTGCAGCAATAATGTGCTGGACTACACTGTGCCTCGTGTGGAGA
The DNA here is from genome assembly GCA_039654625.1 of Rhinogobio ventralis. Classification (NCBI taxonomy): domain Eukaryota; kingdom Metazoa; phylum Chordata; class Actinopteri; order Cypriniformes; family Gobionidae; genus Rhinogobio; species Rhinogobio ventralis. Next base: position 24,606,275 of record CM077210.1, on the reverse strand, counting down.
CAGTCAACACATCTGTTGTCTCTGTTAATCTCCAAATAGTGCCAAGGACACTTCATGTCTAGACATTTTTATTGCCTTTGAGTCTTTCTCCATCTCTGACCATTACAGTTGTTTTATCCGTGACTGTCAATGCTGCAAAATGTCTTTTTTCTGTAATATTTTGAAATATTATTACATTTAAAATAAATTTTTCTATTAATATATTCTAAAATTGTATTTATTCCTGTGATTACGAAGCTGAATTTTCAGCAGCCAGTGTCTTCAGTGTCACACGATTCTCTAGAAATCATTCTGATATGCTAATTTGGTGCTCAAGTAACATTATTATCAATGTTGAAAACAGTTGTTCTGCTTAATATTTTTGTGGATAGCATCATGTTTTTTTTTTTTTTTAAATCTTTGATGAATAGAAAGTTTAAGGGGGGGTCTAATGCTATTTCATGCATTCTGACTTATTTACACTGTTAGAGTTGGATTCTCATACTAAACATGAAAAATAAAAAACGAAACAATAAAAAATGAGTTGGATCTATGACAGAGTATTTCTGTGCCAAATACACTCCTTCAGGATTCTAATAAGTTTCTGAACGTTTTTTTCGAGTATGGCCCTTTATGACGTTATAAAAGGCAGAATTGCTTGTATGGGCACTTCTCCCGGATGAGAGCGTGTGCACATCAACCAGAGCGAGAGCAAGAGCACGACCATCAACGAGCTCCGTTCGGTTATGGTAGCATTTTGTTTTTAGACCACAAAATCAACATTGTCACTAAAGTAGTGTGTTTTTGTTGTGAAGGAAAGATAACCTTGTTCAGCTTCCCAAATAACCCAGCGTTAAGGAAACAGTGGATACAGTTTGTCTTTCTGGAGCAGCAACGGAGTTTGTTTGTTCCCGTCATGGGTCGAAACCGCAGGCGGGGAGTGGAACTGCATCAAATGTCTGTGTTTTGTTGGTAATCGGCGCGTAAGTGCATATAATGTAAACAACACAAACGTATAGTGAATCGAAAGTTATCCAGGGATAATGCCATGATGTATTTTGTGTGTGTGTGCGCTCTTGTCACTTTAGCTCCGCCCACTGCACGCCTGCACGAGTTCGGCTGTTTTCGGAAGGAATCGGTACAGCGTATCTGTTTTTTATAAATATAATAAAACTAAAGACTATTCGGAGATATGAAGGATGCAGTACTACTCTATAGGTACTCAAGATGCATGAGACTGGCAGGAACTGTGTGTGTTATGTACCCTTTAAAAGAACAGCATTTATTTGAAATATAATCCCTGAATTCTTTTGTAACATTATATATATATTTACTGTCACTTTGGATCAATTTAATGCATCCTTGATGAAAGAAAGTGTTAATTTCTTTCAAAAAAGAAAACTTACTGACCCTAAACTTTTGAACGGTAATGTATTTCATGCATCGTTTTCATTGTATATTCGGTATAGTTCACCCAAAAATGAAAATATTCATTATTTGCTCATCTTCTTTTTTCATCTGTGAAACATAAGAAACTTTGAAGAATGTCTGAGCTGCTTTATTCCATACAATGAAAAGGTCTGTCAAACTACAAGAAGCACCATAAAAGCATCTTAAAAGTTTGACCAAGCCTTCTGAAGCCATATGATATGTAAGCACAACAGTCGTTATTTATCAAAAACCTCGCTCACAATAGATCACCATATCATTGCTGGAAATTTTGCCATAAATAACTTTTTTTTAATATATGGTTTTCAAAGAACATGAGGGGGAAATAAATGATGACATTCTTTTAATTCCTAGTAACTACAGTCAGACATATAACCCCAAAAAAAAGAGAAAATAACAATTCGGAAGGAAAAAAAAAACATAGGGTGGGTCTGCAGTGAGAGTTTAGATTTAAGAAATAGCACATACCATGCAGTCATGCAGAAAGTGCTCTGAAACTGTTTGGCTCAGGTTCGTGTAAATTAATGGAGTCAATTATAAAGTTCAGAAGCATTCAAGTGTGAACGGCAGACCATCATTTTCTCTGCCTCTAGCTCTTACACCATCTTAAACACATCTGACTGGAGAAATATTTTCTTATAAAATATTTCTTAGTCAATGAGCAGGCAAACAAGTGAATTGATAATAAATTTGGTGCGATAGATCAAACACACTGATCTGTCACAGACAAAGGGTGCAGAAATCAACTTGATTCAGCCATGAACCAGAACATGTGGCTTTTTTTTGTATATATGTGGTTATCTTCTGATCTTGGAAAGAAATGGATGTCTGTTGTGGATGATTGTCATCTCTTCAAAACAGAAGTGTTCAGCTTGGCAGCAGGGCCGTCTTGAGTGGTAATATAATATGTAATCTGCTGCGGTATTCGACATGCTTGTGTACGCTTTCATGTTACTTGTTTGCTTAAGAGCTCTCAAAAATCTCTAGCTGTTTCTTGTCGCACTGCATGAGTAAAATCAAGCAATTTGACTGTCGGTCATGACAGATGTGATTTTTGTTCCTCACTGTGAAGGAGTGAGCTCTAAACATACAGTGTGCTCTTTTTGGCTTTTTTTCAAACTTCCTATTTGCCCTCAGTAAACAATCATCTCTCTACTGTATCTTTCATGATGTCTAATAATCTGATTTATACTTCCTTTCCTTGTTCTCTTTGTGTGTGTTGCTGATGTGTCAGTATGCTGAATCATATCAAATAATCTCTTTCATTAATTTCAGTGAACCGGGAAATTGCTGACTTACAGCCTGAGGCAGTTTCTAACTTTGGAAGATATTGAAGTAATCCATAATTAGCTTTTTACTCTCTTATCCATCTCTATGGGTGTGTCTCATTCAGTTCCCTAGCTCCTGAGCTCGTGAATCAGTATATCGTGTACACGAGTTCGGGCACTGGTAAGGACAGTAAAAGACGCTGGCTCGCTACACATTGGGACACTGATGACTCTATTTCTGGCGACGTGACAACGTCCTCATTGTACATTGTATTACTGGTATTTATGAACAACAGCGAAGCTTATATCTTTCTGACATTACTTGTAATGTTTTTTAAAGTACATTATGATAAATACTTTGCTTGTTACATATACATGCAACATTTCAGCCGTAAATAAATTATAAATGTTAGCTAGATTGTGTTCATTACCTGTCTAATGATGTATGTTTTTTTGCTGAAATATAATAAAATCATGGTTTCTGTTTTTAAAAACACATATCGCGTGTCGTTATCGGTCATTATGTGTAGTGAGTTGGCTCATGTGATTTAAGTTTTGCACTTCAGAACTTCCGTTAAGGGAGCATAGTGAGCATCGATGCACCCTGGGTTTTGCGGTGCATTGTGGGACTTTTTAGGGAGCAGACATTTCAGTGCACTGGAAGGATTCTGTGATTGAGACAGCCCTTAAAATGGCCGACTCCCTGAGCAGTGCCCTGACTACTGAACTAGGGAGCTGATTGAGACGCACCCTGAGACTAGAGACTTCATTTGCTTTAGTAGTTGGCTGTTAAGATTTAAGGAGAGGATTGTTGCCATTCTTTTGGTCACAAAAAGGTAAAAAAAAAAAAAAAAAAGATCCACTCCTAAGAGTCAACCATTCTTATTTATTTATTGTGGAGAAGATCTTAATTTAGCCGCAACATTCGGACAGCTGCACGACTATAAAGATTTACCAATCAAACAATCAGGTAATTATGCAGCTGATCTTAGAGCAGTAATTACTGTCTTAGTTGAGTTAATGAGGCCTGGATCAGTTCAGATGGAGTTCAGGAGCATTAAGAGGGAAGACATTGACTGACCTGTGATCTGTTAGGCTGCTGAAGTGATGGTGTTATAATGGCAGGCTAATTTTGTGCTCTATGGGTTGATGATCTGAGGTTAATGATGCACATCTCGGAACTAATTCACTCAAGTATGAATCATGTTTTAAGATTTAGTGTGATTAAAACAGTAGGAGCGCTTGGTATATGCTGTACCTCAGTTGTGTTTGTGTTTTGATGAGGGGAGAATCCTTATGCACAGAGTAATAGCCTTTAGCTCAGTGCAAGAGAACCATAGTCTTGTTAAGTTAATGATAATATGACAATTATTAACATTAATTATTATATTTATCTTATTTAGATTTATTTAAAATTATTATTGGAGGATGCCCGCAATTTGTAAAGCAAAAATTAGGGATGCACCAAAATTTCGGCCGCAGAAGATTAAAAGAAAAAAGGCAGAAAATATGCCGCCCCGCCCCTCTGTGTTCGGCGATCAGGTTTCACTCTCGCGCGGCATGTTTTGTAACTTTGCAAGCAGCTCTGCTTCGAAACGACTGCCCAGTGTTCCGCTCCGTGTGTGCACCGCGTACCGACATGAAATTTCTCTAGACTTGTTTCTGTTTGCAATAGCCTTACTGTGCTGTGATATGGTATGGTATGGTATAGCCGTGCTGGGGTAAAATGACGCTACCCTCTCATTCACTGACCCGCTCCTCGCTATCTGCTCACATGCTTTGATAATTGTTTTCTAGGACTATACTTTATTTTGATAATTTGTCAAAAAATAAGTCTGGTAAATCTGATTCTGTTGCATAGAACTGAATAAAGAATAATATATTGATATTAATATTTTGATATTTAATATTATTTTAATATAGGCCTATTTTCTGTCCAATTATTGTGTGTTACTTTAAATAAAAGTGTGGTTATTTGATTTTATTGGCTTGTATTTTTTAAATTCAGATTCAGTAAAATGATTGAATTTAATTAAAAAGTCTAATAATAATACAATTATACAAAAAACTAATTTAAAATAAGAACGGAATAATTATTTTTAAAAAGGTTTCGGTTTTCAACCAAGTGTATCCAGAATTTTCGGTTTCGGTTTCGGCCCAGAATTTTCATTTCGGTGCATCCCTGGCAAAAATGTGTTTTTGAGTTTTGCTGCTTGTTTTTATCTAGTTATACAACAGCCAGTGAAGTGAATCTCTTACAATGACCTTTTGTGTCACTTTGTGTTGCTCCACTTTGCGGTTAAACCACCAAGGTTTAACACATCAAGATTTAACCCTCAGTTCACCTATTGCTCAGGTTTTGAATACAAAAGAAAGTGCTTGTGTGTGTATTGTATATTACTTTTGTTAATGTTGTTATTATAGATTCACCAAGAAGAGATTATGTCAAAGTCATTGTGTTGATAGAGAAAACTTTCTTTATTTTGCCTTTGGTAGATTCAATGTCACAGTCAGTTCCAGCACTGTGTTGATGGTTTACTTGCCTGTAGATTAAGCCTTGAGCGGGCTTTCTTTCTCATGTTGTTGGCATCCAAGATAACATTTGACCTTAAAATGATCCTTGTGACTTTGGCCTGACCTGCTGTTTCACGTGCAGCAGTTATGGACAGGCTGAGATTTTTGACCTTTTGAAAAGAGCAGAAAAAAAGAGAAAGATGAGTGAGGGCAAAATGCCAGTAATTCCCTTAGGCACTCTGTTATAAAGCCTTGATTCTTTTTTTTCTTTACGTAATAGGTCAAAGGTCAACTCGAATAGTTGTTGTGAATGGAATACTGAGGGTTTCTGTTTAATTTTTGGGAAATAATGTGATATGGAGTAGTGATGCTCATGCATTCATACTCATAATGCATAGTCCCATGTTCGCCAGTTTTTATGTGTCTTTAACACACACGCACACATACGCACACACACACACACTGGTCTGGCCTCTCAGGGAGTATAATGTAGAAAGTGTGCATCAGTGGAGAAGCTTCTGATCTTAGCTTGGCCTTTCATCAGTAACACATTTGCTATTCATGCTTTTATTTGCTCTTTTTGTCTCTCTGTTTTCCTCTTTCTACTAAATCTTTGAACCTTCCTGTTTGTTTGTGTGACTGAAATGTCTGAAGATGTACCAAAGAGGACCCCACAGACACATTTCATCCCTGCATTCCTGTTTAGTGATGTGGACAGATGGAGTGATGCAAACTCTTGCTCGGATATGTGTTGTACTGCCAGTAACTTCTTTGATTTCCATATGTCTCTCATTCAGACCTTCAGTTCCTTTTTTGTCTAGGTCAGGTAGGGTTGTCATGGCTTATGATTGCAAAAAAAGTATTATGTTGTATAAAATATGTAAAACATAGTCATATAAAATGTATAATTAATAATTAGCAAAATATGTTCATTCAGTGTCATGCTGCTCAATTCAGTCCGTTTTTTTAATTGTTAAATTAAAAATGAAGCAAATGATGTAAGTTGGTAACATTAAAATAAACATTAAAAAAGTTTATACAATGTAAAATAGAACAATAGAAATTATTGTCATAATCTCCATAGTTGTTTTAACGCACAGTGACTTAACAATTTGAATGAAAAAAAAAGACTAAACCTTTGATATCCTTCATAAAACCAGATTTTATATGATTATCATCATAGATTTTTAGTTTTTTTTGTAAGTAGAAGTCTCTCAGTAGTTGTCTCTCTATCCTGTGCAATAGTGATAGATGCTCTAGTGATTAGCGCAAGATGTTTGATCTCCTGGGTACAGTATGGAGCACCTAGCAGTTAAATGTCCTGAGGCTGTCCCACACATGTAGACACACACGCTCACACAACCTCAAGATGGATGTGTTGAGAGTAAGCGGGATAGTTAGTGAAGATGAGTTTCCAGCTGCCTAAGGCGCAAGTCTGTAGTGTGACATGCAGCCCACATAGCAAACGGCTGAAAAAAAGGTGGGAATAGTGCTTATTTGTTGATGTCTTCAGCTTCAAGAGATCTTTTTTCAGTCAGGCCTGAGGGTGAAAATGTGTATATCCTTGCCAAAATGCCACAGTTATCGGGACTGAAAACCATTTATAACCTGTGTGTTCCCGTTACTGACTTTTTTTCTCAGAAAACCTTGGACTGCTATCATAGATCTTGACCTCTCTTGCATTTTTTTCGCTCACTTTTTTTTCTTCAGGTTTCCGTTTTTACCTCTTTTGGTGAATAGTTCCGTAAGTTCGGTTTTTGTGTATGTGTTTATAATGTCTGTTTGGGTCTGTATGTTTCATTTAGAGCATTTTCCTCCTTTACAGACCAAGATACCACCCACCTAGGCCTACAGGGAACCTCTATAATACCATTCATTGAGAACTTTTCCTCTATTATGTGAGATAATGGAAGTAAAATTTTGTGAACAGCTAGTAGCATTGACAGTATGGTGAACGAGATAAATATTTGCATGTCTCCATCTAATCAGATTCAAACGCATAGAGTTGTTCTGATGGCTGGTAAAATAATGGACATGAATAAACGATCTTCAGTCAGTCCTAGCAGGGAGTTATGTTGCACCCACGCACACTGCTGATCAAACTGAAGATTAGCTTGAACATGTTTTCAGGTTGTTAAGTCTCTGTTCAGATTTTAGGTACAACTCCACAAGTGCTGGAACCGGTTGTTACGAGCATATGCCTTTCAAAATGTTCTTCTGTCACTCATTGGATACCTGTTTGCAGTGTCTAAAATTAACTTTTTGCCACGTTTGCAAATAATGGGTGAATTCAGAAATAATTACCAGTATTACATATTCCTTGCTAGCCAAAAACATGATTATTATTATTATTATTATCATTTTGCTTTATTTTACATGCTAAAAAATATATATATATATATATTTAATTTATGACCTTTTAAATTCTGTTACAAGATGGATAGATGGATAGAAGTCACTTACACAAAGTTGGTCACACTAGTTCCTTCTATCTTTACTGTATTAGTAACTGCAACACAACACATGATTAAAGTTACTGGCCAACCACTGAGTTCATTTGCTCACCAAAGCCAAGTTTTAAGGGAGACTGCTGCTAATAGGCTGTTCTGATTAAGAGAATTCCCTGCAAAGTCAAAAGCTAGCCTGGTGATTGTTGTGTTTGGTCTCATGGATGTTCTGCTGGCTATGAGATTATTACTGTCTGAATCTGTAAATGTGTGAAGCCACATTAATCCTACACCATTAATGGCCCAGTAAAGATGTTAGCATTTAGATGACCGAATTAAGGCTGGAATACGCCACAAGACTTTTGCTCAGATTTTTGCCCTGATTTTGCAGATTTCGAACGCGTCGCTGTTGAAACTGAAGCTGTTCTTTTTTTGTGTTGCAATAAATTACTTGGCACAAACATTTCAGTTGTGCTCATTTCTGTAGCAGAATACATTTGTGAAGAAGAACTGGCTTTTGTTACAGACAGGACTGCACTCTGATTAACGAGCATCATTAAGCTCTATCTTGATGGGGGACAGAAGGAGGAGAAAGATATTGACGGAGAAAGAGGAAAAGAGCTGGCAGGTTGATGCATGCGATTGGTAGCAATCTTTATTGCTCTTGTCAAGCTCCTCCTTGTTTGCTGATTTCAGAAATATTTAAACGTCTCAAATCCATGGGATGAAGAGATATCATCAGTTAATTCCCAGCAAATCATGCATGATTTAGGTTATGGATTCATTGATATGGAGCTTATAATGTTTTCAGTGTTCAGTGTCACATGATTCTTCATAATATGCTGACTTATCAATGCTTTAAACAGTTGTGAGATGTATATGTATATATATATATATTGTATATATATTAGGACTGTCAATCGATTCAATTTTTTTAATCTAATTAATTACATGATGTGCCGAATAATTAATCGCAAATTAATCACATCAAATTTGGCTGAGGAATTAGCCCCAAAAGATAAGTTAAAGTCATTATTGTGTTAAATGAGAAAAGCATCAAATAGATATTACAAAAAGTAGCTTTAGAAATAAATATTTTATTTGATTCAACATAGAATTTATTACACATTTTTAGGCTACAATGGCCATATTTTTTTTTTCAGAAGCTGCATCTGAATTGGTATTTAGATATATTTAATGAGCAAAACAGATTGGTTCCCAAAATTCTTCAAAATATCTTCTTTTATGTTACACAAAAGAAAGTCAGTCATACAGGGGGTGAGTAAATATAAATAAACTATCCCTAAAATACTTTAATAAAGACACCCTGTGTTTGTGTCTATGTGGTGTTTTTAATATGCTTTAAGACAAACCATGTGCAAATTCATAAGTCAGCACCATTGCTGAGTATTTTCTCCTTAAAACTGCATTGAACCAAAAACGTGTTTTCAACCAATCACGTGAATTATGTATATGATGTATATTACAATGTTATAATGAACTGTATGCCTATATGCCTACAGTAAAGTTGACTGAGTGGATCTCTGAGCTGGTGTGAGTGACTGGAGGTGGAGATCATTTGCATTTTAATGGGTCCACTCATACTAAATGAAGCAAGGGTGTAGAGTTACATTCAAGATATTTTAAGGCATAAAGACATTTTTTTCACAGGATTTTTTTAAATTTAAATGTCATTGTGGTGATCAAAGATGAATTTTAAGGGATGAAATGATTGACTACAGGGGGACTTTAAATGATACGCTAAATAAGAAACTAAAACTGCCAGTAGGTGGCAGTAAATGTCTAAATGAGTAAGTTATTTTGACATTGATTCATTCGATTTGTTCAAACGGCTGAATCATTCACAAATTAAGTAAATGGCTCTCTTTATGAATGGGCAATTGAATCATTGATTTACCTGATTTATTTACTTTAAAACTTAGATTAATTTAGAAATGAAACCCTGCTGTGTGTTGCTCAGAGATGCATAACAGTTCTGCTTTGGTTTTATTGGTTAAAAAAATATTACTTATAAAGCCAGAGCAGAACTGATGTGCATTGAAATAGAGCAAAAACAGACAATATTGTGTCTAAAATATAACACAGCATTAACTTGTTTATTGAACTGTTGTATAAAATCAATATCGCATTTGCATTTGTGCAACATGTTCGTCACCAATCAACTGAATGAAATTTAAGATGACTTGCATAAGTCTGGGGTGGGGCGGGTGCATTAAATGCGCTAAATCATTGTAACGCATTATTTTTCCATAACTTATTAATTAAATGAACACATTAAATCGACAGCCCTAATATATGCAGTAATTTGTGCTGCATGTTTACCCATTATTTTCAAAGATCTAAAAAAAATTAAAGGTTGATAAATTATAAGCAAAAGACCATTAGTTTATCCATTACGATTAGCTTGTGAAAGAACTTGAAATGGAACAAAGAGAAGAGAGACTGAGCAAAGGAGTATTCAAAATGGTGACAGAGAAGAATGGAGAGGTAGAAAAGAGATGGATGGGTTGTAAGGGCTGAAATATGAGGGTCATAGATCTTCATGTAGCTCAAGTGTTATCTCCTGAATAGCATCAGGTCCTCCTCATTAGTGCATGTCTGCTGCTTAATTATTGATACCTGAATAAGAGATCCAGAGCCCCAGACTGTTCTTCAACTGTTTCTGCTAGCTGTAACCCCATGCTGCTTTAGATGTGCTTCACATGAACACATTTACACTGACTAATCAATGTCTCCTCTTTTCAGTCCTGTGTCTTCATAGACATTCATCCACACCACAGGACAGCACAGACAAGCGTGTACTTAAATCCTTATGCCCCTTTTCCCTGTTCCTTATAATTGTTTCATGCAAGATTGTATAGAGTAATTGTACGATCCCTAGTGTGATCTTGGGTAAGAGCCCAGGCAGACTGTGTGACTATCATCTGTATAAGACAAGTACAGTATGTATCCTAACTAAGCTTTTGGTCACATTGGACCAAATCGACTGGACATTTTAAGTCACCAGTCCACATCCGTTCTGACATCCTTATTTACACACAAAATTGAAATGATACCATGCAAGCACTTGTCCTAACATGTTTTGCCTGGGTTGGTTCTTCATTAGACTGCTGTAACAATGTAGAACTGCGACACCAAATTTTAACATTTAATTTTGTGTGTCTGAGAGTTTTCGTCTTTATTTGCCATCATGTGTGTACCAATGCTAAATTGAAAAGTTAAGTAATTATTAGTGACTTAGAACTTGCACACAAACTATAATTAACTATAATAACTATTATTAATGTAAATCATCAATGTAAATGATTCTCATTGCGATAGTAGTTTGTTTGTAGAAATTTACTGGGTTAGGTTTTTGCAGTTTTGTGATATGTTTACCTATACAAATGCAAAATTGCTACATGGCACACTGAAATCATCTTATGGGAAGAACCAGGAAGAGGTTTTCATTAATCTTCCAAATCCTTTTTTTTTTTTTTTTTTTTTTTTTTTTCAATTCTAAAAACGGCATTTTATTTTCCACAGAGAATGGAATTCCAAAATAGTCCCTTTCTCTTTTCCTTTTGTGGGCTGGGCTTCTGAAATAGACAGAGAAGAAAGTGCTCCCTGTTATCTTTTCCCCTCCTGATTGCTGTCCTGTCTCTGGTTATAGTGTAGCTGATAAGCGAGACCGTCTCTCTTCCGGCCTGCTGTGTGCTTGCCTCTGTTCTGTCTGGATTAGCGGTGGAATTAGTCCCTTCCTGCTATTGTGCTGAAATAAAAGTGTGTTTTCCGCTGACATGCAGTCAGTGAAAGCAAAGGATGTTAAGAGTTTAATAGATTTGAGTATGTCTGCAAATGCTGTACTTTTATTGTGGAATCTCATTGCTCAACTGTATAATAGGATTCATAAACAAGAATGGTACAGAATGAACTATTATGGTCCTGCCTTTCCGCTTTACATATGTGTATGTGTAATAATAATGTTCCTCTCTCTCTTCGTTTTTAGGTAAGTGTGTGTGAGTGTGTGATATCTGCCAGGCCTTCACAGCAGGGTGGTAAGTCTGACGGCAGCAGTTTGCAGCGTTGCACTCTTGTTCCAGCCCACTGAACTTGTCATCTGTATTTTTAGCCACTATGGTTTAAAGGCTTGCTAAGTTATTCAATTAGCGTAATTAAATTAACTTTTTCTTACACAAACATTGACTAATTTGCACAATTAGCACCATTTTCCTGTCGCAGCTTGTGGCTTCATCTTAGCACTTAGTACAGTAGTGCTAGATATGAGTTGAGTACAATGTTGGCATTGTGTTCTTATTGCCACTTTTTTGTTTTGTTTTAGTATTTACTCCTTAATCACATTCTTAATCACAGACACATTTTATAGGGTTTCTTGTAAATTAGTTTGAAAGTGTCTGTCAATAACAAAAGTAACAAAAAATCCATATGTTTTAAGCTAGTGAACTTTAATTGTTAAATCAATGTACTGGGAATAGGAAGGATAAATCACAATGAGATGTCTTAATTATGCTACGAATGGAGCTACGAATGCAGTGTTTCTCAACCAGAGATGACTTAAAATTATTCAAATAATGAGTTCATTATTAGTACATTTAATATTCATACTCAGTAACTGTTTGTTTGTTTCAGAGTTTCGGTCAGTCTATTAATTTAAAAACAAGCAGCTTTATCACACTTACTAGAGGAAATATCTTGCCTTAATAAATTAAAGCGAATGTTGCAAATCTATTTGTCCTTTGTGTCAGAGCGCTGGAGTTCATCAGAAATAGAACGGGGCATACAGTTTGTGAAGTCTCATCGCACCCAGTACCAAATTGAATGTCAGTGGGTTCTGTTTTATTTTGTTGCGTCGCGCGTGGTGTAGACACGTTGTTTTGATGTGAATTTGAAGTATATTTATCATCTGCTACCTTTCACTGGCAATCCTTTCACAAAATTGTCTGTGCTTAGTACAGAACCATGCATGATTAATTTATATTTCTACACGGCGGTACTCAATTCTGATTCTTCAATCGCGCCATCTAGTGATGTGTTATTGCACGACAGCAACCGCTACAACTGATAACAGACCGTTCAAGTGTTAACCGCGTCATTTTGAGATAATAGAAATGTAAAATTAATATTTTGTATTCAATTATTTACTTATGTGGCACGTAGTCTTTATTTTTTAATTAATTACACAGTCTAGTCTTTTATCACATTGCAGAGTTTTATTTTGCATAATAATCTGTTGACTGTACACTATCCCTCAGCCTTGCCACGCCCCCCTTTTCATAACTCCGCGCCCCCCAGTTCGGGAACCACTGGTTTAGGATAAGCATCTGAGATAAAAAAAGAAAAAGTAATGAGTTTGTGATATGTGATTTATAGTGTATTGCTGTGTCATTTTAAGGCCCTATTGTAGTTTGTGTCTGTGTGGTATTGATTTCAGGATCACTCTGTAATACCATTTACATCATTTGATGTTTTAAAGCAGATTGATACTGCCCATCTTGTTTTCTCTACCTTGCCCTCTCAACATGTTCTCACAAATTACACTGAGGGAGACTTTAACCTAGTAAAGTGGATTGGTGTGATTTTTCTAAAGTAGCTCAGACTGCACTTTAAGGTTAAAATTAATGAATGCATTGCAGTTAAAGGGTTGAGAAAGGCATTTAAGGGAGAAGGACTGGCCGATTTTTGCAAGCGATATAAAATTTAGCAGTGAATTGTGCATATTGATTATTTTAATGCACATTTTGTTTGGCTTTTATGTCCTGTATTGTTTATTCTTATTCATTACCCAGCCCTTGGATCTTGGCCTAGGTTACAGGCGTTTTCTCTTTTGTCTCATCATATCACTTACTGCATGGATTTAGAAGCTTGTTGGTGATGAGTGAATGTCGTGCAGCCCCACAGTGCTGCCTCTTTAGGAGAAAGCCAGCCTTGAGGAAAACTTGAGTTTGATATCACCTGACATCTGCTTATTCATGCAATCTGTAGAAAATGACCTAAGGGCAGATCAGTGCAGCCAACCAGGGATCTTAATAGTGGAAATGGAAAGTTTTCATACAAAACTACTTCAGTTCATATAGTTCTTGGGAGTGTATGCTCAGAATAGGTGTCAGGAGGTGACCGTGCCTTTTTAAGCATCTGCAAAATATGTTAATCTCAGCAGCCACTAAGGGTTGGTATCCAAGTAGTATTTTATCTCTCCAAACTGGCCTTCTCCAGATTTTTGCTTAGTTCAACCAAATCTGTACATATAAACTTACAATCATAAAACTAGTAAAACTTAAATACCTTTTCAGTAATAATAAAAGAAGCTAGACAGTGCATGGAACATAAACTAATTTAAACTTCTGATCACTGAACTCTTCTGTGAGCCATGAATTTCAAGCACTCCACACTTTCCACAAGAATCCACACGTTCCATGTTCTAATTTCTGAATCAGTGCTGTCTGCATTTTTCATGATTTATCAAAGAGTATTGCTCAGGAGGGAGTCATTTCCGATCCACCATATGTGATAAATGACTCATTGATGATTCATCCCAGGGTTTAGGTGGGATGTCATTCATATTTTATTCTGTGCAGAAAATATTAATGGGAAAGGAGTCTATTTTGATTCATGAGAACAGCAGGGCATTGCGAGATTGATTATTTGTCTTGGTGAACACTGACAAGAATGTCATGCAAAAATGACACTGTGTGAGTGTGTGTATGTGTGTGTCTGTCTACCACTTTGTTTCTTAGCTGATGAAATTTTGAATCACACCTCATTCAGTATTTCAATGCTCAAAGTTATGCTTACTAAGTTTTCTTTCTGGCACTTTTTTTTTACTTAGTTGTGAATGTGCAGCTATCTATTTTTTGGTAATTGAATTGTTCATGAACCCTAAATACACATATTACAATAATACCTGGATTATTTTGAATTGAAAATGTTTGAAAGCAATGACTTATGGTTCAGTAAGACGTATACTCCTATTTATTGATAACCACTCTAACCGATTCACTGAGTGAGCGAGTTGTTAGACTGATTCAAATTTTTTGTTTTGTGAACCTACCAATTCATTGAGTCATTTGTACCCAAATAATTATTTCTTAAATCATGCAGTACTGATCACATTACATGCTTGGAGGCGTGTGCAACCAGCAAGATGTACAGGAAACAGTAGTTGTATTGTCGTATCAGCCCTCCTCACTGTTAACCTCTCCACTAATCATCATTTATGTATGATGTGTAATATATGAGTGTGGTCAGCACTGAAAAGCAAATGGCTAAATGAATTAATAGGAAATGTCAAAACTGCTGTCATCCACTGTTAATTTTTCAAGATACTGCAGTGGAGAAACCCTGCAGATGACTTGCGGAAATAATTAAGTGGAGAGGGGAGGGTGTAAATGATCTCTTTTGTTTCGAAATATTGAGAGATAAAACCCCAGAAATATAAGAACAACAGATAACCTTCCCATCTGACACCCACACAAACAGGTGTTTGATTGTCACATGGATCTAATTAACCTTTCGTTAGAGCTCTAAAGTGGAATTATGAGTCTTTTTATCTCTGCATTGTCTCAGTCATGTTTTCCTCTCTTTTCTCATTTTCTTTATTCAATATGTCTTCCTTGGATTATGTGAAATTGTATTTAACCTTTATTCCTGCTTAGAATATTGTAATGATCATCTAGAATGAGCTGCTAAAAAAACAATTAAGATTACCATCTAGCGCATAAAAAAGTTCACATTCTTTTGTGTCAGAATGGGGTTAGTCTTGTTACTATTGTAATGAGCCACAGGATGGTATGGTCTTAGAGACCAACCTTTTGTTTAAGAAGGTCAAATTAGGCATAGTAGTATATGCAAATTTTTTGGGATATATACAGGCTTCGTACTATACACTGTCAGTCCAAATCTGATTATGTGTCAATCTGATCTAAAATTATTGACGTCCACATTGTGTATTACAACTGTTTTTATTTGACGTTTGTTTTACGTGGCGTGAGAAATCACATAAACCATGCGAAATCTGATCAGAGCAGTCAGACTGAAATGGATTTCCAGAAATGCAATTTGAATAAGATTTCAAACCACATATGAATGTAGCTCGAAACGGATTTGTACTGACAGTTTAGACGTGGCTTTAGATGATTTCTAAATGAACCTAGATGCATGTTCCTTTGTTTTTTAATGTCCGCTAAGGTCTAAGGAGTTAAGCAGTCATTTGTCGTGATGTGTGCTCTAACAATGCTCTTCAGTGGCAAATGTCTAATGATTCATTTAACCACGGGATCTGCATCTCTCCAGCTAATGGCCTACCTAAAAATAGCATTCATTTCATTTTCTCAGGACATGACCACTCTTTGTGTGAGTTGAGTTTTCAGCCCGTGATTTTTCATGCCTAATCAGGTTAGCAAACCGCACGGCTGAATATCTCATCTGTCGTCATGGTTACTTAATCATAGACCAATCAGCCCAATCAGAACAGAGAAACACGGAACACTAGAGTCATGAGTTTGATATGGTCAACAACTCAACCACTCGTTCTGTCACCAATAAACAAAATAGAGTCTGTGGCGTAACTTTCAAAACACATTATAAAACATAATATATTTAATTTTGCAGTAAAAGAGAATTCCTTCCTGAAGGACCCAAACATGTTAGTTCTTAAATTTAAAAATGTTATTGTGGAATAAATATTTGTAATATTTTATCTTTATTATATCTATTATTTTGATCATATTAATATATAAGAAATACATTTCAGTTTACATCTTGATTTTATGTATTCTTCAGCATTCTTTTTATTTTAGTTCAGTAGTTTGTTTCAGATGATATATATATATATACACCGATTAGGCATAACATTATGACCTAATATTGTGTTGGTCCCCCTTTTGCTGCCAAAACAGCCCTGACCTTTCGAGGCATGGACTCCACTAGACCCCTGAAGGCGTGCTGTGGAATCTGGCACCAAGATGTTAGCAGCAGATCCTTTAAGTCAGTCAGTGGTCGGGAACCTATGGCTCGCGAGCCACTCCAGATCTCACCCTTTACCGACAAATGATCAATAAAAAAAATTAGACACATCAACAGAGATCCTGTCTCTGCAGAAAAAGCACCCAATTACAATTTCCTTGTTGTACAGCCTACCAAAGTTAATGAAAAGTTTATGATGATAATAATATTCAAGTTGTACTGGCCAAAGTGTGTATTCAGTGCTGTTTGCGAGTGTCACGAGTCACAACAGCAATTACGTTTTTGTGGTAACCTACAGCTCCTGCACTTGGATTCAAGCAGCTGCGTAGCTTGTTTAAGGTAATGGCGAAAACATTTTTAGAACAGCATTGAAAATGTAAAAGCAGGCTATATCAACTTTAATATATCTTTTTACTGAAAGTGGAACCTGATTCATCCATCGACTGACACCTTTCTATCAGAAACAGCATTAACTTCTCAAGCAATTTGAGCTACAGTAGCTCGTCTGTTTGATCGGACCACCCGGTCCAGCCTTTGCTCCCCATGTGCATCATTGAGCCTTGGCCACCCATGACCCTGTCGCCGGTTCACCACTGTTCCTTCCTTGGACCACCTTTTACTGGTGATTTGCTGTGCAGAGACATTTTGAAACATTTCACCCGCTGGTACTTTCGCTTTTGCTGCAGAGAACATTTATGTCCTGTATCGTAGGCTATTTATAATAATCCGTGCAGATTTCAGTTGACGCTACCAGTGTTTCCCCACCCCCCTTGAAGGTCAAGTTCATTTTATTTAATTTAATTTAATTCTATATAGCGCCAGACCACAACAGAAGTCATTTAAGGTTACCTTTCCTATAGAACAGGTCTATACCTTGTTCTTTTATTAAACAAACAAAATAGCCCTTATGTTATTTATCTTATTTACACGACGGCATGTCATTTTTGTCTCTACATGGTTGCATGCTCCTTTGCTCTCTGTATCGGTGGAGTTCCGCCCCAATGCGCACACACACACACACACACACACACACACACACACGTGCGCGCACACACAGATGAGCACACTCCCACCAGCGGACAGAGAGCGCGCATGTCGTGTCAACCCCCTGAAAAGCAGACAAAAATATCAGCGTTTTTTAAACGCTCCCAGGGTGGTAAAGATGGCAACACTCGCTCTCAGGACTCTAGATTGTGACCAAAATGGTTGCAAATGCGATAATTTTTTGATAATGTGCGAGGTAACATTTCACAAGGTCGCATTGGTGTGAGCATTTGGCTGGCGGAAGAGGACAACTATTCAGTATTTTCAACCACATACTGTAAGGTTTATTTTACATTTCACACATTTAAATACACAAGTACTAGCAAAACAATACATTTATAGTTTGTAAAATACACAGTGATGTCTATGGAAGCGGCAATAACAATCCTTTGACAACGTGATATATTCATATCAGATACACATTTTGTAAGTAACTATAAAGTTTACTCTATTCTTCTCCCACTTCACCGGTCACTTACTTTCTGTATTTCAGGAGAAGTGGATGAATTGACTTGTTGTAAATCTGACAGATCCGATTCTCTGAACTGCGGCGCAAACTAACATGGCAGCGCCAATCAAGCATTATAGATTAACTAACATGATCATTATATTTTTCAACAACAAAACACGTTCATTTTACATGTATTTGAGAATTGGAATATCAGGTAGTTGATGACATAGCCAGCAAGTTTGTGAATATTTTGAATAGGAAAAAAGTAAAATACGAAATAAAAGTGATGCATCTGTCAAACAGCGCTATTGTGGCTGCGGTGTGTC
Source organism: Rhinogobio ventralis (assembly GCA_039654625.1). Taxonomy (NCBI): domain Eukaryota; kingdom Metazoa; phylum Chordata; class Actinopteri; order Cypriniformes; family Gobionidae; genus Rhinogobio; species Rhinogobio ventralis. The sequence continues at coordinate 24,587,815 of CM077210.1, read as the reverse complement.
AAGTGACAAGCATGATGCATCGTCATGGAAATATTTAATAAAATAATAACACCCATGGCAATAATACTTTTGTTATATATGTTATGTGTGATTAATATTTTTCTAATGTTTTCTCAATTGAGCGACCAGGGAAACCATTTCAAACACTGCAGCGGATACTGGATAGCATCATGTCGAGAAGACGCTGTGCTCTACAATATGTTTATTGTGTTTCATATTGTGTAAGTATCTGACTAACCGGCTGACTCGCGTTATTACTGTCTTACTGAAATACTACTGTAAATCAGCTGTGGGCTGCAGTATTACCTAAAACTGTGTCTATTAATGCAGGTTGTCTGTCATTCCTACTACTTTGAGTAAAGATAAAGGATGGAGCAAGATTATTAATGTTATTAATGTTATATTAACGTTTATGTTTACATCAGCTGGGCTACCGTACTGTTATTGATACAGTTCCCACATGTGCAGTTATGGTAATGGGCGTTTGTTTTCGAAATACGTGCTGTACATGGTAGACCAATCACAACAGACTGGGCCATCTGACCAATCAAAGCAGAGTAGGCTCGGAAAGGAGGGAATTAGAGCGACTGATTCATCCATCGAGTCATTTGAGAATCAATGAACATTGTGGTGATGTGTAATGTATATTATGAGAAAATGATTTTTTTTTTACCTTTGATGCATGTAAATCTGTTGTTAAAGACCTCCAAAACAAAATTAGGAAACTTTAAAATAGCATAATAGGGGAACTTTAAAGTTACTAATAACGAAACATGAATGAATGAGAAAGAAAAGAGCGGGATGTGCTTTATATTGAAAAGAAATATTAAAAGCGCGATAAGTCGCAAAAGAGAACTCAATTCTACTGACAGGGTGCTGTTGCGGTGCCTAAACGGCCAAATAAACACAGAAATATATCAAAATTCCAAGTCGGGTATTCACGTAAACACAGTAGATGTAAGCACAGTGTGTGTTCACTCTCTCTCTCTCTCTCTCTCTCTCTCTCACACACACTCTCACACACTCTCACACACACTCACACACACAATAAAAAGAGAATTTATGCTCATCAGTTGGTAACTCAAGCCCTGCACAATTAATTCCATATTGCAACTTATTTATTGTTTATTTATTTATTTATTGTCTATGGACCTAATAATTACTACTGCAAGTTTTTTAATAGCCTTTGCTCCCCATGTGCATCATTGAGCCTTGGCCACCCATGACCCTGTCGCCCGTTCACCACTGTTCCTTCCTTGGACCACTTCTTATAGATACTGAACACTGCAGAACAGGAACAACCCACCAGAGCTGCAGTTTTGGAGATGCTCTGACCCAGTCATCTAGCCATTACAATTTGGTCCTTTTTAAATTCGCTCAAATCCTTACGCTTGCCCATTTCCCTGCTTCTAACACATCAACTTTGAGGACAAAATGTTCAATGTTCAGGGCTGACATCTGTCAATCTGTAATCATAATCATAGAGAATGTTGCAACTTATTATTTACATCACAACACTGCGATCAGATTTGGCACAAAATGCTTGGAAAGCAGAGAATAGCTAGAAGTTCAGGAAATTCTCTCCTTGCTACACAGTAAAATTTTAAATCTTAAAAAGTTAAGCAGGATTAGAAGAACATTCATTTCTGTATACGGCAGTGAGAAAAGCAGCACATTGAGGTCAGTCTCCTACATTCCTCATTCATTCTGTAACATGGCAAAAGCCTCTTAACCCTAAGCAGTGAGCACAGAGAATGTTTAGACAGACTTTGAAAGAGTGCCAAGCAACACCATTATGGTAAGCCTTTTTTGCCTCCAGAGATGTTATTTTAAATGTGCCATACTTTTTTGCATGCGCTTTAAAGGGGGGCAGTCTGGCACTAGCAAAGGCTGAGGACGTGAGGGAGGTTGCACTTATGGAGAATTTGTGCCCTGTTCGGTGTCACACATGCCCCATGTGACACTCTGTTTTTCACCTATTGCAAAGGCCTTGTAGAGTCTTGATGATCACAGCTTCGAGAGAGCTTAACCCAAGGACAAAATCAATGGCCATCCAAGAGAACATTAAAGAGTGATTTAGGTTTTTCAGAGTGCTTTTGTGTCTGACCAGCCTCTCCATTTAATGCTCTAAACACTTAGTAGTTTGGAGACCACCAGATTTTTCCTGTAGCCTGTAGTAGTGTGAGGGTGTGCATTTCATCCACACTTATCACACGCCATCCCTCGGTTTTGTTCTTGTGTGCATTTTCGTGTTTAACAAGTATTTGGGACATACTCTCTCATTCCTTCTCTTGTACTTGTTCTTTCTTACTTTTTCTGGTTTTATTGTATTGCAGAAGGTTTCAATAATTCCATGTGCGTGCATGTGTGTCTGTGTGTGTGTGCATGTGTGTCTATTTGTGCTTCTAAATATATTCCATTTTCATTATCTTCCTGTTTCACCTGGAGGTGTGAAGCGCTGTGTGATGTGGCCATAGATGGTTGGAACTAACTATAGACTGTGTTTTGGATCAGTAACTAGACAGTTAAAAGCTACAAAGTGCTTAATTTTACCCTTTTGGGGGCAAGATATGTTTTTTTATTCTTTAACATTCAGCCCTGCTTGTCATTTCTTTATATCCCTTTTTACCTCTGTGGTTCACCATTACTTATACTATGAGGCTGTTGAATGCTTGAATCTGATTGATTGGTCGAACGTTCTAAGGTGTGTAATTATTTTCGTGGCAACGCATGGCTAAAGTAGTTTCAGGTATGTCTTGACCACATTACAGTTCCATATCACTTCGCCAAATGAAGCTTCGCGCCTTGACCTCATTACCACCTCGGGTGTGCATTATTTTTCTAATAATTCAACGTCCCGCCATCAATTATTCCTTACATAAAGACTTCTTTGGAAGCACTGCACTAATACTGTACATGTAGCAAAGCAGCAGTAGCTTGAAAGCAGAGCGAGATCAGTTTGATCAGATTAATAGTGCATGCAGTCAGTTTGTATAATGACAATGACCCCTAAAGTGCACACTGCAGTCTGTCAGGGCCAATGCTTTTTAACACACTGTTTGTGTATGTAAATAGCACAGGGAGTTACAACATGTTTGATAGTGGAATAATAAAAGTTCCAAAAGATAAAAATAGAGAGATGCTGTTCAGGTTACAGAGAGAAAGCAAAACAGCCATAATTTTGCCAAGTAAAACATCTTTTGTTGTCCTATTTTGGCAAAATCTTGATTGCCATGATCTCTTGCCAGTGCTGAATATCAGGTTTGTGCAATCAGAACTGGCTTCCATCCATCCATCCATAGAATGCATGTGTCCATTTTCTTTTTCTCTCTCTGTCGCTGAAAGGATTGATCCCAGTTTGATTCTCTTTTGCTCAGTTTCATCTAGCGGGAAGGTTGCTTGAGGAGTATGTTGAAGGTGGAATAAACCTCTTACATAATGGATGTGCTCTTCAGGATTCTTGTCTTCATTTTCATGCGTACAGTAGCATTAAAGATGAGTTCTCAATTCAGGTGGTATAAAGTACTGCTTCTTACTGCTGAACCAGCATTTATCCAGTCACTTGCTGCTGACTGAGACCTATTCCCATGAGCTACAGCCTGGTTATCACATGCTAGATGGGTTACCAGCTTTGTCACATTAAATAAATGGCTGAAGTTGCCATAGTGTGCATGGACTGTATTTGTACTGTATTTGTACCATATGTATACACTCACCTAAAGGATTATTAGGAACACCATACTAATACTGTGTTTGACCCCCTTTTGCCTTCAGAACTGCCTTAATTCTACGTGGCATTGATTCAACAAGGTGCTGAAAGCATTCTTTAGAAATGTTGGCCCATATTGATAGGATAGCATCTTGCAGTTGATGGAGATTTGTGGGATGCACATCCAGGGCACGAAGCTCCCGTTCCACCACATCCCAAAGATGCTCTATTGGGTTGAGATCTGGTGACTCTGGGGGCCATTTTAGTACAGTGAACTCATTGTCATGTTCAAGAAACCAATTTGAAATGATTCGAGCTTTGTGACATGGTGCATTATCCTGCTGGAAGTAGCCATCAGAGGATGGGTACATGGTGGTCATAAAGGGATGGACATGGTCAGAAACAATGCTCAGGTAGGCCGTGGCATTTAAACGATGCCCAATTGGCACTAAGGGGCCTAAAGTGTGCCAAGAAAACATCCCCCACACCATTACACCACCACCACCAGCCTGCACAGTGGTAACAAGGCATGATGGATCCATGTTCTCATTCTGTTTACGCCAAATTCTGACTCTACCATCTGAATGTCTCAACAGAAATCGAGACTCATCAGACCAGGCAACATTTTTCCAGTCTTCAACTGTCCAATTTTGGTGAGCTCGTGCAAATTGTAGCCTCTTTTTCCTATTTGTAGTGGAGATGAGTGGTACCCGGTGGGGTCTTCTGCTGTTGTAGCCCATCCGCCTCAAGGTTGTGCGTGTTGTGGCTTCACAAATGCTTTGCTGCATACCTCGATTGTAACGAGTGGTTATTTCAGTCAAAGTTGCTCTTCTATCAGCTTGAATCAGTCGGCCCATTCTCCTCTGACCTCTAGCATCAACAAGGCATTTTCGCCCACAGGACTGCCGCATACTGGATGTTTTTCCCTTTTCACACTATTCTTTGTAAACTCTAGAAATGGTTGTGCGTGAAAATCCCAGTAACTGAGCAGATTGTGAAATACTCAGACCGGCCCGTCTGGCACCAACAACCATGCCACGCTCAAAATTGCTTAAATTACCTTTCTTTCCCATTCTGACATTCAGTTTGGAGTTCAGAAGATTGTCTTGACCAGGACCACACCCCTAAATGCATTGAAGCAACTGCCATGTGATTGGTTGATTAGATAATTGCTTTAATGAGAAATGGAACAGGTGTTCCTAATAATCCTTTAGGTGAGTGTATATGGTCACTTTTTGGTCCTGAACACTTTTTAACACATAGTTTAATTTAATCACCTTAACGGCAGAAGTAGTCTTTTTTAACATTTCATTCCATCTCAAATTATGCATTGTGTATAATAGTGTTTTGTGGCGGAAGTGTTGCAGAAATTCAAACTCATGTAACAGAGCAGAGTGAAAATAAAACTTGAGTTTCTGTACAGAATTCAGCATTTGGACTGGAAACAGAATGTACAAATCCACAACTTCCAACTCTCATCCACATACAAAATAAAATGTTGTATTCCTCCTAATTCTCAGTATTTAAAATCATTGTTTTGTACTCCGCAATAAGCCAGCTCGTTTTGTAAGCAGCTCCTATAAATCCTGGCCTGTTTTTCCCCTTACCCTATTATTTTATTACATTTCTGTGCAATTACAACATTTTGAAAACCTCTTAAAGCTTAAATCTGTAATTCTGAAGTCCACATAATGTGTCCATTATACAGTGAAAGTCATTGTGTAAATCTTAAATATTTTTTTCTAAAGCCATTTTAGGAAGACCCTTGTTCAGACACCATTAAAAAGTCACCCTAAACAGTAAACAGTCATTCATGTCTGGCCTCTCAGTTCTTTATGAAAGCTAGATATCAGTGCTGTATGACTTTAATTAGATTTGCGTTCAATCTCGTTCTATTTAGGTTATGTTTTTGAGGATTCATATGATATTTTTAGAGCTGCAAGAAGATGGGAGACAAGCTCCAACAACAAAAGTGCTATTTGACACATGGAGTCGACTATAATCGCTACTAATGGTGAAATCCATCTCATCTGAAAAAATATCCAAATTCACAAAGTGAGCTCACAACTGACTTCTTTGACATATGGGTGTAAGAGTGCCTTTTTTTATCATAGAGAAACATCAAGAAAAAAGAAAAGAAATGACTGTAAACAAAACGACTATGTTTGAATATTTATGACTGCATGTTCTCACCCTCGACCGTGTAACAGGTTCCTTCCTCCTGTGTTAGGGTGCTGAATTATGGACTGAAATATTCCGACAGATGGTTGTGTCAGTCTGATGTGTGTCCACTCACAGAATACCACCTGGACCCAGATTTCCTTACTGAGACTGTGCTGCTCATGCACATTAGCAAAGGTAGAGGCCCAAGTCCCCCCCGCAGAGGCGCTAAACACACACCGATCAGCCCCAGTTTAGCATGATGAACTCTTTACATTCATCTTCACTTAATATCTCATTGACAATTTGTGGAACATGCATGCCTCATGAACAATGTCACTGATTTATTTTCTAGAGCGTAATTTCACATAATTTTACCCACTGTATGTTTGATTTAATATACTTTTGCCATGCGGTATGGGTTGAATTTTCCAGTGGTCATGTGGAAATGCTTCGGTCAGCACAGGCCGTGATTGTCTGTGATCTGCGGTGAGTTCTTGGACCGTAGATCGGGCAGTGACGAAAGTCAATTCAGTTTCCGTTAACTGGTTTTCGGGTAAATGTAATAAGTTGTTGAGATGGTACCCCCTGCCTTATAATGATAAACATCAGCACTGAAGTTGTGCTGAAACAGAGCACAGACCGCATGTAGACACTCGTTGGTAAATTTGGGAACAATCCGACGTAAATTATAGGTTTGCTTTTTTCTGCCCTAAACTGATATACAGAGATTTTCTTCTCTGACATGTTTCTGGTTGCCGCTTTCTTCTGAAATGCCAGACATTTTACAGCTGCTGGCAGCGTGGATGATGTTTTGGAAGATTTCCCTGAATTACTGTATCACCCGTCTTATTTTCTGTAGAATCCAGTTACAGAGAAAAGTAGGACTACTTTAAACACATTATCTGTTTGCTGCCTTTGACTGATATACTTGTTTCCTTAAATCTGTCAAGCCACATTTGATTTTTTTTTTCTATAGAAACATTATATTATAAAATAAAATAAAATATTAAAAAATAATTGGAATAAAATAAAATAGAAGTGATTTAAGCAAAAGTTCTTAACTTTCAAAAATCACTTTTGTAAATTGTGAAGCTGAGCTGAGTTGCACTAATATTGCAAATTGCAAATCTTTTAATGTTTGTAACACATCTTTGCACAGTTATTTCTGATTGCCTCAAGGGACAAAGACATGAAAGTGTGGTGAGGTATGGAACATTTTAAAATTCCCATACACATCTCTTCCCAAGTATGACTTGATTTTAAATGCATAGTTACCATGGATACACTCTGGAGGAAGATTGAAAGCTTAAAATCTGCAATTCCGGGAAAGATTTGTGTCATAAAGCTGATATTTAGACCCAAAAGATTGTTGCGACAGCTATGAATATAAAAATTCATATTTTTGTCAACAAAGACTTTTCTTAACTTTTGTTCTACATTTCTTCTCTCCTCAAGAAGATTAATGCCTGTCAGCAGCTCAGCACAAACTGTGCTAGGCGCTTTTTTAGTCATTTGTATTAATTGTGATGTCACTTTCTCCATATAAGTGACTTACTAAAAGTACACAAATCATGTATGCGAGTAAACGTACAGATACCCTAATAAAATATTACTCCAGTAAAATTAAGTATTATTAAGGCTATTAAGTAGCCTACTCCTTTTCAATTTTACTTGAGTAAAAGTACAAAAGTACTTGATTTTTATGTACTTAAGTATTAAAAGTAGAAGTACTGATTGATTAATTTTACATACTCCATCCTACTGCCCAAAATACATGGGGGGAGTGAGTATAATGTACTAGACACACATAGAGCTTAAATAGGTTACAGCTCAGTATGACATATTATGAATTATTATGAATTGTCAAGTAGCCAGCACTAGTCAGTAAGGAAGATTATGCAGACACTTGATGTATTGATTTACAACCCTCTACAATGCGAGTAAATCACTCGCATTTGCGAGTAAATCTTCTCTCTGGGCGACTAAACAATATCTATCATTAGCCATTTGCTAATAAATGCTTAGATTTTACTCGCCTGTCTGTGTCTAAGAGGCTAAGAATAAGTTTAGCATCGATATATTTTCACTCGCTGAACACTCAGAGAAACAGAGTTTCGCTCTCCGTCAAGCGATCTGTCTATTTCAGTTCAGCTCAACGGTAAACTGTAGTGTGAAGGCGAACAACTCGCCGTCGCTTTGAGAGAGCGCTGTGTTTTTCCTCTCTCACATGCATGCACGCACACACACATACACATATACGACACGCAACGTGTAAACCATATTTGTTGTTGTATTTTCCTGTTAAAACAACAGGAACAGTTCATGTGGAATTATTCCGCTTTTAACAACAAGCTGAATATATGCGGTAGTGGGCGGGACTAATGCGCAAACGGCAATCTCATTGGCTGGCGCTCATCCATTATCTTCACTGTTTTGATTTCAGCAAATCAGTTTGAGCAACGCTGACAACGTGATTAATATTCATGAACCCAGCAGCTCATCAGTCTTTAGTGCATTGTATATTGTTATTAATAGTAGAATTAGTAGTAGTAGTATTATCTTATTAATAATTAATATGATCTATTACTATTATATATTTTTTACATAATTATATATATATAAGGGCTGTATGTGTGTGTAAAATTATAAATACACACACATTAATGTATATATTTAAGAAATATTATATAACAATTTATATTATATATAAAAATATAAAAAACATTTCTTAAATATATACGTGTGTGTATTTATATACACATAATAATTATACACAGTACACACACATATATTATGTAAACAAAAACTTTTATTTTGGATGCGGTTAATCGCGATTAATCAATTTGACAGCACCAGTATACCAGTCTGGCGAGTAAACTAAAAAATGCACTAGCCAATGGTGATTATATTGCCAAGGTGTGTGTGCAAACAAGTGAAAATAACAAAATATATCATATAGCCAAGTATGAGTAAAAAAAGTAATGTACATGTGTGTTGACAAGTATAAATATACAATATAAAAGGGCAATTCCATGCAAAGGTCATCTTTACCATGAAAAAAGAAAGTTTTTACCAAACAAACAAAACCTTTTTAAGTTGTCCATTTAGGTCTGTAATATACTGTATTAATGTGCTGTAACAGAAATTTTAAGAAAATTGCCTTGTTTATCCACCACATATGAGATGAGCAACAATGCTAAAATTACATTTTCAACCAACCATATTTCATGCTTTCAAAAGAGGGATCAAATACCCCCCTTTTTAAACTTTATTTTAACAGTAAGCATTTTGCAGAAAATATGAATGACATTCGTAAGATGTCATTCATATTAAATCATCCAATAATCGCAATAATCTTTGTGCTTTGATAGTTTTAATACAAAAAAAGGTCTCAGCTTTCAAGTTCAACAAAATGCAAACACGCTCTTTAATAACGCGTGACTATAGCATCTCAGTGTAAGTGGCAGATCAAGAGAATCACATGCACATGAACCGATCTTCTCTTCTACTTTTCCAGTTACAGAACGAAATATGAATGTCAGAAGGTAGGCTAAATGATACAGTACAACTTACAGAAGAGCATTGCGTCTCAAAGGACACTCGAAATATCAAGTTTTTTTCCTTTTGGTTAAAACATGAATAGGCCTATTCATCAAAATCCTGTGATCAAGCTGACAAAATAATAATGATATTGCAATCATTTTTAATTTTTAAAAAAATAAAATGCGATCATTTTTTAATTTATATTTCAAGTTTTGACTGCAAATGTCACGTCCATAACGCTAGAATTGCCCAAAAACAGACATCACATAGGGCAAAATGTGTTAACATTTGAAACTGCAACGGCATCAGGGATAAATAAAACCAGTTAAATAAAACCTACCAAGTTCAGACAGTAATACACAGAAGTGAACATGTCCACATTCAAGAATTTCATACAATGACTCAATGTGATTTGTGAATGACTCAAGAGGGATCTTCTGTTCTTGGCTCATTTAGACTTATGTAGAGTCAGACGTGTGAATTCAATGAATTATTACCTGAAGACTCACTTTGACTGGATCATTTGAATCAGTGAGTTGTTTACTCGAGAACAGATGCAATCAGATTGGTCCAATTCACGAATGAGTCATGCAATTTGCGAACTGATTTAACAGGTTAACTGAAAAGAATCGGGCATTGCTATTGCGTCTCAGAGCGGGTGATGATTTCTCCAGTTGAAAATAACGAGGAACGACATGTTTTTATTAAATGTAGTGGAGTAAAAAGTATATTATGCTTTGGAATGTAATGAAGTAAAAGTTTTCCAAAATAAAAATACTTGAAAAATGTACCGAAGTACAGTAACAAAGTAAAAAATACTTTGTTACTGTCCATTGCTAAAAAAGGCAGGTGTAGGTAGGTGAGCGCAAGTTGGATTACACTGCCAAAGTCAAAATGTGTGACCAGCTACATTTTTGTTCTTTTGTGGCCAAGTAAACTTAACTTCCTGAAAATGTAATTATTATTTTTAAATGGAAGGATTTGGTACATTTATTATGTACTAAATCCCCCTTTTCCTTTTATAATAGTTGTTATGCATCTGGGTTGGCTTAAGACATGTTTTAGAAAGAACCAACATTATTCTTGACATTTACATGTAGATGGTGATAGTGATCAAAGCTCTTCGACACACCTGCCGGCATGTGCCCCATACAAGTACCTTGAATTTTTTTTCCCCAATAGTTTGTTTTACTGTAGTCTTTTTGTGGTTCTCAAAGGAATTGCCTCATTGCTAAAGGCGCTTTCCTAATTTTATTATTCACAGATCTGGCATTAGTTTTTGGATCAGAGCTCTTTAGTTTAAAAGTACCTTGAGGGTTTTGATGATAGATCTTATATTACCGGTAAGAACAATAATCCTGGAGGTATTTAAGCTGCTGTGTATATTACACCTGTGATAATTAGAGTTATTTTATATATTGAATATCACAACCACTTTTTAAAAGGTTCAGTGTGGTCTTGGCCCACCATGTATTGTACAGTGTTGGAGAGAAATAATGTAACTGTAATTTTTCTTATCTTGTCTCTTTAATTTTTATTATTTTCAATGTATGTGTGCTACACTTTTGTTTTATTTTAGCTTTTTATTGTTTAATATATTTATTGTTAAATATATTGCAATCACAATAAAATATGTATCTTTATAGTAATGAGATCTGGACCAGCGGAACTGGTCACACTCTATGGCTAGGAGTGTTATATGCCTGGTTGTGTCAAATATAGACAGATTTGAAATGAAACCCATGCCAGTGGTGTCAAACGTGCTGAGCTGCATGCACACATTAATGGGGCTCAATGGAGTCTGACAAATGTCATAAGCATGGCGTATTGATCTGTGTGCTTGTGTGTGTTTGCATGTGTAATTGTGTCTTCATAGTGAATTTGTTCTACTGGAAACATCTTGGTGAGCAATAATTGTCTGCTCTTTTGTAATTGAGGTGTATTGACTGGTATGAAATGGATTGTCCTCACTGATTACAGTTGGATGACAGCAAAATGATGTGACCTCTATTGGTACCAGCACTGATTATCTACCAATATACACTATACAGCCTATTACACACAAACTAAGGCTCGAACATTTTTTATTTTATATGCAAATAGACATGCAGTTTCCCTCATTTTCTTGATGTTGTGCTTGCATATGTGTTTGGGTCGAAAATTAAAAACCAGTGCATGTGTTTTCACAGACAGGCAAACTCTTACAAAAATATGTACCTAGATGTACCAAAGGAATGAATGTTGGCTCACGCCGCAACAATGCAATTGCCAATAGCAATAAGACAAGATTGTTGGTTTGGTTAACCTATTAAGTGAGGAATGCTTTTTGTTGTCCCGCCAACTTTGAAAAGACATAAAGGAATCAACACACAGTCATTACAGTCATAATTTCCCTCCTTTGATGTTGGAATGAGTTATCACCAAACCTGTCTGACTCAAACATTCTGCAGCTAATTGCATGCTTTCCCATCATCCAAATCAAAATTGTGTTATAATGTGTAATATTTCATGTGATTTTTAATCAGATGTGTCCTTAATCAAAATAGCATGATGTGCAATTGTGTTTACAGTGTTGATGTCTATAAATGTTTTACTAGGAGAGTTTTTTTAGAGTTCAAATAGAATTAGCTTCAATTATGTGCAAGTAATACAAACTTTCTTGTCTATAGACTGGCATAATCAGTTAATCTGACTTTTAAGATTGCATTTTTGTTTGTTCATTGCACTTTTGTTCTGTTTTGTGCTGTTTACATGTTTATTGGAGCAGAAGATAGTAGAAAGAGGATTATATATTTTACAAGTGCATTAAAAGTGGAGTAAATATAGTCAATTGAAGTTGAAAGAGTCAGTCATTATGATTGTAGTCACTGTATGTATCCACTGGCGCTGAGTGAGCAGATGTAAGTGAGTGTTCTTTATTCATTCTCAGTGGGAGATGAGAGGCGGGCTCACTTAGGGATTGTGGGATTGACAGCGGGGCAAGTGGTAGCAGCGTCAAAAAGCTGAGAAACGTGAAAGCATGCAAAAGCAAAAGTGAAGAAAGTGACATCTATCATACTGTTTCTAATAAGATTCAATGCTTGAATCACATTCTATATTTAATATATTTAATTAAATGCAGTTTGCATTTCATTAATATGCAGTTAATTACGGTATTCATAATAGCTCACATAGCTCACATAGCTCACATATTGAAATAGCCACCCTTGCTACACATTTTCCAGACAAACCCCCACAGCTGCAGGTCTCTGGTATTTTGAGCATGTTTCTTTTGCACCAGTGGACATGTAGAATGAGTCACATCTGAAGTAAATGACTTTGCTGTCAGCAGTCAGTTTTAATACTGAATGATGAGTGTTGGAGTTAATTGAAATAGGAGTCTGATTAAGGTCCCTGAACTGAAATGCAATTAGAGATGCTTTTGTTTTAGCCATATGTTTCCTTCCTGGGGATCTGTTCACTCTCTTTTTGTATCTGCCTTTAAACTGCACGCCAAATGTTCAGACCTTTACAGTCTACAGCAGAAACTGGTAGACAACTTGCACATAGTATGAAAAGTATGTATCAGTTTAAAGGCATGAATGAGTGACTCAGACATGCCTCTGTCATTTTCAGTTCTTCCTTTCCGTATAAATACAAACAGCACAGAAATGACACTCATTTGTCATTTGTATGTTGTGAGGTATGAACTGGGAAATTGTCTGACCACTGTAATGGATGATGGACGGATTGCCATTAAGGCTGAAAATGACAACTTGGAATGTTTTCTGAATGTCAGAGTGTTTTACATTTTAGTCTTTACATTTAATTATTAAAATATATTATATTTATTACATATGTTTAAATATTCAGATTGTTGTCTGAACACTTTCTCATTTGATAATAATGACGATGATCATGTTAATTTATTAGTCAAATGTATTATTATTATTAAACAAATATTAAGATCAGCATTATTTTATTAAAATGTACAAAGAATGAATTGTTATTGCTGTACAATAATATTTCATTACTATTTCACACATTTTAATAAAATTATGTTATGTTGATGGTATTGTTGTTATAATTGTTACACCAAATACAACTTTACCTTAATTGTGTAATAATCTGAAACACAGCCAGTGTGAAGTGTGAGATGTTTGTCAAAGCTCAAGCAGTGGGTCACACTGACCTTGGATGTCTTTCTCTGCTGGGAGACAGATCCCAATCTTTAACTCCACATGTATCAGCATGTCCCTGCATGCGCACACACACTCACTCACAGCTGTTCCCCCCCTACACTGGCCATATGTTTGATGTGGCAGTTCCACAGGGAGGAATTTAAGACACATCATCCATGTGTCATCTCACATGTCTTAATGAGTCCCAGTACCCACTAATGGAGGGCCATTTTAAACACTCATGTGGTGTAATTGGAGGGCTGGGTACGGTAATTTAACATTGAATCTCAATTCATAGACTGTCGTGTAATAAGTCTGTGACATCTGACAATGTCCATGTCTTTTGTGTCTCTGTATTATATTATTTAAATACAGTTTTTTTATGGATGTCTTTGGGTTTTATTTCAGTGTGTGTTTGTTCAAGGTTAATTCTACCTTTCTTGATCTTCTCTTTCTTGTCATCTCTCCTAAAAACATATTCTCTTCCTCTGTGGCAGCAGCTGCAGAAGCCATCAACCTAATCCTTCTAGATAGACTGGGCTTAAAGTTGAGACAGTCTTAAATGATGAGACTCTAGTGTTGTTCTTTGGAGGCTCTATTTCAGAGCTGGAAGGCGACCAATAGCTTCTGTCCACTGATGCACAGGTAGAGTGAGGATCAGATTTGAGAGGAAAAGCACAATTTACAGAGACAAGGAAGTATGAAATTGGTATTTGGGAGGGAGAGATAGCCGGTCTTGACTAGAAGTTTGATGATAGTTTTGGGTGGATTTTTCATGCACCACATCATAACAGCCACATACAGGGTGCCAAAACTGAAATAAGAACTTCACTGTGATTTGGAAATAGAGAAGGAAACAAGATTAGGATGAGAAGACAATAAGTCAGTTCCATAGCTGACAAATAGAACACAAAGAAAAAAATCACCAACATGAATAACATCAGTTTAAGTGGAAAAAAAAAAACATTGGTTGTTGCAACTCTTTTTAGACCGTTGAACATGTATCTAGTTTTTTTTTAAATGTTTTTGAAAGAAGTATTTTATGCCCGCCAAGGCTGCATTTATTTAAAACGGTTCTATAGTGAAATATTACAATTTAAAATAACTTGTGCAGCCCCTAAATGTTCAGCCTGATTTATATGTTTATATAATATATGTTTCCCAATTTCAAATGTACATCGACTGATACACGGCATTTTGCAATCTGTGACGAAGCAGGCGAGAGCAAATGAGCATTTGATATCACTGCCGTAAAACATGTCGTAACGCTTCTTGAGGGCGCAATTTTTTTAATTTGAATTTATCATCATAACGAGCGCAGGATTTGACGTTTACGGACGCTGCTGAGGATGGAGATGAAGATCGCTGGATAAAGGGCTGAATTTGGATCTGTTCCTCGCAAACGTATGGATTCTAAAGATTTGGATTACAGCGAGTGAAATTGATGTCTTTTGTGAATTTATGTTGTGTTTTGGTGTATTTTATGGATCTATTGTCAGTCGCTGTATAGGAGAAAAAGTCTTTTGTGTCTCACAGCAAACAAATTAAATATAAAAGGAATTTAAAGAAATGTTATTCGTTTTAAAGTGTAATCTTGTTTAACATTATGTAATATAATATTATAATATTGTAACATAATGTTATATTTCATATTAAGTAGATGAGTAAACTGCATTTAAATGAGACATTGATATGGCAATTGAATACAATAGGGTCAAAACATTAATGCCACAATTTTAATATTCATAAAGAGGAATACGTACAAATTTGTACGTCGGTAAAGTTGTTCATATGTAATTTATGTTTTAGTGCTGTCAACATGTAAATATTTTACATTTTAGTGCTGTCAATACGTCAGTATTTTATGTTTCAGTGTGTATGAAAATGCAAGTAAATGTATGTGTGATGGATCTACACTTTAGGTAAAAATACTCACATATTCTCATGAGATCACGGTGAAATGTTCAGCTTCTCTGCATGTAGATGCATTAATTAGGAGAAAAGATCTGTCAGTGTTAGCATGGCTTAAAATCATTATTCACTACTGTTTCTGAATCATTGCCCAATCAGCTGTGGCATAAACAACAGAATCAGCAGGAGACCCATAATTTCTTAATAAATGAAGATTAATTGTGGCATACACACATTTATTTGCTACATGTGTTTTTGTGGAAGATAATGGTTTGTGTAATTTGAATGATTTGTGTCTAATGGTTCATTCAGGTTGAAATTACATAAAAAAATTAAAGGGGTCATATGATGTGATTTCTTGTTTTCCTTTCTCTTTAGTGTGTTATGTAGCTGTTTGTGCATGTATGAGATCTGCAGAGTTACAAAGTCTCAAACCCAAAGAGATATTCTTTGTAAAAGTTAAAGCTCAGCCACACCTTCCTAAAACACTTCGTTCAAACACACCCCCACAAATCTACATCAGTATATGGGGGCAGAGTTTCATAACATCGCCCAAATGTATACGCAAAGAAAGAAGACGTAACTTTTATTCTCTCTGTAGTATTATTGTCGCCGGCGCCACCATGTCATGGAGACGCTGTGTTTTTCGTTGCGAAATCCAAACCACTTTTTTTGGCCTTCCAAAAGAGGAGACAATTAGAAAACAGTGGCTAAGCTTTAGTTACAACACTGTTCCAGAACAGTACAACCCAAATATTCGACTATGTGCTGCGCATTTTTCGGAGGACTGTTTTTAGCACCTGGGAGAGCACAGACCGTTTCTACGTCTTTGTAGTTTCTTCAATAACAAATGCAAACTTACCAATCTGATACATTCTGGTCCAGTCACACTGGCAACGTTGATCGATCAGCTTGGTCATCTGCATCATCCGGATCAGATTCAGGTAGGATAAGGTAGGACTGACATTATCATTTGTCAATATTGCTTTGCTTTGGGAGCTGATGTTCCAAATATGGTAAGACATGGTGGTGTGACATTTCCGTCAGACGCTTTTCGGACTGAGGTATTCAGGCCAATCACAATGCACTGGATCACTGGCCAATCAGAGCACACCGTGCTTTTCAGAACGTTGAGCTTTGTAAAAATTGACGTGTTTCAGAAAGGAGGAGCATAGAGGAGCAACAATAATGTACAGTATGTGTAAAATAATGACTTTTTTTAACCTAAAACTGCGTAAACACATTGCATTAAACCAAATACACAAAATAATGTTCTTTTTAGAACCATCATATGACCCCTTTAACAAAACTAACTCCCACCTCTTTTTTGAGTTGATACTGATCTTATTGGTAAATCAAATAACCTGCTGTCAGATTTCCCATAGTGTTTAATTTAGCCGTCTCCTAACAGTGCTTCATTTAGGCGTCTTCATGGAGACTGTCCATGAGTGAGCTGTCAGACTAAAGGAGATGGATTGGTGAGGTCATGACAGCAAAAGCTGCCGTGTGCATACTTTAGACATGAACAATCACTGCAAGTGCAGACGATCCTGCTAAGGATTGACAAGAGAATATGTGCTGTCTTTTGTACAGGACAACATTTAAATCTCTGGATGGCACTCTGAAGGGATGGACTGCAGACAGACATTTAAAAGCATTCATGATGTCAAGAACAAATATCTTGGTTCCTCTTTTAAAGAACAATAGCACTACACATATTGCTTTTTCCTGAATGTGTGTGTGCGCGCACATTTGTGTTCATTCTTGAACAATGCCACAGTGCTCCACAGGGACTCATGTTCGGTTTATCACAGTGGAGAATCAGATCGATATGCCACACTGAACAGAGCGAACAAGCTGTCTGCTGGCTCTTATTATAGACAAACACCACTAAAGTCTTTGTATGTGTTTGTGTGTATGTGTATGTGTGTTTTTCATGACCACAATACATCTGAAACTGCTGGAAAATGGACGTATGCACCAAACACACAATAATTAAGACACAATTTTTGTGCATCTACACACACATACACTACTCTTTATGGCTCTTAAAGGGGTAGTTCACCCAAATATGAATATTCTGTCCTCCACATATTAGTCCAATCCCAGGAAAATTTTTGAAGAATATTTACACAGTTTATTTCTATGATAGTCCATAAAAATGGCCAAAAATGCACCTTAAAATTCGTCCATATGGCTTATGCTCTATTTTCCTACCTCTGCAAATAGATTATCATATGGCTTAAAACATAGGGCCGGACATGATTTTGTAATTTGGGAATTGATTGAACAGTTGGATGGTTGTGGTTTGCCATAACTGTGATCTCATGTGAGTGACAGGTTGTCCCGCTCACGCCAGTAAACGCCACTGCAAGAGGAAGGGGGTAGTTGTTTTTACTAAACATTTAAAAAAAAAAAAAATTATGATTTAAATCATTTATAATAACTACTGCAAAACAATTCCCATTTTGATTTAATGGTGACTTTAAGTAGATTTGTATTAGGCCTAATATAGTGCTCAAGTTTCTGTTGTTTTGTTCTTTGTTCTTGTAGTCACAGTCATTTTATTGTATATTGTTCTGAATAGTCCTCCACGTAATAAAAAAAAACAGCCTACGAGTTTCGAATGAAATGCGGGTAAATAGTGACAGAACTTTCATTATTTTTGTTGACAGTATATGCTGGTTTGAATATATGTATTTTCAGCTGTTTATTCCCATTTATATGGGTATGTGTGTCTTTGGGGTAGATGACCACTTGGTCAGATTCTCAGGCTGACCTCTCTCTAATAGAGCTGCAGTTTGTCAATTTTGTGTGTGTGAGCCCGCAGGGATTCATTATTCAAACCAAAATATAGCTCTGCTTTTACAGTGACAACTTCACATGCCTTCAAGCTGGGAAACATGCATGGTTATGACTCTGCAACGACTTGTGTTTATGACATTGTGGTGTCATTCATGTGCAAAATGATAGGGGTGACTGTTTACAAATATCAGATTAGAATTTTTGTGCTTGCATCATAATTTTTTCAGACGGCTCAACAGTGATTTAGAGTGTAATCAGTCCCTTATGTCCTGCTGTGTTCTTTTTTTAAATTTAATATTCACTCTTGAATTTTCAGTTTTTTTTCCTTGATGTGTATTTTTATGTTTACTGTCCCGTTGTGATTTGAGCAGTCCTATCCAACCATTTACCTCAGCCCAGTTTTCAAAATTCTTGCAGTATAGATCATCTCACCAGTATTTTTTATTTGAACCCAGTCCAGTGTAAACTATCATTAGATTTGTTCTGTTTATCTTTGAATTATATTGAAATTATTTATAAATGATTTAAGAGCTGCAAGTATCACCGTTTGATACCATAATTTTAGCTTTTAACAAAATCCTGCAACTATGCTTATTCATCACCATGGAAACGTGGGCGTTGTGTGTGTGCCTTTCTCTAATTCTCTTCACATCCTAAACCCAATGGATATCAGTGGATTGATTTTGTATCAAATTTAGAGGTTAGAGGTCAAATTCAAGAGTTGTATCACTTTGCCGGTGAATGTGTGTGCAAAGAGTGTGTTCACCTTCATTACTGAGTGTTTTTTTCGATTTCAGATTAAGCCATTTTTATCTCTGTCTTTTAATTAAATTGAAAATGGTGCTGGTAGAGTAGAAAAACAAATCACAGAGATAGTGACAGAGAGGGAGAGCAAGTGAGGGAATCTTTATTAATTAGAATTTCTGGGCCACTGAGTAGCTCAAGGGCTCGTTATGAAATATTTTTTAAAAAGAACAAGTCCATCCATTTTTCATCAATTAGCCTAACACAGGAACACACACAGAGATGCACATTAATGTTGACTCCTGCGTGGGGGAATGAGCTGAAGGATTTCATTCCTTCATTGCTTCTTTGACCGAAGGGCCACCGTATTCTCCTTTACGTCCATTACTGTTCTATGACACATCATCAATCATCTTTCTATTCTGCTGTGTGCGTGTGTGTGGCTGTGCCTGTTAGTTTCCCTTTCCATGTGTTTTTCCAGTCACTATAGCTGGATTATCTTCTATCTGTAATTAAAGTCAGCCATGGAGAACGCTACACCGCCACTGAGCGGAGACATACATATTTTATCACTCTTTCTCACACGCACACACACACACATTTCCACAATCTGGAATGGGATGGAATTCCTTTCTTATCTCCTCAAATGGTTTTTGAGATACCTGTCACTTTTGAAATGATTTTCGGAGCTGACGGTTGTATGGACTGTAATGGGTTGGTTTTTGTAGAGTTGGGGGAGGGGTGTCTTTTGAAATAGGTAATAGGGTCATGACCTTATAGGACCTAAGTTTAGCAATGCCTTTTTATCATCTTGCTCTCAGAACCACATGAAATTGCTTGATGAGTATAGGTTTTCATGTGCTGATATATTTTATATTGGGAAGCTAGATTAGGGATATTGATAGCTTGTCTGAAGAGATTGTCTCATTCTTGTTTTCTTTTCTTCTCTAGCCAAAAAAGCTCCAGTTAGAGAGATACTTAAAATTGATAATGATTTCATTTACTCAATCTCTTAAGTCATTTCAAACCTGTATGACTATTCTTCTTCTGCTGAACTCAAAAGTTAGCTTTTAAAAATGTTAGGAACTAAATTTTGGACCCCATTGACTTCAATTGTATTATTTTGGTTCCACAGAATAAAAGTAAGTCTTGAGCAAATGAGTGAGTAAGAGTTTTCATTTTTGGACTAAAACCAACAAAACTCCACTTTTGAATTTATATGGTCTTTATTACCATAGAGACATTGCTATACAAAAACGTACCGAGCCCCTAAAGGGACATGATGATGGAACATACAAAAAATGGTACATAAGCTGTCACTGGGACGGTACTCTTTAAAAAGGGTCTAACGTGTCCCATTTAGGTACTAATATACACTTTTGGTAAGATATGTAGATTTTGGGTACTAATATATGCACTCTTTAGGTACAAAGGTGTGACAGCTTTTGTACCTTTTTTTTCTGAGAGCGAAAGAAAAAATATGTTTCAATGATTTTGTGTTTCCAGAGAAACTTTGAATTTACTCGCAAAGAAAACGTTTGCAAGTGAATACGCTTCCCTGAGAAACTTTGCAAGCCTTTTGCAAATATCTTTTTTCCCCGTATATTTCTATATTATTATGGCAAGGATCATCTGCTGCTTTGTCTTGGATTGATCTGTGAAATGGCCTCATCATTAGAGCAGCAGAGATACATTCATAAAGAAATATGTATTTAACTGTATTGTACTTCTTTGTGTAGCTGTTGAAGGATGTTTATTTGAATGTTTAAGTATTTCTGGTGTGTTCTACATCTAAAACACATTATAAAAATAAAAATAAAATAGAATTTTAAGCACAAATTTCATGTTTACAGTTCTGTTAGGCAAGATTAATGTATGCCACTGGATGTCAAAATGTTTTCTCTCATACTAACTATGCAAAGAAAACTAAGTAAACCACAGAATTTTTTTTTTTTTTCTCATTTGAATGGTGATCATAGCAAATCAGCAATATAAACGTTGTATGATCTATTGGATTTATTCAGAAAAGAATATGGTAGCATATAGTAATATATATATATATATATATATATATATATATATATATATATATATATATATATATATATATATATGGTATAGTAGAATATAGTAAGCCCTATAATGCCACAAATCTTTAAGACAGTTTGTTTAATTTGCACTTTAATAAAGACCCATGTTTATAAAATCAAGTTTGGAAACTTTGCTGGTGCTGGTGGAAACTTCAAGAATAATCATAGTCAAGTGGTAACTATGGTATTTGTGTCTATATAATCCTAGCAATAATATTTGTTCTCACTCCTTTTATCAGCATTTTCTTCTCAACTCATCTTTTCTTGTTATCATATTGATTCAGGATTATATTACAGGAAAATACTTATTTGCTCTTGGTATATTATATGAATGATGCTGTTTATCATTTGTACTTGCTCTTCTGACAGTGAAATATATCCACAAATAGCCTACAGCAGTTAAATTGTATACTATGTATTCAGAAATACTCTGTAACAGAACCTCTGAGAGGCCATAGATTGTTCCCTCTATACACGCTGGGCCATAATCCTTAGCCTCATGCTACAAAAGCCCTTCAGGGGGTAATAAATACCTATGATTTTTTTTTCCTACCAAATGGACCCTAGTATTAAAGAGAGGCCCATTCTGCTGAGTGAAACACATACTTATCAATCCTAAGCAGACACAGCAAGTGATAGGTGACCTCAGTGCTATCATAAAAGATTATTATACAGAAATGAGAAAGAATGTCTTCAGTCACCTTAAGACTACAATGATTATGTTGTTACTTTTTTTTGAATGCTTACAAGACAAAGACCCCTTGAAACACTGACCTTGGATTCACTGGGTATGACTTTCTACCATCAACATATATTGTGCTGCCTCAAGACATTTTTTTATCTATTTAATTGCAATATCAGTAAGTGAAAATGATTAAATTACGTGAAACAAAGGTTTTTTTAGCACGATTTTTACTTTTTACACAAATTAATTTAAGGGTGTACTCACACTAGGCAATCTGAACCGTGCCCGAGCACCTTTGACCCCCAAAGTCGGGTTTGTTTGACTAGAAGGCCTAGTGTGAGTACGCCCTAAATGTAATTAAATCTGTATGTAATTTAAATTAAATTGCAACAATGGCTGTTTGGTTGAAATTAAAAATGAAAGCCATTTCAGATATAGTATAGTGGTATAGGGCTGCACAGTATGTCCCTCCAATTGTGTAAAATGACTCTCTCTCTTAGGTTTCTTACAAGCAGACAAAGAGCTATCATCATCATCATCATCATCGTCATCATCATCATCATCATCCCTTTATCTCTTAAAGAGCTTTGTTGTTCAAATATATGTCTGGATATTGAAGTTAAAGATAGTTTAGTGTGTTTAGTTATTTAAAATCACTTTGTTCTGGCGCATTTGTTTGTGTGTGTAAGAGAGTGAACACGTAATTTGACGGTGGTATTCTTGGAAGAGCTTTTATGTGGCAGAGACTTGCGAAAATTCGATTTCCTTTCATTTTAATCCTGAATATGTAAACCTTTTCCCTAATCTCTCTTTACTTACCATTCTACCTCAGAGCCTTTCCTCTTCAAGACAGTTTTGCACTGACATCTTTCATTTGAACTCTACCATGATGGGTAGCTGACCTTTGCAATGAACTAAACAGAATAGTTTTATTTTTTTTCTATTAGCACAGGACATATGGTCTAATCAGAGCCACACAGACCAACAGTGAAGGAGAACGATGCTGCTTTTCTTTCTTTTTATCATCTACAAATGTGTGTGTGTGTGTGTGAATCACTCAAGATGGTGCAAGAGCACCTGTTAATACTCTAAAATAACTCAGTAAGTCTGATCAGATGTCTCACAATACATAGCTGCATATACCATGCCAAACAGCTGTGAGAAGCATGCACATAGAGCTAGACTCATTTTAACAAACCCATTTATTTCAGTCAGACATCAGTAAAAGTATTCAATATTATGGTGATTGTTTTTTCTTTACACTTCTACATGTTGCCTTGGTGACATTTCAACATTGTTAGCTTACTTGTTAGTGATTTAATACATTTCTGAACATTTTCCATTTGAAATTAACCCTAAATCCTAAACCTTATTTGTAATAAATGTACTTGTTACAAAATCGTCTCTAAAGACATTAAATGTAGTTATTATTATCAAAGTGTAGTGTAAGTTGCTAAAGGATATTCTAGTGAAAATGTAATCTCTATAGATGCTCTGGCATGTCAAATTCTGAAGTACCATGGCTTAATATTATGGTTTTGTTGCCAACTCTTTTCTTTTGTCTTTGTATTGTGTTGTGCCCCACCGGGATATCCCATCCACTGTGAGTGTGTGTGTGTGACATCAGTGGTTAGTGTGTGCCGTTGGCTCAGTGGTCCCTCTCCATGTTATCAGTCTCCTGACTATGATGTGCTTGTTACTGGACATCCTAAGGGTTCAGTTGCATGCTGACCTTCAAAACCCAAGAGACCTTCAGCTGGAGCTGCTTTAGTTACAGTCTTGTTCACTTACTTCATGACATAACAGATACATCTGTGGGGAATGTTGTAATTCCATGTGATCCATTAAGTTTCATCTGAACAAATATGAATTTTGTATTTAAACATGAAAGAGAGACAGTTTCACAGCTCCTTACCTTTTCTGTCAAATCTTCTCTCTCTGTATAACTGTTGGCTGGTTTCCCAGCAGCTTGTTTGTTGTGTGCAGGCACGTGCACAGGTAGGGCTCAACCTGTGCAGAGCACATGCCCTTTTTGCCCTTACACTGTGAAGTGCCCTTTTTTTGGTGGTAGTGTTTTTTTTCTTTCTTCTTCTATAAATCAGTGCTATTGGTCACCCTTTACGTCTGTCTGTCTGTTTTAGAAATATTTAGCTAATGAAAGGTATTAAAAGGCTTGTGGCTAAATCTTGTTGGACCCTCAAACTGTCAGTAAACCTCATAACTCCACCCCCTCTGCTCTATCGTGACTGAATGAACTGAAGTTCAGCAGCAGCGGCACAGCAGACAACAGCTGAACGAAGTCTTGCAAGGGTAAATAAAGCTCTTGTTGTTTGTACAGCGCTTTCTTTACGCAAGAAACATTATGTCTATAAAGGCTCATATTTTAATTATTTGAGGTCTGAGACGTGGGACCGGAGAGAGAGGGCTAGCATTTGCCATCTAGTCATAGCCAATAGCCTACAATTAAATAGCCTGTGCATACTGCATACAGTAGCATTTCATCTTTTTATAAAATAAGATTTTGGCCAAATATATTCTACAACAGGAAAAACTGAGCGCCAATATAGCTACAACAAACTTTGTAACCTGTTGAGGAAAACGTAATGTGATGCCGGCGTTTTATGACAGACAAAATGCAGATTTGTACACATTCGCTGGTCAAAACCCCCGTAACTGCATTTGAGTTTGACTTTTGTAAAATGTTAATAATATATATTAATACAACAACATTTAATTTGTTTTTACCATCGAAAAATCATAAATAAGTACAGGTGCGCCCCGCGCTGTTTCGTACTGGAACTTACACAAAGATTTATGATTGCTAATACACTTAATTTGTTAACATTTAATTATAATATGGTCGCATGTTTAATTCATGTTTACGCTGTTGATTTGCACGTATTCGCTAGCTAGCTAATTTTTGAATCTAGTATTCTATAGTCTCTGCTCGTCTTCACATGTATAAACGTAGTAAAACATGGTTTTACTACAGTAATGTTGTTGTTTACATTAAGTGCAAATAGGCCGCCTTTTTCACTGAAGATCTGGTTGGGCCAGCCAAAATCAAGGAAGACACCAGATTATTTATAGCCATATTGAATCCATATTTTGCTGAACTCGCTCTACTCCCTTTTCCCATCACATAGAAATTCGAAAAGGCATTAAAAAAAAAAAAAAATTAAGAAAATATTAAAATAGTGGAAATAAAGCATCTAACATGTGTTTAATACGCATCGCTTCGCTTCAGAAGGCCTTTATTAACCCCCCGGAGCCATGTGGATATCTTTTATGATGGATAGATGCACTTTTATGGACTTCAAAACAGAAACAGCCATTCACTGCCATTATAAAGCTGGAAAGAGCCAGGACATTTTTATATAACTCTGATTGTATTTGTCTGAAATAAGAATGTCATATACACTTAGGATGACTTGAGGGTGAGAAAATCATAGGATAATTTTTGGGTGAACTGTCCCTTTATTTATGGATATTAATTGGTGCTATTAAATATATGGATTGAGGAATTAATGGCAGCATTAAGTGAAATAAAGAAGTGAAGTAGATCATAACCATAAATTATCACTCTCTCTAACAATATAATATAAGCAGAATGAATGCAGATATGATTCCAAGTCATTGTTTTGAATTATATTTTGAGTACTCTAAGCAAATTTAACACATCTTAGGTCTTCCACATTCCCTTTATTTTCTGACGCAAACACTGGCACTATTCCAGCAATATTAGGTTGTTGCTAAGACTGTGACATGTGGAGGAGGGTGAACTGAATCCTGCTTTCCTACAGCATCAGAAACTCGCTAAAAGAGAGACAATCATGCAGGTCACAGCATGAGAGCTGTGGGGTAGTTGCATGGCTAGACATCGGGTCAAGGTTTTGTAAATTAAAACAGTGATTGAGGCTTTGCACCAGACAAAGGTCAAGACCATTTCATATTCATAATGAAACAGAATCTGGAAATATTACGTGTTAATTTGTCAGACTGTTATATGAATTAAACCAGTGAAGGAAGTGAACGAAAATATCAGATTTCGTAAAAGTAATGAGCCAGTTTACCTATTCTTAGTATTTAAATGGCATTGCTTTGTGCTGTTAATACAAAGACTTGTGTGGGCTGTTAACATTTACTAGCTAGTATAAAACATTTTAAATGTGCATTCAGTTTTTTTATATTTCACCCAGTTTTCCTACAGTGTTTGCTAGTCTATTTTTGGTTGCTATTACTAATAGCATGAGAAGAGGTGTCTAGTAAGGTATTTTAGTGGTCAGAGTTCTTCCCCATAGCTCTATCAATAATGAGTAGGCTGGATTTAGCTAACAGCAGAGGAGTCACACTTTTAAGTGTGTTTAAGGACTTTAACGGGGAAAAAAAGTGTAATGTACTATGACTGCAGTGATGTCACTCTGCCTTTTTGTGTGCAGTACCGTAGCAGAGTTTCTGGACGGTACGAATATCAGTGGCTGCTGGGAATCATGGGTAACAGAGCTTAAATCTATGCAGTTGCAGCTGTATGAAGGAGGAATCGTCTCTTGCACCCTGGTGCAATTTCTGCTGTAATGAATCCACTGTTAAAAGACTTTCCATGTATGTTGTAGGAATAAGAATTCTCAAGGAGGAGTCTCCATTAAATGTGTTGGAAATAATTGAGTTTCAGATTGATTTGATAAGCTTATAACGGTCATTTGAAACTCTGATACACAGTAATTTACAGCTTCTCTAGCTGGTGTGTGGATAAATTTACCAGCAGGTAGGGGTGTAACGGTACACAAAACTGACGGTTCGGTACGTACTTCGATTTTAAAGTACAGCAGTTTTACAAAATTGCTTTTTATTTATTTTTATTAAACAGTGGTTTACTGAAAAAAATGTGTCTGTCCTTAAATGAATTCAATTATAACTAAAAGTTTATTAAAGATAATGCTGTAAACTATATAGGGAGCCCTTACTTGCACATTACTATAATATTAAAGGTTAACAACAGAGCCCAAGCTATTAGCCTAAATTCAGCTGCTATTTATTTTTAGATATAATAATCAACACTCAAATAACACATTGTATGCAAACATGTAAACTTCACATAAGGCAGTTTTTGCATTAACTTCTAAATCTAATTATAAAATGATGTTTTTTCTCCAATTCGTTGTTGAAATATCATACAAAGTGCCTGTCATTTTCATGAGCGATTTCTTTAAACATACTTTATATAATGAAGACATCACTAACAGGTTATGTAGAATATAATTAATATATAGGCTAATATATGCATATATTTAGCAAAAGAGTTGCTTCATCTCTCTAGTGAACTAACAAGCCATGGACACTGAATGACTTCTGAGTTAAATGTAATGCTACGTGACATTGCTTACAAGCTGTTTTATTGACGTCTTTCCGCCGTTAAAACACCGATTGAGCGATTACACGACATATAATACGTTTCAGTAAGTTTTAATGTATCCTCAACATACCTTAAGATATTAATTCATGTTTATTCTTTAGGAAGAGATGATCACTCGCGCGCCGCACCACAGCTTGAACTGACGCGCCTACAGTGATCCGTCACGTAACATTAAAAAGCGTCAAAACGGCATTTATCGTTTGAATTTCATGATAAAATGGACTGAATACTTAATATGTTCATGTGGGAATTCGGCTTGAAGTATGTTCTGCGCTTAAAACAAGCCTACTGTTAACTGTTAAAGATTGCATTCGGAACCGTTCGGTACACACGTGCACCGTACCGAAAGGTACGGTTCGGTGCAAATACTTGTACAATTACATCCCTATCAGCAGGTTATCTGTTTTATATTAATTCAATAATAGCCCATATATTTTGCTATATATCTAAGTAAGTTAGATCAACATTGATATAATGTCAATAAGTCAAATGTTTTGTAGCATTGAAGTTTTCTTTAATGAAAATGGTGTACATAACTTACCTTGTTAGAGAAAAATAGTCTGGCTAAGACTTTGTGTGAATATTCTGCTTTATGTCCCCATCTGTGAAGCATTAAGAGAGAGAAATAGAATATATTAGCCTTTTTTTATCTTAGGGTGGGTGTGTTGCCTGCAGAAGAGGTCTGCATTTGGTGTATAAATAGGTTTGCATGGTTAAATCATCAGTCTGATGGAGTTCATTTAGTGCAATGAAGTGTACACACGCACGGTTGCGCACACACATACACAATCATATAGTTTCAGAGCCAGTGCTCTTAAAATTAAGTCAAATTGACTGACAGAGCAGAGCTCAAACTCCCTGGCCGGCACACATATCACTACACACAAACACCAAAATATGTACACAGCAGTCATTTCATCTATTTTCATCAGATGCCAAATATCATTTCACTGTATTTTATTTTTATTTTCTTGACAGTGACAATCTTCTTACCAGATTAATGAAAATTAATGGGAAATCTGCCTCACTCTCAGCAGGTCATTGTGAGTAGTAAAATAACTCCTGAATTAGAGAAACACTCAGAGTTGGTCTTCTTTCAAAGAGCACTGTTCAAATAGTGACAGCGACGTGGCTTGTGTTCAGTAGGTCAAGGTTTGGCTTCTAGCAGTGTCATCAGCCATAGACATGATGTAATGTTCCCATGGCTCCAGAGGGATTCCTGTGGCTCAGGTAAATGGCTTTGAAAGCTGCATTTATTTGATCAGAAATACAGTAAAATCAGAAATGTTGTGAAATGTTATTACAATTTAAAAATTATTTTGTGGAAAATGCATTATCCTTTTTTTCCCAGGATTCTTTGATGAATAGAAAGTTCAAAACATT
This sequence comes from Rhinogobio ventralis, assembly GCA_039654625.1. Lineage (NCBI taxonomy): Eukaryota > Metazoa > Chordata > Actinopteri > Cypriniformes > Gobionidae > Rhinogobio > Rhinogobio ventralis. The sequence continues at coordinate 24,559,209 of CM077210.1, read as the reverse complement.
TAATTTATTTGAAATCAATTTATTGGATCGTTGCTGAATAAAAGAGTACAGTTGAATAAAATAAAAAATTTGAACAATAGTGAAGTATCCTGCACCAGCCAACAGCTGCCTCTGAGATGAATGGGAACATTAATGGAAAGCTTTCTCAAGATATTATATAAACCTCCTTGGTGAGCCAAAGCAAGACTTTGTAATATGTGTCTATTTAGATTTTCGCTATTCATTTGCCACACTTCATTTAATTTATTTAAATTTTGCAAAAAGCCTTTTCATTATGAAAGTAACATGTTAAAAGCCTTTGATTTCTTTCTCCGTTGGTTGATTTCCAGTAGTGTCCTCCTCATCCACACTGCTGGCATGCAGCATTACAGATGGAGAGAGAGAGAGAGAGAGAGAGAGAGCAAATCGTGGAAGGAAGAAAGGGGTGGATGGTGAAGTTATTGTTAAATCTCAGGGAGCAGTGGGGGAAGTGATACACATTGCATGGGGTCTTTTCCAAATTTCTCTCTCCTGTGGTTGTGACTGTGTGTTTTGGCTGTTGAGATTCAGGCTGTGTGCCAGGTGGACTCTAACCTGCTGCCTGCCGCTTTTCAGCACCTCCACTGACTTCAGGCAGACTTCTTTTGCTAACCTCCATTCCTGATATTTTAAACTGAGGAAACGCGTCAGTGACTGCTTGTTTAAGGCCCACTGAGGTAATCATTGAATCACAGTTTGCGAATTTGAATGAACTGCTTACCAATTAGTTCATTTATTTTAGTGGTCTGCTGTTGTTTGAATTCAAACACTTGTTTCCTTTCACAAGATTTCTTGGTATATTTTTTGGTATATTTCCATGGCATGAGTATAAGTACTTTTATTTCTTAAACATTTTTCTGTATTGCTAGACATGACTAAATCTGCTGCTAAAGTGTCTGTAGACACTTTATTCGTAGTCCTAGCTAGAGGAGTTATTTCTAAATGCAGACATCTCAAGCCCCCGCACCTAAACAGAGTGAATTGCAATACGCCCACCACAGGCCCGACATATGGTCTGCTCATGAAAACAGTGGTGATCGGGTCATCAAGTATTATTAAGTAAACATATAATACACATCCCCACATCTGATTGTCTGCCACTACCGCCCCCTTGTTTCTCCTCTTCATTTCTCAGTTTTCTTTCTGAGGCATCTCACCTCAATCTAACACCTCTCTCCTCTTCTGCCTTTCGTGAATTTTTTTTCAAGCCTTTAACTATTTGTGAAATCTAGTTACATTGTGAAATATATCTAAAATGTATGTTACATTGTGTCTTTATGACTCTGAGTATTGTGCAGTTTAATTGCAGGGATTAGAATTTGAATATAAAAATAAAAAAAACAGCCTAGAATTAAAATTGATGGAAATTCAAAGAAATTCAACATAATTTATATTATATTATTTTCAATGTGTTCATTGTACAGTGTGAATTAACATTAAAGAGACATTAGATAATGTTGTGGACATTTGAATTTAATCTGTATATTAATTTATATTTCATTATATTTAATACTTAATTTAACACTTGGGAATGATCTGATTTACTCAATACCAACAGATAACATGTATTTATTTATTTGTAGTTATATGTGTTAAATGTCTTTGAATGAAAGGGTTCATATGATGCTATTTTCAAAGATCATTCAAAGATCTGTATATTGGGTGTAATAGAATATGTTAACATGCTTTAATGTTCAAAAAATACATTATTTTTCACATACTGTACTTTATTGTAGCTCCTCTATGCCCTACACGTTTTCTTTCTAAAACGTGTTGATTTCCACAAAGCCCCTCCTTCCGAAAAGCATAGTGAGCTCTGATTGGCCAGCTGACCCAGTGCGTTGTGTGGCAAACACCTCAAGTATGTGTCGGAAATGTAACGGCTTGTAAAACGTCAGTTTTACCATATCAGTTCGAGCCCGAGTCAGATTCTGAAAATGTGGATGACCAAGCTGATCGATCCGAACCTGATGCTCGGATGTATTTACAGTACACAAGCCACGGTTCAGCTGAACGTGACAAACATCGGCAGTTTGAAAGCACAATGGGCGTTTGCTGTTTCAGCTCTTCTTGAGTGGCCAGTGTGAAAATGAACACATCTAGTCATCTTTTCAGAACAAGTTATAAGCAGAGGACTGATCTGCACTTTTGATCGCAAGAACCACAAACAATATGCGTTACTCTAAACTGCACAAAACTCCGCATTTGAACAGTCAGCAAATAATACTTTTTTAAAAAAGAATAAAACAAACATACAGGCTCTGATTCAGAAGCGCCAGATTGCCCTAGCAAAGTTGGAATTGCCCCATTTTTTTAAGAAATAGTCTTGCACAGCTGGTCTTGTACTCTCCCAGGTTCAGGAAACTATCCTCCGTAAAATATGCTGCATACACACAAACATTTGGGTTGTACTGTTCTGGAACAGTTTGTAAATAAATCTTAACCACTGATTCGTAATAACGTCTACTTTTGGAAGGCCAAAGAGAGTGCTGCTTTTGTTTTTACATAGAAACACACAGCGCCTTACGACATGGCGGTGACAACACTACTACTGAAGCCACGCCTTCTTTCTTTGCGTATGCATTTGGGCGGCATTAATCAAATATTTCCACAGAGTGACGTAGCTCAATGAGGGATAATTCGATCAAGGTGTTTTAGCTAGGTCTGGATCTGCCTTCTCTTATAGATAGAATAAATATTTTTGTGGGAGACTTTTAGCTTTGTAGCTTTCCAGATCTTATACATGCACAAACAGCTTAACACACTAAAGAAAAAAGAAAACAATGCATCATATGACCAAAATTCAGCAAATTCCACTTCTTGTCAGTCTTTGGCATTGGCATATGGTAAACTGTTCAACACCCTTTGGCATTATAATACTGTCCTAATGTCAGGTGTTATGTATGGTCAGGCTGAACTATGCAAATGAGATTTGATGTGGTATGCTAATTTGATGCGCTTTGACACTGATTGGTTACGTACTGATTGCATGTGTCTGGCTCTGACAGGATTGAAGAGCTTTTGATGTGTCTTTACCGTTTGACGCTCAGGAAATTGGCAGCTCATTAGTTGCTGGAGGGCAGGTAAATGCACACACATATGCAATTTTTCTCAGAAATGCTGCTTCATATTGAACAGATTTAACATTTGCTCTTCTCTAGGGAGTTGAGTGCAGAAAGATCAGTGGAAATAAATTCTGCTCAGAAATTGTGTCTACAGCTGCATACGTTAAATGCATTTACACAATCAATACTGTGGCCTGAACAACCTTTCCCATTTACAATTTCTCAAATAAGCTCCTATAATAAGCATTCAGAATGAGATGGAGCATATTCCACAGAAGATAGGCAGCATATTACATTATTATTTTGACTTTGAATCCTTGTTGTAACATGGCATGCACAAATTTATCTGCTTTGCAGGAGCGACTCTCCTGAATCCGACGGCATACAAATGTGCTTTAACTCAAGGATTACGGTGTACCCATAACTAGGATTTCACAGAGGCATAAAATCAGCTTATCCTGTGCAAGACCTCATTCAAGATATGCTCCAATTCAGAATTCATTGAAATGTAGGTTATATGTCTAAGATGCATAGTCGCGCTTTCTCTTGTTAATTTAGGTTACTGTGTTGAAACCCTGATTTGATTTCCAATCTGTTGCATTAAATTAACCGTAGGCTGAAATACAGGCAGAGACTGTTTACCGTAAATCCATACTAATTCATTAGCAGAGAGGACATTTTAGAAATGTGAAGAGAGGGCAGTTAACAAAGAGGCTAACATGGGATATGACTGCATCTCAGACAGACAAATTCCACTTAAATAATTCATTTAATTTTCCCTCTTCTTTCATTAAAACGCCACACATTCATCAATTTTGGGGGTTATTCTGCAGGACATTGCTGATTGTATGAGACTGTATTGAGCTCTTTGTTAGTGAATAGTCTCTCTCAGCAGAAAGTCTGGTGAGCCGTGCTGCTGATGCTAGCAGCAGGATGTTGGTCTCTGTGTAGTGTCTGGGTTGTGTATAGCCCTTGTGTGTTGTTTCTATGAGGGTGTGTGAGCCATGTTTTTGTTGACGGGGAAAGGCTAGTCAGCAGCAGTTGAATGTGAGCTGCTTTCAAAGGCTCTTTTGTAGGCAGGAAGTGTTTGTACATTTTCATCCCCTGATGCAGAACAATCTCATTCTCTCAGGTGAAATGTTGATCCAGTTGCATTGCTGCTTACTGTTGCAGTATACTTGCAGTAAAATACAGAAAACTTAAAGGGATAGTTCATCCAAAACTGAAAAATCTGGCATTTTGTTGTTGTCCCTCATGTTGTTCTAATCCTTTGTCCTGATCACTCTTTTAAATAGAATGAAAATGAATGAGGTACTTAAACTAAATTGTAGTGTCCTTCTTAGACACTTTTTGATTAATTGTCAAAATATGTTCTTCCTCTGAAAAAAAGTTGGTTGTATGGGTTTCGACAAGAGGGTGAGAATTTTTGTATGAAATAATCAGATTAAAGCAAGAGACACATGCATTGAACTCTACTGGGTTAATCAGAGCCCACATTTAAACATACTTGGTCTGTCACACGTTCTATATAATTTCTTGCGCTGCCTTTATTTTATGATGATGCACTTATGACTGTTGTGCCTCTGTTTACATTCCAACAATGTGTAAGTTGGTACATTTGTGCACACTGGTAATCATATTTGTTTCAAATACAGACAAGGTAACACATATTTTACATACAGCACTGTGTAAATGACATTAATATGACATAGTGGTCAACTGAATATAGCAAAGCATATTTTAAAATCAAGGATTTAAATCTGAAAGGATTGTGAAATTAAATGTTTTTTGGATATTCAGAGATTTGTTTTAATGATATAGATAAAGTTTAAAATGGTAAATGAGAAAGTTTTATAGCCTATTGTTTGCCTTTCCGTTGCTAATAATATAAAAGCAAGCTATACTTTTTTGCAAGCCGTTTACTTTCTTTGTTTAACAGGTCTATATAATAACGTATTAGATATGACCGTAAACTAATGAAGACAGAGAAGAACGTGAGCGCTGTGTGATCAGGCGCTGCTGTTCTCAGGCACTGTCGTTTTCAGCGCCACCCGTCAAAATAAAAGTCCCACTACTAACACATCGGCCAATCAGAAAAACGTATCAGCCGATGCCGATATTTTAAAAATGCCAAATACCGGCTGATATATCGGCTTTGGCGATATATCAGTCGACCACTACTATTTTAGCTGAGGTGACTATAGGAAAAATTGTTGGGGTTTTAAGAGTTAGAGAGTGTGGTTGTTTTGTATAGGCTGGAGTTGTTGTGTTATCATTGATAGAATGAAACCGTTAGTTCTGTTCTGGTCAATATAGCGTTCCAGCCGATTACATGCTCTCTAAGGGTGTTTTCACACTTGAATCCTCTTTAAGGGTGTTTTCACACTTGGTCCTTTTCTGTGGTCTGAGCGCGGTTCGCGTGATTTTTGGCCCATATGTGAACACTCCAAATGATCTCAGACCCCTTTAAAGCGAACCGAACCGAGACCATCTCGAGAGGTGGTCTGGGTACAGTTCGATTTCATCTTATGGTACGGTTCGCTAAAATCACGCAATCTGAACACAAACCAAAAGAAAAAAATAATAGGACGAATACAATAAAAGAAAGATGCAAATGAAATAAACTGCTTTACATTTTCAAGCCACAGAAGGTATACCTAACAGTATTCAAGTAAGAATATTGGGCTGCTGTCACTTTAAGAACTACTGTAATGCATGGCTACACATACACAATTTCTTCCAGATGTTTACATTCACTTTATACAAAACCAAACTATTTATGTGAACCTTGTGTGTTTTTGACACTTTAAACGCAATAAGACGCTTTAGTACATGAGCTGTGACAGCTGGTGTTCTGTGCATGGGCTTTAGGTGTGCGCGCTCGTAAAACCGCATATTTAAAATTTTAAACTGGCAAGGCGCATAGTCACATCACTCTTACACAGTTTGAAAGCGGTAATTTGCAGTAAACAGCCATTTTGTACGGAGGCATCTGATGACCAAACTACGTTGGAATTCCCGAATGGAAAAATCAAGTGAGCCCGGACTGATTTGTGTTCACAATGGACATTTTTAGCGAACCGTACCGTTTTTGCTAAAAGCAAACCGCACCCAGACCACCTCCCAAGATTAGCTTTTAAGGGGTCTGAGATAGTTTGGAGTGTTCACATGGTCCAAAAATCACGCGAACCACGCTCAGATCCCTGAAGAAGTGTGACAACACCCTAACATACAAGATGTTATGACTAAGTTCACTGATTTGTAGTGGTTTGGTGGTTACTGGGCCGTCATGCCATGTATGTGATTAGCCATGCGTCCATGTGTGCTCAGGGCATGTTTGCTCATGTGTAGCTTGATGTTAGCTCATGTTAGATCATGTACTGAATTCTCTGGTCAGCATTACTCTCTTTGTTTAATGACCTGCTCTTTTCTCATCCAGTGTTGCAGTCTCTTTTGAACAAAAGCGAAGAGACTAATAGCACAAAGGCAAGGCAAAGTATTGGTGTTTTTCTTACGGATTTCACTTTAGATTACGGAGATTTTGGCCAAAAAGTATATTTAGAGACATTTTCTCCTTCACTTTGCACAAGAGGGTAAAATAAAACATCTCAACCCTTGGGCCAAATTGAAGTCCTTTTTAGTAAGCTGTCTTTGGCACACTCTTGTCATATAAAATGACTTTTAGTGTACATTAACAGCAGGAATGTCCCTAGAGTAGCCTGGGGTCAAAGGAAAGGGAGATCTGTGCCTGATAAGAAAGTGCTCTTTCTCTTGACTGGAAAGTGATTTCATAAAGGGACACACTGTCCGGTTATCTGATTTACTGACAGGAATTAATGATGCGGTGATTTTGTGCCAGAAGATCGCTCCGTTGAGGCACTGATAAAACAGCACTATCATGTTTAATGGATGTAGAATGTTGAAGCAGTGGTCTTCACTATTTTTTTCAGGAGAGCCACACTGATAGGACAAAATCAATAGGAGAGCCACTTTTACCGCAAAGTATCAAAAGTTACATCCAGTCATAAATAGCATGTCTGCTTATCAGTCTGTCATCCCTGAACATACAAACCTGATTCCAAAAAAGTTGGGACACTGTACAAATTGTGAATAAAAACAGAATGCAATGATGTGGAAGTTTCAAATTTCAATATTTTATTCAGAATACAACATAGATGACATATCAAATGTTTAAACTGATAAAATGTTAAGGGATTTTAAGGGAAAAATAAGTTGATTTTAAATTTCATGGCATCAACACATCTCAAAAACGTTGGGACAAGGCCATGTTTACCACTGTGTGGCATCACCTCTTCTTTTTATAACAGTCTGCAAACGTCTGGGGACTGAGGAGACAAGTTGCTCAAGTTTAGTAATAGGAATGTTGTCACATTCTTGTCTAATACAGGCTTCTAGTTGCTCAACTGTCTTAGGTCTTTGTCGCATCTTCCTCTTTATGATGCACCAAATGTTTTCTATGGGTGAAAGATCTGGACTGCAGGCTGGCCATTTCAATACCCGGATCCTTCTTCTACACAGCCATGATGTTGTAATTGATGCAGTATGTGGTCTGGCATTGTCATGTTGGAAAATGCAAGGTCTTCCCTGAAAGAGACGACGTCTGGATGGGAGCATATGTTGTTCTAGAACTTGGATATACCTTTCAGCATTGATGGTGCCTTTCCAGATATGTAAGCTGCCCATGCCACGCACTCATGCAACCCCATACCATCAGAGATGCAGGCTTCTGAACTGAGCGCTGATAACAAATTGGGTTGTCCTTGTCCTCTTTAGTCCGGATGACATGGCATCCCAGTTTTCCAAAAAGAACTTAAAATTTTGATTCGTCTGACCACAGAACAGTTTTCCACTTTGCCACAGTCCATTTTAAATGAGCCTTGGCCCAGATGGATCATGTTTAGGATATGGCTTCTTTTTTGACCTATAGAGATTTAGCCGGCAACGGCGAATGGCATGGTGGATTGTGTTCACCGACAATGTTTTCTGGAAGTATTCCTGAGCCCATGTTGTGATTTCTATTACAGTAGCATTCCTGTATGTGATGCAGTGCTGTCTAAGGGCCCGAAGATCACGGGCATCCAGTATGGTATCCGGCCTTGACCCTTACGCACAGAGATTGTTCCAGATTCTCTGAATCTTTGGATGATATTATGCACTGTAGATCATGATAACTTCCAACTCTTTGCAATTTTTCTCTGAGAAACTTCTTTTTGATATTGCTCCACTATTTTTCGCCGCAGCATTAGGGGAATTGGTGATCCTCATCTTGACTTCTGAGAGACAGAACTTTTTATAGAGACTTTTTATACCCAATCATGTTGCCAATTGACCTAATAAGTGGCAAATTGGTCCTCCAGCTGTTCCTTATATGTACATTTAACTTTTCCAGCCTCTTATTGCTACCTGTCCCAACTTTTTTGGAATGTGTAGCTCTCATGAAATCCAATATTTGGCATGACATTTCAAAATGTCTCACTTTCAGCATTTGATATGTTATCTATATTCTATTGTGAATAAAATATAAGTTTATGAGATTTGTAAATTATTGCATTCCTTTTTTATTCACAATTTGTACAGTGTCCCTTTTTTGGAATCGAGTTTGTACAGTATGCAATGCAATAAATACAAAAGGTAGATAGATAGTGGGTATGCATAATATATTTTTAATGTAAACTTTTTTTTAGTGCTGTCAATTGATTTAAAAAAAATTTGATTATTCACACATTTTTCTGTTTAAAACACATTTTTTATATATTTTATAATGTAATAATTTCACAGTAAATCACAAAGTTAATGTAGAAAAAACAAAGACAGTTTATTTTAAATATTTGTTCAATGGCATCTTTTTATGAAGGAAGGCCAGTTTTACTGATACTAATAGCCTACTGATACTGATGTCTCTATGAAATAGATTTTTTCCCCCAATTTTAAACATTAATTATAGCCATTCAACTTTACAGTGTAATTGAAAGCTTTTTAACATTTATTAGGCTTCAAACTTGTTATGAATTAAATATAGATGAATCCTTATTAAAGCTACAAAAGTTATTTAGTCAAGAGCAGTGAGAACTTGATTCTAGCGCACTGTCTGTGCTCATGATGCTGGCGCGTAACCCACACCACTAATCCTAGTTGACAATGCGTATCATATGCACGTAAAAAGTCATTTTGCCGTATACATCGCACGATAAATACAATTTGTGTTATAGATGCGCATTTCATGAGAACGTGTTGCTCTATAAGAGAACATTCAGCGTTAAAAGCTGGAAAGACAGCCAAAACTGGCAACCCCGCAGTGAGTCATGGACAAGAGACCCTTTTTATTTGTTTTTTCTTGAGTCTGCCTACATCTCTGTTTTAATTAGCGGTTTATTTTTGAGCGATGTTTACACAGCCTTCTTTTTAATTGTTGAAATGAGAGTGTGTACCACACCGCAAATGTCAACTGATTTAATGGAAACATTCTGTATACAAGCATGAAGAACCCTGGCCACAGTCTTTTTACATTTTGAAAGCTGTAGATTAAAATCTCATTATCATTCCTCTGTCCTTCCCCATGACTTCCCTACTTTGTGCTACATTACCCACAATGCTCTGATGTGACTTCTTTCTAATGGAGGCCAGAAACAAGTTTCTTGCTTTCTCACAAGCCATCAATCACTCTACTCTGTGCTCTTTTCTCAGCAGGGATGCACAGTGAGAGACCTTGGTGGCCAATTCACTGTTGCAGCACTTTTCTGTTTTACTGCAAAAACATCTGTCATCTTCATAAACACCCGTAATCCAGTTGAACCACATGCAAAATGCACAGAAATAGTGCTGTAGATTTGTATTGAGAATCGAGTCATTTTCATTCTTTTCAGTGCAAACACACTTATTTGTCTTATTTGAAATGTTCAATACTATTTGTCTGGTGCAATTAATGCTGCACTGTTACTGCTTGGCTTTAAAGAAATGTGTTTAAAATAGAGGTTTGCATTTTCTATTCATGGCAGCAGTTATTGGTAATTCCTTTAGTGAATCAGGCACCAAAACAACATCAACAGCATGTGCAAATAATTCAAAGATACATAAAATGACACTTTATTTAAACATTTAACTTTCCATCCTGTCTCATGCAAAGCATCCTGGGAACTGGTATCATTTGCCCAGTTTTATTATCCCTTAGAGTGTCATTTGACAATCTAATCAGTTTCCTTTCCGGTCAGAACCAACTTAGCCGTTACAAGGAGCTCATCTAAGTTGTCTTTGAACAGGGTTGCCACATCAGCCACCAGCAATTCTCTTTACAATTTCTCCATTCAGGCATCTAACAGGGTGCAGTAATCACCCTCATGTTCATTTAGCTTGATCATTATAAAGGGTATGTTGTTCTCCAGATGCATGAATGTGGAAAATGAGTCTCATAAAGATGCCAGCCATGTGTGAATCTCTCTGGAATCCTACAGACAGATGCTGAATATATATGCAGTTTTGTGTAGGTTTTTGTTGTTGTCTTAAAGCCGGATGAGTATGATTTTATGTATGTATTCCAGTGTTCTTTGGGCTGCTGACTGCTGAGCATGCTTGAGTTAACACAAGTTAACATTTAGAAATCAGAGGGAGTAGGGTACAAGGATTGTTCACAGACCATAGTTCATAGTGAGTGAGTAAGAGAGAGAAAGAGTCAAAGTGTAATTACTGTACTCTGGTGCTGTTTGTTATTGAGAGTGTTGTACAGAGGTGGGTCTGAAAAACAACCCTATAGGTATTAGAGTACAGTGCTTTCAGTACTTATTAATTACAATGTTCTAGAGACAAAACAATACAATGATGTCATACCATCTTTAGAAGAGAGTATTGTCCATAAAGAAAATAAATAGGGTCTGAAACAACTATGGAACCAATTGGCTATCATTGTATGAACACATTTAATGAACAGTTATATTTCACAGAAGAAAGAAAGTCATGCAGGTTTGGAACAACATGAATAATGACAAAATTTTTGGAAGGGTGAGTAAATAATGACAAAAAATTTGGGGTGAACTATCCCATTAAGGCATTAACCTTACACATAGACATTTCTTACTTGCAAATTTGACTTTAGAAAATGTTGCAATGTTTGTCTAAACTATATTAATTTGGGAACAACAAACAAACAGACAAATGCGAACCATGCAAATGTTGCAGTTGAGCGATATGCTTCCAGAGTAACCAGATTACCGGTTCTTGCTTTAATTGATTTGATTAGATAAGAAGTGGGTGTCTCAGTCATTTTTGTGTGGAATAAAACAACACCGGTGCCTAATTAGTAATGTGTATTAGTGTATTAATGAATTAGAGATTAAACTTCACTCAGACGACCAGGGCGCTAATTAATGCTGCTCATTTGCATAATAATACGCACACATGACATTAGAGATGTGTGAAGGTAAGCGTAAATATGAGCTAACAGAAGTGAGATTTGAATGAAAGTGTGTAACTTTTCTCTTTATTTGTCAGAGAGGTAGATGGCCATTGGGCACAGACTATCTTTCCAGACGCAGTGAGAGGTCAGTATTTGGGGGTTGAGTGCTGTAATGCATTAACTATTAAACTGAAGGGTTCCTTACAAGTGGCATGCTTGAATTTAAGCTTTTATTTACTCTTGAAAGCCGGTCTGTCTGTCTCTCTTTCTCATTCTCTCTTACTCTTCTGATTTACATCCACTTATATGTATGTGTACACATTTTCTATGTGTCTTTATTTATATTTATGATATTTATATTGTATTATTATTATTATTATTATTTTTTTTTTTTTTTTTTTTTGGAGGGGCTGATTATAGACCATCTAAACAATTTACAGTCATGTTTAAAGTGTATACATTGATGAAGATTGGTTGGTATTGTTAGGAGAGGAGATTATGTTTCGTATTTTCTTTCTAGAGATGCTCTTGGGCTACAGTATCCTCCTTGGCCTGTATCTGGGCTGTTTGTGAGAGTGACATTCCAGTCATAATTTCCTCTGCAGGGATCCCGTTCTCATTAGGGGGAAGATTGTCTTCATGCAGAGACAATATAACAGATTTTCATTTCATGTTCAAATTCGTAGATATTTAAACTATGCCACTGCTAATTGTCTCTGTCAGTCTGTCGGTCGGTTGCTCTCTCTGTCTGTATGGCCTATGAAACCTTTAAACTCCAAGCTGTTAAAGGTGCAGCAAGCAATTTTAAAAAAAATGTGCTGTTAAAAGTGGATCATACCGAGCACCATAACAAACTTGTAGCTAGACATGTGCCGGTATACGGTAATACGATATATCACGATAATGAACATGCACCATATTGTTATCGTGGCCACTTCAAAATACCGTGAATAATTATTTATTACGAATTATTCCGATTTTTAGAATGCATTTTAAGAATACTTTACCCATCAACAGTTTAAAACGAACAACACCGCTGTATGCTGCTTCAAAGAGGCACGCGCTCTGATGTAAACAAACCCAACGCGCATGAGCAGCGCATGGCGGAACGAGTGAAGGAGACGCACTGAATGAAAGTGCACATTCACACTCTCTGACAGCAGATGGCGCTGATGGAACAGCAGAAATGCAGCCGTTTCCCCGGTAACCCTCATAAACAAAGCAGACTCGCGCTACTAAACCGTTTTTAAATGTTTCAAACAGCCATTCAGATTTCTGAATTCGCTACGGTGCTCATCACATAACAAAATACTTAATACTTAAAGACTTAAGGCTAGTTATTTTCTAACTTAAACATTTTTATATTTTAATCTGGACTACATGCCCTAGATATTGTTTGAATATGTTCTGATTCTTTATTGTTCAGTCGCACACTTTACAATAAGGCTCCATTATTTAACATTAGTTAATTCATTACAAACTGACAATGAAAAGTACTTCTAAAGTATTTATTAATCTGTTCAATGTAAATTTCAACATTTAAATACACATTATTAAAATCAAAAGTTGTAACAGTATTATTTAATGGACCTGAGCTAACATTAACTAACAGTTGCTTTTTTTAACTAACGTTATTAAAGAAAAATAACAAATGTAGCTATTTGCTCTGTTAATGTCAGTTAATGCATTAACTAGTGAAACCTTATTGAAAAGTGTTACCTATTGTTCCTTAAAATTATTTTGCACTTTAATCTGTTTGAAATATTTGTTTACTCTTTACATTTTTGTGTATTGCGTTATTGTATTTAAATGTTCGGTTCTTTTTGTTATAAGATAGTTAATAAACCTGATATAGTATGAAAACAAATATTTCAATATCGTGATGCCATATACCGTGATAAAAGCTTCAGCAATTAATCGCAACATGAAAATTTGATACAGTCACATGCCTACTTGTAGCTAATCAGCAGTAGGGGGCGTGTCCACTCATGATGAGAGAGCTGGTACAGTGAGCTGAGTAGTGGTGGAAATTTTTATTCTTTCAAGAAATTCGTTTTCATTTTCGTTTACTGATTCGTTTAGTGACCATTTCGTCATATTACATAAATACACCAGCAGGTGGTGAAAAAGAGTGTCTTATGTGTTATGTCTTAAGTCAACGAACATATTTACTTGTTATAAAAAACTGATTTGGCTTTATTAAAATGTGTGCCTAATCTACTCATTAAATTAATAAAAGAAGTCTAAATAAGTGGTTCAGATGAACAAAGCACAAGGTTTTCTTGCATAATTAACATTTTAATTGTTTGGTCTGACAAATGTATCAGATAAATCTAGGATTATGTTAAACGTGTATGTTAAATATGAATAAAAAAACAAACGTATGTGCACAGTACATACACTCACCTAAAGGATTATTAGGAACACCATACTAATACTGTGTTTGACCCCCTTTCGCCTTCAGAACTGCCTTAATTCTACGTGGCATTGATTCAACAAGGTGCTGAAAGCATTCTTTAGAATTGTTGGCCCATATTGATAGGATAGCATCTTGCAGTTGATGGAGATTTGTGGGATGCACATCCAAAGCACGAAGCTCCCGTTCCACCACATCCCAAAGATGCTCTGTTGGGTTGAGATCTGGTGACTGTGGGGGCCATTTTAGTACAGTGAACTCATTGTCATGTACAAGAAACAAATTTGAAATGATTCGCGCTTTGTGACATGGTGCATTATCCTGCTGGAAGTAGCCATCAGAGGATGGGTACATGGTGGTCATAAAGGGATGGACATGGTCAGAAACAATGCTCAGGTAGGCCGTGGCATTTAAACGATGCCCAATTGGCACTAAGGGGCCTAAAGTGTGCCAAGAAAACATCCCCCACACCATTACACCACCACCACCAGCCTGCACAGTGGTAACAAGGCATGATGGATCCATGTTCTCATTCTGTTTACGCCAAATTCTGACTCTACCATCTGAATGTCTCAACAGAAATCGAGACTCATCAGTCCAGGCAACATTTTTCCAGTCTTCAACTGTCCAATTTTGGTGAGCTCGTGCAAATTGTAGCCTCTTTTTCCTATTTGTAGTGGAGAGGAGTGGTACCCGGTGGGGTCTTCTGCTGTTGTAGCCCATCCGCCTCAAGGTTGTGCGTGTTGTGGCTTCACAAATGCTTTGCTGCATACCTCGGTTGTAACGAGTGGTTATTTCAGTCAAAGTTGCTCTTCTATCAGCTTGAATCAGTCGGCCCATTCTCCTCTGACCTCTAGCATCAACAAGGCATTTTCGCCCACAGGACTGCCGCATACTGGATGTTTTTCCCTTTTCACACCATTCTTTGTAAACTCTAGAAATGGTTGTGCGTGAAAATCCCAGTAACTGAGCAGATTGTGAAATACTCAGACCGGCCCGTCTGGCACCAACAACCATGCCACGCTCAAAATTGCTTAAATCACCTTTCTTTCCCATTCTGACATTCAGTTTGGAGTTCAGGAGATTGTCTTGACCAGGACCACACCCCTAAATGCATTGAAGCAACTGCCATGTGATTGGTTGATTAGATAATTGCATTAATGAGAAATTGAACAGGTGTTCCTAATAATCCTTTAGGTGAGTGTATAACTGCGCTTTGCATCCGCTTTCTGCCGATTGATGAACGAGATTGACTCACATGCTAAATGACCAACCTACCCGGTACACTTATTCATTTCAATCACGAAGGAGATGTACCAGTTCGTTCAATTCGTTCACGAACAAGCTCTCTCTCTCATTCAGACTCAAAACAGCGACTCGGTCAGTGATGAGTCAGTGATGTCAGTAGATCCAACCAATTACACGCCCCGTCACAGCCCGAACTGAAATGCTATTTGCTGACGTGATGCAAATGAGACCTAAAGTCTAAACAATACTGTCATATTTTTTTTGTTTGTTTTAAAGTTTTTAGAGATGTCCCCCACATAGCTCAAACCAAGTAAAAAATGACAATGTTAATTTGTATTTATGTTACATTTAACCGTCAGCTTGCGTTATTACACTGTTTTCATAATAGTAAAGTGTACGTTTCTTTCTTTGCTGCAAATATGCCAAACTACACGAGCCGAGCTCTATCTGTTCATCATCAGTATCGTTCAAACAACTGGTTCTTTTCATTCACGAACGAGATGTACCAGTTCGGTCATTTCGTTAACGAATAAGAAGATCTCTCTTGTTCAGACTCAGAAGCAACTCGGTCAGTGAAGGGCGTATACGTTCACTACATTCAACAAATCACATGCTCTGTCACATCTCATACTCAAAGGCTATTGGCTCGAGGTTTAGTCATTCTTTGACAGGATGAAACAGTCCACAGCACAGAGCTACCCGGTTGAAATAAGAGTCAATGGATTATGTGAACAAGAGCAATTCATTCCCCTAAAAGATTCGTTCACAAACATAACATCACTAGAGCTGAGCAAGAGGGAGATTTAAAGAAAGACTTTAGAAAGAGAGATGGCTGAGAAACTTTACAAAAGAGAAAAGCTCAGAGGAATATCACTAGCAAAAGAAGGGCTATGATCAGGCAATAGCTTTAGAACCCGCATTAATATTAGAAAAGCTTTCCAGCACTGGAGAGACCTAATCGGGAAGGCCTGAAAACGGATGCTAAAGTTGCATTGTTTTTGCTCCATACGTGAGTTACATTGGTTTCGAGTGTCATGTCTGGAGCTGGTGTGCTGTTAGTGACTAACAATGAACTCTTGCTTGTATATACTCTTGTGTACTGTATGTACATTTTTTTGTGCTTCCTTGTCGTTCGTTTGTCATCTTTGCATTATTTTTTGCGAGGAATTATTTTGCTTAGCTTCTGCTATGATAAAAGAGACACTCTTGCATTGCATTGGGTGTGTTTCTTTGGGTTGATTCCAAATATCAACAGTTTTCAACAACGATTTTGAGAAATCGCATACTGCACCTTTAAGTTTTGATTTGGTTTTGTTACACAGCTCTGAAACTGATGCTTGTTAGATTCAGATGCTTGCTGATCTGGCATTTCGGTGCACCAAATGTTACAGTGTGAAAGCAAACACCTTCCTAATGTGTTGTTTTAGCACTTCTGTTGCTGTATTTAGGCTCTAGTTCTAAAAGCTTTAGAATTGGGTCTGTTGGTGTGTGTATTAGATTGTGTTTTGTATTATGCAATAGCACAGTAATGTAGGATTCTGCACAACCTTCTTCACCTGTCCTTGTTTTCCTCCTGACGTTTTATTACTGCTATATGATAGTGACTTTATCAATGAAGACACAAAGTTACAAGCCCAAATTGGAATAATTGATAATTAATTGTATGTTATCCGATGCATTGAGTAAATTGATAACTGGATAAATTTTTCATAAATCAGACTGGTTTTGTGAACCAAATGAACTTGAAAAGATCAAATTCAAAAGAATCATTTGTTTACCACATGCACGTTGCCACTTCTCTTATGAATGTGCCAAAGAGAGCTATTGCCTAAATGGCGTAAACCCTCGAGTCGACTATAATTTGAGGACAAGATTGTCAAGACAGCCATTAGATACACAGCACGACTTGAAACGTGCAGTATTTTTCCCCTTTAAAGCCATATTATAATCAATACTGCCAGCTAACAGTTGCCCTTTAAAGGAAATCCATTTTTTTTGTGTGAAGTGGCCTTCAGATCCCAGACCATTAGGGAGCGACTACTTCACCAGTGAGAATCTGAGTATGGGAGTTTGTGAGAGGCAGATTATTCAGATTTTGAGATTAGCTTTTCTGTGCAGAACCAAATGTTTACGTAAAGAGCATCTCATTACAGGCAAAAGCAGAAAGCTATTGTGGAAACATTACATATGAATTGTACAGAACACATTTGCTAGCACTCTTCCCACTGAACAAATCTTTACTGGCAGCAAATGCACATGGTAGATCATGATATTGTTTAGAGAGAGACTGGCATGCTAGTTGCTTTTAAGTATTCTGTTGCTGAAACTTTTTGACGTGATGTTATTTCTGACAGTGTTTCATTGTAAGAACATCTGTTCTAATCTCTGTCTCTCTGTCTGTCTCTCTCTCTCTCTCTCTCTTTCTCTCTCTTTTTGTCTCATTCTGTCACTCTCCTCTCTTGCACATGGACATGTGGACCTGACATGATGATTGACAGGTAAGGGAAGCTGAATTTTTTGTGACAGTTTGTGTTGTGCTGTCTCTTGTCTTAGCTGATAATAGCCATTGTCCCTTCACAAGACAATTCACAATATTGTGAGTTTCCAAATACCTTAATTTAAACTCAGTTAGGCCTCTTTGTTCATTCTTGAAGTGAACTTTTGCCTGTATTGTGATTAGATTCACTGTTTTGGATTGTCGCCTTGAACTTGAGAGAGTTTTGTTTTTATTTCCATTTTATTTTATTTGAATGATATCCACAAACAGTGATTATCTGTTGTAAAGCTGAAAGCGTAGAGAATCAGATTTAATAATAACTATATTTAAATCTAAGATGTGACTTTGATAATCTGGTTTATTTCTGATATTTTTGTTTTAGTTAGTAGAAGTTCTTAATGGCTGGTAACTTAAATTTAGTAGCCAAATTGGCTGTTGTGTGAAAAAGTTCATTTCAAACCCTTGTTGTAGTATTTTATTGACAAATACTAATGGCTACTCATGATGTCAGGTTCTCCAGCTTACCTTCTTCTGTCATCCTTCTGTCTCTCTTTAATCTGTTGTCTTTCTTCTAATGGATCAACCTGTCTTTTTGTAAAACCCTGGTATCCTGACTGCACCTGAGACATTCAGCCATATGCCGTGGAATCATTGATATGCACACCGGCTTCTCCCCAGAGCACACACACACATATACACACACAAACAAACAAAACCACCATAATTAAGGCAGCATTTGAACGAGCATTCCTGCCGTGATCGAGCACTACAGTGATTGATCATGAAAATACCACACACAATCACACTCTCCCACACACACACACACACACACACACACACACACACACACTCACACACATACATATGCATACACAAACGAACACACACATTAATTTGGTTATATATAGAGCTGAATATCAAACCTATTTCCCCTAATCAGTGCTGTGTATATGTGAGTGTGTGTACATCTGTGGCTAAATAGCAGACTCATTAGGCCCGTTATTGAACGCCACTTGCTGTGTTTTTTCCTCCTTCCTGATTGGATTTTCAGTGCTCAGAGGCTGTTGCTCATGATGATGAGGAGGTTGAATAAATTAAACTTGCATGAAAACACACACATACTGTATATGCAGACACAGTTTCTCCACACAGGTATTTGAATATTTTAGAAGCATTTAGCCAATTACAGTGATGGCTGTTAGTGTACTAAGACCATGTTGGTCTAAACCTTGCATTTTATTTATTCTGGTTAAATGCTAGCTCTAATTAATGTCTGGGACTTTAGGCCAAAGACCCACAGGATTTATCTTCATTAGGCTAAGAAGAGTCGTATTTACCATAGACACGGCTGTGAGAATTTGCCAGACGTTTCATTGTTCTCCTGGTGGGTTCAGCAGCTGTTTTCTCTGGCTCATGTTGCCTTTGTTTACAGTTTTCTAGCAAAAGCAAAAATGATGATCACAACATTTAAATGTGAAGGTTTAGAACTTACGATCCACAAGGGATGATTTTGTTGTTGTTGTTGTTGTATGTGTGTATCCATATGTGTTTACTGTGTGTGTGTGTGTGTGTGTGTGTGTGTGTGTGTGTGTGTGTGTCCCTGGTGCTTTTAGACTAGTCAGATTTTGTTCTGTTGGGTAATTGAATTACTGATCATCTCTGGTTTGTTAGCCTGCAGTGTTCATCTTCATGTGATCTATTGACTTTGAACATTAGTTATGTTTTTATGTGTATTTTATTGGGCTGTCAATTACTATATATATTGTATACAATAATAACTAATAACTTTCATATAAAGTGTATTCTGAAAGAAAAAACATTTCACAATAACAGTCCCAAAGCTGTATGAAATCAGACTTCTCTGTGGAATTTTTTTGTCCTCTAAACCTTACAATTGGTCCTCAGAATTTCAGCCGGTCTGCAATCAGTTTCTTTCAGTCAGTCATTTCACTTGATTAGAACACCACAAAGCCTTTAGCACTGTTTACTGAAGGTCTTTTGAAAGCCTTTACTGTATTCAATTCTGCTAAAGCCGATATATTGGCAATAGAAGTAGCGACCATGCAGATGTGCATTCACTTGATGTTTTTGGTGTAGTTGCCTCCAGTTTTTAATGGATAAATACTTCTATATTGATCAGAGCCAGATTGAAAGAGGAAGTGAAAATCCATTTGTTGCAAAGTTGAATTATTTCTCAAGCTAGTCTGACACATACAGATTTCTCTGAATACATCATTTTAATGACAACCATATGTTGCCTGTAATAATTAAGGTATTAATTCAAGGTATATGAATAGCTAAAATGAGCAGCGTTTAGGACTTTGGAGGCATTTATACAGTAGTTATTTTGTGATTTGTTTATTTTAGATGTTTTGTATGACATTATTTTTTAAAAATGTTTCAAATATGAATCATCTCAATTAATGTACAGTAAGGTGCATTTAAAGTTTAAAACATACATTTTAGATGTAGTATAGCAATCTACACTGCAGGATGTCAAGTTCTCAAAAGTATTTTTTATTTAAGTACCTATAAATCTCCAGTAGCATTATGGGATCATTAGGACTTGATGATATCACCCAGAGCAGCAGGAATCATCTTTTAATCAGGGAGGAAGTAAAAAGGCCGGCTTGGATTAAATGTGTCTTTCATCTAACAGAAGCCTCAGCTGCTGTTCAAATCCATTTCACTATGTCCTTCTTTCATTAGTTTTGTCACTAAACAGACTGTTGTGTGTGACTGAGTAAAGACAGCACCAGTAATGGATTTAAATGTGCATTTTTTTCTGCATTTTATTACTGTTGTAGTCTTTGTCAGTGAAATAACCATAAACATGTCCTTATGAGATTTATCTCATTGGACTATAGTGACCTTGCTAGAATATTCCCTCTTTCAGGTTATCAATGCTCTTTTAGGTGGGATAATGCTGTGGCAACAGCATGAGCAGGAGAGGCAGAAGACGGGTGTTTATTTCCCCCGCAAGACTGTGACCTTGGGCTCAGGTGGGGATGTTGAGTTTGGCTCTCGGTCGCTAAGTGGTGGAAGGTGAGAGAGAACAAGAAAGAGAGAGAGAGGTGATGAAAGCAACGGTGGTAGAAGAGACTGAAGGGTGTGATGAAGAAGAGATGGGCAGATTATCTGTGTGAACTGGTGAAAGGGCAGAGGAGGAGAAGAATAGAAGATTATTAGTGATCTTGGGATCAAATAAATATCAGTATACCAAAAATTTCAGTTTCCCTCCATATTAGACACAGTCTAATATGATAGTACATGAGTCTTTGACCACTTACACGGTCTGACCCTGTTTGTTTTTGATGCTGTTATCTGCATTACAATGAGCAGAAAAGAGTGCATGGACATGAGCGTGTACAATCAATAGTAGCTGTCGATTATAAAAACATGCATTTCATTCAGTACTGAAACGAATCAGGTATGTAAATGAAAATTGAACGTTGTGCTTAATATTTCTGTGTGCTATAAATCAAACTTTATTCCAACTTTCAGCAACATACTAATGTTAAACTATTTGCGCGTCATGGAGTTGCTTAAAAGACAGAATATTCTATAAAGAGTTTGTTTTCTCCTTTCTAGTCAGATTTGTAAATCAGCAATCATAGAAACGACCCCAAGTGTTTAAAAGGGTCTGTTCAGTGACTGTTAATTTGCATACAGTATGTCATCTTTCTGTCTGAGTTTGCTGTGTTTTTGTCAAGGTCTGAAGGTTAAGTGGTCCCTGTTACAAAGAGCTCTCACCACTCTTTGCTTTTTCCTCAGAAACAACCTTGGATATCCTTTTTATACCAATTCACAAGTCTGCATATAGGACATTCATCACCTTTAAAAAGAGCAAGGAAGGAAGATTCTCAAGGAGGATGCCATTAAGAGCCTATAGTGGGCCTTAAGGTCCAATTATTTCTTCTCAAACCAACTCCAACAATACAACTCCTTCAAACCCAAAAAATATTTCCTCCTGTCTACAGAATCATTCCATTTAAGAAAAAGCCAATTTGCAGTAGACTTTGACCTTCTAATAAAAATACAATGTAATGATGTTCTCTCTGTATGTGAGCATATGAATATGCAAAGATCTATTTAAAATCCAGTTTAAACCTGGCAATAAACAGAATTTATTTATTTATTTATTTTTAAGCACACAAGGTACTCCGAATCATTCTCAAATCTCATTGTTATGCAGAGAATATATTTTTCAGCATCCATTACTCCAGTCTTTAGTGTCACAGTAATCATTCTAATATGCTGATTTGGTGCTCAAGAAACATTGGTGACACTTTGCAATAAGGTTTCATTAGTTAACATTAGTTATATTCATATATGTCGCACTGTACAGCCCTGGTTCAGGAATGGTTTGAGGAGCACAACAATGAGTTTGAGGTGTTGACTTGGCCTCCAAATTCCCCAGATCTCAATCCAATCAAGCATCTGTGGGATGTGCTAAATAAACAAGTCCGATCCATGGAGGCCCCACCTCGCAACTTACAGGACTTAAAGGATCTGCTGCTAACATCTTGTTGCAAGATACCACAGCACACCTTCACAGGTCTAGTGGAGTCCATGCCTCGATGGCTCAGGGCTGTTTTGGCAGCAAAAGGGGGACCAACACAATATTAGGAAGGTGGTTATAATATTATGCCTGATCAGTGTGTGTGTATATATACACACTGTATATTATATATGAGCACTTGTATGTGCTTGGGTTACTGTATGGCACATTAGTTGGCTGCCTACAGGTAGATTTGTGCTAAATGGAGAGATGTGGTCTATTATCATCACATCTGGTCTGATCAGCAGGTCTCAGGATTTAGGATAGCCCCTGATGTGAGAAGATAATACAGATAGAGCCAGACCTGAAGAAATGAGTTATTAGACATAATTAGCCTATATGAGATTAGACTTTCCCCCATAGATCTTCTGTCTGTTTTCTATTGACCCGACACTTCGATGCAGGTTTGTCAGAACATCTTCTAGTGAGGATTTTCAGTGTTAATGTAATTCCTTTGTAAGTATGAGTGGGATTTAGGGATGTAGTATTGATAAAATAAACCCGCATTGTGTGTAGTAAAGCTAAGCCTAACTTGTATTTAAAGTGGGCTTTGCAGTGACATAAAGGTGCTCACATTAAGATGTCTGATCAATACCTGTTTCCTCTCCAGCATCTCCAAACAGCCCTGCGCACAAGGAATATCCCTGTAATCAATCACACTAGAGAGAAAGAAAAGAGTGAGTGAGAGAAAGCACTGTTTACAGATGCTCAAAGGACTGAGCCGGACTGAAATCTGACAGACTGGGATTTGGCCGTGCACTTCTCTTCTCCTGCTGTCATAATATTGATTTAGAAATAATTACTGACTGCTTAGCCATTCCTCTCTCGTGTGTTTCTGTTCAAGACAACCTGCCCTCCTGCACCCCATGTGCCAACCTCACACACATACATACTCATGCTCATACCACCCAATCTACACTCACCTACCAGCGTCCCTCACCTCCTTGTCAATTATACATTCAGATAATGTCTGCTTGAACATTCACTGGCACTCATTCAACTTGCCTGCAGTCTGCGCTCGGAGTGTGTGTGTGTCATCAGCAGAGCTATTTAACATCGCCATTAATGAATCTTGTTAGTCTTTGTGTTCTGTTTTCCTGACATTATTCTTTTTTAGTTTAGTTTTGCTTTGCTTTTTGTTTTGTCATAAGGAATTCACAAGGAATCTTATGGAATTTAATGTTTCAAGATCCATAAATAATTCTGCTGATGTTTTTAGTAGGGAGAATTGCAAAAAGTGTGTTTCCACCGACTTCGAGATGATTTTTTTCTGTTACGTTCGTTCAGGCATTGGAATACACTGACTGGACTGTATTCTGTGCTTTATAAGATTCAGTATCTGTGATGTAATGTCTACTGAATAGTACTGTAGGAAACAGTCAGATTATTTTAGTACAGTTACATCTGCATTGGCGAAAGAATGGAAGAATGCAATTCCCTCTCTCTCTCTCTCTCTCTCTAGATTTATTCTGATGCTGACCGGTTAGGGTTCACAGTGAGAGCAGATGATAAAAAAAATGATAAAATTATATTTATATAAAGGTTAGCATAAAAGAGTATAATAATGCAAATGACTGCACTTTAATACACTTTGCAGCATGAGTCAGACTCAGCATTTAATCTGCTATACTGAGGGGTAGCTCTGGGCCCTTCACTTTAATGGTTGTAGATGTGCACTATTTTAGAATATGATTCCATAAAATATAGAGTATTGAGGAGAGACTCCACTCCCTTAACAAGCTGATATGAAACCTCTCCAGAGATACATGATCGTAATTGTTAATATGATCTCTGCGCTAATGTTCTGAACTATGAAATCTGTTATTTGAAGTAGCCCTGCTGCAGCAGCACTCAGCTGTGACTCTGAAGAGTCTAGGTCACTTTAGATGGATCGGCAGGAACTGAGAATCTGAGGCCAAAATCACTGCAATCTAAAAAATAAAATGTTGGTTGTTTCTGCAAAATGATGCCACATAACAAAACAAAAAATCTTTTGTTTGATTGAATCATTCAGCCAACTGATTTATTGTGTTGTCAAGATTATAAACTAATCCTAATTTCCCTGGGTTCGCCAGTGGCATTTATTGGACATGATGTATGTCTTGGCAAGAATCTGTTGCGCTATACGGCCCCATATTGCTGTGCTGATCTGAGGGAGTGTGGTGAACCAATTACACTGTTTATCTCATCTTTATGGTCTCCATGGAGCTGGACCTCAGTGTATCAGTTTCCACTGAGCTCCATGCAGCTCGCTCCGCAGACAATAGCGCACTGTGAGGGGTTAAAATCTGTTTCCAGCCGATTAGATGCATTTAGCACCTGAAGACAGTCATTTTTTTCACCCCCTCTTTTCAGCCTGCTCGCTTGTCTGACACACAGAGTGAACAGGAAGTGGAAGGGTGTCACAGGAAATTGGAAAGGTCATTTTTCCTTGGCCTCTCTGATGAAAATGTTCCCTAATTTCCTGCCTGTTTCTGAACATTCCGAACTACCCTGATGGACATGGACAAATCCTATAATCTTTCTAAATGCTGTTATAAAGCCATTCCCTATTAGCATGATCTAAATCGTTATGCACTTTAGAGTATCACTGAGTTACATTTTAGCAATTCAACACTTCCATTAAAGTGTTTTTTGCCATGATCAACCTTTCTGACTAATATGGGATTTCTTGTGACGTTATTCTATATCTCTGTCTGTCATTTTCTCTTCTGTCTCCTTATTGACACAGCATTGAGAAAGCCCTGTGGGTAGTAAAATGCTTCTGACAGACCTCTTTGTGCTAATAAAATGATAGGCTGTGTTGTGGCCATTAGTCTCTGCTCTGTAAATAAAAGCTGTGTCGCAAAGAGCTTGAAACACACCTAGTGTGAAGCTTTTTCCCCTGAGCAAATTGCAGTAGAACTGTGGTAAAAAGCTGTCTGACTGTGTTGCACAAACAGTGCATTTTTTTTAGTTTCTCTCATAAGTTATGTGTTTGTGTGCACATTTTAGTCAGGTACAAAGCTATATTGTAAATATGTTTCTTTAATTAACTGTTAAAAATCTTTTAGTGGACACAGCTGCACTCATTTTTCATGGACTGCTCCACTGTAATTTTCTTACGCTTGGTGCTGTTCAAGACCATTAAACCTAATGAACATAATCAAGGGTCACAGTGCCACCCAGGATCGGGTAGAGGTTTAAAGCCATGTGGCGAAAGACTCCACCTAATAAACCCATTTGAAAATATTTTACCCCTAATATAGATTATTCACATCATTTAGTGAAGTTTCTGAGCTCAGAACATTAACTTAAAGGGATAGTTCACCCAAAAATTCTGTCATCATTTACTCACCCTCAAGTTGTTCCAAACCTGTATAAATTTCTTTGTTCTGCTGAACACAAAGGAAGATATTTGGAAGAATGTACCAAGCAGATCTCGGCAGCCATTGACTAGTGGGGAAAAAATACTATGGTAGTCAATGGCTGTTGAGATCTGCTTGGTTACAAACATTCTTCCAAATATCTTCCTTTGTGTTCAGCAGAACAAAGAAATTTATACAGGTTTGGAACAACTTGAGGGTGAGTAAATGAAAAATTTTCATTTTTGGGTGAACTATTCCTTTAAATAGCGTAAACAATCTTACCACTAGTCCTTCATCAAGTTGCATGTTCAGCCTCTAGTGTGCTTTTGGACAAGTTACAATGATTAAATTCAATTACAAGATCAAGTATTGTATTGTATTGTATATCTTTACTGTCCACCAAGGTGGAACTTTGTCTTTGGCTCACCACCACATAAAATAGCTAAACAGGCAATGCCAAGAAAAACAAAACACACAGATTCACATAAAATGCAATTCATGCCACTTTCATTTGGTTTGTAAATCATTTGCGGAGTTGAGAATTTTAATGGCTTTTGGAATGAAAGACCTCTTAAACACATTTTTATTTGCTAGAGGGATTCTATAGCGCCTTCCTGATTTCAAGGGCTCAAATCGACTAAAGAGAGGGTGAGAACTATCTGCAAGAACACTTCTCGCCTCCACCGTTGCCCTTTCTGCACAAAGTTGTGTTAATGGCTTCTGTGGTCTACCAACTATTTTACTTGCCATTGACACAATTCTGGAAAACAGTTTGTTCTAAGATCTGCAGTTTAAGTGATCATACCAAGCAGGGAGATGTAAAGTTAATACACTCTCTACAATGGATTTGTACCATAGACTGTAAAAAAATATGGACGTAGTGTCCGTGACGTCACCCATAGGATTCTGAAGAGCAGTTCTGAAGCGTAAAGTAGGGTCGAGCTGGCCGTTGCCATCTTAGCAGCGCATTATCGCGCGTCACTCCCGGATAACAGAAAATGGGCAAAGAGGCAGACAGCAGACAAACGGCTATCCACCTGTGACTCAAAGTGGCCACTCCCTTAATTATGCAGAACTTTAAGGCTTTATATAATGTAAACGAATAAAAAAAAATCACCCCCCTCACAGTTGTCATGAAGGGCAAAATTAGCTATATAGACCAAAACCACAATTTGTACCAGGCTGTAAACATGTTTTTTTTCTGCTGTAAAGCTGGGCATTTTAACATGGGGCTCAATGAGATTCTGCTCCCTTCTGGAGCCTGTCCCTAGCGGCCAGTCGATGAATTGCAGTTTAAGTCACTTCCGTATTGGCTTCAAGAGAAACTGGGGGAGGTTGCCGCTTGATTAGTACACAAGTTCTAAAATATGCTGACTATCCCCAAGGCTACTGAGTTTTCTAAGAAGAAATAGTCGCTACGAGCATCTTTTAAAAATGTACTCTGAATTTTCAACAAAGCTTACCTGTGAGTCCAGAATTGAGCCAAAGTATTTAAAATTCTCCACAATTTCAACTTGTTGACCCTCAAGTGGAGTTGGCTGGATTATCATGTCTCGTTTTGTGCACATAATTAATTATTTTGTCTTAGCGACATTAATTTCTAACTGACTAAAGTGACACCAAGTTTCGAGGGCCTTAGTGTGAGCCAGATAGGCAACATCATGTAGAGAGTTAGTTTTATCCAGTAGGCCAACGATAGAGACCTTTTTTCACAAGGGTTTTTAGCTAATTTTGTCTGGTTCACAGACGTCTGTATTTTTGTGGTTATGAAGGCACTTGGTTCATGTTGAGATTTCAGACAGGATTATATTTCAGACTTTAATCCAGAATGTTGCTGTTCATAGATCCCATGAGATGACTAAATGGAAAGGACAGAACATATAATCCCCTTTATGGCTAATGGTTTAAACTCTTTAATATTTAGAGGTGAAAGTGGTCCAAGTGGTCAGACAGTTACACTGCATTAGCAATTAATTTAGAGCACATATTTTTGCTCTTAGACTAGATGCCACTGGTCTAGATGTATTTATACACTAACTTATTATACCAGTTTACTGACCACACACTCAGCCAAATAAAGAGTAGGGAGATGAAATGGAGTGTTTCATTGTAATTGCATAATAGTTTAAAACTGAATGACGACAGTAAAGCGCTCTCACATTTTAGCACTTCTCCAAAAATAGAGCCATTTGGATGAAAGGAAATCTGGCAGTTTTGGCTGATGTAGTTTCATAACTCCAAATGTTACATGCATTATTTATTTATCAAGTCGGGTTGAGATAATTGCATGTTTGTAATTCCAAAAATTTGCGAAAATACACAACCACAACGTTCCCATCTTCTTCACAAACCTCACAGTTCTTTATCTCTGTGTCTCTAAATGTCTTCCCATTATGCGTCTGGCTGTAGACAGCTCTGTTGCTCCATTAAAAGACAATAGTACTTTTGTTATTTACAGCCAATTTCTGTCTGGTTTCTGTAAAGCTTGACAGAGCGAGGCAGCAGCAGCGAGGCTGGGGTTGTGATCAGTCCCAAATGGAAAACAGGGAGGGCTTATTTAAAGTTATTATGGTGTTTTTAAGAGTGTGTGTGTGACTTTTTTTGAGCTTGTAACTCTAGGACTGATTCAGACTGGTGAGATGTGTTTGCAGTGTCAGAATTCATCTCACTCATATTAGTTGCTTATTTGGCTAAAAGATTTTAATTAGGGTTGCACCGATACCATTTTTTCAGAACCGATCCGATCCGATACCAAAAATTCTGAGTATCAGCCGATACCGATACTAATCCGATACCAGTGTAGTTTTGTTTAAAAATTCAATGTAGAATTTCTATACAGTGTGTTGAACTGATAATCACTCTTTTGTGTGTTAAACACAATATACTAAATACAAACAACTTCATTAGAAAGAAAAAAAAAAACGAATTAAAAAAAAATATAAATCACAATCTATGGCAAAAATACTACTATAAACTAGATTAGTGGATAATTCAGCAGCAAAAGTTACTCTAGAAAAATCATGAGTGCACAATAATTGTATAAAATCTAAACATTTAGTGGAAAAGAAACATTTAGTGGGGAACAAATAAAAGTGAATAAGTGTAGCACTAAATCTGGTAAAATGTTACACGTTGTAAAATACATTCATGAAAAACAAGTAAATATATTTATAGAAATAGGGCCTATATACTAAGAAATTAAAAGACATTTATTTTAAATGTATAGCGCAGCTTTTTAATGAGGCAGCAACATATTATCGATTAGGCAGAACAAGAAAGGCTATTAATAATCTTTCATTGCGCAAAAGTATTATAATACGAAAGGTTCCAAAACAGAGCGGCACAAAGCGCGTATGCGCATCCCGTGCGCAGGACGATGCGCTCAAAGCAACATAGAGTCACAGCGTGCAGCGTCTTGCCACAATGAAAAGTTCAAAACACAAAGGGAAGATATATCGATGTGTAGTGTATCTATCTATGCAATATTTTAGTGAGCCTTTTCTTTTAACAGTTTAAAAATTCAGTTACTGTGTGTGAAGAACAATACAGTCTCTTGTCCAGTGTTGTGATCTAACAGACACCCAGTAGAAAGTAACACGAAACTATACAGTGTTATCTACAGATCAAGTATAATAACATTGAACATAGGAACATTGAATCATCTTGGAGAGAGTTTTATCGTGTTGACTGTCGTAACTGAACGTGGCACGCAGTTTGAAATCTGAATGGAGAGTGACTGACAGACGCAACGGAGGGAAGCATTTACGTGAACTTGAATTTAATGACTTGAATATTCATCTGTACCTCACATTAAACTATGGAATGGCTTCAGAACACTTAATATAGTGCACAAAGTGTTGATGATGCTTTATAATGTTTTTGTGACTTTTGTGGGGCACTGGGGCTTAACAATAACACAGAATATTATACGCACAGTATCGGATTTGGATGTGTCCTGTCTGACCGATACTCGATCCGGCAAATAATGGCGGTGTCGGAGCCGATACCGATACTGAGTATCGGATTGGCGCATCCCTAATTTTAATAGAATAACATCCTCTGTTTCAGTTTAAACTAAAACATCTGTTTAAAAGGAAGAGAAATGTCATGATAATTGCACATTTATCTGGGCAAAAGTAATTGATCAAAAGTTACAGTGTTTTAAATAAATCAGGAAACATGTAAAGGAACATGTGACACTGAAGACTGGACTAATAATGCTGAAAATTCAGCGTTGCCACCACAGGAATAAATCTTTTTAATTTTTTTTAAATTTTAAAACATATTAAGATAGAAAATAGAAAGTCAATATAATATTTATATTTCACAATATACTACACAGTATATTTCACAATATTACTTTTTTGTATTTTTAACCAGATAAATGCAGCCTTGGTGATCAGAAATTAGTTCTTTCAAAGACCTTTTTAAAAAAAATCTCACAGACCTCAAAAATTCTGACCTTGAAAGCTTTGGTTAGCTAAGCACTGCCCCTTCATGTCATGGGTATTTACTGTTCATTGATTTGAATCTGCACTTAATCTTACTGGTTCATTGAAACACTCTGGTAGGCCCTTTTAGTCTAGATGCCCTCACCACTGCAGTGAGTCCAATCTCACTGTGTAAATCAGATCGTCTCTGAACCACATTTATGACCCTGAGCCCAGTACACTTGGTACTAACTTAATAAAACTATTCATCACAATGACATGGGCTAATAGATCAGTGCCTTATCCTTCAGTAGCTGTGAACTGGTCGGTTTTTCTAAGCAACTTCGTGAACCCACGTCAAAATTGCATGAAAACACACAAATCAACATTAGTATGCCACATTATACCATTATCATGAAAAAAACATTTTATATAATAGCAGTTGTTCTAGGATTTATTGCTAAAGAAGATCTAATGCAAAAGCAAATATTTATACACCAACAAATGTGTATCGTAATGATAACGGGCCAGCTTTTGTCAACCTTTTAGTGAGTATGACGCTGACTGCTTTGGCAGGATAAAGCGTCTTATGGAGTGTGTGACACATATGCTTCATTTGTTTTAAAACAAACTGGTTGTGTTTGGCATAGTCCACTTAATATCACCTAAGTCAAATGACTGTGTGCTTTGCTTATAAGAACAAATGCCCTGAGGTCAGAGTATGATATGTCAGCCAAATTTGAAAATTACATCAGACCAGATATCAATGCACACCCACTTATAAATCTGTAATATAACATGCATCCTCCTGCATTTATTATGTCTGCTTTTGTTAACAGGACCAAATAAAAACGTCACCTTTTATTTATTTATTTATTTGATAATTGTGTTGTACATGTTTTCTGCCTTTTTGTCCACTGGTTTACTTGAGTTTATACTGAGCACATTTTCTGAAGTGTGTTGCCTTGGGCACAGGTGTATAAAATCCAGCACCTAGGCATGCAGACTGCTTCTACAAACATTTGTGAAAAAATGGGTCGCTCTCAGGAGCTCAGTGAATTCAAGCGTGGTACTGTGATATGTTGCCACCTGTGCAATAATTTCCTCACTACTAAATATTCCACGGTCAACTGTTAGTGGTATTATAACAAAGTGGAAGCAATTGAGAACAGCAGCAACTCAGCCACATAGTGCGCAAAAGTCGCCAACTTTCTGCAGAGTCATTAGCTACAGACCTCCAAACTTCATGTGGCCTTCAGATTAGCTCAAGAACAGTGCGTAGAGAGCTCTAGAGCAGTGGAGACATGTTCTCTGGAGTGATGAATCACGCTTCTCTGTCTGGCAATCCAATGGACGAGTCTGGGTTTGACCGTTGCCAGGAGAACGGTACTTGCCTGACTGCATTGTGCCAACTGTAAAGTTTGGTAGAGGGGGGATTATGGTGTTGGGTTGTTTTTAAGGTGTTGGGCTTGGCCTCTTAGTTCCAGTGAAAGAAACTCTTAATGCTTCAGCATACCAAGACATTTTGGACTATTTCATGCTCCCAACTTTGTGGGAACAGTTTGGGGATGGACCCTTCCTGTTCCAACATGACTGTGCACCAGTGCACAAAGCAAGGTCCATAAAGACATGGATGAGTGAGTTTGGTGTGGAGGAACTTGACTGGCCTGCACAGAGTCCTGACCTCAACCCGATAGAACACCTTTGGGATGAATTAGAGTGGAGACTGCGAGCCAGGCCTTCTCGTCCAACATCAGTGCCTGACCTCACAAATGTGCTTTTAGAAGAATGGTCAAAAATTCCCATAAACACACTCCTAAACCTTGTGGAAAGCCTTCCCAGAAGAGTTGAAGCTGTTATAGCTGCAAAGGATGGGCCAACTCCATATTAAACCCTACGGATTAAGAATGGGATGTCATTAAAGTTCATGTGCATGTAAAGGCAGGCGTCCTAAAACTTTTGGCAATATAGCATATAAATAAAAAAACTCAAGATGTCAGCTTCATTGTTTTATTCCCATTTTTGTCCTTTTGCTTTTACTTCCAAAAATGAAAGCACACAAAATTGCACTTGCATTAAATGCATTGCAACTTGAGATGCAAAGAATGTGAGCTTCTCAGGCACTGCATGCAGAGACAAACAGCAATGAGAAATGCATTATACCACAATAACAAATTATTAGTAGTTCACTTGCAAAATCGGGCAGGATTGCTTTTATACCAGTTGTGAACCATAATCCAGATCCCTCTTTAGAAAATAAATTTCACATAAATCAAATTAACACAAAGGAAGATATTTTGAAGAATGTTGGTAACCACACAGTTGATGGACCCCATTCACTTTCATAGTTTTTTTTATCCCTACTATGGAAGTCAATGGGTTCCATCAACTGTTTAGTTCCCCATATTCTTCCCCAAAATATCTTCTTCTGTTTTTAGCATACAAATTCAAGTTTGGAACAACTTGAGGGTGAGTAAATTATGACAGAATTTTCTTTTTTGGGTGTTTGAAAAATACATATTGTTCGTGAAATTGAAACCAGTATACCTACTTTCAGACTCTATCAATAAACCCCACCCTCAAAAGTGATTGACAGTTGACTGTTAGGTATCGGAAATGCAAATTCAAAGGGGATTGCGATTCATTTTGAATTTTGTGAGAGTTGTGGCAGGACGCAGAGGAAGTGAAATAGCAAATGGGTGATTTTCTATTGTTATTCCAAAATGGCAGGTTCATAACTCGAAAGACATTGGAAATGCAATTGCAAACACACATTTGGAATTTTAACCATGTATGTTAACAGAGTTTCTCTGTGTGTGCTGCGCTCATTTGCTTTCGATCTCTCCTCGAGAGGCTGCGCGAGCGGTAACAGCGCAACATTTTGATGATTCCCTAGTTATTTTTTGTTATTGACATTTTACTTGTCCGATCAAAATTTCACTTGCCCCTTCAAAAAATCCACTTGTCTCGGACAAACGTTAATTTCGAGCCCTTTCCCTGATGATGAACCAAAGGGCTGTTTAGTTCTGTTATGACCTCTGATAGACCAAAACATGAAGATGCCATTGTAGAATATGAGTCAGCATGAGTTGTTGCACTCTGATATGTGAATAACTTCATACTTCATTTGACTGTTTACTGCTCCTGTAAATTAAATTGATTTAAATGCCAGTGCACATTGATTTGTTGTTTTTCACTTTCATTTCTTCATAGTCTTCTTTAGACAAACTATAATTCAGTGTGTTTTTCATACTGATTTAGTTAAACACAGGTGCTTAAAAGATGCTTCTTTATGTCAGGCCAATTTCTATTTTCTCTTTATATTATTCATATTCTTTCTTTCGTATTCTCTATTTTGAAAATGAAATGCTTGTTGAGAGGGTTTATGTAGATTTGGGTGCTGCTGGAGGGAACAGTAATGCTCATCCTTGCATGTGAGATTTTGAGAGCAAGGCATGTTCTCTGCTATTAGCAAGACAAATCAGACATAAAGCTCTTATGACTGTAAGTTCAAACCCAAAGTTAAAAAGAGTTTCCACTTTACTTGCATCATAATTGGTGACATCCTTTAAAAGGGATAGTGCACCAAAAATTGTCATCATTTACTCACCCTCATGTCATTCCAAATGATATTAATGATAGGCCATACCATTTTTTACCAATTCAGAGCTTTACGGAGGGAAGGTTTTTTTACTGAAAACAACTTAAAGGGATAGTTCACCCTGAAATGAAAATAAAACCATATTTACTCACCCTGCTGTTGTTCCAATGCCCTATATGGCGCGCGTCTCACTGTATCGTTGCGTGATACTTTTGTATCATTTTTGTAATGTTTTAGCCTGGTTTTCACTGCCATTATATGGAGAAGCGTGTACGAGACAATTTTTGTAAATTTCTGCTTTTGAAGTCCGAAAAAGATAGAAGGACATAGGGCATTGGAACAACAGCAGTGTGAGTAAAATATGGCTTTATTTTCATTTCAGGGTGAACTATCCCTTTAAGTTTTCATCTTTCTGTCTTTAATACAGTAATCCTTTAAATGATTTGGAATGTTGCAGGGGCGGATAAAGAGAATGTTTTCTTGTCACATTCGTTCTGTTTATCCTAAGCAGGTTATAGTAGGTTATAGTTCGCTTGAAGAGCTTGTATATGTACTGTATTTGTAAAGGGTGATGGAGAGTTCATATTGGGATTATATCTCAGGCTGTGGGTGTTTGTTTAAATGAGGGCTTTTGGGTAAAAAAGAGCTTCTGTTAACAAAAGAAATGATGAAATGCACCTCTGCTTTACTTCTAGCACGAGCGATTCACCCTATAACACTAATTCAAAGAGTTTGAGAGAAACGCGAGTGTGTCTGCATCACATTAACCGATCCACCCCACTGATCAGATGCTTTGGGGAGAAAAGACAGCCTGTGTGAATGTGTGAGTGAGTGAGTGAGTGTGTTCGACACATGGAAGCCAAACTGTGATAAGATAGGCTGTAAGTAGAACAGCAAATTATTTGACTGCCATTGAAGCCAATTTGTGTGTTTGTGTGAGAGAGAGACCGATACATTTAAAGCATCCCTTTAACTGCTTCCTGTCTCTCACATGCTGGTAAAGCAAAATGTCATTATTTGTTTTGTGTGACTATGCATGTAATATTAGTTGTGAACTGACACAGTTTAAATGGTAAAAGACAGACCACTCTTAGAAAAATAACTGAGGGAAACTGTAAGTCCTGCTTTACAGTTAAAAGAGCATTACTGTAAGTATAAGGTGGTTTATTTTCCATCCATTCATTTGTTTTTTTTATTATTTTTCATTAATTTTATATAAATATATCTGTACAGATAGTCTGGCTAGTCTTGAGCTAGAAAACTATTGTTCCCAGCAGGCTGATATGCTAATGTGAGGGCACAAATTGGCTAGAGTTAAAAACTGTGCACCATGAAAAGCTGTGATAGAAATTCAGCTGTGTACTTTGAAGAAATCAGAGGATAATATACAGGGATTAAATCTTTTCATGTGATTTCCTAGAATGATGGAATGATGGGAGGTTCATCAGGTGTCATGACTGCTGACACAAGTCATCTCCAGATGCTTCAACAAGCATGTTTTTCACTGCCCTTGAGCTCTTTCTCTCTCTTCCCAATCCGTCATTGTCATGCTCAGTGTGAACTTCATCAACCCCCGGTGACCTTCAGCCCTGTCTCCAGAGTGTGAACTTGTCTTGGTTGAGAAGAGTGCTAATGGGAAAATGAGTGTTTAGTAGTATTTATTGGGGAACTCTGATATATACACATCACCCACAAATAATGATTTATATATCACTAGTGCCAACACAGCCCAGAGTTTCTCATAGCTTCTGTAGAATAATTGGACCAGATTTTGCCATGTTATTTTTTTTGACAAAAAAATCATGAAAAATGTGCCTGGTGCATTATTTCTGCAAAATGATATAGGTTGCTTCTTGCACGTTTCGCAACACTTTCAAAGTAAAATGTCCACTGAGTGGTGCAAAAAAATGCAGTTTTAGCCAACACAAATTAAAGTGAATCTGAGAATGTTTTATTACGTTTGCTGTTGTACGTATTGCAGCAGTTCAGAAGTAAATAATCTGTCGTGTTTGGAAAACCTTACCGATAGTGCTGACAAAAGCAAACACATGATAAAGACGCATTTGTGCTTGCTTCTACAGGTCTTTGAGCTAATTTATCGTGACTTGTATCTCACGGAACTCATACCTGAGCGTAGAGTAGAGTATTGTGATGTAACTGGTGAGCTACTGAGTAAGCTTACTACGTCAGAAAAGCCAAACATATGGCTTTATGTGATGCAAATGTCAAAATGTATTAGCTTACAAATCATGCTCTATTGTAAAAGTGGCTAGAGGTTGTAACATGGCAATGTGTAAGAAACCTTTATTAATTGATAATCTGCCCCTATAAATCATAATTTGTGTAAAAAGGAATAAAAGTTGTTGGTATTTTACTCGACTAAGTGTTCATTTTAGCTGGAAACTGCAGTGAATTGTATAGGTA
This sequence comes from Rhinogobio ventralis, assembly GCA_039654625.1. Classification (NCBI taxonomy): domain Eukaryota; kingdom Metazoa; phylum Chordata; class Actinopteri; order Cypriniformes; family Gobionidae; genus Rhinogobio; species Rhinogobio ventralis. The sequence continues at coordinate 24,523,195 of CM077210.1, read as the reverse complement.
TGGTTTTGCAAAAAATGAAGATAGAACCTGTGTTGGTCTTGGTCTTCATATTTACAATTATATATATCTGCTGTGAGAATTTAGAGTTCAGACTTGACACTTGTCATGCAGTCATGCAGAAATTGCTGTGAAACTGTTTGGCTCAGGTAAGAGTAAATTATTGGAGTTAATTATAAAGTTCAGAAGCATTCAAGTGTGAACAGCAGCACACCATTGTTTTCACTCCCACCAAACTCCCCTCACTGGAGAAATAATTCTTACTGAATGTTTAAGAATGAATTGAATGAGCATACAGTTTGTTCGTTGTTAACCGTTTGCGCTGCTAGATTTGTTTTGTTATCTGGAGGTATCTCATTCAGGTATGCCTGCTTTTAGCTTAGAATCCTAGCAAACATCATTGACAGCATGGACTTTTTTGTGTCTTTTGAGTCTGTTCGTTTTTTTTGCGATCAGGTTTGAGACCCAGGCAGGACATCGGGAAGCACAAGCTCTGTCTTTGACAAGCATTGTTATTTACAGGTCAGCAGAGAAGGCAAGCCAAGCGTAACATTTAGGCTTACCTGCCAGATTGGTGTCTCTAAGGAAGTTTGTCCTGGCTAAAATGTCACTACTGGGATGTTGACGTGCGCTACTACAGTTTTTTCTTGTGGGGGGTGTTTGAATGTGCCAGTTTGTGAGTGTCCATCAGACTTATTTATTATTGTCAAGCTTGTCCCTGTGGTTTGTGCTGTAGTGAATACAGTGCGGTCCGGTTCAAACAGGGTATGTGTGAGATTATGACTCCAACTTTTGAACCACTGTTCTCAGCTTACAAATAATGTCAAGACATTAATGTGGACAAGCATAAAGTCTTGAGTATTGAGTATGTGTGAGTGTGTACAAGAAAGAAAGTTTTGCTTATGGGTATATATTAGGGCTGTCAAAATTAACGCGTTAATAACGCATTAAAGCAAATTCAATTTAACGGCACTCATTTTATTAATGCAGCACGCATTTTCTGTTTGATCCGTGGCCTAGCCCATAGTTGGAGAAATCGAGAGCAGCCATAGACGTAAAGGATGCAGCAGCAAACAGAAATAGGGAAAGAAAAGGGCTAACATTAACATTACTATTCTGAAACAAGTGACGTTATATAGCCTACATAAGCTGCCATTTTTTTCTGTTACACTTTTATTTTACAGGTCGAAATAAAAGAAAAGGGCGTTTTTACACTGAGCACGTTTGCTGCAGTCCATGTCCAAACACGATAGCTCTCGGTAGCTCTCGGTAGCTCTCCCGCAGCGCTGGTCCACTTGATTCTATTGAACCCTGGTGCATTTGCGTGCATCTTACATAATCACAAACATGCACAGGGCATGATAGAAAACAGAACGCGGGTCAATATATTGTTTTTTTTTTAAATAATTATTTTGAATTTGGTGCAATTATGCGCAGCTGAGTAAATGATATTTGGGTTTACTGTAGGCTATGTGTGTCGGATGAAGGGGGCTTTCTGTTGCATGCTTGCAAAGGGACTCTGATGAGATGCGCAATACGCGAATACACTGCAAGCTCGCTCTCGCTCGTATCTGAGGTAAATCATTAACACCATCACCACTTACACGTGTTTGTTGAACTAAATACATTAGCTATAATCAGCTAAAACAATTGCGTAGGTTACTTTTCTGAACGAGCGCTCCCGAATCCATGTTCCTCACACAGTTCACGCGAATCGCGGCACAGTTCGAGTGCAATCTAACTCAGAGCACCTCTTCCGGGTAGGCTCGGGTGTGGTACCCTGGTGTGCTCCCAGGTCTGCATGACAGCTTTCACATTACCAATTTGTCATGCGAACCGTGCCCCGTTCTGAACTAAACTGCCAGTGTAAAAACACCTATTTCTATTTTTAAAATAAGAGAAAGTACTGCTTATTCGGAATTTTTAAGTTTAGGCTTAAGAGACATTAACAAGTTCTTAAAAATCATCTCTGACCTTTGATACATGTCTAGTCTTCATGCTCTTTTGAGTATGGTTTCACTAATAATAAATCATGCATATTTGTCCATACCCAGGTTGATTAGAGTATTAAAAACTTGAAAAGTATTCATTTAAGGTACATTTAGAACTGATAAAAATGTGTAATTAAGTTGCGATTAATCGCGAGTTAACTCATGACAATCATGCGATTAATCACAATTAAATATTTTAATCGATTGACAGCCCTAATATACACTCACCTAAAGGATTATTAGGAACACCTGTTCAATTTCTCATTAATGCAATTATCTAATCAACCAATCACATGGCAGTTGCTTCAATGCATTTAGGGGTGTGGTCCTGGTCAAGACAATCTCCTGAACTCCAAACTGAATGTCAGAATGGGAAAGAAAGGTGATTTAAGCAATTTTGAGCATGGCATGGTTGTTGGTGCCAGACGGGCCGGTCTGAGTATTTCACAATCTGCTCAGTTACTGGGATTTTCACGCACAACCATTTCTAGAGTTTACAAAGAATGGTGTGAAAAGGGAAAAACATCCAGTATGCGGCAGTCCTGTGGGCGAAAATGCCTTGTTGATGCTAGAGGTCAGAGGAGAATGGGCCGACTGATTCAAGCTGATAGAAGAGCAACTTTGACTGAAATAACCACTCGTTACAACCGAGGTATGCAGCAAAGCATTTGTGAAGCCACAACACGCACAACCTTGAGGCGGATGGGCTACAACAGCAAAAGACCCCACCGGGTACCACTCATGTCCACTACAAATAGGAAAAAGAGGCTACAATTTGCACAAGCTCACCAAAATTGGACAGTTGAAGACTGGAAAAATGTTGCCTGGTCTGATGAGTCTCGATTTTTGTTGAGACATTCAGATGGTAGAGTCAGAATTTGGCGTAAACAGAATGAGAACATGGATCCATCATGCCTTGTTACCACTGTGCAGGCTGGTGATGGTGGTGTAATGGTGTGGGGGATGTTTTCTTGGAACACTTTAGGCCCCTTAGTGCCAATTGGGCATCGTTTAAATGCCACGGCCTACCTGAGCATTGTTTCTGACCATGTCCATCCCTTTATGACCACCATGTACCCATCCTCTGATGGCTACTTCCAGCAGGATAATGCACCATGTCACAAAGCTCGAATCATTTCAAATTGGTTTCTTGAACATGACAATGAATTCACTGTACTAAAATGGCCCCCACAGTCACCAGATCTCAACCCAATAGAGCATCTTTGGGATGTGGTGGAACGGGAGCTTCGTGCCCTGGATGTGCATCCCACAAATCTCCATCAACTGCAAGATGCTATCCTATCAATATGGGCCAACATTTCTAAAGAATGCTTTCAGCACCTTGTTGAATCAATGCCACGTAGAATTAAGGCAGTTCTGAACGCGAAAGGGGGTCAAACACAGTATTAGTATGGTGTTCCTAATAATCCTTTAGGTGAGTGTATATTGCTCTTTGTGAGTGCAGTGAAATCTTAAATAATGATTTTCAAGAATCCTTGTTCAGTAAACATGAAGTACTTGAAAATGTAAATTTCTTTTTTCAAAAGGTGTGGAACTATTGTTCAATCATATTTAGAAAACCCAACAACAGGCAAATAAATTAATACATTTTTCGGCATCATAAAAGTAAAAAATTGATGCATTTTTAGGCCTAACATTTGATAAAATCTGAAATTTGAGGTCTGTAGTTCACTCCCCTTGTAAAGGATATCACAAGAAAATCTCCTTAAACTAAATTCAAATAGGCTATTAGTTTATATTTAATAGATGACATTTAAACCACCTAAACAATAAAGCAACATTTGTATCACTGATGAGTGATCAATGTGAATGCCTAAAGTGGACAAATTACAAGACATCCTTTCTTCATAATTTGCTATGTTGTCCACTAAACAAATATGTTGTTTTTGTGAACTAATATGCAACAAGCTGTCTAAATATTTCGCCCTCAGACTGTGAATGGCGACCGAGCACGGCCCGTGTGGCTTTGTTTGTCTCAGCTGGGCTTGTCCCCTGCCGTGAGTGTTTTGACAGCCAAGGCTTGGCCTGTCACCCGCATGAGTACAGCCTGTGTTTTTAAATGAGAGAGGGAGTAAGGAAAGAGTGTGAGGAATCTTGTGCACACGAGTGCACATGGTTGCATGTTCACACTACCTGTTTAACACTCGCCCTCTCTTTGTGCGTGTGTCCTGCATCTCAAATTTAGGAAATTCTTCATATTCTTCTTCATATTAATAGTTGAAGGTGGTGCCATTTTTTGTTGTTGTTGTTGTTGGTGTAAAAATTGTTGAAAAGTGTTTGGGAAACCTATTTGAAAATCTTTTTTAATTCCAATTATTTAGTACCATAGTAATTATTAAATATTTATTTATTCATAATTAGGCAATTACTTACTTAATACAGCACAGTATACATTATAACTCTCTCTCTATATATATATATATGTGTATATATATATATATATATAGAGAGAGAGAGAGAGAGAGAGAGAGTTATAATGTATAGTGTGTGTGTATGTATGTGTTGTTATGTATGTGCAATGCAATGCGTCAGATGCAGTGGTGTAAAGCACGTGTCTGGGTTTGGTGGTTGCCAGGAGAACGGTACTTGCCTGACTGCATTGTGCCAAGTGTAAAGTTTGGTGGAGGGGGGATTATGGTGTGGGGTTGTCTTGCAGGGGTTGGGCTTGGCCCCTTAGTTCCAGTGAAAGGAACTCTTAAAGCTTCAGCATACCAAGACATTTTGGACAATTTCTTGCTCCCAACTTTGTGGGAATAGTTTGGGGATGGACCCTTCCTGTTCCAACATGACTGCGCACCAGTGCATAAAGCAAGGTCCATAAAGACATGGATGAGCGAGTTTGGTGTGGAGGAACTTGACTGGCCTGCACAGAGTCCTGACCTCAACCTGATAGAACACCTTTGGGATGAATTAGAGCGGAGACTGCAAGCCAGGCCTTCTCGTCCAACATCAGTGCCTGACCTCACAAATGTGCTTTTAGAAGAATGGTGAAAAATCCCCATAAACATACTCCTAAACCTTGTGGAAAGCCTTCCCAACTCCATATTAAACCCTACGGATTAAGAATTGGATGTCATTAAAGTTCATGTGCATGTAAAGGCAGGCGTCCCAAAACTTTTGGCAATATGGTGTACATAAAAGTACTACATAGAAAAATGAGACTAACAGAAGTCATCAAGGCTGTGCCACATGCACAGAGACTCTTGTACACATGCTTGCATGCACGAGGCAGATGTCCTGAGAGTGACCAGGACCACAGTGAACAAGAATCTTTGACAGCTCAAGTCAGCACAACATAAAGCCCTCTCAGCAATAACACTAAAGGTTAGAGAGAGAGAAACAGTAGTGATGAGTTCGCTGGGGGCTTTGGATCTTAAGTGTGAAATATTGTTTGCTGTCCCTGCAGCAGTGCTCATTTCTACAGTACTTAGAAGTGGATAATATCCTTGCCAGTCTTCTGTATTAGCAGAATAGAAAGTAATTTCCCACTTCTTTTGAAAGGTACATTGGAGTGACCTCCACTGTTTGTCAAGTGTAATATATCACATCCCTTCATACACATCCTCTCTCATTCTCTCTCCCTCTACATAGGGAAGGTGCAATAAAATACAGTAGGACAAGCCAAGACGCTGGTTCTCATTTGGTCGCCAGTGAAAAAGTGGGTTACAGGTCCATTCTGACGCTAAATGCAATAAAAAATGCGAGTAACCATATAACCATGTATAGTAAGAATCATAAAATAATCAGGCATATGTGCTTTTTAAAAGGAGGAGAAAATATTTCTATATCGTGTGGTGTTGACGTCAAAGGCTGTGCAATCAATCAAATGGCACTAGTTCATCTGTCACTTTTTACTGTGGCTAATACCACTACACTTTTTAGCCTATTGATGGAAATAACATCACAAACATTTATTTCCATCAAGAGGTGCATCATTTTTTGATCAATTGTATTGACAATGCAAAGTGTACTCCAGCACATCCCAAAGCCTTTCAATTAATTTAAATGTCTGGGCCAGGTTGCATCAGACCTCTTAAGTGGTTTGACTTAAAAGTATCCCTGAGGGGGACGTTTCAACAAACGTCTTAACCGTCACCCTTACCTAAGTGTTTATGCTAAGCATTTCTGGCAAAACACGGCAATGGAGAAGTGGTTGTTGTAGTTACGAAATCTCCCACAATAAACAGAACATAACAGACCACTGACTTTTAAACAAGTTTAACATTTACTAAACTATACATCTGTACTACAACATTTCAGTTATGGAGATTATTAAAGGCGGTCTGATGGACGACACAGAGTGTCCTAAATTTCGAGCACATTGTTTCTGTAAGTCCAGCTACGACACCAGAGAATGCTCAAAATCCTGCCGCGCCATTCATGTTCATTAAATTACATTATATTTGTTCAAATCATTGTTACTGTATTGTACTCGCACATCAATGGCACTTTGCCTGTTTGGTAATTAGATTCACAGTTTTTTTTTTTTTTTTTCAGATTTAAATTTAAGCACAACAGTACAGAATGACGCGTTCGGTGTCCTAGATGTGACGTGGCTTGACTCCTATTCCTGTCTGCCAACCGGCTTTACAGTAGGTTAAACAAGAAATCTAAACCAAACTGTACCAAGGACAAAAAAATATACACTTTTAAAAGACAGGGGAAAAGACCCACACCTGTAGCTATAATCAGTCACTCTTGCACACAAGATGAAAGCCTGGCACAGCGCACAGTGGAAGTGATGAAAATGATGAAAACGGTGTTCATTCATTTTTATTTTTTGCGGAGTGTCTATTTACACCAACTGCAAATAGCGTGCCTTGTTGGCAAGTGCTATTTGCACTATCTCCGCCTAACAATGCCTGGTTGGGCGAAACAAGATTAAAAAAAAAACACATGTGTTTCAACATCTTCAGTGGTGTAGTCAGTAGAGTGTAAGGCTCAAGAATCTAGGTTTTGATGTGATCAAACTGGGTTTGAATCCGCCTTTTGCCGAGCTTGTTCTTCTCCCTTTTCCCATCACATATCACAATACACACTTTCACGTCATACTTTCAACAGGCTTATTTTGATCGCTAAAAATGCACATCAGTACTTCCTCTTCCTTAATTAACATGAAATCATCCATCACGTTTGAGTTTTGATCCCTTCATTTTTTAGGGCTAGATGGTTACTAAGGACTTTGTTGCAACACATAACAGAACTTAAAGGAACTCTCAAGTAATTAAGGGAAAATACTTAAACAACCTTAAAGTTCCTTAAGTGGACCCTTACGCCTGTTACACATACTCCGTTTGCAGTGCATAATTAACCTTATAACTAAAGGTTTTCTTAACTTAAGGGCTTTCATGCAACCGGCCCTGGACTCAGAGGTGCCAATTCATGAGTGAAAATGATTCTTCACACTCCCTCCCAACCCTTCTTTTACAATTTGAGCCTGATGAATCTTGACATTGTCATCCTGAAATATGGCCATGATTTGTCTTCATACATGGTTGTTTAAGAAATGAAAAGCTACACTCCCATGAGTAGAGTTAGAAGAACCGTTGCCAAACATATAAAATGCTAGAAACATTATAATCACTGAAACATTTGCCTATTTAAATCCAAACAGTGACTTTTTTTTGGCCAGGCCAGTTTATATATCTACACTCACCTAAAGGATTATTAGGAACACCTGTTCAATTTCTCATTAATGCAATTATTTAATCAACCAATCACATGGCAGTTGCTTCAATGCATTTAGGGGTGTGGTCCTGGTCAAGACAATCTCCTGAACTCCAAACTGAATGTCAGAATGGGAAAGAAAGGTGATTTAAGCAATTTTGAGCGTGGCATGGTTGTTGGTGCCAGACGGGCCGGTCTGAGTATTTCACAATCTGCTCAGTTACTGGGATTTTCACGCACAACCATTTCTAGAGTTTACAAAGAATGGTGTGAAAAGGGAAAAACATCCAGTATGCGGCAGTCCTGTGGGCGAAAATGCCTTGTTGATGCTAGAGGTCAGAGGAGAATGGGCCGACTGATTCAAGCTGATAGAAGAGCAACTTTGACTGAAATAACCACTCGTTACAACCGAGGTATGCAGCAAAGCATTTGTGAAGCCACAACACGCGCAACCTTGAGGCGGATGGGCTACAACAGCAAAAGACCCCACCGGGTACCACTCATCTCCACTACAAATAGGAAAAAGAGGCTACAATTTGCACGAGCTCACCAAAATTGGACAGTTGAAGACTGGAAAAATGTTGCCTGGTCTGATGAGTCTCGATTTCTGTTGAGACATTCAGATGGTAGAGTCAGAATTTGGTGTAAACAGAATGAGAACATGGATCCATCATGCCTTGTTACCACTGTGCAGGCTGGTGGTGGTGGTGTAATGGTGTGGGGGATGTTTTCTTGGCACACTTTAGGCCCCTTAGTCCCAATTGGGCATCGTTTAAATGCCACGGCCTACCTGAGCATTGTTTCTGACCATGTCCATCCCTTTATGACCACCATGTACCCATCCTCTGATGGCTACTTCCAGCAGAATAATGCACCATGTCAAAGCTCGAATCATTTCAAATTGGTTTCTTGAACATGACAATGAGTTCACTGTACTAAAATGGCCCCCACAGTCACCAGATCTCAACCCAATAGAGCATCTTTGGGATGTGGTGGAACGGGAGCTTCGTGCCCTGGATGTGCATCCCACAAATCTCCATCAACTGCAAGATGCTATCCTATCAATATGGGCCAACATTTCTAAAGAATGCTTTCAGCACCTTATTGAATCAATGCCACGTAGAATTAAGGCAGTTCTGAAGGCGAAAAGGGGTCAAACACAGTATTAGTATGGTGTTCCTAATAATCCTTTAGGTGAGTGTATATTTATATCTATATCTATATCTATATCTATATCTATATCATGGCCCCCCTTGGATTCTGACAGAAAACCACTGAGCTAAAAGACACATGATGTTATTAAACAAGTTAAGTGCACCTACATCATAGATGGTTTTTATGTGTATGTGTGCACATCTGTGTGCTCAGAGGGCTAATGAAATTACAGTAGAACACAGCAAGACCTGTAATTACCTTTTTCCCGAAGAGCTGATCTTCAGTATCCCTACCATCCTCTTCCAGTTTATCTAACAGACAGAAACAGATGCAATTATCTGGACTCAGGACAGATAAAACACGCACAACTCAAAGGACAGGCTGCTTTGCAGTTGTTAAAGTAACTGTTACTGTCACTCTCACTTATCCATGTAAGAATGATGAAAATTATTCGAGAGTTGTGCGTTTTGCAAGTTTTTGGATAAAATTGCATAAGACAGTCGAGTGGAGCGAGATAAACTGTGGATATGAGAAATGAAAGGAAATGTGTGTGTACAAGTTATAATTGTGATTGTCACTGTAGGCCATCCATGCAGTACATGCTTGAAAACAGTCTCAGTCTGTATTTTTACTCGGGTTGACGGGTTCAGTAACATCCCCAGGAGATTTTTACTCAGCCCAAACGTGGCTAGCAATCTCTGTTTCGGTTATAGTACATAAGTTGCAGTCGGTTTGCGGTCTGAATGAGATTAACTTCAGGGTTGTGGTGATTTCTGATAAGCTTATCTAGCTGTTCTGCTGTATGTGGGTGTATTTCTGTCAGACAGGAGCTGGATCTGGGAGTGTGACAGTAAAGCCGTGCTAATCCCACACCATTAATGCTTCACTACAGATGCTGGACCAATATGAGACAAGTTTAGTCTTTCCTCCTCCTTCTCGTACTTTTACATGCAGTGATTTATGATATTCTGTTATAAATTGTGCTATTTCGGGGTGTTTCTTCAGCTGCTATCAGCACTATTTTATCCCAGGGGTTGATTTGTAGTAAAGCATGCACATTTAAACCTTTTTTTTTTCTTTTTTCTTTTTTATCATGCTTTCCTTTTTACTACTTTTCAAATAAAAAATGTATAAATATGATGTATATATTTATTGTTGTACTCTTGTCTCAGTCCCAGAATTTCAGCCTCAAAATATCAAAATATAGTAATTTCCACCACAGAATGCTATGAAAATCAAGACGTAATTGGTGATTAGAAAAGTCCACAGGTTCAAACTAGAGGTCAACCGATTGATGGGTTTTGCCAATTAATCGGCACAGATAACCAGTTTATCGGCAAAAATCCATACCGATATTATTTCCGAGTTTTGTCTGTTGCTGAAATGGTTGAGAATGGTCTGCTGACATTATACAAGAAGAGAGCTGCGAAATAAAAACTATCACTGACGCCTAGTGGAGTTTGTTTTGACATGAGGCAGCGGGCTGCACAGAGCGGGACACTTCAGATGCAGATTTAACAGACAATGAAACAGTATGTATACAGTACACTACCGTACAAGTTTTCATATCATTATAAAGTAATGAAAGTAATGCCGTCAGTCGACCTCTAGTTCAAAGTGCTCTATGTGACGAAACACCTGTTTACATTTGTCTTGATAGATGGTTTTTGTCACAAAAGCCTTTTACTTTGCTATGCGAGTATATTTCTTAAGCAATGACTTCAGATAAAAATAATCAATCAACTATTACAGTCTATTACAATGACTTGTCATAATATACATGACATATCATAGGCTGCCATGCGTATCTATAAGCACTTGCTGTGTCATTATTTTCAGTTGTAAGGGTGAATTTGTCAGTGTCAGACAGATCTTTGTCATGGACGGGACTCCAGTCTGATTAACGAGTCCCATTAAACCGAGGGAGAGAGAGAGAGGCCTTGTGGCATGATGGATGTGGTCAGTAACCTTCCTTATTGCTGTGGTCAACTTCCTCCTTTAGAAGACATATCAATACGTTATCTGCTGCTTTCCAGATTCATTAGTCATGCAGAAGCTGGCAGAAAAAGATTATTACTTATGTCTGTTATTTATTATTGTAGTTTTAATTACAATGAATTTGACCTATTTTTTCTTGCACATTTGCCAATAGTAATATTCTGTAAAAAATAATCCGTCCTTGGAGAGTATAACAGGATTTTAAGAGCCTTCAAAAGCAATTCAGTGCTCAAGAAGAAAGTGTGGAGAGAGAATTACAAAGACAAAGACTGTCAAGCTTCAAAGAGGAATGGGTTGAAAACAGGAGGCGGAAAGAGAGAAAGAGGTGGGCATTAAATAGAAAATGAGATTGAAAACATGTTAGACACTGAGAGATTTTAGCAGAAGCTATGTTAGTCTGTATGTTTGAGCATCTTTCCCAAGCTGAAGTGTTATGCCCTAAATAGCATCAGGTCCTCCTCATTAGTGCATGTCTGCCGTTTAATTATTGATCTGAATGAGAGATCCAGAGCCCCAGACTGTTCCACTGTTTCTGCTAGCTCTAACCCCATGCTGCTTCACATTAACACGCTAGCACTAAACTGACTGATCCGTGTGTCCTCTTCTCGGTCCCCCTTCGTCCACACCGCAGGGGAGCACAGACCAATACACACAAATGTGTACATCTACCATAACAGTCTTCATCACACACAAAAATAAAGTTGGTATGCCAGCTTCTATGCTAATAAGACACCACACAGATACACACTCCCTCCATATGTATTTATTTAGTAAAGGAACAAATTAATATACACAAATCCTATACAATCCTTGTTTAATTCACTAAATAAATAAATAAATTATATACAGTACCTTTCAAACGTTTGATAACCGAGGCTACGTTTATGTGATGAAGAACAGTCATTTTGTGAAATATTATTACAATTTAAAAGTATGGTTTTCTATTTTAATATATTTTAAAATGTAATTTATTCCTGTAATGCCAAAGCTGGATTTTCAGCAGCCATTACAGTAGTTTTCAGTGTCACATGATCCGTCAGAAATCATTCTAATATGCTGATTTGGTCAAGAAACATTTCTTCTTATTATGAATGTTGAAAACTGTAGTTCTGCTTAATATTTTGTGTGACATTTTTACTCAAGATTTTTCAGAATGGATTTGAAAATATCTTTTGTAACATTATAAATGTCTTTACTGTCAATTTTGATCCATTTAATGCATCCTTGCTGAATAAGGGTATGTAGATGCCATCTTTATAATGTGTGTCCATATGAAATGCACATTAAGTAGTTAATTACTTCAATTAGATGCACATTTTGAAAATTGATTATTCAGTGGGCTGTCTAAAAGCTTCAAATTAGCTTGCAGGAGGCCCCTTTATAACCTTTATCTATTAGAGTTATATCGTGACACTTTTCATGAAATATTCAGTCTTACATCTAGCCATGCTGATTTGCAATCCTAACCCCCTGCTCCAGCAATAAACACATTGTTTAACCATGTAACAATACTCAATACTCCCCTTCGCTTGTTCTCCAGTATCCCTCATCTGTAATACATCATCATTTGACATGAATGTGATTTTCCTGTGGAAACTGAATAAGTGCTTAGCATGCCACCTCGACTGCTCTCATCCATTTTGCATGATGTCACCAGGCACAAATCACCAGAGGATTTAGAGGAATGGATGAAAATAATTAAAGAAGCCTTCAGGGAGAAAGGAGGGATAAGCAGAGCTTTTTTCCTCCAGTTTTTTTTTAAATAATCTCTTTTGTTTTGAAGTGACGAGAGAATACCTCCTTCAGGCTTGGTTACATTCCAGGAATAAACCTAAATTTAATGAACCTTTTCTCTACTTAGTGCTTAAAGCAGTTTCGATCTATTTCTATCTTGCTCCTGTTTGAAATAGGTTAATAATTGTAAAACAAAAAAGTTGTGTAAAGTAGCTTTAACCTTAAGAAGAAGCACGAATGGATTATATGAAATTTAATTCTCCTGAAAAAGAATTGTGAATATATAATGCTAATTTTGCATGTAAATGCATGCAATTATTTATTGATTGCTTTGTTTTAATGTTTTTATTATTATTATTATTATTTAGAAATGCTTTTTGGCATTTGACTTCATTAATCAATTTTATATCATGCATGAAAGAAATGTGGTGTAGGATTTACTTTGAGAATATTTTTACTTGTAAAGTTCACAAATAAGAAATTAGAAGAATAAAGTAGAAAGTCAAATGTATTTTCTTGTACTTATAAAAATCACTTTTTACAGGGTAACTCTTATGTATAAATTATTTGAATAATTGTAAAAAATATTAATGATAATGCTACATTATATCTGGTATAAGTATGTTAAATGAACACATTTCTTGTTTGGTGTTGTTGAAGGGGTATCTGAACCTTACAGATGGGGCTGTGAGGATTCGGGAGACAAAAAACATTGGGAAACACAGGTGTAAAATACTTAAATCCATGTAGAACTGCAGCGAATTCCCTTGTCCTAGGTTCTAATTTAAGGCTTGTTGTTGCTCAGTTAATACTCCAATGCCATCTGTTGGAGCCTCAATAGAATTCTATTCCAACCATCATCTTAGTGTGTTAATAGAGGGCACAAATTGTTTGGATTTCTAGATACTGAAAATTACTGCAAAAATACAAATGTTAGCAGTACTAAAGGAATGCATATCCAACCAATTGGAATCTCTTTGGCCTGTTGGCCATTAAATCTTTTTTAGCTAACCTCTCACCAGGAAGTAATTATGAACATGCCCAACATCGCTGTCACATGAGTCCTCCTTTCTTTTGCAGAAGTAGAGAAATCATTTTAAACAGGCATCATCCTATTTCTGCAATATCAGATTTATAGGTCAGTCTCAGAGCAATATTTCTACAGGCTTTACAAGCTAATGAGACTGGGAAAAAGGGAGGGATATAGAGTACTGTGTGAGAGAGGGAGAGAGAGAGATTACTGAAATCAATCCAACTCTGCAGTGTAGTTGTGTTTTTACCATAGGTCTTTTTCCTTTCTGTTAAACTTTCACTTTGATGTTGTTTTGGCTCGACTTCCCCTGAGAAACCATTGCAGTCTCAAATCACTTCCTTGTCTCATAGAGTTAATGAATATTTATCTGTGCTCATTATGTGATATTGATTATTCATTTAAGATGATTAATTATTCATGAGCGTCATATCTCTGTGTATGATGATGCCTCTTGGGTTTGGATTCGGCTGAGAGGAAGCTCATACGTTTTATCAGAGCTGCTGATTCAAGCTGTCTTACTCATCATTTAGTTTGGTAAAAATGAGACCAGACAACCTAATTGATGTTTGTATGGGAGGCTTAGAAATTGTAATGGAGTTTCTCGTGTTGCTGTATTAACATTTATTACCGCTATGTGATACTGGTTTCATAGAATTGAGCTCACCAAGGAAATTAAAGTTGAATTGTCTTCTGGCAGTTTGTATTAGTGAATCACAGAACCACATCAATGACTTGCTATTGAAACATAACGCACAATAAACACGTAATTGTTTAGACCAAGCAGGCCTATTTCCCCAAGGTCGCCTTTTGCTTAATTTCACAGCTCATTTCAATACTTTATGTACGACTGACTGAGAAATATCTCTCAGACTAAGACAGGTTTTTGCTTGTTTATTTCCAATATATAGCTTAACACACACACACAGGCTTTGAATGACTGTTTCAGTATAATATCATGAATCCAAGGATTGTTGAAAACCCATTAAGAGAGTGACATGCAGTTTTCCCATTAAATATGTATTAGCTGGGTTATGCACAGAGAATGATCCTCAGGGAGTTTCTTTCTAATTAAATGCACTTTAATGTAAAAGCATTACCGAGCGTGCTGATTTAGTCAGATATATTGTACTGGAGAGAAAATAAGGTCAAAATCACTAGATTAAAATGAACTGAGCCATTTATTATTGTGTTTGGAGACTGCACATTGGAAAATATTGCCATGCACGCTCCTTTGGTTACTGCTTTAGAATAATAAGCAATTTTGTTGTTTCTGCGTTTACAAACTCCTTTGTTGTCTGTGTCTGTATCTATATCACATCTCAATATCTTATTTAAACTTCTAACACACAGTAAAAAGCCATAATGAGTCAAAACATTAAATTGTGATTGAGATGTTTACCTTTTTATTGTTTCATGCGATTAATTATGAATTATATAATTAATCGCAGTGTCTACATGCTTTGACTGTGTAATATAATCATGTATATTTAATGCACTATGGGGATTTAAAAAGGTACAGCATTCCATAACAGTCATACTGCACTTCAACATTTGAAACTGACAGCCTCACTGAAACTATCACATCTGCAGTCTTGTCTCGGAATGGAAAATGCTGCTTCTGCTGCTGCTGCCAAGTCTGCTTGAATGGTGCTTTGTTATTAAAATTTGGGAGTGTGTGTGTGTGGCTGGGTTGTGAGAAGCAGGTATGGATTGTGCCAGTGTAACACCGCCTTTCAATGGCGTCACTTTTGTTCTGAGAGTTTGACGACTGAAGCCGGAAAGAGTTTTGCAAAGCTCTGACAGAGAGCTCACTGAAACTTTCTTTAGATCAAACAGGCCTACAGTTCTCACTTGTGACATGAGACATGCTCCAACTGAGACATCTTTACCAGGATCTGTTTATTCTGGTACAGCAATGAAAAAGATAATAAAAGGAACACCTTAATTCAGTTAGCTCAATGTTCATAATGAATTTTCAGTTTATCAGTGTGTTTCCATTTTATACATCTGTCACACTGAGTATAATTCCTTTATTAGTGGTACAGTATATATTGTTTATTAGTGCTTAAAGCAGTCATGTTGAAACCACCAAGAACTTCCTCTAAAGCATTGTGTGTGTGTGTGTACAGGTATATATTAGGGGTGTAACGGTACACGTATTTGTACCGAACCATTTCGGTACAGGACTTAGGGTTGTTTTACGCGCGGAACATGCTTCAAATCCAAGTTCCCACACAAACATATTAAGTATTCTGTCCATTTTATCATAAAGTTCAAACAATAAATGCCGTTTGACGCGCTTTAATGTGACGTGACAGATCACTGTATAGGCGCAGCAGCGCACGAGTGAGCGTGATCATCTCTCCCTAGTCAAAGAATGAACATGAATCAACATCTGAAGGTATGTTGAGGATACATAAACAAACTTTGTCGTGTAATCGCTCAATCAGTGTTTTAACGGCAGAAAGACATCAATAAAACAGCTTGTAAGCAATGTCACGTAGCATTACATTTAAATCAGAAGTCATTTAGTGTTCACTGCTTGTTAGTTCGCTAGAGAAATTAACTCTTTCGCTAAATATATACACTGTATTAGCATATATATTCATTATATTTTACTTAACCTATTACTGATGTCTTGATTATTTAATATATGTTTAAATAAATCTGTCATGAAAATGACAGCCACTGTGTATAAATGATTATATTTCAACAACAAATTGTAGTAAAAACAATTTTATAATTAGATTTAGAAGTTAATGCAAAAACGGCCTTATGTGAAGTTTACATGTTTGCATACAATATGATATTTGAGTGTTGATTATTAAAAATAAAAATAAATAGCAGCTGAATTTAGGCTAATAGCTTGGACTCTGTTGTTAACCTTTAATACCATGTGCAAGTAAGGGCTCCTGGTTTACAGCATTAGCAGAGATAAAAAAAAAAAAAAGATCCTTAAGAAACTTTTAGTTATGATTGAATTAATTTAAGGATAGACACAATTTGTTCAGTAAAACACTGTTTAATAAAATAAAAAGCTATTTTTTTATTTAGTTTCCGCACCCCTGCTGTACCGAACACGTACCAAACCGTGACTTCACAACCGAGGTACGTACCGAACCGTCAGTTGTCAGTTTTGTGTACTGTTACACCCCTAGTATATATGGTTTATGAGGACACAAATGTGTATAATGACATGGGTATTACAACAAAAACATGGTTTATGAGGACACTTCCTCTGTCCTTGTAAACCAAATGGCTTAAAAAAAAAAAAAAAAAAAAAAACTGTGTGGGGTTTTTTTGTGGGGTTTTTTAAATTTAAAAAAAAGTTTTTCTGTGATGGGTAGGTTTATGGGGTAGGGTTAGTGTAGGGGGATAGAATATACGGTTTGTACAGTAGAAAAATCCTTACGCCTATGGAGAGTCCCGTAAACCACATATTCAAGAGTGTGTGTGTAGAACCAGGATTTTTACAGTCACCATTATTGACAGCAAAACACCATTGGTTCTCATTTATCAGGATGAACATGCACCATAGGCCCCATATTTGATTTGGGAGCTATGCCAGAGGGAAAGATATCAGTGAATGATGACTTGTGTTTGATCTGTTGATCACACACAAAACTTTCTGTCATTTTTTTTTTTTTTTTTAGCTTGGCATTGTAAATCACTAATCATTGTATGGAAAAGAACAGTGCACACATTCTGTCCAACATCTCATTTTGGGAAGAAAGAAGAGACTACACAGATAAGGCTGATGATAGATTCTCATTTGGATGAACTATTCCTTTAATTTATGCATCCTTTCTTTCTCTGTTGTTGCCTCATGTATCTCTCTTTTTCATCATCCTTCTCCGGGGATTTCACCAGATTTTATTCTTATTGCAGTGATGCAGCAGAGGGTGAGAGAGGTCTCACATTAGAATATGCATGAAGTAGCTCTGCGGAATTATCGTCGCGACCAACGAAGTGCACCTTGCTGTCAGAATTCTAACAAGGCTAAAACCTTGGCTTTCACCTCTTTTCCCTACTGTTGCTCTCAACTTTATTTTGGCACATGAATATTGTCCAATTATGTGGCTCATCACACATCTGTGCCTCTGCACTGTAAACACAACATATTCACACATAGTCATAAGAGACATCTGAAAATGAGCGATAACCCATACAAAAGATTTAAAGCAGGGTTTATTTTCACCTGTCATCTCATAGGTTCAGATCCACACTGCACATAAAAATTGAACCTAGGCCATTTTTGAAGGTGACTGCTGATCAGTTCTTTGAACACCTGCTGAATGAACAGCTGAGTCGATCACAATATACTGCAGGGCCGTGAATATTCTCTCGGCTTCAGGCCTTCACAGGCACAATAGAATCAGCACAGAAAAAAGCTATTCAGAACTAACAAAAGAGGCTTAATGGAGATTTCAGCTCATAGTCTTATTTTTACCACCTTGATTAAAAGGAGCAGAGAGCAGAGTGGATTGTGATTTGCTTCAGTATTTGGGTTGAGGAATAAAGGACAATGAAGGGCATCTTCACTGAGAGTTTGGTGCCTTCTCACATGGCTGTGAAGATCTCAGTAGCTCTCGTGTGAAAAGCCTCATTACACCAGTATAATAGGAAAACCCTGCCTGGTAATTCCAGTTTATTTAATGACCTAAATCTGGCCTTTTCTATCTCATTTATTTATTTATATATATTTTTTCCTGTTAATGCCAACTGGATGTCTGTTTAATGGGCTGTCAATGTCAACTACATGATGCATGATAAAATGATACATGTAACCAAACCAATTCAAGAGTATGCGTTTTTATATATAGGCTCTAAGATTTCTTATAGGCTGCATTTATTTGATCAAAAATATAATGAAAATAGAAATATTGTGAAATGTTATTACAATTTGAAAAAAAAAAAACCTTCTATTTTAATATATTTTGAAATTTCTTCAGTGTCACAAGATCATTCTAATATGTTCATTTGCTGCTCAAGAAACATTTTTTATTATTATTAATGTTTGGAATTTGACATGGAAATCTTTTGTAACATTATAAATGTATTTACTTTAACTTTTGATCAATTTCATGCACCCTTGCTAAAAGAAAAATCTTACTGACTTATATAATAAGCCTAATTTACATAGAAATGAAGTGTATTTGCACCGAGAAAAATGACAATTATTGAAACACTCATGCTACATTTAGCACCTGCCTGAACTGGATTATGGGTGGTTAGTGAATACACACATTTCAGTGCAATAACCTGTGTCTGAGTGACTTTATCCCTCAGTATACTGTAGAAAAAACCAGGCTGCATCTCCCCATACAGGCCTGCTTGCATCTCCACAAACCTCCACAGCTTTCAATCTGTCAAACATATTGACTTGCAAAGGTTTAATGTGTATATGCATTTGTGTTTGCCACAGGTCTGTCACATTTCTCATGTAGCTGTGTGCTGATTTTCAGTGCCACAGACAGACTTTGTTCCAAATGTATTGATCCTGCAAAAGGCCAATGAAGGGTTCAACCGAGAGATGAATGCAGATGAGACAACAGGAAAGAAAATGTGAACATGCATCAAAATGCTTTAACTCTCAGGATCAAAGCGATATTGATGTTTTGAATATTGTAAATTAAACCTCTTGTTTACACTGGGTTCCTAATAATGGTTAATGCTTGAAACTGTGTATTATTCATAAATAAACGATATGCTATAGGTTTATGAATAATGCATTGTGTGTTTGTAAGACTATGGCTGTCAATTCAGGAGTGAGCTGTGTTCTGTATGCAGGCATCAGTTGTTCGCTCTAAATAAATGGAATATTTGTGTATTTATGAATATAAATGTGGTTGTTATTATAGACTCTTCTTATTAATTTCTGTCTGCTGGTAGATGGAGAGCTCCTGTTGTTTTGGGTCAAGTGCCCTTTTGGGCCTTTCTATTCAGCTGTTGTTCACTAAAATAACCTGGGATGTGGGTTTGAAATAAATTTGATATAAACCCCTTGAAGCTGAATCTGTCATTCTGGTTCCATTTCTCAGTTAAAGCTCTTCTGGCTTAACTCTTTCCCCGCCAGAGTTTTTAAAAAAAAGTTGCCAGCCACCGCCAGGGCTTTTGACAATTTTCACAAAAATTGAATAGCCCATACAATATTTTGTTTTATGAATATCTGAGCATGCAATATATCAAAAGAAAGAGTTGACCCTCTTTTTTTTAATTTTAGCTTCATGCATTCCTTTTTTTATCAACACTTGAATATGGGTTCGTTTCATAAAAAACATTTTGAACAAAAAGCTGAGAAAATCATGTTTTTGTCAAAAACTGCATTCAGATCAGATTCAGTACGATGATCAAACACAGATGGAGTAGATCGAGTCCATCAACACCCCTAATGCTTGCACAGTCTTATAGATCGTCCTGGGTCCACATTTCATTCAGTAACATTAGATAGTTTTGATTTATATGATGTTTAATGTTGATCACGTTATTTTACATATGCATCTGCTTACACACGATCGCTTGTTTTACAGCGTCTTCCTCATGTGTGTTTTGATCAGGAGATTCTGTACTCATTCAGAAGATACGTAATAGCGCCCCCAGCGTGAAAACACGGAAACCGGGAAAATTCCGTGTTTGGCAGGGAAGCGTTTTCTCACAAATAACTCAAAATTCCGTGTTTGGCGGGGAAAGAGTTAAACTATTTCAAATGTCACGCTGCTTTAGAAGACTGTCTGTCTTTTTAAATACATTTATTCTTTAATATGTGTACGCATATTGATATGTTTTATTGTTTATCCTTGTTATGGTTCTAATCAATATTCTTTGTTTACATTGTAATGTGTTAATTCCAATTTTCTCTTTTCTTGTCTTCTTAGGTAAGTGTGAAGCTTACATCCTCCCTGTTTTTACCTGCTTGGTGAGTAGGTTATGTATAGCTATGCACTTGGCTCAGTTTGGTACTACAGAACAAGTGTTCCACTTTCCTTCCTTCATTGTGTTCTGGACTAGAGCCCCCCCCCCCAATTCAGCAGGGCATCATTTTGAAATCTTTAATATTTTGATTATATTTTTTATTCAACTCTCAATATCAGCAAAGGAAATGTGAAATGCCACTACGATTAGGTATGCACAATATGTTTTATGTTGACAATGTTCACAACAAGTTCTATATCAGTTACTGAACAGCATTACAGTTCTTTTTTCTTTTTTTTGTATCTATTAGTAGCTGTTTCCATCACCCTGTTTGTATGCGCATTTTGAAGTATCGCATCAGAAGAGTTATGGAAACGCCACATTTCGAAACAAAATCCCTTTATTTGCAAAAATGTTTTGACACTCGCTTGGTGGTTTTATGACTTGTGCGAAAAAGAGTTCATGCGAATAATGGGAGATGAAAACCCATTTGCCAAATAAATTCTGATGTAGCAAACATTAAACCCATGTGAGGGCACTTTTTAGGCAACCGGATAATTTGGCTCAGCTCAGTAATAAGAGCCAGCTCTTTCAGCTCCCAAACGGCCCTTTATTTAGTACCACTTCTTTAAATTCAGTCAAATTTAGTAATGTTTGGCCTGTGATTGACATGTACATATTTTACTTAAATTATTCAATGTTACTCATCTTGTTTTTTGACCCGATATTAAGAATGATCTTTTCGCCACACTGCTCGACCACACGCACTCCATACAGTGACTGAATGTTATGTTAATGTATAGCCTACTGTATGTGCATGCGACGAATCAAAAGCGGAGGGGTAATGTCATCACACGTGATCATGCGCACATACACATCAAAATAACATCTAGCTAGTGACTACTTGACGTGTGGTTGAGCAGTGTACTGAAAGCATAATAATATTATTCTGTCTTATATTAATATACAAAAAGGAAAACCGGCTCTCCGATGGGAACCGATTCTCACCGTTCATC
The DNA here is from genome assembly GCA_039654625.1 of Rhinogobio ventralis. Classification (NCBI taxonomy): domain Eukaryota; kingdom Metazoa; phylum Chordata; class Actinopteri; order Cypriniformes; family Gobionidae; genus Rhinogobio; species Rhinogobio ventralis. Next base: position 24,501,671 of record CM077210.1, on the reverse strand, counting down.
TAAAGGAGCCGGCTCATAGAGCCGACTTGTTTGTGAACGACACATCACTACTCTTTCCGCTGATGGTGTTTTATTTACTGTTGGTTACTAGGTTACCAATGCCACCGTCATCTGCTCGAACAACTTGATGGAAATGCACCTAATTCACATTTGTTTTTGTTTTTTGCGAACTTTGAAAATATTCGCTTCACGTTTGGATGGAAACCCAGCTAGTGTTGTATATTTAATTGTGCATGCTTATTTCCTCTGATTTTTTTTAAATTAAAGATTAAAAACTTTACAAAACACTAATTATTTAATAATGCTGTTCAATGTAATCTTGTAAATCTCAAATCTCTGCAAATCTTAAAAATAACGTCCATTTTTCATACTGTACATTATAATGTTGTGGTGCCCAAAGTCACTTGTAGCATTTAAAACTATTTATTTTATTTATTTAGACAAAGTACTATAGAATTTTATATATTAGCCATTTATCATTATCTGCCATAACATTAAAATAATTATCGGCTAAAATCGGTGCATCCCTAACTGGATGCGTTCTTAAGCATGACACAAAGTGGAGTAGTCATCCCCAAATGGCAACATTTCGGTGTATTTCTCATTATTAATCAAACTGTACTTTGTCAAATCAGCCCTTGCCATGCAGTGTGATTCAGTGCAGAATTTTCCATTGGTTATAAGGGTTTGGCCACTGCAGCCTGTGATTTTCTCTGATCTGTGGTCAGTTCTCGGTCTGGGGAGCAGCCACTCTCAGACGGGCAGCGGCAAATATCACTCTAACTCCGGTTAACCAGTTACTAAACCCGCGACCTTGTCAAAATGCACTCGTTTTCCTTAGAACAGCGCGATAGACGTCAGTGCTGAAGAGGAATTTAAACACTGCGCAGACCACATACAGACACTGGTTAGTAAATTTAGGGGAGGATAAATTGCAAATTGCAGGTTTGCTTTTTTCCTTCCTCAAATTCATATGTTGAGATTTTTTTTACTTGTTTCTGGTTGCTACATTTCTCTGAAATATCAGGCGTCTTATAGCCAGTTGGCAGCAGGAGGATGTTCTAGAAGAGTTCTACATAGACTTTTTGAAACCACTTGCCCTGTCTTCAAAAAAATGTCTGTGCATCCCATGGCATGTGCTAAGATCCTGTTTAAAATTGTCTTAGTGAATTTCATATATTCTGGGTTCAACAATAAGGATGGCCCAATGACCTGTGTTGCATTGTCACTGCATCTTACATTAGTCAGTCACACTTTATATTAGGTGTCCTTAACTACTATGTACTTACTTAGTAAAAAAACAAGTACAATGTAAAAACTTTTATATACACAATAATTGCATTGTAATATTAGCACCTAATGTTGTGCTACATTTGCTGCCAAAACAGCCCTGACGCGTCGAGGCATGGACTGTACTAGACCCCTAAAAGTGTGCTGTGGTATCTGGCACCAAGATTTTAGCAGCAGATCCTTTAAGTCCTGTAAGTTGCGACGTGGGGCCTCCGTGGATCGGACTTGTTTGTTCAGCACATCCGACATCTGGGGAATTTGGAGGCCAAGTCAACACCTCAAACTCATGGTTGTGCTCCCCAAACCATTCCTGAACCATTTCTGCTTTGTGGCAGGGCGCATTATCCTGCTGAAAGAGGTCACAGCCACCAGGGAATACCGTTTCCATGATTAGGTAGGTGGTATGTGTCAAAGTAACAGCCACGTGGATGGCAGGACCCAAGTTTTCCCAACAGAACATTGCCCAAAGCATCACACTTCCTCCGCCGGCTTGCCTTCTTCCCATAGTGCATCCTGGTGCCATGTGTTCCCCAGGTAAGCGACGCAAAGGCACCGGGCCATCTACGTGATGTAAACGAAAACGTGTTTCATCAGACCAGGCCACCGTCTTCCATTACTCTGTGGTCCAGTTCTGATGCTCACGTGCCCACTGTTGGCGCTTTTGGTGGTGGACAGGGGTCAGCATGGGCACCCTGACTGGTCTGCTGCTATGCTGCCCCATACGCAAAAACTACGATGCACTGTGTATTCTGACACCTTTCTATCAGAAACAGCATTAACTTCTTGAGCAATTTAAGCAACACTAGCTTGTCTGTTTGATCGGACCACCACTGTTCCTTCTTTGGACCACTTTTGGTAGATACTGACCACTGCAGACCGGGAACACCCCACAAGAGCTGCAGTTTTGGAGATGCTCTGGCCCAGTCGTCTAGCCGTCACAATTTGGCCCGTCGTCAAACTCACTCAAATTCTTACGCTTGCCCATTTTTCCTGCTTCTAACACATCAACTTTGAGGACCAAATGTTCACTTGCTGCCTAATATATCCCACCCACTAACAGGAGCCGTGATAAAGAGATAATCAGTGTTATTCACTTCACCTGTATCATAATGTTATGCCTGATCTGTATATAGTATAGTTAAAGACACTTAATATAAAGTGGGACCCATTAGTCTATCTTCATTTATTCATCAATATTTGCACACATTTGATTTAGTTTGATGCAGTGATTTGAAAAGAATATATGACATGATGTTTAAATGATGTTTAGAACATTTATAAATGAAAATATATTTAGAACATTAGAATTTTTATAACTTTTAAAATGGTAAAATTATGTCTATGAAATTGCCATGGAATTGCATAATATAAGATGTAATAGCTCGTCTTTTATGGGGCTAGTGAAAATGTTGGAGGGCAAGCATTTAAGAACAAAATTATGGCTGCACCCTGTATGGATGCAAAGATAAATAAAACTTAAAATATGCTAATATCCATTCTCACAGCTCTGCAGTAATAAGTGCTTTCTGTACTTTTCGTTCTGTCTTTTATTGTGTATGTTTTGTGATCTTCAGCCTTACGATCCTTGCATCCTTGTGAGATTCTCACAGAAAGAAAGGCACTTCATACTGTGGAGGATCTATATTGTTAAGAGTGTTATTCACAGCTTTAGACACAATTATAACATGAAGTGAAATCATGTGGTAGTTTTGTAAGGTTTATGTGTTATTGCTGGAAAGACATAATCACACCTCAAGCATTAATAGATTTGAATTGTTCTGCCCAGTGTCCAAATCTTTATCAGATGTATTAACTATTTAATGTTGCTTCAAGATCAAGATCTTGTAGACTTACAGAAATAGTGTGGTAATTGCTGCATTTATCCTATGACAGCTCCTGGGGTTTAATTTCTCTAATTGTTTGATTTAAGATAGGGGCTTCTTGACATTTTGGTAATGAGCACATTTTCTATTGTTCATTTTTGATTGTTAATATCTAATGACTAAATTACATGTTTATATCAAATAAGGAGCGATCACTTCAGCACCAGTGATCATGCCTATCAAGGATGGTGAATAGAAGATAAGATCATTTTCATAACTGCATAGTTTATAGCTATTTTGTGCTGTTTTCCTATCAAACAAATGCACAGCTAAATGTGTATGCAATGTGGGTGCACAGGAAATGCTGTGGTGGGTAATTGGGTGGCCGAGGACCTGTTCATTGTTTCCCCACCTGATGACGGCCCTGAGCGCTATACAACAGTGCAGTTTACAGAAGCTCCTATATTCATCATCTTACACATACAATGAATATATGAGTGATTCACAGCTAAAGATTGGCTGGGTCCCTTATTTCAGATTCTGTTTGATTAACCAATCTGTTTGGGCTTGTTTGTGTGTTGCACACAGCTTATTTATTGGCTTGCTTGTCAAGTAGTTTTCCATTCCTTCAGTGTCAGGCCTTCAGTGCAAGTCCACACCAGTGGTGAAGTTGGATCAAAGATATGCGTCAATATGCTGAAAATTCAAAATTCAAAGGAGGAAACGCACTCCTCCTTCTAGTTTGGTGGTTTTGGGCAGAAATTAAAAATGTATTACAATTCAGCCTAATTTTCATTTGCATTCCTCGCATCTCAATACTGTATTGCAGTGGGGAATTTGATATTCTTTTTTTTCCTGCCATTTTACAAATAGCAAAGCAAAAAAGTTCAAACAATATACACAATATACCAACATGTCAGTAAGAACATCAGAAAATCAAAGTACCTTTGCTCACGCTCGTCTTCTGTTCTCCTTTTAGACGGTGTGTGTGTGTGTGTGTGTCTGTCTTTTTGATGTAGAGAGATAACCTAAGGCTTCTTTCATCTCTTGTCCGAGATTTAGTCCTCCCAGAATTTTTCCCACCAATATTTTGGCTTTGTGTCAACACAGAAAACATTGACTTATCAAGTAGAAAGGTCTCTCACTCTGTCTATATACTTTAGTGGGATGTTCATTATTCTCACACAAATTATGCTATTTTTAGGCAAAGTAATATAGTTTATTGAACACAATAAAGTAGTTCAAGGCTTCCAAGGCAAGGTAATTAAAACTTAGAATTCACCTGTACAGGTTTAAAATGGAAAATACTAAATGTAAATTGTGTACTGTTTATATGTGAAGAGGCTGACACACAAGTCTTCATATGCGCCTGTCAAAAGCAGCAGTATTACCTGCTGTAACATTAATTTCCATGGTAATGATGAATCTACACACAGCAGGAGACATACGTGTGTTTGTGTGTGTGATCTTTGCTGCAATTATATTGATATAATTCATACATTTTCAAAGACATTGAATGACAGGATTGCATAAACCTGCATATCTGTGTGTTTGTGTGTCTGGTTACTTGTGCATTTTTGCATCTCCAGTCAAAGCATGAAGCAATTCCTTTTGCAAGACTTTTTCTATAATTATTTATTTTTTTCATGATTTGATGTTATAGCTTCCCATTAGTACAATAGTGTCTTACTAGGATAAACATATACTATATATATATATATATACTATATAACATATATATACTATATACTACATATACCAATAGGATAAACATCTACATTATTGTTCAACAGCGGAAAGACTGAACGCTTTTCCACAAATGTTTGTGTGCTGCTGCATGTCCCTGTGTGTGTAATAAGCAGAGTGTATTCGCGTTGTGCACCCGCCTATAGGTGCACATTACTAACACGCCCTTTAACTCTTTCCCCACCAAACACAGAATTTTCCGGGTTTCCGTGTTTTCACTGTTATACACTAGAGGGGGCGCTGTTACGCATCTTCTGAATGAGTACAGAATCTCCTGATCAAAACACACGCGAAGAGGATGCAAAAAAATCAAGCAATCGAATGTAAGCAAATGCACATGTAAAATAACGTGATCATCAACATTAAACATCATATAAATCAAAACTGCTTAAAGGGTTACTTCAGCGATTAGCATTAAGCTTTGTATCAGTAGAAACCCGGTAGTATATACGAATGATCGTGCTTTCCCCCCTCATTTCCCCCTGAGATGAGAGATTATGTATTTTATGTCTGGAAAAAAGCCTCTGGCCAAAAAAGCCTCCGATGACGCAAAATGACGATATTTGCGTCATCGGAGGCTTTTTTGGCCAGAGGCTAGAGACTACAGCCAGTAGGAGCTAGTTCTGCATGTTTTCAACCCGCCCATAGGGGTGGCCGCACGGCCGCCGGGCATTCATTACGGAGCGGTGTGGAGCAAAGCGAGTGTTTTCAATGAATTCCTATGAAAGTTAAGCTTCCATAGGCATGAACTGAAAATGCGCCAGTGCACACACACCATGAATGACTGTGCGGCCGTGAATGAATTCTGGGCGGCCGTGCTCATTTTAGTTTCGGTTTTGAATTATTCGGGGGCGGGTTGCTTGAATTGTGGGTTCATTAGCCTATTATTCTTAATGAAAAACACAACAACAAACCGGTACAATGACAAACTCATTTAAATAGGTGCTTTGAAACCAAATCTTCCGTAAACATCTTGTCTGTCAGCTCCTCGCTCTCATGATGAATGAAATCTGACTCCTGCTGCTGGTCTGTGCTGCGACTCTCGTTCAGTTCACACTGTGTTGAGCAGACACGTTCAGTTCTGTTCTCTAACTGAACTAAATGATTTTATTACTATAAAAATCAAAATGATGGTGGGGGCTGTGCCGCGGTGGGCAAGTGATGTAACCGGTGGGAGTGGCCTCGTAGGGAAGCGAAGCATGTGCATGCTGGGAGTTGTTGTCTTTCATCCATATGAGCCAAAAATACATTTTCTGGCTTTTCTCAGTCTAGAAGGCACCAACTATAACTATAAAATAATTTCACATTTCTACTACATAAATGACCCAATTTAAATATACATTCATCTTTTCAGTGGTGAAGTACCCCTTTAATGTTACTGAATGAAATGTGGACCCAGAATGAGCTATAGGACTATGCAAGCAGTACGGGTGTTGATGGATTTGATCTACTCCATCTGTGTTTGATCATCGTTTCTTAATCTGATCTGGATGTAGTCTTTGACAAAAACTTGATTTTACTCAGCTTTTTGTTCAAAATGTTGCTTTTTTAATGAAACTTACCCATATTCAAGTGTTGATTAAAAAAAGGAATGCATGAAGCTAGAATAAAACGGGTTTTTTGTTGTTGTTGTTTAAAAGCAGAGGGTCTGTTCTTTCTTTTGATAAATTGCATGCTCAGATATTCATACAACAAAATATTCTATAGGCCATTACATTTTTGTGAAAATGATCAAAAACCCTAGTGGTGGCTGGCAACATTTTTTTTTAAATGTTGGCGGTGAAAGAGTTAAATAACACAAAAAATACTGCCATTTCAGTCAATTTCAGTTGCCTCAAAATAGCAACGTGCCAACAATGCACCTGAACAAACCTTGTTTTCAAACCAGCACGCCCATGGGCTAACAGATGGGCACGAGTGCATTTGCTATTTAAACAAAGTGGTGCTGGACGTGAAAATGATAACACTTGCGTCACGCCTGCCGTCACATTGCACAGAGTGTATGATAGGACCCAATAAATTTGATCCATACTTAATTTAATACATACTTTCTGAATAAAAATATTAATTAAAAAAAATCTTAATATCCCAAAACTTTTAAACAGTAGAGTAAACTGCAAAAATCATTTTCAATTAATCAATATTTCTCTTATTTTATAGTAAAAACATTGAGGCATCCATACAACAAAATACATTTAACGGAAAAGCAAAATTGAGTAAAATATTAAGGCCTGTTTTTAGATAATATATATAGTTTTTATTTCTTTCTTACCCTATTCTTAGTTTACGCTTAAAATGCTAATGGGTTAAGAAAGAAAAAATTTCACTGGGAAAAAAGAAAAAAAACACTGATTAATAAAAATGTTTTCGGATAGAACAGATGGCTTACTGTAAATTGTGTAGATTGTACATTTTCTTTACTCTAAGCTATTTGTCTTCAACATGAAGACATAGTAGGTTCTCTAGAGTTTATAGACCCCAAGTGTCTAATTTGCAAGTCATGGTACATTTCATGGAAGCTTGAGCAATGTCCCCTGATTTAATATGAGGAGGAGTCGGCTCTGATGTCTCGATGTAAGCTCAGTCATGCATGTGCTAATGAACACGCAAAAATTTGACAGAATCAGAAACAGAGATTGTGAGATGACAGTGATATTCTAGATTGACCTTTTCATGTCATCCTACATTCTGGATGTCTATATGAGTTTCATATGTCAGCAGAACTACACAAATCTTCTGTGACCAGACTGTCATAAGGCAGTGGGATTCAAGAAGACATCCTCTTCAGATGACACTTCACAGGGGTCACTATCGGACATTTGTTGAAATATCACCTTGGGGGAACTGAATGAGACATAAATGTCAGAAAAAGGTGTGTGATGTGTGTATGTGTATCACATTAAAGCATGAAAGACAAACATGGCAATATTATGGAGTGATAAACAGCTCAGAATTTATAATTACGCATCAAAATGTTCTTTCTCTCTGGCATAAAATTCACAAGTATATGTAAACCCTTATTATCATGTTTTCCAGTATGATTTGAAAATGATTCTAAGAGCATCTTGAGCAAAAAATCATATATCCTCTGTACAAAGAGTAAAAATCGCAAACTGATTTTATTAGTGACCTAGAAATTTTGGTAACACTTTATTTTAAGGTGACGTAGATACACATTGCAACGTACTTACTATACTAATAACAGTAAATTAGTAGTAACTAACCCTAAACCAACCCCTAACCATAACTCTATAGTAAGTACATGTAGTTAATTAATATTACTCAGTACTTAGAGTAAGTACAATATAACTACATCACCTTAAAATAAAGTGTAACTGAAATTTGTAATATGGCCTTAGACTTTTGATATGATTCAAGCAAATAGTGTGGTTGCACTTTATTTTACAGTACGTGTACTATGTGTACTTACAGTGTACTTACCTGAGAAAGTACTGGGTAATATAAGGTTAAAGCCACAATATGTAATTTTTTTCGCTGCTAGAGGTCGGTTTTTCAGAACAAAGGTGTAGTTTGATGACGCCTTGATTTCGCGGAGCTTTTATTATGCCGCAGACGACTGCTTCCGCTTCTTCTGGTAACGCGTATGTGGGGTAACGCAGCATTGTTTTATCATATTAGATACATTATTTGAGTGTCTTGAAAGTTATGTTATAATGCTACTTTGTGTGTTCGCTTTGTGGCTACTATGAGACACTTGTTGCACACTGCAGTAAGCTAGATCGATATTAGTCATGTTAAAACTCACGGTAAATAATAAAAATAAAAAAAACAAGATTTAAACAATAAGACTAACTGTGTTGAGCTATATAACAATGATTAGTTTTCTGTTGATGAATATATCCAAACAGTTGCTCACCTGTTTAATAAAACGCATAATATATTAAAGCGTCTTTTTCTACAAAATAAAACTGGAAATCGAGGGTAACGTATGTCCTTGATAGGTGATGCACAAACACGGTCTGTGTCCTGGTTAAAATGGCCTATTTCTCTGGATTTAAACATTCTTGGAAACATTTGGGATAATGTAAGTACACAAGTCAACAAAATATATAACATTGTTCTAGTGGTTTTTGGATATTTTAATCCAAAAATCCTACATATTGTGCCTTTTAAGGTTAGTTTTAGGGGGAAGGTTCCGGGTTAGTACCTAGTTATTACCCGGTTATTGCAATTACAATAGTATGTACATATGGACCAGGACTGCAAAATAAAGTGCTACCAGTAGTGTTTATAAAACCCATTTTAAGCATGTAGAATTTCATAATCATCTTATGTCCTATTTGAGACACAGTGTGTCAGACCTTAAGTCATGGGTCACACCTTGGATGACTTTCTCTGCTGAGAAACAATTACACATGCACACACATCACTGTGCAACCCTGATTCTTCACTCCACAGGTATAACACTCCTCACATACAGACACACACACACACACACACACACACACTGGCCATATGTTTGATATGACAGTTACACTTGAGGTTAAAGGTGAAGCGATGCACCATATGTGTGTCACGTCTCCACCATACATCTGCTGTCCGAACATATTGTGCTCACATACCAGTGTGTGCTATGAAGCATGCATTTAAACGTATATATTCAATATATTTTAATAATTGATTTCATATATATATATATATATATATATATATATATATATATATATATATATATATATATATATATATATATATATATATATATATATATATATTTATATATTGGTTGTTAGAACATCTAGTATCAGGTTTGCAGGGATAAAGTTTTCTACATGCAAGTTAATAAGCTTTATATTTTGCATTCTGCGCTGTTATGCATTGTTTATGTAGTTATGTATGCATTGTCAACATTCAAGGCTGCATGTAGGAAATCACACAGAGATGAACACTGTGCAGAAATGAAGCAGCGTGAGTGGTTTAGCATGCTGCACACACACAATTTTTGTCTGACAGTGTCGTTTTGCAGGCTTCACAGACTGTGGAAGTCTAAGCTATAGGACAAGCCAAGTGTGAGCTATAGGGCCACGACTTTATCCAGCCCGACTGAAAAATGAATGAATAATGCATATGTGTCCACTAGAGCAAAACGTTTTCTCTCTCTCTCTCTCTCCTCTCTTTCTCTCTCTCCTCTCTTTCTCTTTTTTTATTTATACCACATCATTTTCCTTGGTATTTATACACTAAATAATATTTCCCCCACTATTATTATATTACATTATATTATTATATTTTTCCAACAGTTCGTTCTGATTCTCGAATCTGATTGGTCGAGAGCCTTATCCAGCCGTGTGATATTCCCCCAGTATCAGCACTGGAACCATTTCACCGTTTGTATCACTTGTAGCATTTCTCAGAGTGTCATGGCGAATGAGCAAACCACTGTAATATTTACAAATACTACTGTTATTGTGTCACAGAATGTAGTTTTAAGAGTTTCTTAGGCGTGAATGTAGTTATTTAGACCTATAAATATGCGACAATTTGTTTGTAGACTTTTTCGGAGACCGTCAGCAGCCGTTCAACAGCTTTATCTCCAGTCCTTCTGGAATTTGCAGCTGGCTCTTATGTAGACAGTGTTTAAACATGAGGTATAATTAATTTTGGGTATATAAAATGGGTAATTTATGGTCTTATTTATCTATTACTTGTTCCAGAGCAAATCGATTTGGCTAAGGGCAGTTTCATAACTTTATATTTTTATTTAACTGAAATCCTGTAGACTACTATAACTAGTGCTGCTTTTGTAACTTTGAGGGAACCGTTTGTTACTTTTTTTTCCTATTTATTTCCTTATGCTTTTATAATTGCTAATCTAATATTGTTTTATTTAAATATTATTGATTAATAAGTAATATTTTATATAAATGACATGCCGTATTTGGTATTGAGAAAGCCGTGTTTTCACTGTTATACAGTAAGGGGTGCTATTACACATCTCCTGAACGAGTACAGAATCTCCTGATCAAAACACAGGCGAAGAAGAAGAAGCAGCAGAAACGCGCGATCTCATATAAGCAGATGCATATGAAAAATAATGCGATCATCACCAATAAAAAGCATCTAAATCAAAACGACTATGTTATTGAATGAAATGTCGACCCAGGACGGGCTATAGGACTGAAGCTTTGGGGGTGTTGATGGACTCCATCTAACAGTTACTCCATCTGTGTTTTGATCATCGTTCTGAATCCGATCCGGATGTAGTCTTTGACAAAAACATGATTTTCTCAGCTTTTTTCATGAAACATACCCACATTCGATTCCCACAATGCTACTCGACAAGACAGGCATTTTTGACATAATTCTGTGTGAATATTCGCACGTTGTGAGATGTGTGGGCGTGCTTACGCTAGTGTTGCTGCGCCATGGGAGAACCAAACTGAGAGACACGGGCACTTTCTCGTCTATGTGCGCTTGAATATTTAAATAGGCAATGCTTACAAATGCGCAATTTATCAGTGAAGATGCAGCACTGGCCCGAGCGGGCAGGTGACCGTTCCGTCAACTGGCACGAGTGTCTTTCATGCTGGTCCTGGGCCATCGAGCAGTCCTTATTGTCGAGCCCTGGAAAGGGTCCATTAGTGATTGTGATTTTGACTTCACTGGAAGTTACATTATTACACCATTAGATGGCAGCAAAGACTGTTTTAATAAGTGAGTCAGTAACAAAGACTTTTATATTGAAAGGACAAAACAAGGCTGTAAACAATAAGATGCTTACAATAACTTACAAATGCACTGACTAGCACTGTAATGGGAAATCCCCTTAACTGTTAAAAGGACAAAGACAAAAATATCTCTTTCCTCAGTGGACATTTAAACTGGTTTTGTAATAATGAATATAAGATTGACCAGAAGAATATCAGCTAGATGCAGGTAGTGCACTTGTTTTGTCGATCTCTCATAATACTCTACTCTTCATAATACAATAGGCTTCAATGAAGCGATCATTTCTTTGTTGCTAGTTCTAAAGTGACATTTTAGAATTAGTAACGGAAGCTTGGGCTCATCTGTCAAACTGTCACTTTGAGATTTTGAATCCTGCGGCCTTCAGCCTATGCAGAATCACAGCCGTGCTGATATATAGCCATATCGCACAGCTACTTGTGGGATATTGCTCATATATTATATACAATATGTAATGTATATAAAGTGGCGTTTTTGTATTTAATATATTTTTGTTTTCTGTAATCTGAAGCTTTTCTCCGTCTTTTCTTGTTCACGAGAGTATTTCCTTCCAGCTGCAGAACCCATCCACTTAATCCTGTTAGATAGACTGGGCCGAAAGCTGAGGATGTTTTGAGCATCTTGTGCTGGAAGACACTTTTTCACAACTGGACAGGGACCAGTAGCTGTTTGTCATCCAAAGCAGCAACACTGAGAGAGGAAAGAAAAAAGACACTCACAATTTACAGAGGCGAGATTGTATGTAATTGTTATTCTACAACATTTCCCAAAACTTTCAAGGAAATTGGCAGTTTTATCAAGAGAGAGACAGCCTTGGGTCAGAGAGTGTGTTTGATCTTTACACACAGGTTTAACGGAACTCCATTTACTTCACACTTATCAAGCAACCAACCAATACTAAAATATCTTTGTGTGTTTATATAAATATATGTTTTAAACAGTATTGCATCAGTATCTCATCCATTTCATTTATTTTAATTTTGGCATGAATGTGTGTTAGAGAGAGAGAGAGAGAGAGAGAGCAAGCAAGAGAAATATATACAGTAGAGAGATGGAGAGACTGGGTTGACCTGCCTGAAGCTAAACATTGTTCATGCATTTAAATAGGAATATTATTAAAATGGTGGATGAGCAGTGTATGTATCATTCTGAGCATCAAATGAATCTGGGCATGTGATGGTAAGAAAGTGTTAAAGGTGGCAGACCAGTGCAAGTGAAACTTCTCTTCTAAACCTAAAGAATCCATCAGAATGTTTGCTTTAGAACGGTCACTTATTATAAATCACGTTAGATGACAGCTTGTATGATTGTTTCAGGTCTGGAGAGGTAATCACACCCTTCTTGGATGATGAATACATCAATAAGAAAGAACTGTATAGCGCTAAATATAAGTCCATGTCTTGCCACCAGTGAATGCTGAAAAACAAAAGTGCGCTCTATGACACCATCTGGAGCAATAACAAGAAATCTTATTGAAAACCGCACAAAATGACCTTTTCGGGATCATAAAACAACACAGATGAAATTTTAAGATGCCCAAGAGCAATATCTGAAAGTATCTATCTTTAATATAACAAGAGTAGCAATATCCTCGTCCTTTTGGTAGCATATGCATGCACTGTAAGTTACTGAAAGAAATATTAGAGGTGGTCAGTAATTCAACGCCACTGTTTTATATGGATGATTCACTCTGGCCATCTCATTATCTGCTGAGAAAATCCTAACACAGGCCATATAGCATGGGTGATGTTTTGGGTGATGGGTGATGAATTGAGAAGGCTTCGGTTCTGAAATGAGCAGTCTTTTCCTTGTAAATAAGAAAGCTCATGCTTAGTTATTAAACACCAGTTTTTTTCCTATTCAGAAAGTCTGATTGCAGTCTTGGTGTATGAGAAAAGCTTGTTTCACACTGCAAATAAAAAAAAATAGTCTTGCTTTCTAATAAAAATATTTAACATTGCTTGCAAAGCTAATCTGTAAGTATTAGGCTTTTCAGAGAACATATCACTGGAGAGTGTAGATTTTGTCTTACCCTATTAGCAAATACCTTTATTTTTCTTGTTTCAAGTATAAATCAAATTTAGTGAGGTTCATGCTTTAAACCAGGGGGTTTCAAATGGAGGTCCAGGGACCCCCAGGGGGGCACAAAGGAGTGATAGGGGTCCGTGGAAAAGTCTAGAAAGAAAAACATAAAAAATGTAAATAAATAAGATTAAAATAATAAATAAGGTATTAAATGTTAAATTAAAATATAAAACATGCAAAAAAATAAATAAAATAATTTAATAAATAAATTAGCTTAAATAAACGTGCAAATGTTTAGAGAAAATCCACTCTATATATATATATATATATATATATATATATATATATATATATATATATATATATATATATAAATTTGATTTAAAAAATAAATAAATAAGTGATTAAATTAACGAACAGTATATTATTATGAATATAGTATGTTATGCAAGTTTGATTCTCAGGTGAATTCCTCTTGTTTAAATAATGTGCATGTAATATTCTTACTGGAAAACAAGACAAAGTGCTGATTAAGAACATGCAAATCCTAGTAAATGTACCTTTAACAGACGTTTAGATGTTTCAGTCATTGATTATGTGCTCTGATAGCCTAAAGGCCAAACATCTATAAGATCTGACGTGTGCTAGCTAAGGCTGATTATTTAAACTAACTGAAATCTATAAGCACTTTCAAATGCCATTAGCCTGAGATACGGTATAATAAACATAGATGATGAGATGCCCCACAGGGTAAATAACAATATGAAACTATTCCATAGCATTTAGGTCTATGCGATTGGTGATGAACATCTGCCCTTTGTTCAGAGAGGGCGCACTCATTTAAAGGCTCACTTGTTGCATGATCAGAAGTATAAATTTGCAAGTCTAAAATATGACATATATGGAGTGCTTGTTGAAGTATACTGTATATGTAATTATATTGTATAAATGAAGGATTGAAGAGCTTGTGTTTGGCGAGACGAAGAAGGCAGAAATAAAGAAAAGGGTTTAAGAATGAATGAAACAGAGCTTGTGATAACGGGAGCAAACTCTTTGGCTGCGAGAAAAGCATTGTGGGTAATTCAATCAGTGCCTCAGTGTTGGTCTGAATGGACAAATATGCATGGATACCAACACTGTAATTGAAGCCTCAACAAAAGACTATTGTAGCTGCAAATTGTGTTTGCTATTTGTGATGTTTAATGTGATATTTTAGTCTGAATGGCATACTGCTACTGTAAAGAATAATGCATACTAATTATTTGATGACAGTGATTTGTTGCACTTTTTTGTTGAATTTGTGCAGAAGTCACTGATTTGGTTGTGCAGACGCATCAAATATATTTATTGTTTTTATTTACCTTATTACCTTTATTACCTTATTGTTTTCTATTTAACATAGTTCACCATGAATTCTGGAGTGTGTGTGTGTTTGTACACATGTCTGGAAGCAATAAAGGAAGCAGGCATAAACATGTGAGCTGATATGTTCTAGTGGTACATTTGGTGCAGAGCTTCAACCTTCATCTGAAACTCTCAGCATTGTGGCACTGTCCACAGAAAGAGCCATTACGATGCGCTTCCCTACAGTCACGTTATTACAGGATGCAGTGTTTAAAATAATCACTCAGGCAGACATGAAACAAGCATAATGTAGTCAGCAGGGAGCCAGTGACTTCTGTCTGCCTCTCTAAATCAAGATTAATGGGCTTGTGAATGCTACATTAATAGGTTGTCACTTGAGGATACATTTACAAGAGCAGGATGATTATCCCGGTTTTACTTAATTTCCTCATTACAGGTGTTTGTGTTGTATTGAAGATGGGTTAGAGCAGGGCGCAATTTGAAAATACCAGATCAAGCACCTCTAGCACATGCAAAAGTTTGGGGTTGGAATTTTTTTTAAGTCTCTTGTGCTTGCCAAAGATGCACTTATTTGATCTAAAATACAGTACAACTAAAATATTGTGAAATATTAATACAATTTAAAATGGGTGTTTTCTGTTTTAATATACACTATTTTGCCAAAAGTATTGGGACACCCCTCCAAATCATTGAATTCAGGTGTTCCAATCACTGCCATGCGTAGTGAGCTTCATGGAATTGGTTTCCATGGCCGAGCAACTGTATGCAAGCCTTACATTACCAAGTGCATTGCAAAGCATCGAATGCAGTGGTGTAAAGCACGCCGCCACTGGACTCTAGAGCAGTGGAGACGTGTTCCCTGGAGTGACCAATCACGCTTCTCTGTCTGGTAATCTGATGGACGAGTCTGGGATTGGCGATTGCCAGGAGAACGGTACTTGCCTGACTGCATTGTGCCAAGTGTAAAGTTTGGTGGAGGAGGGATTATGGTGTGGGGTTGTTTTTCAGAGGTTGGTATTGGCCCCTTAGTTCCAGTGAAAGGAACTCTTAATGCGTCAGCATACCAAGACATTTTTGACAATTTCATGCTCCCAACTTTGTGGGAACAGTTTGGGATGGACCCTTCCTGTTCCAACATGACTGCGCACCAGTGCACAAAGCAAGGTCCATAAAGACATGGATGAGCGAGTTTGGTGTGGAGGAACTTGACTGGCCTGCACAGAGTCCTGACCTCAACCCGATAGAACACCTTTTTATAGACACAATAGAAATATTTTGTAATATGAATAATGTCTTTACTGTCACTTTTGATCAACTTAATGCATCCTTGCTGAATAAAAGATTAGATTAAAAAAAAAAATAGTTTAGCAATTTAAATGCATTATTGTGTTCTGAAATGCATTTGACCTTTGCAAGTTGCAGTGATGATGGGAACATAGCGGTTCACTGGATTTCATTATGGCCAAAAAACAAGTTCTTGTGTTTATGATCATGGAAATGTTTTCATTTAAGTCTGACTATGATAACTAGATAAATTGTCATGTATGCTCTGTTTTTTTGCATTTCTGAATCTGCTGCTTTCCCTGGGCTACTATGGTAAGGCCACAGTTATAATGGGTAATATCCTTGCACATTAGGAATTGCTGACATAAAGCATTGTGGGAGCCGAAGACTACACTTGATTTAAATGAAGTGCTTCTGAAATATAGTCTCATTTCGCTGTCAGTCAGCCTAATGGTTTTACCACTGACAGGGCTGTCATGCTTGGCTCCAGTGTCACACATCTAATAAAGGCCCTGCTTTCATATCTGGAGCTGAGTTTGGTTTCTGATGGGAGCCAACAAAAAGGTCTCACTGAGATGTGTTGCATTTCTTGCAAGACATGACATACAGGTCTATAGGCTTAAATCGCGGGGGGGTGGGGGGAATTTAAGCCTATGGACCTGTATGTCATGTCATGATCCATTTTGCCCAATACTATGTGGAAGAAGCAAGATAATTTAATAATTATATTACGCGTGGTGAACCTATGATAACTTTTTAAATAAATATTGCTTTGTGTTGTTGGCCAGATAAAATGTGTGTTTAGTGCACCAAACCGCCACACATATCCTTACAAGTACAAATTTGGCTGTATTATTTGTGTCCCCTTCAAAAATTGCCCTTGAGAAATGTTATGTTTATTGTCCCCCCAAACTGTTAGATGAAATGTACGCCCATGTACAGGTCTAAATCAATGAATATTTGGCTGTGTGTGTTTGTGGTATTTATTTGAGTGTAAAATTAATATAGTACTATACATTCATTGTAAATCTGTTTTCTTCCTAGTTATTTTCATTGCTCATTGAATGAAATGCAGCAAGTCTGTCAGTGAAGGGAAAGCTATTAGGAGAGAGAGTCTCTATTAATTGGAATTTCTGGGCCACTGACTTGCTTAAGGCTTTATTATAAAACATTTTCAAAATGAACAAGATTTTCATTAATTAGTATGCACACACCCCATGCCTTTATATAGAAGACTATAATAATTAAATATTGGTATTGTTTTCTTTCTTTTTTTTCTTAACCTAAGGCTTTTTTTTTTACCCTGAAAGAGGCTTTAGTCCTCTCTCGTTTTAATGTCATGTCATCAATCATCATGCTGGCTAGTGGTGTGTGTGTGTGTGTGTGTGTGTGTGTGCGCGTGCGTGTGTGTGCGTGCGTGTGTGTGCGTGCGTGTGTGTGCGTGTGTGTGTGCGTGCATGCTCCGGAGTCCAGTCTTTCAGGCCAGTTTATCCCTCCATCTGTAATTAAAATCACTCATGGAGAACACCACCACCGCTGAACAATGGCATCCATATTTTATAACACACACACACAACACCTACAATTACAGTCTGAGCCACTCTTCACACACACACTCCCACACTCATTTGATGGAATTTATTTTTATCATCAAACTTGAAATTGGGTTTTGACAAAACTGTCACTTTCAAGGATCTAGATAAGATTGACGTGTGTGTGTGTGTGTGTGTGTGTTTGCTCATACTGTAGTTCTGATTTCTTTGAGGTGAAGATGTGTTATAAAATCTGGAATCACTTTTCATTCTTTTTTCTCTTTCTGAGAGATTTTGAGCCTTTTTTTTCCAAGTCATAAAGGTCACTGAGTTTATAGTAAGAAAGTGAGTTTTGTAACTGGGTTCTCAGGCACGCCCCTTCCACCTTCCATTGGTCAGCCAAACAGATAGCCCCGCCCCAAAACCAGCTCAGCATTGGTTAAGCCATTGTTTCTGTGTTGGTCTGGTGGTTCTGTTAAAACACATGATTTAATGTAAATGGTTCATTTATAGTAGTTCAATTGTTGCATATTTAGCAGGTATAAAGCAGAAAGTATACACTTCTGTTCAAAAGTTTGAGTTCGGTAGGATTTTTTATGTTTTTCAACCAAAACTACAGTAAAAACAGTAATATTATTAAAAATAACTATTCTATTTTAAGATCCTTTGGCGAAGCTGAATTTTCAGCAGCCATTGCTCCAGTCTTTAGTTCACATGATAATCAGAAATCATATGCTGATTTAGTGTAAAAAATATTTCTTATTATCAGTGTTGTGCTAATTAAAACTTTGATTAAAATTAATATTTTTTCATGATTCTTTGATGAATAGAAAGTTCAAAAGAACAGCATTTATTTAACTTGTACATCTTTTGTAAAAGACTTTACTGTCATTTTTTATCAATTTAGTGCGTCCTTACTGAATAGAAGTATTAATAAATAAAACTATTTTAAAAATCTTACTGACACCAAATACTGTACGGTAGTGTATTTTAACATAAAAAACATTGCATTCAGCTTGCAATGAGCCGCTTCAGTCTCTCATTCATTCTTTTCTATAACTGGAAGATTTAAGCACAACTGTTACAAACTCCTGCTTACAGAGTCAGTCATCTGGACATCTTTGGCATTTTTTTTTGACTGGACAATAATTTAGGACAGTCTTATTAATCTTGCATACCATATTGGCCAGTTAATACACTCGGGGTTGAGCCAGAGACTTTAAGTTTAAGTTTAACTGATGTCTTCTCTCTCTTTCTCCAGTCTGACTGATAGACCATTCACGCTCATCCTCAGGAGAGTCTCTCTCTCTCACTCTCACGCCTCTCGAAATCATCCCTCACTTCATTCCAGTCTTTTATTCTTCCCCTGACTCTCACCCTTTACCTCCCAATTCTTCCTCTATCCATCGTCTCATCCCTCTGGAGATCTCTCCTGTCTGCCTGCTTCTGGTAATCACAGACAGGTAGAGACAGATGGCAATACTTCTTCCCCGGTCTCGCTCACTTTATCTCACTATGTCTTGCTCTGTCTCTCTAATGCTGTCTGAGATCAGAAAGTCTGAAGCATTCTGTTCATGAGTCGATCACATGAGTAGGTGACACAGTACATAGTCATTTGGCATTATTTATTAATATTATATTTTAGGTATTGTTAACTGTGGTATTGCATTACTGTTAATTAGGTGAGACAAAAGCCCCTTTCACACATAGTCTTTACTGGTAAATTACCAGTAAATTAGCGGTACCAGATCATGTGTGAACAGGACCTTTTAAAAAATACCGGTAAATTGGTTCCAGCAATTTACCAGTAATGGCAAGTTGTAACATTACCAGTAAATTACCGGTAATGTGCTCTGTGTGAATGCAGAATGAAGATTACCAGTATATTCACATATAAAATCAGAACGCACTGACGTAAGAAGTCTGCTTTGGGCCAATCGTAAAGACTTGAGATGACGTGATTACTCCGCGCTGTTTACAGTGAGGTTTTTAATAGTTTTTCTATTTAAATATGCGCTAAATGATCATCTTTGACCGTTGTGCAAAGTTTTGCAGCTTTTTAAACGTGTCGCGCTCGAGACCCAGCCTTCTTTTCCATTCATCAGCAATGTGGCTCTGCAGTTGGATACGCGAGTGTCATGTTTTTAAGAGCAAACACACGTTCTGTTTGATCATCCGTTATGCCTGTCACTCAGACGTCAAAAAGATGTTGTCAAATTGAACAGATAGTGAAACTAAAGCGTTTCTCCTCATGCGGGCGGATGAAGACAACAGCGCAGCGTTTAAAGATAATTTACGATGACTGACATCCAGTGTTAGAATTGAGGGGGGAGGGGGGGTCCCGGACCTCCCATAAGCATTAAGGGAGCCCCCATAAGGCCCCAAAAAGTTAACCCCTGGTTATACATTAAAACTACAATACTAAAAACATAATATATAACGTAATATATAACAAATAAAACTGCCGCTCCCAATATCATAAGAAGCTACTCCAAATTAGATTTGCGTCTGAAAAACACGCTGTTTTCTGAAGGGATTTACAGACATCAACGTCGCTGTGTGACACTGTCAGGGTGGATCCTCGTTTTCACCTCACGATGATTGTGAGGAGGTCCGGACCTTGGTATTTTTCCAAGGTGTATATAATAAAGGTTGTGAAATAATTGCCTAATATTAATTCTACTTTGGTGCTGCACGGATATATTGCACAATGCCAAGATAACCGACCTGTCAGCGGTACGGCCCTGATGGTACAATTGTTTGGTACACCAAATTTATGCACAGAGTAAAAATACTCAGCTGCAAAAAAAAATTCTGAAATTCACAAATAATATGCCACTTAAAAAAAATTATATTATTAGGTTGTGTTTTTGGGAGGGATTGGGGGGACCCCCCCAAGAACTTTGACGCAATTCAAACACTGCTGACATCACAGAATGAACCAGTATTTTGCTGCTGATGTGTGAATGGTCTCTTACCGGTAAAATGCTAGAACGCTGTTGCTTGTGTGAACAGCATATTTGTGTATTTACCGGTAAATTCATACTGGTAATTTTACGGTAATTTACCAGTATTGCTGTGTGAAATGGACTAAACCCTAACCTGTCCTACCTAAACAAACATGACCGTTTGCTGGGTTTCTGTTTGTGCAACATTGTACTGAAAATCTCAGTCCAGTGTGTTATTCCTAAACCCTGTTCCTCATAACCCTACATTAAACATCAAACTGATCACTAAACATCTGAACTGATCTGTGGTTGTCACTTTCACACAATAGTTTTATGCTCAGTGTGAATAAACAAATTGCTCTTAATGTGAAGCTTGTCACATCATGACTAAATAGGTCACACTTTGTCTGAGGTCAGAGTTTGTGTGAAATATCAGCAGTCAGAAATATTGATTGGTAGTCATGTGTCACTTTTTATATACATTTATTGCACCAGTGATCCATAAACTCTGTCCTCTTTTTGTTCATCAGGCATAATGTTTATGTATTATTAAATGCACTTTTTAATATATATGACAGTATGGTGAACAACAGCTTTAAATGTCTGAGTACTGGTTTGAATTCATGATCAAAGGCATGTTAGGATTTGTGTGTTAGTCATTTAACTTAGTGTCCTCATTTTTATAATACTCTGCTGCCACCTAGTGCCACATTTCTCTCTCTTTCTCTCTCTCTCTCTCTCTACCCGTCCATCTTTCAGTCATCTGCACCACTCCTGCTGTTAGACACAAAAGCCAATCAGTGCTTGCCGTTAAAGAGAGACAGTACGAGTGGAGAGGACTGTGTTGGTTTAGTCAGGGAACTCACACATGCAAACATTAACATCAGTGTTTACATATCCCTCACATAGACACTTAGATACACACTACAGAATGAACACAATTACCACACATACAGTTTTTTCTAACCTAACCTAGTCACAGTCTTCCGATCAAACACACACACACACACACACACACACTCATTTACATATAAATTGCGGTAAGTAGGACAGAAGCTTGTTTAAATTTGATGAGAGCTTTTGTTCAAATGAGGGCTGAAAATGCTTGGGTATCGAATGAATACACTCTGAGATTCGGCGTGCATGTGTGTGTTCTTGGCAATAGTTTGGGGACATTTAAGGACAGCCAGTTGGGGAAAAATCTCCATAAAAAATATTACCATATGTGTAAAACCATAGAATAAATATAGAACAAAAGAACAAATTTATTGCATGTTCCCACTGAGAAAGCGAAGTAAATTTTGTGCCTGAATATCCTCTTTCACTGGTCGCATGTATGTCCCTGTATAATCTGTATTCACATGCTTACATATGTAATTCATGTTATTTATCAGACATTTAGTTTTCATTGATTTGATTAAACAGCGATCAGGTTCTAAAATCAGGTTAGATGCTTATGTCAGTATTGTTCCGTGCTGTCTCTGTTTGCATCTGTAGACATCGAGGAGCCAGGATTGACTGGAGAGCATCTTAATACCAGACTGGAACAGAGGTTTAAATCTAAACTAGAGCATAGAAATGCTATTATTACCCATAATTCATGGGATGACTCTCAGCATTCCTTGAAAGAGAAAACTTTTTTCTTGGCCGGATTACTCGAAACCACTGTTCTCTTTCCCTGCAATTACACAAAATGCTCACTTTTTTCTGGCTGTTTTACTGGAGCTTCTTCAAATTATCCAGGAGAAGCAACTGTGCTTCAGTAAAAAGCAGATAAGATGTGATTGAAGTTCTTTTTCATATGTACTCATTCTGTCAATTGGATCATTATTGGATAATTTCACCTCATTTTATACATGTTATGTTATTTTCTAAATGGGTTTACTCATGGCATGGGACCAAGATTCTATGATAGACGTATTCATTCTCTCATATTATCTGCAATGTTTGAAATACCATCAAGATCAAGGGGAAAATAAATAAAATGCAATGAATATAGTAGCAACCACCAAGCAATGACCTGTGTGATTTGAAAGATTTAATTAATAAGATTTATATCTTGTCTTTCTCTTCCTTTTTTAAATGTTTGTTTATTTATTTATTATATATATATACATACATACATATACATATATATATATATATATATATATATATATATATATATATATATATATATATATATATATATATATACACACATACATATTTAATATTTTAAACAGCTCATTCACTCTTTATTTTTTATTGAATAAACTGTACTTTGACTCATTTCAGAAACTGCTGGTTTTCCTGCTTGCAGTATTATACTTTACTTTACTCTTCCCCTTCTCTGTATGTGGGTCATGTATACATGAAAGTTCTTCAGTGAGAAAGAGAATAAGAGATGTGTGTGTGTGTGTGTGTGTGTGTGTGTGTGTGTGTGTGTGTGTGTGTGTGTGTGTGTGTGTGTGTGTGTGTGTGTGTGTGTGTGAGTGTGTGTGTGTTTGCCTTTGGGCTGTGTTCTAAAGTTTGAGGGAGGATGCTGGCAGTGGTTAACAGTAACAGGAAACGCCAGTCATCCCACTGGAGCCAATCAGCACGGAGCCTAACTGAACCCAGTTATGCTCCACTCCAGCCAGAGATGTTTCGCTGCAGAGCTCTTTCCATTGGGAACACAGCTGTGGTCTGTATGGATGTGTGTGTGCATACTTATTGGTTCAACTTTAAGACCCCGTTGCAGCTGAGATCTGTGTTATGTATGTGCTGATATGTTGATAACCTGAGAGGCTTATGTATGGTCACCCTGATTCCAGCTCTCCTCTGCTGCCATGCATTGTTCTAATTCCCCACTGTACTGAGAGAGAGAGAAAGAGAGAGAGAGAGAGCAGGCGTGGAGGAAGCTGTACTGAGGGAGGAGGGAACTTGGAAAAGAGGAGGGAGGTTTAGAGAGCGATAGAAAAGAAAAAGAAATAAAGAAAGACAAAGAAAGAAGGAGGGAGACCTGTCTATTCTGAGTGACATTACAGCACGGATCTCAATTATACCGGTGAGTCCTTCTTAAACTCCAGTGGAAACGTTTACAGTTTGTGTTGAATATTAATATTTGAATATTCTCAAGAGATTAACTTCAAGTAGAGTTGTAGCACTCTGGCAAATATAATAGTAGGCTGCTAACATTCATAGTTTGGGAATGATAGAGAGTCATAGAACGTTTGAGAGTTTTGCTCTCGCATGTCATATAATGTATTTCAGTTTGTTAGCATTTTGTCTAATTGGAAGTTATATTCAGTGCAGCAAAATGACATGCATTGATGTAGCAGTGTGTTCCATCTCTCGCTCTGTCATTAGCTGTCTGCTCTTATGGAATATACAAAGACAAGTTCTATGAACAATTTCTGTGGCATGTTGTCATTTACCACAGAAAATGTCAATTTCTGTTAAAAAAAAAATGTTTGTTTGGATATTCAATACATAGCAAACATATAGATATCTGTGTGAATTTGTGTACAAATGTTTGGGGTCAATAAGATTTTTGGAAAAAGAAGAAGAAATACATTTATTCAGCAAAGACGCATTAAATTGATTGAAAGTAAAGGCTTTTACGTAGTCACAACAAAATTGAATTAAAATAAATGCTGTTCTATTCAACTTCTTTCATCAAAAAAAAAAAAAAAAAAAATCCTGAAAGAATATATCACTGTTTTCATAATATATTAAGCAGCACAACTGGTTTCATCATTGATAATAAGAAAATGTAGCTTTGCCATCATAGGAATAAATTACATTTTAAAATATATTAAATTGGTTAGGATAATAGACTTCATTCAAAAATGTACCAGACATAAACGTTTGAACAGTAGTATGTATGAAAGTGAAATAATTATGAGGAATGGATGTTTGACAGACAAGAAACGTAATTCATATCGATCTCATTCTGTTACAAGCTGTTCATATAGTACAACACAAACAGATCTCCAGCTAACTGACCAAAAAGATACACTGCACAAGTAAAGAACCCTTACGAATATGAATTTGATTTTCACTGTTGACACACAGGAACATCTAGCAGAAGCAAAGGCAGAGCACAGGAATGGACACAATGAAGTTCATGTATAGCCACACATGGTAACCCAGCAGTTTGGATTCAAACAGAAAAGGAAGTTAGACAATGAGTTATGTTTGTGTTGTGACGACAGCTCTTGCACTGACAATGAAATTTCACTAACAAGCATTCAGACACACACACATATACATATACAAAGCCCCTTGTGTTTGACTTCCTGTCTGGAAGACGTCCAACAGCATCTGGATCAATTCAGGATCAAAATAGAAAGGAGAGATTTAGGGAGGGAGAGAGGAATCGAATAGCTGGCAGAAATCAGAAACACTCTGTAAACTACATGAAGTGAGTGACAGTGACAGCGATTTGCTTCTAGTTTCATCAGTGAAATCATCATAACTGGTATCCCATCTTGATCAGAACTGTGTGTTTCCATGATGATAGTAGCCAGTACCTGTTTGCCGACTGTTCCCTGCTATGGTCCATTGTGGAGTCTCCTCATTTGGATATGTTGGGATTTATTGTTCTGCATGCAGAGATGCGATGGCCTGAGGGAGCAGCACATCCGTGTTTGCATTACTGATTACCTGTATCTGTGTCTTCAAAGCTGTAGTAATGTACACAGCCTAATGACAGCTTGTCCTCTGTCATGAATGTTTATTAGTGGGTTTTGCTAAAGCAAGCATCACTGTTATTATTGCCCATACTTTAGACAAACCTCTAATCCTAGTATTGCAATTCAGTTCACAATGTTTGTGACATAAAAGATACCTCAAATTGTGTGGCATTTTGAGGAGAGGTGTGCTATTACTTTTCGAAATCATTGACTTCCAATTTTCTCTACAATAGCCACACACACACACACACATACAAACTTTGAAGAAGGGACCTGAGCCATATCTAGAATATTTTGGGGCTGCGCTCTGCACTCTTCTTGGGCACGAAACGACATAGCAACTGCCCTAGCAACCTGCTAACAGCCACTCTTGGCGACTCTTGCATGGGTGCCTGTGTGATTTTCCTACATTTCTGTAGTTACTTTTTTTTTTTTTTGTAATTATACATTGTAGATATTGTTTTAACCCAAACATCAGGCTGATGATGTCATTTCCAATAATACAGTAGTGGCAGACAACATATAATCAAGCCTCCGATCCTCCTCTGCTGTAGACATGACACACACACACAAACAGAGCGGACCATATTTACGGATTATTTTAGTGATGCTATTTTTTGGAAAAGGTGTGTGTGGTCCAGGTATTCAAAATGTCTCCACAAGGATACCAAATATCCATCCATCCATTCCATCCACTTTTTTCATAAAATAATACATGAAAAAAATATATCATGGTTTCCACAAATTATTATGCAGCACAACTGTTATCAGCTGTTTTCTTGAGCACCAGATCAACGTATTAGAATGATTTCTGAAGGATCATGTGACACTGAAGACTGGAGTAATGATGCTGAAAAGTCAGCTTTACCATCACAGGAATAAATTACATTTGAACTAACATTTAAACAGAAAACAGTTCTTTCAAATTTTTAATAATATTTCTTCTCTGTATTTCTGTTTTTACTGTATTTTTGATCATAAAAAATGCAGCCTTGGTGAACAAACTTCTTTACAAAACATTTTACAAAATCTTACCGACCCTAAACCTTTGAAAGCCAATGCAACTCTTATGTAAGGCTTACAATTTGAAGGGCTAATTATAGGCTAATTTATAAACATAAAGACATTATAGTACGTTCCCATTTATGTATCTTAGTAAACGTAGAGAGAAATAAATTGAGTGTTTCTTGTTCAGTGGGAAAGAGAAGCTTTAGTTCACTGAATAGAGTTTCAAAACTGTGTCATTCTCCAGATGTGTGGTGACCTCATCCAAACTTAACATCAGGCTTTACAGAGACTCAAACAGCAGTGAACCACACTGGCTTAAAACACATATCCTAGTGTGTGCTGCATTACTGGAATTCTTTGGTTGCCTATTAGTGACTTTGTTATCTGCACTATTTTACAGTAAGAGTATCTTCTGGAGTTTGTCATTGGACAGTAAGCCAATCATATCGCTTCATTCCACATCAGTGATGTGCATGGGTGTTTCTGTTCTGCAGCGGTGGCACACCATAAAGCCATGAAATTGTGCATGTGAGGGTGTGTATGTGTGACTTCATTCAGATGTGCATACGTAAAACATCTATGCGTTGTTTTTACCAAATGGTGTGGAAGTGTATTTATGAACTCATACAATCACATCAGAAACTGGTTGCATATGTGCTGTAGTTACGTCTCTTGTACGTGTGTGTGAAGACAATGAAGTGACACTCCCATTCTTCTGCTGTCCACCCTTTTACACACTGACAGAATTCACTACACACACACACACACACACACACACACTAATGCTCTGATGCTGCCCATATGAGTGAGCATGTGTGTGTAGAATGAGAGAGACAGGACTGGCTTTTGTTTCGTTCACTGACAGAAATGCTGTTCAGTAATGAGCTCATGCCACAACAACAGTGTCATGTAGTGGCAGTCAAGCACACAGGCCTGTACCAGTACCTCTCTCTCTCACACACACACACGCACGCACGCACGCACACTCACACACACAGACAGACAGACACACCCCTTCATCTTACACAGGCAAACCATGGGGGTGGACAGAATGTAATATGTTGTGTCAGGTTATCACACATGATTTCAACAGATTTCATGATAAAAATACAATGGAGGACACCATGCAGTGTCAGTTCAATTTTTTTAATAGCATAACTATACTAGATATGGAGACAAAATAGTACAAAATAAAGCTTTAGTGATGTCAGGTTCGTATTGTTAGCAGATGTATTTTATCCTTTAATTCTGATTCTGGATCCCCCCCACATACACACTCTGTGTTTGTGTATGTGTTTGTAAGTATATGCATCACAGGTGTGTCTGGATTAAATCTGAACATTTTGCTTTCGAAATGCTCCATGCTGAATATGTCTGCCTCAGTGATGCCAGCAGAGACCACCCTGCCTGCCTGCCACATTTTTTGACCGTCCTGCCTTCCTGAACGTTACAATTTAGTTAGGTCCAGTTTTTAGGTCTCATTAGGTCTGTCTGTAATGTTCAATACACTATATTTATTACAATAAAAACTGTGTATGGTCAAAAACTGTGTATAAACAGATAGATTGACAGCTCTGCCTAATGTGTAATAGGGGTGGGCGATAAGACCAAAATCTTATATCACGATATGAGTAATTTTATTTTACGATAACGATATATATCATGATATAGTTATTTTTGCTTTAAATAAGGTTTTTATGATTATATGATTTATGATACCACTGAAATTTCACAATTCTTATCACCATTTTTAATATTATTTAAAAAACTAATACTAGCCTAAAAAAACTTACTGAAGACAAGTATACTGTGTTAAAGAAGAGCAAAGAAAACAAACTAAAATAGAACAAAGACACAAAGGCCTACCTGAAAAACTTAAAGAAATACTACATAAAATGTATAAAGTAATCAAATGTATACAAAAATGCATAGTCTTTACTGTGTAAATTAAATATACATTTATTCTTATTAAAGTTACAAAAGTGATTCAGTCAAGAGTAGTGAGAGATTTTCTCTTTTTTGTTGTTGTTTGATTAGCATTAATAATGGCAGCAGGTACATTTGGATGCTGTCACTTTAAGACTGGCAGCACGGATCCATTACTCGTGCGTTGTTCTTTCTTAATTTCTCAGTTCTTTCTCAACTGTTTACGTTCACTTAAGACATAAATGACTCTCTTTACTTGCAAATACATGTCAGTCTGACACACAGGTATGTGTTTAACCGTTAAAGCCCACTTAGGCGGCAAAAAGCACTCAGTTCAGTTCTCACGCACTCTTTGAGCAGCGGCTTCATGTCACGCGTCTCTCAGACAGCACACACATATACTGAAATGAGTTCTTTTTCGCTGATAATTGCGCTTCAACAGTTTAAAATCACCTGTTTTTAAACCGCAATGCTTAAAAACACATGCAAACGATAAGCTTTCGTGAGACGATAGAGACGATAGTCCAAAATCTCTACCGGTTGACAAATTTCTACCGGTTAATCGTGTCTCCCGTTATTTCGCCCACCCCTAATGTGTAATACAATATATATTTATTACAAGAAATACTGTAGAGAGAGAGAGAGAGAGAGAGGTAGACAGACATATAGATACATAGACAGACAGAAAGATACATAGACTGAAAGATAGGTTGATAGATGGATATTTAAATGTTGATAAGTAACCGTTCTGATGCATTCAGTGAGTTCATTCAGAAAGGACTCATCATACTGATTCAAATCGGTACCTCCCGAGCTCTTGTCTTAAATGATTTATTAAAAGAATCTGCTCATAAGAGTAATTTGCTCATGAATGAGACTACATTGGACACAGTGTATTTCTGTGGGGACAGTTTTGCAAAAAAAAATCAATACAGGAAACACTGCAACAAGATAAATAAGGACAGCCACAATACCGAGAGCTCAAGCTGTTCTCTTTAGTCCTGCCAGAGAGACTTAAAATAAAAAGGTCTTATGTTGAAAAGTGCTCTTTATGCTAAGACCTTGAAGACATAACAACCAGTGTTCGTTTATTTGAAGGAGTTTAGACTTTGTGTAATCTGGCAGAGGAGTGTTTTGATGATACAAGGATTTTTCCAGTAAAAAGACAGATACTTTGTTGCTTATCCATACACACACACACGCACAAGGTGGGACCACATGTAGCTGCAAAGATGTTGACACAGCATCTACATCCCTATGGACTAATGATTGTTATTTTGCTGCCTGCTGTAACAGCCAGGTCTAATTGTGTGTCTGAAAGCTCCCGCTGAGTTTGATGTGTTTATGAATATCAGTCCCACATTAAAAACTTGGATAATGGGGCTCATAAAGTTAAGCCCATCCTGATCAGTGCCAGCAGAGTTGTACCTATATACTCTTTTCCCTTTCATCCTCCACCCCCAACGGCGAGTTAAGTGGGCTGCAGTGTGTGTGTGTTTGTTGGCATCTGGCCGCTGTAGTATATTAATAGAGGAAGACTACCTGAGGGGGAATAGGTGTTTTGGGAGCGGAGATTGAAACAGCCCATTAAAAGAGTTGTTTTCGTTTTCCTCTTTTCTTGCCCACAGCAGCAGGTGTCCAAACACACACACCACTCACTTTCACCGCCCGGCTGCTGTTCACTTTACACATCATGAAATATTGTAGATATTAAAAAAATAAAAAGTTACCAAACAGGTTTCCCTAAACAGCCTGAATTCCATCACTTGACAACCAGGTAGTCCACTGGTTGAGACTGTTCTGGGAAATCAAAAATGGCTTACTTTTGTTGTCTCAGCATATTAAACTGAGATATATATATATATACACACACTTTACCTTTAAACTTTACATAATTGATCCATAGTTGACATCAGCATTGGCACTGAGTTAATAAGGAAGGTCTTGAGCTAATCTTGGCTGGCTCACTGTTCAGATGATTTATTGTGGAATAGATTGTGATCTCTTGAACTGCCCTGCACCGTACGCTTTCAAAGGCAGCCAGAAGCAATCAAAGCCCAACCCATCTCTGTCTCTCCCCCAGGCATTATCAAACGCTCAGTGGGTGTCTGCCTGAGTAAATAGAGCAGCTTTCTGATGATGCCAGCTAGCACACAAGCAGGAAAGTGCATTGGAGGTGTTTCTCACATTAACGTTTTGCACCTACACTACTGTTCAAAAGTTTGAGTCAATAAGAGTTTTTTTTTTTTTTTTAATACCTCTTTGTCTATTCAGGATGCAAAAGTAACAGCAGGGACTTTTTGTTTTACATTGTAAAAAAAAAATGCTCAGTGCCTCAAATGCTGTTTTTGACCTTTCAATAATCTAAGAATCCTAAAAACATGAATACAAAGTTTCCACAAAAAATATTAAGCAGCATGTTTTCAACATTCATAATAATAAGAAATGTTTCTTGAGCACAAAATCAGCATATTAGAATGATTTCTGAAGGATCATGTGACTGAAGACTGGAGTAATTAAAAAATATATTAAAATAGAATTGTATTTCACAATGTTACTGTTTTTACTGTATTTTTCGATTAAATAGCAACCTCCTTGGTGATCATAAGAGGCTTCTTTCAAAAACATGTTACCAACCCAAAACTTTTGAACGATAGTGAACCTTGTATAAGTTTTAATCTGGCTTTTGATTTATGTGTGTGTGTGTGTCTGGGGCAGGGATAATTGCTGAGCACATAAAACTAAATATGAAAGTCAAATGACTTCATTTTAGTTTAGTTGGGGTGATCATTTATTTAAAACAAGAGTTGAAGTTGTTTTAGTTTTTAGGCTTTTTATTTAAGAAAAGGCCAGAGATAAAAGTAATAACTTGAGATATGAGAGGCAGTAAGCAATTGTTGCAAAGCATTAATTTGATATAATGACATTGATTTGATATAATGACCCTAACAGCCACTTGATTAAAGACATCATTGTTAAATAAATAGTTTCATATTCAGTAATAGTTACCTGTTCCCCCTCAGGTAGAATGTGTGGTCAGAGATGTTTGTTTTTTACACCGGCTTTGAAGGAGCCTCATCCAATCAGAAATTAAAGTCAAAACTATGTTTTATAAAACAGATTCCTCTCTACTGGCTTAAGGGCAACGAGTTTCACAAATGCAAATGTGTGTGTGCGAGTTCTGAGCGTCTGACCTCAAATATTTCATTGCAACAGCCCATATTTGAGTGTTCATGTTCCCTAACCACAAACTTAAGGACCGCTGTTTAATCTGTCTGTGAAATCATTAGAAATAACAACTGTCTTGTTTTATGTGAGTAGAGTCTGTTTTATTTTATTTTTTATAAATGATGGTTGTAACCAGTAAAACTCTTGTTCTGTAAACTGGGATAGATTTTATGGTCAGCCTGGTAAAGACATTTTGTGTTTAGAGCTGTTGATTTTGTTGGTGAAAAATGGAAAAAATTACATATACCACATTCTCAACACAGTGTGTGTATGTGTGTGTTTTCTCTGGGTGTGCATTCATGACCCCAGGGGGAGCTGTTTCCTTATAAGTGCAAACTGCACTTCTGAACTTGAATGAAGGTATCATAACAGTGAAGCATATTAAATGAAGGGGAAAATAAAAGAGCAATAGGACCAGAAATATTATCTATCTATCTATCTATCTATCTATCTATCTATCTATCTATCTATCTATCTATCTATCTATCTATCTATCTATCCTAATAAAGGCCTATATGTAATTTAGGTTATGGAGCATGTTCCAGTGAGTCTTTGTCAGTGAGTAATCAACCTCACTGTGGAACTCAATGTGCATAACCCATAGCTGAAATATTATTTCTGTTTCCATAGAAATCAGCTGTGGTCTGTCCCTTGTGGTTGAGGCAAAGAGCAGATCTGTCCAACCCACACTCAAACACACAGGTACCCATGGCATATAGTGTTTATATCCCTGGTATGTTTTAATGACAGTCAATGGCCAGTGGCCACAGCGAGCACTCATCACTCCCCCACTCTACTGTAAATACGCTAACAAACCTGTGCCAAGCGCCTCCGGCCAGCGGTCTCCTGCTCTCCACCCCTCCTGTGTCCTCCTCCCCTCTGCTTGCGTTTGGCAGGTAGTCAACTCAATTTCTCGCCTGCTGATTCTGCATCTCCCCACCTCGCCTCCTTCTTTTCCTCTTCCTCTCTTCATTTTCTCTGTAGAAAAGGAGGATTAAGAGATGATGGTCAAATGCGTAGTTGCTCTAAGTGGTTCTTAGGAGATTGCTAAGGCTTAAAATACTCTGTGATGACTCGCATTGTCTACTTTCTGCCTTCATGTTTTTTCTAAAATCCACCCATACTGAGAAACAAACGTACACTTTCTCAGATGTATCCATTTCAATACGACTATCTTTTTTTTTACAATTTATACAGCAGCTAAATATTGTATTAAGCATATTTACCCTCACTTCTTTTTTTTATCCTTATATTTCCATTGTTGTTTTGTGTAAGTCAACTGCATTCCTCTGAAACTGCAATTGTGTGTTGTGCAGAAGTGTATGTTTATGAATATTAATATGCCTCTCGGTGTGACAGATTGGCCGTGTGTAAAGCTCCAATCAGTACAACATTTTTCTTGAATGTAACTTCACTCTCCAGTGGATTGGTTGCTATGGCGACAGGCCTGTTTGTTGTGGGTGGGAAGCAGAGACAGACAAACACCAGCATCTGGTGGACTGGCCTCTCTTCCAGGATGGTGTGGCGCAACACTGCATAGCATGTCAAGGACAGGCATTTGTATTCATTGTGCTTTTGAGCTATTTGTTAACTAATTTGAATTCAAAGGAAACTTAAACTTAATCAACAGCATTTGTGGCATAATGTTGATTACCGTAAAATATAATTTTGACCCGTTGAAGTTCAAAGCACTTACAATGGATGTGAATGAGGCTAATTATGGAGGATTTAAAAACAAATTTGAGGCTTATAATCTTTTTTTTATTTTTATGTTACGTTAATTTTCTGTTTAAATGTGTTAAACCCTCCCTCGCATCCTTTAACAAATCCTTCTCTTGCGGGTCAAAATAACCTGAAGCCCTAAAATTATATTTTTTTCCCCCAGAAAGCTATATCATTTCATTTTTATAATGTTTATTGTGCAAATAATAATATTATTTTGGAGATTTTTTATTTGTATTTTATTTACCTTTAAATTACTAGATTTGATCAATAAATAATATAATTTAAGCACATTCTTCACATTATTTAAACTTCAAAATAGCTCTTCAATACATGCAATAACCAGCTCAAAATAGCTTACAAAATATCAATTTGGGTGTCTCTGCCGACCTCTTGTGGAAAGAAAATAATATAACATGATATTTCATGATTCTTGCCACTAGATGGCCTTATAGCTCTATATGGAGCAAATGAGCTGTTCCGCTGAGTCCTAACGTCAGTTCTCGAGTTAATGTCTTCAGTATGCATTCAGATACACATGTAGACATTATAAAAAAATAATTTGGTAAAGTTTTAGCTTTTTTTTTAGGTTTTTCTATGTATACTAAAGCATTCCTCGCATTCCATTAATTCCTAAGGGGGTCAAATTGACCTGTGAGGAAAGGATTTGTTCATTTTTTATTACAACCACATAAACTCCTTGAATCCAGTCTTTTTTTTGTGTGTGTATTCGTGGTTCAAGTGCGACAAAAGTGCTGAGGGCTTGGACTACTCCAGTGAACACTCTGTAAAATGAGTTTCGGGTCAAAATGACCCGAGGGAAGGATGAAGGTTAAATCATCATATTTGCAGTTGCTTTAGAGTTTATGGCATTACATTGGTTGTAATGGCAACAAAGTTGCAAAATTGGATATAAATGTCATAGAAATGGTTAGTAAGCAATTTCCATCCCACTAAAATCATGTTAACGTATATTGTTCACATCTTGTAACGCTTACGGTTTGGTACCTTTCACTTCCTTTGTAAGTGCCTTACTGTAACCCAGATTTTTTTTTTTTTTTAAAGAGAAGGAGGGACAATTGGAAATACATTTTTGTGGTAATTAACATTATGCTACAAGTGCTGTCACATAACTTGTACTGAACCTGAAATATTCTTTAAACACCAGCTCAATGGAAGAAAGTGTCAGTTGAAAGCTTGTACATTGTTTTTGCTATGTGCTATATAGACTAAGTCCTGTGTGTGGGAAACAGCTGTTTGTTCTCGTGATGATCACACACATATGTGGATATTTCATGAGGATGTGAAAGATTCTGTCAGGCTCGCTATTAATTGCAATGGGTCTGTGCAGTTCTCATAATGGCTAGCTGTGGGAAAACTCAGTGAAAATATCACAAGTCAGTGGAAAACCAGCATCAAACATGTTTCTTATCTTCCTCATACTATCATAGTCGACATATTCAGCATTACCACTGTTGCTAAGACACTATTGGTTAAACTGGATGTGGCTGCAAACTGTACACTTCCATTTAAAAGTTTGGAGTCAGTTTGTATATTTTTAAATTAGCATATACTTTTAGTGCAAAGCCTTTGTTAATAGGATTTGATGGTTTCATCTTTATTCTGGACTAATCTTAGTTTAATATACTTTTGCTGATTTTCTGTGCATTTACCCTGCAGTTATGATGTCAACCACCGGGGGGCTCTATGTGTAAATTAATAGCTCACACTGTGATTACATTGGGCACACTGGTGGCTGTGTGCATTATTTGTCCTAGACTAAGTTTCCTTAGAGAGAAATGAATCCTAGGATGACAGATTCAACAGACACAAAGCAGTGTTATGGTGTCATCATATGGATTGCTCTTCAGAAAGATCAGAAACGGTTTGATTTATGCTATGAAATTACAACCTCAGCCATTGTGTTATCAAATATTTTTGCATATTTTCCATTGTGGAATGCTCACAAAACACATACACAGTTTTTGTCAATATAATGAGCATGTGTATTCGCGTCTCATTGTGCTTTTCTTCACACCGTACCAGTTAGAAACCGTAACATGATTAAAGTTCACACAGTGCCAAATCCCCAGACAAATGTGGTTGCACATGGAAGGCTGGATGCTGGATGGCTCAAATGCTGAGTTCCAGTGTGCCAGACTAATGCAACTAAAAGAAACTCTAATAGCTGTTTACTCAGTCATGAACAACACAGCCAAACAGGGATAAATGATCCCTGTATTTCAGTACCCTTCAGTGCCTGGAGCGCTGAAAAACCTTGACTGACCCGTTTACAGGGGACATGCCAAGTTTATGCAAAGACGTTTGTCAAGCATAACAGACATTAATATGCACGATATATAAAAAAGGTTCCAAATAATGTACAACGTAATAAAAGCTGCTTTATTTTACATAAAAGTTTCATCTTTAACATTTCGTTTGCAGCCTATAAGTGCAGGTCTGATTACTGTGAAGGCAATTTTCTCAGATTTTTGTTTTGTGTTTTTGCCACATCAGCATGAAGACACATTTAGAATAAACATTCCTAGACAGCAGAATGCTCATCTCGCCTCGAGATCTGAAACATTTGTGTGTTTTTGATTTATTTATTTAGGGGGGTTTTTAACAGTGTGTTGTGCAGCTGGGTTGAAGCCCTTCCACTACCAGCATGAACCAGAAAACACACAAACACACATCTGAGAGTATTCTGTTTGAAGTTAGTACTGGCTGCTGTTGAAAAGCCATCGGTATTATGTGATTCTGAGGTAACATGACACCTTCCTGAACTGTATCATTGGTTCAAAACCCATTGGATGAAATACTATTACTAACATGATTTCTGGAAACTATAGAATATGCATATTGCTTCATATTTGACTTACAATTTATACACAATGCTTAAAAAATCTGTTACACAGTTTTTATTTATAATTTTAAAAAATGTAAGATTGTTTGCAAACGTTTTAAAGTGTTAATTTTTTATAGATGAAATCATATGAGTACAGAGGATTTAATATAATGTATATAATGTAAACAACACGAACGTATAGTGAATCGAAAGTTATCCAGGGATAATGCCATGTATTGTGTGTGTGTGTGTGTCTGTGTCATAGGTGTGTGTGTGCTTGTGACTCTTTAGCTCCGCCCACTGCACGCATCCACGAGTTCGGCTATTTTCGGAAAGAATCGGTACAGCGTATCTGTCTTTTATAAATATTATAAAACTAAAGACTCTTCGGAGATATGAAGGATGCAATACTACTCTATGTGTACATGAGATTAACATGAGATTGGCAGAAACTGTGTGTTATGTACCCTTTAACATGATTTTGAAGAATATGTTTCCTTCATCCTCAACTTCAGCAGATCCAAAACATCCAGCATTACTGTGGGCTCTCTGGATGAAGCTGTAAATGTTACCCTATGCTCAATGCACATATCCATACTTCATAATTTTAGTTAGGGTAGCTTATCATAGCAGAACAGTGAATGTTTTGCTGTCCACAAAACCACAGTCTGCAGGTGGTCAGTGTTTTGGCACTTTCCACATAAACAGATCCAGTGAGCCGTGCCAAACTGGCCTGAGTAGTTCCGCCACTGAGCATGTGAATCACTGGAATACCAATCACAGCCCTGCAAGAGAGAGCCACTGTGTGTGTCTTACACAACAGCACCACCATCAGCACCACAGGTGCAGAGAGAGAGAGACGAGCAGAAAAGATAAACAAATGACTTTTCCCCAAATATCCAATACGGAAAAATGAATGCTGACTGTGTTATAAGACAAAATAGTCTCAAATTACATAAGCAGCTATTTTAGCA
This sequence comes from Rhinogobio ventralis, assembly GCA_039654625.1. NCBI lineage: Eukaryota > Metazoa > Chordata > Actinopteri > Cypriniformes > Gobionidae > Rhinogobio > Rhinogobio ventralis. Next base: position 24,464,586 of record CM077210.1, on the reverse strand, counting down.
GTAAAAAGAGGGAGTTTGATGAGCCGTATTTTACAGTTTTATCAGCTCTATATGTCTGTAATGACTGTTATGATCTCATTGCAGACAGTAACAGACTTGCATGTTTTTAGCCTATAGAGCCACTTTCCCATGTATGATGTTGGTTATATTTATAGGTGGTCTGAATTGGGTGCAGCTGTGTTGACTTTCCTTCCTCAAGATCTATATGCTCCGTTGGCCCCCTGCAGTCCGCCGTTGAATTAAGTGTTTCTTGAAGTATTGCGTGAAAGTTTTTTTGCAGTCCATGTAGGTTACAGGTGAAAGAGGCCCTTTAGTTTAACAACACACTTTGGTTTGAATCCGGAAGGCGTCTCAACAATAGATCATTACCTTTGCTCTACTATTCAATGCATTTAGGAACTCTGTTTACTCAGCAGGGAACTCCCTTACAAACACACAGTGACCTGATGCTTTGACCCCTTCCTGGACCTCTTTCCTCCAAATTGATTGACAGCCTCTTTTTAAGCATACATTGTGCTAATCACACATATGTCAGGTAAAGCACTACCAGACAATCAGAGCCTTCCTTTTAAAATTTGAATTTTGTGTACGAGTATGTGAGCATTAAAGATCATGTATGTGTGTGTGTGTGTGTGTGCGTGCACACTGAAAGACAGTTAAGCATGTGTTTTATATGTTTAGGCTATAAACACTAAGCCTGTTTAGCAGCTGTTTTGGAGGCCCTGTCTGTGAAAGTCATTCCCCCTTTACCTTAGACCTGCTTGAATTTCCTTGAGTACTGTGTGCATTTGTCTTTGTGTGTGAGTGACTTAAAGGCACAATATAAGTTTATTTGTAATATAAGATTTTTTTATTAAAATATCCAAAAACCACTTGAACAATGTTATATATTTTGTTGACTTGTGTACTTACATTATCCCAAATGTTTCCAAGAATGTTTAAATCCAGAGAAATAAGCTATTTTAACCAGGACACGGATCGTGTCACTACGTCGCCTATCAATGACATCATACCCGTGTTACCCTCTATTTTCAAAGACGCTTTATTATATTGTGTGTTTTATTAGACAGGTGAACTGTTTAGATGCATTCATCACCAGAAAACAATCAACATAAAAAAAAAATTGTTATATAGCTCAACACAGTTAGTTTTATTGTTTAAATCTTTTTTTCATGATTTACTGCAGGTATCATGTTTTACCATGCCTAATATCGATCTAGCTTACTGCAGTCTGCAACAAGTGTCTCATAGTAGCCGGCGAGTGAACGCACAGAGAAGCATTATAACATAACTTTCAGCACACTCAAATAATGTATCTAATATGATAAAACAGTGCTGTGTATGCATGACTGGAAAAAGTGGAAGCGGTCGTCTATAAAAGTTCCGTGAAATCAAGACATCATCAAGCAACGCCTTTGTTTTGAATAAGCGACCTCTAGCGGCGAAAAATTACATATTGTGACTTTAAGTTAGTATAATGTAGATAGTGCTTACAAAACAACTGTGTAGACCACTAAAAGTAAGATTTTTATTGAAACACAAGAATTTTCTTTTGCTGTATTACACGGATGTTTATGTATGATATTCATTGTCACATGGATGGATGGTCTTCTCTCTGCCCCTGTATGACTAATGCAGGAATTCTCACATAGAACAAAAGGGTCTTGCTCTCTCTCTTTCCCTCTATCTCTTATTCAGGCTGTTCTGGCATCTGTCACAAGACTGGACAGCTGTTGCTGGTTTTGGTAATGTGTCTCTGGGAAGCAAAGTAAAAAGAAGACAGGATAGAGAGAGGTGCAGAGAAGAACAGACATAGCCACATCTTTGTGACATGAGAAATATCCACGACGTGCTTTGAACATGCACAATAATTCAATTCTCTCATGATGCCTGGCTTACTGCGGCTCAGATTACACAGGAGCTCAGAGGTTAGTTAGATTAGTGAAAACTCTGTGTCCCTTCAGGACATCTATAATGGTCAGATGCCATAGTACAAGATCTTCATGAAAGAACATGATGTCACAGATTATGTTACATGAGGATGAAATTACTGATTGTGTTTTATTTACTAGATTAGCTTTGTGACTGAAGGCACACAATATGTTTTAGTAGTTTTGTTTTGTTTTGTTTAAGCTAACACATATTAGGCAAAATGTTGTATTATTTGGTTACAATAACTCTAATTAGTAACTTTTTTGAAAACCATATGAGTGTACTTCAAAGATTTCCAAATTTTAAGGAAATGAAAGAATTTGTATTAATAATTTTTTTTAATGAAAATGACAAAATAAAAAGTAATATTACTGATAATGCTGTGAGTTAAGGACGTAGGGTATCTGTTTTGGTGTCAGTGAATGGGTACTTCTACGTTATTGATGGGGGTTTATAAGTCAAAAAAGGTTGAACACTCCTGTATGAAACTTTTAGGCGTGCTCTGAAGTTTTATGAATAGAGAATGGATAACGTCATGCTTCTAAAATAATTTTCTAATAGGCTTTTGTTTTTGAATGCATTGTGAGCAAAATGTCGCTTTGTTCCTTTGTGTATGGTTATAGCGGGTAAAGTATTTCTGGAAAAGCGAAAGGAGAGATGCCCTTTTCCAAAGATCTCTCTGTGTCGTCATAGGTTCGTGAAGTTAGTGAGGATCAGATCAGTTTGTCCAGTTTGTGGCAGTGAAGCGGGAGAGCCGTGTGTTGTTTGGGTGGAGTAAACCATTGCGTCGGAGAGGGGGAGGCTGGAGAAGTCAACACACGAGAAAAATCCGCTTCGGGCGTTTTCTTCACTGTTGCTGCCGAATGGTGCTTTCGAGTGCACTTCGGATGGTTGTTTGTCTCGCTGGGGTTGATTTTAATGTTATATACGGATTGTAATGGTTAAATCTGTGTATATTGCACACTAAAGCTAACTCCTTAAAAATTGGGTTGGTTTGCACCGACGAAGTGCCAAGTGAATCACTGAAAACTGTCCGGCTATACTTAAGGTGAAGTTGCTGTTATTCTGTGCCGTGCGCTCAGCTGGATTCAAATGGAAAACATATCAGCGACCTTGATGATTATGTATTTCTGTACTTTAACGGAATACTTGGCAGCGACTTTTGAACAAGCACCACGGAATAGCGAAATACTAAATCAGATTTAAAAAGACTTCGGGACGTATTTTATGGTTTGGGGATTAACATTCATCAACTTGAAATTTGAGGCTGTAAATCCATCAGTGTTTGACAATGGAGGAGGATCAAGTGTCTTCTGTCGAGGAGCCACAGGCGGTCAGCGCCGCATCATCGGACAGTTTCTCCCGGCTCTGGACGGACGTGATGGGGATGCTGGTAAGTTCGGGATTGGGGGAGGGGTGTCACAGGAAGGCAACTTGAGAAAAGTCCTTTAACCCAACGGGCTTAATTTATTGGAGCTCATTGTGTGTGTGTGTCGTGCTTGTGCTTTGATGCCAAACGCATGTTAAAGCAGCCAACGGGAGCTTCAGGACAACGTCGGCTCTCTTTTCTACTCGTGGTGAACAGGAGGTTTGAAGCGGTGTGATAGGCAGTGAGAAGTTTAGAAATCTCCAGGGAATCGTATCACATGGTATGTAACTGAAGTGTTTATTATTATATGCTCCACAGGTTCAGCGGCGCACGTGCGCAGTCAGATACACAGTGTATCTCAAACAGAGCGCAAAAACTATAGATGTGTTTTCCGTACTGTTCCTCTTATTAAGGGCTAATAACAAATTGGGTGTCCATATTACACTGCATTGCCGCTGGACACGAAATAGTGGTCGGCGATTAAACTAGTAGTTGGCGTTGTGTTGGCGTTGTGTTATCTTGCGTGTAAGTTCGCAAAGCAGTCTAGCATGGTAACTTTGAAAACTATCGGCCTAGCAACAAAATGAGAACTTCAACGATATTACTAGAGAATTGTGTATATTATTAATCAGCATTCCATGTGTTTTGTCTGGACTGGTTACTTTGCTAAAACGTAACATGTCAAGGAATATATATATACATTGAGTGTTTTTTTTCTCTTGCAGTTGCATAAATATATATGAGTTTCATGTAATGCATTGATTTCGTTTTCAGAATAAAAATGTGAGTGTTTGAGTGTGGAAAATCTTAGAAGATCTTAGTGATGTGTATTTTACACATTTAACTGAATCAGACATTAACATTTATTAATTCAGAGTGCTCATGTTTCTATTGAGATCACCCCAAATGGACTATGGTCTTGGTTTCTTTGTCCCTTTTTGGTTTTAATTGAATCTTTAATTGTAGTTGTTGTGTGGGACATTTACATACAATTATTCCCTGAGACTTTGTCAGAGCCTTAACACGCCTGTTGTTAAACACCCAGATGAAAGAGATAAAGGTGTGACTCCCATTTCCAGTGAAAATGGCTTTGATGGCTGCGGTGTTAATTTGGCGTCTGAAGAAGTGTGTGGATTGCTTTTGTGTCTAGAAAAGTGAGATTACTTAATGAGAAAAGATATACTTATTCAATACTACTCCCAGTTGTTTCTGTTAAATCAGAGGAGATAAACTGAAACACTGACCCACATTAGTGATTCATTTCCTTTTAAGTTGCACACATTTCTTCCTCCCTCAGGCGTATTTTATTCTGCAATGTTACTGTTAGAAGATGAGTCTTTTCTTTCCTTAAAATATGCCTCATGTATACTCCTCTTGTTACAAATAGCCCTGCAGTGATCTCTCCTCATCTGCCTTTAACACTTTTACAGGATAATATTAAAACCACATTGCTCAAGCAGCAGGTTAAAACTTTACTTCTATGTGCGGGAAAAGTTGCCGAAGTAGCACCTGAAGGTGTTCTCAGCTTTGCTTCACCCAACCCCCAAACAACAAACTCATCTTTAGTAGAATCCTCCATCTTTTGGAGGATTCACAGCTCACAGTGGTCTTTATCCACAGTGGTAGTTTGGAAAATTTACATTGTCTTTGCTTCAATTGTTTTCAAAACAGGTTTCAAAGTGCAAGATTTTGAAAACAATACCTTTACCGTCTCCATGTAAACAACAAAAACGTGAATTTGTAAAAAAAAAAAAAAAAAAAAAAACATGGCATTGTGCATGCATATTACATGTTTAGTCTATTGGGTGTGGGGTTTCTCTTTGCAAAGTGACATCGCCAACTACTGGCCTGGCATGCATAATACAACGTTTTTAGTCGTATTTGCAGATCCGTGTGAATGGTGATCACTTTGACAACGTTGTCATCTGTTTTTAGTACATCGTTGTCATGTAAACAAACATACCCTTAAACCTGTACAGCTGTGTAGAAAATTGCTTCCTAGGGACAATGATGAAATATACAGTTTACACATACACCATGATGGACCAGTCAGAATCAAGTATTCCAGAGAGCCTTGTAATACATTTCTTGGAAAATTGGAAATTTCTTAAGAAATAGTTCTTGGTTTCAGTTAAGACAGTCCGGGTTGTTTTACTTTCATCTTTTACAAGTCTTATGAAATGTCGTTTTGATAAAACCTATAAAAGTAAGGTTTTATTGTAAGTATTTTTGTAAGATAGATGTAGAATAAGTTGTAAGATAGTTTTTGCTTTCTGGAGTATGTATATTGCTATATTTGAGGCAGTGTTTAAGATTTACTATCTTATTGCTAATGTTGATAAACAGCATCTGTAGAGCTGGTGGCTATCAAGAAACATATATTAAGGGGTAGAGTCACATTCTGAGGTTTACCATAGTGCATGCCAAACTCCTAGATCTCTTCTAATGAGAATACCTCTGTCTGCCTGTCATTGAAGTGCGGTCTGTGTACGCAAACCCTGTTTATATGTGGTTCCACTCATGTAAATTCACTTCAAAGTCAATTAACAGCTTACCACCCTCGTTTCAGAGAGAAGATTATCTGTGAAATACAGTTAATTGTTTGCCTAATCGCATATTTCTAAAATAACTTAGTTGACGCTTGAGTTTTGGTATTTGCATTAAATGCACACTTCATTTGAAAGGCATGTTGCTTACTAGGCTTAAACAGTAAGGATATTAATTCCAACTATAAAGAAAACCAAACAGACAGTATGCATTTGGCAGCGATGTTCAGAAATTATACATTAGCTTCACCACTGGACAATGAGTGTGAGAGAGGCTGCTCATATCCGCAGTACATGAGCACCTTGACCATAACTGATCTTAATTTTGGATGAGCCATTGCTCCCCACCTCTGATTCCAGTTAATGTAACGCATTCTCCACCAAGCGTGCAACAGCCATTTCTCTCTCTCCCTTTCTCTCTTTTCATCTCCCTTCCTCGTTCATTATTCTTCCGTCAGCCCTCTTTCCTTTGCCTCTCTGGATATCCTGAGGAAGCCGCCCTAATGAGGGTGCGCCAAGACCCCCTAACCAACTTCTGTCTCACATCCTCTCTAACTGAAATACGGCCCATGTCCACTTCTCCCCTCCAGGTCGACGCCGCACATCTCACATCACCTACGTCAAGCAACTTCCCCATCCCCACATTGCTTTGAATAGTGTGAATCATTTTCATTTATTTGGTAATCTTACTTTTTAGTACAAGGCCATTATAACCCAAAGTATACTTCATTTTTTGCACGTTCGCTAGCGTATGCGTGCAGTCGAATGCTTAACCTTTCAAAGTATACTCCATTTGATAGCATGTGCGAACGCAGGCAGTCGACACATACGCTCTAGAAAGTTTAATCTTTGTCCAGTCTGCACTATTTTTCTCCAGAAGTTATGACAGATAAAAATGTCTTTGTATTCTTTTAAACTAAAGTTGCGGCTATCTTATAGCCCTCTCACACAAGCGCTTATCAATGCGGGTGTCTGTTGTTGTTGCTGTTGTTTATCTTCTTTAGTTTCGTGCCAGGAGGCCAGTGTTGTCGTCAACTGATTAGTGTAAAACAAATTCCATGCGCATGTGCATACCTGCACGGTTACAAAAAGCAGGCGGCGTGCATACTGTATAGGGCTGTCACTAACAATTATTTTCGTAATCGAGTAATCGATCGATTATTATTGGCAATAATATTTGGTTCAAATAAAGTATCAAAAAAAGTAATCTTATGGTTTTATAGAACAACAAACGTCATTTAATTCAAATGTTCACTTAATCTTTAATATTTGGCAACTTCTTTACGATCGAAATACTACAGCCACTGTAATTTCTTGAACAAAAATGTGTAGACATCAAAACATGCAAACTAAGAGCGAAGGTTTAAACTTTTATTTTGAAATCACGATAAACAGTATATTATATATTTAGAAATATATTGATGTATTCTCCAGTGTTGGCGTATGTTTATAAATGTTTTACCTTACAAATCTGATGAAATGGCGCACATTGGATTCCCAGATGAACGTTATAAGCAACCCAAACTCAGCATATTCAAAGATAGTTTGAGAAGCGCTCCACGCATGTAAATGATAACAGTTCATTTACGAAGTCGCTCTGAGACGCACGTAACCGACACGCGTGTAAATAAATATTAAACCCATAGCCGCAGGGCATATGTTTATTTAATTAAATCACAGCCTTTGTGAATTCACAACAGCACTAGCCTATGCTATAGTATTGTTTTTAAATGGTTTTAATATATTGTGAGGCCTTAAAAAACAGTCTAATAATGTGGTTCATGGATTCTCATCCGTGGAATGCGCCACTTCCGGTATTTTGCAGGTTACTCGACATGGGTAAATTGCAATCGAGGATTTTTTTAAAATCAAGTACTCAAATTAAATGGAGGAATCGTGAAAGCCCTAATAGTGTACACGCGTACTATTCTGGTGTTGAAATCTGTGTCATGCGCGCTGTACGCGGACCCTCGCGTACACGTTAGAAAATCATTTGGCTTAACGCATTGTGGTCTTTTTGATAGAGACAGGCCACATACTTTCTAAGTGTGTAAGTTTTATTCTGTATTCAGTAATTGTGTCATGACACGTTTAGGTATTATGGGCATTAGCATTTATGATGAGAAGTTCTAGAAAACAAAAGCAGACTTGTGATTTTCTGTTTCTGAAGGAGGATGTATTAAACTTGTTTTGTGGTTTTCTGTGTACTCATTATTCCGGGATCAGCAGCTATAAAAGCAGACATATTATGCAATCTACATTTGTATAAAATAGCAACTGAATAAGCCTCTTCCCCAAAAGCAAAAGCTCTTCAACCTTAACTTTCTACAGTATTTATTTACTTTAGTCGTTTTAATGCATATTAAGTTATATTTGTGTCAACCCGCAGATTGCTAATTTAGCTGACTTTCTGAAAACATCACAAGCTTTTAGACATATATTAGATTATATATAGATTATTTAAAAATAAATTAAATATATAATCGTTTACAATAAAAACAGATAATTTAAACTTAGTTTAGTTTGACATTGTTTATGTGGTGACATTGGATGCCCTATTTCAGGGTTTTCCAACATTTGTGAGGGAGCTGCAGGGGATTTAATGAATTTAATCATAAAATTAAATTAATTAATTTAGACACTCAGTGGGTACTCTTTGAATTACTATTTTACTTCAAAGAGGTTCTGCTAGCAAGAAAGTTTGGGAATCCCTGCCCTATCTAGAGTCTACTAAAACTTGCATTGTTGCTGTTTTGTTGTTTTTTAATCCTCAAGAAGTGCATGCTTCTCATGAATTCCTGGAATTAGTCACATATTTGTCACAGTGCAAAAGCATTGGATTCAGGGCTATGTCCGAACTTCAAATGGCTTTCTACTCTTCACACTGCATTCAGAATGAAATGTTTTTTTTTCTTTGATTTAAGCGCTGTGAAAAGAACAGCTCTTATCAGATCTGCTCACTCATTTCACACTGGATTCTCTGTATGAATGCGTTTGAGCTGTTTTGTTTAGGCCAGTGAAGAATGAAAGGGTTCTCCTAAAAAAAATGTTTCCTCTCTCAGTAAGAGAGTCAGCAGGGGAAATAGCCTGATCTTGCATGTTTTTACATGTTGGAGTTGGTTACGATTTTTGCTGATGCACGGGTGCGCACACACACATGCGCGACGCTCGCTGTCTTTGTTGTCTCTGCCGTGTGTCACTATTATATATATATATATATATATATATATATATATATATATATATATATATATATATATATATATATATATATATATATATATATATATATATATATATATATATATAATTATAAAAAGTCACTTCATGAGAATTTACCGTTTCACTTGAGAAAACTCATATCATGAACACAGACACTCATATATCTTCTAGTGATGTGTCGTTCATGAACAATTCGTTCATTTTGAATGCATCTTTAATATGACTCGAGAACAAAGAGTTGTCTCAGAGAGCGATTCATTCATTTTGTGTTGACCGCACATGCGTAACATCCCATATGTTCTGTACAGGAAACAGAACTGATTAGTTCATCTCTCGAGGTCTTCGGGTTCAAGTCATTTGTTCATCAAGTCCCAGCCCCATAGGCAAGGCTATGCAGTCTGTACCGGAAACAGAAAAGATTAGTTCATCTATCGAGTCTGCGGGTTCGAGTTGTTTGTTCTGCTGTGTTGGATACTGAAATGCGTTAATTCACAACCTTCCTTACAAGCAAGTGCGTAGTTTTTTTTGTTTGTTTAGTTCAGTTTTTTAGCTAGTATAATAATTGATTTTCCTATGAAGACTGGACACAATATATTATATATATATATATATATATAATAAATATATATAATAAATATATATAATAAATATATTACAACATGCAGTCAATAATACGAATGTAATGTTGTGAAACCTTGAACCGGGAAGCAGTCACGTGACAAAAGAACGAGACTCGTACCCGAAGACTCGAGAGATGAACTAATAATTTCTGTTTCTGCATTCAGCCTATGGGGACTTGAACGAATGACTCGAACCCGAAGATTCGAGAGGTGAACTCTCAAAGTTTGGCCATGGCTGCATTAACTTATAGTTAATTTTTTATTCCAAAAGTACTAAATGTGTTGGAAAATTTAATATGTAACATTTTAATTATATTCTGCTGAAAGGAGCGAAATGAACGAAATGACAATATATTGGGCTACTGTTGTAGCCTACAGTAGATTTAGCTACGTCTCAATGTAATATTCTGTCTCTACTAATAATAATTATGCCTAGATCGTTGCTTATTTATAAACAATGTTTACTTTTAAACAGCATACAGCCTTTAAATGTTTATGTATTATTTACTTGTAATGATTATCATCATAAATAATAAACTCATTGAATTTAATGAAATTTTTTTAAACATTTTTGAGGTACTGAAATTGGTACAGAGTACCGTAACATTTTTATGGTATTGGTACCGACTACTGGAATTTTGGTACCGTGACATCCCTAGAATGTAGGTTAATTGATTTGCACGAGTTGACTGCTTTCAGAGGAAAATTCATTATTCCTCTTTCTCTGTATTTTGCTCAATCACTCTTTTCTTTCCTTGTTTTTTTTTCCTTCAACACATACGGCATAACATTATATTTGTCTCACGGCACAATGGCCACATCAAAGCTTCGTGGTTTTGCTCAGTGGCTGCTGATTCATCTAAGGGAAGTGTGAATTTGTGGTTGGCTTTTGTGAACAGACAGTTTCTCATATTTGATGCATTTTATTGTAAAAATGTAATTGTCTATTGCTTAATATGGGATCTGTCTCTCTTCCCGTCCCTGTGACCCGTTCCTCCTTTCTGTGTCTGTCCTAGAAGTAAACATTCTTGAGAAAGAATGTAGTTGCAAGTCATTACACAACGTGTTGAGTTTGGTCCATGTTGTGGGTGGATCAGGACCTCGGGTAGTGTTGAAGTTAGCAGATTCTGGAGAACTAAACTGTAATTAGATGATGTATACTTTTGAGAAGTCAACAGTGATTAAAAAATACTCAGGTGCTGTAGAACTGAAGTGTAGTCTCCTGTTTTGTGCTAGTGATGGATATCTCACTTCCTTTTGCCAACTAGAGTCAACCCAAAAGAGCAAACATTTTAGTAATGATTAGTAATAATATCAGCCAATGAGTGTAGTTCCAGCTGGACTTCATAAACATAAGAGCTTGCGGGCTACACCTGCTAAGAGCCAAGGTTTGAGGAGCTTTACAACACAGTCTGTACAGTTGCAGCTTAACTTTTTTTTTTTTTCATTTGAAAAAGAAATAACATTTTATTTGGCTTAGATGATTGTGTAGCTTTCAAATCTCATTCATTCAATGTGCATGCATTGCACATACTCAATTTATTTTTGGGTGATGCCTTTACTGTGTTTAATTTTTTTTAATCAAGTGAATAAATGTCATGTTCCTCTTGTCAAACACGTTCCAGTCCCAAAAAGTGTTTTTTTTCTTCTTCTTTTTTGTGTGTCTAACCAACTTTAAAAGAGGTTAAAAAGCTTTATATTTCAGATAAATGCTGTTCTTTTGAACTTTCTATTCATTAAATAATCCTGAAAAAAAATTTTTACACAACTTTTTTCAACATTGATAATAATAATAAATGTTTCTTGAGCAGCAAATCAGCATATTAAAATGTTTTCTGAAGGATCATGTGACTCTAAAGACTGGAGTAATGATGCTGAAAATTCAGCTTTGAATCACAGAAATAAATTGCATTTTAAAATATATTCAAATAAAAAAAAGTTATTTTAAATTGTAAAAATATTTCACAATAATTCTGTTTTTGCTGTATTTTGGGTCAAATAAATGCAGCCTTGGTGAGCAGAAGAGACTTCTTACAAAAACAATCAAAACAGTACAGTTTCCAAACTGTTGACTGGTAGTTTACATTACTGGTTGAGGACAGTAAAACAGCAACACTCTGTATTTAAGGTCAGTATCTACTAGGGCTGGGTAAAAAAAAATCGGTTTCTCAATTTTAATCGATTCTCATTTTTATGAACCGATATTGATTCTTAAATCCCAAGAATCGATTAGTCTCTCCTGTTTTCAGTTGATGAATGAACGTAACTTTGTAGAGCCCCTCCCATCCAATAAATCGCAATAATCTCTGTGCTTTACTTTTGATAAGATACAAAGTCCCAGATTTCAAATGACGTTCATTTTATTACAAAATTTAAAACAATAAATTCCGTTTTGCCGCTGTCTAATGTGGTGAGACAGATCTCAGTAGTCCAGCTCAGCTCAAGAGAAGCGGCAGCGCGGAGCGCACGTGAACTGATCATCTCCACTTTAATACCAGTTATAGCATAAAATAAACATGAATTGAACGTCAAGGTATGTTAAAAGATTAGTACAACGCACTGAAATCTTAATCAAGTCACATGTAATCGTTCAATCAGTGTTTCAACCGTGGAAAGACGTCACTAAAACAGCTTGTGAACCATGTCACGTAATGTCACATTTACCTCAGAAAAACCATTGTCCATAAACTCATTAGTCAGCTAGAAAAAATTTACTCTAGAGACGAGCATTTTGATAAATGTATGCACCATGTTAAATAGGCTATTTATTATAATTTGTAATGTTCTTCAATATTAATTCAATGTTCTTCAATGTTTATATTTCAAAAAACAAAGTGAAGTAGACATGATTATGTAATTGTAGAGTTAGTATTATAACTTTATTATTATAAAAAACATCAACATAATTTGTTTGTATTTAAATCAGTTAATGTTAACCTTCAATATTAGTAATGTACCAACTGACTACCATGTATAGTTTATAGCATTAGTTAAGAATTTTTTTCCTCAAGAAAATGTGCCATGTACCGTATCTGATATCCACAATAATCGATATGGAGTAGAACTGAATCGAAATCGAATCAAAATCTTGTGACTGGAAATCGAATCGAATCGTGAAATTTGTGTCAGTACCCAGCCCTAGTATCTACTGACTGTATGAAGAGGTCTGCATTAGTTATCTCCAGTTACAGTCAAAGATTTGGGAGCTTTATATGTTTGGCTTCTTGGGCTGGACAGCAGAGTTTGGGTGGTGCTGTTTGTGTGCTCCAAACAGTGATTCATGTCATCTAAATAAGACTCATTCCCTCTCTTCTTTTTTAGAGCTCTCAGCTCATGTGAAGCTACGTTCAAGAGAGAGGCAAGCATTTTCGGTCCTCTACATCCTCTTACAGATACAGACAGATGAGGCATGAGCTTTGAATTAGTCCTTCAGTTAAATGCCCAGCTGGAAGCAGCAGACCCACACTCACTCACTTTAAGAGTAAAGGATTACAGCATTACCTCACTGGAGGCCTGGAATGTGTGGAATGATAAGAATATAGAAGGCATGTGCTGTACAGATGGAACTGAACTAATTCAGATCAAGGGCCACTGCTGCTCTCAGGGCTGAAGGTCTAAAGGTAGACTGAAGATGCATGGTCTGTTCCTCATATATAAATTCAGTAAAAAAAAAAAAGCAAAAACATTTTTTTTCCCCCCAGCAAATTTCTTAACATGTAAGTATTTGTATAAACAAAGATTCAACAACTGAGACATAAACTGATCAAGTTTCACAGATATTTGATGAACAGAAATGGAATAAGTCTCTGTATTAGTCTCTGTTAATAAGTCCCTGGTGTGGCCACCAGCTACTTTAAGTACTACAGTGCATCTCATCCTCATGGACCGCACCAGATTGGCCAGTTTTTGCTGTGAGATGTTGCCCCACTCTTCCACCAAGGCAGTTCAAAGTTCTTGAACACAATTTTGTTAGAGGATGCACTGGACCACCACGTTGCCCAACTGATAAGAGCTGCCATTTCTGTTGCATATAAAAAACATAAAATGACAAACGAAACCGAGCTTCTCGTTTAGGCTGACAGTTTTCCAACCAATATTTGACAGCAAGTCAGAACAGGTTTACTCGTGGGCCATTCTCGATCATGTGACGCGTTACTACACAGCACAGTATTACTAACATCACTGCAAGATCTTGAGAGGAGCATTCAGTGCAGAATTCTGTTATAAAACATAGATATCAGATCAACCAGTGCTGATGTGGAAACCAGGAGAAAAATTTATTTTAAACAAGTTATAGAAGACTTTTCAGTCCACAAATCACCAACATTCATCATGGATTTAATGTAGTGACACTAACTGTAACTATGGTAATTTGTCAGAAATACTCAAATGTTTTTACATTATTCGTTTCAGGGTTCGTATAACATTTTGAGAGTGAAATTGCAAGGACTTTTAAGTGCTTCACACTTTTTCCAGCACTTCAAAGTTCTAAATATTATAAGGGATGCATGATATTATCGGTACGACATCGGTACATATGACACCGATATGAAAAAATTATGCCGATATGATAACGTATGATATACGCCTGCAATAACTCACGTGTGCAAGGAGCGCTATAGCGATAAGATCATGTCAGCAGTGTGGTCATTCTTGAAGTGAACTTGCATGTCAACAAGCCAATACATTGCATGTATGGCGATTTATATTGACAGTTTTTAAATGCTGCCTTGAGTTTGTGAATGCGCATACAGAAGGACGTGACCGTCAACAGTGACTCCCCACTCTCTAGTACGCACTCAGAGGCGCAGAAGCCTCCTCCAGGTCCTAGTCCCGCCCGGTAGAATGTTATATATATTTAGTGGGGGCGCTGTTTTTATAGTAATTAAATGAAAAGTAGAATACACGAATAACTTGAAGTTACTTCTTTTTCTGAATAAATAAAGCAGTAATGATGTCATAAATCACCAGCATGACACTTGTAAATTAAATACTTTTATATACAATTTATTAATCTATAATAAAGTTTATGAAATGGATGATGAAAAATAATCCAAGGAGCTCTAAAATAATTGTAAAGTGTTTTATTTGAAGCTAAAGACAGCATCAACTGATGTCATGCCACCCCAACTTCATGTGCACAAACGTTACATCCAAAAATAAAATTATTTAGGTTACAACTGCATCTGTCTGGGGTGAAAAATTACTGACTTTATTATTGTTATTTTCAGAGCTTTTAATATACTCTTATTATAAAAAGAACTTTATTAACATTTATTTATCTTTAACAAGTATCCTTTTAGTAAGGAGACCTCAGAAATCTGAAACCAGAATGAAAAAAAAAAAAAAAAATTTCAAAATGGTGTCGTTTCCAAACAAAGGGAAAAAATAAACGTGTATCGGTATCGGCATCGGCCAAAATGAGTTGAAAAATATTGTACATCGGCAAAAATCCAATATGGTGCATCCCTAAATATTATACAATTATCCAATTTACGTTATTTTTAATATGACCAAAATAAAAATAAAAAAATTAATATTATCTGCATCTCAACTCATGCTGAGTGCTTTACTGTCAAATGTGGATTTCAAAGAAATAAACATGTAATGTTATTAGTTACTGCACTTAATAATGCAAAACAATTGTAAAGTTATGATCAAATTACCTTTATGATTAATCCCTCCACCCCCAGCGTTACCAAATCAGTAGAACTTGGTACCGTTTCTACTGCTCTCAAATGTTAGTCTGGAGCCCTGTTAGGCTTCTTACATTACGGACATTGCAGTTTATTGCTCTGGCTACATCTGCAGTCCTCATGCCTCCATGCAGCAGGACAATAACATGTTCACACAGGTGATCAGGGACCCTGGACATCTTTCTCCTGGTGTTTTTCACAGTCAGTAGAAAGATCTCTTAAGTGTCTTAAGTTATTGGAACTGTGACTTTAAAGGGAGAAATCAACTTTTCCTTGAGCTTTTGATATGTAAAAGGTCATCGTAATATAAGAATATCCTGCAAGTTTCAGAGCTGAAACTTCCTTGTTAGTCTCATAAAAGCTTTTATTGACAGCTGGCTCATCGAACGAGAGATCTGCGAATGCGTCCCTGTGACATCATAGTGCAGTTAAACGCCATCTCAACCGAAGAATACGAATGCCTAATTTTGTAGTCCCGCCCAACGATGTAATAAATAAATAACATAGGCCTGCGTGTGCAGTGCCTGGTTGTGGAAGAACACAGTCACTGCATAAGCTTCCTTCAGATTCCAATATTAGGAATGCAGTTGAACTTTATTTTTAATGAAGTTCCAGCTCACGTGGGTAAGACGTTTGTTCGCTTCATTTCACCGTTTGTAAACAAGAGACTGGATTTGCAGACAGAATGTAAAAAAACAATGCTGTGCCTTCTATATTGGAATGGTGCAACAAACTTTTTTTTAAAAATTATTTTATATGTGATAGTATTGCATTGTTACAGATCGTTTGATATCTACTAAATAAAGTCTAACTAAACATAATTAATGATATCTTACCACGCTGTCACAGGCTGGAGTATCCTATCCTGTATTTGAGGTGTTGTTGGTTCATTGTCCTGCGATTAGGGATCAGACGCTGGGTCGAACGTCCTGGGGCTAATGTTTTTTCCAGTCGGGCTGCCAAAATGTATCACTAGCCTTATATCTTAAATAGTTAAATAACATTTCTTTCTTGATGTGCATTGTTCACTCTCTCTTGACTTGTTATTTGAAGGAAAAATACAATCGCAGGAGTTTTGATCATGCTGTCTGCAGTTTTACTGATGCATGTACTTGGCTTGTGTGTCTGTCTGTGTGTGTCTGTGTCTGTGTTAGTGATGCACAGTTTGCGGTTATATCCACCGATCTAATGAAATAATAAAAAATAACGTTCTAATTAATTGCAGGTGAATGAGAGATAAATCATTGTGTTTGTTTGATAAAGACAATTTGCGAGCCCTGTGGGTGAATCATTCCGGTTGCCGTTTTTCCACACGTTTTCAAAACAATTCTCCACATGTACTGACAGGGGAGGTGAAACTCATTATAATATGCAAAACTGTTATCCAATCCTAGCCGTGGGCATTTACTTCTAAGTCTTCAGTGCGGCACGCCCATAAAAACTGAGCATTACAGGAGCTAGGCGCAAAACCAGGGTAGAAAATATCCTATTACTTATTCATTATGATGTTTTTGAATGTAAAAACTATACGAACATCATAAGTTGACCTCAGACAATAGTATAAAAAAATGAAAAAGCCAGTTCATGACCCCTTTAATTGCCAACCACCTGTAATCTGTTAGTGTCTTAAAGGGTTATTTCACCCCAAAAAAAGTCTTCATTTACTCCCCCCAATGTATATATTATAAATAAATACATATATTATCTTTCCTTGGTAGTTGTTACACAATTACAGGTTTAGGTAGTTGAAATGTTTACAGTCCCTATAAATGGAGAAAAAGTGGCTGCCTCAGTGCAGCCCCTTTTTATTCTTGAATTCTTGCTTGCTTGTGTTTTTGCTTTCTATATAATACAATTATATAAAGTTATGAGTCCATTTAAAGATTGGAATATGTTCTTGGATGAAGGTTTTGGCTCGTCCACCCATCACTCAGAGCTCCGCATAGCCTCTGACCTGTCATTACAGCAAGCTAGACTCGCCATCCCAACCAACAGTATGTACTTGAGAAAATCTGTTTAATGGCAACAGAAAAAAAGCCTGTGGCCTAGTTGCTCTTGTAAAGTTTTTTTATTTTTTATTTAGCCTTATCTCTTTTGATCAAGTATCCTAGAGTAAGGAGAATGTGAGTCAGTGTTGGTTTAACAATCTTTCTTTGGCTTATTTTAGATCCTTTTTTTTGCTAACATTTTCTGTGTTAGACGTAAATTGTTTGATTGCGGATCCAACAACATAAATCTCACATATTCACGTTTGTGTTTTGTCTAAAAGCTGGAGGTGCTCTGCAGGCCAGCAGATTGGAATGCAAAAGCTGGAATTTCTCACAGAGCAGCGTTCCGTTGGGAGTCTCAGTATTCTGAGATCATCTGTTTGGAGTTTTGTTGGAACGGATCGGTTAAGTGACATTTTGTGAAGAGCAAAGAACAATTTTACCTTTTAATCCTGTTATATTATTCATAAGATGTTACTTTTTTCAGCACTAGTCTTATAGCTTTTATTTTTAGTGGAAAAGTCCATGTCTGTACATGACAATTTTACCAAAAAGTTGAGGCCCTGGTTTGCCTAGCTCTGGCCCATACATACAATGACAGGATGTGTGTGTTTGTCAGCATGGTCCTGAGCAGGAAGAAGTCCTTTGTGCTTGACTTTTCATTCAACAGGACTTTAAAAGGGCATCTAGTACAGCAGCAGGAGAGATCCAGCCTAGCCTAGAACTGAGATACAACAAACATGGTCTTAAATGTAACAAACTCTTCTATTTAGGAAAATAAACTATGCCACCTGCAGCTGCTGGGGTATTAATAGTTTTCTAAAGAAGCTAATCTCTGGTTTTGAGTAAAGGACCTTCCTGTTGTATGTGCTTTTTTTTTTGCAGTAGTAGTCTGAGGTCATTTGCTGTTACGTGTGTGTCACGAGCTTGTAGAAAAATAGAATGCACCCACACGCTGAAGTCAGAGCCAGGCAGCACCACAATTGATATCTGCACTCACAACAAGACTACAAGCTACAAATGTCAGAGAAGGTCGTAAGGGCTGGTCAGTAAGAGAGGGTTTCTGCACGTGTGTTGAGTTTTTAAATACGTGTTGCACATAAAATACTACCAGGGTGCAAGAGCTTTTAATACTTGCCTTGAAGAAAAAAGAAAAGAAAAAAATAAATAATTTTAAAAAATTGGAGGGGGGGGGATTATAGCATACAATGTGTACCATTACAGAATGCTTTGAGATTGGGTTGTCCTTGGCCCATATACTTGGCACAAGAAACAAACTGACAACCAATATCATGGAAAGTATAACCCCACAAATTCACAAAGCAAAAATCCTGTGGTCTTAGCCCAGAGTATTGTATGTGGAGTGAAAATAATGGAATGTGAGGGCTAGATGTTTAGTTCAGCTTGTGTGTGACTCTTTGCTTCTTGTCGCAGCAGATGTGTGCAATGTGTTCTGAGCGTGTTAAGTCCTTTTTGGCTGCCGCCGTTCTTGGAATCCTAATTAAAATCACGTTCCAGTGACAGGCTTTTAATGAAGCTCTCCTACAGCTCCCGGTGTTTGTTTGTTTCTGAGACTGTGAGGGGAGGGAGGCGTAATTTATTTGCAAAGCATGCAATTTAAAATTCTCTTTTTAAAATGTCGTTTTTTTAATGGAAAGCCATCGAAGCTTGTTTCACTTTGTATCTCTGTTTGTGCAGGATGGCTCTCTGGGTAATATAGATGACCTGGCACAGGAGTACTCGGAGTACTACAACACATACTTCAGCGACGTAAGCGATCGGATGGAGGAACTGCGCAAGCGGCAAGTCACTCAAGAGCTAGACATGGTACGTTCAGCCTAAAAGGTTTGCTGCACATTTCAGTCCTAATTGTACACCCGCATTTCTGCAGCTGTGGATGTTTGTTTTGTAGAATGACCAACAATTCCATTAAATCTGTGTCACTAAATAATTCAAAGGATTGTTTACATACTTTCACCATGGATTTAATTCATCTGGGCATGTTTACTCCCTCAGCATTTGGAGCCAGATGAGTTTATATGGCAGTCATTAGCACACTGAAACACATTTTCAGGTCAGGTGGAATTTGCGAGTATTAAAGCTGTGCTCTCAGTAATTTTTATTTCCTCATTTAAAAAGTTTTGCCCTTAAAGAAATTAAAAATACTTTTGATAAATGTTAATGAGACGCAGACTCCAGTCATATCAGTAGCCCTAATAAAAGCTGTTTGTTGACATGGACTGGTAACCTCATGAGGGCTGCCATTTGAGGTCAACTGACTTCCATATTGACCAGTGCAACATAAAAGAGAAAGATCTTAATGTACTGAAACATTTTCTGCAGACGTTATGTTGATGCTTTCCAAGTAGCATTTAATTTTAATTATCTGGTTTATACTTTCTGATTTCTTTAAAT
This sequence comes from Rhinogobio ventralis, assembly GCA_039654625.1. Classification (NCBI taxonomy): domain Eukaryota; kingdom Metazoa; phylum Chordata; class Actinopteri; order Cypriniformes; family Gobionidae; genus Rhinogobio; species Rhinogobio ventralis. The sequence continues at coordinate 24,444,798 of CM077210.1, read as the reverse complement.
ATTTTTTATACACTTGAGTCTGGCCTTAATAATTAAGGAAATTTTAATGATGAAGGTATTACCACTGTATGGCATGCGTGCTATTGCAGTAACAGTTGTTTTAGTCATATACTAGCGCAATAGTTTCCATTTCATCTATGTTCTAGAGACAATGAACCACAAGCATAGCTAATACCAAAATTCAATTATTTATTTCATCACTTGGTGCTACAGAATGGCCATTGTAAACCTATGAGCTAATAGAAGGAAACGCTTGTCTTAAACCATTACAAAATGAAGACAAATGTGTTCACCCCCTGCCCTCTCTCCACATGTGTTTGGATTGTCTGCGGTTCTGTCAGTGCTCTGCATTTCTTGTCTGCATCTCAAAGCGTCTATGTTCTCAGGGATGTAGGGTAGTGGGCCACCCAGGGTTGCTAAGAAACCGTCGGACTCATTATGACATGCAGCTGGGGTTGGCACAGTCCAGTAAGGGGATTTTGAGAAAAAGAAAGAAAACATTCTGAAAGTCATGCTCAGTTGTGGTACTGGCCTCAGACAGGAACCAGTCATTCTCAAGGTTTGAATAACATTAGGTACGCTATTGTGCTGAATTATTTTGATGGATTTTCTCTCAAAATTCTGGAATGAATGATACATAATTCCACTGCCCACTGTATCCAGAATCACCATACCAAATCCCTATTACTTGTATGGAATTAGCATTCCCTTACTGCAAAACATCCCAAAACAACCTATTCTTATTTAAAAGAATATATATTTTTTTTAAAACACGATGAGCACATTGCGTAACCAGAACGTTATAAGAAACCCAAACTCGCAGCATATGCAGAGATGGAGTTTGTTAGCCGAGCTGCTGAGACACGCGCCAAGCATTTAAATGATAACAGTTCTTAACACTTTGCATGAAACACGAAGCGTGTCAGACTTTGTGTTCCCAAATGCACGTTATTGGAAATCCAAACAAATCGCACATGCATAGACTGAGTTCATGTGGAGCAGCATTTACTCTGAACGGAGAAGCTCTGAGAAACGCGTAACCTGCACGCATGTAAATATAGAGTTGCGCTTCACCCTGAAACCCGCAGTGCATATATTTATTTAACTGAATCACAGCCTTTATGATTTCACAATAGCACTGTGCTATATTATGATTTTCAGGTGGTTTTAATATATCGTGCAGCCTTTGAAAACGGTCTAATGATGCTAGAGTACTCAAATTTAATCGAGGAATCGTGACAGCATTTATTTATTTATTTTTTCTTATACTGTTATATGGAAAAAGCTAAGTAAAAGTTCAAATATTTCTACTTTTGTGTTCCACTGAAAAAAAATGTAAATGAATTTTGAACAATTTCAGAATTTTTTTTTTAGGTGAACTCTTCCTTTATACATTCTTTTCTGTTTTATCCATCATCTTGTCTAATCCAGTTGCAGGCTTTACACCCTGCCCTGTGTAAATCTTACCAAAGCTAAAGCTGGTTAATACACGGCTGAGCACAGCACAAAACCTGGCTGTACCGTCCCACCTTAATCAGCACTGTGGGATTCGGCTGTGTTTATTTAGTAATCATGATTCATGTCTCTTCAGTGCTAGTGTTCTTTCAGTGTGGGCTTTATGAATATGATTCTTCAGCTCTTTAATTTTATCTTTACTTTAATACCATATCTCTACCCCTTTAATTAGCACAAACTTAAGATAACCGGCAACAAAGGCTCAAGATAAAGCTTGTGGTGGGCCTGGGAAGCTGATCTCACTATGAATTGAGTTCAAAAATAGGTCTCCACATTCTGACTTTGTGAATGATGTATCAAAGGACGTTGCGATAAATCCCGAACAGAGGGTGTTGTCTGTCAAAGGAGGCTTTAGTCCGAGGCTAATGGGGCCGGAGGAAGTGTCAAGTGGGCCAAGTAGGTCATCGCTTTATGTATTTAGTGTTGCTGGTCTTGTGCCATTCTTGACTGTATCGTGGAAAGGAAATGGGGACATTGGAGTAGCTGCTGGCTGGTGGGAGATTCAGTTAATGGGAAGAGGGATGATATGGATAACGGTGGGAATTTTTCTGGGAGGTGTTTTGCATTCCATGTGCAAGAAAAACATGCTTGTTTTGGGGCTCTACACCAGTTGAACTGTTTTGTTTAGTAATGCGGATGATTTTGGAAACTCAACGTCATCTACGTCCTTCCAAACATATATGCTGCTTTTATTTAATTTTTACTTTTTTTTTTTCATATGTACACACAGCTCCTAGCCTACAATGACAATATGTCTGTGAAATCCATTGGGAAAAAAATTGAAGTTGTGAAAAAGAAAGGGTAGACTCATTGTGTTAGAGCAGTGTGGCTGCTGTCCAGTCTGGGGGCAGTAACAGGTGATTTATCCTCTTCCTGATAGGTAGTCTAAAGGCCATATTAATGGCTTGATATTTCAGCTTTGCCTCGGGAGACGTGACCTTTATGTGACCTTTTAAAATTTTTGACACTTAAAAAAGTCAAAAGGCTATTACTGCCTGTCATTGTCTTTCAGTCATTTCTCTGTTTTTTCTGGTTCTTTTTCTTCCTCTTTATATCCCTCTTTATATCCACTCACTAATTTCCATAAACACTGTCACCCAACTAACCTCTCTCCCAAAGGCACGTAACCCTGTATTAGAGGCCAAGCTGGCAATGGGCCCTCGCTTTCGCCCCTCAACCCAAAAGAGGGGAAAGGTCACCGGTTTTAACCAGAGGCAACACTGAATGCTATTGTGAGCACGACACGAATGTTGTGGTCTATTCATACTTAGACAGAATGAATCTCTGAGCACATGCAGGAATCCACAGTGAAGGACTTGTATCCTGAACAGCATCAAATGAGGCCCATGTTTTCCCCTTCACTGCCAGCTTCTTCCTTTCTGACAGAGGTGAAGTCCATGTGCTATTTGAATCTGTTTGTTACTTTCTCTTCTCTGTTTCTATTCTCTGGTTTAGTCTGATGCATTTTGAGGCAAATGCTCTAGACATTCCTAAGTTCGATTTGAGGTTTGATATTGGTTTCGTTTCCTCAGATATCTCAACAGAGCTGACAGGACGGGTTTGGGCTTCCACATTTGCTCAGCACTCTTCCTCTCTATCTTGCTCTGCTTTTATAAGAGCTAACCTGATGACAATGAGTTAAGAAAACATCCTCTACTGAATGTTGAATGGATAAACACCCATTTTACACAGAACAAACTAACTATGCTGCTATTTCGCCATCTCTCTATTTAGCCGTTCCTACAGAGACACTATCCTTTATTCCATTTGCCAGACAGAGAGTCTCTATTAGCCACACAACTGTACTGTGGAAAGCAGTGTGTGTTGGCTCTTAGCTTAAGCATCAGTTGTGAAGGTGGAATAATAACAGAATGTTTCTCTTGGTAGATTTAAACTTGAGACAACATTAACTGTTGACACGTTTAATGATTTAATTGTCATCTGTTCTTGTCAGTTATGGCATAATCTTAATACATCTGTGTTCTGTACCTTAAGAAATCATGCAAAAGTTAAGTTACCCATTTGAATAATGCATTTAGCAACATTACCACCTAATAACAAAGTTATACTGAAGCTATCAGATTTTTTAAAAAGTTATTTATAATTTATTAAAGTATTCATATATTTTATTTACTAATATTATTTAATATAATAACAATAATTTATATATGTTACCGGCAAAGTGTGAAATCCGTCATTGTGTAGAATGCCTAGGGAATATATAGAATGGCCGAAGTTTTTAGGCAAAGTATGAAATGGTTTATATTTCACACATTTCCTAGGCATTCTATACAATGCCAAAGGGCCAGCCGGCAGAGTGTAGAATGCTCCCGCTACTCGCGTTTGGGTCTTTGTTTGGCGGTGGTCATGCCGGTAGCAAAACACGTGAGCTTCCACTCCCGCCGCAGATGCTTGCCCCTGTCGTTCCTGGACGGTTGCCGTGTCACGATGTCGGAACAGGAAGAAAGTGTAGTGCCATTCAAAATGCCATTCTAGCCTTCCTTGCCGCAACAAGTAGCTCAACAGCACTTCTGCTTTTGTGTTTTTCTGGTAAGAACGTACTTTACTTGTTGTAGCTCTTCATTTTCGAGAACACGTTCAATGCCAGTAGAGCATTCTATATATTCCCTAGACATTCTGTACAATGCCTGCTGGTAACATACACTCACCTAAAGGATTATTAGGAACACCATACTAATACTGTGTTTGACCCCCTTTCGCCTTCAGAACTGCCTTAATTCTACGTGGCATTGATTCAACAAGGTGCTGAAAGCATTCTTTAGAAATGTTGGCCCATATTGATAGGATAGCATCTTGCAGTTGATGGAGATTTGTGGGAGGCACATCCAGGGCACGAAGCTCCCGTTCCACCACATCCCAAAGATGCTCTATTGGGTTGAGATCTGGTGACTGTGGGGGCCATTTTAGTACAGTGAACTCATTGTCATGTTCAAGAAACCAATTTGAAATGATTCGAGCTTTGTGACATGGTGCATTATCCTGCTGGAAGTAGCCATCAGAGGATGGGTACATGGTGGTCATAAAGGGATGGACATGGTCAGAAACAATGCTCAGGTAGGCCGTGGCATTTAAACGATGCCCAATTGGCACTAAGGGGCCTAAAGTGTGCCAAGAAAACATCCCCCACACCATTACACCACCACCACCAGCCTGCACAGTGGTAACAAGGCATGATGGATCCATGTTCTCATTCTGTTTACGCCAAATTCTGACTCTACCATCTGAATGTCTCAACAGAAATCGAGACTCATCAGACCAGGCAACATTTTTCCAGTCTTCAACTGTCCAATTTTGGTGAGCTTGTGCAAATTGTAGCCTCTTTTTCCTATTTGTAGTGGAGATGAGTGGTACCCGGTGGGGTCTTCTGCTGTTGTAGCCCATCCGCCTCAAGGTTATGCGTGTTGTGGCTTCACAAATGCTTTGCTGCATACCTCGGTTGTAACGAGTGGTTATTTCAGTTTAAAGTTGCTCTTCTATCAGCTTGAATCAGTTGGCCCATTCTCCTCTGACCTCTAGCATCAACAAGGCATTTTCGCCCACAGGACTGCCTCATACTGGATGTTTTTCCCTTTTCACACCATTCTTTGTAAACTCTAGAAATGGTTGTGCGTGAAAATCCCAGTAACTGAGCAGATTGTGAAATACTCAGACCGGCCCGTCTGGCACCAACAACCATGCCACGCTCAAAATTGCTTAAATCACCTTTCTTTCCCATTCTGACATTCAGTTTGGAGTTCAGGAGATTGTCTTGACCAGGACCACACCCCTAAATGCATTGAAGCAACTGCCATGTGATTGGTTGATTAGATAATTGCATTAATGAGAAATTAAACAGGTGTTCCTAATAATCCTTTAGGTGAGTGTGTATATATATGAATATATATATATATATATATATATATATATATATATGAATGTGCTACTTGGCTTACTACTTCAGGTTACTCCACAGCTCCGCAGGTTACTTCACACATGAGTAAATTGAGGTTGATAAGGTTTAAGGGAGTTCTACTTCAACAAGCTAATTCCATAATTGCTCTCAAGACTCATTTCAGTCAAGACTCTGACAATAATTTTTAGCTCTTATGTCCCTCTTTTTCTCAGGCTAAGACTTGCTTTTTACTCAAAGGCATGTTGCAGCATTTTGATTTAACTCCTGTTGGTGTGAACCCACATACATGCACACCAAACGCCAGGTGATGTGCAAAGATATGGAGCTCAATGTTGCCCAATTTTTTCTTGACACAGACTACACTAACCTGTTTTAAAAATGTTTACTTAAGCATGAGAAACAACCTTTTTCCTCCTCTGACTGGTATTTTCAGGTAGAAACCACATAGATGAAATAGTGTCCCAACAAAGCTTCACACACTGTGAGATTGTATGTGTGTGTTTTGTTTGTTACAGCAGTAGGAATGGTTTGTCTGGTTCTACAAGGACACTTTCTCTACCTGCTACTCAACCAAATGTCTCTCCTGATTGGGCAATAGGAGCCAAGGCTTTCCCCATGACCGACCACATCCACCTACACAGCCCTTTTTGCTGCCAGCCTGACTGTGTGTGTCCTGCCCTGCACACAGACACTCTGTATGAATGTGTGTAAAACACCTTTATTAGCCTCCTTTTAGTTTGTTTATTTCCCCCAATACTTCTGTGCCAGCCTGCCGCATCTCTTTATCTATATCTCTTTCTCTGACAAATAGCTGTTCCGTAACCTAGTGATCTACCTGCCTTCATAGGCAACTACCTTATTAATCTGCACAATTCATTAAAATATAATAGATATTGTGATATGGCTCATTGCGATTATCAATTCGCAAAGGCTGCGATTTAATTAATGCTGTTCCACACTCCGTTATAATTCTGTTCTATTGTATTTCTTAAATACTCATTTCTTTTTTTATTTTACAGTAAAATCTTACAGTAGTAACATTTCTAATTTTGTTTAGTTTTATCTAGTATAATAATTTATGAATTATAATGGAAAATTATATACTTCAACATCTCATATCTACATGTGTGGTCATTTTAGTATGGTGAACACATTCACTGTTAACTACGACTTTTGCCTCAAACTCTTATTTACTGCTTATTAATAGTTAATATGGTAGATTTTGTAGCGTTTAAGTTTAGGTATTGGGTAAGATTAAGGGATGTAGAATATGATCATGCAGAATAAGGTATTAATATGTACTTTATAAGTACTAATAAACAGCCAATATCCTTATAATATGGATGCTAATAAGTAACTAGTTAATAGCGAGAATTGAACCCTAAAATAAAATGTTACCTGTGAGTGTGCACCCTGTTAATCTGTATGTGGGTGTATACAGTAGTGACAATGTGCTGCCTATTAAATCAAATTTATTTTCAGCGTGCATAGAGCCAAATCAAGTCATGCCCAGACAATCACAGCAACCACTAGCTACTGTGCCTCACAATATACTTTATATAGCCAGTCATTAAGTGATCGTCTTTTAGCTACACTTAGATGTATACCATATATAGTGGTATAAACATTGACACACATGGACTAAACTATGTCAAGAGGTACAGTGTCTGTCTAGTGTAGATCTGTGCTGTTAAGCATGCTGTGAGTGTGTGTTTTTTAGTACTGTGTCAGTGAGTGCACACAGACACAGAGCATCTCTTTGTGTGTCATGTTGTGTGGATATGTGTTTTGGATGACACGGGCAGCAGCCGTATGTACAGATGATTCAGTGTGTGCCAATGCGAGCATGTGCCCAGTGGGTATGTGGCAGTTGGTGATGCCATGCTGCTGATGATACAGAACACAGACCTGTGTGTGTGTGTGAGTGTGTTTACTTTGGCCAGTGTGTGTTTATATGGGAATAACTTAAACTTGCCCACTGCATGTTTGACTTTTTCTTTTCTGGATGAATCCACTTTTACAGCACAACATCTGATTTACTACTTAGAAACTTCCGGAATTTACCAACACACCACTGAGCGCTAAAGCAGAGGGATGGAGTGGCATAGAGACAAAACACACACAAACAGCCTTCCTGGCCTAAAACAGTGCTTCGCTTGCAGGAAAAGAGGCTTGAAGATTAATACTGTGATAACTGACAGTCTGGACACAAATTTTCCAAAGTGCTGTCCCCCATCCACACACACCGACAGTAAGCCTTAGGCCATGTGTGATCAGATCCAGGTGGTTGTGTTAGAGGGCCTCTTCCATCCAAACACAGTATATCTCTGTCAGCATTCTGCCATAATGCTATTTAATAACTATATTCAGCAACCTTTTCTGATTCTCCCATGCTAATTTTATTTATTAAACAAGGAATCTCAAAATTGAGCACAACGCAGTTCATTTTACAGAAGCCCTGGAGCTGTGGGGATTTATTTTTTAAAACTGCTGATGCCCATACAGTGTGAATGAGTATGCAGTGATATAGAGTATGTACTGGAAAAACAATAGATGTTCCCTTAGTTTACATCTGATGGTTTTAGTGTGGCTGATAAGATATACAATAATTCAGGGTTGTTTAAAAAAAAAAAAAAAAAAAGAGCTCAACCTCTGTTCGACTATGCCATTGCCATTGTTTCAGGGCACTTACCAGACCTGTAGCTTCAAAGAGTGTGGCCGTAAAAAAGCAAGCAAATATCTTGGGGCAACAAGATTCCTACACAATGAGGTTGCATGTGAAGTGCAAGTTTATCTTGATTTACAGGCTTGTTAGCCATCTAAAAATATTTCAATTTGAACTTAACACAGTTGACGGCATACTTTTTTTCTTCTTTTTTATCCAAGATGCTGTGTTTTTATCCAATTACATATTTTGACAACTGTTTAAATTGTTTTTTTTTATTGTATAAAAGAGAAAAAAGATTATATAATTCTATACCACATTAAAGTCAGTATTATAAATATCAGTAACTTTAGATGTATGTATTTATTTATTTATTTATTTATTTATTTTATTTATGATCCTAGGTCAAATTTATCTAATTACATATCTTTCACAACAATGTAATTTTTTTTTTTTTAACAACAATGTATTTATTTATTTTGGCATGTATAAAGGGGGGGAAAACACTGGAAAACAGCTGAGCTTAGATCAAATGTAGGTACAAATGTGACCAAAAGAGAGTGACCCAAATTAAAGGGATGGTTCACCGAAAAAAGAAAACTACCCCATGATTTACTCACCCTCAAGCCATCCTAGGTGTATATGACATTTCTTATTTCAGAATACAGTCTATATTAAATAGACTACAATACAATATTATATTAAATTATACAAATTTATATTAAAAAAATATCCTGGCTTTTCCAAGCTTTATAATGTCAGTGAATGGCAGCCCAAAATTTGAAGCTCAAAAAAGTGGTTAATAAAATTAATCCACACGGCTCCGGAAGGATTAATAAAGGCCTTCTGAAGCTAATCGATGGGTTTGTGTAAGCGTTTTAAACTGCGTTACACTTTCTTCATAAGTTGAATACGGAAGGCGGTCTGGCGGAAGCTAGATATTTTACTTTAAAAGGTTTTAAATATGAAAATATGAATACGCTTCAGAAGGCCTTTATTAACCCCCCGGAGCCGTGTGGAGCAGTTATATGACAGACAGATGCACTTTTATGGACTTCAAATTTTGGGCTGCCATTATAAAGCTTGGAAGAGCCAGGATATTTTTTAATATAACTGATTGTATTCATCTGAAAAAAGAATGTCATATACACATAGGATGGCTTGAGGGTGAGTAAATCATGAGGTAATTTTCATTTTTGGGTGAACCATCCCTTTAAGATGTATGTCAGTGCTTTCCAGTCCTCTGATTAGTTTTGTATTATATTTGTACTACATTGTTTCTATGGCAAGGTGTTGATTGACAGGCTTGTTGGTTTGTGACAGGGTACATGTGTACTCATTCCACATGTTGAATTTTTATATTTTTGTTTTTGCTCACTCTCTTGTGCGGCTGCACAGGACTGGCGGGTTCGGTGCACCTCAGGTGATGTGTGCACAGGGGGCAGAGGGTGTGGCTTTGACAAGACGTGCTCCTGGCATATGGGCGTGTGGCCCTTTATTAATAGCAGTGTGTGTCTGTGTGTATTTGTGTGTCCTTGTTCCTAACACTCCTTTTTTTGTGTGTGTTCCCAGGAAAAAGCAGACACCAGCTTCAACTCTTCCGAGCTATGTTCAGACATCCAGGTCAGTCAACCCACAATGCGGTGCATATCTGCTTTCAGACCTTTGCACACCTGCAGTCATCACTATAACTCACTGTTACAACACAACACACTTTCATTTACGTCCCATCAGTGATAAATCAGCCGACTACATGCTCAAATTATACTGATTTGTTTATCATCATTGATTAAAGTCAGTGTGTGTAATTGCAGTTATTAACTGCAGTGTTGTCTTTGTACACAGGAATCGTTTGGATTCAGCAGTGAGGTGTCTACTCCAGAGGCTGAGAGAAAGTAAGGACATTTTAAGTAGCTGCAACTCAGTGCACACAGTAACAGAATTTTTTTTACAAATGTGAACAAAACGAATGAATCAGGCCCATGGTAGTTTTTAATATCTAAACCATACATGACATATATATGACTGCTGACCATATGGTCTGCTCTCCATCCCCCATCTACCCTGAGTTTAAGTGTGTGTGTGTGTGTGTGTTTGTGTTTGAATGGGTGTGAATTCCTCCATTTTACTTCTTCACATCTTGGTGCTTCCAGGCTTCCTTCCTTCCGTCCATTGTTCTTAGATGTTTAAGATGAAACTTGCTGATTAGAGAGAGGAAGACAGACAGAAGTTCAGACTTAAGTGAGAATCTGTGTTAGTCATTGCATCATAGCATCTCAGATTTAAAGTGCTAGAGTTTTTGTGAAAATGAATTGAAGATTTTAAATGAATTATGTCAGTGCACAAACAGGGTTGTATCCATGCATCTTTCCTGTTGATGGTCTGTTTCTGTGGGGATGAGCAGTCCACGTGCCGTGGGGAAGATTTAATTCTACCTCCGTCATCCACACTCTCTGGAGAGTAGTAGTATGCTTAGATGAATGTAAAACATATGGAGCTGACACATCTTTCATCATTTTATATGTCTCGGTGGTCCTACGCACATGTGGCTGGGTTTGACTGGTACTCTGCTTTGTGATGGTTGTGACACTAGATTTGAATGGTAAAGTCAACTTTTTTTTCAACTTGTTCACTCAACATTTATTGTTGCATTAGATGACTTAACTCTGTGGAAAAATAATTAACATTTTGACCAGTTTGTTTGAATGGTCGGATAAAACTCAACACAAAATTAAAATTGTCACACTTTTCTCACCCACATGTCGTTCCAAACCTTTATGATTTCTTTCTTCTGTGGAACACAAAAGAAGGTATTTTGATGTACGTTGGGAACCAAACACTGGAGCCCATTGACTTCTATTGTATGAAAAAAACTAAATAAAAAAAGCACACACTTGTTTCTCAAAACAACTTTTTTATGTTTCATGGGAAAAAGTAAGTAATAGTTACTTTACTCACCTTTATGTCATTCAAAAACTGTCCCTTTAAAGCCATGGAATTAAAATTCATTTTCTAAATGCATGTTATAGAGCAATATGTTATATGTTAGTCATATCACAGTTCAAATCGCTATCATGATATTTGTCATAATAATCTCAATATGATTTTATGCAGGCCCGTTTCATATCCTATTCTTCAAAAGAGTTGTCTGTGATATTAACAGTGCAGTGCCATACCCAACAAAAGAGTCGTTGCCAGATTACCACGATTTCCTGTCTGTATGTTTGGAAGGAAGAAGCCTTGGCCTCCAGAAAGGCTGTTCATGCTGAACAGCAGAGAACCTGATGACAGTGTGAGAGATGTGTATGTGTTAGTTTATAGTCTAACTCCTAATACACACTACTAAGGGTGTGACGAGACACGAGATCGGGTTTACAAGAACGAGACTGACAAGCAGGACGGGCAAGTGCCGTGAGAGGATTTGAGACCTACACAGCCCAGCATAAGATATCTTTGATATTTGGAGACAGGCTATTGAGAATGAGGAGTTACGTCATAATGTTTTCACTCCGCGTTGCATTTCGGGAAGGCGTCGCCATATTGGGAGGATACGCTATCCGTTGCCATGGTTATTTTGATAGTGAAACCGAAAGAGCAGCTTGAGATTTGTTTGCATTTTTGAGATACAGCGCAGTTTCTTGGGGAGAAATGGAGAAAGAGGAAGTGAAAGGAAAGGTGCTATATCGGGAGAGACTAAGTAACACTCCCAAGCAGCGTTATTTAGAGAAACTGCTTGACATCAACAGCATTGACCCGTACGACCTGCCAGCTACAGAAGGACGCTACCACCTCTCACTCACCCTGAAATTGTCAGTTACCTGGTTTATAGTATCAGTGCCTACACAATCCAAGCGTTCTGAAGCTTAAGTCATTAGAAGTCATAACATGACCTGTTACACAACAAAAGTACATACATTTCATTCCATGCTACATTTCCAATTTCCCTTTGTCTGCAGCAATTGCCCATCTGCTTGCCATTCATTCAGCCTAATCACACCTGATCTGCATGTCTACAGCTCCCATTACTAAACACATTAACCAGTCTGACAGTAGGCGAAAATAATTTCATTTTTACAATGAACGTATTACAATTATATTATATTTAACAATTGTATTTATTTTTTGTATGTATAATATGAATTAGAACTGTAAAAAATTATAATAAAAGTGGAGTGCAACCGTACTTTGGCAAGTATGACTGAGCTCTCGCAGTTTACAGGTTTGTAAGTCTTGCACCCAACCACAGCAGAATTGGTCATAAGCTTCTAATGACTTAAAGCTTCTGAACGCTTGCATTGTGTAGGCACTGATACCATAAACCAGATAATTGACGATGTCAGGGTGTATGAGAGGTGTTAGTGCTTCTGTGTCTTTTGTCCATTCTGTAGCTGGCGATGTTGTTGATGTCAAGCAGTCTCACTATCAAAATAACCACGGCAACGGATAGCGTATCCTCCAAATATGGTGGCGCCTTCCCGAAATGCAACACGGAGTGAACATCATTACGTCACCTTCTCATCCTCAATTGTAAAAACTGAAATGTCTGTATAATTTGCACATTAGGTAGTTTATATAAACACCTGCCTCCATAAAAAATGTATTATAAGTAAGTAAATTTATAAGTAAATAAGCTAACAAACTGTGAACATTGGATACATTTCCTGAGGTAAATGCAATATTAAGTGACATTGTTCTCAAGTTGTTTTATTTGCGTCTTTCTACGGCTGAAACTCTGAGTGATTTAATTTGCGCAAATCAGGGAGCTCACGTTTGCCTTCACTTTGGATTCGTATATATTTATATATAAATTACAATTTAAAATGTATTTAATTACAAAACTTATTTGAAATGGTCAAATTTTTTAATATTACTGTTTTTACTATATTTTTTTTATCAAATAAATGCAGACTTGGTGAGCAGAAGTGTTATGAACCCTAAACGTTTGAACATTAGTGTACATCTGTTTAAATTGTTAAAGTGTTCGTAATGGCTGTAAGTAGCTTTTAATCTCTTTACTGAATTAAATTACTTCCACACATAATAAGGTGGTAGAAACGTAACAGAATACAGTAACTGTGTTTGGCTTTAAGGAAATCCCTCAAGCTCCATTTACCATGACCTCTAGTGAAGGTCATTTCCTGGACACTTCCTTTGCGATCTTTGTATGTGTTTTTGTGCTTGATCGTATGTGTGTTCTGAACTCCAATGCCAGGTGTAAGGAAGCAAACCAACCAATCGCAGGACACCAGGTGCACCCTGGGATAGAAGTGTTCCTTCTTCATCAGCAGTTTGATGAGGAAAAAGGAAGTCAGCTCGATCCTAGCTCTGAAAGAGCAGTGAACATGCATCACTGTAGTGATACATCACTGATGAGAACAACATGATGTTCCTCTTAATTCAATAGTGAGGACATGTTGGCACAGTAATATGGCTTATCTCACACTCTGGAAGGCCATTTTCTGATCTTTTCAAATCTTGCAAAAAAGATGGCTACATTCACACCAGCATAAAACAATCCTCAAAGACGTACTTATCGTCTTTAACTTTGGTTACCTTTTCATGCAGACGATATTGTCTAAACCTGTTAATTTGAGTCGCGTCTGTTAGTAAATACGGTTGTCGATCCCAAACATGAAAGACACAGATGAAGTGTGTGGAGAGAGTTGAGTGTAAATATTCCTGTGTGAAATGTTCTTCCATCACATTCTCTGAATAACAATCTCAGCAAGCCAGGGGTTCTTCTGTTTTAGAGATAGTGAACATGACAGTTACTTGCAATGAAGGAATGCAGCTTGAAGGACTTGTATTCTTCTAGACACGCACTAGTAAAGACACAAGGCACTCTTTGAAAAGAAAGAACCTAACTGATGGACTATAACATGCTTTGATTGTATGCTGGTCACACAGCACTCGCACACATACAACTTTCAGTAGCAGAAATCCTGAATGGAGCCTAATTTACTGAGCTGCTCTTCAATAGGGCCTTTTAGCATGGGATGCAGTTAGCATACAAGCAGGAGACTCCCTTTGGATTCTGTGCAGGGTGAATGAGAGGTTAAACAGAGAAAGTTTGTGTTTCCATGGCAGCATAATGATATGATAATTCAGGGAGGCCTCCATCATGCCCTGTGTCACTTGGGTAAAAGAGCAGTGCTGACGTCTTTATTTGGTCAGAGTGCGATGGACATCCTGAAATATGAAGAAATCTGTTTTCAACACAACATTTTCACAGTCCTTGTATACATATATTGTCTGACCTGACACTACACACACACACACTGCCCTTTTGAGTGTGCGTAGATAATGATCGCTTTAACAGTAAGAATGTTATGGATGTATTTTGGACACATGGACAACAGATGAAAAGCAGATACACGTGCCCCAGTGATGATTTAAGCACAAGTGACTAGCAAAAACACTGTCTTCCTGTGGAGAAAACTAGACCAGAGTGCTTATATGACTTTCACTGTTTACTTTAGTGCAGACTAGGTTGAGATTGTTTTCTTAACCCAAGGATGAGCAAGAATCCACTCAGATGAGAACCACAACACATGCACTTGCATACTAGTGCTCATGTTCTCATCTGCAGAACAAACACATTTGAGACAGAATGTTTTCTTCTCCCTTCGTGTTTTTGGGTTCTGTTGACAGTCAGTTCAGATGTTTCCTCTCATTGGCAGTTAACACATGGCCCTGTTTCACACAACATTTTACAACTGACCGTATGACAAAGTCAACATGATCCATGTCACATGGCTAATGGGAATGTAAACACTGGATATTTTCCAAAATCATAAAAAGTGGTTTTGTTGGGCTATAATTTTCCTAAAACATGCATTTTCAAAAAAAATATAGTGTATTAGTGTATTACCAATGAAAAGTTTGGGATTGTTTTATGTATTTATTTTATATTTATTTAATAACTGGAAAGAAATCAATAATTTTATTCAGCAAGGACACAAAATGTATCAAGTTTTATTTATTCAGCAAAATTTATCAAAAGTGAAAGTAAAGATATTTTGCCATCACATGAAGTAATCGGACTACAGTTACTTTTTATTGATTACATGATTACTTATTCACAAAATGGCAGTAAATTTATTCATAATTCAATGATTTCCTAATCATTGATCATCTCCCTAATTCTCCTAATTTTATCTTTTAAATTTTACTTTCTGAAAAATACTATAGCTTAATTGTACAGTAACTATTGATTACAGATTATAATCTACCTAGCACTGTCTACTATTAAAGCATGAATTTGATGTAAACAATAGGCCTATATATTATTCACAAATGCAGTTCAGAGGGGACATAGTGGATTAGCCCTACATTTACAGCATGAAATAATATTTAAACCTATAACATTTTACATAGATAACATTTAAACATATACCATTTTTATTTCATGATTCTATCATTTTTTTTCCCGCAGTTGCGAGTTTACCTCACAATTCTGAGGGAAAGAAGTCAGAATTGCAGGATACAAACTTAATTCTGAGGAAGACATAATAAGTTTGTATTCTTTTGTTCTGTTGCTTCCATATACTGCTACTGCAGAACTGTCATTTTCCAGGTAGTCTTCGCCCACAAAAAACATCACTGTTTGCCCAAAATGGTCTAGGATCTAAATAGACCAAATATGTTCTGTCAGTATCAATATGATATCTGTGGAATCTTAGTGCTGTATGTTTATCTATTGACTCCATAAAAGAGTGCTGGTCTGTTTGTGTTAGATTTTCGTTATTTTGGTATTTTCCAAGGGCACTGTGCCCTAGAGGAGCGGAGTAGAAATATAAACAGGCAGTGACTGTCCTGTGGTGGCTGTCGTTCTCTCTCTCTCTCTCTCTCTCTCTCTCTCTCTCTCTCTCTCTCTCTCTCACTTTCTGTCTTTCTCGTCTCGTTTCGCTGCATCTCAGGAGCGTCTCATCTGTGCCCTGTGAGCCTCAGGAGCCTGACATGTGCTCTGTGAACAGCACCACACTGCCCTCTGCTGGCTCTATTAATCACTCTACATTTGGTTTACACAAATCTAGCCTCCACACATACATGCATACTACCTGATAAGGGCATATCTGATATAAGTAATGTTCAGTGATGAGATCTTAATTCCTATCTTTTTAATATTTTTTCAACAGAATTCCACTGCACAAATCCAGCTCTGAGGATGGATCAGGTTTGTTTCTCATTACGAAAACTATACAACTGTTATCATGGTGACCTTTTGGTGGTTTTGGGGATATTTAATTGGAATTCATTTTGGACTATTCCAAACTGGAATGTTCTGGTGACAGGACAGTGTCTTGTAGATGGGCAGACATATAGATGCTAGATAATAGATGTAAATTATTTGTATGGTCTTGATGGCTTTCTCCTCTTTTCACATACAGGTAAATGGGACAACAACAAGAAGAAAAACAAATCCTTCTGGCAGAACTTCCGAAAGTCACAGAAAGGGGTCACAAGGCAAACGTCAAAAGGTAATAAAAACAAACTCACTCTGTTTTCTCATGTTTCCTTCCTTCATAACTATTCATTTCGTTCATTTTTATTGTTCAGAGATACTGTAAAGGAGAATTTTTTTATTTTATTTCACTCATAGAAATACAAATGGAGGAAATAATAACTCTAAATATGGCAGCTGTAGTTCAATCTATCACTTAAAAAGTTTAGTGTTTGTTTACTCTAAAATGAGAACTAGATTTTGTTTACGAAAATTTAATTTATGGCGGCACTGTTATCAGATAATATTGCTGATTTGAAATGTTTTTGAAACTTGATCTTGACAAACAGATTACCTACATGAACAATATGATGGTCGCTGAATGAACTGACTTGCTCTGGAGAGACTTTCCCTTGTTCTTGCTACTCACCTTTGACCTTTGACCCTGCAGGAGAGGACATTGGCTATGTGGCCAGTGAGATCACTATGAGTGATGAGGAACGGATCCAGCTGATGATGATGGTGAAAGAGAAGATGATCACAGTGGAGGAGGCGCTGGCACGGGTAAAGGCACCCCATCAACCCCAAACCATAATGCAAATGAGCTTCCCTTGCTTACATTCATGTGTACTAACTTTACTCACCCAGACTGATTCCGCCCTGCTTCTTCCTTCCTCCAAAACACACATGCACACACTTACATACACTCACATGCATATAAATACATGCGCACTGACCCTGCATTTTAGGGCTGCAGTAGATTCCTTAGTGTAAATCATGTTTTGTTGAGACGAAGGAGGGTCTTTGGTGTCTAATTTCTGAAGTAGGTTTAGTTGGGGATGGTTGGATAGATCTCCTCTGTCCTTTTTCATTTGTTCAGATGTGCTGAAAGTAGGTCTCTTTGTCTTTCTGTCATTGTGTTTTGAGAACATGATAATGATTAATTATCATCTGATAATGAACCTAATGGATGATTGTAGAATCTGACTTTCTTCTCTCCACAAGGCTGACATTGATTCCTTTAACCAACTGGGTTTTCTTTAATCTTCAAATTCTCTTCTGCTTCAGTTTTTCTTCCTTTGGGCTGGTAGTTGATTTGATAGTTTCGAATGACTGGATCTAAAGTTTGAACCAATGCTAAGCCTTTGTGGATAGTTGACATCATACATGCTGTAAGCATGCATGAACATTTGTCTGTCCTTGTGTGTGTTTGTTTGAATGCAAATGTTTTTTTGTTTTTTATTATGTTGCTTTACTTGTTCTGTGTTCTGTCTTTTTATAGTATATTTCTGTGCGCGTGTCCAAGGGCGTCATGCACCTATTATTTTATTTTTTATGAGTTTAAGATAGGATAGTGTAGGTCATAATGCATTTTCATTGTATGAAAAAGAGCAGCTTTGACATTGTTACAGTGGGGAAAAAATGGAAATTGGGGTGACTTAAGGGTGGGACTTAAGAATACCTTTAACCTAAATAATTAATCTTAATTATTAAAAACAAATATTTAATACATTTTATTTTATTTATGTACTTATGCCTGTAAATACACAACTTTTCAAAAGTTTGGGATCGATACATTTTAATGCTTTTTAAAGAAGTCTTTTATGCTCACCAAGCCTGCATTTATTTGATCAAAAATAGAAGAGTAAAAACAGTAATGTTGTTAAATATTGTTATAATTTAAATGATTAATTTCCATTTTAATATTTAAAAAAAAAAAATTATTTCTGAATTTTCAGAAGCCATTACTCCAGTCTTCAGTGTCACATGATTTTATGACATTCAGAAATAAAAATAAATAAATAAATAATCATATTATGAATGTTGAAAACAGTTTAGCTGTTTAATATTTTTGTAAAAGCTGTGATCATTTTTTTCTTCTTCCAGATTTCATTGATGAATACCATGTTCAAAAGAACAGCATTCATCTGTAAAATTATAAATGTTGAACTGTTAAACAATTCAATGCACCCATACTGAGTAAAAATATAAATTTTTCAAAAAATCTTACTGACCCCAAACTTTTGGATTGTAGTTTATATAAATACAAATGATTAACACATTAAAAAAAAAAAAAAACTCTGTTTGAATGAACATGACGCTTTCATATGTGCCTGTGTTTTTGTGTGTGTGTGTGTGTGTGTGTGTATAGTATGTTTGTGTGGGGTATTCTCAGACTGTATTTCTGTAACAGATAGGGTGTGTGAGTTTGAGGGCGAGGGGGCGGCTCTCTTTGACCTCTTGTTCTCCATAGTTAAAGGAATATGAAAGGAACAGACAGTTGAGCAGCAGTACAGACACAGCAGATTGGACTGATGGATCCAGTCCCACTGTTAACCTCTCCTCCGCCTGCAATGTAAGTACTATGCCCAACCACCCAGACTGTAGACCTGAGTGTATGTAGGGGTGGGTGTGTTTATAACATAACCTCATTCAGTTACATCAAAGTTTATTTTCCCCCAGCAGTAAGTGTTAGTAATGTCTCTCACTGTACTGACTATATCTTGGTGTGTGTAGGGAGTTAAATCTTGTGACTAGTGACATTGTGGTTTATAAACCCAGGCAGTGGCAGTCCTTACGTCAGCCCAATTCATTCCCTTTTCTGCTATAACCTCATTGAACACACACTTTCATTTGTTGGAAACTTTAGGGCGTATAAAGCTTAGGATGCTTTGTAGTCATCATACATTAAAGGTGCACTCAGAATTTTTTTGTGTTTGCTGATCTGATCTGGAAAATATGGTAGTTGTTATGGATGTTTTACCTGTAGTCAGCGATGAGTATTATCAGGCTGAGGCTGGTCATGTGATCTTAACATGATGACATAAGTAAAATCAAACTAAATGTAAAAATTTAAAAAAGCTGATATGACTGGAGTTTTCATATCAGCTTAACCACATGAACATACTATTCATTTCTGTAGAGGTAACAGTTTTTAAATTAGGGAAATTTACTGAGTGCACCTTTAATCATAAATTATAAACCAGTGAATCAACCAAAGAATTATCTGAAAAGCTGATATGTTATGTTTGTTTATAAGGAGCGGCTGATGTTGTAATGGCACAGTGGTAATGAGCATCTGGCACTGGCGGCATCACTGTAAGACCCCTAGTAATGATGTCATTTCTACTTGGCATGGGGAGCTGGCACACTCAACATCCCCTGTTGATGAGGTCATAATGTGCGTCTTAACTGAAGGGCAATATGTGGCAGGTTTTTTTTTTTTTTGCCCCCTGGTCTTTTCTTCTGCTTTGAAACCGAAGGTCCGTCCCAAGCTGTGCATGAATGTGTTCTTAGTTAAAGCCTTGAAAGGTTTGGTGACAGTGGATTTCGTTTTCCCTTTTCGAGAAATAAGCTACCAGTACACTAATATACACATAGTTATAATGGAAACTTTGAGCAGCTTCCAGCCTCCACAAGTAAACATACACCTCCTGTTCTAATGGTCAACAGCTAAGCTGTTTTTGCAATGCTTTTTGATGTTAACAAACCACAGCACTGCTTTGCTCAGCGCTTACAGCTACAGAATGACTCACTCGCCCAGTAAATCCTTGTCCGCTCAGAGGATTCACTGCCCGTCCCCGTTGCAGCACTTCCTGTGCATCTGTGTGTCAAGAAATCTACAGGATATATTTAACCCCAAAATCAATAAACCCATATTCAATACTTTTTTTTTTGTGACAATATTTATATGCACATTTAACGCACTTTAACTCTTTCAATTTATAAATAAATCTTTGTCTGTCTGTGTAGTGTGTGTGTTTTTATATATTGTGATTTCAAAAAATGGTCTTGCAAAAAGGTTTCAAATATAATTTATTCTTTTATTGGGGTGAAATATGATGACATTTATTCTTGAGATTCTCCCATTGTACCGTTTTACTTATGATTGCAAAAGGAGAGTAAATGAGGTAAGAAAGTCTTATTCATAAAAAGACCTTGTATTTCTGAAACCCTGAGGCTGTTTCTGAAACACACACACACACACACACACACATTTCTGTCATTGGCACACATAAGCATATGCAAATTGAATCTCGGCGTCTGAATGAGAAAATGGATCTCAGTAGAAATCATGGCCCCTGGGCTGATGATCCCCCATTTATAAATGGAAATGGGTCAACTCTAGTCTGCTAACAGTTAAACCGATGGGCACAACTCTCTCTGGAGGTCCTGCTGATCTGAGCTCAGTTTAACGTTAATCAGAACATCGAGAGCTTGCTGTGTTTCTGCAGAGTTCATCTGTCATGAGATCAGTGTCAACTGCACTCAATATAGTGACCCGTCACAGCTCCACCAGAGTAAACTGATGTGGGATCAGTGTCAGCATCCACTATCACAGAGGATGTACTGTATTTCTATATGAATGGACTGCAACCAGGCCAGCCTTTCTTCTCTCTGGCCCACATTCCTTCTCTCCTCTGAAGACCATCCAGGATGTTCAGGGGTCATATGGGAGACCTTGCAGTGTTTCCGGACGCCCAAGCTCACGCCTTTTGCCACAGTCACTCCCCTGCCTCCAGATTTTGCAGACTTTCCAGAGATTCCTTCAAAAAAACTGTTTACAGTTTGTATTCATCTTGATGTGAGATGGTGTTGCTAACATCTGTCCTAGAGGAAACTACTGCTGGTAGGAACACTGGACACATTTCTGCACTGTATTACTGCACGTTGTCTTGTTCTTTCTCCTTTCTTTCGTCTTTTGCTCTTGTTTGAAATATGGTTTAGTAAACTTGCTGTTGACTGGATTTGAGCAGCAAAAATTATGGTTTTGCATCACGCTTCAGCTGATCCTGAATAAGATTGTCCAATTGTTGTTGGGTTTTTTTCATATGGGAGCTTTTGTTTACTATGTAAATTAGTTTTTCTGCTCTGTTTCTCAGAATACACTCTTTGAGCCGTGCTGTTGTGTGTCCGAATCTTCTATTTCTTGTCCATCATCACGATCGACTTCCTTTTGACTGGGCTATTGTGGCCTTGAATAATTAGGAAAGATTATTCAATGCCAATGGTGAAACCAGTGTGATTTTGTGTGTATGTGGGTGAGCTTTAGGTTTCCAGTAACAGATTACTTTCAACCTCAACATCTTAGTGGAACACTTAAGTGTGTGGTTTGTTAGGATGACTAGATATATTTGCTAATCATTAATATTGGTCAAAACAGCTCAATCTCTTCTGGTGGTTGTCGTGTCGTCTGTGGTTAGCACTGATTATATCCTGTTATTAAAAAAACCCCATCTCATCCCATAATGTGGTGCATGTTTGCAGAGAACAAAATGTTTTTGGAGTTTGCAATTTGAAAGTCTGGGACTTGGATAAAAAGGATTAAAGAGGCTTCATCTTTGTGGATAAGAGGTTTTAGTATCATAATTGATGCACCTACTGTATTAACTGTCAGATGTTATTTTTTTAATGTTATTATTCTTGTAATTTTTGTTTTTAAACCTATCTGAATTATTCATTTCAAATAAAATGTATTTATTCCACCACAAATGCTCACTCATACCCATCTGTTATGTTCAAAAACAAGACTCAACTTCATAACACTTAACTCCATACTGCAATGTTTTCATAAGTCATGTCCCTAATATCAAGAGCCCATCCTAAACATGTCATAATCTGTTCATACCAATTGAAACCATCATTTTCTGTTTTTGTGTATGTCTAAATGGAAGAGATGTTGTGTGTACGCATGTTTCTAGGGGGTGATATAATATTGAAGCTGGGTTTTCTCCCTCTAGTCTGTGGAGCAGTCAGATGATGAGCAAGAAGACTCTGTGAAGTTCAAGAGGCTTCACAAGCTGGTCAACTCGACTCGACGCGTTCGCAAGAAACTCATCAAAGTGGATGACGGCAAAAGACATGGCTCACAAGGTAGCTGGAAGAGAATATTGCTTATCTGGCAAACTGATGTTTGTTATGAGAATATTCTTAACTGAAATGTTTTAATTTAAGGATACTGTTACTGTTAGCAAGTCTCAAAATGAATATCCATTTTTCATGATTACATTATACTGTTGTGATGCCTAAAATTCAGTTGTAGCATTTAAAACAATTGATATTGATTGGGCCCTATTTTAACGATCTGAGTGCATGGTCTGAAGCGCATGGTGCAGGTGCACTGCTTCTCATCTCCCATTCCCTTTAAAAGCCAGTTGCGCTTGCACCATGGCGGATTCGCTATTTACATGGCAGAATTTGCAATCAGAAAGACCAGGTTTTGTTGGTCAATGGTGCAGTCGATTTCAGTTGCCTCAAAATAGCAACACGGCAACAATGCACCTGAACACACCTAGTTTTAAGACCAGCTTGCCTATTGGCGAACAGATGGGTGCGAGTGCATTTGCTATTTAAACAACGTGGCGCTGGATGTGAATATGATAACTGTCGGGCTGAAACTAGCAAAAAACACTTGTCGCGCCTGACGTCCGTTTGCGCCGGGTGTATGATGTGTTTTATATTTAATTTACAAATTATATTTGTAAATTTATATTTTTATTCTGGAAGGATACATTAAATTGATCAAAAAATGAGAAGTAAAGACATTTAATGTTAAAAAAGATTTCCATTTCAAATAAATGCTGTCCATTACTTACTATTCATAAAAAAATCCTGAATTTTTTTTTTTTAAATGAAAGACTTTCATTCAAAAACATTTTAAAAATATTAAACCTCAAAACTTGTGAATGGTATTTAGATAAAATAGTATAGAATTGTATTATCTGCTGTAGGATAGAGATCATTCATTGTATTCAACGTCATTATATTTCAGTTTATAGTTTTAGTTTTGATCGTCCTTTTCTTGCAGATTCGCTCAGTCTGGATGCAGCTCCCTTATGTGATGACATAAACGCACTGTATGCAGAAATCCACAAGAAGCCGGCCCAGTGCACAGACTCCTCTTTGTCCTCTCTTGCCCAAGAGCAACTCTCTCTGGACGGGGACACAGATAGCCTGACCACTTCACCCTCCACCAGCAGCCTTGACGCCTGGAAACCTCACAAGTTAGTGAAGACCCCCGGCACACATCCTCACGGCCTGATCCGCCCTCCACGGAAGAGTAGCGCCGGATCCGGATTGGGTGTAGTGGGGGGTAGTGGCTCCTCTTTCTCTGAATTGGAGGGAGACGACAATGCTAAAGTCTCCCGCTCAGCTACAGACGGAGAGATGCGGAAGGCCTTATCATCTCTATCTCATGGGGTAAGTACTGACAGCGTCTACGCTTTTTACGGCCTCACTAGGCCCCGCCCAAAGCCACACCCCCTTCTGGTGTCTTTAGATGACATTAACAGCACCAAGCGGCCACCCGTCTCCTTGTGGCAGCGCAATAAGCCTGACCCAAACTATGCGTACTCCACCAAGCACCTGCTCTACCAACGTTCCTGCAATGCTCAGAAAACCATCGCACCGTCCTCCACCTTGCCTGCCTCCCCTCCCGCTCGTGAGTTTCCATTGGCCAGGGAGAAGGGGAAAAGCTGTGGGAGCGGAGTAGTGGGCAGCTGGCTGTTTCCACCAAGGCGTCTGAAGGGAAGGACGGCAGTTAGCGAGCTCAACATCACGTACGTGGTGGAACGCAGCTTGTATGGCCACTTGAACTGGACCGGGCTGGTTAGGCCAGTCACGCTGAGTAAAGCAGACAGGCGTTGGCTCCTGGAGGACGAAAGAGACGTGAACAGGAAGTGGGCGTCCAGCATGGATCGCTGCACCAAGCGCGTGCTCTTACGCATTCAGCAGAAGTCTGTGAGTGTGCCAGAAGAGCAGATCTACAGTGCCCCCTGCTGCACTGAAGGAACAGGCTGCTGCAAAGCTGCAAAAGAGAATTTCTGTAGGGTACAATTTAGAGACAAACTTGAGTTATATTTCAAGACAGAGTCTGATACTGAAATATGGACTGTGCTGTCATAAAATACAAAAAAAACTAAATCCTTACCTATGTCTGTGGTGATTTATTAAAGTTAGAAATCCCTTAGACTGTCAGTTAGCTGTCAGTTCTTGTCATTACTGTAGACTCATATTACTGCAGTATGGAGGCAAAACTTCATAATCTGAGAAATGTATAGAAGAGAAACTTGATAATACTGAAAGTCTCATCTTTCCCCATCCTGAGCTTCTTTCCTTTTATTTCTCTTGTAGTCAGTCATGTGTGTCAGATCATAATTGAAACTCGCAGTCCTTGTGAGAAAGTGAAGGGTGCTAGAAAAATAATAAAATAAATAGAATTCCTTCTGCAGCTTTGTAGAGTCTGCCGTCTGCGGATCTTCGCCGTCATTCATAGTGAATGTGAACATGACCGTGATCTTCATCAGTAAACTTTTTCATTAATTTGGGGTTGGAAATGCCTCTTTCAGCCTGGGCATGAATGCTAAATTTGATGGATTTTTTTTGTATGTGCTGTTCTATTCTTTTTTTTAATTTTTTTTATTTATTTTAAGTGCATGATCTTATTCCATGGAACATGAAACAGCTTCTCATACTATACCTTTTGATCTTTATCTGTTTATTTTGAAAAGCACATTTCTGATTTCTGCACTTTTTTGTAGAACATTCAACAAAATGTTATGAAATGAAAAGCCAGCTGAATTTGAGCAATGTAAGATGTTGCTGTAAAGTCAGTTCACATTTGTATTTTATTTCTCATTATTTTTTCAGTATCAATTGTCAGTTCATTCAAGGTTTTACAAGAAAGCACCGGTTTATTTACATAATGTTAAACAACTGCTAAAAGATTTTATTTGGAGTTGAATAGGAAATTGGGTCACCCCATGAAGTATTTCTTTTGGCAGTTCATCATTTTAAAATGTGTGGTTTCCGTTGTAAAGAGCAGCATGAATCATTGAGACTTTTTGAATCGTTTTAAATGACTCTCTAAATATATTAATTTGATTGTGAATTCACAGTAATTGTGTATTTTTTTCTGCAGAGAACATGTAGCTTTGGAGGATTTGACCTGTCTAATCGTTCCCTCCATGTGGTCAACACAGCCGAGCCTAGCGTAAGTACACGTCTGTCGCTTCTTCTTGGTCTCAGCTCATATGCAGCTGTGGTGTTTGTGGTCCAGTTTTGTTGATCAGCTGGCTTTCAGTGTGCTTAATTGCTCTCTTTCTGTCTCTTTCTCTCTGGCATAAGGAGCAGGAGGCTTTGTACAGGGATGCTGTGAAATCTCCCACCACATCCCGCATCTCTCTAGGGAAGAAAGTCAAGTCTGTCAAAGAGACTATGAGGAAACGCATGTCCAAGAAATACGCTGGGTCTCTATCTGAACAGGTACACACAGATGCTAGTGAGCTTGCTTTGACCGTGTTGAGTTATGTGCTATAGACCAGGCTTGTTCAGAGGTGAGACCCTGCCTTTACTCCAGGGGAAAGAAGCACATGTGTGCCCCACTTTCTGTGTCTCAAACTTGGGTCAAACATCATTTTATGTATCCTGGAGTCTGATACAAGCTTATCCAATTTAATACACCCTAACAGTGTTGAATACACACTTACTGCCATGTATTCACATGCTGTAGGCAGCTCACTAGGTTTTAGTTACCATTAGGCAAAGTGTTTCAGTTTATTTATTTTTAAAGCACATTTAAAATAGTCACAAGACTGACCAAAGTGCTGTACATTAGAAAATACAAAAGTATAAAACATAGCAGAGAGCGATAATTAACATATGTTAAAAGCTAAAGAAAACAAATGAGTTTTAAGAAGAGTTTTAAAACAGATAGAGAGGGAGCTACTCTAACTTGGACTGGTAGGCTATTCCATAATCTAGGCCCCACCACCGAAAAGGCTCTGTCTCCTCTGCGTTTTAGCCTTGAGCAATTAAGTTTGCCAGATCTTAAAGCGTTCACATTTATATTATGGCTCATCTCTTTTAGCATGTTTAATGTAGATCTCTGGATGTGTGTTAGTCATTTGTTGAGCCCATCTGTGCAGAGAATTTCATTTGCCAACACAGCACATTTGTTCTTCATATCTTGCGCCCTGTAATCATATATTATGCTGTAGTCCCACCTAGTGGTGACGTAGTGGAATTACTGTCACACTTAAGAATGATCTTACAGAAGTGCAGCAAGTGTCCATTTTGTGAGCTTTATATTATGTACATCATCTGCTGTCTATCTTTCTTGATTTGTTTTTATAAATAATGCTTTTTTTTTTTCTTTGTATAGTCCAGTCCAGATGGGACGCCCAGTTGTCCTCAGTCTCCTCAGCCAGACACAGACTCTCTAGAAAAGCCCAAACTCAAGGCAGGAGGGTCTGTTGAGAGTCTCCGCAGCTCCCTCAGTGGGCAGAGCTCCATGAGTAAGTGTGTGTGCGTGCGTGTGCGTGTGTGTGTGTGTGTGTGTGTGTTCTTTGCTAAGGCAAGCATCACTATTTCTCATACTTGCTTTAACCCTAATTTTTTTTTATTGTAATTTGGCCTCGTAATTTTTAATCAAAATGTCAACTCGATCTTCTGGTGAAAACTTCTCTCTGCTGAATTGTGGCTGATTTCTTCAATCGTTTAGTCCACATAAAACGCCTTTCTTACAATCGACTGCAAGCTTGCATTCTGATCTGCCTCTATCTAATCAACAACTGATGGATAGAACCAAGTCCCTGCCTAAATTTTTTTTTTTCCTTTTTTGATAATCCAAAGATGTCACAATGGAAGAAAAGATCTGTCTACTTCTGTTTCATCGCAACATATCATGCAGATGTTTTTCTGAGTGGTCTGACTAATGATTGCATTGATCCTCTCACAGGTGGACAGACTGTGAGCACCACAGACTCATCAGCCAGCAACAGAGAGAGCGTGAGGAGTGAGGATGGTGATGATGAAGAGCCTCCGTACAGAGGCCCATTCTGCGGCAGAGCAAGAGTTCACACTGACTTCACACCGAGTCCATATGATACAGACTCACTCAAGCTCAAGGTACTGAAAACACAATAAATTAAGCAGATTCGTTTAAAATAAATTTGTGTTTAATACTCTTTTATTATTATTATTATTATTATTATATTTTAGACATTTACAAACCACTGTGATTTAAACATGAAATGATCCAACTTAATACATGGCTACTTAGTAAATAAATAAATATTGATATGAGTTTAAAGTGCCCCTATTAATTTAGTTTTGGAGGTCTCCAACAACAGGTTTACATGCATCAAAGGTCAAAAAATCGTTTCATTTTCTCATTATATACATTGCACATCACCACAATATTTCTCAAACGACTCGATGGATGATTCAGTCGCTCTAAATCCCTCTTTTCTGGGAACCTACTCTGCTTTGATTGGTCAGATGACCCAGTCTGTTGTGATTGGTCTACCACGTACAGTGCGTATTTCGGAAACAAACGCCCATTACCATAATTGAACTACAGCTCCGTCCAGAGGCTTCCTAAAGCTCAAGCGATTGTACACACTGTAAAGACAGTAATGATGACGACGTTTGTAGAGCACTGCGTCTTCTCGACATGCTGCTATCCAGTATCCGCTGCAGTGTTCAAGGTGGTTCAAGGTTTTCCTGGTCTCTGCGCGTGCAATAAGTGGACGGGCAATATGCTAATGTTTCGTCTTGACGTCTTGCGATTCGTTTGAAAAACGATTTGTTTAATTGACTCAGTCGACTTTTGAGAGATAATAACTTTATATATGGTGCACTTTCAGATTTAAAACTTTGCAGGATGTCTTCATTCACTTAAAACTGTTACACTACATGAAAGGTCATTTTCAAAAATCTATAATAGGGACACTTTAAATCATTTTAATTAAATGAGAAGGAAGATGCTTTATGGTGATAAAAGACTTTAAAACTAGCATTGTTATTTTTATTTCATTTTGGAGAATTATTTTTAGTTTCATGTTTAAATATTTACTTATTTAATTTCTCTGTTTTTCTGTTAAGAGAGGAGATGTGATTGATATCATCAGTAAGCCACCCATGGGCACCTGGATGGGTCTGCTCAATAACAAGGTGGGCACATTTAAGTTTATCTATGTGGATGTGCTGGCTGAAGAAGAGGAGAAGCCCAAACGAGCAGTTCGTAGGAGGAGGAAGGGCAGGCCGCCCAAACCCAGCTCTGTCGAGGAGCTACTGGAGAGAATCAACCTGAAGGTGAGACAAAGACCACACACAACCACTTTTATTGAATTATGTACATGCTTTAAATTTCAAGTGGTATATCTATAATCATCTAACATAAATCTGAGTGTGCGGCTCATCTTTAATCTGTACTGACAGAATGTAAGAGTGGGGTGGGGAGAGATGAGAAAATGAAAAAGTGGATGTTGGTGTGAAAAGATGGTCAGCTCTTGTTAAAAAGCACATTAACTATGAGAATGTGGGATGAGGTTATTTCCCTATGCCATTTTAAAATTTTTATTTAAACATAGAGACATACACACCCTTAAGACCTCCCACATGCTCCTGCACTATTGCATCTCTAAAATAACATCACATTACAGACCTTACGGCTACAATAGACACCAGGACACATTTAAAGCCTCATTGTTTTCAGTGTATTAATGGACTATAATGATAGTTGGCTGTCACAATGGAAGTCTGGAAACATTCCCACACATAAATCCCACCATAGTTGAACTACTAGGGTGGAGTGGGGTATTTTTAGCTGTAAAGGTCCTACATGGTGCTACTGCTCTACAGGGTGTTTAATCGGTGAATGTGTGTATGTGTGTTTTAGGAGCACATGCCAACGT
Organism: Rhinogobio ventralis; assembly: GCA_039654625.1. Lineage (NCBI taxonomy): Eukaryota > Metazoa > Chordata > Actinopteri > Cypriniformes > Gobionidae > Rhinogobio > Rhinogobio ventralis. Next base: position 24,415,564 of record CM077210.1, on the reverse strand, counting down.
TCCTATTTAATGGGTATGAAGACCTAGATACATTTAAATTACTAGAGGAAGAAGATCTGGATGAGCTCAACATCAAAGACCCCCAACACCGTGCCGTACTGATGACTGCTGTAGAGCTACTGCAGGATTACGACAGTGAGTACACACACGCACACACACACACACACACACACACATCACACCACTGTCTTCAGTGTGTCATGATCAAATCGGCATATTAAAATGATTTCTGAATGCTGTTCAAGAAACATTTCTTATTATCCATGTTGAAACCAGTTGTGCTGCTTAATATTTTAGTGGAAACTGATACTTTTTTTTTCAAGATTGTTTGAAGAATAAAAATTCAAAAGAACAGAATTTATTTGAAATAGAAAACTTTTGAAACATAGCCATATGTTAGCATTAACATCCATTTGCAATGACAGTTATTCAGATGACTCAGGACCACCTTTTTCACTAGTTTATTAAAAATTTCTATGCAAAAGTCTACATTTCCTAACTTTGTGTGTGTCTGTGTGTGTTATAGGTAGCAGTGATCCGGAGCGCAGCGCCCTCTCTGGCTCTCAGGAGAAACTCCTCTGTGAGGGGCATGGCCTTATGGCTGACTCCCCACGGGACTCTGGTTGCTACGAAAGCAACGAAAACCTAGAGAATGGTAACCAGGCGCTTGTCTAGCATCTCCATACCAACCGCATCACCATGTCCAGCCTAGTGTAGCAACGCCATGACACCATCCTCTCACCTCTGGGCCTTTGCCATGACTCAGTGTCCTAACAGCCAATGAGAACCTGTCATCACATCTGGATTTAACCCAAGCCTGTCTGTCTGTCACATCTGCTGTGCCTTCTTCTCTCTCTGCTGCTCTTTTTCAGAGGCGCTCTATCATCATCCCTTTCTTTTAACTCTCTTATCCAGCCTACACAGACTGCTGCTCCTGCTTTCATCCATTCTGTTAGAAATCAACATTTCCAAAAGCAGCAGCCACTCATGCCTTCGCTAACTAATCAAAATACATCTGCTGCTTCAGAGAAACCTAAAGAGAGACCGACAGAAACTCACACAAGGCTTGTGCTCACAGCAGGACTTACACACAGGACAATTTTGAGAATGTTCTCCATTGCAAAACCACAGCAACCTCATTTCAGACTCTATTTAACATCTCGCTTTCTCCCTCCCTTTGCCATTTCAAGAAATATCACTCCATATTTGTGTGTGATGTTTGGTGTGGTCATATTGCACAAGTTCTTATGTGCCTAAAAAAGAAAAGACTTTATAAATGCAAAATATAGTGGCTGAATAGTAGCTTCATACAATTGGAAGCTGATATTTTATGTAGATTGTGTAAAAGTAGGATCTAACCTACTAAGTCTATTTTTAGAGGATTTTATCGAAGTGAGAGGAGTCCATCTCATTCTGTATTTCCAAAGAATCTCAGTGTTTAAGGGTTTCACTCTTCTGTTGCCTTCTTAACCTCCTACTGGCATCTTAAAACACTGACTGATCCCTCCTCCTGTTGTGTATGTCAGTGTATGAGTCTGCGTATGTATGTACGTGTGTGTGTGTGTGTGTGTGTGGAGCCAAGTATGAGTGTTTAGAACGAATCAGAATTATGTGCAATTTGCCAATATGGAAAATAAACCCATTCTGTGATCTCTAGCATTCTGGTCTGCTTGCTTTTTTCATCTCTTTTCACCTCCTGACATTATTTTATCTGTGCTGATTACTTTTCCATTCATTTCTTTTAAGAGCAGTGCAGAGCTTATTATATTCAATATTGGAGCATGTGCTGCTTTGTCACCATCAGTGTTTTCTGAGTCATTTATTCTGTTAAAGTATGTCTAATGGCCTAAGGGAAAAATGCTTTAAATGCAGCCTTGAATACTCCTTTCTCTCATTTCCAGATTATTTTTGCATCATTTCTCAACCATGGCATAATCATTTGATATTTTTGTACATTAATCTCTAAGGTCCCTGCATATAAATGCTCATTTATCATTTCATTTGTTATTATTATTAATAATATACAAAGTGTTGTGGCTCTGTGAATCTTAAATACTTGACTGACTCTATACTCCGCATATATATATATATATATATATATATATATATATATATATATATATATATATATATATATAATGGAAAATTGACAGAAAAAGATGCTAAATAAATAAATATGTGATCTGGATTTGTTGTTTTCATCACTTAACATCTTAACACTCACATTTAACATTCACCCAACCTTCAACTTAATTAACCCTTACATAATCACTAAACATTCAGTACAGCTGTCTGCAATTGAACTGTGTAATGAACTTTTCCTCTGGGTACCTGCTAAACAATGTAACCACTAACCTGTTGAGTAGACATTTGTACTTCCTCATACCTTTGCTTATGTTATAGATACTTGTTCTGTTCTTCTTGCATGTTAAAAGGGTAGTTCACCAGAGTGAAAATCTGTCATCATTTACTCACCCTCATGTTGTTCTAAACCTTTATGACTTGCTTGCTTCTGCAGGCTAAAACATTGAAAGAAAATAAAATATTTAAAAATGTCTCAAAGTAATTATACAGTTTTGGAACATGTCAAGTCAATTTTTTTAGCTGGTGCAGTACCCTAACTCTGGTACCTTATGTACCCCTAAAGGGTGCATTTTAGTACCACAATTTGTTGATATGTACCTTTTTAAGGTAATAATATCCATCCTTTAGGGGTAGATAAGATACCTTTGAAGATACTGTCCTGGTGACAAGCTGTTGTACACCTAAAGGTGCAATTTTTTGCACTTTATTTTCTGACAGCATACATTTCAGATTGCAGTAGTTTGGTTTCAATTATGATAATACTCATTGATGCATGAACCAAACCAATAATAGTGTGTATTATTGGTATGGCTAATGCATTAATGTGAACGTGGAAGAGATGTACGGTCATGTGTGAAACCAAATGGCTTCAATATTATCTCTTCCTGTTCATCATTTTTATGACATCAGGGTTATTCTTAGGAACCAAAAAAACCTATGAGGTACCTTCTGAAGCATTTAAGGAGGAATTACATGTGATTTAATTAATTTATGTGAAAGCACGCCTCTCTGTTTCAGGTAAGAGCCGCAAGGCGTTGCGCCACAGCCGTGGTTCATCTGGATTTGATTGTGGGGGTGTAAAATCTACAGACTATCCCACTCTTCCCATGACTCACTCCACTGAAGCTCTTCAGCAGCAGGCCAAGAAGGAACGCAAGTTCCCGAAGACCTTTCTGCCCCGGCCCATAAAGAGCTTCAACCTACGAAGCCTCGGCCTCAAGAAGGGCTCCAAAGCAGGACAAACCTCCCGCATACCGGTCAGCCGAAGCTGTGAGGAGTTGGACGGCCCCCAGGAGACCCCTGAGTCTTGGAAGCGCTCGCATTCTCTGGGGGATATACACTGGGAGCAGGCCTTCGATCAGAGGAAGGACCAGTGTGGCAGTGAGGATAAAGGCAGACCGGAGAGCAAAAAAAAGGAAGTGAAAATAGATCCTGTAGAATCAAAACAGGACCAGAGTTGTATTGGAAGAGAGACGGGCTCACTGCAGAGGCCTATGGTTCCCACACAGCTTCCTCTCAGCCTGATCAGTCAATTGCCTGCTGCTCAGATTTCAAACCGCCAACCTGTCTCTGCCCCGACTAGCCCGGCTCCACGGACTCACCCTAAAAAGCCACCTGTCCCACCTCCTGTGCCTGCTAAAAAGTCCAAAGAACGTCTGCCGAATGGTCTGCGCCACCCTCCACTGGTGCTGTCTGGTTCGGTGCCAAATACCCCAACCCTACCCCCAAAACCCATATACACCCCAACCACTCCCTCAGAGAGTTCTCCATCAACCCCAGTATCACCAGGTGAATCTCCCGCAGCTCTGAGTCCACCCTGGCTGTCTGACCTGCCTGAATCAGCACGTCCTCAGATCCACGGTGCTAAAGTCGCCCTCAGCAGGAAGATCTCCCACGCCAAAATGGTTGACCTTGAGACTTTGCTGGAGGACAGGATGCGCTTGGAAGGGATTGACCTCACCGAAGAGCCATACTCCGATAAAGTAAGTCATGACTTCCTTTTTAATTAATCTAGTAGTAATGCTGTGTTGCCTATTTTGGGATGTAGTAGTAAAGTGCATAGTAGTCACAAAATGTTCTCTTGTGAGCACTTTTTCGAAATCCTAAAATGCCAAATGGGACACCGTATGACAGGGTTCCTCGTATCCGGCCCTGGAAGGCCACTGCCCTGCAGAGTTTAGCTCAAAGTCTAATCAAACAAACCTACCTCTTATTTTCTAGTAACTCTGAAGACCTTGATTCGCTTTTTTGTGATGTCTTTAGCTGCGTTTCTACTGCAGGAACTTTCCCCAGGAACTAGGGACTTTGGGGTGGTACTCTGTGTTTCGATCGCAGGGACCAGGGTCTAAATGAAGTCCCTGCTTGCGAGGTAGAACTTTTTCAAAGTTCTGGAACTTTCGGGGGGTGGGACTTCGGCACTGAACTTGACGCAGTATTTTGATTGGTTGACTCCACGCAGCATTTTATTTCAACCTCCATTTTTAAAAGTCTGTTGCGGTGCATGCAGTAAGATTTGTTTGCTATTTGAAATCAACAATGGAGTTTTTAAAAAATATGAACGATGGACCGACGACAAGGTCCAGGCTTTATTAAGCTTATATGTGGAGGATGAAATCCAGCGGGAACTGGAATGTCGTCCGCAGTCCTATGGAAACAGGTCTGGGAGAAAAATTTCCTGGGACAAATTGTTCCGGGTAATTTCAGTGGAAACACAGCGTTTGATTGTGCTTGAAGCTAAACTCTTCAGGACAGTGAAGAACTCTTTAGGGATTTGATGAACCCTGCCATAGTCTCATGGACTTCATGTTCAAGCGACCGCAAGTTTGTATGAACTGCGTCATATGGGGGAAATGGTGGCACTATAGCAGTTAGCAGTCTAAACAGAAGCACAATGGTTAACAGTAGGGGGCTTGACTCAACCATGCCACTGTCCCTGGAAAATCATGGCCGGTTTATTTTTTTCCTTCCATTTACAGCTGGAAGTTCTTTTGCAAGTGTCAAGAGAAACGAAAAGAAACATACATTTTAATCAGTGCTCATTCAAACACTAATCTCCACTCATTAATCTTTCATATAAGACATCCATATAGTACCTATAGGTCTCTGTACAATGAATTGTCCTCCTTTTCTTTAGCTATTTTTAATTGCTAAAAATGCATGACTTAGCACAGACATAACTATCACATATCCTGTATCCTTAAAGTCCTTTCTGTCATGCCAGCAATAGCAGTGGAAAAGTGGAAGAATTGGAAGACTCGTGTAATTTATAAGCAGGGAGTTTAGTGTTCGCAAAACATCTCAAATCGGGTACATCGTCTTTGGTGTCCACTGCCCGTTCATCATCAAACCAAATCTGATTCCAAATCACTTCTTTGAGGTTATCACAAACAAAAAGGTGAATAAGAGGTGAAAAATGTCCCCTCTCTGATATAAAAACACTGGAGCAGCTTGTGGTTTCAGACCGCACAGACTGCCTGGAGTTTTAGGGCTTTTTATTGGCAGCCAATCCAATTATGCCTGGACCCACAGCCTATCGGATGTATCCCATATTGGGCACAAGAAATTGTTTGAATCTCTTTGAGTAGATTTAGAATTAATCTCTCAGTTAACGAGATGCTTATACGTTAAAGCTGAAGTGTGTAATATAAAGTGTCCTCTCGCAGCTTGTTTGCTGTTCATTGTTTGATTTCCCTGAGGAGCGTGAACACTGTGGCTCTGATGTGCTATCAAAACATTGCTCTTTTTGGGTTGCGAGCTGTGTACTTGGATTGTTAATTAGTTCACAAAGTGAAATGTCAGAGTATTTCCCTTATTGAGATGGCTAGAATTAAAAAAACTGCTTGGTTTGCAATATTATAAAACCACAATGTTTATTTTAGAGAAGATGGACATTTGGCGTGCTAACAAAGACGTCTTGAAAATGATTAAACTGGATCGGTTACGCCACACAGGGTGATGTTAGCTTTAAAGTGCTGAATCTCACATTAAACAAACAATTTAGTCTCGCTCTTCTTGTAATGCTATAATTGCCACATAAAGCTTGCTTGTTTGTGAGTCAACCTCCGTTTCCAAGTATGCTCGGTCTCTACCAACCGTAAAATCAATTAAAAAGCCACATGAAGTAAACTTTATGATCTGATAATTTCTGTTGTTATTCAGAGTCCACAGTCTGAGACGAATGTTGCTCCGCTCACATTAGTTGAGTGCTAATCACAGCTTAGCTTGACTCAAAGACTAGCAAAGAAAATTCTGTAACACTTTTTATGAAGACCATGCTAGTAAGTATTACTATTTATAAATACACTCAACAAAATTATAAACGCAACACTTTTGTTTTTGCCCCCATTTTTCATGAGCTGAACTCAAAGATCTAAGACTTTTTCTATGTACACAAAAGGCCTATTTCTCTCAAAAAAATTTCACAAATCTGTCTAAATCTGTGTTAATGAGCACTTCTCCTTTGCAGAGTAATCCATCCACCTCACAGGTGTGGCATATCAAGGTATGCCACACCTGTGAGGTGGATGGATTATCTCGGCAAAGGAGAAGTGCTCACTAACACAGATTTAGACAGATTTGTGAACAATATTTGAGAGAAATCTTTTTGTCTTTTGTGTACTTAGAAAAAGTCTTAGATCTTTGAGTTCAGCTCATGAAAAATGGGGGCAAAAACAAAATGTGTTGATAATTTTGTTCAGTGTATATTTATAAAGACTCATTAAGACCTATACTGCATTATAAGAACAGTTATAGTTACATTTATATTATTTTTTATAATTTCTTATGTCATGGATTCGCTTTTTTTAATGTGCATGCTCATAATCCATTATACACTGATTTATAGTTCCAGAGACACTTGTTTGCTGTACCAGTTATTAATTATGTCTTTAATGGGTATTGTTTGCATTAGAGGTCATGAATGGTCATTTTGATTTGTTAAAATCTATATCTCCTCAAACATATGCATGGTATTGATTTATAGCAGTTTGGAAATATACTTTTAAAAAATATTCTTGCAGTGTTTTGCTAGTATGTATCATAAAAAAAACTTTTTCAACTTTTTTCTCAATTTTCTTTCATTATTTTATTACAGGAATTATTGTTTGTTTGTTACATTTATAAGTAAACAACTTAAAATGTATAATAAGCACATCTTCGAGATTTCTTAACATTTGCTTTAGGAAAATTGCATCCTATGTTTTCACTTTACATAAAGCCATCAATGATGCATTTATAGAGATAACTGTATTATTAGTCACAGTAATGCATTTATAAGAACACAAAACGTCTATTAACAACAATATTCACTTATCTGACAGAAATAAATCTGAATTACTAAAAAGTAATTGTAACTATAATATAATAACATTATAGCAATGCAGGCTGCATCTTTATCAATACATTCATGGAACCATATGACTGACTAATTAATACTTATACATCAGTGTATAATGGATTATGAGCATGCACATTGAAAAAGCAAATGCATGACTAAGTAATTATAAAAATAATATAAATGTAACTATAACTGTTCTTATAATGCAGTATAGGTCTTAATAAGTCTTATAAATAAGTATAAATGGAGCTTCATAGAAAGTGTTACTGAAAATTCTCCTCATATTTTTAATAATTTGATGACTGGACGTGTGTCTCTCTATAGGGTTGTAAGGTTTCTAGAGATGATTAAATGAGGTGGTGAACTCCACTAAGTCTTGTTATCCTAGCTAATCTTTCCCTTTCTCTCTGCGTTTTTTAGCATGGCCGGTGTGGTATTCCTCAGCTCTTAGTACAGAGGTACTCAGAGGACTTCCAGCAGCCAGTGAAGGACGTGGCGTTCAGTCTGGATCAGATCAGAGTTAAACAACTCCGCAAGGAGCACCGCATGGCTGTGAGTTACTTGTGCATATTTATTTAGCTCATATGAGTCAAATTAGATCATGATACTCTTATTTACTTGACTGTATTAGCACTGACATTTGGTCTCTGTGTTTTCTTTATCGCTGCAGATTCCTTCGGGAGGTTTGACTGACATGTGTCGGAAGCCAGTGTCTCCTGTTCATGTGAGCTCTGTGTCTGATTGGCTCGTCTTGATTGGAATGCCTATGTATTCTGCCCCTCTATTGGCTGCAGGCTTTGACACGCTGGGTCGTGTGTCAACCTTAAACGAGGCAAGAGCGAGGGAAGCTGGTTTGAAGGAGGACCATCACATACGCATTCTTCTCAGTGAAGCCCAACTAGTCACAGCCAGCAGCTCAGGACAGTCATAATAATAATATGAGCTATTATGAACTAGAATAAATGGATCAAACTCTTCTGCCAGGTGAAGGGACAGACCTGGACAACAGCTGCCGATATTTTTTTTTTTTTTAATCTTATAATCTCAAGCCTTTTGGCATTTACAGAAACAGAAATGACTAATCTGGCTTCCAAGAACTGTTATTGTGGGCCTATCAACAGATGTTTCCATAGAAACACCTAGTTTTGGCCAGAAAGGACCGCCTGTCGAAAGAAAGCACACTTTTTTTCTGAAAATGTTTGCTTTTGTATGAACTTAAAGACTGTTCTGAAACCCTTTCTCGCTTTTTCAGGAAGCGTGAGATTTATTTAGAAAAAAAAACTGTAAAGGAAAAAAGGTTTTTTGCTTATTGAAGCACATGAATATCAAGAGTATGACACATGGCCAAAGCAATGTCATTTCATGCAGGTTTTGTTAATATAATATTACTTTATATCTCAAAGCATACAGTATGTATATGAAAAGATGAGTGAGTCAAGTAAGGGGTGTTTCTAAAATTCCCAAAAGCATGATGTTGCCATATGGGGGACATTCAGAGCAATGCACATTTTGATTTCAGGCCAATAATTGGTCATGATTTTAGCAAGTATGTACTATGTTTGTACAAACTGTTTCTTTCTTCATGGTTACATTTTAGCATCACTCCTTATATTCTGCTTGATATAAAATTATATTTACAGCACATTTAATCTTCCCAGTCTTCTAAACACTCAATATTCACACAATATGCATTACTTACTCGGCTGTTGCGGATATCAAAGTTTATTGCTGTATCAGCTTTATCAATTTATGTTGCCTGTTATCTTGAAAATATTATACTCATGCATATTTTACCTCTCATCATACTCATCTCTGATGCGACTGATGCATATTCTTGCTGGAGTGAAATGTGTACAGGTGTTTTTGTGTGTGTGTGTGTGTGTGTGTGTGCGTGTTGTTTTATTTTCTTATGCCTCAGATTGCCTTGCACTTTGACTGGGGTGTTGAAGACATTTTGAATTTTAGAAAAAGCCTCAAGCTCTTGAAAGCACACAGTCTTAGCCTTAAAATAAAAGTCAATCAAATCAAAACTAATAATGAATAACTTTGAGGAGTGTTCTGACCCTAGTGACCTAGTACACAGACTGGCTTCAACCATGATTTACAAATTGGGAAGAAAGATCCATGAAGCAGTTTTTATTTTTGGATTTGTCAAGTGAAAGTCAGTCACATAACCATGACATTGTGTTGTTTTTGTTTGTGAGGAAAAAAGGATGGTTTGATTTACAATTTTTGATCATTTTTTTGTCATTCAGGACACATTGCAAATGACGTGTGTGTGTTTCAGGGAGAATAAGGTGTTATGAGGTAACTGGGGATGGACATAACTTTTCTTACACACATCTGCTGTTGGGGAAAGGACAGAGCATCTGGCAGACTCGCTCCTAAATGAAAACGGAGTGTGAAGTACAAGGTTAGCTGACGTCATTTAGGCAGTAGTATGACGTCATCGCAGCTCAGATTTAAAGCATTACATTGCTCCAAATGAAGCACAATGAGGAGAGTTTCTTCCACAATCACTCTCAGGCTGTTTTTGATTGAGCAGCTGAAGTGAGAATTCAACTTGTTTCAGTACGTGTAGATGCTTCTGAAGGTCTTTTGGTTGTCCAGTTACAGAAAGACACCAGTCATGCTTCCCCAAGGCCTTGCAGTTTTAGGAAATGGTGTCTTTTTGAATGCTCACTTTATAATTGTATTTCTCCTTCATGCCATTTACTCTTGTATGTAATGCAGCACAATTTATAGACCATAATGCTCAAGATTTTAATGAACAAATAGCAGTAGAGAATCGATAGATTCCTTTATATCAGAATGGTTGCCTTCAGATTGCTATCAGTTGAGTGCTTTGATAACAATGAGGCTTTTTATGTATTTAAAATTGAAAATATATTTCATGAAATGTTACTGTAAAAAAAAATGCACTTTATTAAAGAATGACATTTTTTTAATTCCATTGTGGAGAAAATGAGATTACAAATCAACACATTTACAGTTTTTTAAGATGTTTGTTTTCAGGTCAGATGTTCGAGGTTGAGTTGAGCTGTTTAAATATCAAACCTGTTAAAAAAAAAATATATATATATAATCACTTAATTCCAGAACTAACCATGACAAGTTTATTTCAACTGAAATGATATAAAACTGGGTCTTAATTACATATATGAAATGATTAACTGAGGTTGCACATTCTGTATATGTAATTGATATTTAAATAACTTATTTTTTGCTTTTACATCAAATGTAATTATTAGCTGTATTATACATCATAGAGCAATACTCTTTCACCTATAGTTAGCAAGTGACATGCTTCAGTGACCATTGTAAAATACATGTATAAAAATGATTTTATCTGGTTTCAGTTCGCTAATGATTGTCCATAAAGGTTTTGCTTGTGTATTTACAAACAAAAATGTCTTAAAATATTTGTCCCTTTGAGGTGTAATAAAAAAAAAGAAAGAATATCATACACTGACTGCTCTTCCTTACTGTATGTGTCTGTGTGTTTTCAGCATCGCCAGTCTTCAGTGTCACATGATCCTTCAGAAATCATTCTAATATTTCTTATCAATGTTGAAAACAGTTGTGCTGCTTACTATTTTTATGGAAAACGATATATATTTTTAAAAGATTCTTTGATAAATAGAAAGTTCATAAAAACAGCGTTTATCTGAAATATAAATCGATTAAAATGATTTACTATCTATTAAAAAGTCTTTACTGACATTGAATGGATCATTGCTGTATAAAGGTATTCATTTCTTTAGGGGAAAAAAAATGGTATATAGTGTATATCATTTCTCAGCCTGGCTGACTGTTAGGTTAATAACACAACCCTATTTATCTCATTTTTAAATATTGTTTTTAAAAGAAATATCAACAAAGCCTTCATGCTTTCAACAGAAATACAATTGTATACCCATACAGTTTAGTGCAAAGTGACCCTAGATCATTTATTAAAAGTAGCCTATACCTAATTTGAGAACATGTAACTACTCTTTTTTTACATTTTACTTTCTTTTCATTAATTGATCAAATAATTATAAAAACTTCGAGAAATGACATCCAAACTGGAGAGACAATAGCAAACGCTGCTTAAAAGGAGGTGGATTCTGCCATTGTTCACCTCTGATTTGGCAATCACCAGATTATATTCCGTGTGGTTTAAATAAAGACATTATTCCGTTTGATTTAGAATGCTTCAGTGAAATAAAAGATATTGTGTTGCACTATAAATGAAACCATTGTGAGACAGACTGCTTTTATCATTCTTCAAACACATACTTACATGACTGAAAGAGTCCAATTTAGTTTTGTTAGTTCAAATGGTCAAACACTGCTCAGTCATAAACTTTGCTCTTGGCTAAATATTTAATTAAAATGGTGTCTATCTTTGTGTTGTCCGTGTTGCCTTAACAATATGACCTGGAAATGTGCCTCCAAAAGCACAGCTTGTTTTCACACTGAAGGCGGCTGCCACTTTGACACAATGCCACCCTTTAATGGATAGATGGATATTTGTTGTTTATAAAATTATTTGTTTATTAAAGATGCATTTTGACTCAAATATTTGTAACTGAACAAATAATGACTGGATTTGCCGCTGAATGTGCCTGATGATGTACAGGCCGCTCTCGAGCGCTTTCACGCGTCTTCCGCCTGGTGGTGCTGAGCTGCACACGGCAGCGCGTGAGCCGGAGTCCATCCTCCGGTTGAACTTTTTCCTCCACATTCGGTAATCTGACACCGACACTAACCCCAAAAAGCAGAGGATGGATTCCCAACTTCATTCGCAAAAATAGCTCAGCAAGAGCAGACGAGAAAACACGACCGAGCAGGGGACGAACACGGTGAAGCGGCTTCAGTTTTTGTTTAAATGTTGACTAAAAAGTTTTTATCTAAAGAGGCGGATGGGTGACGACCATTCTCGGCGCTTCCATGTGAGGAGACGATGAAGAATTACAGCAGTAGTCCCCGTCTAAACAATCACAGCGCGAGTCACGGCACAGATCGGAACAGCAGAAAGGGATTCTGGTTATCGGCTCTCGGGCTTCGCTTCTCCCTGCGCGATTATGCTTTCTGCATGGCCACACTGCTGCTCTTCTGTCTCGGCTCACTGTTTTACCAGCTGAACGGAGGACCCCCTAAAGTTCTGCTGGAGATCAGGCAGTATCTCGGTAAGATTCGCCCTCTTCCTCTCGCTTTCCCCCGTGTTTGGATACTTGCACCGACTGCTGTCTCGTCACGGCGTTAAAGTGTCCAACATTTCCTCCGTGTGTCGCCGAGGCAGATGTTGAAACTTGGATTCCCTGAGGTTTCTATTGACGTGTTTGGACAGGTTTGCTTCTCCGCGTCCTCGCTTTTACGCAAAAGAAAACGTGTGTGTGGAGTCAGTTCGGTTTTACATTTAAAGTGAGAGTCCATCAAAAAAATGAAAATTCTTTCATATTTTACTCGCGCTCATGATGTTCCAAACCTGTATGATTATTTCTTCATTTCTGTGGAACACACAATGGGATGTTAGGCAGAATGACAGACTCAGTCAGCATTCACTTGGCATCTTTTTCCTAACAAATGAAAGTTAATGGGGACTGGGAAACATGTCATTTGAAGAAAGTCATACACATTTGGAATATCATGAGGGTAAGCAAATGATGACAAACTTAATTGTTAGGTGGACTATCCCTTCTAATAATATAGGTAGAAGAACTAGCCTATTTATTTTCCTTATTCAGTCTTTATGCGGTTATGTCTATGCACAAGCAGAACATGCCCTCTGAGGTAAAGTATTGATCATGTTCACTCTGTCAAAGTAATCCAACACATATTTCATGCTGCATCCTTGTTAATTCAACAGGCATCAATTTGTGTGTGTTATTTCTATTTTTTATGTATGATCTGTATGCGTTTAACACTTGCATTATAGTTTGCTAAAGGCTATTCAGAGGTCAGTAGTCTTTGTTCGCCTTGCTAAGGTAAGAAAATGTTTGATAGAAGCTTAAAGCTTTGATTTGGGTTTAGTTTTCTCACATGGGCAATATAGAGACTTTTTATAATTCCATTTTGTTTTGTTTAATTATTGCTGTAAAGATGTTCCATTGGGACAAAAGGAAAAAAAAAATACTGGTTCCAGCCTATTTCTGCACTTGAATTTAGGTATGTTCAGCTGTTAAAGTGCAGGAGATTTATGAGAGTGAGAGAGATGCAGAACATATTGGTCAACATGTGTAGTTATAAAGAGCAGTCTGTGTCATTGTGTTGGTATGAAATGATGAGCAGTGCATGCTTTCATATGAGCATACTGAACAGCAGATTACTTGTCTGCCCTTGATCTACAATCTGTCAGGTCATCTATAAAAGCTACTGTTTCATATCTGATACATTCATTTCTAAGACCTTTTTATCAACATGATCAAAACTTTGATGTACACAATCTTGCCTACCAAGTAAATAAAAGGCCTTAATATAATTCTAAAAAATGTCCGCCTTCAAGATGGACAATTACTGATCGGATGCAACTCAGGTTTACTTGATTATCCATATAATTTGTAGAAAAATCTTGTTAAAATGTATGTAATTAAATATAATACAACAGGCTTTTGAGGAACATATCACTCATTATTGTATTGTATTGTTTTCCCCCACATTTAAAATTTAAAAGCTTTGATCATAAAGCCAAGCATTTCAATATCATCTTACTAAGATATTATTAGGATTTATAGTGTGACAACTGATATTTATGCATTTTATATAAGTTATTATTAAAAATCTCATTGATTTACATTATATCTATATCATATCATATAGGCCATAAAAGCCTCACATATGATACAAAACACATATTCAAACTTTTTTAGATTTTGTCTAAAGGTTCAATAAACTGTTCCATTTAAAATTCTGACTGACTATTATTTCATATATTAGGCTTTATAGAATTAAGTTCCCATAGATCAAAAGATGGAAGATAGTCAGTTATTGTCTGAACAGTGAACCAAAAAAAGCATCTTACAGGAAGTTCAACCCAAAAGGGACATTGTCATCATTTACTTCACCTTATGTTATTCCTGCCTAACGTCTCCTTTTGTATTCCATGGATAGAAAGAAAAATATACAAAGTTACAACAAGAGGGTGAGTAGTAAATTATGCATAAACTTTCATTTTTAGTGGTGAGCTATTCTTTTACATAAATACGGTGATGCATTCTTAAGGTATACGTCAGCTTTTTCCAAGTGGCTGCTAAGTGGTTTGTCATCCACTTTTATCTGCTCAAGCCTCACCCTTTACCATCAACACCTTTACCAGGAGCACCCACGGTTGCCAGTCAGCTCCTTAACTCACCCAAAACACGCTACACAGAGCCAGCCTTGTTCACTGCTACAGGAGGTGCAGAAGCTTTGTAATGTTACGGTCACATGCATGTAGGGAGATCTGAATTCTTTATTTCCACTTATTTTAAACTTCAATCTGTAAAACATCTACAGTCCTCAATCAAGTTAAATGGGCGACAACAGCTGACTTCCTCACCGCCAGTGCAGAACATCTAACTGTTGACATATCATTGGCATTGTGTATATACATGGCAAACTTGTTGTAGAGTAGATGTAGTGTATTCTGGCTGTGGGAAATGATTGAACAAATGAGCTATGAACAGCCAAGGATAAACCCAGGCAAAGGAAAACTGTCATTCTAACAAACAGGGTCATATTTGTTTTGCCCACAGAAAATCACTCTTTCTTCAATTTTCAATTTCAGTGTGCTTTGTTAGAATTAAATAGTCTTATAAATTGGTACACTATGGCCCGGTTTCACAGACAGGGCTTAGCTTAAGCCAGGATTAGGTCTGAGTTCAATTAGGACATTTAAGTAGCTTTTATAAACATGACATATAAAAAACATTACTGATGTGCATCTTGAGACAAAACAATGATACTGACATATTTTAAGATATGTCAGTGCAAGTTGCTCTAAGTTTAAATGGCTCAAACATCCATTTTAGTCTGGGACTAGGCTTAATCCTTGTCTGTGAAACCAGGCAATTATTTCCAAAAGTATTGGGACACCCCTCCAAATCATAGAATTTAGATGTTACAATCACTTCCATGGCCACAGGTGTATAAAATCAAGCACCTAGGCACGCAGACTGCTTCTACAAACATTTGTGAAAGAATGGGTCGCTCTCAGGAGCTCAGTGAATTCAAGCTTGGTACCGTGATAGGTTGCCACCTGTGCAATAAGATCATTTGTGAAATTTCCTCACTACTAAATATTCCACGGTCAACTGTTAGTGGTATTATAACAAAGTGGAAACAATTGGGAACAACAGCAACTCAGCCACGAGGTGGTAGGCCACGTAAAATCACAGAGCGGGGTCAGCGCATGCTGAGGCTCACAGTGCGCAGAAGTCGCCAACTTTCTGCAGAGTCAATAGCTACAGACCTCCAAACTTTGTGTGGCCTTCAGATTAGCTCAAGAACTGTGCGTAGAGCGCTTCATGGAATGAGTTTCCATGGCCGAGCAGCTGCATCCAAGCCTTACATCACTAAGTGCAATGTAAAGCGTTGGATGCAGTGGTGTAAAGCACGCCGCCACTGGACTCTAGAGCAGTGGATACATGTTCTCTGGAGTGACCAATCACGCTTCTCTGTCTGGCAATCCGATGGATGAGTCTGGGTTTGGCGGTTTCCAGGAGAACGGTACTTGCCTGACTGCATTGTGCCAAGTGTAAATTTGGTGGAGGGGG
The DNA here is from genome assembly GCA_039654625.1 of Rhinogobio ventralis. Classification (NCBI taxonomy): domain Eukaryota; kingdom Metazoa; phylum Chordata; class Actinopteri; order Cypriniformes; family Gobionidae; genus Rhinogobio; species Rhinogobio ventralis. Next base: position 24,399,406 of record CM077210.1, on the reverse strand, counting down.
GATTATGGTGTGGGGTTGTTTTTCAGGGGTTGGGATTGGCCCCTTAGTTCCAGTGAAAGGAACTCTTAATGCTTCAGCATACCAAGACATTTTGGACAATTTTATCCTCCCAACTTTGTGGGAACAGTTTGGGGATGGCCCCTTCCTGTTCCAACATGACTGCGCACCAGTGCACAAAGCAAGGTCCATAAAGACATGGATGAGCGAGTTTGGTGTGGAGGAACTTGACTGGCCAGCACAGAGCCCTGACCTCCACCTGATAGAACACCTTTGGGATGAATTAGAGCAGAGATTGTGAGCCAGGCCTTCTCGTCCAACATCAGTGCCTGACCTCACAAATGTGCTTTTAGAAGAATGGTCAAATTCCCATAAACACACTCCTAAATCTTGTGGAAAGCCTTCCCAGAAGAGTTGAAGTTGTATAGCTACAAAGGGTGGGCCAACTCCATATTAAACCCTATGGATTAAGAATGGGATGTCATTAAAGTTCATGTGCATGCAGGCGTCCCAAAACTTTTGGCAATATAGTGTATTGCCAGAGCATTTGCAGCTGCATAGAAAGAGAAATTGTAAACGACAACAACTAAAAATCTAACAAATAAAAGTAAAATATAATTAATAAAGTAATGCAATAGTGGCGTTTAAACTAAAATAAAAACCCAAATTAAACAAAGAAGAAAAATTTAAAGAAGTTATATTGCCTTTAGCCAGTCATTAAGAGAGAATGGAGAATAAGACTAACTGTGCCAAAAACATTGATAATGAGCTTGTGTTTAGTGATGGAGACACAGACTCCAGTCTGGTCACTCACTGACCCTCATACTGTGGTGACAGACTCATGCTGTCACAGTCCTTATTAGTGTTCCCCTCATAAGACACAGTTTCATTGTTTCATACATTATTAAATGTGCGGTGCATTGATACATTATAATTTTGGGTTACATTTTATTTCGATGGTCTACTTTAGACATTCTACTAACTATATTTTAGAGTATTAGTAGACTGTTAATAGACGGTTAAGTTAGGGTTATGTTTAAGGGTTAGGGTTAGTGGAAAAAGTTGTCGTTGTAAAGTTACTTACAGTATAGTCAGTAGACTGTCTGTTGGGGAGCATCACAATAAAGTGATAGCAGATATTAAGCAGACAGTCTACTAATACTATTTTTGGGCAAGCGAGTATTGCATTTAGTTTTCATACACTACTGTTATTAATGTTTTTGAAAGATGCCTCTTCTCATCAAGGCTGTATATATTTGATAAAAAATACAGTAAAAATGGTAATATTGTGAAATATTATAATTTAAAAAAACTTTTCGATTTTAATTAGTACTGTCAAAATGATCGCATCTAACAAAAGTTTGTTTATGTAATATATGTGTGTAACTGTGTATATACACTACCAGTCAAAAGTTTGGAAACTGTACGGTTTTGATTGTTTTTGTAAGAAGGCTCTTCTGCTCACCAAGGATGCATTTATTTGACCCAAAATACAGCATATTATATATATATAATATGTATATAAATATTATGTACATAAATATTTTTATTGTAAACTTTTTTTTATTTGAATATATTTTAAAATGCAATTTATTTCTGTGATTCAAAGCTGGATTTTCAGCATCATCACTCCAGTCTTTAGAGTCACATGATCCTTCAGAAAACATTCTAATATGCCGATTTGCTGCTCAAGAAACATTTATTATTATTATCAATGTTGAAAACAGTTGTGTACAATTTTTTTTCAGGATTATTTAATGAATAGAAAGTTCAAAAGAACAGCATTTATCTGAAATGTAAAGCTTTTTCAGCACAGGAATAAGTTACATTTTAAAACATATTCAAATAGAAAACAGTTATTTTACATTTTAATAATGTTTCACAATATTACAGCTTTTTTTTAAACATAAATGCAGCCTTGGTGAGCAGAAGAGACTTCTTTCAAAAACAATCAAAATAGTACAGTTTCCAAACTGTTGACTGGTAGTGTATATTATTATATTTATACAGTATACGTGTATACTGTATACACACACAGTACACACACACACACACACACATATATATATATATATATATATGTATATGTATATATGTTTAATTCAGAAGAACAGCATTTGTTTGAAATAGAAATCTTTTGTAACATTGTTACTTTTGATGCATTTTAGTGCATCCTTACTGAGTAAAATTATTCAGTTCTTTCAACAACAAAAAATGACTGACCCTTAAACCTTTGAATAGTAGTGTAATTGTTTAGTTTTGTTGTGATTTGTAATTAGTTTGACAGCATTGTTCTGGTCTGGAGTGTCAGAGTGATAGTGGGTTGTAGGTGTTAGTGAATATCAAGTATAAAGCTCCAGACCAGAGAGAAAGAGAGAGAGGACTGGTTTGCAGGGTATGAGTGGGGGTCACTGAGTCTCTCTCTCTTTTTGAAAGCAGGAGGATGGGCATCTGTCCTATTTACTTTTAAGAGCAGGTGTTACTTTTGGCTGGGCTGATTCGGTGTGTGTACACTAAGCAAACACTTGTGTGTTAAGTCACTCTCTTGGACGGTGCTCAAGTGCAACGTTGTGATGTATCTCAACTAGCGTGAGGAAGTTCAGAATGGTAATCTCTCTCTCCACTCCAGCAGTACATCTTACCCTTTCAACTAACTTTCAGTTGTTGATGAAGATATGTTGTTTTCAGATCTGGGCTGCAAAGTTTAAAGTGTAGTGTTTGTGCATGTGTTTATACACTACTGTTCCAAAAACATTTTTTTGAAGGAAATTCATACTTTTATTCAGCAAGGATGCATTAAATTAATCCATGAAACAATGAAGTAGCACAACAGTTTTCAACATAGATAAGAAATGTTTCTTGAACATCAAGTCAGCATTGAAGGATCATGTGATGCTGAAGACTTGAGTAATAACTGCTGAAAATTCATCTTCGCCTTTGCAGGAATTAATTACATTTTAAATTTTTTTTTTTTTTTTAAAGTGAAAATTGTAATAATATTTCACAATGTTATTTGTTAAAATCACAATTAACAATGTTAAATGTTACCGGCACCAAAATTTTGAAGGGTATTATATATATTTAATAGAATCATAGGAATGTTTTGACAAACTGACAGAGAGATGACCTTTGCTGTGATGCCTGTTAACAGCGGATGTGAGTGGCACGTGTTTGTGTTGCTGTCTGAGGATTTTATGGCAGTTCGACAGTTCTGTGTGACTAATAGATGGTCATAGAAACATTGGGTGTGTTTGTGCCATTAATCATGATTTGTTATGTTGCCTTGACTTTCAGACCCTCTTAGACTATAAAATCACACACATGCACACAAAAATAGCTGCTGCTGAGATGTTTGGATGATTGAACAATCCAGCCAATTTACAGAAGTATTTCTGGCTCATATGAATTGGAGTGGAATGTTGGAAGGCCAACGCAGACACACACATAAACACACTTTAAAAGATGATCTTGATCTTAAGTTTGTGATTTATTGTAGGTTCGTAAGCCATCCTGCTCGTAAAGATCTCCACTCCTGAACAGTTTGAACTCTTTGCACTGAAATGACCTCTAAGGTTAGATGAGAAATGTAGGAGAAAGTCAAAAGAAATTCATCAATATGCTTCTGTCTGTCCGAGCCATGGCCTAACAATGAGCTCACATTTTCACATAGGTGATGCAGATTCGAATTTGGCTGTTCCAATCCCATTCCCCCTCTCTCTCTCTCCTCAACAGTTTCTCATTTCCTCTCTGCTGTCTGTTCATCTCAACTGAGGTTTGCAAACCCCCTGGGGTTCGAAAGGGAACTTCGGGGGGTTCGTGAGTTTATGAAAAGCTAACAATTCATTAAATCATAAAAATGTAAAATGATTAAAATAATTTTAAAAATAAAAGTAAAAAACATACTATTACGAATTTATTAGATTGTGAAAATTGTTCATAAATACTGAAGCCAGACTGACTGTGCATTTGCTAAGATATCTGGCTACAAACATCTTATCTAATGTCTAATATCTTACATGGCCAAAGTAACATCAATGGAAAAAGGTCTTCTTCAAGCACTTGAATCCGCAAAGACTGATCACCCCATAATTGTCGACATTTTAACTAAATTAGATCTTTTAAAGAAGGAAAACTTTAATATTATTTTTTGCTGGGTTCCAAGTGACATTGGACTGATTGGTAATGAGAGTGGACACGGCTGCCAGGAATGTGCTTGACCTGGAAATATCTGACTCTCAAATACCACCTTCTGATTTCAGACCATTAATTAACTTATACATGTGGCAGAAGGAATGGGACGAAAATAAAAATAATAAACTATATGAAATAAACCCCAGTATAAAAAGAAGTGTCTTCCATAACTTCAAGACATGACTAAGTCGTCTTAACTAGGTGCCAGCTGGGTCACTCAAGACTTACACATTGGTTTCTATTGATGGGTGAAGTTACTCCTTTTTTATCTCTTGTGTCAAGTTCCTTTGACAGTTAAACATATTCCGTTGGACTGTAATTTTTTATGATATTGCAAGAAAACGCTTTTATTCAGAAACATGGAATATTTCAGAATGTATCACATGAATGTATTTTAGATTTTCTATTTTGTCAAGTTGAAATGTTTTATATAATAATTTTTAATTTTATGGATTGTAATATTGACCTTTTATTGACAAACCTTTTTTCCCTTTGGAATAATGTGCATTAAAGTCTTTGTAGTTGTTGGGGTCTACTAGAATAGGTTTTCATGCTTGAATGTTAAAAAAACATTCAACAAATTATTTTCCACATAATTTACATTGTTGCAGCACCTCTCTTCCAAGTCTGTCTGTAACACTGTTTAGTTCCTGTCTCTGTGAAGCCCCTCCTTCCGAAAAGTGCAATGTGCTCTGATTGGTCAACCATTTCAAACATGTTTTGGAAATATATCGCCTCTTAAAATAACCTTGAGTTTCAACACATTAATAATGTTTTTTTTTTTTTTTTGCGTATTTAAATTAGGAATATTGTGAAGTATGTTCCTGGAAGAAAAGTCAAGACTACATCAGGGTGTTTGAGGGAGTTCAGAAACAGTGCTTACTGTTAAAGAGCAGTGGATCGCAACTTATTTGACCTGCTTGTTTTGTCTTATTTTAAATAATTTTAAGTTATCCTGGAAGTTTGTTGAGTCCCCCTAGTGAGCCCCGGCCCCTGGTTGAGAACCGCTGATATAGAGAATAGCTCCCTTTGGAATGGACATGGTGCTTTGTAACTTTGCAGACCTTTTTCGTGCTCAAACAGCAACATTATTATTACACACTAAAGAAAGTTGAAAATGTAAAAAAAGCACAATAGGTCCTCTTAAAGTAAATAGGGCAATTCCTTGTTGACTTAAATTGTAACCTTGAGCTTGGGTCTATCTCTCCACCTTTATTACTCTCTTATTCCGTTGAATGTCTCTCTTTTCGACTGTTTCCGCTGTCATCAGCCTGTATTTCTAAAGCAGGGCTACTGTGTGATGTTTCAGTATGAGCGTATGAGCAGTGTGTTCAACAGCATGCCTTGACCCACTTACTGGACCATTTAAAGGAAAAAAAGACTAATGACACAAAGCTATAGGAGCAGCACGTTTGAGTTTTGCCAGATGCATATGACAGTCACACTGGAACAATTACCCATATGAAGACCGAAAGTTCAGCTGCTCTATGCACTGACATATTAATCTCAGGCAGAATCCCCAGTAGAACCACTTTTGCTTCACTATCTTTGTGGTTCATAATTACAAAAATAGGAAGTGTTAGCAATTTTTATATAAAAGCAGACGCACAAACAAGCGTATAATCCTCATTTAGCTCAGTCTCTGCTCCACTCATGTATTTGTGATTTTTGGCAGGTCCCATCTCTTATACAGCATGCTTCCAGCGGCCAGCTAAAGAAACGAGGGATTGATTCTCATTTTTATTTCATTTATTCATCTAGCTCTCCCCCGGTTGACAGATTTACACGGTGACTCTCTTAAACTCACAGGCCAACTCCTCCACAGGGGCGCAGGTGGGAGCTTTTGCAGCAGGAAATGAGTGTGCTGAGCTGTCAGTCATATTTTGCTGGGCATTTAATGTAAACAGTGTAAGTTGTTGGTGGGCGTACGGTTGTCAGATTGTCGACTTGTTTATTGAGTATTAAAATCCCACATTACTGAATAGTATTCTATGAGAGTGGAAAAACAGAAAGGAGTTTATATACTCTGAAAGGACTGGACAGCAGACAATGTGGATCTATTATTTGACATTTGAACTTTCAGTGAAATATGTGCATAGACGGAGGGAGGCTCTCCTGCCAAAGTGGTTTCCTGAATGTTTGACTAGGACAAATAGCCTTTGTAAGATCAGAGTTCCTTCATTTTCTCTCTGTTGCATACACAGATGTCTTTCTATGTACAAAATGTGTACGTAATGATATTGTATATGAAAGCTACATTTCTAGAAGTTCATTTGGTTTTGAACAGAGCCACTGTTCGAAACTAAATGTCACTGCAGTTTCAATCTGAAATGAACACTATAGTGGGAGTAAAACACCTACAACTTTTATTCCTTTTCTCACAAATTATGATTACAGGGGCAGATCATTGATTAATAAAGACTTTTTTTTACCATGGTGCATGATAGGTAATACATTTTGACGTTTGCGTTTTGAAATGTTTTGACGTTTCAGATCAAACTGAATGCGCTTTTAGCTCCACTCACTTTGAAAATGTTGCGAAACGTACAAGCAATGAAACGCACATTTTCCCATTTAGCCTGGGTTAGGCTATACGGAAATGTAATACAGATCCTACATGTAGCAGTTCAGGTATGTGTGTTTGAAACAATGTGTGAAACCTTTAAAAACAAAAACAACCTCAGTTAAATGAATCTTGGTAAAAGTAATCTCAGTCAATTACCTTTTTGTTATTGAACAAATTTAGTAATTTCACAGGTTGAGGAAAAGAATAAATGGTCCAAACCAAACTCCAAGTAGACAATACTTTTTGAATGCAGTTGCGGTTTGGACCATTTATCCTCTTTCCCAGACTGCAAAATTGCAAAATTAGTTCAATTACAGCACCTAATTATTAATGAAACCCCAAAGTCATTAAAGTTTTATTTTCCATGACAAATAAAGAATCTCCAATGAAAGCAGCTGCTACTCTGTATTGGAGACTCTTTACTAGGGGTGCAAAAGATCATTATTGATCCGTGATCCATACGAACAAGGCCTCATGGATCGGCATGTGATTTAGTGGATTAATTTAAGTTTAACCACTGTAGAGTTAAAGTTTATCATTTGCATGTGTTTTGTCCAGCCAATTTACACATTTAAGCGATTTTAAACCATTCCAGTGCAAGAGGCACAAGAGAACTCAATTCAGTACTCACATGCTGTTATCTGTGCGTACAGTCGCACACACACAGCGAGGCGTGTTTCAGACAGTGCACGAACACCAGATTGATTCCTCTTTCGCATCCCCTTGTGCTGGAACAGGCATATACACAAAATTATGTTAGAATACCTGTCTTTGCAAGAATTCTCAAAAACAGTCGGTTATGTCTTAGGGCAAGCTCACACTACAGGACTGTAAGACTACCTGAATTGCTGTGGTGCTCATATTACACAACTAGGCTTCTTGTCATCTTGTCATAGCAGAGCACATACAACACAACGTTGACGATGAAATCAGATGTGTATCACTGTATTAGATCCGTGCTTTTGGTCTTAAAGTGACAGCAGCCTATAAATTCCTGCTGCTGTTTAAATCATTAATGTTAATCAAACAGCAAAACTCAGCTTTAACAAAGATGAGTCTGTATTTAATTTACACAGTACATTTAATTAGGCCTATTACATTTCTGTATACCTGAATACTACTATTTAGACCTTACTTTATTTGTAAAGTATTGTATTGTATAATTTGTATTGTATTTATCTATGCTTGAAATTTGCGTATTTGTTCTTATTTTATTACTGACTGTTCACTTGCCTTTAATAATGTTTGAACTTTATTAGTTAGGCTAGTAGTTTTTGCTGTGGTATCGAAGTACTTAAAATGAGCTTTAAGTAATAAATGGAAAGGTTGATCCGTGATTCAACCGTAATATGATTGTTGCACCATTCTCCAACTCTTTACTATTACTATACTCTACTGCTATTACTATCATACTCTATTATTCAGACATCAATTTTAGACCTAAGTGATTTTATTAAGTCAAATTATGATGAAATATGTATCAGTGAACACTGAACAATGAACACTGTCTTTGATGACATTTGAAACAGCAGAAGCAGTGTTGTGATTCTGTAACTCTCCTTGTTATGACTTTTAGAGCTCAGCTCAAGTGTTGAGTTCGGAAAGGACAGTCGCATATTTTGGCAGTGGTCTGACAGTGAGGATCTTTTGGGTGAGGGGGATATGCTAGGTGTGGTATTTCACATCTGCACATACTACTTCTCTGAGAAGAACATCTCGCAAATCTGTAAAAACACATTTCTCATTCTAAACAAATGCTGCAATAGAGTAAATGATAATGCATCAAGTTTTAAAGTAGCGATCTGGCTACTTTAAAAGTTGATGCATTATTATCATTAACTCTAATGCGACACAGTGTTTTGAACTAAAAAACTTGTGCCTTCTGCCCAACTGTTTTCCTTGCAAAAGGTTGATGAGGGCACAGCTGGCATTGGCACAAACGTGTGGGTGGCACAGTCAGTGGTACTTTGGGTGGGGAACAGTTACCAGTGCCATTAACACAGCAATTAAAGATAATTCCTGAAAACTTGCTTGTTTGGAGTGGAAATTCATTCCTTGCGTCCCTTGTAATTCCTGGCCCCCAGGAACCTATGGTCCTTTTGTGTTGTGTGTCATCTGTTTCTTGTCAACTGTTTTCTCTTTCTTTTGAAAAGCATTTAGATTTTAAATACCAAATCTTACCATTTGGACTGGGTCATTCATCTCTCCAATGATGCAATTTTGAAGAGCCCTTCTACCACAGGATGGAGAACATTCCACAAGTTATGTCATCCTCGGATCTTTCCAGCTTCATCCTGAGAACATAATCCGCAAACTTCCTTCCAAGTGTTTCCATATGAGCTTGTCTTTCTTTGTTATTGCGATTTAAGGGAGTCAGGCAAAGGTGTTTTATGATAGCCATCTTCAGATATGTCTAATTGATCATTAAAATGGTTATGAAGATGAAGTGCTCTGGCACTGGCAGATCACTATATCATGTTTGGATGGGGCGTCTGCCCTGCATTACAATTTGCAAGCCAGCTCTGTTTTACTAATTTACTGCTTGTGAAAGAACAGAAGTACCCACTCTAAAATAGCAACCTTAAGTATATGCTGGGCAGATGGGGCAGCCATGCCCGACCCTTTGTGTGTAACCGCTGTACGCTTGTTGGGGAATGTGTACGTGTGTGTCTGTGTTGTGTGTGCACAGTGCTGAGCTTTCATGTTTTATGCAGGCCGAGCTATGTAAACGGCATTTTTTCTTTTTTAATTTTTCAGGTTTTCTACAGTGCCAGCTTGCATTCAGAGTAATTTGGTTCAGTCATTGCTGTCAGTTCCTGCATGCCTCACGTTTGCTTTGTTTAGTGGTTTTCAACTGGTGGGTGTTTTCTGTTCTGATAGGGTCACAGACAGCAATGTAAAAACAATGCTAAATGCAAAAATGTCCATTGAATCTCCGCTGATTAGATTTAGAGGATCAGATCAGTTTGAAAAAGCTTGTAAACATAAATGTTTTTGAAAGATTATAGTACATTTGTATTTTATTCCTGTAATGGCAAAGCTGAAATTCCAGCAGCCATTACTCCAGCCTTCATGATCCTTCAGAAATCATTCTAATATGCTGATTTTATTTTTTTATGATTTTTTTTTTGATGAATAAAAGTAATAATTTCTTTAAAACAAAATTAACCTCACTCATGTCATTCTTTAAAGATTCATCAGCTCCAAACCCTAACATCTGTCGTTAATTTGAACAACATGTCTGTGGAAAGTTCTCTGTTTTCGTCGCTGGCTATTCCAGGCAACTATTCAAGGGATTGAACAGTTAACACTGTTCATATACACCTAACCAAAGGCCACATAAACTGTATTTATTAATTGAGATCTGAATTATAGATGTGTTTATTTGCGTTGCAAGCAAATATGCAGTTAACATTTTTGTGCTGTGATGACTAATGATGCTATTTAAAATACTTTGGTTTAAAAGGATCATCATAGGTTAATAGGTGACATCCTCTTTCATTCTTTAAAGAGGATGTGTTTTAAGAGATGACTCCGGGATGGACAGCATTGCTGTATATTTTACACATCAATCTGATATTAAGCAATATTGATTATGTGGAGCATTTACTACAGCAGATACAGATTATTAAACACCACAAAATATCTTGCATCTGAGCGAGGATAGTAATCTTGCTTTCTGTGCAAAAAGCAACACATATTTACAAGCTCAAGTTGCACAAGCCATGCATGATATTTTCTTATCTGCAAACGTTTTTGCTTGTTTTGCTCTATTTTATGTGCTAGAGTGAGTCAATGTCAGTTTACATTCTGTTTGAATGTCTTTCACCTCTGAATCCTGAAATCATTGCACATGCTAGCATGCTTTGAATTCCCATCTTTTCACTGAAGCCAAGTCACGCTGTAGAGCTGTACCTGGAAAATAATTAGCATATTTGAGTTCCTTTAGGAATTTCATAAAGGATTTTAGAATTGTGTATTATTATTTATTTAATTTTTTTTATTTTTTTATAAAAAAAGCTCTGTGATTAACATTGTACTTAAAGAGACTTGCCTGTGTTCTGCAAAATGAATTAAATATGGTCATACCTTAAACATTAATGTCAAAGCCACTGTGTTGTTTTTAAAATGTAAGTTGCTATCAAGTTACATAAGGGCTACAACGGTTGTCCGATTCGTCAAGCATATAAACTTACATACTTGTGGAAGGATCTTCAAGTTATATTAACCACATCACAGACCATATTTTACCCATAAATTCTAGAGGGACTCTTTACATCCTAACAAACTGACCTCGTGACTGAACAGCTCTATTAATTTCATGCCATAGCAGTTGCACTAAGAATTAAGAAACAGTTCAACAGTGTATGTGATGGCTATTGGGGCTGTCAAGGATCAAAAAGGACAAAAAAGCATCATAACAATAACTGTATACTTTTTTTTTAATACTTTTTCCCCACTGCTTTTACTCTCAAATGTTCACAAGCAAGATTAAGATTTGAGAGCTATGGTAGAGGAAAGTTTATTAGCTAATAATGACCTTTTTTCTCACTTCAAGCTAGACTTCAGAACTTGAAATGCAGCACATAAGTGATATGGACCAATTTTATGATATTTATGTGGTGTTTTTATAATTTTTGGGGCTTGCCAACTTGTTGCTCTAGCAGCCGTTCCCTTTAATGTATAGGAATGAGCTTCATCATGTTTGATCTGTCTCATGTGAGGCTGTGCTTATGTGTGTGTGATCACAAGACTTGGAGGTGATTAGTACTTCGCTGATTACTTTATTCATAAAGTCATAGAAGTTTCTGCAATAAAGTTTTTATCATGTAATTTTTCCTGGTTTGTATTGTTGTGTTTTTAAATTAGTTGACAGGACATGTCTACAAAATCAGGAAACAGTGTATCAGAAAGTGTCTGTGAAAAAAAACAACAACAAAAAACAAACGTTACTCTTGGACTCCCGGTATGCATGTAGGAACACCTGATGTGATTAATGAACTTAGGAATTAGAAAAATCAGACAATATTAACATGGAAAAGAATGAAATGCCTGGAGGAAAGGGGTGACAGATATTTCCAGCCATAAGGAAATCGTGCCATGATGAGAACATTTTTGTTTATATATTCTCTTCCAAACATGTGTCTGCTTTTTCCACTGTTTTCTTCTGCTTGATCCAAGTCATACCCTTTACTTTCTCTCTCACTCTGCGTCTTTCTCCACCTTTCATATGATTTTTAATGGCCCATGTTGATGCTCTGATGGTGTGCTGTTGGGTTTTGGTTCAGCACTGTGCCACAATTTAAATGTAAAAGTTATTGTCTATCTCCAGACATATATGAGCTGTGACTTCAACATGGTTACAGCTAACCCTCCATAAATAGTTTTGACAACATCTCCATAAAGACTCTTTTACAGGCTTTAATAACTTCACAATTAAGCATTACTCTGTCCTTCCTAACAGCGCTTAGAGATAAAAGAGGGGTCCCAGATCCCAAACCACCCACGGCCAGTCTCATCTCCAGGCCCGCAGGCTGTTTCATTATTTGTTTTAACTTATTGTGGCTTTTGGCTTTTTTATTTGGGCTGTTAAGATGCCAAGTAAGATAAGCTCTTGTTTAGGACTCCATATCCGATGCCACAGCTAGTCAAGTTGCAAAGAATGTGGGCAGTTTTTGGCTTTTTAAATATAGCTTTATCTTATTGTTTTCTTCATGCTTGTTTGTTTCCCTCTGAAAACAACAGCTTTAGTTTTATCTGGAGTTGCCAACCCAACTCGCATTGGGTTGGATGTGTGCCTAGTGGAGAAATTGTGATGACTATTGTTAGATTTGACAGATTTGTGGTGTTTGTTTTGTTTTGCAGTATTTTATATAGTTAGTTTAAAACGTACTATTGCTATATTACCTACTTAAATTACTAAAATGATCATGTAGGGTGCACAGATTCATATTCATATATGTGGATTTTGGGAATCTTGAAACGGAATGTATGTATCGTACATTTGCTGCCGTTTAGTTTAAAAAGCACATGTCAGACATTTGCATGGAAAAACTCTGAAGGGACAACAAAGATTGAGGATAGCAACACAAAAATTATGTCTTGACCATTTTATTAGTTTTAAAATGTCAATAACGGAATTGAAATTTTCAAAATTCAGTGCAGGTGTGTATTAAGTGTGTGTGTATGTATATATATATATATATGTATGTATATGTATATGTATATGTATGTATGTGTGTGTGGGATGCAAATCATCAACACGCATAAATAAACCAGCAATTAAAGAGTAATGCAAATAGTGCAGCGATAATGGAACTGGGCCTGAAAATGAACTGGGAATTTGAGGTTACTGCATTCTGTGTAAAAAAGCCTTTAGCTTTCATTGATTCAGTTGTTTGCTTGCTCAGTTGGTCATCATGTTTACGTGTGGTGGCCAAACCTCAGACAAAGGTATGATTTGGAGGAGGAAAAAATTGGATCAAATGAATGTTTTTAAGTTTTAACCTTTCTTTCATTATTGACTACATCCATAAGTACTGGTAAAGATCCAGAGGTATGCTGAGTTAAATGCTAAACAAGAGTCCCATTTGACATTCTGCCAGTGACTCTGGGCCTTTATAAACCTGCTCATTAAGTTGTAATCCTGCTTTCAGGTCCAGTACAGACCCGTCGTATACAGCTGCTGGACTTGAATATCCTCTGTGCTCTGGTCCAAAATTAATTTGGCGTCAGGAAAAAAAGTACCTTTCTGTTCCAAGAAAAAGAGATTTTGGACAGAGAATGAACTTCATCCAAGAAAAGGTACAGGAGGCAGGGAGTGGAGTGGCTGTGATCCAATTCGTTCTGACACCAAGTCTCAGATCTCTGGAGAGATTCTCACTGCTGTTGGCCTCTTCATCTCGCATTCATCTGACCTGGGTCATGGGATGTTTGGAGCCTTTTAACAAGGTCATTCTTTCGTTAAGGTGAATACATGAAATAGGAAAACAGAAATACATACTAGAAATACAATATGAAAGAATAAAAGGAAGAGGAAAGAAGAGAATTTAAAACATTTGGCACGTCAAGGAATGTGAAACTGAAATTAAACAATTAGCTTTAGAATTAGTGTTACAAGAACAGTCCCAGTCCTCCTCTTCTGAATTTATGAACTGGCCATAATTTGTTTTAAAATGATCAGCTACTTGATGTTAACTATACGATTACCTATTATTGATATTTAAAACAACAGCTCTCTTGCTCATGTGATATTGCTTTATACCAATACTGTATACCAGTACTTACTTTTTTATATTTCTTAGATTTATGTATATTTAGCCCAATAGAGTTATGTTTTTTTCCTTGTTAGATCTGCTGAATTAGCAGGTCTAGGATTTCTAGAAAGAGCTGATAAATATATTTATAGCGGAAGTATTTTCGTTGCCTGGGTTACTTACTGATATGTACTGACAAAATCTGAAAGTGTTGTCTGCTGATCATTAAAATGTCAGCAAGTTCTCAGAGAATTTTTTTTGCTACTGGATGTGGGTTAGTCTTACTGTAACAACCTACCGTGACTCTTTCCCTGAAACTACTGACGTCAGGGCAGATGTGTCTCTGCTTGAAGTTCTAGTAGCAGTTGGGAGGCTGTTCCTCTGTTTGTATCAAAGTTTCAGATATTTTATCTGAGAGTGAGATTACGTCAGTCAGATTTGAATAACTGACTTCCCTTGTGCTTGCATGATGTTTCATGGAGTTTTTTGGCAGTAGTTTACTGTAAAAACGTTTCCTGGATGGTCTAGTAACATTTGCATCTCAGAGCAGATGGACAACATGATTCTGGCTCAGGCTGTGTAAATGTAAATGTGTGTGGATGGGAGAACATTGATTGTTTAGCTTAATATTATGCACAATCCTATTTGTTTTCTCCATAGAAAAACCAAAAAACTGACGTAATGTACTGGAACATAAAATCAATGTTCTAATCTAAAGAACCTATAATAAGCAACTCAAGGACCCAAAACAGCTATAAGAATATGAAGGGCTGCAAAGAATCATTGAAGAGCTTTTATTTTTGAATGTCTGTAGGGAGCTTCAGCCCATCCAAGTCCAGTTCACTGAAGACAATAGGAGCTTTCACATCACTGAGGGGGAGAGACTTGAGGCTAGAGTTCAATAATTTTGATGTATTTTTAGTTGACCTTTTCTTGTATTTCAGGTTGTTATTTGCCTGTCTGCATTTTGAACCCACTTTAGCAACATTGTAGTGCTGCATATACTGAGGAATGTATAAAAAAAACAATCCTCTGGAGAAATGATGGGCTTGTCACTTTTCAGTTTCTACTAATGTGTAATTATCATTATGACATGCAAAGGAGAGATGACATTAAGGACAGAGACATGGGAAATGAGGTGACTCGAGGAGTAGGTGAAATGAGGGAGGAAAAAAAGTCACATGTAAGTGTTTAAAAGGATAGTTCACCAAATGAAAATTCTGACATTTACTCATCCTCATGTCAATCCAAACACTCCTACTTTTTCCCTGTGGAACAGTTTGGGATCGGCAAGATTTTTGAAACACAAAGGCTGTATTCAATCAAAAAATACATTAAAAACAGTAAAATTGGGAAATTTTATTACAGCCAGATTAGGGATGATCATAATTAATTGGTTACCTGTTAGAGCAAGAATGAAAAAAAAAAGAAAAGAAAAAAAAAGAAAAGAAAAGAAAAAAAAAAAATATATATATATATAGCTATAAAAGTAGCAAATCAAAACAAATTAATTTAAAGCGAAACAGAAACCAGCGTTGGGCTCATGTAGTGTGTATGCGTGAGGTGCCTGCGTGATCACTTACATTTTTTCCTAATAAACAACATAAAATACTCCGTCATTTATAGTTTTACAGATAATCTTCGACATTCATCAAACATTCATCTATCAACGCGTAATCCATAACTTTTTGTCGGCAAAAATAGCCATTTTTTATATATCTCCTGTCCACTAGGTGACACTGCGCCAAAACTGTGCAGGTAGCCTCAGGTCATGGTTGTCATAACATACACCAAGTTTGGTTAGAATAAGCTAAAGCACTGCGGAAATATAGCCTCACGTTTATTTAGTTTACTTTACTTATTTTGTTTAATGATGTCATAGGATGCAATCGAATCATCTTGAGCCAAGGAAACAGTTGATGGCACTAGAGGAATTGAGTTAGAGTTGAGTTAGAGACTCCAGATTTGCTATGGTGACAGTTCTGACTGTCCTCTATCTGTGTGCCAAATTTCATAACTTCATATCCCACAAGAGGTTCTATGGGCTGCCATAGACTCCCAGAACAGAAGAAGAAGAGTGCCAACGATTGCAATAGGTGCCTGTGCACCTTCGGTGCTTGGCCTCTAATGAACACCACTAAGCTGGATAATTAAGTCAGAGTTGAAACTCAAGAACCATATCAGTTTATTAATTTTTTTTAGCTTATTATTTTAAATGAACAGTTTGATTTGGTTCACAGATCGGGCTAAATGATTCTCCAATTAATAGCTCACAGGAGGGGGGATGATTGTCATCGAAAAACTGTCATTTGATTTCAGTTGTTTCATAAATCTTAGAATATAGTGCATAAGTCATATGGACCACTTTTATGGTGCAATTTCTTTTCCTTTTTGGAGCTTGACAGCTGTGGTCACTCTGAACTGTAGCTGTATGACAAAGAGCCACATCAAGATTCTTCCAAATATCTAGTTTCATATGAGAAAGTCATACAAGTTTGCAATGATATGAAGGGAATTCATCTCTTTAAAGGTTAACAACAAGAACCAAAAGCAATTCAGGAAGGTTGTTATACTCTCAGGTACATCAGAGAGGCAGAAATCGAGAATTAGTGAACAAGAGAGAGTAATAGAGAGAGAGTGTGTATTTTTAAAAGGCTGGTAGGGTGGAGTTCTGTGGCCTCTTGCCCTTCACTGTAACACCACTCCACTATTTATACCCAACACCACCCAGTCCAAATAAGGGGGTTTGGATACATAACATCTGAATATGTGCGTGATATGCTCTATATGTAAATTCTTCCGTCTGTCTGAGTTTAATATTTGTGTATGCGTGAGCATGCATATGTGAGTGTGTGTTTGTGTCACAGTCTGTGTTTCTGTGTTGCTTAGCGTTTTTTTCACAAACCATTCCTGACATTCCTGGCAGTGGAGTACAGTCTGTTCAGTGTGTCCTCCCCCAGCACAAATGTTTTAGGGTGAGAATGTGTCTGGTGAAACCGGAGACCTTTTCAGCACAGCCACTGAACACAAATTCTGATACCAATGTCCATCCCGAAATATCTTTCTATCTCAAACGGCCTGGAAAAGCGAGAAATTCGATGCAGAAGTCTTTCCAGTGCAGCTGTGCTGTGACTTCTGATCCATAACCACAGTATAGCTTCCATGCAACATGTGAAGGTTTGCATTAGTCCACCATGAACCTGATCAAACACTGTTAGATCCTTAATACTGTATATAAAACATCTAACCGTAGAATACATCTCCTTCCAAAAAAACTATAATATAGAAAACAGATGACCTAGACTGACCGGAAACTCCTGTTTAAGTGGTCATATCTCCTCGGCCAGACTGCTGCAGCTCCAGTAGGGCGGCAAGTCGGCATGAGAGGAGGACTTGGTCTGCAGCCCAGACATTTCTCTTGAGTCTTAAACCACCTCAAACATGCAGACATGAATGCACACTGCATACTGCGCCATCCTGGGGCCAGGTAAACACCTTTGGCTTCTTAGCCTGACTGTACACAGACTTCAACACACACACATGCTGAGCCAAGCAGAATCATGTATTACAGATGAAAATGAATTGAACTGATATTTATGACATTGCAGACATATTTATGTGAGTAAATAGTGTATTTTGCACTTGATCCCTCCATTTCCTGTGCCTCTCTAGTTTTTTCTTATAAATTAAGAATTGGTGGCAAGGACGCTGTGGCTCATATTTGCTGGAATTTAGGGAAGAACTACAAATAGTACACAAATCAAGTCATAACACATGTATCTTGTCTTTATTTGAGTTTGTGTGTGCATGCATTTCCTGTTTCCATTATACCATATTTCTGTGGAAACAAAGAAATTATGTTTGAAACCTGTGGAGGATACCAACACGTTTTATCCTCCATCTTCACACACAACATAATCACCTTATTCATCACTGTAATGTCACAAGCCTCATTACCCTGATCCATGTTCCTGCATTGGCTGCCCTTCCTCTGCCTGTTTATTTCTGTCTTTCCATCTTTCCTCCTTCCCTCAAGAGTTTCTCCTTTAGAACATTGATGCATGTATCTGTGTGTGTGTGTGTGTACTATAATACCAGTAATTGTTTTTTAAATAAATCATACAGAATGATGTTTTTTAAAAAATTCCATAAAATAAAATCATTTATGCAAAGTCCCCTTAAAACATGGAAACCCAATGTGTGTGTGTGTGTGTATTAAAAATGATAACTTTATGTTTGGTGACAAGCACTGGAGCACTAATGATGCGTCACATTATACGTCAATTTAGTGCACCACAAGCGCTCATTTGTTTTGAATTGCAGATTTTTCATTTTTGTGTCGTCAATTCCTCTGAACTGCCTAAAGGAAGTTCTGCATTTCCCAGCTGTACTGGATGTCATAATGAGACAATAGAAAGTGCATAGTAAGCATTTTGCAGAAGAGTCTAGGTTTTTTTGCTGATGACCACATTTCCTATCTACACTCACCTAAAGGATTATTAGGAACACCATACTAATACTGTGTTTGACCCCCTTTCGCCTTCAGAACTGCCTTAATTCTACGTGGCATTGATTCAACAAGGTGCTGAAAGCATTCTTTAGAAATGTTGGCCCATATTGATAGGATAGCATCTTGCAGTTGATGGAGATTTGTGGGATGCACATCCAGGGCACGAAGCTCCCGTTCCACCACATCCCAAAGATGCTCTATTGGGTTGAGATCTGGTGACTGTGGGGGCCATTTTAGTACAGTGAACTCATTGTTATGTTCAAGAAACCAATTTGAAATGATTCTAGTTTTTTTGACATGGTGCATTATCCTGCTGGAAGTAGC
Source organism: Rhinogobio ventralis (assembly GCA_039654625.1). Lineage (NCBI taxonomy): Eukaryota > Metazoa > Chordata > Actinopteri > Cypriniformes > Gobionidae > Rhinogobio > Rhinogobio ventralis. The sequence continues at coordinate 24,380,562 of CM077210.1, read as the reverse complement.
CATCAGAGGATGGGTACATGGTGGTCATAAAGGGATGGACATGGTCAGAAACAATGCTCAGGTAGGCCGTGGCATTTAAACGATGCCCAATTGGCACTAAGGGGCCTAAAGTGTGCCAAGAAAACATCCCCCACACCAATACACCACCACCACCAGCCTGCACAGTGGTAACAAGGCATGATGGATCCATGTTCTCATTCTGTTTACGCCAAATTCTGACTCTACCATCTGAATGTCTTAACAGAAATCGAGACTCATCAGACCAGGCAACATTTTTCCAGTCTTCAACTGTCCAATTTTGGTGAGCTCGTGCAAATTGTAGCCTCTTTTTCCTATTTGTAGTGGAGATGAGTGGTACCCGGTGGGGTCTTCTGCTGTTGTAGCCCATCCGCCTCAAGGTTGTGCGTGTTGTGGCTTCACAAATGCTTTGCTGCATACCTCGGTTGTAACAAGTGGTTATTTCAGTCAAAGTTGCTCTTCTATCAGCTTGAATCACTCGACCCATTCTCCTCTGACCTCTAGCATCAACAAGGCATTTTCGCCCACAGGACTGCCACATACTGGATGTTTTTCCCTTTTCACACCATTCTTTGTAAACTCTAGAAATGGTTGTGCGTGAAAGATTGTGAAATACTCAGACCGGCCCGTCTGGCACCAACAACCATGCCACGCTCAAAATTGCTTAAATCACCTTTCTTTCCCATTCTGACATTCAGTTTGGAGTTCAGGAGATTGTCTTGACCAGGACCACACCCCTAAATGCATTGAAGCAACTGCCATGTGATTGGTTGATTAGATAATTGCATTAATGAGAAATTGAACAGGTGTTCCTAATAATCCTTTAGGTGAGTGTATGTTGATTTTATATTTACCTTACCATCACAAATGAGTCAACTTCTTAAATTTGTAAGTAAAAATAGCAATTACTAGTGATGCATTTGTTCTAATTACTGCAAAGTGATGAAACGTCTTGATACAGTGTTCACAGTTCAGTAACATACAACAGCTTCAGTGTCATGAAACTTGACAGTCCTTTCTGTTCCACTGCGGTTAATGATGAATCAATTCCTTTTAGGTCAATCTAATGAGAGACTGAATGGTAAGAGCATTTCTGCAATTCTTTAAGTTGATGAACATTCCCACATTGTTTTTGTGTCTCTCCTTACACATTTAGTTTGGAATGACGCTCACTAGAAATAGCATGTAACATAACATTGAATGATGCTATAGTTAGAAGCTAGAAGTTTTGGCATAATAAATGTCATTGCATTATAAACCTCTGCGTTTTCAGCAAACCAGTAGCGTAGTTTCTTAATTTCTTTTTCCTTATTGCCTCTAATTAACCGTTTCCTTGTTTTGCTCTTTGGCATTCCTAGAAACAGCTTTCCACACACACACACACACACACACACACACACTTTTTGCTCTATTTAGGGTTCAGCTGTTTTTTCCTAGAGAGTCATGTCAATTATTGCCACATAAAACATCCCTGTAGCTCAAACAAGAACATCTGGAGCTGAGCAAAGCACTTTTACTTTTCAACCAAAGACATTCTTGCAGAACATTTTAGAATTCGCCTCATAGACTTAAGTACAGTATATTTCCAACTCCAAAACTGAGGCAAAATGTGCAATAGATATATTGCAGTAGTGTGTGTGTGTGTGTGTGTGTGTGTGTGTGTGTGTATGTGTGTATGTGTGTGTGTGTATGTATATGTATATGTGTATATATATATATATATATATATACACTCACCTAAAGGATTATTAGGAACACCTGTTCAATTTCTCATTAATGCAATTATCTAATCAACCAATCACATGGCAGTTGCTTCAATGCATTTAGGGGTGTGGTCCTGGTCAAGACAATCTCCTGAACTTGGCGTAAACAGAATGAGAACATGGATCCATCATGCCTTGTTACCACTGTGCAGGCTGGTGGTGGTGGTGTAATGGTGTGGGGGATGTTTTCTTGGCACACTTTAGGCCCCTTAGTGCCAATTGGGCATCGTTTAAATGCCACGGCCTACCTGAGCATTGTTTCTGACCATGTCCATCCCTTTATGACCACCATGTACCCATCCTCTGATGGCTACTTCCAGCAGGATAATGCACCATGTCACAAAGCTCGAATCATTTCAAATTGGTTTCTTGAACATGACAATGAGTTCACTGTACTAAAATGGCCCCCACAGTCACCAGATCTCAACCCAATAGAGCATCTTTGGGATGTGATGGAACGGGAGCTTTGTGCCCTGGATGTGCATCCCACAAATCTCCATCAACTGCAAGATGCTATCCTATCAATATGGGCCAACATTTCTAAAGAATGCTTTCAGCACCTTGTTGAATCAATGCCATGTAGAATTAAGGCAGTTCTGAAGGCGAAAGGGGGGTCAAACACAGTATTAGTATGGTGTTCCTAATAATCCTTTAGGTGAGTGTATGTGTGTGTGTGTGTATATATATATATATATATATATACAGGGAGTGCAGAATTATTAGGCAAGTTGTATTTTTGAGGATTAATTTTATTATTGAACAACAACCATGTTCTCAATGAACACAAAAAACTCATTAATATCAAAGCTGAATATTTTTGTATCAATATTTTAAGTAGTTTTTAGTTTTAGCTATTTTAGGGGGATATCTGTGTGTGCAGGTGACTATTACTGTGCATAATTATTAGGCAACTTAACAAAAAACAAATTTATACCCATTTCAATTATTTATTTTTACCAGTGAAACCAATATAACATCTCAACATTCACAAATATACATTTCTGACATTCAAAAACCAAACAAAAACAAATCAGTGACCAATATAGCCACCTTTCTTTGCAAGGACACTCAAAAGCCTGCCATCCATGGATTCTGTCAGTGTTTTGATCTGTTCACCATCAACATTGCGTGCAGCAGCAACCACAGCCTCCCAGACACTGTTCAGAGAGGTGTACTGTTTTCCCTCCTTGTAAATCGCACATTTGATGATGGACCACAGGTTCTCAATGGGGTTCAGATCAGGTGAACAAGGAGGCCATATCATTAGATTTTCTTCTTTTATACCCTTTCTTGCCAGCCACGCTGTGGAGTACTTGGACGCGTGTGATGGAGCATTGTCCTGCATGAAAATCATGTTTTTCTTGAAGGATGCAGACTTCTTCCTGTACCACTGCCTGAAGAAGGTGTCTTCCAGAAACTGGCAGTAGGACTGGGAGTTGAGCTTGACTCCATCCTCAACCCGAAAAGGCCCCACAAGCTCATCTTTGATGATACCAGCCCAAACCAGTACTCCACCTCCACCTTGCTGGCGTCTGAGTCGGACTGGAGCTCTCTGCCCTTTACCAATCCAGCCACGGGCCCATCCATCTGGCCCATCAAGACTCACTCTCATTTCATCAGTCCATAAAACCTTAGAAAAATCAGTCTTGAGATATTTCTTGGCCCAGTCTTGACGTTTCAGCTTGTGTGTCTTGTTCAGTGGTGGTCGACTTTCTGCCTTTCTTACCTTGGCCATGTCTCTGAGTATTGCACACCTTGTGCTTTTGGGCACTCCAGTGATGTTGCAGCTCTGAAATATGGCCAAACTGGTGGCAAGTGGCATCTTGGCAGCTGCACGCTTGACTTTTCTCAGTTCACGGGCAGTTATTTTGCGCCTTGGTTTTTCCACACGCTTCTTGCGACCCTGTTGACTATTTTGAATGAAACGCTTGATTGTTCGATGATCACGCTTCAGAAGCTTGGCTATTTTAAGACTGCTGCATCCCTCTGCAATATATCTCACTATTTTTGACTTTTCTGAGCCTGTCAAGTCCTTCTTTTGACCCATTTTGCCAAAGGAAAGGAAGTTGCCTAATAATTATGCACACCTGATATAGGGTGTTGATGTCATTAGACCACACCCCTTCTCATTACAGAGATGCACATCACCTAATATGCTTAATTGGTAGTAGGCTTTCCAGCCTATACAGCTTGGAGTAAGACAACATGCATAACGAGGATGATGTGGTCAAAATACTCATTTGCCTAATAATTCTGCACTCCCTGTATATATATATGTATGTAGTACTATAACAAGGTGGCAGATGACCTGAGAGTGTCTCAGTTGTTGTAAGCAGCCCTTATACTCAGACAGTTGAAGGAAGTCCTAAGATACAACACTGGATATTTTTTAACATTATCTTTTGTAATGATGTAATTCTTCCTGGAAACTCAAGCAGAGGAAGTGTTTTTTTTCCTGCAAATTTGCCTTGTACAACATTTGGAAGATCAGGCTCTTCTTATCGGAGCATGCTACATGACTCCTTGTCCAAGCTCTTATTCTATCCAGGCTAGACTATTGTAATGCTCTTTTTGCAGGCCTTCCAGCATGTACTGTCAAACCTCTGCAACTGATTCAGAATGCAACAGTGAGAGTGGTCTTGAATAACCCGAAGAGAGTGCAGGTCACACCTCTCTTCATCAATTTGCCAATAGCAGCTCACATCAAATTCAAGGCACTGATGTTTGCCTACAGAACAACCACTCTGCACCCTAAACTCACTACTTCAGACTTATGTGCTCTGCAAGTGAACGATGACTTGTGCCATCCCAAAGAGGCACAAAATCACTTTCACTGACCTTTACCTTGACTGTTCCCTGCCGGTAAAATTTCCTTGCCTAACTCAACACGAGCACCTTCTTTTCAAGAAACGGCTAAAGACTTTTCTTTTCCGTCAACACTTGACTAATATAATAATAATTAACAATTTACATATGAAAGGGGGGAATCTCCTCAACCACCACCAATGTGCAGCATCCACCTGGATGATGCGACGGCAGTCATGTTGCGCCAGAACGCCCACCACACACCAGCTTATTGGTGGAGAGGAGACCAAGAGGATACCAATCAGTATATGCTGGTTTCCATTCAAGAGATGCACAAAACTTTATGTTATGAAATATTTTCTAAATGTCGATGAACTATTGCGAAATGATGGTGTTACCATTTAACCGCTGTTATGCGACTAAAACATATTTTTTTCCTCTCGTGATAAGTCATTCCAAATATCATGGCGACGTATGTTGGTAGGTTTATGTAAATTGCAGTCACCGCACTAACTGTTATTTTAATCGAAGGGCAAGGAAGGCCCCTTATACTCATCAATGTCAAAATATTTGAGATAACCAATCAAATCAATGTAGGCGGGCTTTATGTTTACAGAAGCTGCTGAGCGTGAATTCCAGCACAACACTTCAGTTGTTAATGGCAATAAAGTGAGAAATAAGATGGAAGTAGCAACTAAGTAGAAACTAATAAACTTTTGTCTAATTGCACTATTTGTAATTGAAAATGTATGTGATTTCATGTAGTGTAATATTTAGTAACTGTTAATGTGAGGGGACAAGAAACATTAACAAAACCGTTTTAATCATATTAGGCATAAGATTTAATAATGAATGTGTACATATAGTGAATGAATTTAATAAGTGTAGTTACCTAGCTTTCCTGGTAGCCTTCAGTAAATTAACTTTAAATTAAAATTATTTATAAAACATAAATATCAGTTAACCCTATGTTTATTGTCTTCACTGACAAATGAAAATGAAAAGACTATCAGTCAAAGCTGAGCTTTAGGATGGGAAGATAAAGGAGATGAGGAGAGAGCAGGTATTGACAAATAATCTTCTGCCCACTGACATGGTTTTAAAGCTGTTGTTATCCATTTGTTTCCCTTCAGATGTCTTGAAATGCAACTAGCTCAAATTTGGAACTTCTGTGATTTATAAATTCCTGCCTATGGCCCTGATTCTATTATTGTTTCTAGCATTTAGCAGAAACATCTGAGACCAAGTTGATACTTAAGTTAACCATTAAAGTTTAGTTTAGTCGAAACTATGATATGTATCTACCCTGTCTTTTTTTAAACTGTGCAAGTTATTGAGCTTCATGACTTGTTCCTTAATAGAATTGTTTTGTAGGGAGTTTAATAAATATATGAAGCTCTTTAAAATGTTTTACTTGATTATACTATTATTAAATGACCCAAATACTGTTTATACTCTTGCAGTTGAGTGCTTAGCTGAGAGGGAGTGATGGGAAAAACGTTTAGCAGGAAGTGCATCCAATTTTCATGTTTCCTGATCTCATCCACACATTTAAGACGGATTTGGTTTGTTTGGTTTAGAGCTCATACTCTTAGTTTAGTGGATTTACATAATATCTGTTGTATCTGAGGGTCTGGTTGCCCTTAACTAAGGAATAAGCCATTAACTGTTGCATTCGTTTTATTCACTCATTCTGTGATATTTGTTGTTACAGAGTGAGCAGGAAAACATACACATGTGCTGCACATGTGCAGCCTATGTTATTTAGAGCTGGAGGGAGTGGTGTGTGTGGTTGTCTGTGGATGTATGAGAGAGAGACACTGAGTGAGAATGTATATTCTAGAGCGGGACACTTCCTTACATGTATTTCCTGTTTACTCCTGTTGGCCTGTATCAGCGGCTTTCAATCAAACAGTCTGTTTTTTTGGCCACTCTACAGTGCAGTGACACTGGGTTAGGTTATGTACGAGTGCGTTTTTAAAGCATGACTCAGTTTTGTTAAATGTTATTTACGTACTAGAGAGATTTGCACACAAAGTCAATGCCAAGCCATATTGCACTGTGTAATTATGTGTAAACTCTTGTTTTATGATGTTTATATGCTATACACACATAAACCAGCATGTTTCAGTAAAGGGTGCATAAGTTTATATCTCTGCTAAGATAGCATATTATTTCTTGAATAAACTCTACTTTGGTTCTTGAAGTCACTGTAAACATTTTTTTAGGGATGCACTGATATTAAAGTGATGTCAGATTAAGCTTGTATAGTTATAAGCTTGTATAGTTATATTCATTCTATTCATTTTATAGTCGATAATCACTGTGGTCAAGAAAAAACGGCTTAGAAGATGTGTCATTTGAAGTCATTATCAACCCAACATTGTAATGCAAATACAAGGTCATAAACAAAGGCGAGAGAACCAGTTGTAGTCACATACTGAACTAAAGCAATTTGGCCTTGAGAACTGTCATTTTAAGAGCTGAATATGGCATTTCCAGTATTTCTCACCCATCTCTTTTGGACACATAGTCTTATAAGAATAAATTGCTTTCTTAGAAGGAAATGTCAAAGAGACTTCAACTAAACCCTGTGTAACATCATAGAACATTCTGTGCACAATAAGCCACAGAGGACAACCGTAATTCAAAATATAGGCAACAATTCATACGTGCTAAATATATATATCCCATGGTACACTTCACATCCTTTTAACCACAACTGGCCATATTGTAAAAGGATTTGAATCATTTACAGTTTCTCCACGGGCCATTACAGCCACAGAGTAGAACATTCCCCATATGATGATAAATCTATAATAGCAAAACCAATGTTTAACACAATTTCGATCTGCTCCATAGACAACAAACACAAAATCTTCCACATAAAGAATACAGATGTGTCAGACGCAGCAGTAGCTCTTTATAATAAGTGTTGTCGTTAAACATCACACTATTACACCAAAGGGTTACTTCAGCGATTAGTGCACCAGTGCACACACACCATGAATGACTGTGCGGCTGTGCTCATTTTAGTTTCGGTTTGAATTAGTGCCAATTCGGGGGCAGGTTGCTTGAATTGTGGGTTCATTAGCCTATTATTCTTAATGAAAAACACAACAACAAAACGGTACAATGACAAACTCACTTAAATAGGCGCTTTGAAACCAAATCTTCTGTGATCATCTTGTCTGTCAGCTCTTCGCTCTCGTGATGAATGAAATCTGTCTCCTGCTGCTGGTCTGTGCGGCGACTCTTCATTCGGCTCATGCTGTATTGACATGTTCAGTTTTTAATTGTAGTGTCTGTTCTCTAACTGAACTAAATGATTTTATTACTATAAAAATCAAAACGATGTGGGGGCGGTGCCGCGGTGGGCAAGTGATGTAACCGGTGGGAGTGGCCTCGTAGGGCAGCGAAGCAAGTGCATTCTAGGAGTTGTCTTTCATCCATATGAGCCAAAAATACATTTTCTGGCTTTTCTCAGTCTAGAAGGCACCAGCTTCTAAAATAATTTCACATTTCTACTACATAAATGACCCAATTTAAATACACATTCGTCTTTCCAGCGGTGAAGTACCCCTTTAATGACAAAGGGACATAGTTGATAAGGAAATGAATGTTTCAGAGCTTGTCTGATTAGTTAAAGCACTTAGTGAGGGAGATTTTGAGCTGCACGTGACAGAGAGATCCAAATCACCTCCACATGTGTCCTGGTTTCGTGAGCGAAGACTCATTCGTCATGACAATGAGGCAGAGCTGCTGTGTCCCTCTCTCCTTCTTCAGGATCTTGTCAGCTAGACTTGGAACTGAATCATGTGTTGAGTACCAGGAAATTGAGATTGAAGCCATTGCTGCTGTCTTATGAATCCCAGTACCGTTACATTTTCCTTGCAATCAGAGGTTATTTTGCAAGTAAAGCCATCCAAACTCAATGCTGGGTTCAACGCCGGGCTGAAAATATGCATTACAAAAAGTATGAACAACTACCCCAGTTGACCTGGAGGATCACATCACAATTTCTAGTGCTGACAGGTTTACTTGGTTTACATCTATGAATGGTCTTTTAGTATTTTTGTCAGTGCTCCAGTGAGTTTTTAATGTGCTGATGGCTCTGTTTGACATACAGCACATGTTTGGCCAATTCCATATGTGTCTCCCATGCCTCCTGAAACTGTGGGAAACTAGGGATGTGTATCTGAACATGATTGGATGCGTTTCTTAAGGCCGTGATACAACAAGCTGACGGTATGTGGAGTGTCTGTCAGCTGAGTTTTTGCACTAGAACAAATCTTATTAGTTTTTTTTGTGTGCAAAGTGCTGCACAAATACCAATCAATGCGATTTGTTTTGATGGATGACGCATGCACATAATGCACACACAAGCTTCCATGTTTACCTTGTGTGATTTATATGTGAATAATAGTCTAAATGAAATCTGATCATCATATAAAGTGATTAATATCTCTTCAGAAGACCTGGATTAAACCGCTCAGTTCATTTGGATTACTTTTACGATGCCTTATTTGTGGATCTTTTAAGTTTTGGTTACCTGGACTTTCAAAAGAAGGACAGAAACCTCTCAAGTTTCATGAAAAATATCTTATATATAATATATAATTATAATATATTTGACCGGTCTTATGGGTTTGGAACAAGTGAGGGTGAGTAATGATGACAGAATTTTTATTTTAATAGTGAATTAATATTTTAATAATACTGTTAAATGTAATCTTTAGCAAATTTCAAAATGAATATGCATTTTTCATACTGTACATTAGAACGTTGTGAATGTGATGCCTAAATTCACTTGTAGTATTTAGCATTTAGTGATTTTTGTTCTTAGTGCTTTATTTTACTTTATTTAGACAAAATAGTATATTTTAATATCATTTAAGATATTAATGATATTTATGATATAATCTTAGTAGCCCTCTGGGTAAATTGCCATTTGCGTCTTTGAATAAAGCACTTAAGGAAGTGTCGCTCCGTGTGGCAGTGTATTGTAAGTTGTGGCTATGTTGGACATAGGGAGACGTATTTAAAGACACATTTAAAGGCATAAACGCCACACCCTCGCTTTTACTGTCAGTAGACTTGCTGAAATGAAAATACCTCAGTATTAAAAACGCAGCCGAGTTACTGTTTGTGTGTTGTTGCTTAGGAAAGTAAAGACCCTCCAGCTTCTTCTGCCACCATATGTTGTGTTTTTGTCTCGCTACTGATTTTCTCTTTACCTGGTTTATGGATGTCACAATTCTGTTTTGTAGCAGCCCTGGTAAAAGTGACTGTGAGTCTATGGGGATGGATCTGTTTCAAACAGACAAGGAAACTTACAACAGTTGGCAGTAAGTTTACTTCACAGCTTACTCAAATCCCATGGTCATTTCCTTCGGGTATTACTTAGTAGCCATGTGTATGTGCGTAAGTAAACTAGCATGTGTGTCGGCCATTTGTGTTAATGTCATTTGAGGCTCCTGTCGGAGTGCATTAAGGTTTCATACACTGTGGTTTTTGGTATTAACCTTGAGTTGCACCTGTGCTTATAAAATACTGTCTTACTGATTCATTTATTTATTTTCTGCCTATATGTTAGCCATAGATGTTTGGGCATCAGAGGCCAAAGGTCATGTTAAAGTTGACAATTTTAACAGGCTTTTCCTGGTTCATCCCTGGAGCTCAAATGTGCTTGGCCAACCCCAGAAAAGTGTGCTGTGTGGGAGGCAGTGATTAGAAAAGCACATGACGATATTTGGATTTGATGACTTGCTACAAATGTTGCTATTCTGCAGTCATAAAAACAACAAACGTCTGCTTTACAGCAAATCTGCAGAAAATCTCTCAATGGAATCTCCCTTCAGAAGTTTTATTTGGCATGTTTCCTGTCACTAAGAGCAGACAAAAGAGTTTCAAGCTACAGTTCAGTGCTGTATTCACAGGGTTTTGTCACAGTTTTTCTTTTGAATGGCCCCTGGCTGAAACTCCAGAAACTGGAGGGTTGTCACTTGTCATGATAAACCATTTTAAAAGTCTATAGCAATTCCAGTAAAATTTCCTGTTTTTGATTTTCCTGGACTACACTTAAGCACATCCTAATGTCCCTGAATAGTAAATGGTGATTTCATTTGGCTTCTTTTGTAGGTGAGAATGGGAAAGAGTGCAGGTCAGTATATGTGGCCATAGCGATGCACACTTCCCATAAGGCAAGGCCAAGGCCAGAGCAGGTGAGCAGAGGTATGTACAGTATAGACATAATATATAGACAGGAAATAACATACATGAAAACCAGATGGTCCTGGATTCTTTTTGAACCCAACCCACTTCCTGTCACCCTTACTGGATTGATTTTTCATGATTAATCTGAGAAATGTAACCTTATCTCGAGCAGCCATCTTCTTTCTGGTTCTACTTATTTGTTTTGTTCATATGTTTGGGTTTTGTATTTTCCGTAAATGTAACATCATGAACTTTTTCATTTGTTATATAACATTTCCTTTTGTTAGTTCTGATTCTAATTAGCTGTGGCTTAGCTTCTTAACTTCTTTACTTGACCACCTCTTAAACCCATGGTTTACAGAAAATACATGCATATTATAAATGATCCAAATAATGTTTATTTTCAGTGAAACAGTCACACAAAAACACCATTTACAAGTTTGGGGTTGGCAAGATTTTTATGTTTTGTAAAGATGCCTCTTATACTCGCCAAAGCTGCATTTAATTAAACAGAATACAGTAAAAAAGTAACATTGTGAAATATTATTACAACGTAAAATAACAGCTTTTTATTATAATATATTTGTTATATCCCTGTGATGGCAAAGCTGAATTTACTGCATCTGTACTGCAGTCTTCAGTGTCATATGATTCTTCAGAAATCATTCTAATATGCTGATTTGGTGCTCAAAACATTTCTTATTATCAATGTTGTTCTGCTTAACATTTTTGTGAAAACCATGATACAGTTTTTCAGGATTCTCTGAATAGGAATTTCAAAAGAACAGCATTTATTTGAAATAAAAATCTTTTGTAACATTGTAAATGAATCTTACAGATTGTTTTACCCATGAGTAGGTATATGTCATTGAACTCAAAACTCCTAATCCGCATGACTCAAGTGCAATGAATTATGAAGATCCCCTGCTTAGTGTGTGGGGAGTAGTGAACACTACATAGAGTTATGTGTGGCATAAGTGTGGTGTTCCTTTGATTCAAGCTCTTCATTTGTGAGACTTTGATTCAGTCATGCCCATGCTAACATTAGACACAAGCCACCTTATAAATCCTGACACAGCTTTCTAGGCTCCTTCAAGAACTTGGACCTCACTAGATGATGGTTCCTAAAACAACATAACATAGCAATTATTTATTTAAAAAAAAATGAAAGCAGATGTCCATCAACTCTACCACACTTGGCAGGTGGTAACAGGGTGAGACCTATAGAATAACAGTCCAGGGTGGAGACTCTTAAACCCCCCACTGTCATAAGACTGATGGGCTAATGTTGGGCCACTCCTACATACTAAATGAAAGGGTTGAGTGAAGTCTGACCACATACGGCTATGAGTGCTTGTGTCGCCACACAGAATAAGAAACCTGCATACTACTTTATGCTGTAGGGGGAAACTGCATATGATGGTGTCTGAAATAAAGCAATAAGTCTCTGATGTTATTTAAACAGGGTGTGTTTAACCAGACTGATGTCATTATTTCAGGACCCTCTAACCCTCAGCCATATGTTCTTGTCTCAGTCATTTTAGTACTGCCTACACACCAGCAGGAGTGTGAGAGTGCATAAGAAGTGTGCTGTCAGCCTGTCTGTCACACACCCTGACCTTACAGTGCAGGTGTGAGACAGTGAGATCAATTGAGACTTTTGTAAGGTTGTAGTTTAAGCATGTTCTTGTGGACTGAAGCAAATAAACGATCACCTGGAGCTAATTTGGTATGAAAACAATGGCGTCCTGTTAATAATCACTGGCAACTTTGTATTATTTAGCTATTTTTTTTCTTAAAGAGGTCCTATAATGCTATAAGATGTAAAATAAGTCTCTGATGTCCCCAGAGTGTGTAGTGTGAAGTTTTAGCTCACAGATCATATTTTATAGCATGTTAAAATTGTCACTTTCTGGGGGTGAGCAAAAACATGCCGTTTTTGTGTGTGTCCCTTTAAATGCAAATGAGTTGCTGCTCCCAGCCTCCTTTCAGGAAGAGGGCGGGGCTTCAAGAGCTTGTGTTAGTAGCTCCGATTACCTCACGCAGACATGCACTGAAAATGTCAGAAACTGTTCAGCCTTTTATGTTCAAACCAGAGTCAGACAATGATGGAGTGACTCAAGAAGAAGTGACAACATGTAGAATGCAACAGGACATTTCTGAATGGTTAGTTGATTAATTTATGTAGTTGATGTGGAGTTAATGATTAGCATATTTTGTCATTTCTGTCATGATAATCTCTAAATCGCTCGGGAACTGTTGTAAAATGCCTACAGAGCCAGAGAATATATGCATGAAAATAGAACAGGTATAATTTTAGTTTAATTATGGTTATAACTTATAACCTATAACTTTAATAAGTTATAACTTTTATGACATGCTATTGCACGTGTTACATACTGTAAATAGTATTGCAATAAATGTGAAAAGACATTTGCATGCATCAGCTGAATCAAAGTTGATGAGTTCAAAAGTCATTTTTCTATTGAAATAATCTAAAAAATAGAATTAATTTAAATTCCATTTTATTCCAAGCAAAACGTAAAAAAGATTTTTCAGAATCCACAGCAAAATTAAAGACAATTATAAACGCGACTGGCATGAAGACGGTACATTAAAAAATAAACTAAAACATTACAGAAATTATTTTGATGTGGAGTGCTTAATATGTGGAAAGTATGTTGTGAGACAAATTGTGTAGAATACTTAATACAAGGTATTATTATTACCTTGTGAATTATTAAATTATTTCCATTATTTCCCCTTTTTATGTCCGTGGCAATACAATTAGGCCTATGTTGTCTCTTTTTTTTGTTCAATGTTTTTAATGTGATCATCTGGGCACATTATATAAGAACAGTAATTTTTGCCCAATTTCCATACAGTTGTGAGGGCAGTCCATTAGTATGACAATAGGCATATAAGTGAAGAGAAAGTGTAATACTGTATATATATATATACACTCACCTAAAGGATTATTAGGAACACCATACTAATACTGTGTGTGACCCCCTTTCGCCTTCAGAACTGCCTTAATTCTACGTGGCATTGATTCAACAAGGTGCTGAAAGCATTCTTTAGAAATGTTGGCCCATATTGATAGGATAGCATCTTGCAGTTGATGGAGATTTGTGGGATGCACATCCAGGGCACGAAGCTCCCGTTCCACCACATCCCAAAGATGCTCTATTGGGTTGAGATCTGGTGACTGTGGGGGCCATTTTAGTACAGTGAACTCATTGTCATGTTCAAGAAACCAATTTGAAATGATTCGAGCTTTGTGACATGGTGCATTATCCTGCTGGAAGTAGCCATCAGAGGATGGGTACATGGTGGTCATAAAGGGATGGACATGGTCAGAAACAATGCTCAGGTAGGCCGTGGCATTTAAACGATACCCAATTGGCACTAAGGGGCCTAAAGTGTTCCAAGAAAACATCCCCCACACCATTACACCACCACCACCAGCCTGCACAGTGGTAACAAGGCATGATGGATCCATGTTCTCATTCTGTTTACGCCAAATTCTGACTCTACCATCTGAATGTCTCAACAGAAATCGAGACTCATCAGACCAGGCAACATTTTTCCAGTCTTCAACTGTCCAATTTTGGTGAGCTCGTGCAAATTGTAGCCTCTTTTTCCTATTTGTAGTGGAGATGAGTGGTACCCGGTGGGGTCTTCTGCTGTTGTAGCCCATCCGCCTCAAGGTTGTGCGTGTTGTGGCTTCACAAATGCTTTGCTGCATACCTCGGTTGTAACGAGTGGTTATTTCAGTCAAAGTTGCTCTTCTATCAGCTTGAATCAGTCGGCCCATTTTCCTCTGACCTCTAGCATCAACAAGGCATTTTCGCCCACAGGACTGCCGCATACTGGATGTTTTTCCCTTTTCACACCATTCTTTGTAAACTCTAGAAATGGTTGTGTGTGAAAATCCCAGTAACTGAGCAGATTGTGAAATACTCAGACCGGCCCTTCTGGCACCAACAACCATGCCACGCTCAAAATTGCTTAAATCACCTTTCTTTCCCATTCTGACATTCAGTTTGGAGTTCAGGAGATTGTCTTGACAAGGACCACACCCCTAAATGCATTGAAGCAACTGCCATGTGATTGGTTGATTAGATAATTGCATTAATGAGAAATTTAACAGGTGTTCCTAATAATCCTTTAGGTGAGTGTGTGTGTATATATATATATATATATATATATATATACTGTATATATTTTAACACATTTCATGGAAGTCTTTAGATTTATTTAATTGAGGGTCGTCTGTCGACAGTAGTTCATGCTGACACTGTTTGCTTTGGGTGGTTGGCTTGCTTTTTCCATAAAATCAAATCAAACCAGCCTTTGAATGTTGAGCAAGAGCCAGATGTTCAAATGTCTCGAGAATGTTCTACCTGCAGTCACAGATTATTACGGGATGTGATTTGAAAATGTCAACTGGATGAAAATAGCCAGCGGCTTTTGTGTTTTGTGGACCTCACGACCGAGATGTCGACCCTGTGTGGCTTCCTGTTCTGCCTTTGGAGTATTTCTGGCTCTCCTCATCTCTAAACCATACTTTAAAGAGTCACCAATTTCATAACTCAAATTAAACATTACATGCCGAAAGCATGCGTTTATGGAATTCCGACACAAACAACAGCATTCCGAAGCCAAGCCAGCTGCGTAGAGAAAATTCCATTTTAAAGAATGTTTTGCTTTGTGAAAGCCAAAAAAAGGATAATTTTGCGTGAAACGATTGATTTTTTTTTTTAGGTGTTCCTGCTGGGGACTGTGAGTATTGCAAGTTAGTGGCTTTTTCCATCAATGTCATTATGACTTTTTGTGTCTTAATTATAGGTTATTAATGATCCTCTTATAACCAAAGCCAGCTTTGAACCAGCTTCAACACAACCCATAAACAAAGTCGACAGAAATGCACTGCTGCTTGATTCCTTTCCAGCCTTTGCCCACTCTCTGTTTCATGCAACTGGCCCATGCTAATCATTGCAGAAGTCCTCTGTTTATGTTTTTGCACTTCTACTGCTTTGGTCTCCAAGTATTTCCAAGCCTGGCGACCTGAATGACTTGCCTGGAGTCTGAGACAACTGCAGCCGGGACGGTTAGTGCAGGTTCTAATTGGCTTTAAGGGGTTATAAAGGTCCAATATCAGATGAAGTGCAATGCAGACCAAAGCCTGGTCCGAGGGTGCCGGCATGGGGGGTAAATGGCACTTGGGCTTTCGGTGGATAATTGAGCAAGCCCCCCACAAACTGTGTAATCCTGATAGTGACAAGTACATTTTAGTACAAGGTCATTCTGAGACCTAAATGGCATTTTTTCATTGACTATAAATAGCTTTTATTCAGTCTTAAAGACAATGCAATGCTTAAAATGTAACATGAATTATCTCAAGAGTTTGTCACTTGTCATTTACATGATGCTTTTATTCTAAAACAGGATATTTTACTATATTGCCATATATGACTCTGGACCACAAAACCAGTCATAAGTTGCACAGGTATATTTGTGACAATAGCCAACAATACATTGTATGGGTCAAAATGATCGATTTTTTTATTTTATTTCAAAAATCATTAGGATATTAAGTAAAGATCATGTTCCATGAAGATATTTTGTAAATTCCCTACTGTGAATATATAAAAAATGTATTATTAGTAGTAATATGCGTTGCTAAGGACTTCATTTGGACAACTTTAAAGCCGATTTTCTCAATATTTAGACTTTTTTTGCACCCTCAGATTCCAGATTTTCAAATAGTTGGATCTCGGCCAAATATTGTCCTAACAAACCATACATCAATGGAAAGCTTATTTATTCAGCTTTCAGATGATGTATAAATCTCAATTTCAAAAAATGTACCCTTATGACTGGTTTTGTGGTCCAGGGTCACGTATAGACTGGATGATTAGACTGAATCAACTTCCTCATGTCTTATGTGTCAACAGTAAGTGTAGTTTACACATAGTGAGCGTGGTTGAAGACATATGGCCCTGTTAACAAGATCTCAGTGCTGCCAACAGTCACTAAAAGAGGAACATGAGGTCTGATGGATTCTTCTGATGGATTAGAGAAACTGAGATAGAATCCCCTTGACCTCATTTAAAGATTTGGGGTCATATGTTGTTTTCATTCTTTTTTTATTTATTTATTTTTTATTCAGCAAGGACACATTAAATTGATCTAAAAAATGACATTTATAATGTTAAAGATTTCTATTTCAAATAAGTTATATGCTTCTGATCTTCATCAATAGGCTTGTTTATACCTGGTCACTTCATTCATTTTTACTAATCGGATGGCTATCCGATTTGTTAAAGGGGTCATGAATTGAGGAATCAAATTTTGTATTGATATATAAGAGGTAGGGATGTTAAACTGACCACAAAATTTTCAATGTTAGTAGTGTATATAATTCAGTAAACGCACAAAATTGTGTGGGATTTACTTTTATTTGCATATAGTGTGTCACATGCTGAAAGATGTTACATTACTGCCACCATCAGTCTGGAACAGTACATTCTCTTTGTTGTTCCTTATGTTCGTTTGTGATTTTTCTGTGCCAAAAAGCTATTCAAGATGTATGACTTCTTGCTCAGAGGATGAGAACGCATCAATCTCTGTCTATGAATATCTCATTCTTTTACTCCTCCTCATACTGAGAAAGTTGAAGATAGGCTGAGAAGTATAGCAGCTCTGTGTTGCTGGATGAGTTATTTATTCAGCAGACAGACACAGGCAGAGCACAACAGATAGAATTAAAGGAGCAGTGCACCTTAAAGTGTAAATGAAAATACTGTCATAATTTACTCATCCTTGTGTCAGTCCAAACCTGCATGACTGTCTTTCTTGCATGCAACACAAAATGAAATGTTTAGCTAAATGTCTGAGCTGTTCTATTCAACACAATGAAAGTGAATGGGGACCAGCTCAAAAAAAGCACCATATATTTTATGTGAGGAACAGACCAAAATGTAAGTTATGATTCAATGAAAATCTAGCTTGACAGCTGTGGTCACCATTCACTTTCATTGTGTGGAAAAGAGCAGCTTGCACGTTTCACTATAAAGTTTAATTTTTGTTCCACAGAAGAAAGAAAGTTGTGCAGGTTTTAAAAGACATGAGGGTGAGTAAAGGGTGAATTATCATGTTTTGGATGAACGATCCCTTTAATACAGGAAGAACATCACTGATTCCAGCATGCCATCTGGAGTGGAGGTTAAAGAGGAGACCCTTGAGTGAGATGAAAGAGTGTCTCCTTTTTTAGCCACTACTGTACCACAGAAGGCGTTGCATTAAGAGTCTGTTTCTCTCTCAAACACCCACAGAAACACACTTCTTCCATTTCCTCACAGTGGATTTCATCTGGCTCCCATGCGGATTTTCATTGCTGATCATTCTCAGATGCTGAATCTGCTCTATTCCAAAATATAGTTTGCGCTAAAAAAGTTTTGTTTTGTCTGCATTGTTCTCTAAGCTTATGATTTACTAAATAACAGATGTTTTATGTAAGCAGCTCACTCTGACACTCAATTTTCTTCACAGGAGAATCCACTTTTGTTGACGACCACGGGCCTCCTACACCAAGGGTAAGCTGTTTTTTTGTATCATCAAACTCTTTTTCTCTCTCTTGTTTTCCTTTTAAAATGTACTGTACAAAACATCCCTGTCTGCGATTTGTCCTGTTATTTTGGCCTTTCCACACTAGAGGAAAACATTTCAAGACTTGACAGTGACTGGAAGGTCTCACGCACACACATCCACACATTCACATTTAACAACCCCATGAAATGGCTTGACAAATGCGTTTTTATTTCCTGTGTTGATATTTTTTATGATGAAACAGGAAGTTTGAGTGGTACATAGCAAGTGGCTATCAGTTTAAATCACAGCCTGGCATGACTGAGGTGGTTTTGCCTGTGATTATCGTGATCTACAAATGTATGGTACTATTGAAGACCAATTTTAATATGAGTAAAAGTTCTAACTCAAGCAGAATATTTAGATTTTACCCTGTAAATAAAGGTTGTTACATATTTTTTTTTGTTTTATACAAATGTAAATTTATTTTCATTAACAAAAACAGCTCAAGCTACTTTTGCTGTCTACTCAAATTACTGTCAAATGTGCATTTCCAAGAAACAAAACAAATAATACTAATAATTAATATTATTATTCATTTTTTTAGTGCTACCAAATATGAGCAGCAAAAAACCTCTTCAGTGTTCTGTTTGTTTGTGTTAGTCCAGTCACTTCCAGTCACAATTTTCCATGCTCTTCTGAATTCTTTCTTCTTGCCATCTCCACAAACTAGCTAGGCAGCTGCTTGTATCTGAGCACCAGAGATGACTATGGCTCTGTTCACACAGCAGTAGAATATGGTTGTGAGTCCTGTATTTGACTTCTCCTTAATATGGTTGCATTCACACACAGTTTTGTTATTTATAGGAGTGAATAAATTCACATTCTATCACTTGTAAGTTTTGGAGACTCACAACCGCATTCTCCGAAAATCCCCACTAAGATTTTAATGATCATATGCTGGTGAAGGGTGAGAAACCTGGTGAGCCAAACGATTTTTGTCAAAGAGCCATAGGTTCCCGACCATAGGAGGAGCGTGTGCAAGGCTCACATTTACAACATGTTTTGCAGCGTTGAACAATATAGCCAATTATAAACATATCTGTTGATTTGAGCACAATGGCCAATCAGACGTGTTTAAGTTAGAATCTACTCACAGCTCAAAATGCCTGAGTTTTTGTCCAGTGCAGAGTTCTGTATGCTCGCAGATTCTCTCATTATATGTTAACTTATTACAAACAGTGTAGACATTATGTAGGCTAAATAAGAGATTCATTATGCAGTCAGCTTCATTGATTATAGTGGAACTATAGGAACTATGATTGAAAAAGGGACGCTTTTTGCGTGCTCTCTAGGCAATATACACTATATTGCCAAAAGTATTGGGGACACCCCTCCAAATCATTGAATTCAGGTGTTCCAATTACTTCCATGGCGAAAGGTGTATAAAATCAAGCACCTAGGCATGCAGACTGCTTCTACAAACATTTGTGAAAGAATGGGTCGCTCTCAGGAGCTCAGTGAATTCAAGCGTGGTACCGTGATAGGTTGCCACCTGTGCAATAAGTCCATTCGTGAAATTTCCTCTCTACTAAATATTCCACGGTCAACTGTTCGTGGTATTATAACAAAGTGGAAGCAATTGGGAACAACAGCAACTCAGCCACAAAGTGGTAGGCACGTAAAATCACAGAGCGGGGTCAGCGCATGCTGAGGTGCACAGTGCTCAGAAGTCGCCAACTTTCTGCCAGAATAGCTACAGACCTCCAAGCTTTGTATGGCCTTCAGATTAGCTCAAGAACAGTGCGTAGAGAGCTTCATGGAATTGGTTTCCATGGCCGAGCAGCTGCATCCAAGCCTTACATCACCAAATGCAATGCAAAGCGTCAGATGCAGTGGTGTAAAGCACGCTGCCACTGGACTCTAGAGCAGTGGAGACTGTTCTCTGGAGTGACGAATCACGCTTCTCTGTCTGGCAATCCGATGGACGAATCTGGGTTTGGCAGTTGTCAGGCGAACGGTACTTGACTGACTGCATTGTGCCAAGTGTAAAGTTTGGTGGAGGGGGGGATTATGGTGTGGGGTTGTCTTTTAGGGGTTGGGCTTGGCCCCTTAGTTCCAGTGAAAGGAACTCTTAATGCTTCAGCATACCAAGACAATTTCATGCTCCCAACTTTGTGGGAACAGTTTGGGGATGGACCCTTCCTGTTCCAACATGACTGTGCACCAGTGCACAAAGCAAGGTCCATAAAGACATGGATGAGTGAGTTTGGTGTGGAGGAACTTGACTGGCCTGCACAGAGTCCTGACCTCAACCCGATAGAACACTTTTGGGATGAATTAGAGAGGAGACTGCGAGCCAGGCCTTCTCATCAAACATCAGTGCCTGACCTCACAAATGCGCTTCTAGAAGAATGGTCAAATTCCCATAAACACACTACTAAACCTTGTGGAAAGCCTTACCCGAGACGTGTGGGTGTTATAGCTGCAAAGGGTGGGCCAACTCCATATTAAACCCTACAGATTAAGAATTGGATGTCATTAAAGTTCATGTGCATGCAAAAGCAGGCGTCCCAAAACTTTTGGCAATATAGTGTATAATCCATTCAGAAAGGCAATGGTTATTTATTATTTGAATTGCCGGCCATGCCAAATTACACATACTTGCTTTTTTTTTTTTGTTCAAATTTTTGAACAGAACATAAGTAATAATGTTTTGTGTGGATCTGTCTAGTTTGATAAAATCTTTGGTAGCTGAAACCCCCACAGTTAAAGACCCCAATGATAACAACCAGTTTTAATAACAAATCATTTATAGGGAGCGTTTATGCTGGGATATGTAGGTTGTTACGACAAGACACATAAATTGAAACATGACATTCTATTTAAATGTTTTTAAGGAGGAAGCGCTTCTAGCCTTACCCCGGAGTTGGTTCACCCTCTGCCTATATTCCCAACCACTGGTCTAGAGCCCTGGTATCTGCTGAATGTTAATTTTGTCAACTTTTGGAGTATGGTTACATGGACTGAAAGCTCCAAAACTTAGATTTTGATTTCATGTGGTCTTTCTTGGCATTTAGCTGACATAGTGCCAAAAGTTGTTTATGTTTAAAATTTTCAGGGTCAACAAAAAGGCAAAATCAGTCAGCACACACACACTCATGACAAGTAATGATCGTTGATCATTGACACACAGATTAGAGGATAGAGAGAGAGAGAGAGAGAGAGAGAGCGAAAGAGAGAGAGTGGAAAGAACAAGCTTGATTTAATAGGAGTGTCATTACACGCACTCTGCAAAAGAGGTTAAGCTCAGAGAAAGTTTCAGCTGGGTTTGCTCAGAGGATGAGCGATGGGTCTGTTTCATAATAGTAGGGTTGAAGCCATCACTGTGGTCTGTCTATGGTTTTTATAGAGACTTGTTGAAAAAGGAGTCATTATATGTGTTATAGGACACAGTTGTTTTAAGATGAGTCTCAAAACACTTGTTACTTGTGCGAGACTGAATGAACTTGGTTCAATTTCCCTGTAGAATGATTTATAACTGGGATTTTAATCTATAATTTTTAATCTTAATTTATAATCAGCGTTTTGTGGTCAAAACTAACTCCAAATTGTAACTCATTTCTCTGCACTACTATTTTCCTTTTTGGTTTTCTCTTTGTTTTTTGTGTCTCTGCTATGAAATGGGTTCAAATGATTCAGAGACTTTGGAATGCTGGAATGATTCATTGATATAACTGTGTGTGAGTGCACTTGCATATGACAAAAGAGTCCAGAAGAGAACAGGAGAGGGGGTCCACCCATAAAAATATTCTTGTGAAGATTAACGATGGCCTTGTACAAATGTAAACGATAAAAACAACATTTTATTGTTTCTAACTAAAGGGATTGTTCTGTGAAAGTATTGACATTTCCTGTATTGAATATACACTCGAGAGGCCTCAATCTCACTGTAAAAATAAGTCTTTATTTACAGTTTATGCAATAACCTGCCTCATGAGAGCAGTGCTATAAAACATTTGTTGAAACATTCTAATAATCATCCCATAGCAAATGTTTAGTGTTTTAGAGGGTTTTTAACAATGCCAAAGGGAAAGTTTTGTAGTACATGTTATATTTTATAGTATCTTCTCTTTACAATCCTGAGTTCAAGTAATAGGATATTTGGACTAGTTATGTTTATATTTAATATTGAATATCTTATCCTGCATAAGTCTACAAGATATATAAGAGACATTTGGAAGTAAAAGTGGACGGAGATTACCAACCCCTTAAAACGCTCATCTTTGATCCTGAGCCACAAAGATGGACAAAGATGAGACTGTCTGCATCAGCAGCTGTCTAAAGACAGAGAAAGAGACTCAAACATACATATTAAATTATTATAGTGGTCAAGCTTGATTTTATTTAATAAGAGACAACCTATGTTTGCTTTAGCCTGATTTGCTTGGGTAACAGAGCTGTACTCAGGGATAGGAACTTTAGATTGGCATAGTAGCATACTACTCCTCATTATTTATTCCACTGTTTTATTTAATTCAGCCTTTATCAAATTATAAAACAGACTGCCATAAGCACATCACAAGTGAATTTAAGCGGTTAACCTAAAATGTAAAAAAGTCTTACCTTAGAGACAGATGTGCAGAAGAATGTGGTTGAAATCACACACACACACACATGCTTTGTATATATAAATATGTATAATATATGTGTGTGTGTATATATATATATATATATAAAATTTTACAGCTCAGAGTTAAACATTTGGAAAATATGACTGGAAAAAAAGTAATGTAATCAAAGTCTAGTTCAATGTGTGCATGTGTATAAATCATCCTATTTTTACCAGGGCCGCTTCTCTTTACTATAAAAAAAAGATGTGCCGGTCTATGAATGTACCTATTTTATTAGGTACAGTAATAATGTTTTGTGTGTGGATCGTTTTAGTTTGGTAAAGTCTTTGGTAGCTGAAACCCCCACAGTTACTAAAAGACCCCAAGCCAGCAATGATAACAACCAGTTTTAACATCTCACAGCTGTGGAAAACACACAAACTCTGAACAGACGTTTACAGATCTAACAAGAAATCAACATACTTATGCACACACAAACATACCACAAAAATGCTACAGCAAAGTATGTTCGCTTCAGTCTCATCACTGTACAGGCCACTACCAGCATCTGCAACTTAACTGGTCAAATATGGCGCTGGCAGCATTTAAAGGGTTAGTTCACCCAAAAATAAAAATTAGCCCATGATTTACTCACCCTCAAGTCATCCTAGGTGTATATGACATTCTTCTTTCAGACAAATAAAATCGGAGTTATATTAAAAAAGTCCTGGCTAATCCAAGCATTATAATGGCAGTGAATTGTTGCATCGTTTTAAAAGTGCATCTGTCCGTCATATAACTGCTCCACACGGCTCCGGGGGGTTAATAAAGGCCTTCTGAAGCAAATTGGTGCGTTTGTGTAAGAAAAATATCCATATTTAAAACTTTATAAAGTAAATTATCTAGCTTCCGGCCGATCGCCTTCCGTATTTAATTTACAGAAAAAGTGTAATGCCTCTCGCAGTTCAAAATGCTTACGCTACATCTGACGAGTGTAATTGCTGTGCTTCAGAAGGCCTTTATTAACCCCCTGGAGCCGTGTGGAGCAGTTATATGACGGACAGATGCACTTTTATGGACTTCAAAAACGATGCAACAATTCACTGCCATTATAATGCTTGGATTAGCCAGGACTTTTTTAATATAACTCTGATTGTATTCGTCTGAAAGAAGAATGTCATATACACCTAGGATGACTTGAGGGTGAGTAAATCATGGGCTAATTTTCATTTTTGGGTGAGCTATCCCCTTTAAGGTCATGGCTTTGAATCCTGTGCCTGTACTTATTTTGTAGTGTTAAAATTCAAACTCAAATGCAAAAAAGTTAACGCTTCTGCTAAATGCATTATTCTACACTACTGTTCAGAAGTTTGGGGTCAGTAAGATTTTTTTTTATTGTATTTTAAAGATGCCTCTTCTTCTCACCAAGACTGCATGTGTTTGAGCAAAAATATAGTTAATATGCAATTTATTCCTATGATGGCAAAGCTGTATTTTCATGCTTCATTCTAATACGCTGATTTGGTGCTCAAGAAAATGTTCTTATTACTATCAATGTTGAAAACAGTGCTGCTTAATAATTTTTGTGGATTTTTTTTGTCAGGATTTTTTTCAGGATGATTCAAAAGAACAGCATTTATTTGAAGTATAAAACTTTTTAACAATGTAAATGTCTTTACTGTTACTTTTGATCAATTTAATGCATCTTTGCTTAATAAAAGTATTAATTTCTTAAAATAAAAAAACTATTACTGACCCTAAACTTTTGAACGGTAGTGCATCTCTATAAAAGGTTTACTGAAACAGAACCATCTAAAAATCGCAGGATGCATTTATTTTGCATTAGAATAGAAAGGACATGTATAGAAGCGTGATTATTTAAGAAGAAGAGTGAGACGGGAGTAAATGTCGAGAGACGGAGAGAAATGGAGATGAAGAAAAACAGGATGGGGGAGAAATGGTAAGGCAGCTGGGCTCAGACAAGGCCTCTTATGTGTGTGCGAGGTGAAAAGAGGGCATTCTCTGTGAACTTGAACACATTTGTTGTTTTGGGAGAGAGAGCAGTTTCACACTATGGAGTGTGAGACTGAGAGAGACAGAATAATAAAAGGCTTGAGGGGGTCCCGAGACTCCCGACAGGAGGGGGTCTTGTTTAGGTAGTAACAAGGGAGTGTGTTTACAGACCTGAATAAAAGTGAGCCTGACTGCTGTAGTTGAAAATCATGTCACACATTCAAACATACACACAGACTGCTTTTGGCATAAATGCATTTCTCATATTACATACACAGAGGGGACAGAGCAGCTCTCTAAACCCAGTTTCATCTAGGGTGCTGGCCTGTAGGGAATTCTTCTTTTCACCCTTAAATTCTAGGAATTTAAACATTTCCTCTGACTCTTTCTTAAAGACTCATTCTTAGGGTGGTGTGGAGTAGTGAATAAAGATCTGGGCTGGAAACTGGCAGCTTATAGATTTTAGTTCCTTAAGGGATAATTCTGAACTATCACCATTGTGCCAGTGAGACACTTAACCCTGGGTTATTCCAGGGGGCTGTTCCTTTTTTCTATTTAACTTTTGCCATAATCTAGCGCTTGACTTAAAGGGATAACAATAGATGATGTCAAATATTAAACCATATAGTTCTATAGCAGATTTTTCCCCCCATTCATATATTTATTGATCTTTTTATATCTTATGCATTCTGTAATGTGATGTCTTAATTCAATTGTAGCAAACAAACTTTAAACATTTTCTTCATAGATTAGACTTTTAGTATAGATCTATTTAATCATTTAACAGTTATTGGTCAAACATAAAATTGAATGAACGAATGTTTATGTTTGGAGAAAAGTTTTTTAAGCATTTGTTTATTCTTGGTTTTAGATGCAGTCAGAAGTGGAGAGGGAAATGTCAGTTATTTAATTTTTTTATTATTATTATTTTATAATTATTTTATATTTTTTATCAAGCAAAAATTGCTATGTACCTCAGCAGAAGAAATCCTTAGAAGAGTCCTTAGATTTAGATGTAAACACTATTTTTGTTAGAATGATGAAAGCCAGATTGATTTTGACTTCTATAGTACTACAAATAATGTAGAGGAGTTGGTGCAAGCATATGGTGTTCTCAAATCTCTTCTTCATCTTCTTCGTCTTCTTCTTCTTAATAACTACGTGTTTCAATGTCTGTGTCTCTAGGAGCTGCCATTCCCAAGTCAGGTGATCTACAACAGAGTTGGCAAGTGTGGAAGTCGGACAGTTGTCCTGCTGCTGAGGATTTTGGCAGAAAAGCACCAGTTTAACCTGGTGTCCTCTGACATCCATAACAAAACCAGACTCACAAAGCATGAGCAGGTCAGTGGATGGGTGAGTGTGTGTCTGAGGCAACTAATGATAAAAAGCGTACTGTAATGAAAACTTGCTGATGTGATTAAATAAAGGTGTTTGCCAAGGGAAATGCTCACTGAATGCCAGCAGCAATGAAACACATCCGAATGGCACTCATTGTGGAGAAAAACACACACTTTCTTCCTTTGCGGAGAGGAAAAGAAAATATTCTGTCATCCCGTTGGGTAGAGTCAAGCCACCACGCCTCCACACAGCTAAACTCAACCTATGAAAAGCTAAAATAAATAAGCTGATTAATTAACACTCATATACGTTTTTGAGTGGGAGAGTGAAATAAAAGTGACTAACATGAAAATGAAAACTTTTTAACTGGAAATCTGTCTATATCCCAGAATACACTCATAATTCTTTCTGGACAGCATGGGACCTTCCAGAACCCAAGAATAAAATAATTTTGTGAGTGATACATTATTCATAGGTTTTTAAATGTAAACTGGTTAGATGTACAGTAAATACTCAAAGCTAATATTAAATGTGTGTGTTTACAGGAGGAAGCTCAGAACACATACAGGTTTCTTTGCCATCAGAAAGACTAACTGTCCTGAACGCTGGTGTGTGTTCAGAAAGATGAGAGAGAGAGCGGAAAACAGCCAATGAATGTGATTCTCAGTGTGGTATCAGATATTTATAGAATGTTCCCTGACAAACATTCCAAACCTATATGACTCTTTCTTCTGTGGAATGCAAAAGAAGAGATTTTCAAAATGTCTCTGTGTTTTTGTCCATACAATGAAAGCTATCTGGACCCCACTGGTCTTCAAAATATCTTCTTTTGTGTTCTGTTTGAGACTGAGATTACTTATCTGTGGTGTGAAGGTGTGAAGGTGTCGTATGAAAAGGTTAACCATTTGGACCGCACTCAGTCACCTGCACATATATAAAATACTTATTAAATAATCCATTTAAACTTATTTGAACAACATTTTCTGTTTAAATAAATGTATTTATATATTTCTAGACAAAGTGTGGCTATATCTGAAGAAGCTAAAACATAAGATTTTGATTTGTTTAATACTTCTGGTCACTTCATAATTTCCGTATTTCCATTTGTGTTATTTTATTGCTTTTGTGACATTACTGGTATTCTAAAATGTGGAAAATATTTTATAATAAGAATGAATGAGCGAGTGGGTCGAAACTTGCCTCAATAAAAAAGGGGTTAATGTCTTGTTTTGATAAACTATTGACCTTGCTTGGAGAATTAACCACTTGGCTTCATTCATAATTAGTTAGCAAACCGTTTTTTGTGCGCATTAAGTGTATTTCCAGCCCTTGTTTTCTCTGGCTGACAGCTGTGATTGTGACTGATTACCTGTTTGTGGTGTTGGAGCATCTGCAGAGTCTCCTAAACAAATGCAAATTTCTCTGCGGGATAAGGGTCATAAAACCCTCGTTCAGAGAAGGTTTATTTGTGTGTATAGAGGGAATGTTCAGTCTGTTTTTAACAGACCTTTCAATGAGACAAGAACAAATGAACCTCCTCTCCATTAAACAATCATAATGTTCACATCATTATGTGTTTGTTTAGAACAAGGTGTTGTCATTAAAGGGGTATTTCATATTCAAACAAATATGAACATTCTGAAGACTCTGCTGTTAACCATCAGTGGTTCATATAAGTTTGACATGAGAAGTTGCAGCACTATATGTATATATACACACACTAAAATGGAGTAATGATCCTGCCATCACAGGAATAAATGACAGTCTTCAGTGTCACATTCTAATATGCTGTTTTGGTGCTCAAGTAATATTTCTAATCATCAATGTTGAAAAAAAGTTCTGCTTAATATTTTTGGCGAAACTGATGCTTTTGCCCAAAATTCTTTGACGATTAAAACATTTTAGAATTAAGAAAAAAAGCCTACAATGACCTAAATTGTGTATTAGTAAGCAAAATAAAGCATCGGTCACACTCATGTTTATTCTGTCATGCCATTTATTATAAGACCTGTACATTTTTAATTAGCTACAAAACACTAAACCACAGACCGCTTACCCAGTGTCACAACCTGAGGTGTTACTTGTGATGTGGTCCAACACCTCATATATCATTACTTTAGCGGTACACAGCATGACCATGTCTGTGCCCATATAAGCGTTTACAGCACAGGAAATCTCATTAAGATGATGTCACTACCTCGGGTTGTTACAGAATGTGTATTTTGGCTTTGAGACAGCGTTTGATAAAAGATTGAAGCTTAAGCGGGGCACTTGTTACAGTGTGGTAAGCTGTTTGATGGAGATGTGGGGCAAGAGAGGGAGGTACATAAAGAGGTTTAGATTCTGGTATGAAATCTCAATTGTGAGGGTGGTCTTTTCCAAGCCGGAAACTTCTGGAACCTATTGTGTGCTGCACTCTACACATACCGTCCTGGCACACCAGACCAACGTTACACCATCCCGCTCCTCATATGGTGATCTGTTATAGGGATTGTTAAGTCTCCTTATGCATGTGTAGGTATGTTTGTAGAGACTGTAACATGCATTTGGGGACACATGGGCTCTATCAGAGCTGACTGGGGCCCCAGCTGGCCCTCATTAGGAAACATTAAGGTAATGAGAAGTCAGCTTCTTTCCACTGCACCACGTACCATCCACTGAGGAATGTTTCCTTGATGTGTGTGTGTGTGTGTTTTTCATGTTTTTCCTATCCCGGTGGGGACTTCAACCTGAATGCACACTGACTCATGGGGACTCATGTCACTGTGGGGACCTAAATTGATGTCCCCATGAGGAAATAAGCTTATAAATTATTATAAATCATACAGAATTTGTTTTTTTGAAAATGTAAAAATGCAGAAAGTTTTGTGTGATGGGAAGGTTTCAGGGTAGGGTGAGTGTAAGGGGATCGAATATACAGTTTGTACAGTTTAAAAAACATTGTCTATGGAGAGTCCCCACAAAGATAGCAAACAGGACGTGTGTGTGTGTGTGTGTCTGATTCTGAAACTCAGAGGCCTGTTTGCAATGTTTTACATTTATGGTTTTTTTTTTTTTAAATATATCCATTGCTGTGGCTGAAGAATTATTGTTTTATAGCCACTGAAGACAGCAGCTTTAATTAATTATGGCTAATTTGGTATATACCATATAATTAATTTGTTTGTGAGTGCTTTATTTATTTGTTTAACAGGAAGTATATATAATTACATGTCATGCAGCCAAAGCTTCTAGTTAAATTATTTTTGTTAAAAATTAATTTATTATTGTTGTTTTGTTATTTGTGCTCTGCAATTGTAACTTGTTTCACCCCTTTGCTATTTTGTTTTTATTTTATTTTTATTGTCAGTGTTGTTGGACGAAGATATGCTCTTGAATGGTTATGTAACATGCATTTTGATCTCTGTTTATTTGTGTTGATTTTTTGCCAGGTGGATTTGATGAGAAACATTAGCACTATTCCGCAGCCTTTTCTGTACACCAGACATGTTCACTTTCTCAATTTCACAAGGTAAGAAAATCAGGAATTATTTATCTGAATGTATCTGATCAGGTCCAAGATAAAAACAGCCAAACGTTGTTTGCTGCCATTAAATTAGTGATTGATACAGTGCTCATTCTCTTTGTCTCTTTCTTTCTCAGGTTTAGGATAGAACAGCCTGTCTACATAAACATCATCAGGGATCCCATTAACCGTTTCCTCTCCAATTACTTTTTCCGTCGTTTTGGGGACTGGAGAGGAGAGCAGAATCACTTGATCCGCACACCCCAGATGAAAGATGACGAGAGATATTTGGTCAGACTTTCTAAATTCCTCATCTTCTTCCTAATGCCTGTTTGGAGTTTTTTATTTATTTATTATTTTCTGACATTTTATTAATCAAGTATTTCTTAAACTACAGGCACTTTTATGTTCTATGTTTTATTAAAACGAACACATTTCAAATTATGTCAGAAGTTGCGCACGTGCATGGAGTAGAACGGAGCGTCAGTTTACTTTCAGTGACTTATTGTGCCACATACAGTGTAGACACAGCATTAGCAATGGTCTTTGTGTATTCAGAGTTTTAAAATGGAAGTGCCATTTGTTCGTTGAGGGGGAAAAAGACAAAAAAAATGTATATCTATCTACTGTTTATGGGCAAATTAACCCCTTAAGCTGCACCCCCTTTGTAGTTAAAGAAATACCCAGTTAGGCACACAAACTCAATCCTATTAAGAACACTTTCACATGCTCTTTGTTAATCTTGTGCACCAACAAAAAAAATTCTGGTTCCTATAGGGATGCAGCATTATTTAGTGAAGTGAGCGCAGGTTCAAATACAAAAAGTGATGTGAAGGGCTTACTGTAGTTTAGTGTACCAGAGATGCATACGATAAGACTAGTAATTTACCTATGCAAACAGATAGTTGTACTTGCATGCACACAAGTTTACATAGAAAATACCAGCATGACCATCGGGACTTGGGGACTTCATTTCCCCTTGGGAATGAATTTGTTGCACAATGAGTGTTTGTGAGAGTGGGTGCAGGAGTTTGGCTGTATGTTAGGAAATTAGATCAGACAATGTGAGCAGAATGTTCAGGAATTGATTAGTCATGCTTGCTTTTTTTAGTCAATTGCATTGCTAAATGCTCTAACCTCTTATTTGGGTTTGGGGAAAAAAATACAAATGCTGAAACTGAAGACAATCATATGAAAACTTGGCATTGCTTGAAGAATTACATCAGTCGACTAAGGGTTGTGACAGAATTATGGCTCATATCTGTTATTCATAAAACATAAATGGCCAGTTTCCCAGACACACATTAATCTGGAACATTAACTGGGACTTTTTCTTTATCAAGTTACTAGTTAATTTAGTCCAGGCCACTTTCTCTGTTAACTTATGCTGTGCCCGGTGTAATGAGATTAATGTACAAATATTGAGTAGTATAATATCTACTGAGTAGGGGTCAAGATTTGGCAGGTTAGCATGGTTTGGTTAATAGGTTCAGTCCACAATGTATAAAACAAGATAACACAACAACACATTAACAACATAGGCTAGGTAAAAGCCAACTTGTACAAATAAGTTTTTAAAAGTTTCTTAACCTGACTCAGAAAGAATACACTGATCTTAAACTCATAGGAAGATTATACCAAAATCTAGGTGCCAAAACAGCAAAAGCTTTATCTCCCTTACATTTTATAGACCTCTAATTGGTCTGTGGCCTGTGGAGTCAAAAGATCAGTAATATAGGACGATGCTAGCCCATGCAATACCTTAAAAGTGGTGAGTAATATTTTAAAACCTATATCTTTATTTAAATGGGAGCCAGTGAAATGTCTCCAGAACTGCAGTAAAATGAGAATGACGGGGAGTTTGAGTTCTCGCAGCAGCATCATGAAGTCGAGAAACTGTGAAACTGTGTTGAAAGATTGGCTGAGACATTACAATTACAGTAATCAAGACGTGATGAAATAAATGTATAGACCTTTTAAAATCTGGAATATTCACAACCTCTTTAAGCTTTGAAATAGTTCTCAACAAGTTTGAACTACTTTTTTAACATGCAAGTTATGTTCGAATAAAAAACAACACCTAAATTCCTGGAAGCTGATTTCACATTTCCTTCCAGTGAACCGAGATACGGTTTTATCATAATTGTAATGTCATCTGAACCATTTAAGAATATTTCCATTTTATTTGAATATAATGTGATACTGAAGACTTTGCTTTGCCAATAAATTAGTCTTTAAAATATATACAAATAAATATATTTAAAAAAAATGTATATTGCATAATATGTGTATTTTTATGTATATGTATTTTTTTATGTCTTGGTGAGCATAAGAGACTTCTTTCAAAAACATTAAAACATCGTACCAACCCCAAACTTTTGAATAATGACAATTGTCCAGGCATAACATTATGACCACTGACAGGTGAAGTGAATAACACTTGATTATCTCTTCATCATGATCCCTATTAGTAGGTGGAATATATTAGGCAGCAAGTGAACATTTGGTCCTCAAAGTTGATGTGTTAGAAGCAGAAAAAAATGGGCAAGCGTAAGGATTTGAGCGAGTTTGACAAGAGCCAAATTGTGATGGCTAGACGACTGGGTCAGAGCATCTCCAAAACTGCAGCTCTTGTGGAGTGCTCCCGGTCTGCAGTGGTCAGTATCTATCAAAAGTGGTCCAGAGAAGGAACAGTGGTGAACCGGCGACAGGGTCATGAGCGGCCAAGGCTCATTGATGCATGTGGGGAGCAAAGGCTGGCCCGTGTGGTCCGATCAAACAGACGAGCTACTGTAGCTCAAATTGCTCAAGAAGTTAATGCTGTTTCTGATAGAAAGGTGTCAGAATACACAGTGCATCACAGTTTGTTGTGTATGGGGCTGCATAGCCACAGAACAGTCAGGGTGCCAATGCTGACCCCTGTCCACCGCCAAAAGTCCCAACAGTGGGCATATGAGCATCAGAACTGGATCACAGAGTAATGGAAGACGGTGGCCTGGTCTGATGAATCACGTTTTCTTTTACATCACATGGATGGCCCGGTGCGTTTGCGTCGCTTACTTGGGGAACACATGGCACCAGAAGGCAAGCCGGCGGAGGAAGTGTGATGATATGGGCAATGTTCTGCTGGAAAACCTTGGGTCCTGCCATCCATGTGGATGTCACTTTGACACGTACCACCTACCTAAGCATTGTTGCAGGTTATGTACACCCTTTCATGGAAATGGTATTCCCTGGTGGCTGTGGCCTCTTTCTGCAGGATAATGCGCCCTGCCACAAAGCAAAAATGGTTCAGGAATGGTTTGAGGAGCACAACAACGAGTTTGAGGTGTTGACTTGGCCTCCAAATTCCCCAGATCTCAATCCAATCGAGCATCTGTGGGATGTGCTGAACAAACAAGTCTGGTCCATGGAGGTCCGATCCATGGACCCTACCTTCGCTTCGGACTTAAAGGATCTGCTGCTAACATCTTGGTGCCAGATACCACAGCACACTTTCAGGGGTCTAGTGGAGTCCATGCCTCGATGGGTCTGGGCTGTTTTGGCAGCAAAAGGGGGACCAACACAACACATATTAGGAAGGTGGTCATATTGGTGGCCTGATCAGTGTGTGTATACACTCACCTAAAGGATTATTAGGAACACCATACTAATACTGTGTTTGACCCCCTTTCGCCTTCAGAACTGCCTTAATTCTACGTGGCATTGATTCAACAATTTTGGTGAGCTCGTGCAAATTGTAGCCTCTTTTTCCTATTTGTAGTGGAGATGAGTGGTACCCGGTGGGGTCTTCTGCTGTTGTAGCCCATCCGCCTCAAGGTTGTGCGTGTTGTGGCTTCACAAATGCTTTGCTGCATACCTCGGTTGTAACGAGTGGTTATTTCAGTCAAAGTTGCTCTTCTATCAGCTTGAATCAGTCGGCCCATTCTCCTCTGACCTCTAGCATCAACAAGGCATTTTCGCCCACAGGACTGCCGCATACTGGATGTTTTTCCCTTTTCACACCATTCTTTGTAAACTCTAGAAATGGTTGTGCGTGAAAATCCCAGTAACTGAGCAGATTGTGAAATACTCAGACCGGCTCGTCTGGAACCAACAACCATGCCACGCTCAAAATTGCTTAAATCACCTTTCTTTCCCATTCTGACATTCAGTTTGGAGTTCAGGAGATTGTCTTGACCAGGACCACACCCCTAAATGCATTGAAGCAACTGCCATGTGATTGGTTGATTAGATAATTGCATTAATGAGAAATGGAACAGGTGTTCCTAATAATCCTTTAGGTGAGTGTATATATAAATGTAATTTTGCAGAGCAGGTTATTGACTCAATAAGTTATGTGGTTCCAAGAACAAAGATGATAGATTGAATAAATGATAAAATGAATGGGAATACTAATGGACTCTTTTTTTTTTGCTTTACAGATTAAACATTTTATTAGCTGACTTTGAATAATATTAAATCCATAATCACACTCCATTTCTTCCACCACTAACCATTATAATTTAATTGTTTTTATGATTTGTAATCTTAAAGGAACACATGACAGACAGTAGCAGTTATGTTCTGATAGGAGTTGAATTTAGCTAATGAGAGACTACAATAAATATAATCAGACCTTCGCCATATAGAACATAACCTCTTCTTAAGATCCTCTCTCCTCCTGGAGGCCTGGTTAACCACATCTCGGTTTTTTATAGTTTAGGATTACTGTGGCTTGTGATCTATCTCACACTAAACATATCTGTTTACTTGATTTATGTGTCTGTAATAGCTGGGCCCTTTGTCAGGAATAAGCCTTCAGATGATATGCTATTGAAGTTTAATTTTTGACCTTTTCTTTTGAATTTAATTTAATTATAATAATCTGTGACGTACTTGGGAATTCCCCCGCAATCTGCATGGATGTGCACGCCCACATACACACTCTCAACTTCAGACACATGAATTCACCAACACGAACACATTTGCATTACAACTGGACACTGTAAGATAATTTGATATTCCAGAGTCGTCCCATATGCTTGAAGAAACCTTTTTGAAGTGAGTTTATAAATTGTGTGTTAGAGGAATGACCATGCTCACAAGAACTAGGTGGAGGGGTTAGGAGTCTTTCACCTGGTATGACTGAAATTTTACAAGCTGCTTTCCTTTCAGCACTTAAAGTGTGTTTGTGTGAGTATGTTTTTTCTAGGTGGCTTAGTTCAGTGGCCCAGTTTTGTCTCGGATGACCCTCTGGTGTGATAAACACTCAGATACAGTGTTAAAAAGATATACTGCTAGTATATGTTTGGACACACTTGGCAACGTTTGTTTATCATGAATTTAAAAAAAAATTGTATCAACTCTTATGCTTAAAATATAAAAATGTACACTACCTTCGAGAAGAGTAGGGTCTGTAAGATTTTTTTATGTTTTTGAAAGAAGTCTCTTATGCTCACCAAAACTGCATTTATTTGATCAAAAATACAGTAAAACAGTGATATTGCAAAACATTATTACCATTTATAATAACTGATTTCTACTTTTTTATATTTTAAAATGTAATTTATTCCTGTGATGGCCAAGCTGAATTTTCAGCATCATTACTCCAGTCTTCAGTGTCACATGATCCTTCAAAAATCATTCTAATATGATGATTTGGTGCTCAAGAACCATTTCTTATAATGTTGAAAACTATTGTGCTGATTAATATTTAACATTTTTTCAAGATTCTTTGATGAATAGAAAGTTCAAAACTATTTATTTGAAATAGAAATCTTTGGTAACATTGTAAATGTCTGTCACTTTTGATAAATTTTAAATGTACTTGCGCCAGCAAACTCAGTTGTTCTCTAAGGTCATTACTCACAAAAAAACACTGTTTTTGTGTGAGGTATGCTGGCAGACCTTCAAAGCTGTAGTACTGCCCATGTTTACTAATGACTGAAAACATTAAAGCTGCACTGTGTGTGTTTTTGTTCATGTTTTTTTATCCCAGTGGGGCCTTGAATGCACACAGACTCATGGGCACTTGTGTCACCGTGGAGACTTAAATTGAAGTCCCCATGAGGAAACAAGCTTATAAATCATGCAGAATGAGTTTTTTTTTTTTACATGTAAAAATGCAGACAGTTTTCTGTGATGGGTAGGTTTCAGGGTAGGGTGAGTGTAAGGGGATAGGATATACAGTTTGAACAATATAAAAACATTACATCCATGGAGAGTAAACCACAAAGATAGTAAACCAGACGTGTGTGTGCGTGCATGCATAGGAAGTGGAAATCCAGGTTCTCATTTCTCTGGCAGACTGACTTCTTGTCTCCTATCGTATCCTATCATCTCGTTTTGTCTCAAATCAAATCTAATCTCTGCTTTGCTCAGACAGTGGTCAGTCTTAATACAGCCAAGCATCATGTATGCAGTAACCAACATTATTTATTATTTGCATTCTTTTTTTTTTCTAGCGTTTTCTAGACCAAAAAATGCTTTCTTTTGTGTGAGGCAGAGCATGTTGCATGGTGACGTCCATTTGGACGTAGTTTAGGGGTAAATTGCAATGGCTGTGTTCCTAGGTGCTTAGTGTAATGGCCACCTTAGGACTGAATCAAGAACACAGGGCCAAATAAGTGTGTCACCTGAACTAAAGTGGGTCCTTCTAGAGAGAGAAACACTGGCCGGTTTTACTGCTCGGGATGTTTGCCAGAAGTACAGTAGACATTTGCTGTAACTTTTTATATGTAATTTTATATATCCAAAAAGACTTTCTTTTTATACTCCACCAAACAGCATCTTCCTCCTCATTGAACTTGTTTTTAATTGTTGGCTTTAAATGTCTGGCGCAGCTTTAAGGCATCATTATCTCTTCAGGGCTTGAGTATGTTGTTCTTTAAGTTGCTGTGTAATTGGTGATCTGTTAGAGGATGACATTTCTGTTCCTTTTGTTCTGCAGACATTTGCCCTTTTGACCATCTGGCTTTCTGTACTTAAATACTCGTTTCCTTTTTATAAACTTAAAAAGTCAACGGAAGCCCAAATGGGACATTACCTGTTTTTCTTTCAGCAATAGCATCTGTGTGTTCAAAGTGCATATCCATCAGAGTTGTATGTGTGTCCATTGGGGCGGATTGGAGATGTGGATGAAAGGACATTGATGCGCACTTGGCTTTTAGACTCTATTCAGATACACACAGAGTGAGTATTGTTAAAGGAACTGGCCCTCCTGGAGCTCCACTGCTTTGAAGGAATCGCCAGTGCATCAGCTTGATATTGTCAACAAATGAACACGTTTAGAGAACAGTGAAAGCAAGTTAAACACGGCAATCTGGTTTTGTTTTTTGTTTTTTTTGCTTTAGTTCACAAATCACAAGTGAATTAAGTTTCCCTAGTATGCTGTGCATGTTTTGGTATATTATCTACAGGTAATAATGTTTTAAGCAAACATCACAATCCAAGCATCGGTTCATAATTACTGTCATTTTTTTCATTGCTTATAACTATAAATATCATGACAAGATATCAAGCCTTTGTCCAGTCAAATGTTTGGACACACTTGACAAAATTAGTTTATCATGATCTTAAAAACCTTTTTATCTGAAGGCTTATGCATTAATTAATTTAATATGATTTAATTTTATTTAAATTTGGTATAAATTGTTACATTTTACAATGCATGTTAATGTTCAATACTGTTTAAAAAATAATCCCAGGATGCACTTGTGTGGCAAATAGCGACTTTGGAGAAGCTAAGATATAATGCAGTTTTGCCTTATGTAACCAGTATAATGTATAATAAAAATATGTATCCTGGACATATTTTTATAAATTGCGTTTTAAAATCCGAACACAATTTTCATTGTTTTAGTGGAATTAAAAGAAAATAAAGCACTCAAATATTTGGAATGTGGAGCAAGTATTTTAGAAAGTAAAAGTACAGAATTTGGGAGGGGGACAGTAAAAAAAATGCCAGTTGACTCGTATTCAAAATTAAGTGAAAACCAGCTTAAAAATTAGCAAGATTCCCAAAATAATCAAGTCTGCAGTTTAAGTATAAAACTGGAGAAACTATCAGAAACAATAACAATCGAAAGTGACTGATAATTGAAAAGCATTCATGCTTTTAATGGTCAGGATATGGAAATAATCCAAGTAAATTTCTAAAATCTTTCAGACCGTACAAGATGTATTGCAAATGGGTTTCACCTTTAATTTCCTGAATTAGGGCTTAATGAAAGGCAGAGAAATAATGTTCACATATCGACTCATACTTGGCATGTGTAAAGGCCATTCTACTGTGAAAGATTAATGCTGAAATAACTCTGAGTATGTTTTTCTACCTGCCAGCATGAGGGCCCTTCTCTTCTAGACCCACAGCTTGCATGTGATTCCCCCACCTGGGGCTCATGAAAGGGAAGGAGTGCATGGAGTCTAGGGCCTCGTGGCTATGTGGTCTTTACTTAACCTCTCTTGTGCACGAGTTCGAGACCAGGCTGTTAACTTGACAAATTGCCCTCTTTTCCAAGAAATGTCATCTTGACCATCTACTTTTCAGCATGTAATAAGTTCTCCATGTAGTGTCATTATAGCAACGTTGGCTGCGTTGTTGTTTTGAGGAAAATTGCACATCATCATCTTCCACATCTTTCCTTTCTCCCCTGTTTTTCCATATCATCTTTTTACTCTTGTCCATATTGTTCTTTGAGGCCTTGACATATTGTAGTCTTGATAATTACACAAGAATTGGCATGTTTTTATCTCAGGACATTTTCAGTCTGGTCTTCTCAGGCCTCGTAGTCTGGTTTCTTTTTGCTAGATAACAGTGGAAACAAAATACATTGGTTTCATAGGCCTCTCCTGTTGTGTGCATATGAGTGTCGGTGGATTGCCTTTACATATTTTCCCATTTAAAGTTCCCAAAGTTAATTATAGCTTTTGGGTCAAATAAAGTGATAAAACACTGTTACAGTTAATGCATTGGGTCCAGATGAGTGATTGTTTGTGTTTTGGATGTACCATCAGTGCCGACACATAACGTTCAGAAGACTGTGTTTCATTGATTGTGTAAGTGGTGCCCCCTTGTGTTCACTAGAACTGATTGGTGTTGCTTCGGATGGGGCTGCTACAGTAATAAAGCATATAGTCCAGTGAAATTCAGCATGCCTATGATTTATAAGCACATTTTGAGTTGTTGCTTCGTTTGCCAATTTTTTGTTCAATGTCTGTCTGACTCATTTCTCCATTTCTCCACTGCAGGACATTAACGTTTGTATCATGGAGAACTACCCAGAGTGCTCCAACCCACGCCTCTTCTACATCGTTCCATATTTTTGTGGACAACACCCTCAGTGCAGGTAATTATGACCCATCATTTGGGTATTAAAATTGATGAGTTAGTACGTAGAATTTACAAGTGGACATGTCCCTACCACTATTTTTTTTTAAATATACTTATATGTAACCACTGATGTTGTAATTTTGGATCTGCATCTTAAAACATTTGCCGAGAAGTCAAAGTAAATGCTTAAGAAAACCGCTCTCTTTCATGGACGTGCATTTAGCAAGAGTATTGTTTGAAACGCTGCCTACATGCACAGTTCAGTTGAAAGATAAAGTTTACACTCTTTAACTTTAACCTAATATTGTTAAACTGAATGTATGAAGCAAACTGTTAGCTCAAATATCCACAAAATTAAAAACAACACTGAAATAAAAGCGTGTGGTTTATCTGTCAATCAGATGCGCATGAAAGTTGTTCATTTCTACAGCAACAATAGACTGTTGCGTTTTTTTTTTTTTTTTTCAAAATCATCATCGGTTCAGTTCATTTTTGATATTAAAATAAAGTGATGTGTAGAGAGCAAGCGTGCTCTGACCCCCCCAACAAACACTGTGTAATTCACAGTGAGTGCTCTATATATCTTATAGGATATTACATATACATTATGTATATGTACTCTGATGCTGATGAGAGATGTTGACATTTGCACTATGGTTAAAGTTATATATCTGTTAAACTGCTTCCTTCTCGTCATTACCTTTAACTTATAACACAAACGATTAATTGAAGTCAATATAGACTAAAAACCTTAATCTCAATCCTTGAATAAAGGTTTTTTTTTTCTCCTTTTATGTTCCCACTAATGTCAAAATCAAACCTACGCCCTTGGTATTTTTATAATTCACTATAAATATAGGTTATAGAGTTAAATAGCTGTATTTTAATCATGCAGATTTATTACTCAGCAGTTTCACTCACCCGCAAGGTGTTCAAAACCTGCATGATTTTCTTTCTTCTGCAATCTGCAAAACACAAAAGAAGATATTTTGAAGAATGTTGGCAACCAAACAGCTTTGGTCCCCTATATTGACTTCCATTTGTATGGACAATATGAACCGAGTGCTACTCTCCTTGAGGAAGGAATGCGGCGAAACACATAGGAGAGTTTTTTGAGAGCAGCCATGAAATAATAAAGGCTTTTTAATTGAAAGGAGTGCCATTGTCATCCTAGGACTTTGTTGATGGAAACCGAAATTGTTTGGTTACCAACATTCTTTAAAATATTGTTTTTTGTGTGTTTTGCAGAAGAATAAGAGTCATAGACGTTTCTGTTTTCACAAAGAATCTCTTCGGTTAAGCAAACTGAAAAATAGATGTTTTCATGTTAAATAATTATTTTCTTTGTCTGCTACAGAGAGCCTGGAGTTTGGGCTTTGGAGAGGGCCAAACAAAACGTTATAGAGAACTTTCTACTTGTGGGAATTCTGGAAGAGCTGGAGGATGTATTGCTCCTGCTGGAGAGACTCCTACCTCACTACTTTAGTGATGTCCTAACCATCTACAAGAGTCCAAGTGTGTTTTATTCAATTGCTTTGAATTCATATGTAAGAAATTAAATCAAAATGAATGCTAATGCAAATATGAATAAAAATGAAAGAGCATTGTTAAGGGTAAGGAGAAAATTCAAAACAGTATTTAAATCATCTGGGAAGGTTTTGGAAAATTAAACTCATCTTTAAACTGATGTGCCAAATAATTTGTAGCAATTTTGAATTGCATACTGTAGCTTTCTCTGTGGCTCATAATTTAGTAAATCTGATTTCTCTGCAGCATTCTGGAAGATGGGGAACCTTACAGGCACAGTGAAGAAACACATGCCAACTATAGAGGCCCTGCAGGTGCTTTACCAAAGGATGAAGTACGAATACGACTTTTACAACTTCATTCGTGACCAGTTCCATCTAACCAAGAAGAAGATCGGCCTCAAGTCCACCTCCCAGAACTCAGCTCATGAACCTGACTTCCTCCGTGAGCTTGCCCTCAGGACCCATGAGCCTTTGGAAGAGGAGGAGGAAGAGGAGGAAGAGGAGGACATGGGGCAAGAGGATGCCAACATCTGGATGGTTCAGCCCTGAGTAATAGCCATGGAGGTGTAGGCATGGCAGATATCTCATAAGCTTGATGTCTATGTCCAATCAGGAGGTAGAGTCAACATTCCCAGGTGAAAATTGGGTGTGTAATAGTGATCCCCGTGTTTTTAACGGGACGGCCCTTCGAGACACTCTCAAGAGGAGCACAAAAGGGTCTGAATAGTTATTTAAGGAACTAACAATTATGACAAAATGATTTTGTTCGTGTTTATGAAATTGAGCAGTTGGTTGTGGTCATTTCCTGGTGAGATGATACACGATTGGAATTACAGGGATGTTGTTGGATTGTCAAAATGGAGGGAAGAACTTATTGTGGTATAGCAGAATTAGATGCCATGGAAGAAGATTTTTAGGCACAACTCCTGTTCACCTGGAACCTGGGTGACCTCTGACTCAACCCACACTTTCACACACAAACACATTCAGACTACGCAAAAGAGGCAAGTGAAGATCACAACAAAGTGCCAAACCTGTGAAAAGGATTACTGCAAGATATAGTTGTAATCAAAATAAACAACTCAAAACACCAATCAGATATGATCATCTCATCACTCACTTCCTCCTCTGGTTTTAGAAACCTGCTGCAACTCTGTGCCAGAACTTCAGTCCAAGGTTCTTTTTATATTGTACATGCAAGGGGTTGTACAATAAATCAAACACTTTTGAATGTCTGCAAGATGTCAAATGCAGCACACTGTTCATTTAAAATGTTTAATGTGGATGTTAAACATTTTGTTCGCCTTGACAGTGTCATCTATTGTGTTCAATCATTGCATAAAATCTGGCTCTTAAGTTCCATTTGATTCGTGATGTGCTAAGCACACCTGAAGTAAGAGTTCACCCAAAAAGTAAAAATTGTAATGATTTTTAAGCAGCTATACAATTTTGTCCTAGTCTGCATTGCTCAGCAGTGTATATTGTAAAACTACTGGGATATAAAACAATACCCAGCTAGTAATGATCAGAGCACATAGGAAAACAAGTTTATGAAAAAAATATGAATGAATGCAAAAATGTGTGGGAATATGAGTTTGTAAATTGCGTTTTAAACCCATATATATTTCTAAATCATTATCATGCTGCTCCGCAGATCAACACCTGTTCCTAGTGTGTTTTAATTAAAGAATGGTCCAGTTGTTTTTATTACAGGTCAGCCTCATGGAGCATTTCTGTTCAACTGTACTGGTAAAGTGTAATGATTAATACACGACTAAATAGATGCTATAGCTACAAGCTCTCACAGAATTTAACACTTTCCTCTTAAACTTGCCAGTTAAGTATATACTTGTGTATGTACTTGTTTTGTGTTCAATGTGGATTTTTATATTGTTTAATTTATTGTACAGTATTTTGATGATTGCATTCCATGTACGAATCTCAGGAAAAAAACAGAGCAGATATATTTTTGTTTTTTGACATCTAACAGCTGGCAAATATTAAAGCATCTGATACCTAAATGTTACTTAAGGACAGCTGGAGTGGCTATTGTTTTGAATACCCAAAGTGAATGAAAATGGCTAACATTACAAATTAACTGCACCTTTACTGGGAAAGCTCTCAAAATAAAAGCATTTTAACAGCAGTTGTTGTTTTTAGGACTTCTTCATATGTGTATGAAAATATTTCTTATTTTATTT
The DNA here is from genome assembly GCA_039654625.1 of Rhinogobio ventralis. NCBI lineage: Eukaryota > Metazoa > Chordata > Actinopteri > Cypriniformes > Gobionidae > Rhinogobio > Rhinogobio ventralis. The sequence continues at coordinate 24,337,655 of CM077210.1, read as the reverse complement.
ATTTTTAAAATCATTCAAATTTGTTCTTTTTAAATAACTTTATTTCTGTATAAGGATTATAATGGTGATTACTATTTATTTATAACATGGTTTCGTTCGTGAATGAATCATCGGACTCCGTTTAAGGCATAAGCATAAACATCTCTTGATCATCGTAGCGCAGCGAGAATCACATTACTGCTCTGCAGAAGTTCAGCTGTTTTCCCCTGCACATAAGATAATGAAGTTATACATTTCTTTTGCTTATTATCATTCATATTAGTACATGTAAACAAACAGTAATGTTTCTAAGACTACTTTGAAGAATTGCACGCATATAGGCCTATATACACGCACATGCACACACTACCAGTTCTAAAGTTTTAGATGGGTAAGATATTTTAGAAGATTTTAATGTTCTGCTCACCAAGGCTGCATTCATTTGATCCAAAATACAGCAAAATTAGTAATATTGTAAAGCATTTTTAGATTTTAAAATAGGCCTGTTTTCTATCTGAGTATATTTCTATGATGCAAAGCTTTTTTTCAGCATCATTACTCCAGTCTTTAGAGTAACATGATCCTTCAGAAATCATTCTAATATGCTGATTTGCTGCTCAAGACGCATTTATCAATGTTGAAAACAGTTGTGTACAATTTTTTCAGGATTCTTTAATGAATAGAAAGTTCAAAAGAACTTTTGTAACATTATAAATGTCTGTCACTTTTGATCAATTTAATGCCTCCTTGCTGAATAAAAGTATTCATTTCATTCATTTCTCTCCCCTCTTACTGACTTACTAAATCTGACTGACTAAATCTATAATTTTACAAAGGTTTTCTATTTAAAATAAATGAGGTTCTTTTGAACTTTCTATTCATCAAATAATCCTGAAAAGGCATAGATATACATCTATCAGGCATATTGTGTTGGTCCCCCTTTTGCTGCCAAAACAGCTCTGACCTGTCGAGGCATGGACTCCACTAGACCCCTGAAGGTGTGCTGTGGTATCTGGCACCAAGATGTTAGCAGCAGATCCTTTAAATCCTGTAAGTTGCAAGGTGGGGCCTCCATGGATAGTACTTGTTTGGTCAGCACATCCCACAGATGCTCGATTTAATTGAGATCTGGGGAATTTGGAGGCCAAGTCAACACCTCAAACTCGTTGTTGTACTCCTCAAACCATTCCTGAACCATTTTTGCTTTGTGGCAGGGCACATTATCCTGCTAACCAGGAAATACCATTTCCATGAAAGGGTGTACATGGTCTGCAACAATGCTTAGGTAGGTGGTACGTGTCAGAATAACATCCACATGGATGGCAGGACCCAAGGTTTCCCAGCAGGACATTGCCCATATCATCACACTTCCTCCGCCGGCTTGCCTTCTTCCCATAGTGCATCCTGGTGCCATGTGTTCCCAGGTAAGCGGCGCACACGCACCCGGCCATCCACGTGATGTAAAAGAAAACGTGATTCATCAGACCAGGCCACCTTCTTCCATTACTCTGTGGTCCAGTTCTGATGCTCACGTACCCACTGTTGGTGCTTTTGGTGGTGGACAGGGGTCAGCATGGGCACCCTGACTGGTCTGCTGCTATGCAGCCCCATACGCAACAAACTGCGATGCACTGTTTATTCTGACACCTTTCTATCAGAAACAGCATTAACTTCTTGAGCAATTTGAGCTACAGTAGCTCATCTGTTTGATGGGACCACACTGGCCAGCCTTCGCTCCCCACATGCATCAATGAGCCTTGGCCGCCCATCACCCTGTTGCCGGTTCACCACTGTTCCTTCTTTGGACCACTTTTGATAGATACCGACCACTGCAGACCGGGAACACCCCACAAGAGCTGCAGTTTTGGAGATGCTCTGGCCCAGTCGTCTAGCCATCACAATTTGGCCCTTTTTAAACTCGCTCAAATCCTTACGCTTGCCCATTTTTCCTGCTTCTAACACATCAACATTGAGGACACAATGTTCACTTGCTGCCTAATATATTCCACCCAGTAACAGGTGCCGTGATGAAGAGATAATCAGTGTTATTCACTTCACCTGTCAGTGGTCATAATGTTATGCCTGATCGGTGTAGGCTGGCTAAGCATATAGAAAACAGTTTTAAATTGTAAAAATATTTCTCAATATTAAATTTTTTCATGTATTTTGGATTAATTCAGCTTCGGTGAGCAAAAGAGACTTTTTTTTAAAAAACATTAAAGAAATCTTACAGATCAAAAACGTAGTATATCCAAATACGACACACTAAGGGTTGACAAGCCAGTACCAACATTTGCAATGGAAACCCATGGCATTCCAGTTTCCCTCAACGGTGAATGATGTTCTGCAGTGAGCTATTTGGAAGTTAGAATTAAAAATGTTTTATGGTTTCATTCATCAAGGCATGAACATATTTTAGGTACATTTTACATTTGCATCATAACATTTCAGATAATATCTAAGCCAATAACTAAGCCTACAAAAATTTAAATTTGGATGTGGTCCTCAAGACGACTTCGGTATTTCCCTTCAGATTTGGACACCATTCTGGGTGTAGATCCTTGTATTAAAGGGTCAATTTGTAAATTAGTGAATATAATTTTCCTCTGATAAACTACGCATTGTCTGGTCCCAAGACATCGGTACTGAGATTAATGAAGAGGCATGGAAAGCTGTCTTACAGGGTTTAATCCTCCTCTCTTTGCGCACATCACAGGCTCTATACAGTGCAAGGTGGTTTATAGAGCCCACTCGTCTAAGACCAGGTTAGCACGCATTAACCCCCGAGTGTCACAGGTGTGATTCTGGTTCAGCCTCTTTAATTCATATGTTCTTGTCCTGTGCTGTCTTACTTTTGGAGGCTAATTTTTGTCTCATTGTCAGCAATTACCTCTGTGGATATTCCACTTTGTCCAATCACTGGTTCATTTGGGGTTCTATTACCTACTCTTTGCCTTCTCTTTTTTTAGACTTTTTTTTTAGACTACACACCTATATTTTAATAAACAGGTGTATTTGTTAAACTTTTATTAAAGTGCTAACTTCCACCCCTCTTTAAAGCCATGCCAACAAACCCAAACACTCAAAATGACTGACAGGTACAAGATAGTACTTTACAGTTTTCTGACTGTTTTGCTGTTTACAGAGTTGTGTTATCACTGAATCAGATGTGCTGGGTCTCAAAACATCTATTGCAGCACTCTTATTTAGAGACTACATTTAATAAATAAACAAATAAATAAATATTTAAATAGAATACATCTCTTATATATATATATATATATAGGCTACATGAACTGCAAAAAAGATTAATAATTTTTTTAAAGGGGTATATTATGCGTTTTCATGTTTTCTTTTTTCTTTAGTGTGTTATGCTGTTTGTGCATGCATAAGATCTGCAAAGTTACGAGAATCTGCTACGAGAAGGCAGATCCAGACCTAAAACGCCTCGATCAAATTCTCCCTCACCTCACTGACCTACGTCACTAGGTGGAAATATAGCATAATGCCGCCCAAATGCATACACAAAGAAAGAAGGCGTGGCTTCAGTTATCGTTGTAGTGTTGTCGCCGCCATGTCATGGAGACGCTGTACTCAAAACTACAAAGTACTTTATTTGGCCTTCCAAAAGGGGACGCAATTAGAAATCAGTGGTTAATATTTATTTACGACACTGTTCCAGAACAGTTCAATCCAAATGTTCATGTGTGTGCAGCGCATTTTACGGAAGACAGTTTCCTGAACTTGGGAGATTACAAGACCGTCTGTGCACAAAGGCTATTTGTAAAAAATTTTGCAATCCAAATTTGCTATTGCAATCTGGAACTTCTGAATCAGAGCCAATTGTATGTTTTATTATTTGTTAAAGCATTTGCTATTGACTGTTGAAATGCGTAATTTTGTGCAGTGTAAAGTAATGCATATTGTTTGTAGTTCTTACGATCAAATGTGCAGAGATGGATTTATGTTTACAAACATAAACTGCAAAGTTGGTTCCGATCGATAAGCTTGATCATCTGCATTTTCAGAATCCGACTCGGGCTCGAACTAATCTGGTAAAACTGACAACATTATTAGCTGTCTTTATAATTGCTATAGTAGGAAGCTGCAGCTCGCGATTATGGTAAGGGGGGTTACATTTCTAACACGCGCTTGAGGTTTTCGGCCAATCACAACGCACTCACTCAGCTGGCCAATCAGAGCACACTATGCTTTTCAGAAGTAGGGGCTTTGTAGAAATCGTCAACGCATTTTATAAAGAAAGTCTGGTTTTGGAAAGTCTGATTTTAATCTCTTTTTTTTTCTTTCGAAACGAACCTAATCTTAAAACAACATGTATTTTTTCGCCGCTAAGGGTCGCTAACCTCCTTACAAAGGCGTATCTAAATTTCAATATTTAGGAATGCTTATTTCAAAAGATTCCATTGAAAACGAAGATATGAATGTGTGGAAAGTTTTAGATAAATGTCAAATTAAGCTCAACTATTGGTTATTGCAAGATAGAAGTCTATTAGGTAGAATATTTTTGACTAAGATGGAAAGCATTTCAAGATTAATCTATCCTGCATACACAATTGCTATTTCAAACAGAGCCATTAAAAAAAATCAATCAATGATAAAAGATTTTAAAGATGGAGGCTTGCAAGCCATTGATTTTGATTCTATAAATGGGACCCTTAAAATTAACTGGCTGAAATCCTTTTTAAGCAACAATAATTTTTGGCTTCATATTCCCAGAGAATTGTTCAAGAAATTAGGAGGAATAGAATTTTTGCGATTTCACCGTTTAACATCTCACAATTAAATGATCCAATTTTCAACAACAGGTCTTGTTATACTGGAAGATTCTGTATAGTCATAACTTCACACCACACAACACACCACTATGGAACATTAGATATATTACAGTTAGGAACAAATCACTGTATGACAAGGACTGGATGGAGAAAGGTATTTGGTCACTCAGGGTCCCAGTTAATTGATAGTAATAATGGTATTATATCATATGAGAATTTTTGTGCTAAATATAATTTAATCTGCAACCGGGCCAAATTCGAATCTATTACTAAAGCCTTCCCTAACTCTGTTATGTGTCTAATTAAAGAAATTCTCTCTTATTCTATCCCCATGCGGGATATGCGGGACATGCGGGGTGCATCTCCCAAAAATGAAAGAAATTCATTTTAAAATTTTAAATGGGATATATCCATCCAGTGAATACTTGCAACTTAGATTTGGGTTTGACTCTAATAAATGTGTATTTTGTGATGACATTGAAACCAAGGATCATCTATTTTTTCATTGTATATATGTGGGGGCATTCTGGTCTGATATTTATGACTGGCTTTTCCCAAAGGTACCTCACCTTGAAGACTTCACTGTAAAGGACATTATTTTTGGACTTGTAATGGACAATAACAAAGATAACTTTCTGATTAACAATATCCACGTGCTGGGGAAATTCTATATACACAAATGCAAGTTCTTAACGCTGATTTTATTAATTTCATAATGAGTTTAACTCTTATACAAAAGCCCTCAAAGTTACGAAAAAGAAAAATGCAATCAATCTTTTTTCCATTATAGAAGAATATGATCTTCAAACAAAACCCTAGCCCTTTAATGTTTTTGTTTGTTTGTTTTTGTTGTTTCTTTATTATTATGATTTTTCTGATATATTTTCTACTGTACTTTTAAGCACCTGATCTGTATTTTGTAATACAAAAATGTTCTGTTATTGCCATGCTGTTTGTACATGATTATTTGTTCAGCAGTAAAAAAAAATGTTTTTAAAAACAACAAAAAAATGTTTAGCATAGAGTGAATGCATTCATGTTTTTTAACATGACTGTGGTATGAAGCAGGGCGCGATTACTAATAAGAGACAGATATCAGCGCCACACTCGAGGGGATATAAAGAAATTAGGACATTTCATTCTACCGAACTGAATTAATACTCATACAGGTCAGTTTATTTGATGAATTAAAATTGTGAGGAAACACAATGCCATTTCACTTGGTCTACACTATCTAAACTGCATTTGAGTGTGTTGAAAGTTATAATGTTATTCTGTGTGTTAGTTTGTTGGCTGTATGAGACTAGCAGTGAGCTACAATAACATAGAACATCATACTGATGATATTCTAATATTTCATCGTGTTGAGCTACATAAGATTGATTCGTTTTACTCACCTGTCTAATAAAGCACATGCAAGAAACAGCATTTCTGTCAAGTCGAGGTTGCGAAGCTCTCGCCATCTCCAAAACGCCACATCGATACTGGTCCTCTTTTGATTTCTCATTTTGCTCCAAAGTCTGCTTGCCATGGTCCATAATAACTGAAGCAGTTGTCCACGTCTGTTGTCATGGTTTCTACGGCAGTAACGAGGATATGACGCCATTTACAGGCGACTCCCTAACACGTCCCGGTTCCTTGGTTGAAATCGCAATGTTCTCACGATTTACAAATAGTTGGAAACATTTGGGATATTGTAAGTACTCAACTGAAAAAATATATATAACACTGGTCTAGTGGTTTTTGGATATGTTACTGCAAAAATCCTGCATATTGCACCTTTAATGGAATGGAAGCTCTTGGACGTTTGTCATGAACAATCGTTTTATCAGTCAACTCTACACCGATCAGGCATAACATTATGACCACTGACAGGTGAAGTGAATAACACTGATTATCTCTTCATCACGGCACCTGTTAGTGGGTGGGATAGGGTCATGGGCGGCCAAGGCTCAGTGATGCACATGGGGAGCTAATGGCTGTGTGGTCCAATCAAACAGACGAGATACTGTAGTTCATATTGCTCAAGAAGTTAATGCTGGTTCTGATAGAAAGGTGTCAGAATACACAGTGCATTACAGTTTGTTGCGTATGGGGCTGCATAGCCGCAGACCAGTCAGGGTGCCCATGCTGACCCCTGTTCACCACTGAAAGCGCCAACAGTGGGCACGTCAGCATCAGAACTGGACCACGGAGCAATAGAAGAAGATGGCCTGGTCTGATGAATCACGTTTTCTTTTACATCACATGGATGGCCGGGTATGTGTGCATCGCTTACCTGGGAACACATGGCACCAGGATGCACTATGGGGAGAAGGCAAGCCGGCGGAGGCAGTGTGATGCTTTGGGCAATGTTCTGCTGGGAAACCTTGGGTCCTGCCATCCATGTGGATGTTACTAGCGCTTTGTCCTTTTAGGATAGGGTGACCATATTTTGATTACCGAAAACCAGGACACTCTGCCCGGCAATGAGATACTCAAAAGATACTCGAAGTTTACTCAAAGATGCCTTATTAATTTCAATACATTTAAAGTATGCCCCCTCTGTATGGATAGAAAATTGTTATATTACAAAATACTATCTATAACCAAAATGTCTATGTCCTGGGAAAACAGGACGTTTGGTCACCCTAATTTAGGGTTACTGTAGAAACATGACAGCGCAAAATTGCGATTTCACTGTAAGGACACCCATGGTGTTTGTAGATAGAAATGGCTCATATTAAGGTAATAAAAACATAACAGTACATTATGTAAGGTCTTTATATGGGGACCAACACAATATTAGGAAGGTAGTCATAATGTTATGCCTGATAGGTGTATGTAAAAGATAAGCAGGTGAAAAAATTCAAGAGCTTGAGGAAAATGGTAAAACATTGATTATAAATTCTATGGAGTCTATTAAGAGAAAAAAATAGCTGATTTAATAATTACAAATAATCAAATCCTCAAGTCAAGACTTTACAAACATTTTTAGCACATAATACTACTAAATACTATCTTAATACTACTAATAAACTTTAATAAACAATACATTCAATACATTATGTCAAGCAAAGCAAGGGATAACACAGGACAGGAAGATTAAAAAATAATGAAAATGTTAAATAACAAAATAATAATACAAAAGCACCCAGAATAAACATAAGTTCTGAAGTATTATAAAGTACGGTCACAGTTTACTATGAACAATACTGATAGATTTGGAGCTAAACCCTGAGATGCAATTGCATAAAAAACAGCTTCATACAAAACAAGGGCTGTCTTTTAATGAATCATGCATAGAATCTCATCACACCATTAGTAGCTGATAATGAGCAAGAGGTTTCCACTAAAGCTGAGTGTTGCTAATACAGTTAATAAACGTAGGTACCTATAGATGGTGTTTAAGATCCATAACACACCAGGGCATTAAAATGTTCATCATTAAACTATGTTCACATTGCTATAATTAATTGAATTTGTAGAGTCAAAACTAAATTTGCATTTCTTAAATTCAAACCATTTAGGAAATGCAAATAGATTTTTTAGGAAGGTGCCGTCACATTTACTTTTTAGGTGATTTATTAGGTAAAATCCAATCATTTCAATATGAATCCACAATAATTTTGCAATGGGTTCAATTTGGTCATGGATTCTTGGCTTAAAAGGCACTTCTGTGGAAACTGTGCTTCATACATCACCACACTACAAAATTTCACTAATGTGACAGCATGCTAATGTGGTTTGGGCTGAAATGCAAACATTTAAAAATTAGCGGTTTTTAGATAAATGAGGTCCTGCCTTGCAAGCTTCTTACTTGGTTAAAAGTAAGACAAAACTTTTCAGAACAATTACAAAATATCAAAGCATTCACAATCAAATATTCCACCAATGCTTTTCAGTAATTATCCAAACTCGCTCACGCACAACACAGCCTCAAATACATAGCCCATGCTGACCCCTGTCCACCACTGAAAGCGCCAACAGTGGGCACGTGAGCATCAGAACTGGACCACGGAGCAATAGAAGAAGATGGCCTGGTCTGATGAATCACATTTTCTTTTACATCACGTGGATGGCCGGGTGCGTGTGCATTGCTTACCTGGGGAACACATGGCACCAGAATGCACTATGGGAAGAAGGCAAGCCGGCGGAGGCAGTGTGATGCTTTGGGCAATGTTCTGCTGGGAAACCTTGGGTCCTGCCATCCATGTGGATGTTACTAGTGCTCTGTAGAGAAGTTTGTCCATTTAGGGTTACTGTAGAAACATGACAGTGCAAAATTACGATTTCACTGTAAGGGCACTCGTGGTGTTTGTAGATATAAATGGCTCATACTAAGGTAATAAAAACATAACGGTACATTATGTAAGGTCTTTATACTCCACTGAAAACTTAGTTATGTATATTATATTGCATTTCTGTCAATAGATCATCATAACTACTACACACTGCACCTTTAAAGTATCCGCTGCTAACATCTTGGTGCCAGATACCACAGCACACCTTCAGGGGTCTAGTGGAGTACATGCCTCGATGGGTCAGGGCTGTTTTAGCAGCAAAAGGGGGACCAACACAATATTAGGAAGGTAGTCATAATGTTATGCCTGATCGGTGTATGTGAAAGATAAGTAAGTGCTCTGATAAGTTTGGGAAGCACTGTTTGCATGGATGTACCACAGTAGTAGGCCAAGGTGTATTTCCCCAAGTTCAACAGAAGTGGGAGTCCTTGCTTCAGGAAACCCTCAGCTATATTGGTTTCGTTAGGGTTTTGCTGTGAGCACTCGATAAAGCATCTTAATAATAGGCATAGTTTAGCTGCAGGATTGTTACCATGGCATTTTTACTATCAGACGTATATTCCAAAGGACATTTAATTTTAAACAAAAGGATTTTACTGCAAAGATTTAGCTGTTGTATTTTTTGTTATAATTCAGTCATTACCTTTTTTCTAATGTAGCCTACTAACACAATCTTGACTTGTCATTAGACATATTTTAGTCCCAGTGTGTGTTTAATGTACCTTTTAGATTGGTTTGATGTCTGTATTGTTTGTTTCGAAATAGGCATGTGTATTCGTTCTTAGCTTGCTTTCATAGCAGGGTCAAGGTGCAGTGTCCAGCTGGCCCTGTCCACAAGGGATCATTTCTATTTGTGTTTAGGCCAGCACTGATAACCCAAACCTCACATAAACAAGTAATGTGGCCCCCCGACGGTTTTTTTGAGGATGATTTAAAACTTTAAAAAATTTAAAAAATCAGTAGCTGTCAAATAAGTGATAGTTAAAAAGCCCATGTCTTGTAAAGGCACCCCTTTAAAAAACACTGTTATAGGTACAGTGGGCAGAAGGTGGATATGCAGAATGCCTATAACATAATAAATGAGTGGGTGAATTTGTTGTGTAGGATGTGTAAAGTAGGAGGCCCTCTTGGAATGTTAAATCACAATGGACATTTTTTAATGAAATATTAATGTGCTAACAATAGTAGTCCAATATACACAAAACAAAAAGGTGCTAATGTGAATGTCCAGAAGATCCCAGAAATAAATAACACACATAAAAAAGTTTTGTATAAATTCAGAAGAACCTCTGATCAAACAATTCACTGTCATGTTATTTATTTGTGACTTTTTTTAGTAAGAGCTGGCAGTACACAGTTTGTCCTGGGCCGCCGCCCCATTGTCTCAGCGAATGAGAGACGCCTGCCTTGTGCCCAATAACCTGGAAAATGTTTCCCAAACAGTACTCCTTGTGCTGTTCTCTGGAAATTACAGGACATTTAGTACGTACTTGAATCACCAATATTTGTGTGAGTATCATAATTTTAATTAAACAAATAAAATGATTATTTTAGACACAATATCACATTTATTAATGTGCGACATTCTTTAGACAAATTAGTTGCTATGACAACTGCACGACTATAGCAAGAATCTACTATCCTGGTCTTTTTGGTCCAAAAACACAAATTCAAGAGCTTGAGGAAAATGGTAAAGCATTGATTATAAATTATATGGAGTCAATGAAGTGACAAAAAATAGCTGTATTACAAATAATAAAATCCTCAAGATTTTACAAACATTTTTTGCACATAATACTACTAAATACTATCTTAATACTACTAATAAACAACACATTCAATACATTATGTCAAGCAAAGCAAGGGATAACACGACAGGAAGATTAAAAATAATGAAAATGTTAAATAACAAAATACAAAAGCACCCAGAATAAACATAAGTTCTGAAGTATTATAAAGTACATTCACAGTTTACTATGAACAATACTGATAGATTTGGAGCTAAACCCTGAGATGCAATTGCATAAAAAACACAAAAAGCTGAGTGTTGCTAATACAGTTAATAAACGTAGGTACCTGTAGATGGCGTTTAAGATCCATAACACACCAATGCATCAAAATGTTCATCATTAAACTATGTTCACATTGCTATAATTAATTGAATTTGTAGAGTCAAAACTAAATTTGCATTTCTCAAATAGATTTTTTAGGAAGGTGCCGTCACATTTACTTTTTAGGTGATTTATTAGGTAAAATCCAATCATTTCAATATGAATCCACAATTTTGCAATGGGTTCAATTTGGTCATGGATTCTTGGCTTAAAAGGCACTTCTGTGGAAACTGTGCTTCATACATCACCACAAAATTACAAAATTTCACTAATGTGACAGCATGCTAATGTGTGTAAGTGGTTTGGGCTGAAATGCAAAAATTTTAAACTTAGCAGTTTAAGATAAAGGAGGTCCTGCCTTGCAAGCTTCTTGGTTAAAATTAAGATAAAACTTTTCATAACAATTACAAAATATCAAAGCATTCACAATCAAATATTCCACCAATGCTTTTCAGTAATTATCCAAACTCGCTCACACACAACACAGCCTCAAATGCCTGCAAAAAAAAAAAAAAAAAAAAATATCACGTCAAAAAAATATACTCCAATGTCACATTGGAGTATGTACGGTTTAGGAATCCTGTGTGAAAACGGATTTAAACTTTCATGGTTTGGTTCATCTCTAGTGCATCTACTGGAGAATTCTTTGTGTTGGGCTTGGAGCCCAGAGCTTCAGCTTCTTTCAAAGTTGAGGTGAGGGGCTGTCCTAGAGTTTCCGGAAGAAACATGGTCAAGATCCCGATGATGAAAGCCAGAATTCCCACAATGAGCTACAGAATAAGAGAGTGCAGAAGTTACTGCAGCACTGTTCAGTCCAGCAAATGTATATCATGTTGTATTGTGCTTCAGTTCTAGAGTCTTACACAACTGACCACACAGTCAACCGAAGGTTTTTGATTGCTGTTATATACCTGAGGCAGATAGATCCAGATGTCGGCAAGGTAAACGCAGAAAGGAGCCACCACACTTCCCACCCGACACATCATACTACCACTGCCTACAGCCAGAGACCTGCCGGACCAGATATGGTGTATGTTATTAAATATAGTGTCTATACAAATAATCACTGGAAGGCATACAGCATATATGTAACAATCATCCTACTGTACAGTCAACTTCAGATGCACCCAGCAAAGAAACTGATGAAATATGTTGTTACTGGATTTATAGTATATGTATTATACTGAACATTATAAATATTGTTATTGAACTATTGGTGCAGTTTAATCATGTCCAATTATGATACTGTGATGCATCATTGTGTTTTATATTATAGTAACATATCTATTGCAGACAGTGTGTATCGTGAGGTAGTTAGTGATAAGCAGCCTGAAAGGATTTTAGAACACATTGTTTTCATTTATCTGTGCTAGGAGATGCATGTTTCTGTGAGTTTGTTGTGTCAGAATCAGTGTTGGGGAGTAACTAGTTACATGTAATGTAATTACATTATTTAATTACAAAATAAAATGTAACTAATCTGTAATTAAATTACAGTTACTTATGAAAAAAGGAACTATTACAAAGGGGGTTACATCTGAAAATTTTCTGTAAAAATCTAGGATATGTTGAATAATATTAATTTGTCTGAATTAAAGCCACAGTAGATTGTTCTTGATCAAAACTGAACTGATTAACATGAAAAATAAAGTTCACCATTAAATCATGTCGTGAAGTGTTCCATGTGTTTCACAATCACCGTATGAATTTTGAAAATAAATGCACGAAAACACAACACTGCCAGAAGTTTTTACCCAAACTTAAAATGGCCATTTAAATGATAAAAACTAGAGGCATTTCTTAACTTTAAGGTTACTTTTATCATGTAAACTACCTATATACAGCATGTGATATGCACATGTGTTTGGGACAGAGAGGAACACTGTCAGATTCGCAGAATATGCTGCCCATCATAAATCAAAGCAGAGAATGACGGGTCGGAGGAGAGAACAGGTGTTGTGCCAAATTCTTACCCCCTGCTAGATTATTACCCCCCCTAGTATTGGTAGGTTTAGGAGTAGGTGTGGGGGAGGGGTTAGGATTAAGGGTGGGGTTAGGATTAGGCAATCAGGTAGCGACTTCAATGAGGGAGGGTAATAATTTGGCAGGGGGTCGAAATTCGGCACAACACCGGAGTTAGGCCACAACCTGTCTGAGAGTTGCCACCATGAGTTATAAAAATGTTCCAGTGCTGGAAATTTTAAAACAATTCCATGCAGGAAAGGGCACAAATATAACAGTTAAGTGCTAAATATGTTAAATTATACCAACTATTAAAATGCTATCGATATTTCACTGTTGATCTTAAGCGCCACCTAGTGGACAAATATCTCTATTAGTTTGCCCCGTTTTGACTTGCAAAATAGAGCCATTTACGATTACCACAACGATTGGTCATTGAGTCTAAACAATATTTTAGGTGAAATATAACTATTTAATTTTTTTTAAAAACAATACATGTTATGACACTGGGGGAGTCTGTTTGGGTTGCCAGCGAGTAGAAAACTAGAATCTATTTTTGTTTCTGTTCGTGAGAAATCAATATTAGGCCTTATATGGTATAATGTTTTCCCTTCACACACACATAGTGGTAAAAAGAATAGTATGCAGATCAGTAAGAAGAAAAACATCATGTTTTTGTCATGTTTTTACTACAGTATAATGATCTAAAAATGTGTTTTCTCTTTAATATAACTAAATATAACTATCTCTGTTTTTTAGAGGTTAAGCCTGCCTGGTTTAAACGTTTGAAAATGATAAACAGTTGAAAACATTTGTTAGACATTTAGAAATGTAATCAAAATGTAATCAGATACATTACTTTAATAAAGTAATTGAAATGGTTACACCATATTTTAAATAGGGTAATTTGTAACCTGTAACCTATTGCATTTCCAAAGTAACCTTCCCAACACTGGTCAGAACATCCTAAAAGTCTGTTAGTGTCGTTTAGTGCATGATTCCCAGTATTTCTCTGTAACATTTACATGTTGACAAGTGTATGATGCCTATTGTTTTAAAAAACCATCCAGATTTTAAAAGTTGAGTAGTGCATTATAGCCTTTAGTGTGGATAATCTGGACATATAGTGTATTAGTACAACACATACCTGATAATTGTGGGGTAAAGCTCACAGGTGTACAAGTAAATCAGTCCGAAGGCAATGGCAATGGCGAATTTCCCCGTCATACTCAGGACTATAGCCAATGCCTCAATATCCTGAAACAAAGAAAAACACAGAAACAGAGAAACACAGAATGAAACTATATTTATCAGCAACAATGTTTTAGTCATCAGCTGTTGGAAGTGGTTGCCAGTAGCAGGCCATAGTTGGGCTGCATTAAATTTGGGATCAGACACAAGTTTAAACGTCCCCAAGAAATATATCCCATTTGACCCTTCTCAGAAGCAGGCAGCTGCCACATGTATAAACAGCCACTTAAATGACAGGTCTATTTATAAATTTTTGGAGCAACGATGGCTGTACTCGCGCCACACTCGGTCATTTCAGTGTGTCAGCAGTGCAGCTATTAGTTATGAGGGGGTGGTGTGAGTGATCTTGATGGAATATCAAACCACTGAAACATTCTTCATAGCCTGTGCTTTCAGTGACCAAGGCTGTTTGAAGAATGACTGAGAAATGCATATGCATATTATGCATATTTCACTTAGATTCCTTGATGTTTTAAACTTTTTTTAACTGTTTTTTAACCAATTGGTAAAGAACTCAGTAGTTGAATCGATTCAGTAATTCACTCATCTTGAGTGAATCAGTGGCTGTATCTGAATATGCATACATCCCTAATTTATTGGTGAAATGAGTAGCATGTCCAAATTCACAATATTCATAACAGTTGGTGAAAAGTACCTACTTCTTTCAATGGACACTTTACTATCCCATGAGGCCATGGAGAGGATTTGTTAAAAGGTAGTGAAGCTGGTTGCTGATATTCATACTACACACATTCATACGATATAGAACATATTTTTTTAACAATTGTGAAGTAATTACTTATTAAAGAGGTCATGAATTAAGAAATCAACTTTTCCTTGAGCTTTTGATATATAAAAGGTCATGGTAATGTAAGAATATAAGAATCGCCCACCGATTCGCACGACATGTAATAGGTAAATAACATAGGCCTTTGTTCATGCCGCTGAAGATTACAAAATATTGTGCAGTGCCTGGTTGTGGAAGAATTAAGTTCCAGCTCACGTGGGTAAGACATTGCGCGTTTGTTCGCTTCATTTCACCACAGATTCTTTTGAAAACAAGAGACTGGATTTGTAGACAGGATGAGATTAAAAAAACGATGCTGCGCCTTCTATATTGGAATGGTGCAACACACTTGTTTCGAGTAAAAAAAGTTTTTTATATGTGATAGTATTGCATTGTTACAGATCGTTTGATATCTACTGATTATGTGTACATCTAACTAAATGTAAAAAACACGCGAACGTCATAAGTTGACCTCAGACAACAGTATAAAAAAAAAATTTAAAAAGCCAGTTCATGACCCCTTTAAAAACGTCTATTCAGAGTATGCAATAATCAGACGCTGCGTCGGTTTAGAACAAATCAGTTGAGTGATGGAATGTGTCATTTGTTTCTTTACTGAATGAATCAGTGTTTTGAATGAATTAGTTGAGTGATTTAAAGGAACACGCCGACTTCTTGGGACTTTAGCTTATTCACTGTATCCCCCAGAGTTAGATAAGTCCATACATACCATTTTTATCTCCGTGCGTGCCATAACTCTGTCTGACGCACCCACCGCTAGCCTAGCTTAGCACAAAGACTGGAGGTAAACGGCTCCAGCTAGCCTACTGCTCAATAAGTGACAAAATAACGGCAACATTTTCCTATATATATTTTGTGATGTGTAGTTACGTTGTGTACTAAGACCGACGGAAAATTAGAAGTTGCAAGTATGTATGGACTTATCTAACTCTGGGGGATACAGTGAATAAGCTAAAGTCCCAAAAAGTCGGCGTGTTCCTTTAATGACTTTTTTAAACTTGCCGCCACCTACTGGTGGATTGATGCAAGCTAGAAAGAGTTGCTGATATATACTAACAGTGCAATGTTTTGTGAATAAGCTAATCTTTTTTTAGATATTATTATTATAAATTGCAACGTTTAACAACCATGAGGGTTAAAAGCAGTTAAATGTATGATTCTGATTCAGTTATGTGTGAGCATGGCATTTACTGAAGTAGCAACTGAAACAATTTGACCTTTTTAACCTTTCATCCATCAAACTGACATACAAGGCATGTGCTAACATGTATTACTGTCAAGAAACCAAGACTATCTTACACCTGCAGATCTATAATTCAAGAGGCTGCTAGGACACTGCCAGTTATTTTAAGTTAAACTGAAATTTGGCAGTGACCACAAGGGGAAAGTTGTCCAGTTGACACTTGAAACCAGAGAGACAGAGAGACAGAGAGACAGAGAGACAGAGAGACAGAGAGACAGAGAGACAGAGAGACAGAGAGACAGAGAGACAGAGAGACAGAGAGACAGAGAGACAGAGAGACAGAGAGACAGAGAGACAGAGAGACAGAGAGACAGAGAGACAGAGAGATGACTACTGTGTCAAACATATTAAAATTAAGGTAACACTTTAAATTTACAGCATCCGTGTTACATATGTTACATGTACTTACCATAGTAATAACAGTAAATTATGCATAATTGCATGCAACTAACTAAACCCTAAATCCTACCCTAACCATATAGTAAGTACATGTTGTTAATTATTATTACTCAGTACTTAAATATATAATTGCACTGTAACAATGACACCTTAAAATAGTGTAACCAAAATTAATTTAGAATGTTAAAATAATTTACATGCACATGGTTAAACACAGGTCTTGTGACACCAGCGATGACACCATATGGATATCTGCATTAAAGCAATCTGTAACATGCGGCTTGTTATTAATACTTAAACTCAAGCAAGACAAGCCAGTTTGACATGCAAAATAAGGTTTTGGGTTTGTTAAAACCTGCTCTGGCCAATCACAAAAAAGGAACAACAATATTGTTTTTGGCATAATCGTATATCCTAGTAAGTAGCCTGGGTTCTTAAAGGTGTAAAGGTGCAATACCACAAATCCTACTTGGGAGTTTCATGAGGTTAAAATTTGTCAATCACAAGTGAATGTGTCTAGGGACAAGACAGGAGTAATTAAAATATGGAAATAAGAAAAGGGATATCATCTACACAAGCTTTTGCGCTGCAGTCCCATCCTCTAAATAGAATAGATGGTGCTTAAAACCTTGTTGCTATACCAACACAGCTGCTAGTAATTTGTTGCAATAATTACATGGGCACTTTCTTTGGTATATGAAGTGGGATGTGTATGCCGTGAAAAATCGTTTCACAAATCGTCTTCAGCACACAAAACTGTCAAA
Organism: Rhinogobio ventralis; assembly: GCA_039654625.1. Classification (NCBI taxonomy): domain Eukaryota; kingdom Metazoa; phylum Chordata; class Actinopteri; order Cypriniformes; family Gobionidae; genus Rhinogobio; species Rhinogobio ventralis. The sequence continues at coordinate 24,320,059 of CM077210.1, read as the reverse complement.
AATATAATAATTACAGGCATGTAAAAAAATAAATTACACTTGTCAGCTGATTCAATAGAGGATCTGTTACATGTACTAAGATCAAATATATATAATATTGTCTCTAGCGTTTGGACAGAAATCAAAACTTGATTCAGAAGATGAATTCAGATTGGATCATATGCAGCACAAAGCACGAGGAAAGAAGTGTGAAAGAAATTGAGAAAGTGGATGCATAAAGGTTCATTAAAAATAAAACAAAACAAAAAGACTTGGATGTGCAGCTGCCCCAGTTACCATGTGAAAAGCAAACACACCCAAACACATGTCCTCTCTCGCCAGGGTTAATCATTCATTTGAATAAATCACTCAGTTTCTCCAATATGATGATGCAACTTATAGATCTGTCAAAACAACTTAAAGTCACGAGTTATGGTCAGCTGTCAAGTTTATTTAGCCAGATTGATATTTTCCACAATTTGTTAATTTGAATGGCTCATTTTGAAATGTTGTGGCCTGGCTATGAAAAGTAAATACATAGCCTAGAAGAAAGAAATATAATTATATATAATATATATATAAAAATTATTTATTTATTTATTTATTTATTATTCATTTATTTATATATTTATTTATTTATTTTATAAACAAATAAATAAATATTAAATAAATATATATTATATATTTATATATATTTATTTATTTTATAAACAAATAAACTAATAAATATATATTATATATATATATATCCAGGCTCTTTCTCTCTCTCTAACATAGCTTCCTTTCATTTACCAAATTACCTGTTTCCCAATAGCAAATGTATTCAACTGTTTTTCAAAACCTGAACTACCATACGTTAAAGTCGGCACGAAATCTCTTCTATTTGCTAAGTGCTCTGTGTTTTCTAAGTGCTCTACTAATTTTCTAACAATGTACTACTATATCACAGTGTGCATATATCACATGGATGCTTGCACACACACACACACACACACACACACACACACGATCTCATACCTGGGGCACCACAATAATAAGCATGCAGGCTACTCCACCGAGCAGCAGAGCCGGGGCACATGTCTTCTTCCTGCCGACCCGATCCATTGCAAAGCAGCCAATTAAGTATGACGGAATCTCAACAGCACCTAGTAAGAGTCAAATAAAGAATAGTTAAGTGCTGTTCACTTCAGCACTACTGAAACTAAACTGCATGTAGCTCAGTGGATATGCTCAAAATCCAGCAATGCAATACATAAGGCATCATGCTAGATGTGTTTGAATGTTTTTGTATCCCTTTTACTATTTTTCTTATTAACTTACTTTTGCCTTTAAGAAATTGCTCACACAAAAACAATTAAAAAAAAAATACAATTAAAGTTAAGGACAAGTGCACAAATCACTCTTGTGATACTTTTATGGTTCTTTTCCATGAAGCTTAAAAGCTACACTCTCCATTCATTGTCAACCAACAGTTTATTATCGTATATTCCATGGAAAAATAAAGTAATTGAGATTTGGAATGACATGAGGGTGAATAAACAATAAACAATCTTTTCAGGATTATTCCATTTAAAGTATCAATCTACTTGAGAACACATGCTAGCACATACAAACATAAACAAACATCAGTTCACTACCAGCCAGGAAGAGGTTGATATACTGATTTCCTCCCAGGTTGACAGACCCCAGGCTGAAGACATAGTATCCCAAGCTTCCGATGAACCAGATAGCCCAGCAGGTGGCGCTGCGACCAGCCATTTTCAAGCTTCCAAACATGTCCAGGATGCTTAGCCTCTTCTCGACTTCCATTGCATTCCCCCGTGATTGCTTATTATCCTTCAACAGTGCTCCATCACACTCATCCTTTAGCTCTGACACCTAAGATCAGTGATACATTCAAATAAACAAGCTTTTAACAAAACCATTTTTTCTCATATACATTATACATGTACATTTGGCAGCAATTGCATTGTGATATTTATTTTTCTTTGAGATTTAAAATCCATAATTTAAATTCATGGTGCCTCTTTATTTTGCAAGTCACTTTTTTTTTTTTTTTCATTTTCCTTATTTTAACGGGAGCGTTGAGTCAGATATGTATGATGATGTGGTGTATTGCTGTTTGCTGTTTATCATTCAAAGTGTGGAACTTGTATCTTGTATTCTAAGGTCATGGTAGAACGCTATATTCTGAAAAGTTTTACCAAATGTCTGAGATGAGAATAATTCATGGCAGGAACAGAATTCCATGTGGTGTCAAAGTGAGTCTACCTTAAGAGTTGGTGGTAGGCCATTGAAGTAGGCCATAGTGTCCAGCAGCTCCTGGGCTTCCTTGTAATGCCCTTTAGCCATTAGGTAGAAGGGTGTTTCTGGAAACTTCCAGCAGTAGAGCAAGAATGGAGAGGTACTGAGAGTGAGGATGATCTGATAGATCCACCAGACACGAACAAGGTACCCCACCAGAGCCACTACCATGATGCCCACAGCAAAGGCAGCGTGCACATGCATAGAGGTCCATGTGCGTACCTTACTTCCTGTAAACTCTGTCACATACACAAAGACTACAACCAGATACCCACTCGACACCTGCCAACACACACACACACACACAGAGAATTGGGTTAGTGGTGCTTCTGGCACTTCTAATCAGACACATCTAATCAGTAATTCTAAATAAATACTCTGCTATCTTTATCAGAAACCAGGAAATGTTTATAATGCAGTTGAAACGTTCACAATTAATTTACTTCTGATGCTTTTTAAAAAAAAAAAGGACTAAAGTTGTTTGTTTTTAACTACAATTTAAATACAATTTCCAAATTTGATGGGACATAATTTTCACATTTTAATTTAATGACAATTACTTTTGTAGTCCGTGTTAACCATTTTTGTATTCCTTTTTAGCCAAATATGTCAAGCTTCTCAGCTGTGATGAGCATGTTTGTGCATGCATGAATGTATATATTATGAACATGGACCAATCAACTTACCATGGCAAGAAGGAAACGCATCACCACAAAAAGGTAGTAGTTTCCTGTGAAGGCCACAGTCACCCCAAAAATAAACTGGCACAAGCTTGTAGCCATCAGAATGGGCCGTCTACCAATTCTAGAAAAGCAAAAATGTGAATTTTAAACATGACTTCCATTACCTACAGAAAACTGTAGGAAGCTACAGACAACAAAATGTATATAAAGCAAAAGTTTATATTCATTTCAACTGGACTTTCCACAGCTTAACTTCTATGTTTCCAAACACCTGGCATGAAAAAAACTGGTTGTACTATTGTCAATTGACAGTTAATGGAAGAAAGATTCACTATTCACAATTTGATATTTATGTGTGAACAGCCGTTTAAAGATAAACAGGGAGATTGCAATATCAAGGCTAACCAATAATTTAAACTAAAAGTTTTGCATGCAAATCTCTCACTTATGTACACCACAATGACTCCACCTTTGACCATTCCGCATTTGATTCCGTTCCTATGCATTAATTGAATCGTTCCTGGAACAAACAAAAAAAAATAAAAAATCTCTTCTACTTTTGTACAACATTGACCAATCTGTAAAATGAACATATATACAGTGGTTTCCAGTATGGAAATTGACTTTAATTCCCTGTTTCTGGAAGGTGAAACTGTGATATCCTGTTTATATGCAGCCAAGCAGTGTCTGCATATCTCACATCCTGTACATCTCTCTATGCTCTTAGTTATCTTACTCCAGAAGCAAATATTTGCCAATTCTAAACCATATGTTCAGGTTTGATGTAGTCCCATAGCATAGATTTCATGCCAACCTTCTCTCTTTTTCTGTCCTGAATAACAGATCGTCCTGTTTGTGCTGCTGACCATCCTGTGTTCTTGCAAACATATCTCAAGTCGTATGGTAACTTTTATTCACTGCATTGATGAAGCTAACTGAAGGTAACTCACTTCATTTTTCTCATGAACATATCTGTTATTTTTGTCCCTCCATTGCTCTGAATGCATTTGAGATCTGTCGTGCAAACAAAGGAATATACCTCTTTATACCTGTGTGTACTGTATGTGCAGGTTTGCCATTTTTCCTCACAAATATAGTGAAACTTGTCAAATCTACTTTTGAAATGGTCTTTGTTATTTGAAATACTCATAAATCTACCAAATTATGCTTTATTTTTCTAATAATGTAAACCGGTTTCTTTAAAGGTTAGGTTTAGGGGTAGTGTGTATTAAATATAATTATGTTAATATGAGAACCAATGTGTCTGTGATAGGTCCTTACTAATAGCGCTTTCAAGATCTGTGTGTTTGTAAGTGCGTGTGCGAGTAAGATGCAACAGACAACAATTTACCTGTCTGCGACATCCCCAAACACCAAGGCTCCAATCAAAACTCCCAGCATAAAAGTTGGCTGTGAAAGCTTGGCCAGCCATTCCTTCTCACACACCAGGTCCCAGTCTGTTACGATGCTCTGCTCAACCTCGCTGTGATCATAGACAAAGCCACCACATGACTCCACAGTCTTGTTCCCAAAAAACTCGTATTGAAAATTGATGGCATCAAGCCGCAGCGCTTTTAAACAAGGACTAAGTTCCCACTGGTCTCCTCCAGCTGTCCGTACAACCACTGGTCCATCACCTGGCTTGTAGTGAGTCCAGATGTATGCCAGAGAGGTTGATGAGTGATTTCTATATAGAACGTCTGTGATATTTGGAGTGTCACAAAGAAATTTAGGTGTTTCAACTAAGAAAACCGAGGCCAGGTAATGTATTCCACAGGAGATGGCCTGGAAAATAGCAGCAAAGTAGAGACATGCCTGATATCTGAAAGGAAAGTAGAAGGATAAATTGGAAGTTATACAAGAGTGACAAGACAAGGTGCACACATCATTGATTATCAGTAATACATAAAATATTCAATAAACACAAACCATAATTGTCAGGACAACACTGCCAGCTCGCGCAAATATTGGCATGCATTAATTGACATGCAGGCAATACAAATCCGTTTACAATGACATTTTTACACAGTGCAGTGGCTGCTAAATTAACAGTAAAAATGCAGCTGTGGTTGCTAGTTGTGATATTCTGTTTAACATGCAGTTTATCAATGTCTTGATAAATGTATATACGGATTACCTTGTTATGCTACTATTTATTTTATTTTACAGTGGCCTAGCCTGTTTTAAAACTTACTGAGTTTTATAATATCTGATATTGTAAAGTAAGCGACCGTTATGATTTCTCCTGCAGTTTAAAGTAAATGTAAATCATTTAAAATAATTATCTAAATTATAATTTTAAGTAAACTTTTAATGCAAAAATTAACAATTTACAAGATTGGATTTTCGTGTACGTCTTCAACAGCCCACGCGAGCTTTTACGCGCTTTTATTAAAGGGAAAAAATCATCATCATTATATACGATATAACTATGATTAGGTGTAAATATTAACAGACATGTGGCAGATATGTGACCATTCCCGTAAAATACATTAAAAAACGTGACTTTCGGGAACAAATGGCTACCTTTTAAAGTGTCCAAGTTCGTCGAATAGTCGCTCCACGCCAGTGGTCATTTTCAGCTTGTACAGGATCCTCGGGTGTGTGAAGGGCTCTTCTGACTCTTGTCCATTTGTACATGTTGGCTATCATAGATCCTTAGTAGTAGGAGGGGCGGTTTCAGTTGGGAACTTTCCACTCCAGGGCAAGCAACGATTAAAATCAAAAAGTTCGCGTAACATTTGGTAATGCGACACCCCGAAGAGTGAAGAAGAGCCACCAGTGCCCTGAACAGCTGAAATGAGATCATATTGCTGCAAGTGTGCCTGTGTTGTTTTTACTTCCATCGTACGTAACTCTTGTCAGGTTATGCAGTTTAAATAGGTACTTCGTTGTGCTCCTGGAAATATCTTTGTGACGTGACATGGGTATTAATAAATCATTTCGGCTTAAATGTAGCCTAACACAGGCCAAGCGAAATCTGTTGAGTGACCATGCCCACTCAATTTGTCAGTAGCCGTCTGTTTTCTGTGACATGCTCTGATAAGTAGGATATGTGCGTGTGCACACGCTTTTAGTTTTTATTTATTTATTTTATTCTCAAAAGACAGGAGTTACGTTAATCAAATAGACCATTACTACCAATAGACCATAGCAAATGTGTTAATTCAATCAACGAGTAAATCAATCAATCAGCGCATCCTCTGTTAAACTGCCTTCACGTGCTATCGGAATTATCGTAAATACTAGTTTCCTAGTTAAAAGATTGGACATGAGCGCCATCACAAGTCAAAAATTTAATGCAAAGAGCTCGTAATCACGACTTCAGAAGTAGGAAGTAGGAAATTTCCGATAGCACGTGAAGGCAGCGTTAATCAATTGTTAATGAGACCGGGGCTAGTTGTCACACAGGTAATCTGTCCATAAGTAAATATCTCTAAAAGTCTAATTCCACAAATGTGCTTTCCAGTGTTTTTGTACTGCATGTTGGTTTCAAACTCAAAATAATCTTGGATTAGAATAATTGTTTCTCTTTTTTTTTTCTCAATAGCTGTTAAGTAAACGATGAACAAGGCTTTAACACTAGCATAAACATGTTGTCACAAAATGTCTGTGTATGGCTTCAGTGGCTTTTTTCTAGGGCAATAATGGTAGAGATGTTTAATAGCTTTTTTTTTTTAGCCAACACTTTAAGGTGCCATCAGTTGTCACACAGGGAATCTGTCGCAAGGGCTATATCTCAGTAAATATATGGTTTTGAAACAAAAGTCTAATTCCATAAATGTGCTTTTCTACCAAAGAAGAGATGTGACAACAAACCTTGGCCTCCAGGTACTGGTATCCAGCTTTTGAGGGAGGCATGACAGAAATGGCTACTCTGAATGACTCTAGGAAAGTTTATTTATTCTCAGTGACTCTTGTTGTAATGAACTAGTTGAATGTGCTATGACTATTGTTACAGTCACACTGTTGTTTGATTTGTTAATAAATGTCAGGATTCAGGACCTATTCTCACTCCTAAATTTAGCAGAGTGTATGACACTTTATGCTCTCCATACTGTATAAACAATAACTACCGCACTAAAATAGGAATTTCATTCATTTGCATCAAATACATGAAAACATTTGTCAGAAAGAATAATGCATCTTCCTACTACATCAAGTTATTCTTGCCCCACCTTCAACACGCACAAGCAAACATCAGAGTAACCTTCACTTGAACATTCAACAGCTGGTGTGTTCTCACTTAAAATCATTGATTACAAACTGAGGGAGAAAAGCCAAAATAAATAGATTGACAAATAGAAGATTGCCTTTGTTATTTTGAATTTATTGTATGCTTTTATCTTTAACATTTTGTCTGTTATGAATTTTTTTTTTTTTTTTCTAAATGATTTATTGAAAATTTACAAGAAACCATCAGGTGAGCACTAAGTGTGATAAAAAACAAATACAGAAAAAATTAGTACTAATAGTGTTGGTTGGTCTATATAATCAGTACATAATGCCTTTCATTTAGTCTGTATTTGGGAATTTGTTCACCGTTTCAACAATTCAGTGTCTTCACCACAAGGAGGCAGAGTAAATCTATGCTGGAAAGGGGTCTTTTACAAACACACAAGAAATAACTAACCTCAAATAATGCAGATGATGACATTAATTTGAAGTTAATGTAGGATAGTACAAAAGAAAACTAAACTAAAATTTGAAATAAAAGGGGGATGTCCAAAATATGATATCCCGACTTTGACATTTTATCAAAACAAGCTTAGCCAGAGAGCTGTTTAGTCATGACATCAATTTGTAAGCAATCTAATTTGATAACAGATTTATTACAACTAATTGATAACATGTACGACTTTGTGTAAATTATGCTGTAGACAAAAATGTGAAAGAAAACTTGCTGTGACATTGCATCAACAAATCTTTCTTCAAGTTCTTATTTATGCACATGTTGCTCATGTTCTTAGCAAAAAGTATTCTGGAATATTGAAGTGACTTCTTGCTCATGAGAGGTAGTATTTTGTAATGCAGATTTTGCTGTATGTTATCTGCTGTTTATAAACATATTATATTAAAACTGCTCCAAAACTTACCAGTATAAAACAGATTTTAACAGTGTGCTCTTCAAAGTTAATAATAACAACATACACTTATCTTTGTTGTTGAGGAAGAAAATTGCTCCCGGCAATTAGCTAATCTATCCAGGGCCGCGTTTCTCAAACGTATCGTAAGCCTAAGTAGATCATAGAGCCATTGACACAATCACCATAGCTCACATTGTGTTGAGAAACGCAGCCCAGATCAATAGACTATCATTACTGAAAAAACAAAATCAAAAGATGTATGGTATTGCATAATAAAAGTTCTTTATTTAGCCTCATCCATCATGCCATTAGTGTAAGATACAGAACAAGGATGAAACTGTGTCACAATTGACAATTTTGTACTGATACCTAGGCTAATGTTTGAATCATCATTTATACAAATAGAATAATACAACAGCATAAAAATGAGGCATGTATGGCATTAGTGATTGCTTTTTAAACATGTTGGTACTGCACTTCAGTTAAGTGTCCAATGGCTTGAATTTCCATTTAAGAATGTTCATTTCAAAAGATGGTAGTGTTTATTTCATTCACTGTTTGTTCAGAATGACAATTTTACTGTAAAAAGGGGAACGGAAGCTCAATTTGCTGTATTCCATTATTTGCATTAAGCACTTCCTCAAATCCAGTAGCAAGGTAGTTAAGTAATTCATTTAAAGGTAACATAATGCTGAATACGAAGAGCCCTTCTAAGTTATCTAAAGACCTCAGCAACTTCTTGTAGAAAGTGTTAAGGGGAGCAGCAACAGCTTCTAAGATGTTGGACTTTATCCTGTCCACAAATTCTTGCATTTTATCAACAACCTCTTGGATTGTCTGTCCTAGTTTCTCAAGAAACACATCAAGACTTTCCATTTGCTTCATCACATCTGCCATCATAACTAGGAGACTTTTTAGGTTACTTCTCATATTTTCTTGGACCTCAGCTACAGTCATGACCTTTCCAGAGGGAAACGTCATTTCAACTGTGTTGAAGTTCTCCATGATGGGAGAGAAATATATCTCCAGGTTGTTAGCGAGTTTCTCCAGCATTTCCGCAATAATAATTTTGATGTTTCTGCAGATTTCAGGCAGTGTAGCTTCATCCATTCCAGGCAGTTTGTATTTGGTCTCTCTCAGGAAGTCGATGACAGCATTAATCAGGACCTGGATGTTCTTATGGTACGTAACAACTACATTTCTGAACAGTTTAGATAGCTCACTGAGGTCGGGGCTGGGCCAGAGAGCATCACTGTGGGCATCTCTAAAGACTTTTTCAACTTTGTCAACAATTTTAAACAGTCTGTTAAATGCATTATTGAAGCCATATTTTTCAGCAAAACCTATAACACTGGATTCGATATCTTTTAGCCTGTTCATCAAGCCGGTGGACACATCACGTGCAGCCTGTAAATTGTATCTGACCAAAAGTACTTTTTCATCTCCCTTTGGTACTGCTCTGATGGTCAGAATGTCAACATCATCTTGTGGTGCAGACTGCAAAACAACAACAAAACAGAATGATTACAATAAAGAGAATCAACAAAATATGCATAGTTGGAAGGAGTAACAAAATAAATGGCACTTACAGCATAACGGCTGTAGATCCTCGTATTCATCTGTGATGGAATCATTCCTTGAAGCTGGAAGCCAAGGTGGCCAGTTGTCGGTGTAGAGACAGAGGCACTTACACCATCTCTTAGAGCAGCATAGCGAAAGTTTACATCAGTGAATGTTGGGCTGGTGATGTCCACATTCAGGGTATGGCTAGGATCACTAAACCAGAAGTAATAATTAAGTTACAAACATAATTGGTTATAAACTAAGAATATCTGTATTTTTACTTTAAAGAATTTAATATTTTTACTTTAATATAATAAAAAGTCAGAAGTTTTTTCATTACCCCATGCGAATAACATTGCTGAAGTTTATAGTAAAGTCAGCATGTGTAAGTACAGCATTAGCTTCTACAACCAGGGCATCGTTCTTCATTGTAGTACTCACAGAGCCTGTTTTGTGTGGAAGCAAAAATCAGTTAATCACACCACCCATTCTTAATTTCTTCTTAGTAAATATTAGTATCATTGAATGATTTTGCACACACTTACTGTCAAGATCATACTCCAGCAACACAACTGGTGACGTGGCTGTAGCCTTGAGAACAGTTTTGTAGTCTGGGGCGCTACCATCTAGTTTAGCAACAACACTTGTGGTGTACACTGGAGAGATGAATTTTGAGGTGAAATCAATTTTCTGCCTGGGTACACTGAGCTCCACTACCACCATCTCAGAGATGCTAAGGTCACCAAAGATGCTTGGTTGAGACAAGTCGATTTTTACATCAGCGACCAGTGACTTCAGAAGATCCAGATCAAATGTGGCCTGGCCAGTATGAACTCCCTTTGTATTAAAACCTCCGATATTTGCTTCGTTCTTGGAAGAAAACTTCAGCATAGCATAAACATGTTCAATAGCTGTCTCCACAGACAGGTTTTTATCCACATTAAATGCCAATTTTAGATCTCCATAATTTAGGTTACCATCGCCAAGAGTCTTCAGAGCATATCGCAAACTATTACCATTCTGGTAGATGGATTCATCATAATTTAGAGCTCCCTTCACAATACCATGGTCTAGGAATGTTCCATCAATGGTACCCTTTATGAGAGTCTCAGCGGACATAAACGTAGAACTTCCTTCACCTTTTAAGGTGTTTTCAGCATTTCCCCTACCAACAAACTTAATAATGGGGACGTCAAAGGTGTACTCTATCGTAAAAGTGGAATCCGCTTTTGGATGAGCCTTGTTGTCAGCAGTAAGTTGGTGGTTGGCTTTAGCTGTAAAAATGGTTAGGTTAATATTTGCAGCTGTGGTCACAGACAGTGCAGCTTCAAAGTTATCTGGGTTCATAATTACAGTGCTTTCATGGGTTACTTCAATATGGCGATTTTCCAGGAGTACAGAAGTGGCTAATTTTAATCCACTTTTGGTGCTCAGGCTGCTGGTTCCTACAAGCTTTGCCGTCAGTGCTTCAAACTCAGAGACAGTGGTGGCTCCAAATCGAATTATCGGGTTGTCCATCCCATAGATGCCAGTATTAGCATTAAGGCTGAATATAGAGGACTTGAAAGACACCTCTGATTTTATATCCCCCAGAGGAGAGATATTAATGAGACCGAGATCAATAATGGGTGCAGCTTTGCTCTTCTGATAGACAATCTTTGCATCTAGATCAATGACCTGGTCAAAGTTGGTCAACAGATGCTTAAGGCCAGTATGTTCATATAGGTTGATGTTGCTGATTTCTGGAGTGTCAATAATCATAGTTATGGTTGCTAAATGGATAGGTGGAATACTGAATGGGACATTTAGGAATTCCAAATTGGCCTCTCCATTTACTGCTGTGTAAATGCCAGCCTCATCTCTGTTGTTGGCAACTGTAAAGTTGTGACTGTATCTGTACTGGTTGAAGCGAGCAAGTGCCACAGTGCTTAATTTCTGCACGTCATTATTTAGGATAACAGTATAATTATTCTGGAGATCAATCTTGGCAGATTGTTCTATGAAGGTGAGCTTAGTATTAGCCTTGTTCTGGAAATCAAGGACCACCTCAAATGGATGCACTAAGAAGTTGAAGGCACTGGAAAAGGTACCACTAAGATATCCATCGAATTTTTCGTCATAGTTTGCCTTCATTTCTACCTTCATTTCTCTGAGATTTGCCTTTCCAGAAGCATCCAGCAAGTAAGAGGCCCCAGTAGCATAACGACTTTCAAAACGGGCATTAAAGTCGATGTGGCTCAGGGCAACAGCTTCAGCATTTATTCTCTGTGTCATTTTTGAAACTGTTCCACCGTTGGCATCTAAAGAAAAGGTTAGCTGGGCTGTTGTTGGAGTAATAATTATATTTGAGATTGTCTTTATCATGACATCGTTAGAATCGTCAAGCAAAGATATTTGGCTCTTGGCTTCTTCTTCCATGTTCAGAATGATTTTTAAACCATCCTGCTTAAGAGTGATCTCATTAGTGTAAGAATGATCACTGTTCCATGAGAGCGCAGGAATGTTTACCTTATCATTATATGTTGTTTTAATATTTGCAGCCATTCCATCCTCCAGTGCAAAGAAAGCGATGTTAAGGATGTCAGCACTAAAGGTGGCAGTAGTTATCTTTACAGTGCTCTTGGTCGTAGCCTGGGCTGAGAAGCCATAGAGTGACACTGAGGATTGATGGTCAACCGCTAGGACACTGTGAGTGATCTTCAGTGTTTCAGCAACAATCACACGACTCATCTTAGGGATGGCAACCCGAGCTGTGGAATCCAAGCTGTATTTAAGGATGTCATATTCAGATGATCCGTGTGAGGTAATGTGCCCTGTGAATTGAGGGGTTTCTGCACTTTCAGTAGAGTTTAAGAATTCCATGGTAGTTCTCATGTTGAAAATTGGAATGGTGACTCTAACCTCACCATACAGCTTTCCGAAGCATGGCATCATGATCTCATTAGGGACTGCAGGAAGTGTGAATTCTGGGATCTTCAGATCTGAGAATTTGTGCTTAGTAATGTATTTAGGAATTTCAGGGAGGGAGATCTCTGGAAAACTGAACTCTGGCAGTGTGATGGCAGAGATGTCTGGCAGGTAGATAATTCTAAGGTCACCAAAGATGGCATCAGTAGATGGCACTTCAAAGTTGGCAATGAAGTTCAATAGGTCTAATAGTCCCTGCCTGATATCATTATACTCTATTCTGATTGGTGGCACAGTGATATATTGCAGAATAATAATCTGTGGAAGGTCAATCAATGTAGAAGGGAGGTTGATTTCCTGAAGCTTCTCTGAACTTATTTTTAAGGGGGGTACAACAAGGTCAGTAAGTGGAAAAGTGAAAGATGGGATCTCCAATTCAGCTGTTTTCAGTATTGTTTTGACTCCATCACAGATTTCCTTTAACTCATTGACAATTTCCTGATCTTTAAGGATGTTTTGGATTGCTTCCATAACAGCACTGCATGCATCTGTTGCAATGGCCTCTACCTTAGTGTAGATACCATTCACTTGCTTCAGGACCTGGAGGATTTCTTCTCTGATATCCATGCCTATAAGTCTCTTCCTGAGGCTCTCTGTAAGTGCCTCAATGTCAGTGTAGACTGTACTATCAACAATGCCCTTGAGTTTTTTGACCACATCTGCAACTTTGATTGCTCTCAGCTCCTCAAGGCAAGTACTAAGAGATGACAGAGCATAACTGACGAATTCTCTGATTGCCTCAAGCTTTTGCCGGATCTCAAGTGACAAACTCACGGTGTAAAGATCATTTATTAATTCCTTGATTTTCTGGTTGGCCTCATCCACAAACGCATTGTAGTCAAACGATCTAATGTATCCGATGCAATGGTTTAGGCAGTTGTTTAAATGCTCAATGATTTCCTTTACTTCTGTTGTTTTCAAGTAGGTGATGGCCTTATCCAGCTGCTCTATGACAGGGGTGAGGCTAGATTTCAAAGAGCTAGCAATAGCCGCAACAGTTTGTTCAATATTGAACTTCTTGATTAGCTCAACAACCTTTTTCAGAATTTCTTCAATCTTCTTGTCAACCCCAGATTTGACCAGAATATCTCTTGCGTTGCTGTAGATGGCATTCAACCTGCTTCCCAGTACAATAAGCAATTGTTTTGCTTTTTCAACAGTCTTGCTGATTTCCTCTGTAGGGATTTGAGCCACCAAATTGTTTGCATAGTCTTGGAAGCTGGCAGAGGTAACAAAGTTCTTCACATCCTCAATGAACTTTCCTTGGTCAAACTGCTGAACAAACTGCTTCAGTTCGCTCACAATCTCCTCTAGTTTGGATTTAATAGCATACTGTTCCTCAAGATCTTGCAAGATGGCAATGCTACTGCCCTTCAGTCTCATTACATCAATCTGCTCAATGACATTTTCAATAGCCTCAATAACAGCAAGAACTATGGCTCTGACATCATATTTCTCATTGAATGCATTCAATTCTTCTGTCAGTCTTTGTATTGCAGTATCAGATAATGTGCCACTTACAATCATTTCCCTCACATATTTTTCTATCTGTTGTACACGAGTGTCAAGTTCAGTGACTAGCTTCATCACAACAGGGTTTAGATTAAGCAGAGAGGCCTCCAGGTCATCGAGAGAAACTCCATATTTCTCATAGAGGGCAATCAGGTCCTCGCTGATCTTGACAACTCTCCTTTCCAGATTTAGCTCCTTCACAAAATCACTAATGTACTTGGCCAGGTTCTCAATCTCTGCAATAATATCTTCTCTGTTGATGTAATACTGCATGGCTTCAGCAGTTCTCAAAATTGTCATTTTCATGTGTTGCAAGACAACAGGAAAATGTTCAATTAACGGCAGGCTGATGACACGACTGTTAGTGTTTTTATCATATTTTAGGAAGGCTGAGAAAAAGTGGTCTTGGTTGTCAGAGTCAACTATGTTGAAGAGGTTTGTGATGACGGATCCAGACACTTCTAATCCAAGTCTTTCAGGGGTATTGTAAGCACTCACATCTTGGCTGAAGATATGGTTGTTGACCTTAGATTTTACTCTCACTGTTGCCTTCTGCTCAGATGGGGTCAGCACAGTGTCAATCTTATTATCAAGGTTGGTTTCAATTGATAGACCATTGTCCAGATTGTGAGATGTTGAGACTCTGCATTCGTGCGAGTGTGCAAAAGCAAGTGGTTCTGCCTTCATAAGAAATTTAGTGTAAACTTGTGCGCTCTGTTTTCCATACAGATACAAATCACTGTCTGTGTTGGCCATGGCATCAACATTGAATCTGAACGGAACAGCAGTGGCATGAAAGTTGCCGTCAAAGCGTAGGTACTGTGAGTTAAAACGGGCATCACTGCCGAATGTGACTGAAAGTCCAGCAACCTCGATTTCTGTGTTATGGCTCATGTGAGATCCCATGAGTTTTCCAGTAGTACCACACTTGGCAGTGGCAACCAGATCTTCATATCTGATTTCATAAGTGTGCTTCAGCTCATCTGCGCCAGAGGCAAGCTTCCAACCGCCAGTCAGTTCAGCTGTGTATGGAAGTGCCTTAAACTGAGCATCATTAATCAGGTTGATGTCCAGAACATTCAGTTGATGATTGATTTTCACTGAAGTACTAAATGGCTCAACCTTAAGGGAGAAGTCATGCTTATATGTTCCATCATTGCTATTAGCAATAGAGGTGAAAGCTAACGAGGACAGGGAAGCAGACAGAGAATTTGTATTTTCAATTGTCAGTTCAACAAATTTACCCTTCGTCTCAACCGACAAGGAAAGCTTTGAAGCGTCAAGGGCTCCATTGAAATTGTTCTCAAGTGACAAAGGGATTAGAAGGCTTTTCAGTAAGGTTGTACCACTCGTGGTCAGGCCATCCCTGTTCAAGGATAGGCTGCAATTATGGGACGCTGTGTGTTCAACCAGATATGCGGAGGCATCACCTTTTACCTCAAGCCCATTGTCATCTAGTGCTGCTATAAACTGGGAACGGATGACATTTCCAGCAGCAGCAGTATCAGCGCTAGTGTCAATTTTAATGTTAACCAAATCAAGACTAGCACTAGCCTCAGCTACATTTTGGATGTTCAGACCAAGAACTTTTGCCCTTGTATCTGACTTCAGAGCAAGCTGAGACCCTTGATATGTAACTTCAGCATCATGCGTCAGTATGCCCTCAAATGCAGTTGTTTTTGATACGAAAGAGAGCTCTCCATTGGCAAAGGCTGCTTCAATCGTGTTCTCCGCTTGGAAATAGTCTGAGTCTACTTTCAGAGAGGAATCAATTTTCGCCTCTGGCTTGAATGGGAGTAGGATAACCGACTGCCTGAGAGCAACTTCACCATTCAGAGGACCAGCCTTGATGGAGCCCATCAGGTTTCCATCTCCGGAGATCTCATCCTCATCAAATCCCACCTGGCCTGTGTGTTCCAGAGAAATCTTCAGACCCAAGGGACTGTTTGCCTCAATCTTGCTGCTTGATTTTATTTTGATTCTTTCATCAATTGTCATTTCCTCAAAATACGTAACACTGGCGTCAATGAGCTTGTGATCAAGAGATGATTTCATCTCAGCCCTCAAAGATTCTCCGAGTGTGCCTGCTGCTAATGCTGATCCTAAACATAAGCAGAATAACATTCAAATAATGAGTATTTTATTACTGATTACAGAATGTAGCTTAAAAATATAGCTTAAAACAAAGAGGACAAGTACCTTCTACTTTAAAGGAGAGGAGGTCCACTGGGCTTTTTCCAAAGACTTCAATCTTGGCAGAATAGCTTGGTTTCTCATCAAGTTCCCTGCCAGCAGAAGCTGTAGCCTCCATGTTGTAGAAGTTGCTGCTCAGCTTGCTGGACACCTCTGCCATTCCCATGAGAGGCATTGACACAGATAGTCTATCAGGAACAAAGATCTCTGGAAAAGGAATCTTAATGGACGCAACCTCCAGGCCGAGCTGTGGTACTACCAGGTTTGGTGTGGTCAGGGAAGCAGGGAAGTTGAAATCTCTAGGAGATTTCCCACCAAGAGGAATGGGAATGAAGATAGTGTAATAATGCTGGCCAAATTTGTATTTTGCAGCCCCCTCACTGTTAAAAAAAACAATAATTTTAACATTAGTATATGTGCATAATTATTTACATCATTCTTGTTTCTGCATTTTAAAATTAATTGTTATATTTTTAATTCACCCACGCATTTAGGAACAGCATCTTAGGGAAAGTGAATTCTGGGAGGGCAGGAATCCTAAAGCCCTGGACATATGGGATGTCAGCGGCAAATTGTTCCAGGAATGCATTTGAAGCCTAGATGATTATGGATATAGTGTTATATTCTAAATGATGTAATCTTTATTTGTATGGTTTGATTTTCCTTATTTTTATGCATTTACAGTGCTAGTTTGGGGATTTCATTTGAATTTACCTCAACTGTTTGGGTCAAGACATCACGGATCTTCATATCAGATGTGCCAGTCTGCTGGTCAAGAAAATCATTAACTGTGGCTTTGATGGCATCAATTGGAATAATGTTGTGAATCTCAGTGCTGACATCAGAAGTGACCTCAGCCTCAATCTTCTCCGCATCTAAAAAGAATATGTACATTTGTTAAAATAGTAGAGGACTTCCAGTTTATTTGCTGAATTTAAGGAAACACAATTAAAATTCTGAACAGTAAGAATATTTTTTCAATGTTTGCCTGACAGACTTAAAGTTTAAGAGAGTCTAAATAGTTTTATAGGCACTCACATAAAAGTTACTCATTGAATAATCGACAAATTATCGATGAATTATCATCTTCCTTTGGAGTATAACTAATTAAATTCAAATTCTCTGAACTAAATGAATTAAAGGGAGCCATCTCTAGAATTCTGAATTTGCTTTTATCTGATATTATAGCATATTTGGAGATATTGTCATACTTTTAGTTTTAGAATGAAAGCATAAAAAACTACCGTATTTCAGAATGACTTTCTGAATAGAAGTCGTCATCTCAGGGAGCCTAAAGTCACTCTCAAGCTCTACTGTAAGGACCTCAGAATTTTTCAGTTGTGCAGTTACTTTAGCATCAGTCTGAAAATGAGGAACGAGCAGCTGAACCTGCACCATGGCATCCTTCATTGACTCTGTCCTAAAGATTGAAGACAATTTTATGTGTACAATGCATAATTATCAAAAATATATACTGTTATTGTTAGAACATATTTAATATAGACATGTGCATACTTAACAAGGGCAACAAGAGATGCTTTGGGTATGTTCTTGTTAATGAAGTCAAGCTGGATGGAATGTGTGGCCCTGCTCTGAGTTGTGCGGTCAACAGCATGAACCCGAATTCCAGCTTCCAGGTCGTAGTCAGGGATTTGGAGATCAGCCGAGACGCTGTATTTCTGTCTGTCAAACATCAGTTTGGCTGTGCCCTCAAATGATATTCCTTTTATATGGAAAAAGAGTAACATTTCAGTTGATGAAAATGTCTACATGTCATAAGGGATTATTTTGTGAAACAATGCTTTACCTTCTGCCTTCAGGCCAAAAGACACTGTGTCAACCTTGTTTTCATATACATAGTCGACAGTAGCTGTGTATGCAGAAACCTCGCCAGTTGGGTGGATCTCAATGTCAAGTCTAAATACAGGTCAGTATTCAACTTTTAGCATTCAGAAAGAAGCATATAAATAAACTAATAAACAAACAAGTATTTCCCTTACTTGCTGTCACCAGTCAGGGGGAAATAGGGAGAGGCATCACTGGAAAAGGCTTTAGAATACTGCAGGGCAATGCAGTACTTAAAACCAGGGAAGACAGGAGTGCATTTCTTTGCTTTTATTTGTTCCATCATGGGAGGAATGGTCTTGGTTTCAGTACCAGTCACTGAGAACAAAGAGTTGCTGTGCAGAGAAAATAAAATTTAGAATTGAAGTATCTTTATAGCAATATGGCACATTTCTGTGTTAACAGAAATATCTTACGTCACACTGATGAGTGTAGTTGGAGCTTGGGGTGTAGGAATGGTCAGCTTGAACTGCTTGTTGGTTACAGCAACCTTTACTTTCAGACCGCTCTCATGGTAGATGTTAGTATGCATCTCCAGGCCAGACTCGACATATTCAGGTAAGAGAGCCCCAACTTCAGTCACAAACTCAACTCCGGCAGATGGCATAAAAGCCATTTCACTCTGTGTGAATAGACAAAGAAATAGGTTAATTAGGTATAGCTTGTAAAACTCTAGTTTAAAAAAAAGAAGCTAGACCCATACCATGTCACGGGCAATTTTCAGTCCTCCCTTCACTCCTGGAGCAAAAGTACCAGACAGTGCAACTCTTAACGGAACTCCGGTACCAGTAGGTAGATAAAATTCATTGTCCATGAAAACGTAGTGAAGGAAAAGGTTGTTGTTTACACTTGAGAAAAGGTTCCTTATGAACTGTAAAACAAATCATTAATTTGTTTATATGACCATGAAAGTACACTCAGACCTTCTTCATTATTGTGCTGTTTTAGTGCATGGCAGATTTGCTAAGCACTAATATTTGTTTTAAAAGCAGTTCACTTACATCAGTAGGGAACATATTTAAGAGGTTATTCGTCAGCAAAGCAGCAGAGTAGGCCATGTCTTCCATATCCTTGGTTTTGAGATAACCCAGTTCAGCACCCAGAAGCCTCAGGTAGACCATAGCCTCTGGATTATCCTGAACCTTCAGTTTCTGGATGAGCTTGTTCACATTATTGGTTATTTCCTTGACGATGCTTTGGGGGGCCTAGATTGAGAAGGGTACATGAGTGATAAACCAAAACAAAAAGAATGCCATCAATGTTGCAAAATGTGGAAATTCATAATGTGGAATAAACTTGATTTGAAAGACCTTTTGCATCTTTATGTTATCCCATAGGCTTGGGAACATGCGCTGCATAATGTCATTGCCACTGGGCACTCTGTCCGCTGCATAGTTAATGGTCTTCTGCATGGTGTCACGGAAGAATCCATCAATTCCAATCAGGGCATCAACAGTGGGTTCCAGTCCCTTACCATTCAATCCAATCTGTAGGTAAGAACAAATAATAAAAGCATATTGACATACTGGTTTTACATCCAGAGGGTTTAAGAATGCAGAATAATCCTGTACCTCAAACATGTCTATGTCATATCCGAAAGCATTCACAGTCATCTCAAGGATGACTTCGTTGGGAAGAAGTTTTTCAGACTCAAAGATCACATTTCCCTCTAGAGATCCAATCTTGTAATTGCGAGAGTATTTTGTTGGATCTGTGACAGATTTGATCTTATTTCCTTGGAGGGCATTGAGAATCTTCTCTCTAAGTCTGAGTAGTAGAAAGAGACATTAGATACAGTTTTTATACTCAAGATGTTAAAATGCTTGACGATTTCTACTAACTCCTTAGTCTCTGGTGCTGTGGAGCTCAGGATGTTGCTGATATGTGAGTTAACAAAGCTCATAGCCTGACAGTTTTCATTTTTAGGCAGAGCAGCAACCAGCTGAGCCAGTTCAGAGGGCTGAGGGTCCTTCATCACAATGAGATAGGCAGCAATACGCTTCGGTATCGGAGCAGCGGCATCTAAAATAACCTTCATTAGCACCTCTCGGCCCTGTTAGAAATATAGCAAGTTTATGTTAGCCATACATAAATGTATTATACTTACTTTATATTTACTTATAATAACATTTATTAGTTTCAATTAGTTAATATATCTGATTTACCTCATCAGGGACAGATGTGAGTCTAAAAGCTTGAATAGCAGCTTGCTGGACCTCAGGGGATGCAGCAGGTTGGTTTACGCATTGGATAACTGCTGATTTCAGAGCAGGGCTTGCGGCTCCAACGGCAACAGCCATGTTTCCAATGATCTAAGAGATTTCAAGAACAGACATCAATATCCACATATCAGCTGTTATTTTTAACTTAGTGAAGCATGCTTAATGGAATAGGTTGAACATACCCTCAGGGTCAAGTACACATGCTCCTGGTTCCCTGTGCAGTCGCCAATCTGTTCAAGGGCATAATCAGCGACTGCCTGGATCTCAGGGGTGACGCTTCCTTTAACTTCATAGTGCCTTGGATAAGACAGATGAATGAAAGTTTAAATTCACATATAGATCAAACAACATGATTATTGTTGATTTGTCCTTGTTTTCTCACCTCCTGACAGCATTGCTGAGGCCATAGTAGATGGGCTTACTAGCCTTGAACTTGGCCATCTCTAGCATTTCCTTGACAATGTCTCCAGATGGGTTGGGCACCATTCCCATGGCATACACTGCAGCATCAATCTCTACTGAGGAACTGTCAAAGTTCCTGAGAACCCGCAATATGGCGCTGGTGCATTCTGCCGTGCCACACTGGAACAACGCCTGGTACACCAGGGGGCGAGAAATCTCCAGGGCCTCTGGTAGACCAGCGCTCAGGCTTTCAGCATTCATTTTGCGGACTGTAGCGATGAGCTTGTGAGCCAGGTGGGCTCTGTTATGTCCATTGTTGGTCTCAGAAAGACCGGCCAGTTCCCTTAGAACAGACAGCATGGCCTCTTTATCCTGAATCGGATGGACTGAGCCAATGTTGCCATCGAGGTGCAGGGTCTTCAAGTTGGCTACATCTAGAGATGGGTAAACCAAGAGAACAGGATTACTTCTGCTCACTCTAAATGCATGCTAATTTAAGTGTCTGAATGATTCCTTACCATGCTCAAAGATTCGGTCGTTGTGCACAGACACTCCCACCAAAGTCAGGACTTGCTTTCCTACATTATTAACTCCATACTGTCCTCTGTTGATAATCAGAATCAATTAGCAGAGCAATAAAACAAATTAAAAACACATGTAGTTAATGTAGTCAATGAACTCACTTGTGAGAAAAGGGCACAAGCATGTGGTTTTCAGTGCAGGAAGCAGATGTCATATGTTTCTGTGCATTATCAAACTTGTAGTTGCAGGTCTGGCTGCTCCTGAAGAGCTGAGCAAGTGGGTAGTGCTGTGTGATAAAAAAGAAAGCAAGTTAACACATTATTGAAACCATCAGATATCCAGCAAAGTTATTTTGTCTTATTCAAAGACCGGATGACTTACCATGCCTGTGATAAGGGCCAGGGGACTGGTGTGGTCCTTGATAGGCCTGAAATTGTCACATTTAGACAAGTCTCTGTTGAGGGTGACATCAGTGGCAATATCCTCTCTGGCATTCACGGAGTAGCCTGTCTTGCACATACCGTAGATGGTAGGCTGATTTTGGGGAAAAGTTGTAATGGATTAGTCAATGTATATCAATCTTTTAACAAATGTAAACTTTTTTGATGTTTATGTTACTTAATGACTGACCATTCTCCTGTTTCTGTCCTCCTCCAGCACAGGTACTGCAAGGGCAGAGATTAGACCCCTCTTGATGTTCAAAATGTTGACTGGCTCATCATCCTCTGGAAACAACTTGATGTCATTGTCTCCCTCAACGGTGAACTTCAATGGGTTCCTGAGAATTGAGAGGTCAGTGTTTATTTAACATGATCAGTTTCTTCTTATCTGCTCGGTGTAGAGTGCCTTGATAAACATACTTCTCCATGGCAGCCTTGAAAGCATCTGCACCAGCAGATGGCCCAAAGATAGGATTTCTTTCTGTATCAACATCGATCGCCTCACTCAGTGTGCACTCTGTTGTGCGCACGATGTAGCTACATGTGCGAGGGACCTCAATTTCAACCTGTTTAAAACAGAATGAGTTTTTATAAAAAATAAAAACAAGAAAAAAATTCTAAATATTGACAGCGTCGACATTTATACCTTGCATCTGGCCTTGGGGCCATTGATTGCTCCATTAAGGGCATTTAGAGACTCTGTTTCGTAGGTGTATTCATACTTGTGAAAGCTCTTGTACCTTTTGGCCACTAGGGGAGCACAAATCACATCTTAAACATCAAGGACATACATGACTCATACATGACTCTAGTCCACAACATTAGATTGCTTTTCTTAAATGAAGTGATAAATTATAAAGAAAATGAACAAATTTGACTATTACAGTAACTCAAAACTTAAAAAAGACAGTTTTCTTATTTGTTCTATTTTTTCCTGATCAAGCTCATTAGATAATATAAACAATCTAGAATTTATATTTTCTTAAAAAATGTTTAGCACTTACAAAGGCATGGTAATTCCTCGTCTTGAGCATCTAAAGCGAAAAACAAAAAGGAGTTTTATACAAACAATATATACCATTATCATATAATACAATTCAATGTTATTCATTAAAGGGATAGTTCACCCAAAAATGAAAATTCTGTCATCATTTACTCACCCTCAAGTTGTTCCAAACCTGTATGAATTTCTTTCTTCAACACACACACGCACGCATACACGCGCACACACACACACACACATGCATACACGCACACACACACACGCATACACGCACACACTAACTAAAGATATTTTGAAGAATGTTGGAACCAAACAGTTGATGGGCCCCATTGACTTCCATAATATAGAATTCAATGCGGCCTAACTGTTTGGTTACCCATATTCTTCAAAATATCTTCTTTGGTGCACAGCAAAAAATGAAAGTCATACAGGTTTGGAACAACTTGAGGGTGAGTAAATGATAAATTTCTTGGGTGAAATTTTGAATGAATTTTGAATTGAATGGTACATTTTTGGGTGAACTATCCTTTTAACAACAAAAGATAAATGTATTTTTTTTAAAAACCCACCAAAGATAACTAACGAATAAATACAAGATGACAACAGAAACACTATTTTGTTGATCATATATGATTTTTTATACTTTTAATACTGATGTACAAAAATGTATAAATGTATATGTATAAGATTAGAACTAAAACATGAAACATTTTATATAATAAAATATTTAACCTTCATTTAACCAGGCAAGACACTTAAGAATTAATTCTTATTCACAACAACAACCTGGCAAATATATTATAAAAAAATATATATCATTAGACAAATTTCACCAGTCACAAATCCTCAGCAGTACTTACTTGCCACAGCTATTGCACATAGAAGCAGCAAAAGGCAGAGCTTAGTGTCCCCCATGATGGGTTCAGTTCAGCTCTTTCCTCAAGACCGTTGCGTATTCCGATGGAATCTGCTTTATTACTGCTGTCAATGGCCTTATATATTAAGGCAGGAATGGGAGGAGATATGGCATTTGCAAAAAGTAAAGTCCCCATTTCAAAGTTCATATCTTGTGCCTCTGTGGCAGGACAAAGGCAACTGTTTCATGTAATGATAATGGTCTTTCAAATAGAGAAAAAATGCTTTTTCAAGGGACACTTGCTTTGCTTGATCTGTTGGTTGATTGATTGATTCATTTAGCATATTCCTCTTTTCCGTGTAACCTCTTACTGATATACAGAGAAAATTGAGTTATTTAATTCATATACCCTTTTCCCCCCCACAATTTTATGTAATTAAAAAAAAACACTCATTACATGACTAAAGGTTAAAAAAAAAAAAAAAAAAAAAGTCCAGTAGTTGTTTTACAAATATTCTAATCTACCTTTTATATATGTAGCATCTCAACAACTTCCATATGGCTCTTCTTGCGATAATGTGATGGCAGAAGCCTGTCTCCTTCATGCCTTCTTTACTGATGATGATGCAAAGTAGGACATTAATCACTAAAAGCAGACTAGGTCATAGTACTAATTTTAGATCCACATTTGACTACATTTTATTTTGACATCCTTTACCAATCAGACATGACTAAACTGATATAGACACTGAAATAAATGATTAAACCTTTTGCCCTTTTGTCCTGTTTACTTTATTCACTAACCTCTTATTTTCTGTTGTGGGTAAATACTAATCACATTTGTCCAGGCAAGTCTTCTTGGATACACAAAACATTATTTTTCCAAGGCCTTTAGTTGTCGATTGATGGAAAGCATATATAAGATATACTAGAATTGGTCCCTAAACATCCTTATAATCATCAGGAAGATATTGAGAACATTTATATAGAATTTTCCCTGTAATGTTCTGCATTGATTGCTTGAAGGTGTGTGATCACAAAATGTCTTGTGATTTTTGGATAAATGCATTGCGTTCATTTTGTGCCAACGTATGTTTTTAAAGCACAGCTTGTAAGACAAGAACGATTATGTCTCCTTTTTCAAAGACAAATGCTATCCTCATGGTTGGTGCTGGGTAGTAACTGATTACATGTAATCTGGATTACATAATCAGATTCCAAAAATTAAGTAGCCTACTTTAATTAGATTATATTAGAAATATTCATAATCAGACTGCAGTTGCTTTTTATTGATTACATTATTACATGTTATTCTCATAATGGCAATAAAGTAGTCATAATTCATTGATTTTCTCTACTACTTCTGTTTTATCTTTTAAAATTTACTTTCTAAAAAAAAAAGCCTATACTGCATATATACACTCACCTAAAGGATTATTAGGAACACCATACTAATACTGTGTTTGACCCCCTTTCGCCTTCAGAACTGCCTTAATTCTACGTGGCATTGATTCAACAAGGTGCTGAAAGCATTCTTTAGAAATGTTGGCCCATATTGATAGGATAGCATCTTGCAGTTGATGGAGATTTGTGGGATGCACATCCAGGGCACGAAGCTCCTGTTCCACCACATCCCAAAGATGCTCTATTGGGTTGAGATCTGGTGACTGTGGGGGCCATTTTAGTACAGTGAACTCATTGTCATGTTCAAGAAACCAATTTGAAATGATTCGAGCTTTGTGACATGGTGCATTATCCTGCTGGAAGTAGCCATCAGAGGATGGGTACATGGTGGTCATAAAGGGATGGACATGGTCAGAAACAATGCTCAGGTAGGCCGTGGCATTTAAACGATGCCCAATTGGCAATAAGGGGCCTAAAGTGTGCCAAGAAAACATCCCCCACACCATTACACCACCACCAGCCTGCACAGTGGTAACAAGGCATGATGGATCCATGTTCTCATTCTGTTTACGCCAAATTCTGACTCTACCATCTGAATGTCTCAACAGAAATCGAGACTCATCAGACCAGGCAACATTTTTCCAGTCTTCAACTGTCCAATTTTGGTGAGCTTGTGCAAATTGTAGCCTCTTTTTCCTATTTGTAGTGGAGATGAGTGGTACCCGGTGGGGTCTTCTGCTGTTGTAGCCCATCCGCTTCAAGGTTGTGCGTGTTGTGGCTTCACAAATGCTTTGCTGCATACCTCGGTTGTAACGAGTGGTTATTTCAGTCAAAGTTGCTCTTCTATCAGCTTGATTCAGTCGGCCCATTCTCCTCTGACCTCTAGCATCAACAAGGCATTTTCGCCCACAGGACTGCCGCATACTGGATGTTTTTCCCTTTTCACACCATTCTTTGTAAACTCTAGAAATGGTTGTGCGTGAAAATCCCAGTAACTGAGCAGATTGTGAAATACTCAGACCGGCCCGTCTGGCACCAACAACCATGCCACGCTCAAAATTGCTTAAATCACCTTTCTTTCCCATTCTGACATTCAGTTTGGAGTTCAGGAGATTGTCTTGACCAGGACCACACCCCTAAATGCATTGAAGCAACTGCCATGTGATTGGTTGATTAGATAATTGCATTAATGAGAAATTGAACAGGTGTTCCTAATAATCCTTTAGGTGAGTGTACATTCAGAAGGTCTTCCAGGTTTATGGAATTGCACAGACAGACCAGCCCCTAGTCATGAGCCGATCACTAAGACCTACGCAGCATTTGATCACTGGGTTTAAAGAAATCATTTCACTTTTAAGAAGTGTTTTCTCAACACTGCAATCGTTCAATCCCGTTCAATCAATTCACATTATTTCATGTGTACATGTACAATGCAGGGATTCCCCAACTTTTTTGTCCCCTCTTTGACCTAACATATTTATGTTAAGTAACCCCTGAGATTTTAAGTTAGTAAGGTAGATCAATAGTAAAATTAAGTCAATAATAGTAGTAATAATAATAATAATATTAATAAAATTAAGTTCACATTTCTCTGATGTCAGTTATTGGTCACATGACATGCAGGCAGAGCCTAAAATTAGCATTTGAAAATATATAGTATATAAAAAGTATATAAAATGGTGTAAATCACTCAAAAAATCACTCACTGCTCTTAATTTTTGTAACTTTAATAAGAATGAATGGAATATATTTTCTTTCTCTTTGTATTTTTATATTAATATGGTACAAGATTATCCTATTCAAATCAAAGTGATAAACAAGTTAGGTTAAAAATAATCTAAAAGTAATTAAAAAGTAATCAGATTATATTACCTTAAATGTATAATGTAATGGATTATGTTACAAACTACAATTTTTGTCATGTAATTTGGACCCAGCACTGCATATTGTCCCTAAAATCATTGAGCAAGACACTCAATCTGTAAGGGCCAGCAGCCACATGAAACTTTACCCTCTGTTTGAATATGTCTCTTGAATGTGCTCAGTAAAAAGAGAAATCCGTATGAATATGCATTGTAATGATTAAAGTGACATTAATTAATATTAAATTTGTCATTTAGTCTGTCTTCTAGGACCTGGGCCTACACTGTTTAGTAGGGACCTGTCTCAACTCAAGGCTCAATCCTAACCCTAACTCTGAGAAGATATAAACATTTTTTCTGTTAGAGTAACAAACATATATATAATAAGTGTTTAGCTCCCTTTTCTCTTTTATATTCTTTCAATATTTGGTTTAAAATTAAGCCGAAAGCAAAGCAAAGAGTCTTTTAGTTGGAAAAGGAGAGCACACAGCAATACCATTTTATCATGAATGCTTGTTTAAAAGTCCACTGAGATATCAAGGTTCAGATATTGACAAACATGTCTTTGCTAACTTACATAAGATGTGTGAAGAGAGGTGCACTGATTTCATGTAATCTCTTTCTTTCTCATTACATAGCACTGTTAGACCTTACCAGGCTTTTTACAGTAAAGTACTGTTCCCCTATTTTACAGCAAAACACTGGCTATACAGTTATTTACCCTGGAAAATACGACAAGGGTTAACTGTGCTTTTTCCAAAATAAAGAAAAAGAATATGTAATATATAAATATATAAAATAGTGAAAATAAAATCTGACTAAAAAAGTAAAGTTTTTATGCATTAAATTATGCTTAACTAATGCACAGATAATCGTGAGTAATGAGAGATGTGTCATTGTGTATTAATTCCTTAACAACATATAGTATTAATGTATAGTGTAAATTAATGTGTTAATTACAACAATGGGTAAAAGCCATGCCTTTTAGCTTCCAGTTGTCTGCTTTAATTAATCATTAGCTAATCATTTGCAAAGATATGATTATGTTATGACTTTACTTGTTGAGGCACATGACTGGGGAGACTAGGTATATACACTCACCTAAAGGATTATTAGGAACACCTGTTCAATTTCTCATTAATGCAATTATCTAATCAACCAATCACATGGCAGTTGCTTCAATGCATTTAGGGGTGTGGTCCTGTTCAAGACAATCTCCTGAACTCCGAACTGAATGTCAGAATGGGAAAGAAAGGTGATTTAAGCAATTTTGAGCATGGCATGGTTGTTGGTGCCAGACGGGCCGGTCTGAGTATTTCACAATCTGCTCAGTTACTGGGATTTTCACGCACAACCATTTCTAGAGTTTACAAAGAATGGTGTGAAAAGGGAAAAACATCCAGTATGCGGCAGTCCTGTGGGCGAAAATGCCTTGTTGATGCTAGAGGTCAGAGGAGAATGGGCCGACTGATTCAAGCTGATAGAAGAGCAACTTTGACTGAAATAACCACTCGTTACAACCGAGGTATGCAGCAAAGCATTTGTGAAGCCACAACACGCACAACCTTGAGGCGGATGGGCTACAACAGCAGAAGACCCCACCGGGTACCACTCATCTCCACTACAAATAGGAAAAAGAGGCTACAATTTGCACGAGCTCACCAAAATTGGACAGTTGAAGACTGGAAAAATGTTGCCTGGTCTGATGAGTCTCGATTTCTGTTGAGACATTCAGATGGTAGAGTCAGAATTTGGCGTAAACAGAATGAGAACATGGATCCATCATACCTTGTTACCACTGTGCAGGCTGGTGGTGGTGGTGTAATGGTGTGGGGGATGTTTTCTTGGCACACTTTAGGCCCCTTAGTGCCAATTGGGCATCGTTTAAATGCCACAGCCTACCTGAGCATTGTTTCTGACCATGTCCATCCCTTTATGACCACCATGTACCCATCCTCTGATGGCTACTTCCAGCAGGATAATGCACCATGTCACAAAGCTCGAATCATTTCAAATTGGTTTCTTGAACATGACAATGAGTTCACTGTACTAAAATGGCCCCCACAGTCACCAGATCTCAACCCAATAGAGCATCTTTGGGATGTGGTGGAACGGGAGCTTCGTGCCCTGGATGTGCATCCCACAAATCTCCATCAACTGCAAGATGCTATCCTATCAATATGGGCCAACATTTCTAAAGAATGCTTTCAGCACCTTGTTGAATCAATGCCACGTAGAATTAAGGCAGTTCTGAAGGCGAAAGGGGGTCAAACACAGTATTAGTATGGTGTTCCTAATAATCCTTTAGGTGAGTGTAGTTGTAACATGGAGAGAGTTGTAACACAACCAATTCCACCAATTAGGGATAAGCTAGGAGACTATGATAATTTCAGTGTTTACCCGCCTCCTCCCAAATCCCATATAAATGATTGTCAAGGCTTGAAATAGGCACATGCAGATTTTATAAAGAAAAAAAAATATATATTTTGCAGTAAGAATGTATTTTTTTTTGATGATTTTGTTTAGTACATAAACTTTTGCAAATAAAATCATTTAACTTTTATTAGATTTAGATTAACTTTTTTTTATTCAAGCAACATACATTTTGTACCAATGCAAGTATTAAACATTATGCATACAATACAAAAAAGTAAAGAGAAAGAACCATATAAAAAGAAAAGAAAAAGAAAAGGGTGCCAGGGGAGATAATAATAATAATCAGAATAAAGGTGCATTCTGATATAAAGATATCAAATAAATATTTGGTAAAGCTCGCAGATTTTTTTTAAAGTCTTGATATCTTTCTTATTCAGAGAGTCTCTAATACTGTTTACATAAACCAAACTTACATTTACTTAAAGTAACCTTTATGAATATAAAATTTGGTCAAAAGTATAAATTAATTAGAGGTGACCGGGTATAGTTGCAACACTTTTTTCTTCAGCACCTAAAACTACCCTTTTTTTTTAGCTACACGTCTAAAACTTTTAGGCAAAGTACCCACATGGCAACAATTTAAATTTCTTCAACTATATCACAGACTTTGTGAGATGATGACAAATACAAATTGGTCCTTTGTTACAACCTACCCCACTACTGGGGTACTGGGGTAAGTTGTAACAGGTGCAAAAAATGCAAAAAAAACTAAGGGTACTCCAAGTGATTTGCCACAACAAGAGTTTTATTTTAAATGAATGGCTGCAACAATAAAATATGTGTGAATATGGGGTGTATGTGCATATTGTGTGTGTTTGTGCATGCACACGTGTGCATTTGTTTGTGCATGTCTGTACATGCACATTCATATGTGTGCGTGTGTGTGTGAGAGAGAGAGCGAGAGCAAATTAACATAAACATAAGCATTCTGTAGAATTATTAAAATCACAAAAATTTTCTTAGTTGTATGTAAGTGGATGGTTGTTTCAAAACACGTGTTACAACCTACCCCGCCACTGTCACCCATTGTTTAGCTAACTGTATTAGCATGGTGCTTTGAAATTAGCAGGAGATTGATACACCATTCTTTACTAGAGAAACTACACTTTGACCTGATATAACTCATACAACATTATCTACAACGGTAGAAGTACTAAACAAAATATTATCTTGTTTTTTTTTTTTACTTTCTTACCTCAGAATTAGATTTTCTGCTGTAGCTTTTAGAAGAGATAGCAAAACAGACTGGAAAACCTCCATGTGGGATCGTAAAGGAAGCCAGAGGAAACTAAAACTCATATGACTCCTATCTTATCCGTGATTTGTGGAATTAGTAGTGTTACAACTCTCCCCATGTTACAACTATACCCGGTCTCCCCTATTAATTAAATTAATTAAATAAAATAATTTTTCATCTTCTTCAGGATAATCCATTAAAGCAAAGAGTATATTTTAATAGAGACAGGTTTTGAACATTGAATATTTTCATTAATACATTTCTATTCCTTAAAGTCCTCCAGAAAAAGTATAATGCCAAAATAAATGCAATGTAGTTTCATGATAATTATTACAGAAAGTTTACATTTTATCTTTTTTTTTTTTTTTTTGTAAATAATAATTAGCTGGGTAAAATTGGTGAATGAATTTAAAAGATTTCTAATATGAAACTTCTGAGGTAACTACCATACTTTATGCCAGCAAATCACTTTACCATTTAATAAAGAGTTCCAATAACACAAAACATAAGGATTAGTAACAATTTATTTTTGAAAATGAGTGCAAATAGCTCTGTTGTTATTTTTGGAAGTTAATGAAAAACTAATTTTGCCAACAAATGTTTCAACATCAAATGAGGTCAGCTCAGAGGAATAGTATTCACATGCACCCTTAAATGAGTACCCGAAGAAATTTAACCGATACAATAGAAAACTCTCTTTCAGTATTCATATGAAAGAAGCTGTCTTTCATTATATAATTGACCAACAAGTTTAATACTGTTATCAAACCAGTTCTTGTAAAAGAGAGATTTGTGCTTGTGTAAAATATATCTATTATTCCAGAAAAAATAATAATGGGGAGAGAAAGTATGTTTATAAACTGAAGGCAAGACAAAAGTTGTGGAAGACTTATAGTTTTGCTGGAATTGTGTCTATATTTGTGTTAAAATTTAGGTGATTATTTATCTAGCTTATCTTAAAAGTGATTCATAGTGGTTATATACACCGATCAGGCATAACATTATGTGTTGGTCCCCCTTTTGCTGCCAAAACAGCCCTGACCCGTCGCTGTGGTATCTGGCACCAAGATGTTAGCAGCATCACACTGCCTCCGCCGGCTTGTCTTCTTCCCATAGTGCATCCTGGTGCCATGTGTTCCCCAGGTAAGCCACACACACACACCCGGCCATCCATGTGATGTAAAAGAAAACGTGTTTCATCAGACCAGGCCACCTTCTTCCATTACTCCGTGGTCCAGTTCTGATGCTCACGTGCCCACTGTTGGTGCTTTCGGCGGTGGACAGGGGTCAATATGGGCACCCTGACTGGTCTGCGGCTTTGCAGCCCCATACGCAACAAACTGCGATGCACTGTGTATTCTGACACCTTTCTATCAGAACCAGCATTTACTTCTTGAGCAATTTGCGCTACAGTAGCTCGTCTGTTTGATCAGACCACACGGGCCAGCCTTCGCTCCCCACATGCATCAATGAGCCTTGGCCGCCCATGACCCTGTTGCCGGTTCACCGCTGTTTCTTCCTTGGACCACTTTTGATAGATACTGACCACTGCAGACCGGGAACACCCCACAAGAGCTGCAGTTTTGGAGATGCTCTGACCCAATCATCTAGCCATCACAATTTGGCCCTTGTCAAACTCACTCAAATCCTTACGTTTGCCCATTTTTCCTGCTTCTAACACATCAGTTTTGTGGACAAAATGTTCACTTGCTGCCTAATATATCCCACCCACTAACAGGAGCCGTGATGAAGAGATAATCAGTGTTATTCATTTCACCTGTCAGTGGTAGTGGTCATAATGTTATGCCTGATCGGTGTAGATTAAATTGTAGTTTCTCAAGCAAAATGTGATGCATTTTTAACCTAATTTCAAATGCTAATTTTATGCTAATATGGAATAAGTCATATCAATCGTATCGTTGCAGTTCATTAGCTAATGATTAATTAAAGCAGACAACTCATAAGGAAAAATACATGGCTTTGACCCATTTTGGTAATTAACACTATACACTTTGTGTAATTTACACTATTAGTTAATACTATAGGTTGTAGAGGAATTAATGATTAATAGCAATTCATACTTTTACTTAGTTGCTGATGCGGTAATCATTAATGAATTGTTTAGTTCTTAGTGAGTCATAAATTAACTGATAATTATCCATGCATAGTTAAGCATGAATTAATGTTACCAAACTCTTTTGGTAGAATCTGTGTTAGGATTTTGTCTGGCTACTTTTGATCAGCATTACTGTTTATCAAAGACCATTAAAACACTTATATATCATCAGTTTGTTAACCCAGTTCATGTTATCAGTCTCCTTGATTTTGTGCGGTTGTGAGAGATACATTATACTGCACATATGTTGTATACAGGCACGCACGCAGACACTGATAGACTCATTCCCTCATTAACATGGTTATTAATTCTACACACACTTTCATAAGTCTCTGAGCCAGCTGTTGGACACATGTGTGCATCTTACCTCAATACATTGTACTGTACAAGACTGCACATTATCAAACACAGACGGTTGGGCAACTACTGTATGATAACTTATCTAATCAAATAGACCACAAATAAAAGCCCTTTTGTGAGGGTTTGCATGGGTGACTTTGTCAGTGATTTATAGAAATTTCATAACTGTATTTATCATTATTATTATTATTATTATTATACTATAATAATAATAATAATAATGCATTGTCTTTATTCAGGTTATAAGTTGAACCATTTGGGACTGTTGATATATTGTGCTGTAAATGCTAAATCAATTGTACCAAGTTTACATTACTAAAGTAAAAAAAAAAGAAGCAGTTAATAAGTGTATTGCCTCAGAAACATTTGAGGTTTGTAATACACAGCTTTATCAACACTTACTCTGATTACAGGCAGGTTTCTGATTAGTGTTTGAGAACTAACAGTTCTGAAATGCTGTATATTGTGCAATAATGGCAGCACATGCTCACATATATTAAACAGCAGGGCCGTAACACTGTAGACATTGACAGGGACAAGTCCCCCCCAATAATTGCATCTGCATTGTAATATAATTAGAAAAACATTTGCACATAATTGCAGATAGTTCAAAATGATTATTTCCCATGCAACTAGAATTAGACCTAATTTCCTTCACTGTTCTATTTCTTTATGCTTCATAACCCCCCCCCCCCCCAAAAAAAATAATTTTAATGTAATGTAAATATTATTATACTAATCTAAAAATGACAAGCGTCAAAAGAAATTATGAAAACCTAACTTTAATAGAATCGTTATACAGTTATCATATATTTTTTCAATTTCATTCACAAACAAACGTGTACATACATAGGTAATGCTACATATGGCTCAAACCCTCACTGACTCATTTCATACATTCATTTTTAGCAGACACATTTGTTTATTTACATGCTGCATGAACTTTGATCGGGACATTTGAGTTGGATCCAACCTTCGTTCCAGCACTGATGAGCTTATCTTTTGTCTTAGGAGGCAAGTTGCTTACCTTTTCGAGTAGATAATGCCACGGATCTCCTTCATTTTTGTACTTAAAGTCCTCCATGATAGTTGTGTCCTGTTAGTGAACTGTAATGATAGTCCTTTAAATTAAATGTAATACTTTTTTTTTTCTAGACTCATTTTCAGTTGCATTTGTTAGATAATTTGGTAACTTCCAGTGTTGGGAAGTTTTACTTTGGAAATGCAATAGGTTACAGGTTACAAGTTACCCTATTTAAAATGTAATAAATAGTGTAACTATTTCAATTACTTTATTAAAGTAATGTAACTGATTACATTTGATTACTTTTCTAAATTTCTAACAAATGTTGTCAACTATTAATCATTTTCAAACATTTAAACCAGGCAGGGTTAACCTCTAAAAAACAGATAGTAAATCTGTATACTATTCTTTTTACCACTATGTGTGTGTGAAGGGAAAGCATTATACCATTTAAGGCCTAATATTGATTACTAACAGAAGCAAGAATAGATTCTAGTTGCATAGCCTACTCACTGGCAATCTCTAACTTCCGCTGACTGTCATACACGCGTTCACGAGAGATGCCATATGCTAGAACGCCAGTCTCTCGTGAACGTGCGACCGACAGTTAGCGGAAGTTAAAGATTACAGTTTGTAAAATTTTAAATATGGATATTTTTCTTACACAAACGCATCGCTTCGCTTCAGAAGGCCTTTATTAACCCCCTGGAGCAGTGGCACTTTTATGAGGGATAGATGCACTTTTATGGACTTCAAAACAGAAACAGCCATTCACTGCCATTATAAAGCTGGGAAGAGCCAGGACATTATGTCATATAACTCCGATTGTATTCGTCTGAAAGAAACGGGACAACCTAATAACGAGATTTGTCCACTTGGTGGCGCTTAAGGTTAACATTCCTCAAATGCTTCCTCAGGTTCACATTGAAACCTTCAACATCGATAGCATTTTAATATTTGGCAAACATATTTTTGCACTGAACTGTTATATGTGCCTAATTTCTCAATGAAATTATTTTTACATTTCCAGCACTGGAACGCACTTTTATAACTCGCCATGGTGGACACTCTCAGACAGGTTGTAGCCTAAAGCTTTCAGTGGCAATATGGATTGATGTAATTGGCACACGTGGTGCTCTCCAAATTCAAAGAGAACCAATCAAAAGCATTAGAATAGCATCGCTTTACTAAACGGGAGTAGGTATCGTGCACATCAAAAACAGGCAAAGCAACAAATTAATATTATTAAACATATCCTAGCTTTTTACAGAAAATATTCAGATGTAACCCCCTTTTTAATAGTTAACATTTTCATAAGTAAAAGTGGCTGTAATTTAATTACACATTTTTTTCTCAGTAACTGTAACGGATTACAGTTACATTTATTTTGTAATTAAATTACATAACTCCATTACGTGACTAGTTACTCCCCAACACTGGTTACTTCAAAACTGATAAGTCCAGGGCCTTCTATTAGAGCTCATTTAATGGGAGTGGGAATTGCTTAACATGGTGGAAATGCTGTGCAAACTTCACCCACACACTTTACATGTCTAGATGCAGTATTCACTGCAGCCTCAATCATTTAATCTGCAATACGGTGAAGACAACAGGTTGTACGTGTTCGTTGTTTTGCTATTTTTTTTTCTATTTTGAATGTTTATTAGCTTGAAACCAACCTTAACCCACCCAATCATATAGCAAGCTTCTGATTTAAAAAAAAATGCTAATATTTTTTTTGTATATTTCTGTGTATTATTACGTTTTCTGCAGGTAAGTACTGGCACCAGCCATCTCTGACTTGCATTTAAATTTTACTTCTTTTGAACATTGTATATTTGACAAAATAATTTAACTATACCTTTCTTAATTTCATTATGTAAAAAAATTGCAGAGGTTGTCCTAAAAAATCTGTATATTTTAGAGAGAGGGGACATTATCTTGCATTTTAATTGGTGGATATTGGCAGCACTGATTTTATGCAAAATAAACAGACAAAAATCGATCACCCAAAATCCACCATGCTGTTTGTTCTGTAGTTAAACAAAATCTGAAAGCTGGACTCTAAGATGCAGAACATTGAGTAGTATAATTTTCATGCTGCCACATGAAGAATTGCCCTATTAGTTTAGTTTTATTCTTTTGAAATGTAATTTCATTGATAAATTCAAAAATCCAAATTGTGAATTAAATATTTTACACATTTTATGCCACGGATGATAATAATATATCTAAATATATAAAAAAGCTTCATACTTGTATAGCTTCATACTTGTCATACTTAATTTATTATAAAACAATTTGTATTTAAAATCTGTTTCTTTTAGCAGAAGAAAGTATGGAGTCCAAATGGTCTAGGGATATCGGCACGCTTCCATGGAGTGTCCATAAAGACCATTGCCCCTCTGTGTCTGAGGTACATTTATATCTGTCAATATTAACTGTTTGTTTTTCAACTCAATGTTATCATGGTCTCTCAATCTCAAGAATCATTTGTAAATCATTTACATAATCATTTGCATGGGAGGTAGCCTAGATTTTCGGTCTGGGGTCCATGCAGTTGAAAAAATCTAAATGTATAAAAAAACAGATATTATAACATAAAATAAGTTTTGTTAGTGTAGACTCATAGCTGATTCATGCAATAACAATGCCTTGTCATTTCTATAAGAGGAGCAAAGGTCATTTATACAATCAGAGATCAGAGATCATGAGTGGTTTTTTTTCTGTTTTGGTGATATGGGTCTCTAATTTGTTTTTCAGATGATAAAAAAATGAGATTAAAGGGTCTGTAAATGAGATTAAACATAATGTTGAATATGTCAACAAGCCTTTACTGATGAAATGTGGATCACGTTGCATAACGTTTCAAAATCACAACATGAATTGGGAGAGGACATACATTTTCCATAGACCTAGAGCTAGCCTTAGATAACTTTTTAGGAAATGTGTTTTGGAAAGTATCTGACTGTAGTGAAAAAACAGACACATATACAGTATATACAGAATATACAGTAAGCTAACACTGAAATATGACAAGCTGTGCACGATTTGGGCAACATGAGAAATACATACAAGGCAACATCTGCTGCCTCCTGGTGGAGATGTCGAACATATTTCCATCAGAGTTTTCCATCTCAAACCTATGCTTCCTCTATAAAAAATTATAAAAAAATAACGTTGGACGCGTGAAAATTTGATTTAAATGGACAATTTAAGGTATGATGTCACTTTCAAGAACCATTTAAGACAGCATAAGTGAACAATAAAATACAAATACATATTTATTTTAGATGATGTTATGTAAGGTAAATTTAGTCATTAGGAACCAAAGTATAATTTGCAGTGATTGGATTTTGGACCGGATTGGACCGGGAACACCCCACAAGACAAGAGCTGCAGTTTTGGAGATGCTCTGACCCAGTCGTCTAGCCAAATCGCTCAAATCCTTACACTTGCCCATTTTTCCTGCTTCTAACAGATGAACTTTGTGGACA
The DNA here is from genome assembly GCA_039654625.1 of Rhinogobio ventralis. NCBI lineage: Eukaryota > Metazoa > Chordata > Actinopteri > Cypriniformes > Gobionidae > Rhinogobio > Rhinogobio ventralis. The sequence continues at coordinate 24,282,545 of CM077210.1, read as the reverse complement.
AAATGTTCACTTGCTGCCTATATATCAGTGTTATTTACTTCACCTGTCAGTGGTCATAATGTTATTCCTGATTGGTGTATATACTGTATATATATATATATATATATATATATATATATATATATATATATATATATATATATATATATATATATATACACACACACAACTGCTTAATTATTATTATTATTATTATTATTATTTTTACTTTAGTAACGTAGACCAAGCTTGGTATTGATTTACATTTACAGCACAATATACCATTAATGACAGTCCCAGATGGTTCAAATTATAACCTGAATAAATAAATGCATTATATAATAATAATAATAATACTGTTTTAACATTTCCATAAAATCAATGACAAAGTCACCCATGCAAACCCTCACAAAAGGGCTTTTTTTGGTCTATTTGATTAGATAACAGTTATCATCCAGTAGTTGCCAAACCGTCTTTTCATATCTATCTTGTACAGTTCACTGTTTTGAGGCCAGGTTCACACGTGTCCAACAGCTGGCTCAGAGACTGATGAAAGTGTGTGTAGAATTAATAACCATGTTATTTACATTTGGATGGGAGTCGATAAAATAGTCGGCAGCCTATAATTTGGTTATAGGCCAACATTTCTCTATTGGATCTACTGTAGCCTATATACATTAGGCTTATGTTGTCAAAAGTTTCCTATGTCCTTAATTAGTTGAATCGGGTTTAGATGTTAAACATATATATTAGAGTACGCGTTTTCTTTTCCGCTAGCGACCAAGAACTGTAGCCTACTCTTTATTGCAATCTGCTCTACTTCGGAGTGTACGGACTCGTCCAAAGAATAGCATGGGTGTTTTACCCTCACAACAACATTGTGGGTGCTCAGAATTTATTCATTTGCTCATTTTTTGTCTGATATTACTGATATTTTGTATTGATACCAACAACGTGAAACATGAGTTTATAATGTGAACGTTCTCAAATATAATACAGACATCCCATTCTCAGATACACGAGTCCCCCCTACAGTCTAGTGGTGGACTCGTCCATTGACAGCGGACCAGAGCTGTGTGTGTGGTGTCAGGTCTCTCGCTCAATGATGAGGTTTCAAGTGCGCCTTTGAGATGTTATGGAGTCTGTAGAATATTCTTCAGTTTATAACTTTTTCGATTCCCTTTTATTAAAACAACATTCCAACTTTTAGAGTATAAGATCGACCTGTACGTGTAAGCATACCTTATTTAGTTTTTTTGTTTGCCTATACAAGCTTCTGTGAGTTTTTTCATAGCGAAAATGTTGAAAGTTTTGTGAGGACACTCCTTCTTCAGACGGACTAAGGCTACAGCTGACACATTGAGGAACATATCAGCTCTTTCATTTTCTTAGAGGTAAGTTTGTCTTTTTTAAGCCTCTAATATATTTTTTTCAACATATACCGCTTTTTTGTAACCCCTTATTTGCATGATAGCGGTCAATCGAGAAAAGCTCTTTATGGCACTAAAACGAATGCATTTTTGACTAAATACTGGGTTCATGTCTCGTGGCACGTGTGGTTGTTTCGTTTTTCTAAGTTTGAAACATTTTGTTTTATTATTATTATTTTTTAGTTCATGGCCAGGTCACCATACAAATCCATTGATGTAAGCATGGGAGGGTTTTAATGCCCAGGAAAGCTGACCGTATGATGCCAAGTGACTCTATTTGCCCCTTTGCATTTAATTGGATGCATTATATCACTAGATTCCTCGATTATCCACAGAGTAAAATGTATATGTGAATATATATATTTAGTTAGTTACTATATACAATAAAACTGGGTGTATAATTATAGTTACACTGCTTAGGATAGTTCTCCTATGTTTGCAGAGCATCTTCTTTTCAGTGCCAGTCTGTAGATGGTCTAATAACAATAAGTTATTCTTCCAATTCAGTTGTCACTTGTATTCTTAATTCCCCCTCTGTTATGATCACCTTCTGGGTCACAGCATGATCTTCACAGCAGGAGTAAGAGGTCGATTCCCCACTTTTCCAATCAAGTCTCTACATGATGCCTTGCAATCATCTCAGTGGCATACCTGCCAGCCTGCCGTCAGCATCTGAACAAACCCGGAACCATTGTCAACATTACATTTCTATTTCCATCCCTAGTTCTCGTCTGGTGTGGTTCTGGTAAATACCAACAAAATGTGTCAAATTATTTCTGGGAAAATCATTCCCTGCTCAGGACGATTGGAAATGTATTGGATGACCTCTTGACATCATTACATTTAGCGACAAGCTATTTCTGGGAAAAATACCCTGAATTCTCAGACAAGGGTACAAGTGGATTGTTTGTTTTCCTGTAATTTTACGGTCCGCCGGAGCAGCAGAAAAACTGGGTTTTCTGTTCTACTGATCTTTTGACACCTGTCAGGATGCATTTTAGTTAGGCCACATTGGGGAATAGAAGGCTCAATGAGCCTCACACCAACGCGCACGCACACACACACACACAGTTAATTGAGCTTATGTTTTATGCATGATGGGTCAAAGATGAATATTGTACAACTGCATGCTGAATTGCACTGATGTGTACAAAATGTGTCCCACACTTTCCAAGTAATGTTTTTTCTGGCTATTCGATCCGTGCACATGGCAACCTGGCTGATTTGAATAGGGTGTAATGAAAGCTGTTATTTGGAAATGAATTAAGGGCAATAGTTGCACTGTATAGCTTTTCACACTGGTCTGTGAAAAAAATACATGTCGTGTGAGTGTGTGGAATCTGGTGGCGAGACACAACATTCACGTTTGCCAGAGTGGCAGTGTTGTAATTGGGGCTAGTTTAATGAGAGGAGGGAGGGTAACAAGACAAGTTTGTGCAACCAAGGCTACTGGGAGTGAAATTGGAAACTAGAGCTTGTGTAGAAATCATCAAGGAATGTTAAGTTGCATTAGATGCAATATAAGTGTGTGACAGAATATTCCTGTTAGAGACATGGCAGAGAGAGAACGGACAAGGGTTAAACATTCAGTGAGAAGAAAGTGCAACGTGGATCTGTGTAATATAAACTGGCATTTAGGATAAACTGAGAAAATATGTTAAACTAACAAATGCAAATTTATTCTTCTGGACAGACAGCTTTAGTAAATGAAATATCATACTGAAATACTCACAAGCTTGGTTGAACTGTACATTTAGGCTTTTTTTTCCATACAATGATTGACATTTCCAAATCTATTTTCACCCTTAAAGGGATAGTTAACACGAAAATGAAATAGTTGTCATCATTTCACTCTGGTGTTCTAATCCTTTATAACTTTCCTTCCTCTGTGGAAAACTTGTACTGAAGAATGTACTGGTAATTTCTTTCCATGCAGGTACAATGAATGGTGACTAGAGTGTTCAAACTTTAAAAAGGACTCTGGAGTATCATAAAAGTGTCATAAAAGTGGTTCATATGACTAGTGCTTTTTCTGAAGTCATGCAATAGATTTGTGTGAGAAACAAATTCAATTTACTGTAAGGGATGAGATCATGCTTGCCTTAGTTCATGACGATGTCTGATTTGTGAACAAATTGTTCTTTTGAGTTGGTGATCTTTTCAGTGAATCAGTTTCACAAAACCATTCGGAATGAATCAGTCTGATCCAGTTCTAAAGTTCCAATCAACTGACTAGTCCTGTATGCTTAGACTATCAGTGAATAACAAGTTAAAAGAATAAATATCAGTCTATTCCGCTCACAAAGCTATCAGAGACTTCAGAAGACTTCCATACAAAACATATAAACTACTTTTATGATAGCCTACTTTAAGGATTCAGTTCCCATTCTTTGTTATTGAAGGAAAAACAACATCCTTTGGTGAAATTAAGTCATACAGGTTTGGAACAACATGAAAGTATTTGAATGATGTCAGAATTTTCATTTTTGGCTGAACTATCCCTATAAGAAACATGAGCTCAATCTTTCCAGTGTTAACAATGCGGAAGTTCAATGTGGAAATAAGCTGTTTTCTGTGAATGTGTGAGACTTCCAATTCATTGGCCGCTATAGGGAAATAACGTGAAGAGTAACAAAGTGCAAGAAACGGTAAAACTATTTACACTACAAACCAGTGTGTTTATAATTAAGACAATACATTAAAATAATATGGTAAAACATGCACGTTTGCAGTATCCAGCAGCACTGTATAAAAATAACTGGAAGCGGATGACACCGGAACATTCCAATTTACAAATAGCCACACACACTCTTACGTGGAAAATAAGTTGGATATGGTTTTCCCAGTTTCCTTTGGGGTGTGTGAGTGCCTCTTGTAAAACCACCTGTAAAGCATTATGGTTTGTGACTGGAGTGGCAGAAGATGCTTGTGAATCATGAGGTACTGGAGCATACAGTAATACACCATCTGCTCTCTATCCGAGACGTGTCTCACTTTTCTCTGTTCTGATTAAATTTTTTGCAAGGGGCTTTTCAAGCATTTTGAAAATTAGGGCTGTGTTCAACTCCTCACTCCTCTTATCATGTCTTTCATTTTGGTTCCACTTCACAGTGAATGCGTATGTGAGCCTGAGTCTCAGCTATATATATTGTGCCCCCTGTGATGTTGTTATTTCTGCTGGATTAGGGCCTATGGGGACCCTTCTTTTTTTCAGATTTTTTCCATTTGACAGCAGCATGAGCTTACATTTTTTCCCTTCAGAATGGAAAGTTCTGGGTTTCTTGTGGCTTGGTGAGTGTCTGAGGGAAAAGAGGGAGGGAGCAGCAAGCTACGCCCATGTTTATGTCTGTCTGCCTGCGTGCTGCCAGGCCAGTAGCTTCACCCATGTGACTCCAGCCAAGGGAGGAGCCACCATTATGATGGCCCTGACAAACTAAGCAAATGGAGCAAAGCCATTTTCTGAAGAGGTGAACATATCTAGAGAACCAAGTCTAAGTATCTATGAAATGTATTTCTGTTAGGTAAAATGGTAGATTAGCACCTCCTTGAGAAAGTGTAGCTTTAACTAAAATAAATTGTGCAGATATAAACAGATATTTATGGTATCTTTGAAAATGAAAGGTTTATAGGTCATACCATCTCAGTAACCCATGAGGTTTTATTTAGCAGAAAAAATCACAGTGTTGCTCTGTGGATGCAGATAGATGGAAGAAGGTATTTTAGTCACAGGAACACCAATTTATATTTATAATGAGCCATGATCTCACTTACTACCCTGCAGTCTTGAAACCAAGAGCTTATGGGCTAAAATAGGGCATCCTGCTTCCCTGGAAAGAAACATGCCCGCATGAAGATGTATTTTTGCAAACAAAAATATGCACTTGTTTATGGTCTTCTGCACCAGAAGCTTACTCAGGTCTGATAGTGGCTCGCTGACTTGTATCTTTTGACTTACAGTAAAAGATCTTTTAAAAATCTAACATGTTGGTTTCATATGGGTTTGAAAAACTTTTTTTTAAATGTCATATAATGTAACCCTCAAATAAAAAGTAATAATATTCTTTAAATAAAATAAATTTAGATACATTACTTGTCATTGCATTGTTTTAACATGTATTTTTGAATAAATTAACATCGTTGGGGTGAATATAATAAATGGGGGTGACCCTAGTACTTAACTGTAAACCAGCTAAATTCAGAAATATGAACAGAAAAACCAAAGAATGTAGGAAGAGGCTGTAGTAGAAAGAGTGGATAGTAGTGAGTGCATATGGCCATGTAGCTTATATAACCTATCGTTAAATTTCACTCCCTGCCACCTCACCGTTTATATGGTCTTTATATGATTTGTTTAAATAGAACGAGCAGTGCCTCACACTCTGCCCCCTCTTAGCGCCGCAAGCACAGGCTCATGTACAGTAAGAGACACCAACCGTTCCAAATTACCCACACACATGCAAAAAAAAAAAAAAAAACTCTTCTTCATCTCCCTGGTAACCCACGGCCTCATGATTGTTGCTAAGGTGGTCTGTGACAGTAATGCCCTCATATGAGCCTCCCTGAATTCTGCTCAGTGTCCTCCCCCTTTACCCCACCTGCTCCCCCACTGTGAAGAAGTCAATAAATTCTCACCTTAACAAGGTATTAAATGGTTTCCATGGATACCAGGATCCACTCCTTCAATTTGGAAGGCTAACACGTTTTCCATTATTCTGAAACATACATCTGGCAGAGGAAATGTGAATCTCTATATTGTGGCTTGTGTATAAAGTATAAAGGAGGCCAATTTGGGTTTAAAAATATCTAAGTAGATACTTTATTTCTTTGTCTTTGTGCTCACAGGGTCTGGGAATTGTCTGCGCTAGAGTTTCATCATGGGTAAACAGAACAGCAAGTTGCGACCTGAGGTCCTCAACGACCTGCGGGAGAACACAGAGTTCACAGACCACGAGCTGCAGGAGTGGTACCGTGGCTTCCTGAAGGACTGTCCGTCTGGCCACCTAACAGTAGAGGAATTCAAGAAGATCTACGCCAATTTCTTTCCCTACGGTGACGCTTCGAAGTTCGCAGAGCACGTCTTCCGCACCTTCGACACCAACGGCGACGCCACAATCGACTTCCGGGAGTTCATAATCGCCCTGAGCGTGACCTCGCGCGGAGGCCTGGAGCAGAAACTCCGCTGGGCCTTCAGCATGTACGATCTGGACGGCAACGGATACATCAGCCGAGCTGAAATGCTGGAGATCGTACAGGTGAGCTTTTTTACTACTTTTGGTTTAATTTGCATTAATGTATTTTAGCTGGCGAGCCATTGTTTTTAGAGCAGCTTGTTCCATATCAATATTGGCTCAGTCTAATGTTTGGTGATACAGACCTCCTGAATAAACAGATCTCCCCAGTCAAGTGTTCCACAGGCCATATGGTCTTGCCACAAATGGTGACCAAACACAAAGGCTTTGTTCGCTACTTCAAAGGGACTATTGACTCTCGATGTTAATAACATAGATGGCTCTTTTACACCTGTAACAGAGGACATGCTATAAAACAATATCTGAAAGTGACATTAAATGTATCTGGCAGAGAAACAGGCTCATGATCATTTGCATTGATTACACTGATATGAAGTGTTGATTGAAGCTGTGACAGTGACAGCTGCGTTATGCAATTGTAGCAATATAAAGACAGTCTTATCAAATGTGTTGCTACTGTAAACTGCAACCTTTGCATGTGACAGCAAACTACCATATGTTTGACACACAGTTACATTAATTTTCACAGGCAATTTATAAAATGGTGTCATCTGTGATGAAGATGCCCGAGGATGAATCGACGCCAGAGAAACGCACAGATAAGATATTCCGACAGATGGACACGGACAACGACGGTACGCCTCCTGAGATCCGTCTCCCACTCACTGATAATATTAAGTTAAACCACACAAAATGTCAGAAACTGCACTGCAAAACAATGATATATTGTCTTTGTTTTACAGTAAAAACATTTAAATCAAGATTTGTAAGTAAAAAAGTAGTCTTGAGTTTGTTTACTTTTCTTAAGTTTACCCAACTGCCAAATAGTTTTTTCTTAAGCCAAATTTTGTGTTTTTTTTATGTCTTATGTAACTTTGCTTTCCAAGTAAAGGCAAAAATGCTAATTAAGAAAATCTTCTTTCACAGTGTCCATGACAACCACTGACACACAAATGAACCATTAAGCCATATGTAGGATTATTTTGAGTTCCAGGATGTTTGATCACTGCTAAAATGTGACTCTTGAAGTAACATTTTTTTTTTTTTTTTTTTCAAATCTATAGGCAGACTGTCTCTGGAGGAATTCATCAAAGGTGCCAAGAGCGACCCCTCTATCGTCAGACTACTGCAGTCTGACCAAAGCACCTCTCGACAGTTATAAATACAGGTCTTAAAAGCAGCTGACAGGCAGCCACTCACATGCACACTGAAAAGATTATTAGAAAGGTAGTTGTTGGCGTTATCAATGATACATTTCTATATCTTTACTGCTTAAAAAAAATTTTGTTCATGGGTGGTTACCTGTTTCATCAGTATTCCAGGCTGTTTTTATTTTGATATAATTCTGTTTGGATTGGCATTGCTGAGTTGTCAATGTCTGGGCTGGGTCAGAATTTGAAGGACTCTTTGAAATCAATTGTCAAACCTCACTTTTAACAGATAATGATTGGTTGCATTACACAGATTTTTTGTCAAATCAAATGTTCTCTACTGAGGCTGCAGAATTTTTGTTACAAGCGATGACTAAAAAATATTTATATTTTCAATGGTTTCATTCCACTCAAAGTGCACTCCACGTGCAAATTCCCAGAATGGCTATTAGGCCAAACCATGAAGTTCTGCCTGTAAATATTCCATTTCTTTTGCATTCAATCAAGCTAAGATATCTCCAGAGCACTATTTACATTCCCTTGACACGTACTAAACTTGATCATCATAGTATTTGTGCTTGGTTGGATGTTGGGTTTTATACATCAGGTAGTCTAGCTGCATTCGGAGCAGTCTGTTGTCCGGCCAAGTATGATTGACTTTGTTAGCTTTATTTTAAAAGGACAGTATTGCTTCTTTTAGTATGTAACAGAACATGCCAACAGTTTGGGGTCAGTAAGTTTTTTTTTTTTTTTTTTGAAAGAAAATACTTCTATTCAGCAATGATGCATTACATTGTTACAAGAGATTTCAAATAAATGTTGTTCTTTCTATTCATCAAATAATCCCCCCAAAAAATGTATCCATTGTTTCCAAAAAAATTTTAAATGGATAGTTCACCCAAAAATGAAAATTAGCCCATGATTTACTCACCCTCAAATCATCATAGGTGTATATGACATTCTTCTTTCAGACGAATACAATCAGAGTTATATTAAAAAATATCCTGGCTCTTCCAAGCATTATAATGGCAGTGAATGGCCGTTTGTGTATGTATGACGTAGGATGTAGGAGTATCGCAAGCTTTGACGCCTCTCGCGGTTCAAACAAATAGGGCTGGGCAACAAACTCAAGCCCCTCTTTTATATCGAAATCCTCCTGCATTTCTCTTTAAAAATTCTCGTTTTAGACTTCTAATTCATGACCGGTGTTTTGTTTTACTCTATCCTCAATACGTTGTGCGTCAGGTCAAGGGTTACTCTTTCGCCGTAAATCGATGCATATGGCCGTCTGCCGGAAGCTAGTTATTTTAGTTTATAAAGTTTTAAACATGGATATTTTTCTCACACAAACCCATCACTTCTCTCCAGAAGGCATTTATTAAGCCCCCGGAGCCGTGTGGAGCACTTTTATGATGGATAGATGCACTTTTATGGACTTCGAAACTGCCATTATAAAGAACTTATGGAAGAGCCAGGCCATTATTTAATATATCTCTGATTGTATTCGTCTGAAAAAAGAATGTCATATACACCTAGGATAACTTGAGGGTGAGTAAATCATGGGCTAATTTTCTAGTTTTGGGTGAACTATCCCTTTAAGCAGTAAGTAATGGCTGCTAAAACTTCAGCTTTGCCATCACAGGAATACATTACATTTTAAAATGTTAAAATAGAAAAGTTATTTTAAATTGTTTTACTGTATTTTTGATCAAATAAATGTGGCCTTGGTGAGCAGAAGAGATTTCTTTCAAAAACATTTTAAAAAATCTTACTGAAACCAAACTTTTGAACTGTAATGAATGCCCAATGTTGGCTGTTGGGGTTTCATTTCCATTGTGGATCTCAAATTTAGCATTCAAATTTCAAATCAATACAAGTACGCTAGAATAAATGATTCAGAAATGTGCAATATAATTATGCAATTATGCATTCGTTTTGGTTTCAGTTCTAACATAAGACAGACAAACTTTTGACAACCGTTTCTGCCCTTAAGGTAAAAAAACCCCAAACAAACTCAGCAGCCATCAGCCTTTAGGCTACTCATTAATATTTGAACGCTGTTGTCCTTTTGGACATATGGCGCGGATAGAATGGCAGACAGGCGGTTAGTTTCTATTTGTCCTATTTGTCACCAGTCCAGTGTCAACATGAACAGTACAGATGCTGTTGGATAAGTAGCTCCATGGAATGTAACAGTAACAGTAATGTCTTCAAGTTTCTGTTAATGGAAACATTGGATAATGCTCTTAACTTGCTCTTTTGCATGTTTGGTATTTCATTGCTCCCTTAGTATTTTTTCTCTGTAAAATGATTGTTGAAGTGAAATGCCAAAACTAATATTTGTACTGGATATATATATATTAGCTTTATGAGTCATTTCTAATTTTGTATAGTGTTAATTGTGATGATGGTTGTATACTGCAGCTGGGATTGGGATGTCCAGACATATTTTTGTCAAGCCAAAGCATCAGTGCAAATCTGAATGCTGCATCTTTACAACTGAATAGTGAATTTGTCTGCATGAATTCTCAATAAACCACTGATTCATAGGCCACTGGTGTCTATCAGAGTAACTTGTGTGACGAGTCGATTTATTTTTGTTTTATTTTCATAACAAAAACAGTTTTTCTTTCAAAACAAAGCTGTGTAAGAAAAATCTACACGATGCCCACATTACACCCGGTCAAGCACATTAGACAAATGGGCAACTGGGATACAGGTTGGCTGATATACTTTTCAGTAACACAATTTAAAAACAAATAACCCAAAAAAAAAAGTCACATGAAAGGGAGAAACAGTGAAAATTGAAAATGTTAGGCTTCTTGCAACTCCTGTGAAATGAGCTGCTGAAATCACAGAAAGGCTGATATAAATAACCATTGGCTTATCTCATTACCAGAAAGACCAGTACCATCGGATTAAATCTCGTAACTGAAACAGATATTAGAAAGTGTCCAATGAAGAGCCTCTGTGTGACATCTGCTTACTGGAAACAAGTGATTGATAATCACAGTCACATTCTGCTTCATCAAGCTGATTGAAAGATCCAATCAGTCACAAAATCAAAAAGTGAGGAAGGAACTTGAGGCAGAGCGTAGCTCAATAATGATGTACATACTGAAAAGCCTAATTTTTAAACTAACTGGGGGATGTTTTCTTTTAAAAAGCTGCACAACCATTTGCTTTATGTCTATGTTTTCAGAGTCTTAAGGAAGTCCATGTCCCAACCGTCCCCTCATCCATGGGAGAGAAGACATGGGCATCATTTGGGTCTCAGAGGTCTAGTGGTTTAGACCAGGCTCATAACTCATCCTTCTCCAGATCGTCCAGATCCACATCGCTCAGGTCAATGTCATCCTCCATGGGCAACTGAGGAAAGGCCAAAAAAGGGGTTTGAGAACAGGAAAGGATGACATCCATTCACTCTCACCATGTTCTCTCTACTCACCACTCCATCTTTCCCATCCCAAGGCTCCACAGTGTTGATCTTAGGCAAAGCTCCGCCTCCCACCGTAGCAGTGGAGCCACGGCCAACAGAAAGTTCCCTGCATAAATAAAGACATTAATAGTTTAACAACATAAAACAGGCTGACAGTTAGAAGGGCCATTATAAACAACACCTTAAATTTACTGTATGCTAACAGTCTCTGTGACGTAACTTTTTCCCAGTAACAAACTCCAGCCTTCTGTTACCTGAGGAATTCGTGGATGCCCGTTTCACTGAATGAGCCTTTAAGCAGAGCGAACTTCATCTTGCGAGCATTAATGGCTGCCATGGCAGGATAGCCAAATCCACCGATCCCAAGAGAGGACTCCAGCTCCATCTGTGCCCCTGCTTCAGTCCACAACCAACTGTAGAGAGAGGAAAGAGTGTCATGTGTATGACTGCATCCCGCTCTCTATTCCCTAAAGTCTCGTCTCTGGCACACAAGCAGCGACATGTACTGATGTGTTATTTATGGGCAGGCTGATCTCAACTTGTACTTTAGATGATGCTGAAAATACTGACCCCCACATCTTCTTCTTGTATTTCTCTGCCATCGTCTTCATCACTTCCAGGTAAGAGTTTCTTCCTGATGCACCTGCAAGCATAGAGAAAATCAAATTAACAGTGTTGTGTTGCGTGTTATTGCTTACTTAAAATATTACAAATTGGTGGTTAACTGAAAAAAAAAGAAAGAAAAAAAAATATTAGATGAACTTAAATGAAAAAATTTGAAACATTGCCTTAGCATCTAACTAAAATAAAACAAGTTGAAATACTAAAATTACTAAAACTGGAAAAAAAGAAAAAAAACACTAAATAGAAAATAAAAAAAACTAATAAAAGACAAAAAAGGACAAAATGACAAACTTCAGTAAACTAAAATAAAATGAAACCAAAATAAACTGCAATACTATATAATACTAAAATAACACTGTATATTAACCATGTCTTACACAGTTAGTTGAAAGTGAAGATCATTTATAAAATGACCACTGCAGTTAAAAATAAATATTTAAAAAGATAATTTTCAGGTTATGACTGGTAGGGTACAACGGGGCTAAAGGCACACCTTAAAAATGTTTTGCTTTTCACTACTCCTATAGTGTATGATATACAGAAAAATATATCTGTTTGTATTGAATAGTAATGGAGCAACAGATTTTGTGTGAAAATAAAAGTTTATTTTATTTAAAAATATTAAAAATGTATGGGGTGTCAAGGGGGGCTTTTTATCCCATACACAGGGTAAAAGGCTCATCAGCATGGGGCAAAAGGCACACCGTTTTGATAAAAATACTTTTGCTAAAATAATATGTTTTTAATAATGTCTAAGTACTAATACTTCAAAACAATTACTTTAGCAAAGTTTGAACTATTTTCTGTTTATTTTGATGAATAAAATAATTCATTTTTGATCAATAAATATGCTGTTATTAAAATATGTTAAAGAAATATATCTGAAAAATATAGAAACAAAATCATTTAAAAAAGTAAAGATTCTGAAAGCATTGAAGGAGATCCCATAATAATTTAATATAGATTTACAGTAGTAACAATAAATTATATTTTATTATATGATATGATTAATATCACATTTTTAAATATGATGTTTCATTATAAATATGGGTATTATCTCTAAGGTGGACACCCAACTTAATATATGATATTTTCCATCTAATCCTAACCATATGTCAACAAATGGAAAAGTCAGCCAGCTGTTTATCATCATGTTAAATATGGTGCCTTTTACCCCAAATACCATACTTTTACATATTCTTCCGTTATTGAAAAACTGTTGCTTTAATTACCTTGAACAAAACTGACAAACATTAACAAGACCTTTGTTTCGAAATATATTCAATAATTTAAGCGATTCTTATTTGCTACTTAAATCTACAACATCAAATATTAGATCAAATGAGTGCAGAATCAACTTTGCGCTGCTGCCTTAGATCGAGTCAAAGATCAGACAAATTTCCACGTGCATCTCGAAAAGCCGTTGTTTTGGAAAGTGCTGAGGCAAGTTGTGCCATCTAGTGGTTTAGAGGAAAATAAAATCAAAGGAGCCTTTTACCCCGTGGGGCCTTTAGCCCCGTTGTACCCTATCTGATAAATGGTGGATAGTACAGTTCTATACCATTTTTGTGCAAATAAAAAAATAAAATTAATTATTTAAATGCAACAAGTGAATTGAAGCATCACAGCATTTTAATGTACAGATGATTTTGTAGAGATTTTCTAAAGATTACATTTAACAGTTATTAAATTAGTCATTAACTAAGTGAAGGTTTGATGACAGCAAATGTAATCTAAATGTAAAAATATAGGAAATGATCATGCACAATTAAATATCCAATAATTGGCCAATAAAAAAATAAAAAAAAACTTTATTATCCAATAACCTATAACCAAAATATTGTGCATCCCTAGTGAGATTCCTGTTTAAGAGGCTTGCCATTTTCACCTTTTTATTAAAAACAATAGTTTTGATGAAATGCTTTGATGTATCGTACCTGTGTCTAGAATGTGAGGCAACACAGCTATCATACACAGCTGATAGTCCTCGCAGGTCTTCTTCAAAACGTCTTCACTCAAAATCTAAAGAAAATAAAAACCACATGAATATAAACCAAACTATACCTATTATTTCTTTACAAAATGTTTATCGAAATAAATGGTAACACTTTACATGTAACAAGGACTAGTAAAATAGTTACTAGTAATAACTATAAATTATGCATGCAACTAACCCTAAACCAATGTATTAACCCTTACATGTAGTTAATTCATATTTAAATGTATAATTACAGTGTAATAAGGACAGCTTAAAATTAAGTGTAACCAAATACCACACAGTTACACCATATTCTATAATATGATTAAAAATAGAAGTGAAAACACTCACCTCTTGAAGCTCTGGAGGAGGAATGTTATCGGAGAAGAGGTCCATGGCACGTGCAATGATGTCAGATCGGGTACGTCCCCCCTGATAGTCCTCTGGCTCCTCTCCTTTACGAAAGACCTTGATAGTGGGGAATCCTCGAATCTACCAATAATGACAGCAGAAAAGACACTGTTAGTGAACCCAATGACCCGAGGATCATTTTTCTAATTGGGATCTGAAAATAAATTAGGGTCAATATAAGGATTGTTGGTAGCACTTAATTTACAGTCCTGTTCTGCATGTACATACTATGTGCTTATTATAATTTTTACAATAACTGGGTAATAACTAGGTACTAACCCTGAACCTAACCTTAACCCATGTAGTTACCATATATTAACCAGTACTTTAAGTACACTGTAAGTACATGTACTGTAAAATAAAGTGCAACTGAATTGTTTATATATAAAAAAAATAATTAAAAAAAACATCAAATAAGTACCCCATAGCGGCTTGCCAAGCCCTGGTGAACAGTAGCATCCACAGCACCCAGTTTCACTTTACCCTTCGTCTGCTCTTTGACTTCTGTTGCGGCTGCCATCCATTCCGGCTCAAGACTGGAAACATTAAAGAAAGTCAACACGGGAAAGCCCAGCTGACAGAGGAATTTCATTGTGTCTTTGAATCCTTGTAAATAATTGAACATGGATTCAGCACTTCAATAATGCATGGCGCAGGTACTATTTCAGTGGAATGACAGACAGACAGGTCTTATGATGTATGCGAGACATGGAGAAAGACATACTTTTTGCAGTGTCCACACCAGGGGGCGAAGAACTCCACCAACCAAACATCATCGCTGTCCAGCACGGTACGGTCAAAGTTATCATCGGTCAGCTCCACCACATCCTTCTTATTGCCAGCACCACCTCCACTCTGATCACAAAATCAACGAGGAGTCAATCAATGGTAGGCAAACAACAATATAACAACAAAAACTTCATGCTCAGCTTCAATACCTGTCTGCTGTAGTCTGAGCCTCCAGTCTTTCCACCAAGTCTGTCTTTGACCAGGGAGCGAAGAGCATTCAGAGCTGAGTCTACAATGGCCTGACTGCTACGGCCACCTAGGACAGAGAGAGAATTAACTCTACTTAAGAGAGGAGCAGAAGACTTTCAGGTGGCCATAAAACATTTACATGCATGCCAAGATGTTTTATGAAAATGCAGAACTGAACCTTGGTAATCCTCTGGTTTTTGTTTGTTGGCTCCGAAGATCTTGATAGTTGGGAAGCCTCGGACGCCGTACTGGCCTCCCAGGGAGTTGTGTTGGTCTGCGTCCACAGCACCCACCTTCACAATGCCCTGTACCAAAACACAAATGCTATCAATGATAAGGTTTATATCCATTTTTACTGATTTATCTAATTTACAAATGTGGTGAGACAGGCTGCTTGCAAATTTTAAGATACAAAAATAAGTGATGTGAATCAAAGAATTTAATGATTTAGGTAATGATTTAAGTATGGTTCTTTAACAACACAGCTCTTTTAAGAGAGCACCAAATAATTAATCCTAAATACTATACACTATACACAAACATTCAAAGGTTTGGGTTCAGTAAGATTTTTTTAAAAGTCTCTTATGCTCACCAAGACTGCATTTATTAGATTAAAAAATGCAGTAAAACAATAATATGTAAAAATGTAATTTATTTCCATGTTAATTTGGTACTCAAAACTATTAGATGGCGTCAGATGTTCGATAACAGTATATCGCTGGTCACGCATTTCAAACTTCGTTTTACCAAAAACCAAGAACTTTGCCATGAGTGTATTGGGGCCTTAATTTCCATACAAACCGTGATACATTTTTTCAGGATTCTTTGATGAATGTAGTTTAAAATAACAGATTTAAAAAAAAAATGAAATATTTAATAAGATTATAAATGTCTTTACTGTCACATTTGAACAATTCAATGCATCCTTGAAGAAAAAAGTATTAATTTCTTTAAAAAAATATTTTTAAAATCTTACTAACCCCTAAAACATCTGAATAGTAGTGTATACTACATTTAGTTACCTACACTTTGGAAGAATGCAGACGTTCAACAAATCATTCTGTGCCAGTAAATTGAACCGGTTCTGAATAAGCCCCAGTTCTTGATTGTCAAGCATAACAGAAATGGATGAAGAAGCGCAATTATGATGCAATCTTAAAATTCAGAATTTACCTTTAAAGCTGTGGCTGCTTTCTTCCATTCAGGAGCCAAGCTCTTGCAGTGACCACACCTTAAAAAAAAAAAAAACAATCCATTTGATGTACTGCACATAAACATCTAAACACCATCATGAAACATATAGCTACACAGGTGTAATAATGATGCTCATAATTGTATTATGCATCATACGCAAACTAAGATGAGATGTAAAACAATGCAAATTAAGTGCCTAAAGAGAGTAGCTACGACTCATACTTTCAATTACATACAAGAAAGCAACAGATTGGGCTGATTCAGCACCAGCATTTCAGAAAGTAACCTGATCTGTAACTACAGATCTAGGGATCTCTATGAGTGACACAATATCCGGGTTCACGCTTACAACTTACCAGGGGGCATAAAACTCGACCAGCCAGAGACTGTCACTCTGCATGACTTCCCTGTTAAAGTTGGAGGGGTTGAGTTCAACCACATCATCACCGGCAGAGTAGAGACCATGGACAGAGAGTACAGTCAGAGAACACGCCAACACACCTGAGAAGATAAAGGAGCATCAATGCTGGAGTACAGCAGGTGATCTCATTAGCTCTATTAAAAAAACACTGAACAGGACTTTCTACTACAAGACTCTAGGCACACACAGGAGATGATTGCAGATGAAGCAATCTCAATATGAAGATGTTGTGCATTTAATTATTATTCTCCAATATGATGATAGGCCCAACCACCATTACACACTGTAAGTTACACTAACTATAATATATTATAGCGTGTTACACACTTACATGTACGGATTTAATGTAAACAAAAGCTTCCTAAAACTCTCCAGCTGGTTTATAGAATTGTTTCTCCTTTCCCCTTTTGTCATATTAACCTCCAAACTAATTCTACATGCTGTCTAAAGTTAGGCTCTCTGCACCTCTCAGCTTGCATGCAACGAATTTGAGTCGATAAAACGCGTCTGAATTCATGCCTTTATTTATTCAGAATCTAGTCTTTTTTTTATAACTCACCCAAGAGCGCTCGCATGGTTGTTCTTTGTGCCTATTCAATATCTTGTTCAAGGTTTCTTCAGGCTGTGTAGTGCTGTGTAGTGCTGTGTAGTGCTGTGTGCGCCCGCCGAGTCAACTCTCTCCACCTCACTCACTGCATCACACAGCCGGTCTCCAACCAGCAGTGTAACAACACAACACAGTCGTACCGTGGCCCGCGCTGATTGGCTCGCCTCCACCCGGAGACGACCTTAGCCAATAGGAGCTCGACGTGTAGATCTGCGCCTCGGTGAGGTACGGTGGCTATGAGGTGGCAAACTAGTTTTATGAAACGTACAAAAGTTATGATGTATTGTAACAAAATTAATATATAAGGAGAAAACGTTGCCATTTTATTTTCCATTGCACCAATTTTAATGTAAGATAAAGACAAATGCATACTTGTGGTATTTATAATGCCTACTTATCATACTTATACGAATTATGATGTAATAATAAAATATACAAACCGGAACGCATGTTCAAAGAAATATTTTAATTTCAGCAATAATATTATAAAATGAACATAATAGATAGGAAATTAGTTTAAAAAACATCCTAACACAAATTAGAGCATAAAATATACAAGGGTGTTCATAAACTAAGGGCACTTTTAATATCCCTGCGGTAGATTTATTAAAACTAGCAAATTTTAACGTTTTTATTACATATTTAAACCCATGACAATATAAGCTATCTGAAGTAAATAAACCAGTAAATTAGCATTGATTGTGCAGAATGTCCCTTTTTGTATGACATTTCCAATCAAGCTGGTCCAAAATTATGCTAATAGTATGAAAATATTATATAGCTATTTATAATACACAAAATGTCAGCCAAGAAATTAGCTTTAGCAAAGGTCAACCATTTTATTCCATTAAAATATTTAAAATGTCATTTGCATTACTTTTACCACAGAATGTTATCAAACACAATACAAGTTGAGATGTGGTGTAAATGTTCATGACTTTCAGAAATAAGACTAGAAAATAACGATATTTCTGATATTGCATGCATAGACACTGTTAAACATTGTAAGACAAATTAATTATATCAAAGTTTTTAAAGAGAGTCCACAGTGCCAAAAAGCTCACAGTTGAAGGAACACCAATAAAAAACCATACATACTGTTGTCAAGAGCCAAACACCAGCATTTAATAATATGGTAATACTTTACAACAAGGTTTCATTTATTAACATTAGTGTATTAACTAACATGAACTAACCACGAGCAACACATTTTTTACTGTATTTGTTAATGTTAGTTAATAAAAATGCAACTGTTCATGTTAGTTCACAGTGCATTAACTAATGCCAACAAATACAACTTTTGATTTTAATAATGTATTAGTAAATGATGATATTAACTAAGATTAATAATAGCTGAGGAAGTGCAGTTAATTATTAGTTCATGTTAACTAATGTAGTTAACTAATGAAACCTTATTGTAAAGTGTTACCAATAAAATGTATAACAGACAGATGATCTCAAACTCACATTTGCCTTTAAACAAAGAAATTATATTATGCCATGCGTTTGTAAATGAGTGTATTTAAATGCATTTAATCAGCAGTGCTGATTAAAGTGATGCTATTAATTTCAATAATCTGTTTTGTGCATATTGTGCTCATATTGCAGGTGATTGATCAGGTTATCCTGAGATGTTGAAGATCTTCTGGATGAAAGCTGAAGGCAGAGAATAGAACAGGAGGCCCAAAAAGATCAGCCCGGTTATGCTGAGCAGAGTCACCACTGTGGCCAACTTATACTGCCGCCAACCCATTATGCAGGTCACCCGTATTGGACTCAACAGCCACGACAGGCTAGTAGTTGGACGACTGTGTGAAAGAGAACAGGGTTTGAAACTATCACACACATACATGCATGCCCACACTATGGAAACAAGAAACACGTTCAGTGTTTTTATCTCAATGAGTTCATTTTATTGTCTTCATACTGACAAAAATAAATAAATCAATCCATATTGCACACTTGTAAACAAGAATTCAAAATACACTCTTTTTATATAAAGAAGCTAAAATCAGTGCAAACAAGTCCATGGTCAAATGCCATTCATTAAATAGAGCAACAGTTAATAGCAAGCAAGCAAGTACATACTAAGTAACTGTACACAGCAAGCAAAATCAACAGTAGGAAGTATAAGAAAGAGCATTCTATTGTGTTATTTAAACTTGAAATGTCAAATGAAACATAATTCCCCTACTAGTGTCTGTGTGTTTCTCTGAAGGATAAACAACATTATATTACTGGAGTGCAGAAGATTTGTGCCATGGACTGAAAGTGCAAACATCAAAGTGTAATCAAATAACAGTGTATATACGAGGCCTACAACCCTATAATAATATTCTTCTTCAGACCACAGACACTGATGAAAAAGTCATCTTACTTTAGACAAAGTTGCATGCTTATTGTGCTTTTAGCAGCGACACATACACTTCTAGACAATAACAACAAAATCCAAGAATCTGAAGGAATGCATTCATATGAACATTTGAACGGATACCAGAAACGCTAGTCCAGTTTATTTAATTTTGTACCAAAAATAAACAGTGCTGCTTTCATTTTCCTCTTACTCTTGAAATGTACAAATAAAAAGCTAAATAAGATAATTGATCTTTTCCAGGTTAGACATGCAAATTGATACAGAAAAAGTCAAGATATTTGATACGTTATGCTTAGAGTGCAACTGTGAAGGATGGTAAACTCTTGAGATATCGTTTAAAAATAAAAGAAGTGCTGTAAATTGTAAGCAAATATTAGAGGTCATGGGCAAATCAGAATCTCTCAAATGAACCTTTCGGACCCCTCTTTAGGCCCCAAGCAGCTTCTTGACCAGGTAGCCTGGCATGCTGTAGAGAAACAGGCCCACCATGATCAGCAGCAGCAGAGCCAAGATGATCTTGATGATGAGCCACTTGTAGCGGTTGCATATCAGGTAACGGATGGCCTTCAGCGGGCTCAAAAACCACAGGAAGGTGGTGTCAGGCCGGCTGTGATTAGAAGTAGTGGAGGTGGTGAAGGGATTGCAGGTAAGAGGTGGTGAGTTGAAAGGTGAAACCATGGATGATGGAGGAAGAGAGGTAATAAAAATGTTAGTGGTTAGTAAGATGATTGGTAACATGACTGAAAAGTTGTAAAATCTCTTAAAGGCATATTAACCATTTAAAGTGATAATTCACTTAAAAATGAACATGAATATTGCAGTGTTTATTATAAATGTACATATATATATATATATATATATATATATATATATATATATATATATATATATATACTATATATACAACTTCCACTTGCAATGACAGTGCCAGCGCACTCACATGAGATTGCAGCAATAGCAAACCACAACGATCCAATCAATTCCCGATGGATAAAATCAAGTACCGCCCTACATTTTTTTCTTGTTGGAGAAGCCATTTCACTCGGATATACATCACAATAGGAAAAACTATTGCAACTTCCATTTTATGCCAACTTTAATGCCATTCCAAACCTGTATGACTTTCTTTTGCTGAGCATATATAATGTTTTTTGTCTATACAATTAAATGGGGTCCAAACAGCACTTTTGAAAAAGAAAATGTCACACAGATTTGGAACGACAAGGGGGCGAGTAAATGATGGCACATGTGTGTGCGAGTGATGCTGTAAATTTGCAGTGGATTGAGCTCAGAGCAGTAAAAGGACATATTAGACAACAAAGGTAAGTTCAGAAAGCAGAGTAGCAAACAGTCAACTATAAATATCATAAAATCCATAATAAATAATGCAAGTCTTTGCCCAAACAGACAACCAGAGGCAAATGAAAACCACAAAGTTGGAAAATGGAAAACATTTAAATCACCCACAATCCCTCAGGTCCATGTTGTAGGCCTTTAAAAATGGTATGAGTAACAAAAAGACAGAAATACACTGTGAATGGCGACATTGCAGTTTGAGCTTTAAGTTTGCTCAGAGAGAGACAGAAAGCAGAGAAAACAGAGGCAGTGAGAGTGGGCTACCAGTGATCTTCCCCTCTCTCCTCACGCCCCTAGGAGTTTCTTGACCAGGTATCCAGGAATAGAGTAGAGGAAAAGCCCAACGAGGAGGAGGAAGAGCAGCAGGGCCAGAGCCTTCAGGATCAGCCAGCGGTAGTTGTGCCAAATGAAGTATCGTATGGACTTCAGTGGGTTCATGAACCACATTAGACTGGTGTCTGGACGACTTTTTCCAAAACAGGAATGGGGGTTGGAATGAAGGAAACGAGCGGGAAAGGGTAGGCGAGGGAAAGGGCAGGAGGAAGGAAGGATGTGAAAGAGGAGAGTGGGAGTATTAGAAAGGGAAGTTAACAGTTTCAGAGGGGCATTCTCCACTGGAGAGAACGCTTCTGACTTTAGCCCACTTTATGTGTCAGTTTTTGACCATACCTGTAATTATCTACAGTATTTATAAGGATTATATTCTATAGCTTTATAATTAGCACATCCTCATCAGTTAGACTTTATTCCCAAAATACTCCATGTATGCCGTCTACTATGGAAGCACGTTTCCACCTCAGAGTAATAAACAAATAAAAGGGTAAATGTTTTGTAACATTTATAATGTTACAGATTCCTATTTTAAACACATGCAGTTCTTTTGAACGTTCTATTCATCAAATAATCCAGATTCCACAAATATTTCAAGCAGCACAACCATTTTAACATTGATAATAATAAGAAATGTTTCTTGAGCACCAAATCAGCATATTAGAATGATTTCTGAAGGATCATGTGACACTGATGTAATGGCCTGCATTTCCATCACAGGGAAAAATTGCATTTTAGAATACATTAAAATGGTAACACTTTATTTTAGGGTTCAATTCTCGCTATTAACTAGTTGCTTATTAGCATGCATATTACTAGAATATTGGCTGTTTATTAGTACTTATAAAGCACATATTAATACTATTCTATTAATACTATTCATACTATTAATAATATTCTGCATGATCATATGTTGTAGAAAAAGTTGTAGTTAATAGTGAATATGTGTTCCCCATACTAAAGTTTTACCATTAAAATAGAAAACATTTTAAAAATCTTACTTACTGACACTTTATATTAGGTGGCCTTACATTTAAATTAATCATTTGATACAATGCACTTATTGTGTACATACATGTTTTTACATTGTACATACATTTAAAAAAAATACTTGCATGTAATTACATCTGTAATTAATTTCTGTAATTACCTTTTTAATTACACTTCCCTTACACCTAACCCATAACTTACCCATACCACCACACCTGTGCCTAACTTTACCTGTATCCAACCTCAATAGCAGCAAAAGTGTTTTGCAATACAATATGAACACAATAAGTACATTGTACTTATATTGCCACCTAATATAAAGTGGGACCCGGTAGTGTATCTAATTTTCAACTTTTTTCCTCACAACTGCAAATGTATTTCTTCTACTAGCTATTTTATACAGTATCTCACAATTGCAGCTTTATATTTCACAATGCGTGCAACTTTATTTTAAACTTTACCTCACAAATACCCTTTTTATTTTTTACTCTTGATGCGGAAACAGATTTTCACAGTCTACTCTAGAGTATATGAGATATAATATATAGCATACTTATTCATAAACTGAAACTGCATTGTTTCTCAGATGTGCTAAGCACCATGTGAGTGGAAGCAATTGTGTGCACATGAGCTGCTTTATGTCTTACTTTGGTTTCTCAAGTGGCTCAGGTTCGTTCCGCCCAAGGCCGACTGGACTTTTCTCTGCCTCCTCCACTGTCATTAGATGGAGCTCTGCCTCCACTTTTCCCTGCAAGCACGACATGGTTGGAATGTTAATGATGTAACCTTATGCAATCATTTCAATACACCACATGCTGGCTAATTGTAAAGCAGTAGTAAAATAACATTTAGATAATTGCATTGTATTAACTCACCGTGAGCTCAAATTCATCATTCTCATCTCGGGCCACAAATGGCCACCAGCCCTTCACTCTCTTCTGTTTGAAGATGGAAATGGTTGGCAGCTCATGTTCTTTGAGAACCATATTGAGAGAGCACTGCTTGGCTGTTTTTGCCCCACGGGGAAACTTATTTAAGTCCAACTCAATCGCGCCTGTGGAAATAATCACAGGCAGCATGAAAAATATATTCTGAATGAAACATATTAACTTTTAATTGAGCACATTATTAATGACAATAATCAAATTATTCTTCAAACCCAAAATGACTTAGCTGTACATGCAAATAAATATATAATATAGATATTTATCTATAAATATATTTAAATACATTTCTAAAAAAAATTGTGAGCATACCCAGGAAGTCATCTGCAGAGAAGTGATCAGCATCCCATACTTGAAGGGTGAGTCGAGCAGGAATCTTGTACTCGGTCTCATCCCAGGAAAACATGGATTCCTTCTTGGAGATGACTATCTTCTCCTCAGCCATGAGATAGTCAAAGGGGAAGACAAAGCGCCAGTTGAAGTTTCCCTCCCCAGTTAGCGAGTGATAATGCACGTCTGTGTCCTGTTTATCCTCCTGCTGTCCTTTTAGCCAGCTGACCAGGGAGGCGAATTTCAATTGTTAGAAGTGGCACAATAATATTTTAATATTTATACAAGCATGGTATACATACGGTCATCGATGACTTCTTGTATGTCACATGACAAAACATGCACATATGTTCTGAACAAAGACGTGTCCATTAGTGCATTTAGATATTTGTAAATGTGTGAAATGTATAGACAAAAATACTGAATAGACAACATGCATATCATAGCATTTAAACACATCAAGTTGATGCTAAATACTGCATCAGGAAACTGAACAAAATAAAAATTCTACCCCGTGGTCATTGCAGTAAGATGTTATTAAACATTTTAATGAAGTCCGAATTATTATACTGTATATATTTTAGGTCACACTTTAGATTAGGGTCCAATTCTCACTATTAATTAACTATTAACTACGACTTTTGCCTCAAACTCCTAATTACAGCTTATTAATAGTAGGATTAAGGGATGTAGAATATGACCATGCAGAATAAGGCATTAATATGTGCTTTATAAGTACTAATAAACAGCCAATATCCTAGTAATATGCATGCTAATAAGCAAGTAGTTAATAGTGAAATTTGGACCCTAAACTAAAGTGTTACCATATTTTATTATAAAAGGCAAAGACTATGTGCTGTAGATCATCAATGCATGACTCAGAAGAGTTATGTGCTTGTTAATCTTTGATAATATAATTTGAAAGAGAGTGCATGTAATTACAAATATCTTCTCTTTAAATAGAAATGAAAAATAGATGCTTGACCTGACATCTAGTCAATTATCTGCACTTAAGTTGTGAGGCTTGCATCTGCAGAGCTTACCAGTTTGAAAGAGTAGTCTGTCGCATAGGGCTACTGTATTATGTATTTCTTTGAACCATTAGTAGCCAACTGTATAAATCAGATACATGCATAATTGTATGTGTAACTTTACAAAATAGATAGATTCAGTTCTTAAGCAAAATGTTGGTATGCAAATGCCACGTGTCAGATTATAAAAGTAGGTTTTGGCATGCAAACAGACATATCTTATGCTTTCATGCAGTATTTGATACTGTGAAAGACATACTTATAAACCAAGACCATACCAGTTATTAAATATTAACTAATTATTAAATATACATTTTATATTAATATTTTATATCAATTATCGAGGGAATTGAGACAATTGAATTAATGTAAATAATAATATTATCAAATTAAATCAGAGGTGCTAAATAGAAAGCAGCATCATTCTGAATGATATGGTCCTGTTTAACTTGGATCTGCATGGAAGGTGGTATTTGTTCATTGGTTGTGAATGGAAGGGGCAGGTACAGATTTCTGCAGGCGGTAGGCAGAGCGGTCAAGCCATGCGATCGTATCGTCTTTACCCCCTGACATAGATGTCAGACATCTTCTCTCCTGTCATGAAAGCATCGTCCTCTAGAACTACGTCATCAGTGTTCCAAATAATAACACGAAGCTCAAAGCTAGATAACAGCACAGCAATGACGTGGGGGGCAGGGAGGGGGGATAGACAAAATAACACCAAACGCAACAAGACAGACAAACAACAAAAGGAAACAGAAACAAAAAAACAAACAAAAGGTAACCGATTAACCACACACTTTTCACACACCTGCCCATACCTACCCCCTCACAAATATGTCACTGGACTTTTCCCCTGTGAAGTAATCATCATCTTCCAGTATTACCTCGTCAGTATTCCATATTATCACCCTGAGCTCATATCTGGGAGATGAGTGGAGGGGAAGGAAAAGAATGGGATCATCATCTCACACTGTAAATACTATAGTGTTCGATTCAAATGAAAAATATTACTTAAGATTATAATTTAATATAACCAAAGTAAAAAGGTAAAAACTGCTCTGCAAAGACATGTGATTGACCTTTTTACTTTCTTAATGCATCTTCCTTGACTTGTAATTGATCGGAATTTGTCTTCATAATCCAAACATAATAGTCTGCTCTTCCTCTGAAATGAGTCTGCTTTTTTAAAATTTAAGCCAGATTTACGAACAGCTTGCACCAGTGCAAACCCTAACGACTACCTTGCTAATGACACGCAGTAAAAAATTAGCACTGAAAAGGCATGGACAGGGTTATTTTTACGGCAGACCTTATTGCATATGCATTTGTAGGAGTTTCCCTTTCAGATGCAAAGTGTATGGGAGGAGAGTATTTAAATGAATCACGCAAGGTGATTTACTAAGGTTTGCGCTCGTCAATTTACTGGTATTTGCGGCATCAATTACCGCCCCAAAAATGCTAATTTGCGCTGCTCTTGGTAGATTGCGTTGGTTATTATGGAAATGATCCGGCTGCGCCTGTGTTCATTAATTTGCGCGTCATCAGTAGATCAGAACTTTCCACTTCCATCTGTGCTTTTTTAGAATTGCACTCTCATGCTAATTTGCCCTGTTTAGTAAATGTGGCCCTTAAAGGATTAGTTCACTTCAAAAGGAAAATGTCCTGATATTTTACTCACCCCCATCTCATCCAAGATGTTCATGTCTTTCTTTCTTCAGTCGAAAAGAAATTAGGTTTTTTGAGGAAAACATTTCAGGATTTTTCTCCCCATCATAGCCTTCCATAGCAACCAAAATGTTGAAGGTCCATATCAATGCAGTTTCAAAGTCTTTCGAAGGGCTTCAGAGGCTCTGTGCGATTACAGACGAGGAAAGTTGAAAATTGAGTGTTTTTGGTAAAGGGCGTTTGTATTAGTCCTCGCATGTTCGCTTGGGGCGGTACATCTGCCTACGG
Source organism: Rhinogobio ventralis (assembly GCA_039654625.1). Taxonomy (NCBI): domain Eukaryota; kingdom Metazoa; phylum Chordata; class Actinopteri; order Cypriniformes; family Gobionidae; genus Rhinogobio; species Rhinogobio ventralis. Next base: position 24,255,773 of record CM077210.1, on the reverse strand, counting down.
CTGGCGTGACCTTACCGACGTGATTGAGCAATCCTTGGCATGTAGCAGAGCAGTGCAAGATGAGCAATTTAGGTTAAAAAGTATATTCATTTTTAATTTTTTTTTTAAATCACAGATCGTTTCGCTAGATAAGACCCTATTCCTCGGTTGGGATCGCGCAGAGCCTCTGAAGCCCTTCGAAGCCCTTTGTAACTGCATTGATTTGGACCTTCAACATTTTGGTTACCATGGAAGGCTATGATGGGGAATAAAATCCTAAAATGTTTTCCTCAAAAAACTTAATTTCTTTTCGACTGAAGAAAGAATGTCTTAGATGAGATGGGGGTGAATAAAATATCAGGAAATTTTCATTTTGAAGTGAACTAATCCTTTAAGGCCCATTCACACCAACAATAACTACAAAGATAACTATAAAGGTAACTATCTTAGCGTCCACACCAGTGGACGATATCATTCTGTTTATTCTAAGCACGTGCTTGTCTTTAAATGCTTGAGCTCGTTACAGCAGGATGGTTTCTGATTGGCTGTCAATGTTTTAATTGTTCATCAGCTGGATAAAAACATTCTGAAAGTGATTCCAATGATATTGTTTATCTGTGCCATTATCGTTATAGCTGTGGTGTGAACCCTGCTATTCTTTAATATTGAGAACGATTTTCAGAACTATATTTTTATCGTTATCTTTATAGTTATCGTCCTTGGTGTGAACAGGCCTTTAGTCTGGTATTGAATATGCAAAAATTGCTTTTTAGGCATAATTTTAGCAAACTCACAGGTCTGGCTCTATTCTGTAGCGCTCACTTTTCACAATTCAATCCTATCCAGATAAAATCAGGTTCTGCCTTACATTTTTTCTACGTAATTATGCTGTGCACTCAGAAATGGGCTGCAATTTACATTCATGACAATAAACTGCACATTTGGACTTTGCAGTGCATGAATATCTCAAGTAGGACAATTTCACAGTACAGGCCTTATTAAAAATTGGCACATTCTTTAGATGATTAACATGAAAAAATAAAGGCAGATGAGAGGAGTGAAGCTGGCAGAGTAAGTATGAGAGGAAAAAGAAAAAGGACTGTTGTATCTACAAACTCTAGGTGAGAAAGAGTGTCATCTGTTTTGTATCTAATTGTAGCTGAATCACAGTAGTATGTATGTTGTTAAACAGTTAAAAAATATTATACTGTAGTAAACAATTATAAAAAACAAGTGAAGTAAAAAGACATTCTGTAGTTTGGTAATTCGCCATTCACAGCTACTTCTTCATCCAAAGCTTCTAAGTCATCCAAAGAATATTAATTGCATAAGCAGTCTAGATAACAAAGCAATCTGTTCCTTGCTTAAGGGTGTAATGATCTAAGAGTGAGAGTGTGATCTAAGGATGACTGATTATTAAAGTTCCTATCTTTGTCTCATTTTCTTCAAGGCTAAACTCAGTGACGCACATATCAAAATGACATTTTGTTCCATGTACCTAGAGACCATGTACCTAGAAACCCTATAAAAATAAATGCACACATGAAATATTAAAGCCTTAACCTCAACAAACTCTTTTACAAGAGTGTGAATATAAAGAAAAAGCAACAAAAGTCTCACTGATCCTGATTTAAAATGTGTTCAAAATGGAGTAAACTGAGACCTTGAATAGAATCATCTACCTCTTTGGTTTGCGTGGTGATATGTCAATGGATGGTCCTGGTGCTGGTACATCCATAGGAAACATGTCCACCCACATTTCAATTCTTCCCTGTGAGATTATGAAAATTTGAGGAGTTGACAAGTTAGTTACAATATAATAAGGACAAATTGATAATGCACCATTTTGCTTTATTTTTCCTAAACTTTTATTTTTAGTGACGTTACATTTTTCATTTACATTCCCTCATTTATCAAGCATAAATTAATTTCTAAAAATGATGCAGCTGTTTATTCATGAACTTGATCCTCTGAACTTGTTACCAATGATGGACAATTCAGCAAGGCCACTTGGTGAACCTTAGAATATGTCCTCGGTAATAAGAGCTGTATTTTGTTGCACACTCTTGCATACCTGCTCTATGCCTGGCTTGTCAGGGTTGAGGAGCGGCCTGGTCTCCACATGCTCAGGGATGAGTTTGCAACCAACACGTGGGATCTCCTCCCAATGCCTAAGAACAGTAAGAGCCAAGTGTTCTTCTGTGTGCTTCTTCAGACCTGTAAGCCAAACAAATCAATATATATATTCATATATAATAGAAGAAGAAAAAATACTTAAATTACATTCTCTGTATAAGCTCTTAAATGTCTCACCACTCTCATCCTCAATTTCTGTTGGCCCAAGAAAGATGCGGTTTGCAACTTTGACCCTACCACCAGGTCCATAGTGGGGTCCATCCAATTTACCTTCTTTGCACAACTTAGCAAGGATCTGAGTTGGCTTCTGAGGGTCCCGCCATACATTGTAACCATTACTGGATGGATGGATGCACAGTGAGATATAAAATATAAGACTGTCAGTTTAACACAATAATTTAGGGTGGCTAATTATAAAGACTTTATGTTTGCCTTGGACTGATCAAAGAACTTATTCTGGGTATGGCTGTTCTCTTATGATATTTATGACATGTGCAATTAATTACAATTAATTAAATAAATTCATTGTCACATTATGTAAAAAAAGAAAAGAAAAAAGTAATCGATTGATAACCTTAAAATGAAAATACTTTAAAGCCAGGGACACACCAAGCAACGTCGGGCCGTTTTTGTGCGTCGGCTGACTTAGTTTTTTCTGTGTTCCGCACTGTTGGATCTAGTCAGATGGCGTTGGGTTTTTTGCGTCCGATTCAAAATGTAGAATCGGTGTCGAGCCGTCGGTGAGAGAGAGAACTCTGATTGGTTGTTCAGCTTAGCGAAGAGTCAGTGCACGAGAATAAGAGCAACAGTGATGAAAACGAGCAAGTCAAAACTGAACAGACAGAAGGCTGTTATATGTCATTTTTATACCTGCAGTCTTAGTTTCGCTTTCCCTTTTTAATGACGAATATATCTGCTTAAATAGACAGTTATCACCTTTACATGCAGGCGCAGAACGCGCATGCTAGTTGACAGTCACCTGTAGTCCTTTTGGTGTGTTCAGGTGCTGTTTTTTCCCCCGAAGCAGGCGATGCATGGCGACAACACAGTCAGCTTTCATCAGCGCTAGTTCTTTGGTGTCGGTTTGGTGTGTCCCTACCATAACATGTTATTCTATAAAGATTTGAGTGGTTCATGCTCAATGTGTTGCTCTCCTGTATCAACTAAAATAGGGGCAGAGAGTACTCACACAGAGTAGTTGGATGCGATGCCACACGTGGCTCTGTGTTTGCTGTAGTATCTGTTCTCCAAATCAATCTTAGTCTCACCAATCAGGTCATCGGTTCCGACTAAATCCCAGTCATATACTGCCACAGTCAGCATGGACTCCATTGGGAATGTGACCTCTATGTCGAAAGACCTTAAGGGAAGGAGAGAGAGAAGGGTGTGCTATAAATTAAGTGTTTTCAAGAAATTTATATGTTCTAGCTTGAGCTCAAACCAATTAATTGGTTTGGTTGGTTAACAATAGTATTGCCAGTGTTGGGAAGGTTACTTTGGAAATGTAATAGGTTACATATTACAATTTACCCTATTAAAATGTAATAAGTAGTGTAACTATTTCAATTGCTTTATTAAAGTAATGTAAATGTGATTACATTTGATTACTTTTTGATTACTTTTCTAATTTCCAGCACTGAAACACCTTTTTATCACTGGCCATGGTGGACACTCTCAGACAGGTTGTAGCCTAAAGCTTTCAGTGGCAATGTGGATTGATGTAATTGGCAGACGTGGTGCGCTGCACATTCAAACGAAAACCAATCAAAAGCCTCAGAATAGCATCACTTTACTAAAGATCCTTTAAATGGCAGGAGGCATTGTGCACATCAAAAACAGGCAAAGTAACAAGATAATATTATTCAACATATCCTAGCTTTTTACAGAAAAATTCAGATGTAACCCCCATTGTAGTCATTAACATTTTCACAAGTAACTGTAATTTAATTACACATTTGTTCTCAGTAACTGTAACTGATTAGTTACATTTTTTTTGTAATTAAATTACATAATCTAGTTACATGTAACTAGTTACTCCCCAACACTGAGTATAGCCTACTCACTTTCCAAAGACAGGATTCAGCTGCTTGGATATATAATTCTCCTTGTCCCGAATCTCTGACTTTCCCAATCGAATGACTATATAAGGGTCTGCTTTACCATTTATATCTGCAGGATGCAGATCAGTGGCCTGAGAAGACAGTCATGTTACTTTAGCTGACACAGTACTGCATTAATAACACCTATAATTCAGAGCTGAATTCACTTACTCTAATGATATAAATCCTGATGAGAACATTGATTGGGTCATTGTGAGGAATGCTTTGGAACATTCCCATATTTGGGTCAAATCCTGCCTCCCTGGTGATCTCCTCAGACAGTGGTAGTTTATACATACAGAGGGAGCCCTGGTTCATAAGGAGACAGATTCAAATGTTATAATGACATGTTCATACTCTAATTCTGAAACCTGATCTATACATTATATTGTATTATATATATATATATATATATATATATATATATATATATATATATATATATATATATATATATATATATATATATATATATATATATATTCTTACCTTGAATCTGCCCACAATTCTGTCATCATCAACCACATTGTGGTCATCATCATCTCCAGCCTTTCCTCTATACAGGTTGAAGGTGTGGAGCCAGTCCTCAAAGTTACCATACTCACACTCCAGCTCTTTATTGTACACCTGAGATAAAGGTGTTTATATTTTATATATCGAAATTAGGTTCAATTGCTAGAGATCATATGTCATTTAGCTAATGTACCCTTATCATTTAAAAGTTTGGGGTTTGGAAATTTTTTTAAATGTTAAAGTTGGTAACACTTTACAATAAGGTTTTATTAGTTAACATCAGTTAACTACTTTAGTTAACATGAACTAAGAATGAACAATACTTCTACAGCATTTATTAATCTTATTTAATGTTAATTTTAACATTTACTAATACATTATTAAACTTAAAAGTTGTATTTGTTAACATTAGTTAATCCACTGTGAACTAACATGAACTGTATTTTTTTTAACTAACATTAGAAATATTAATAAATACTGTAACAAATGTATTGCTCATTGTTAGATCATGTTAGTTAATACATTAACTAATGTTAATAAATAAGTCCTTATTGTAAAGTGTTACCAAAAAGTCTCTTACAATCAATGTTCAATTCTTCAGAAATACAGTAAAATTGTGAAATATTATTTCAATTTAAAATAACTGTTTTCTATTTTTATATATTTTAAAATGTATTTTATTACTGTGATGGCAAATCTGGATTTTCAACCGTTATTATTCTAGTCTTCAGTGTCATGATCCTTCAGAAATGATTCTAATATACTGATTTGGTTCACAAGTAACATTTCTTATTGTTATCACAGTTAAACATGTTTGTGTTGCTTAATATTATTGTGAAAGCCACGGTACTTTTCCTGATTCTTTCATGATTTGAAAAATCTCCATTTATTTGAAATAGACATTTTTTGACAATGAAAAAACAAAACAAAAAACATCTTACTGTCCCCAAACTTTCGAACAGTAGTGTAAGTTCATTTTATATTAAAGTTCTTTTTAAAGCAAGAAAGAAAGACTAATATTTTCAAGAAGATGCACTGACCATAAGTTCATCAACTTTTGGTTTTGGAGGTCGTTTTTCTGTGCCATCGTGGTTCTTCTTTTTATCCTTGGAGCTCTTCTTGTCTTTGATCTTCTCCTTGGGTTTGGTGCCTTTCATAGGAAATTCATCAGCTTTGATCTCTGAAGTTAGGGGTGAATGGACAGGTACAAATGGAAATGAGAAATGGATGAGCACAAGACGTACGAGGCCAATTTGAATGGACGTTTGTAATGAACAATGTTCACATTTAGTCGGTCACTTCCGACGCCACGTCGGAGACCTACGAATAGGAATCCCAGTCAATCTACTTCGATTGTAATTAAACGAGCCAATGGACATTAGCATGCAATGATTGCACCAGCTGCTCATGCCACGCAGCGCGGGTATAAATGAGGCACAGGTGCTTGCATCAAATTAGCTTTTTGCTTCAGAGCCGAGTGGTGGATGGTTCATCCTAAAATCACTTTCTATCTCTCTTTTTTGTTCGTAAGAGCAAACACAAAGGCTGTTCTCACAGCTGGTTCGGTGCGCTAGGTGGCGAGTGCTAAAAAGTCGTTCTTACGGCTGGTAAGAGAGCGCCTTCGTGAGAGAGAACGCGCACATCATGCTGCACTACTTCCCTGACTGTGTCACCGTGACCGCAGAAACTTCTGGAGATGATGTGTCGGCGCAGGACCGGCCTCTTCAGTGACGCAGTCCAGAACTTCGCCCAGCAGTTCTCGGCCACACAGAAGCAGACTGAGATGATCAGTCACATCCTGCCACGGCGGTCAGCTGCTGCCTCCACACCACCGCTAGCAGTGCCTCAGCCTGCTCGTCGCAGAGGGTGGCCGCCTGTGTCTGCTTCTGCTCCCGTGCCGCAGCAGCAGCCTCCACCTAAGCAGCGTCAAGGAGCCGGGGGTTAAGCAGGCCGCCCCGCCCATCCAGGCAAAGCCAAAAGGGTAAGCGGCCCTAAGACGGGCGCCCCAGAGATGGGAAGGACTGCTCTTCAGGAGATGGTGACCGCACTGCTCCATCCCCTGGAGAAGGGCCAGGTGGAGAATCTTTTGTTCTGTTTTGTTTTTGTTTGTGTTCTTTTATTTTCAATATAAAATCATCCTCATCCTCCCCCTTCGCCAGCGGGCAGCAGTGGACGGCTCGAGGACGCAACCAGGCCTCCTCACGTACCCTTTGCCCACTCGTGGAATCAGGTAAGTGTTGCACAGCACACTCACACCTTGCTGTGGGCCACCTCCACGAGACAGCCGCCTCAGCCCAGTCCCTTTGGTCCTGCTTGTACAGCCTTTGCGAGCCTGGCTAGCGCTCCCCAGTCCGTCTTGCTGGCTCACTTGGACCATTGGGCTCGGCTATGCGATTCAGTTCACCCAGTGTCCCCCAAGATTCATGGGCGTCCGCTTCACTTTAGTGAACGCCGCAGATGCCCATGTCCTGCGTGCGAAGATCGCAGTCCTATTGGCGAAGGACATGATAGAACCGGTCCCTCCAGCCGATATGAAGACAGGCTTCTACAGCCCGTACTTCATTGTACACAAGAAAACCGGTGGGTTACGGCCAATCTTGGACCTGCGAGTTCTGAATCGGAGCCTTCACAAGCTGACGTTCAAGACGCTCACGCAGAAACGCATTTTCGAATGCATCCGTCCCCGAGATTGGTTTGCAGCGATCGATCTGAAGGACGCGTACTTTCATGTCTCGATTCTTTCTCGACACAGGCCGTCTCTGCGCTTTGTGTTCGAGGGTCGAGCATATCAGTACAAAGTCCTGCCCTTCAGGCTGTCCCTCTAGTCGCGGAGGGGGCCCTTGTGCCCATGAGAGAACAGGGCGTTCGCATCCTCGACTGGCTCATCCTAGCACAGTCCAGGGATCAGTTGTGCCTCTGCCATGGGCTGGGGGGCCACGTACAATGGGCATGCAGTGTCAGCGGTTTGGACGGGCCCGCACCTGCATTGGCACATCAACTGCCTCAAGTTGCTAGCAGTACGTCTTGCACTGAGCCGCCTCAAAAGGCTGTTACGGGGCAAAGATGTATTAGTCCATATGGACAACACTGCGACCGTTGTGTACATCAACCGACAAGGTGGTCTGCGCTCCCGTTGCATGTGGCAACTCGCCCGCCATCTCCTCCTCTGGAGTCAGAAGTGTCTGAGGTCACTTCGGGCCATTCATGTCCCCCGTGTGCTCAACCGTGTGGCCGACGAGCTATCACAAGCCGGGAGAATGGCGTCTCCACACCCAGGTGGTCCAGCTGATCTTGAGACAGTTCGGGGAGGCGCAGGTCGACCTGTTTGCCTCCCAAGAAATGTCCCACTGCCGGTGGTCCCACACTCGGAACGGATGCACTCGCGCACAGCTGGCCCCGGGGCCTGTGCAAATATGCGTTTCCCCCAGTGAGCCTACTTGCACAAACCCTGTGCAAAGTCAGGGAGGATGAGGATTAGGTCCTGTTAGTGGCGCCGTACTGGCCCAACCGGACTTGGTTCCCAGAGCTAATGCTCCTCGCGACAGCCCCTCCCTGGCAGATTCCTCTCAGGAAGGACCTTCTGTCTCAAAGACGGGGCACCCTGTGGCACCCGCGTCCCGACCTCTGGAAACTTCATGTCTGGACCCTGGACGGGATGCGGAGGTTCTAGGTGACTTACCCCAAGAGGTAGTTAACACCATCACTTCAGCACGAGCACCGTCTATGAGAGAGGCTTATTCCTTGAAGTGGAACCTGTTCGTAGAGTGGTGTTCTTCTCACCGAGAAGACCCCTGAAGATGTTGATTACGTCTGTGCTTTCCTTCCTACAGCAAGGGTTGGAGCGTAGGCTGTCGCCCTCCACCCTCAATGTCTATGTTGCTGCAATATCTGCTTATCACGACCACGTAGAAGGTAAGACGGTTGGGAAGCACAACCTGGTAGTCAGTTTCCTCAGGGGGGCGAGACGGTTAAATCCTCCTCAACCTCCCTCTGTACCCTCTTGGGATCTTGCTCTGGTGCTCCAAGCACTTCAGAATGCCCCATTCGAGCCTCTGCAGTCGGCAGAGCTAAAGATTCTGTCAATGAAGACTTTGCTGCTGGCTGCACTGGCCTCCATCAAGAGGGTAGGGGACCTGCAGGCATTTTCGGTTGACGAATCTTGCCTAGAGTTCGGGCCGGGTGACACCCACGTGGTACTGAGACCCTAGCCTGGCTATGTGCCCAATGTTCAAACCACTCCCTTCAGGGACCAGGTGGTGAACCTGCAAGCGCTGCCCCCAGAGGAGGCAGACCCAGCGCTGGCTTTGGTCTGTCCCGTCTGCGCTCTGCGGCTGTACGTGGATAGAACGCAAAGCTTCAGGACCTCAGATCAGCTCTTTGTCTGTCACGGAGGTCAGCAGAAGGGAAAGGCTGTCTCCAAGCAGAAGATGGCCCACTGGATAGTGGATGCCATCACCTTGGCTTACCAAGCACAAGGTGTGCCCTATCCGCTCAGGGTGCAAGCACACTCTACTATAAGTGTTGCATCCTCCTGGGCGCTGGCACGTGACGCCTCCCTGTCAGACATCTGTAGAGCTGCGGGCTGGGCGACACCCAACACGTTCGCTAGATTCTATAGCCTACATGTAGAGCTGGTTTCCTCCTGTGTTCTCACCTTAATCGGGTAGAAGCACTGAGAGGCCCTGGCTCTTGTCGGCTTGTTGCGCTATGGTGTTTATATTCTCCAGAAGCAAACTCTGTCGAGTCCCTCGGTGCCGAGCGTGACGGAGCGTCTGGTATCAGGCCCTTTGCCGCTGAATTCTTGAGAACCTGTACTGGGCTGGGGTTATATGAGTGACCCTGCGGGGATCCCATATATTTTTCCATGGTCGCTCCTAAACGGAAGCCTGTGTCTTTCCCTTGGGAGAGCCCCCCGTTCAGTGGGGCTGGAGCCCCCTCTCGGTTGCAGGCTACGGCTCAGTATTGTACTCCACATAACTTCTTCGGGGTACAATGTGGGTTCCGCAGCGCTCCCTCCTACTAGAGGGCACGCTTTCCCAGTGTTATCCACTGAGTGGGTCATGCAGAACAGCAGTGATGGACTTCTCAGGGCACTGGAAGGGGGCAGAGGCCATGGCGCTTTGGTAGGGATTCCTATTCGTCTGTCTCTGACGTGGCGCCGGAAGTGACCAACTGAATGGGAACATCTCGGTTACGTATGTAACCCTCTTTTCCTGAAGGAGGAAACTGAAGGAGAACATTGCCATGTCCTCTGTACCCTGCTGGGGTGCTAGTACACCTACTAGGCTCCTCAGCAAAAAACTAATTTGATGTAAGCACCTGTGCCTCATTTATACCCGCGATGCGTGGCATGAGCAGCTGGTGCAATCATTGCATGCCAATGTCCATTGGTTCGTTTAGTTACACTCGAAGTAGATTGGCTCTCGTGAGTGAGATTCCTATTCGTTGGTCTTCGATGTGGCGTCTCCGTTCCCTCCTTCAGGGAACGAGAGTTACATACGTAACCGAGACGTTTTCAAACCATGAGAGCTATTCAAAAGTAACAAATTAACATGGATAATGTATAATTTACAAGATGTATCTTTTATTAAAATGTTTTATTAAAAACATTAATTAAATACATAAATACATTCATGGGTTAATTTTCATTTAAAAGTGAACTACTCCTTTAAATACTCTTCATTCATACATTAAAATTCAATTGAATTACAATATGTGAATAAATTTGATCACAAAGTGGAGATTTTTTATAGTATTTAAACGATTGTGGTGTCCAACTTTCATGGCATGAAAAAAGATATACACAAATGCTTTTGGGCCAGTTTCACAGACAGGGCTTAGATTAAGCCAGGATTAGGCCTTAGTTCAATTAGGGCATAGCTTTTATAAACGTGCCTTAGAAAAAAACATCACTGGTGTGCATCTTGAGACAAAACAATGGCAAGTCTCCTTCAGTTAAAACAGCTCAAATATGCACTTTAATCTGGGACTTGCTTTAACCTTGTCTGTGAAACTGGGGGATTATTTCATGACTACAACAGTGATGGATATGGGATGAAAGTGCTTATCAGTTCCTAAACAGAATGTTAGTTCCATTTATGAGCACAAACTGCACTGCTCACCTGCACTTTCTGCTGCTATCTCCAAATCTTCTCTTTCCTCTGCCTCTGCCAGAGCAGCCTCCTGGGCTCTGAGATTCTGCATTCACAGAAAGTATATTTCAGTCAAACATTACAGTATGACACAGTACATATCAAATGTAAAGGATCTTTTCAAAGTTGAAATTAAAAGACAGTTCCTCCCACCTCCATCATAGTCTCTATTGAGGCAAAGTATTTGGACCACCAGTCCAACATGCTCTCATCTGGCTCCTCTTCCTCCACATCTTCTCCCTTCTTTTTCTTCTTCTTCTTTTTCTCTTTCTCCTTCTCATCCTCGTTCTGTTAGCACAAATTATATTGTGATGTTTATTTGATAATGAATGTAATGTGTGTACAATGTTAATCTTACTTAATGAAAACGAAATCTAAAACATTTAAAGCATCTGTCTAAACCAAACCAAGACTTACCAAGTCAACTTTAACAACAGCATCGGTGGTCTACAAGGACAGGGCCACACAAAACATACATCAAATACAAACATCCACAATAGATTCTACAATAGCATACTAGCATACACATCACATGGCTGTTGTTAAAGTCACCATGAAATCTTGAAATCCAATTTTTACGAAAATGATTTATTGTGCACATTATTGTTATTTTTTATTTATGTGCTCTTGTAATCTTTAATCAAAATAATTTCCCTCCCCTTGCAATGGTATCCTTTCTCTATCGCAATATCCATTTCATGCCGACTTTAAAATGAGACACTAACCTTAAAGCAGTAAAATAAACAGAACCACAATAGGAACAAAAATACACAAAGCCGAGAAGTTTTCTAAACTATAACAGCATAGCACATCTACTCACAGCATCAATCTTGACAACTGTGTCCATCTTCTTAATGTTGGGCTCAGGGTCCATATTGACCACAATATCACCTGAGGGATGAGAAATAGGACGGGAATGGGGGCGGGAATGAGACGTCCCATTGGTGAGAGCCATGTATCCATTGGCCAGTGTAGCTGGTGTGGGTAGGGTCATAAGATTTAGCAACCAATGACCCAAGACCAGCACCAGGACAGAAAGGTTAAGACCATAAAGAGGGAAAGGAAGAAGGAATAGAGAAAAGGAAAGAAAAGTCAGAAAAGCTGGAAAAAGAAATTGTCTGTAAAGAATTCAAAATAAAAGCGACATACTATAACTTTTCTTTATACACACAACCATTCAAAAGGTTGGGATTGGTAAGATTTTTATGTTTTTAAAAGAAGTCTCTTATGCTCATGAAGACTGCATTTATTTGATCAAAAATACAGTTAAACAGCAATATTGTGAAAAAGTATTATTACTTAAAATACCTGTTTTTATTTTAATATATGTAATTTATTCATGTGATGGCAAAGATCAGCAGCCATTACTCCAGTCTTCAGAGCACATGATCCTTCATTCTAATATGCTGATTTGGTGCTCAAGTAACATTTCTTTTTATTATTAATGTTTAAAATAGTTGCTTAATATTTTTGTGGACACCTTTTATAAGTAATATATAAATATAAAGTTCAAAAGCATTTTTAAATAGAAATCTTTTGTAACATTTTAAACATCTTTACTGTCACTTTTGATCAATTTATTGCATCCTCGCTGAATAAAAATATTAATGTCTACATAAAAGTTCATGCATTGACAAGTGAAATTTGACCAGCTTTACATTATATGTGATTTTATAATTAAAATCATTAATTAATTAAATGAATTGTCATCTTTGCATGCTGGAATTTAATTTTCATTATCAACCATTTTATACAAGTATGAATTAGAATATTATTATATTATATTGCATTGTCATACTTAATTATTGCAGATTTACAGTGAGTATATGTGTATATGACAAGTACCAGTGTGAGCCCAGTTGTTAGCAGTCTTGTCTGGGGGGCTATAGATGAACTTGCGAAGACTGGTCACAGCATGAGACCCCACCAAGGTGTAGCGTCCGAATGCCCTACAGTCCACCACCCGAATATTGAGGGGTGGATGGAGTAGCTCATTTTCTGGCAGATCCTGCAGCACAAGGTTACTTGAGTTAACTTTTAAAATCAGAAACAAAGTGGATAAAGATTTTTTACAAATATAAATTTACTCACCACTTCAAACCACTTGACTAAAGTGCTGAAGTTTGGATTCTTCTTGTAGTTCTGAATGAGGGCTGACTGAACTCCTTTCCCTGCACACTCAATGTCCACACGGGGTCTGTCCACCTGGGCCAGGTTGATTCTTTTAAGGTCCCTCAGACCCCAAAAGAGGACCTGGAAAGAAACAAAGACTGTGAGCTCAACATTTTTGATGCAAAAAAATTATGAGCTGCAAATGTAGTTAATACAATTGTTAACATTCTTATTGTGGCTTTCTATGGCTGTTTTCACCTCTATGCGATATCTGCTGAGAACTGGTCGTATGCCCAATGGAACAGGCAGAATGGGCCCGCGGTCAGAATCAGTTGGGCCATCAATTGGAGGAAGTGCTGCCCGCCCTGCTGGACCAATCTGTGGATAAACAGATATTTAAGACTGAAAAAATATAGCTCATTAACCGATGAAATAATAAAGTAATTACTGACTGCCTGATGTTTTTTTTGGTTTTTTTCCAAACCGCTACCATGCCTTGTAAAACAGTAAAAATGCAAAAGCACAGCAATAGCGAAGAGGATGAAGTCACTTAGACAAGAATGGAAAACAAAGAAAAGAATTAAAAAGGGGGAAATGCTATTTTGTTTATTGCACCTTAATCTGAGGCACAGCAAAGTCATGGACAGCAATAAGAGCCCTTCTGATCTCCTCATCATTATAAGGAATCTGTCAAAGGTTCCATGGAAGAGTAAAGCAGAAAGATAGGAGAGAGGATTGTAGAAAAATGTGATGGGAAATTACATCAAAAGATCAAGAATCAAAGAGTGGGAGGAAAAGTGACAGAGTGATCTGCAGCTGTGTTATTTAAGCAACATTTACTGTATGAATAGATAGGCCAAGCTTTGACTGAGAGTCCATTCAAGATTGGAGTATGTAAATGTTGATCACAACTACTGTGTACCGGCCGTACCTGCAGTAGTTCAAACGCAGCCAACAGATCTCCTGCAGTGCAGTTTCCTCTGTAGATCTGATAGTACTCCAGCTGGGGGGGAAACCGCGGGGGCCCGTAGTGTTCCTCAACCATCTTAGTTAGTGGCTTTGCAAATGTTCGCCCAATGAACTCAGCTTTCCCCTGGATGCCACACAAAAACACTACCGTCTCTGAACACCAGGGGGCAGTGTGGCCACATTCCTTGTAAAATCACTTTCACATACTGGCTACTGTATTGCTGGAGCTTTAAAATCAATCTTTGTCAATTATAAATATTTTTGTTAAATGATGAACATAAAGGTTTGCATTCACAGAAGTCAAATTCTGCTTTTGTTTAGTTTCTTCATCTGTGCTCAATCACTCTCCATTATATCTGATCTTAGTCTTTAGCTGTCAATGAAATAAACCACAGCAATGATTACTACAAACTACTGTAGAGACTACAACTACAAAGAAACATCCAGTGGTTAACCCTCTAAAGTGTCACAACCAAGGGAATGCAAGAGGTAGTTTATCGCCACAGGAAATTGTGTTTTTATCACCAAGTAAGGGAAAAAAGATTTGATCTTGTTTTTGGGACAAGCAATCTCACTTCTTGCATGCCTTGTTGAATTCAGCTTTCTATGCAAACACAGATTGACAGTAGTGTTGAAATATGTGTTCACACTCTACTTAGCCAAAATGTTGTCCAACAAAAGGGTAGGACCAGAAGATTTTAAACAGGAAGAAACATCAAGTCAGGACAATAGGGCACATTTTCACACACTTATCTTATTGTGATGCATGCATAGGGGGATAATGTCAACAGATTTGCCCACTGAACTAGCAAACAATTACATTTAATTTAGGATATTTAGCTTTTATTTGTGGCTATAAGACTTATATAAACTTACCACAGTGTCTTGGTCATACAGTTCAATGACTATGATTGGAGGGTCGTCACGGAGTTCACCGGCCTCACCGTAGAGTTCAACATTATCAAATACGAGCAACTGATCCCATGTAGGACAGAGAGTCTCACTGAGGACCTGAAATATACCACACACATTCATGGATGATTCATCAATTAGGAGAACCTTTCTGTCCTTTAAAATCAAAACAAACACATAGGAATTCTAAAATTAAAGGTCAGGATATAATATCTTTAGACTTGTTAAAAAGACTTGGTAACTTGTTATAATTGTTTTACTTTTTAGAGTAATTTGATTATTTATT
The DNA here is from genome assembly GCA_039654625.1 of Rhinogobio ventralis. Classification (NCBI taxonomy): domain Eukaryota; kingdom Metazoa; phylum Chordata; class Actinopteri; order Cypriniformes; family Gobionidae; genus Rhinogobio; species Rhinogobio ventralis. The sequence goes on along the minus strand of CM077210.1, from coordinate 24,240,615 downwards.
TAGTTTGACATTTGTGTACAAAGTATAAATAAATAATAACAAACAATTGCAGTCCCAAATAATGCTGTCACTACCATTACGGCAAGCATTTTAGAACAATATTAAAACAATATTATAAAAGTATTGATATATAATAATGTATAGTACATTTATATAAATATTTATATTATATTTATATATAAATCAATTTGACATTTATAAAACATAGTATATGTATATGAAAGTATATGAAATGTATATAAAACATGTTTTAAAATTTTGAAGATTCAAATCACCGCCAGCATTTTTCTTAAAAGTTGCCAGTCACCGCCAGCGTTTTTGACCCTTTTCACAAAAAAATCATGGCCCCCAGAATATTTTGATGTATTAATATCTGAACATGCAATACAGTGCATCCGGAAAGTATTCACAGTGCTTCACTTTTTCCACATTTTGTTATGTTACAGCCTTATTCCAAAATAGATTAAATTCATAATTTTTTTCCTCAATTCTACAAACAATACCCCATAATGACAACGTGAAAGAAGTTTGTTTGAAATCTTTGCAAATTTATAAAATTGTTGAAGCACCTTTGGCATCAATTACAGCCTCAAGTCTTTTTGAGTATGATGCTACAAGCTTGGCACACCTATTTTTGGGCAGTTTCTCCCGTTCTTCTTTGCAGGACCTCTCAAGCTCCATCAGGTTGGATGGGGAGTGTCGGCGCACAGCCATTTTCAAATCTCTCCAGAGATGTTCAATCGGGTTCAAGTCTGGGCATTCACAAAGTTGTCCCGTAGCCACTCCTTTGTTATCTTAGCTGTGTGCTTAGGGTCGTTGTCCTGTTGGAAGATGAACCTTCGCCCCAGTCTGAGGTCCAGAGCGCTCTGGAGCAGGTTTTCATCAAGGATGTCTCTGTACATTGCTGCATTCATCTTTCCCTCGATCCTGACTAGTCTCCTATTTCTTGCCACTGAAAAACATCCCCACAGCATGATGCTGCCACCCCCATGCTTCACTGTAGGGATGATATTGGCCAGGTGATGGGTGGTGCCTGTTTTCCTCCAGACATGACGCTTGCCATTCAGGCCAAAGAGCTCAATCTTTGTTTCATCAGACCAGAGAATTTTGGGTCCTTCAGGTACCTTTTGGCAAACTCCAGGCGGCCTTTTACTGAGGAGTGGCTTCCATCTGGCCACTTTTTGGCAAACTCCAGGCGGCCTTTTACTGAGGAGTGGCTTCCATCTGGCCACTCTACCATACAGGCCTGATTGGTGGAGTGCTGCAGAGATGGTTGTTCTTCTGGAAGATTCTCCTCTCTCCACAGAGAAATGCTGGAGCTCTGTCAGAGTGACAATCAGGTTCTTGGTCACCTCCCTGACTAAGGCCCTTCTCCCTCGATCGCTCAGTTTGGCCAGGCTGCCAGCTCTAGGAAGAGTCCTGGTGTTTCCAAACCTCTTCCATTTACGGATGATGGAGGCCACTGTGCTCACTGGGACCTTCAATGCTGCAGAATTTTTTCTTTAGCCTTCCCCAGATCTGTGCCTCGATACAATCCTGTCTCTGAGGTCTACAGACAATTCCTTGGACTTCATGGCTTAGTTTGTGCTCTGACATGCACTGTTAACTGTGGGGCCTTATATAGACAGGTGTGTGCCTTTCCAAATCATGTTCAATCAACTGAATTTACCACAGGTGGACTCCAATCAAGTTGACGAAACATCTCAAGGATGATCAGTGGAAACAGGATGCACCTGAGCTCAATTTTGGCAAAGGCTGTGAATACTTATGTACATGTGATTTTTTTTCATTTTTTATTTTTAATAAATTTGCTAAAAATTTCAAACAAACTTCTTTCACGTTGTCATTATGGGATATTGATTGTAGATTTGAGGAAAAAAATAATGAATTTAATCAATTTTGGAATAAGGCTGTAACATAACAAAGTGAAGCGCTTTGAATACTTTCCGGATGCACTGTATATCAAAAGAAAGATTACTTTTTATCAACACTTGAATGTTCCTAAAAAAAACAACTTTTTGAGCAAAAAAGCCTGAGACTACATCAACTTAGACTACAACCAGATCGAATTCAGAAAGATTATAAAAAAGCCCCTTTTCTCACTAGCCCTTAAAGAATTTGAAAATTACTTCTCTACTATTCAAACTAGTACTAATGGAAAAGCTATTAAGACTGTTTATCTGTGTACTGTCTTTAAAATGATACAAAGGTCTTGTATCTCTGTGAATGTGTGTTAATTATGCAGAATTGTAAGGCTTAATATAAATGAAACGGATGAGTTCTCCCCCCTCACAGTTATCATGAAGGGCAAAATTAGATGTATAGACCAAAACCTCTTTTTGTACCAGGCAGTAAACATATTTTTTTATGCTGTAAAGTTGGGCATTTTAGCAAAGGGGAGATACAGATTTGACTCCCTTTTGGAGCCAGTCTCTAGCGGCCAGTTGATGAACTGCAGTTTCAATCACTTCTGTGTTGGCTTCAAGAAAGAGCATGGGAGGTTTCAAAGCATAAAAAAAGAAAAAAAGAACGATGATCAAAACATAATATGGAGTAGATCGAGTCCATCAACAACCCCACCTAATGCTTGCACAGTCCTATAGCTCGTCCTGGGTCGACATTTCCTTCAGTAACATAAGGCAGTTTAATGTTGGTGATCGTGTTATCGCTTGTTTCTGCGTCTTCTTCGCATGTGTTTTGATCAGGAGATTCAGTACTCTTTCAGAAGATGTGTAATAGCGCCCCCTACTGCATAACAACGAAAATGCGTAAAGCGGAACATTCCATCAATGGCGGGGAAGCATTTTCTCACAAATGATGGAAATTTCCATCAATGGTGGTGAAAGTTAAGTAGTTAAAGTGAGTCTAACTGAAGATTTACCCACATACACAAACAGCACCCACTGTATTTGTGTATAGAGAACAGCTAAAAATCTGAAAAAGCCTGTTCAATCATAGATTTGATTAATCTGAAACACAAACTTCAACAGACACTCACCTCTGTCACCTGGCTGTGGGTGGAGAAGAAGACCCTTGCAAATGGGTCAGACAGGCCACTACTGTCAGCAGCAAACAGACTGCGAGCCTGATACATGTGTGCCCTCAGCTGAAACACCTGCTTCACTACAGAAGAGGATACAGAGGGTCAGTTATCACATACTGCACATGATTTAACATACATGCAAACTCCACCAAATGCAAAGAAACCAACATGTACAAACCATTAGATCATATATAAAAGCATATAATCTTACTGTTATAAACTAGGCTGATGGGAGGGACAGCTTGTATGCCTATTCCCTTCGCTGCTTTGTTTTCTTCAAAGCCACTAGGGAGGCCGCTCAGAAAGTCTTTCCTCTGTTTGTTCAACCCCAGCCACAAATACATCTCTAGTTTAGCCTGCACTGTCCAGCCAGCATGCCCAAAGCCTTTCTTTCCAGGCAGCTATAATGAACACAAACACCCATGCAGAACTTTTATCCTCAATAATATCCATCCTGATTTAATTTCTTCCAATTAACATGTTTATTTGAAAATGGGATATAAAATAGGAGTTACCCTGAGAAAAACAGCTTTAACTTTCCCGCAGTCTTTTCCCATCTCTTCATCAACAATCGAGTAGAGGATGTCTTTGGAGGGTATGCGGGCGTACGCTATGCGTTTGTTGTTGCTAATCATCCATATGAACACATCAGGGATGCTGTGCTGGGGCTTAGAGGAAAATAAACAAAAACGATGAGCCTGAGATACTGATGCTGTATAGAGAATTAAGGGAATGTGGTTCCTTTTACAGTACCTCATCTGCCAGGAAACGAAGCCTATGAAGAAAATTCAACACTAGCTTGAGTTTGTCTCGAACTGTGTTTCTCTTTACTTGTGAGCGAATAGTCTTAGCCTGCTGACCCATACTCTCCTGGGAACAATATAACATGAAAATCACATTTAACATCCCATCAGCAGTTTTTAAAGTCCAAGCTGAGACCAAATAGTGTACCATCTCTCTCATACAGGACTTCAGCCTCTCCCTGTCCAGCTTGGTTCTTCCGGATAGACTCTGATCTTTGTTTGCCAGTGTAACAAAACGGCTTAATTTGTGGGGAATAGGGGAAAAAGTCAAAAGATTGTTGATTATGCTGTATAGACTTTAACTTTGGTTGTTTAGATTCACTTTTACATTCTCTCACCTGCAACTTATGCTAAGTTCTTCTAATACACCCCTAAGTCTGCGTTCAGGATACGCCTTCTCTGTTTTTATGATTTCTTGAACATCATTCAGACCTTCCTCCTGTTTATAAAGACAGACATGCACATGCTTAAACATTACAACATTGCCCGGTTTTACAAAAATAACCCTAAAATGTCTGCTTAGAAGAAGGAGATTGAAAGCATAATAGTCACATAGCAATTTTAAGAGGAGCCTGACCAGTTTATCTGCAATCTTGTCCATTATATTAGAGTTGTAGAGCCGTCTCCTCTGGTCCTGCCACCAGCTTTTGATGTAAATGCAGGGTTTCTTTTCAAAGTAAGGCAAGTGGAAGTAATTTCTGTAAATCGAGCAAAATCGACAGTTCAGTTCCAAGACACACAGCTCAACAACAGCTGGTATCTATAAAAAAAGTGTGGTTTTGACAAATTGCTTGTGAGAGTGATTTTTTGTCAGAGAACACTTTTGTTATACTAACAGTGTAGAGGTTTTGCTCAAAACCATCAGTTCCATATGATTTGAAGACTCATGTTGCGTCCGAATTTGCCTACTTATGCTGAAAGTATGTACTGTTTTTGTTAAGAAAAAGTACATACTTTTGAGTGTGTAGTAGAAGAGTAGACAAACTTTGGGACATACTACTTTGTCATAATTGCGTCTTTAACGGACAGCTCTATCGCTTAGTTACGTGCATCTGTTCCCCGTTTAAACTGCCCTGTCCATATTGATCTGCCAGTCATGGGTCTTTCATGTGGAGAACTCTCCTTGTGTGTTTGCAATTTGCATAATGATATATTTAAAAGTTAATGACCAAACGTATCTTTAAAAAAGTTCACAATGCTGTTGCAAATAAAATACAATGTGGATAACATTGAACAAATATCTTTTCGTAAGATTGGATACAGATAATCGCCCAAACCGCTTTAGCTAAACCTCTCTGCTTAAAGGTGCACTATGTAAAAAAAATTCAGTAAAATATCCAAAAACCACTAGGCCAGTGTTATATACTTTGTTCAGTTGAGTACTTACAATATCCCAAATGTTTCCAACTATTTGTAAATCGTGAGAAAATTGCTTTTTTAACCAAGGAATCGTGACGTGTGAGGGAGTCGCCTGTCAATTGCGTCATATCTGCGTTACCCTCGGTTTCCAGTTTTATTTTACAGAAACGCTTTACTCTTACTGCAGTGTGCAACAAGTGTCATAGCAGCCGCCGAGCGAAGGCACAGAGTAACGTCATAACATCATTTTCAACAGACACATATGATAAACTATCTAATATGATAAACAGAGATGCGTTACCTCATACTCATGACCGGAAAAGCGGAAATGGCGCAGTCGACTGTGGCATAATAAAAGTCCCGCTGCTCGCGAGGCGTGTGTTGCGTTCTTCTTATTAAAAATCGCTCCAGCGGCCTTGCTCAGCTCCCACAACACTCGGTCCTGCTCTGCTTCATACTACAGTAACGTTAATAATCGCATCCATGAACATGATTTCTGCCCGAGTCCTATCCAGATTCTTTTCCACCGGCTGTGAGGTGAAGACCACATGTCCCAAGATTCTGCGCTCAAACTTGGCATCATCAAACTACGCCTTTGTTTTGAATAGGCAACCTCTAGCAGACAGAAAAGTTTGTAGCCATGTTTGTAGTTTTTAACACTTTTTATTTGTATTTGTAGCTCTAACTGAATCCTCGTCCAACACGCAGTGGGTTGTGGGCAATATTAGCCTTTAGTGTGCACGGGAAAAGTAGATAATCTGGGTATCTTTGGAATACTCATTTTAACTTACTACAAATTGGGACAAACTAATTCTAATTTCGAAGGACGGATAGTATGCGAATTGGAACAGCATTAATATTTCCTTGACATTTTTTAATTTCCCTTTCCTTATTCTCTGACCTGTCAGTGATAACCGGTTTCATAGAAGGGGTGGACGGCACAGACATTAAATCTCCATCATCCTCTGCCTCTTCATCGCTGGAGTTGTGAATGAGCTCAGACTCCTCTTCCTCACTTTCTCCTCCACCCTCTTTCTTCTTCTTTGCTGATACAGGCTTGCTCACTCCATCAATCTGGTTACCATAGTTACCTAAGTGGAAAATTGTGTACATGTGGTGCTGTAAATGTTTTATTTTTGATGTGTTGAATTTACTGAAGTATATTGAAAAGTGAAAGTTTTGAACATCACAGGTGTTTGAATTCAGCTCACCGATAGTAACTTCAAAGCTGATGGGTTTATCTCCAATCTTCCTGTCTATCATTGTGGCCTCCAAGAATGACCCAAAAAGGAAAAACTCCTCCATCTTCCCTGTGGCACTCTAAAACAAAAAAATTGTAAGATCTTTAAAGGTCAGAATGCAGACCTTTTATTCCACTGCATTGGGCATTCACATCTTTTCTCTCAGACATGTATTGGATTTTCCCAATAGTGTTCACAAGCGCGTGAGCTCAGTCTGAAATCATAATTGACTTGAGATGTTGGCAGCTCAGTTCTGCATTGTAACCCAGCAGGGGTTTCCTCTCATCTATGCTCTCAGGCTATGATCTTTGATAAAATAAAACTCTCACCAGTCGCTTCTCACCCTCTTATATTCTGCTGTTCCTAGCAAAAAAAATAATTCACACCCTTTCTTTTCCTACTGTAGTTACTGCAACTGCATAATTTTGTTCAAAAATGTTTTTTATTTTAAAAATGAGGGAATCACTTTTATAATAACTACGGCAGTTTAGTAGTTAGTAATAGAAACCCGATTGGTAATTAATTATTGATCTATAGTAAACTGAAAAAAAAAAGGTACGTAATTCCATCATGACATCATTCCAGACCTATATGACTTTCTTTCATTCATAGAATCTAAAAATTGAATTCGATTTTTTCCCACATATAATAAATGTAAGGACTGAAGACCGAATAAGTTCTGAAGTTCTAAAATGACAAAAAAGCACAATTGAAGTGCCACAAAACTGGTCCATACAACTTTTATTCTAAGTCTCATAAATTTTGTGTGAAAAACAGACTGAAATTTATAAATGGAAAATATCACAGATTTTTAAAAGAGAAGTACTAATGCTCGAAATTGTAAATAAATTTTCTTTTCAATCAATCTGTTGATCCACTTAAAAAAAAAACTGATCTGATCTCATTAAATGGACTTATCTGGTTCTGTAACATCACACTAGATGGGAAGATTGTCAGGTGAACAATGACTTCAATTTCAGTGTGTTCATCTCACAAAGCTATTATATAGCTTTAGAAAAGTTGGCATACATGGCATGCATACTACTGACTGCTTTTAAGGTGCTTCTATGTTGCTTTTGGTACCTTTGAAGCTTAAAGGCTCTAGTCCCTATTATAACTGAAGAAAAGAACAAATTGTATATTATTCAAAATGTATCCTTTTGTGTTCCACAGAAGAAAGAAAGTGATTTGGAATGAGTAAATAATGACAGAATGTTTATTTGGGGGGTGGGGGTTGGGGGGTATCGATGTGACCATCAATGGCCAAACAAATACACACTGCACAACACTGACACCCAACTGTGATTGGCTGAATGTTTGTTCACTCAAAAGTGTAGGGTTCTGTGTCCCCATCGTCCCCCGTGGCTGCTACACCTCTGTCTACAGCTTGGATCAATGCACAGGCTTTTAAAGCACCAGGTTAGTCATGAAGAGAAACTGGGACTATCAGCATCCTATATTTGCCTCTTCATCAACTGTGATAAATCTTGCCCTTCAGTAAAATGCATCTGACAATCAATATTTGCTCCCAGAGGCCACACAAAATCACAGACAGCTGGACTCCCACATCTGCAATGACTTTTTGTCTGAGGACACAAAGCTTGGCCTTGTAATTTCCCAGTGGGCAGATGATATTTCAAAGAATCTGGACTGAGTCAATTTGTCTTCAGATATGGTGCAAGGGGTTAGAGATGACTGGGCCAAGAGGAATCTGTAGAGTTTTTTTATTTAATTTTTTTAAACTGTACAATATTAAGATTGTAGGCCTGCAGATTAACCTATGTGTAGTGTCATAGCGGGACAGGTAAGTGTAGAATTATTTAGGATTCATAGAGATTTTAGTAATGATCTCAAGAGAAAAGTGCCTTGACCCAATCTAAAAAAAGGAAATAAGAAATCTCACCTCTGAGATGTTGGACACTGGCTCCATTTGTACCTCAGTAGAGCTTATTATCTCTGTGGAAGAGGTGTCCAGGATCTCCACTGCGACACTAACAAGGAGGCGTGCCCTGAAGGACACACCCTCCCCCAGCCCCTCGTTCAGGTCCTGGTGCTCATCCATCAGGGTGTAGTTACGGGTAGAACCATACATATTCACCCAAGCTGGGCCCATAGTGGGCAAGAACCCTGGGGAGAGATGGAGGAGCAGTCAATTCTAGTGTGTGTTTTTCTTTTAGATCTGTTTTTTACAACCACTGTTTATGGATGTACACCTTGTACATTCACTGTCAAACTGTCAGTATTTCTTTGGGACAGATTGCCATTACCTTTGTCTCCATCATTTGCAATCTTGCGTAGATCGATGAAATGGGTTCCTATGGCAACATCATTCACCTTGTCTGAATCACGGATCTGAACTTTCAATCGCCTACACAAAGGTGGGAACATCTCAGTGAAGACTATTTGCTCGTTCCAGATGGGCTCGTAGCTGCTCTTTTGAACTGATGTTTTACCCTGCATGTGTAAGGTGTCATAAGAAATGTGTACAATTAAAAAAATAAAACAGTTTGCAAAAAGGTGAGGAAATGGATCTATTTGAATCTATTTGGATCTATTTTAAAGAACTGAAAGAAACACAGGGCTTAAATAACCAGACAAACTAATCAACTAAATGAATGACTGGTGTAACTGATAATCAAACAATGAAAAACCATGGAAATTACCAGAAAGCTAGGACACTTGACAAACCCACCCAAAAAACAAACAAACAAAAAACAAGATAATCTCTTATAACAGTAATGTTTTCTCATTGTCTAATATAAAAAATTGGATGGATATAAATATATCTCTTATTGAGTGTCTTCAGGTCTTTCTTACCTTCTGCCCTGCAAATTGCACCAGGACATAAGGGTCCACAAGGTCCCTATTCTCCCCGATAAAAGCTTTCTTCATGTTGGCCATGATGCTGGTGTTCATTTTAGGTAGTCCCTCAGCTCTATAAATCTTAACATAAAACCGAGCCCACTGTCTCTCTGATGGAACACCCTCCGGCAAGAGAAGATTCCTGCAATAAATCATAACAAACATGAGAATAGACCAACATGACACTCAAATAAATAAATGTATAAATAAATAAAATAAATAAAGCATTAGATGGTGTAGATTATGGTGTTAACTTTCTAACCCCTCTATGTCATCCTCATCTGTTTCATTGGCCTTGTGGGGAGTTTTGATGTTGTCTCCTTTTCCTACGACTGCAATGTCACACTTAACGTAACCTTTGCAGCCAGCTGTGATGTCATCAGGGTCCGACAGCATTGCCCATTTGTGATGGAACTGATGCTCTGTAATATACAAGCACCAATTATTAGTCTTTTTCCTATCTAATTAGTACATGTCTTAATTATTTCCATGGTTACTGACCAGGTTGTGAGTAAACAGTTCCCACATCTAGTTTGAAGGTGCCTACCAGGGTGCCACTTCGTAGAAGGTTTTTAGAATGTATTACCTTCATTTTAGCACAAAAGAAGAACAGAAGCACAACTTACTCAATTTACATCTGTTGTTTCCAAAGGGTTTCATGGAGGTTTTTTATAATATGTAAAATAATTTGTTGGAAGATGTGAACGCGCATAAAAAGAGGATTAATCTACTCACTGATATCTTCAGGATCTTGTCATTCATGACATCTGGAGGCACGTGAAAGTCAAAGACAAAGTACTGTTGAGAGATAGAGAAAAAATTGGAAATAATGTCTGGAAATGAAGTTTGTAAAGCTAGGTTGTTTATCATATAAACAATGTGGGTGGATTTAGTTGTTATTTAAGTACTGATACTGAAAATATCATAAAAAAAAACTACAAGACAGTTGTCTTTAGAGATAGATTCTTGCAGTTCTAATCTGATATATATTGGACCTGTCAGTATACAGACAGCCAAACTGTCTGAAATGAAAGAAATCCTTTGCTCAGATTTTTCAGCAATGTGAATGTAACCTCATTGTAGTAGGGGCAGTTTGTGGACTCCTTCATTGACGTATACTTCTTCTCCTCTCCAATTTCCACACAAACCACAGGGTCCATGTTCAAACCAATCAACTGACGGGCCTCGATTACTGTAACGCTGATCTGAAAGACATTTTAATTGGGATATTATAAAAATAAATTGATTTGAAGAAAAAAAAACTATATAAACCACTGAGTTGGTATGTGCCTTAGATGCTGATTAAGACTGATGAGGCTGTGTTAACGTGGGAGTGGAATGCGTTATGCTTTTATTACAGTAGAGGGCTAATTAGTCAAGTTTGCTTCAGGGAATCAAATGACAAATGCGCTACAGTATTTTATTGGATCACAGATTCATAAAGTAAATATCTGAGGCTGCATATGGGCAAATAAAGTCAAACTTAGTCAACAGAAGGAAAATCATAATACTTTTGTAATTTTGGTGTCAGTTTTTAAGTGAGCAGAGCCATCTAATTCAGATTTGAGCTACCAAACTGCGCTCTCTCTCTCATTTCCGCTACATTTGTGCTGTCTTTGTTACACGCCAAAGCTACATTTCTACGAAACGCATTAAAACTAAATAAACTTCTCTCCACAGAAACTTGATTCCAGAAGAATTCAGACAATAACAACACTTATTGCTGCAGTGATTTATTCTGCAAACAAGCCCCAAAAGTTTATGTAAAAGAAAAAAAGAAAGCAGAGTTCTCAACCTCCAGCAAAATATGAACAGTTAGAGATAAGGAAATACAATTAAAAAAAAGACCTAAAAACACTTGCACAGCACACATGGGATATATGGATTTCCTCTATTTAAAGGAATTACACAGTACCAGTACTGAAACGAATTTGCAATTCAACTGCTTAACACAACAACCACGCAGAGGACAATTAGAAAGTAAACATCAAAGGCTTCTCTGAAACACTGAAGCTCAAGGCCAATGTTGTTTATTTGGGACAGCTCTGTATATTCAGGGCTTTGAGCAGAATACACTACTCAAGGATAAATGCCACTGGTTTAACATGTGTGGTTGGCAATTCAAGGCCGTGCAGTTATTGTCTGTGGGGATGTTTTTTAGCTTCCCTGCCTCTCTCTCTGTTTTCTCTCTGTCTCTTTTTATACCTGATAATCCACAGGACGCCCTGAACTGGGCTCCATCTTAATGTCAGGCTTTGATCTGAAAAACAAGAAATGAGTATCAAACTTCGTGAAATACATTTGAACTAGGCCTGTCAATTGATTAGCCATTTAAATCTAATCACATTATTAATATTTGACAAAAATAAATAAATACACAAAAAAATGTATTCCATGTTGGCCAAGTTACAAATAATTCAAGATTCGAAGAATTGTCTTGAGACTGTATTAATTCTTTTCAATTGTACTTTTAAAAAAGAATCACACAAAAGAACACATTAAACTGACAGGCCTAATTTATACGCTATAAACTGTTCCTTCTTTACAAAAGAACTGAACAAGATTTGAAAAAAAAATTAGCTTTCAGAAAAAGAACTGTGTACTGCTTTAAAAATACACCATGTGCACATCAGATATGTGACCTTTTGTTGGAGACATTAGTGGTTACTGCAGTAACAGAGGCCAGTGATATGGTATCAGGGTCAAGCCCACCGCCAAGGCGCATGGTCTTTCGATCCAGATCTTCTGCATCCAAAATGGCCGGGTCATCTGTGCACAAGAGTACAGCTGAGCTAATACTGCATGATAGTTTAAGATTCTTTAGTCTTTCCTATAGACGTCAAATGTGAAATCTCCTGAAGCAAAACTAATTGAGAACCACTGATTTAAAGTACAATTAAGGTCAAGGTAATACAAGTACAATAAACATGAGCTTCAGTTTGCTTTGAGCACTAAAGTGAAACAAAATACAAAATACTAATTTGAGCACCAAAATGCAGACACAAATACTAAGCTACTGTAAAAACTATTTCAGTTTGGTTCCTGTTTTCCTCTCTCACCCAATAAATAAATACATTTGCATTTCTTGTAAAACAAGCTCTCTAATGATCAGCGATATTTACCTCCTTTTTTGTGGTCATCTTTGGAGCTACGTGTCTTGCCCAGTTTCATGGCTGAAAACACTCCTTTTCCTGTCCTACAATATAAAACAAACATTTAGAAGGGCATGAATGGGAAAAAAAGTCATAGTCCCACTTTATATTAAGTGACCTTAACTACTTACTTAATGTACTTGCATCAAAAAATAAGTACAATGTATTTATTGTGTTCATATAGTATATCAAAAAAGCTTTTTATGCTACTGAGGTGGGATACGGGTAAGGTTAGGGACAGGTTTGGTGGTATGGGTAGGTTTAAGGGTGGGTTGAGGAGTAAGGGAAGGGTCAACAGTGTAATTATAGATGTAATTACATGCAGGTATTTTTTTAAATATAAGTACAATGTAAAAACATGTATGCACACAATAGGTACATTGTATCAAATTATTTATTTTAATGTTAGTACATAGTTAAGGACACTTACTATAAAGTGGGACCAAAGTCACAATATGTGCACTGTGATTAGTTTCAAAATCACTACTACCTCTGGACCTTTCAATACCACAATACGAAATATGATTATGTTACAAAGATACCGTATAAAAATATATATATATATATATTTTTATAATATATGTCAACATTCCACAACTCAATAAAATAAATAATTAACACAAAGCTTAGACATAGGTAGTGCAAGAAATAGAGACTCAAATATTCAAATATTTTCCATATACAAATGTTTGCTCTACAGGTGAAGTTTTATCATTTATTTACGCATAACAAATCAGTTTATTCTCTTATAGGCAGTGCTGGAGTGCAATCAAAAAATAATCACTGCTGCAGCACATTAAGTTTTTCCAAGATGGAAAATTTCGGGGATATTTATCACTCAATCGAGACACACGTTTCAACAGCAAGACCCCACTCACAATGGCCCCAGTGGTGTCCAGTAACTCTGCACTGATATTATAGTGATTAGATATCAGTTCTACAAAGGCCTGATGATGTCACAGGCTGGCTGGACAAATAATGGTCCTTAATTATTCAACAAGATGGGCACAATTCTCCAATTAGCTGTGATCTGTGGATATAGATACTTTCTCAGGACAAGATGAAAGAAATCCAGATCGTTTTGTTCCTTTATTTCCTTTGAGCATCTTGAAAATGAAAATGTATCAGGATTACAATGACTTCTCAATTATTTGGAGGAATTACAAAAATCACCAAATAATAAGACTATCTGTAAAGTCATGACTGATTATGCAGATACTTTTTTTAAAAAGAAAATTCAAACATTTTTAGTCATTATTTGCATCTCAGTCTTGGTGGAAGCATATCTTCTGGAATCTGTTTTTGTTGAATCTTTGTCATCATCTCAAAGTGACACTGAAGAGAAAGTCTTTAGAGCTTGCAAGGTTTTATCCATAAGTAGAAACATGAAGCCAAACATGAAGTTATATCAAACAAAAGAGTTCATATCAAAATATAGAACATCAGGTACATCTTACATCAGGTATACATCAGGTATGTTTTGAGGGTCACATAAGGTCACATAATCATATATGAGCATAAGGTCACATAATGCATGACTGAAGAAAAGATATGTATATGTCAGCAAGTGACACATGTTTTTTTTATCAACAGAACTCATGGATTAAGCAGGTTTATTTTAACTCTAACTTTAAGTCTATGAACGGCAAAACAGAAGGAACTAGTTTATGCTCACATTTCTATGAATTTCCCAACAAAAACCACATATACAGGATACTCACCAAATGCTGACAACCACCAAAAACTGAGCAATAGAGAAATATGTGTACTGAGTCAACTGGGGTAAAAAAAAAGGGGTATTCCTGACCAAAGTGTGAACTATATGTCCATTTTCAGTGGTTAGTCCAGATGCAAGCAAAGAATTAAAAATAAACACACAGGCAAAGAGACACTTCTCAAACTAAATGGGCGTCCACAATAAGGGAGAACTTGAGATGATGACCAGGTATAAGTGAAAAAGTAACAGGAGAGTATGTGACCTCACACACACACACACACACACATAGATACACACTCACACGGCAACACTCACTCACACACTCACTGACTCACTCTCACTCTCTTACAGATGTGTCTGATACAATTACTTATATTAAATAAAGTACATTAATGTTATATAAATCAATATACACTACTGTTCAAAAACAATCAGTAAGTTTTTTTTTCTTATTGAAAGAAATAAGTAAATTTATTCAGAAAGGATGCACTAAATTAATCAAGTGACAGTAAAGACTTTTACATTGATACAAAAAATATATATATATTTTTAATATATATATTCCCCATTATATAAGTATGATTCATTTTACAAATTATGTGCTGTATTAACTGTCTTGCCTTATTGGATGTACAAATTAACTGTAACTTGACATAACAGTCTCTTAACATAAAAAAAGTCATCTTGGGTTCACCACATAAAAAACAAAACAGAAAACACTCCAGACTATGCGTGGGCTTTCACTTAGACAATGATTAGTTTGGACAAAATCAAGAAGGAAGGACTGGATTGTTTCTAGACATGATAAGGTAACCTAACACTAATTAGATGATTTTTAGAGCGTGATGAGACCAGCTCTGTTTAATCTAAGGCTTCACTTCAGCAGTCAAGAAGAAACAGGCAACCCACAGCGCAACCCACAACCCACTCCAGGTCTTTGGGACTTGTTGGAGCTAATTCTATCACATGCAATATCCTTACAGTAGGTCAAGCTGCATCTTACATCCATATACGTACTTTATGTAAGGCAGACTTTCAGCACTAACTTGTTTAGTCAAGATAGAATGGTCAGGAAACCATCAGTCTGACAGACAGTATTAGTACAGAGAACAAAGCTAGAGTCTCAGATTGCGCTTTGAGATGCACACAATGGAGCAGACACTATTTTTTATGCATAGGAGAAGGACATTTGTGGACACTGTTAGTCAATAAATAAATGTAAAACCTACCCATCACTGCAGTATAGACAAATCGTACGAATTCATACAAGTGAGGTCATACACATTCATACGAATTAGCCACCTCGTACAAATATGTACGAATTGGTCGTGAGATAGCTTTGGTGGTTTTCATATGGTCAGTCTCAGTCTATCTACATTGACTGTTCCTTAAAAGGCGAAACCTTTTCAAAACGACAAACCCACTTTAATAAAGAGTGTAATCTCCCTTCCCCCTGTTTACTGAAGAGTGACCTTTGCATATTATTTAGTGTGTGGGGGTGAGCTCAGGTGACATTTTATATTTTATGAGTCAAGATGCTAAACTGGGATGCACAAAAAGTCACTGATCACAAACCAATTATTTCTAAACCCTGTTTCAGGATTATGACCTATACCAAAATACAAGCTATACAACAAGTGTCAACACAATACGAAAGAAGAGAACATGACATCTAGGAGAGAGATGAGAAAGGAACTTAATTTGAATTTGCTTCAGGCATTCAGACGTGATGGAATATGAGCACAAATAAAGCTGCATGATTAATCGATAAAAGATCATTATCTCGATCCAAACATCCACACGGTGTTATTCCTAAATGACAATGATATGGCTGTCTATTAAAACTTTGACAAGTAGGGGAGAGCGGGGCACAACACTTTTTGACTTTCTCAGTTTGTGTAAATCCACTTGGGGTTCAGAGTATTTATTTTTTCCCACATTAATTTCACACGTCTAGTACAATTATGTGGTTTTGTTTCATTAATACAGTGTATACTTTTTTCTTGATTTACCCCGAAAGAATGGAAGTGAAATGTGACAACATGCCCCATAGGTGGGGTTCATTGTAACATGACCAAATGACAACTTAAAATGTTATCTGATATAATCAAAAAAATATCCAAGACACACTAAAATATTTTGTCAATAAAATACAATTATTAACTTTTTCAAATAAAATAATGGCATTTTTTAATAATTAAAAATATAATTTTTTTTGTGTGGAGGCTGAGGAGTGATGGTGTAGCGTTCACGACAAGGTTCCTCTGGCTGCCTCTGGAGTCTGAGCAGAACTTTGACTGTCGGGAAGATGATTCTGTCTCGCTGGAATGATATTTTTCAAGCAGGGCAGATCACGGCTCCCTGCAATACCCCCCAACCAAGGTGTTGGGCGGAAGTGAAGTGATGGAGGGCCCTTGCATTGATCTGTATCGGAGAGCTGCAGAAAAGTGGGTCCTCCGATACAGAGAAGCTTGTGGGTTTTATTTGACTCCTGTAGAAACAGTGGTGAGAACTTGTCTGCCGATCTATCCAGATTGGGTAGAAATGACCCTGCAAGATAGCGGGTTCAATTTTAGGTATGTTGTCAATAAAATAAAATGTGTCCAGCATACAAGGCCTTGTGTATTGATTTGTCAAAATGCATTAGAACCACTGACCTCACAATCAGGCTTTGTGCCAACAGAGGAGGAAAATGCAGTGATATGCAATAACCAGCAATGTTTCCAAAAGGACATGGGGATTCCCTAGGTGATGCTGGGGATCCTCATTGTCTGCCTTGAGCGGTGGTGCACACTAACATCGTGGGTTCTTTGCACGATTTCAGTGGGGTTATCGGCTGCGGTTTCTTTTGTTCAGGAATGGTTTGAGGAGCACAGCAATGAGTTTGAGGTGTTGACTTGGCCTCCAAATTCCCCAGATCTCAATCCAATCAAGCATCTGTGGGATGTGCTGAACAAGTCCGATCCATGGAGGCCCCACATTGCAACTTATAGGACTCTGCTGCTAACATCTTGGTGCCAGATACCACAGCACACCTTCAGGGGTCTAGTGGAGTCCATGCCTCGACGGGTCAGGGTTGTTTTGGCAGCAAAAGGAGGACCAACACAATATTAGGGAGGTTATGCCTTAATGTTATGTCTGATCGCTGTATGTTGAGCGTGGGAACACAATGCGTTCAACAGCGCTCAAAATGCAAGAGGGAAATGCTGGTATCATCACATTTGTAAAATTTCAGCACCGACTTACTTTTGACAACGTACTTTTGACAACTCTAGTCCAACTTTTCAACTACAAACACAAGTCTGGTAGGAGAGAACATTGTTCTTCAGTATTTGTGAAACTCCAGTAAGTAGGCTGTCAATGCTATTTTATTCACTTTAAACATCGGATGAAGGGATTCTTTTCTCTTTAACTCTTTCCCTGCCATTGATGAGTTATCTCATCTTTTATGAGAAAGAGCATCTCCGCCAAAGACAAGTTTTTACGGCTTTCCATGTTTTCACTGTTATACGGTGGGGGGAGTGGGGCTATGACTGATAGTCACAGTTGATCAAAACACAGGTGAAGAAGATGCAGAAATAAGCAATAGCATATGTAATCATATGCATTTGTAAAATAACATTTGTATCATAAACATTAAACAGCATATAAATCAAAACTGCCTAATGTTACAGAATGAAATGTCGACCCAGGATGACGTATAGGACTGTGCAAGCTTTGGGGTGTTGATGGACTCGATCTACTCCACCTGTGTTTTGATCATCATTCTGAATCTGACCCAGATGTTGTCTTTGACAAAAATGTGATTTTCTCAGCTTTTTGCTCAAAATGTTGCTTTTTTAATGAAACTTACCCATATTCAAGGTTTGACCATAAAGAATCCATGAAGCTAGAATGCAAAAAAGCAGAGGGTCTGTTCTTTCTTTTGATATATTGCATGTTCAGATATTCATACAAAAAATATTCTGGGGGATATGAAATTTTTGTGAAAATGATCAAAAACACTGGCGGGGAACAGCCAAAAAAAAAAAAAAAAAAAAAAAAAAAACGCAGACAGGGAAAGAGTTAATTCAGATGATGCTGAGTCATTAATAAATTAGTCATAACAAAAAAATTATGATAACCAATGTATTTTTCCACGAGTCTGCTATGTTAGTGATTATAACATTACCTAGCTTGGTAGCTTGTTAAATATTGTAACACTTTGTCATCTGTCATTGGCCTTTCAGGCATGGATAAAGGTGTATTCAGGAAATAGTGCAAGAGCGCAATATCCCATAGTCATGTGTTGTACCTCGTTTCCCTCCTTCTGGGAACAGTATTTAGATGCATAACTCAACGTTAAGTCTTTGAGTAATCATTCATTCAAACCAATATAAAAATAAATAAATAATTAATTCAAATTAATTACATATTTTTAAATAGACGGCAGCAATTAACATTTTGTCAGGACTGCTAGTAAATTACATTCATTCATTCATTCATTGTTTATTTTTAAAGCACATTTAAAAACAACCCAAGGTTGACCAAAGTGTTGTGCAAAGCATAAACAATACATGAGGCCATTTAATGATTTAAAAACTACAATTTTCAATTCTATTCTCAATTTAACTGGTATAGCCAGTGCAAAGAAGTTAAAATGGGAGTAATGTGATCAAAATTTTCGACTACCGATCAACAGCCTAGCCGCAGCATTCTGAACCATTTGTAGAGGCTCAATGGATGAATGGTTAGCTCCATAATAAAGTGAACATGTTATTTTGTTCAGTTGTCTAATCAAAATCGTGGGAGAATCATGATCTCCATTTTAAACTAAAAATGTATTATTCTCAATTAATCTAGAATTGTAAAACGCTAACCACACATAAATATATTAAAATCTTTATTCTGTTTTTATTTTCATGTATTTTAAAATGTAACATTCCTATTTGGCAAAGCTGAATTTTCATTACTCATTACTCCAGTCTTCAGTGTACATGATCTTTCAGAAATCATTCTTAAACGCTTTTTTGATGCACAAGAAACATTTCTTATTATTATCAAAGTTGAAAATAGTTAAAATAAATTTCTATTAAAGATTTTTTTTTACCCCCGGTTTCAAAGACAAGGCTTAAGCTAGTCCCAGACTAAAATGCATGTTTGAGCTGTTTTAACTGAAAGAAACTTGCACTGACCAATCTTAAAATATGTCGGTGCCATTGTTTTGTTTTAAAATGCACACCAGGAATGTTTTTTTCTAAGACACGTTTATAAAAGCTACTTAAATGTCCTAATTGAACTCAGGTCTAATCCTGGCTTAGGCTAAGCCCTGTCTGTGAAACCGGGCCATTAAGTTCAAAAGAACATTCATTTTAAATAGAAATAATTTGTAACATTATAAATATCTCTACTGTAACTTTTTATCAATTTAAAGCATCCTTGCTGAAAAAAAGTAAAAACCTAGCCATTCATAAATGTTAAAACTAAACAAACACCTTGTTGTATCCAGAAAAAATGCAGCTACTGTAAAAAATCATGCAGCTACTGTAATACACAACACATTACAGCTAAACCAGTTAAATATCATCTAAACCAGGCTTGAAAACCAGCTAAACGCACCTTAGGCTGGTTTAGATAAAGGCACAGAGAGTCAAAAATAGAGAAGATCATTCACATCAATGAAAAGTCTCTGTGTATATCACTGGCCATTTCTCAAACATGACATGGAATAAATACTGTACATTTAAATACATTTAAACAGGGATAAATGGGATGCATTGAAAAGCATAAAGCAGCACAATGAATTATGTATCACTCAAGCGCTTAGGAGATCTTGGTGTCTGAGGTAAATTCCTCTGGCGACAAAAACTGAGCTAAAACAGTAATTTAAAGCCATGTCAAATCACTAATCAGAACAAAGTTGTGGTGTAACGTACAGTAACCTAGTATTGAAAATTACTTTTCCCACTATAGGTCACTCCAAAATTATAAATATACATTTTATTTAGACAGTTTAAACCATATTCCAGAGACATTAATACATTAAAGTGCTTGTTTGAATTTGAATGATTTTTTTGCATTTTTCCTCCATTTACATCAATGCGTAAATGAATAAGAAGCACAATTCTGTTTCATCAATGTCACACTCTATTAAAGTAATGAATTATTGAATAACGAGCACCTATGAGCTTTTGTGCCCTAGTTTATAAAGTGTGTGTGGGGAGTTCAAAGTGACAGTTTTATGCAAGGAGAAGAGTAGAACAAAAGAATGGAGCAATGGAGGCTGAATATTAGACTGCAACAAAGACAGCAAACTGAACCACTAGAGTAATGCAGCAGCTCTAAAGTGATAAACATCCCTGTGAAAATCCCTTTGTTCTGTAAAGTTTCATTTGACTGCAAGCTTTTGCCTGTCATTGCCTCAAGCTCAGGAGAATAATGCTCTCAATCTCATGATTAAGGTTAACTTACAAACAGCAGGCTATGACAATGAATCTATGAATCTGATCAGAACTGGCCATTCTGACAGCTTAAACCAGCCTGTGAATATATGGTTTAAAACAGTTTATCTGGTATCTAAGCTGGCAATAGTTTTAGCTACTTAAAACAGACTTCCAGTCTGTCCAGCTGAAAATTTTCCAAAACCCCCACAAAAATCATCAAAAGAGACCAGCATAAAAAACTGGGTCAGCTGGGTACCAGTAAACCACTTTAGGGCATATTATTTTTTATTTATTTTTTTCTCAAGCTGAGTGGTCATTTCTGCTTTACTCAAACATGAAAGCATCTCATCTCATTGGTAAACATACAATGTTCTCTATATGATAATGATGTTGTACACAAAAGGCTGATAGAAGCCGGATGGTCCAATTTTGGTATCAAAAAAGCTTTTTCATGTTGGTTAAATGATGCAGGTGCTTTTTGTGGAGCTCTTCAAATAACATGTAAAGAAAAGAACAAAACCCTTATAATATGAGGGAAAACAAAGGACTGTAGATATATCACACACTTACATGTGCATGCAAATCTATCACACCCATTTAAACCTAGCCTTGGATATAAGTCATATACTTAGTCTAATACTTAAATGTACAATTGCTGGAAAGTTAAGGATTTGCTTAAATTTTGGCATACAGTTATCATTAATTTGATATAATCTTCAAATAAGTTACAACAATAGACAAACTCGATTAGAGATGTTGGTCAGAGCCATCATCCAATTCACAAGAGGGCTTTGCCTGATGAGAAATAAAAGATTTCAGTCAGTGTTTCTTGTGGATAATATTTTTTTTTTTTATGTATTGGGCATACACTTTTTCCTGCAACTGTACATGGACATTGGACTGTTAAATATAGAATATCTGAGTATGTAAGGCGCCTTTTTTAGTGTAAATTCAAGTAGCCACAGACTCATAACCCTATAGGGAAAGAAATTAGAATGAATGAGAGAAAAGTTAGAAAGAGATCAAGCAGAGATGTGTTGGGGGGGAGAGAGAGAGAGAGAGAGAGAGAGAGAGAGAGGTGGAGATGAGAGAGGGGTCTAGTCATTAGAGAGGACTAGCAGTTGAGATCAGAAGCTTCACTCCACTGGCTTCTAGCAACTTCAGCTGCCAGACAAACACATTCACTTTCTTTATAGAGAAACTCACATACACTTTTAGAAGTAAAACTGTACAACTAAGACCTGTAATCAACAATGAAACAGCATCAGGAATAAAGTTCAGATGAGAACTGTGGGTTACATTATCAAAAAGGCAAATGTCAGGTAAACTAAAAACTGTGGTTACATCGATTTAAAAATAAATAAATAAATAAAATACATTACTTAACATGAATGAATTAACACGACACGAGTAATGATTAAGCGTCTAAAATAAATATCTCAAAAGATATTTTTTTCAGTGTCCAGATTATCCAAATAGACATAAATACATACTTTTTATAGTTAATATTAATTCCTCAAAATATTAAAGATGCTGTGAAAGGAAAATAGTACAAAAGCCAAATTCTTCAAATAAACATGTTGAATTATATTCAGTTCATAACTAGGAAGATGCATGGAATACAAAGCATAAGCATGTCTCAAGTCTTTGAAGGTGTAGCAAACTCTTGGTGTGAGCTCAAACTCATGTATAAAGCATCAAAGCCAGTTTTTCAAAGCCGGTTTTGAGCTCACTCCTGGTCAGCAACAGGAAATATGTTGTATAAGTACTCCAAATGCATTGCTATGGAGAAAATAAACAGACTTTTCTGGTGTATGTGTGTTCCCTTTTAGTTGGTCACGTACGTCAGAATGTGAACTGACGATGTGCTGATTCATCAGCTGATGCTTTGCAGGGCGAGAGAGTGAGAGCACGCTGTCAGGCTGCACTAAACCCTGCAGCAGTGCCGCGGCTGTTCCCCTGTGTGCTTCAGCACATCCTAAAAGAGCTTTTTCCTTCCTCTAAAAGAGTATACGGGCGGACACTGCGTCTTTTTCAAGATGTCATTCTGCCTGTGCATTTCTGGATACAGTCGTTCCCTGCCGAGCAGGCCGGGCTCGAGTGGAACCCTCCACCTTGTCCCTCTCGGTTGGATGACTGGTTTCTCGGGGCGGCCCGTGCAGGTTCTCAGCATCCCGCCCCGGTACCATTCTTCCCGGAACTGCATGAGGAGGTAACCCAGTTGTGGAAGACCCCGTTTTCCACGAGGAACCACTGTTCCTCCTCCGCCTTCACCACCCTGGATGGCGGGGAGGCCGCGATGCAGCTGTGTCCAATGGCCGCCAATTGGAAGGGTAATCCGTGGCACCCATCCAAGGCCTGTAAGTTCTCGTCCAACCTTACGGACAAGGCTAACAGAGCCTGTGGACAGGCCGCCTCAGCTCTCCATGCCATGGCTTGCTGCAGGTCTACCAGGCCAAGGCACTCATGGACCCAGGGTGGTCCTGACCAACCATTCATGGACGAGCTGCGCACCGCCACTGACCTCGAGTGGACTAAGGTGATGGCATGCTAAGGTGATGGAATGCTAAGGAGATGGCGCGCTCGGTTGGTCAGGCGATGGCCACGCTTGTGGTCCAGGAGCACCACTTATGACTCAACCTGGCTGGCATGAGGGAAACCGACAAGTATCGATTCCTCCCCCGTGTCGCAGGTGGGCCTATTCTGCGAAGTTGTCGAGAGCTTCGCCCAACACTTCTCGGCCGCACAGAAGCAGACAGAGGCGATCCGGCACATCCTGCCCCGGCGGTTAGCTGCAGCCTCCACCCACCAGACAGCAGGTAGCTCAGGCCGCAGCCAAGCCAGGTGGCAAGCGGTCACGCAAGTGGCCCTGAGACGGGCGACCCGGAGAATCGGGAGACTGCACTACGGGAGACAGTGAAGGCATTGCTCCCTCCCCCGGAGGAGTGCCAAGTGGATAATCTTTTGTTTCCTTTTGTTTCTGTTCCACTGCTGGCTCCTCTGAGTCCAGCAGTACCCGAATTCTCAATAAAAGAGCAGTTTCCTATTCCTTCGGGTCCCAAGAGGGCGCGTCTGGCGGTGTGCAACGCTATGCCTTGCCACCCTCAGCCCCCTCTCATATCGCCAGCTGGCAGTGCTGTGTGTGTGGGGACATGGTGCTCAGCCAGTTGGGTCTTTGGGTCAACTGGGACAAAAGCAAACTCTCCCCTGTGCAGAGGATCTCTTATATCGGTATGGAGTGTGACTCGGTCAACCGGAGAGCGAGCCTCACGGAGGAGAGCGTCCAGTCAGTGTTGAACTGCCTGAGTACGCTCAGCAGCAGGACAGCGGCCCCACTGAAATTATTTCAGAGGCTCCTGGGGCATATGGCATCCACAGCCGCAGTAACGCCGCTCGGATTGATTCATATGAGGCCGCTTCAGCACTGACAGATATATGTAGAGCTGCGGACTGGGTGACACCAAACACGTTCGCTAGATTTTATAGCTTCCGTGTAAAAACGGTTGCTTCCTGCATGCTTGTCCCCAGTGGCCAGTAATGCCTGGAGCCATGTTTCTTGTGTCGGCTTGCTGCGCCATTCCCCTCCTCGGAGTGGATAAGTGCGCTATTTGCTTCAGTAAGTTCCCACTGGTGAACCCTGTTAAGCTCCTCCGCCAGCCCTTGCGGCTTCAGACATTGCGGAGTGTCTGTCGCTAGGCCAGCACTGAATACTGCTGTGCTGGCTGGGTGCCATATGTTGCGGCCCCTACGGTGGCCCCATCGGTGTATTCTTCCACGGTAAGGCTCCCTTCGGCGAGCCCGTGTCTTTCCCTGGGCAGAGTCCGCTCTGTCGTCCCTGCCTGTCGTCTCCCTCCTATGGCCGGAGTCATCCCAGGGACATTCCATATGTTGCTCTGCCCTCTGGCCAGACCATATGTGTTTTACCACGTTACCCCCCTACCGGCAGGATGTGGTCTCCGCAGCGTTCCCTTTGGCACGCTTTCCCAGTGTTATCCAAGTCTGACTGTATGGGTCATGCGGAACAGCAGTAGACTCTCCTAGCATAAGTCTGATCCTATTGCCAGAAAAATGCAAAGTTTGTGAGGCTTTCGCCGGGTGCTGGAAAGGTCAGAAACTGTGGCGTTTTATTCGGTATCCCAATTCGTCGGTTCACATTCTGACGTACGTCGAACGTGACCGACTGAAAAGGAACGTCTCGTTACGCATGTAACCCTCATTCCCTGAAGGAGGGAACGGAGACGTACGTCCTATCACCACAGTTTCTGTGCCGCTGCTGAGCACGGGCCACTTGCTCGTCTCCTCAGCGAAAAACAAAGGTGCGTTTGCATGCACTTCCGTATTTATACCCGCGCTGCGGGGCGGAGTGCGACATGCAAATCTCGCACGCCAATATTCATTGGCTCGTTTACTACACAACCGAAGGTGATAGGGCTCTAATGCGATATCCCAATTCGTCGGTTTACATTCTGACGTACGTCTCTGTTCCCTCCTTCAGAGAACGAGGGTTACATGTGTAACCGAGACGTTTTGTTTGGCTGACTAAGCAGCTGTCATCTATGCCAACTAGGCAATGCATAACAAACTTTCACATCACATCCTATTTATTCAGACCTGAACACTACAGTCTCTTCTCCTTTTCCTGTCTCTTCTCATTTACTGACTATCTGCAGTTAATTAATGCTAAATTTAAATATGCTAAAGTTGATTTATTATAAACTATTATCATGCATGAAGATAAGGCCCAGTCCCAGAGGCAAAATAACAGAATAGCATATAGATAAACTGTAAACTGTCTCAAACTAGGAGCATCACTTCATCTCATGTAAGTGAATCCTGAGTGAAGAGATAAGAAGTTACAGTATATAGAAGAATGTGAAGTTTAAATGAAGACAAAATTATTGTCTTTAGGGAGAAATAAGACAACCAAGGTGAATCAGAACAGAAAAAAACATCACCTTTCAGTGAAAATGATTCCAGAATCACTATTTGTTTCAGTAATAATCTGACTAGTTGGTTGAACAATTACTAATTAATTGCCATCATCAAATATAATATCTAAATGAAACAAGGCTTTCAAAACAATCCAAACAACCATTCAAAGGGACTAAAAATGTTGTGGTTGCTCTAATTTTCCTAATAGTACCTTTTAACAACTCCCCCAATATAGATTTTTCTAACATTAATGATTCATACACATCATGTAAACATATCCACACAAAAACACTAATGGTGCCCACGCACAAACCATGATGGGATAGTGTTGTGTCTGTATATGGTTATAATTTATGGATTAAAGGCCCTGCGGAGACTGAAAGGCTTACCGGAAATCAATACATCCCACACATTCAAGTCGTCCATTGTCTTCATTACTACGCAAAAATTGGACCCACTTTATATTAGGTGGCCTTAACTACTATGTACTAACATTTAAATTAGTCATTTGATACAATGCACTTATTGTGTACATACATGTTTTTACATTGTACTTATATTTAAAAAAAATACCTGCATGTAATTACATCTGTAATTAATTTCTGTAATTACATTTATAATTACACTGTTGACACTTCCCTTGCACCTTAACCCACCCTTAAACCTACCCATACCACCACACCTGTGCCTAACTTTACCCGTATCCCACCTCAATATCAGCAAAAGTGTTTTGCAATACAATATGAACACAATAAGTACATTGTACTTATTTTTTTATGTAAGTACATAGTAGTTAAGGCCACCTAATATAAAGTGGGACCCAAACATGTATATAATTTACATATATACAGTATGTTTATATAGCACTGGTCCTGTGACGCAAGACACACTACATACAGAGGAATGTAAATAAAGAACTCTCGACTTGACAAATACGATAATGCATATGCAAGAATGCTTAATCTAATTTCCTCCTCATTATCTTCTTTATCACAGAGTTATCTGTGCAAGATAAGCCACTGCACACCGAGGGTGATTGTGCACACTCACTTGCGGAATGTGGGGATGCCGTGGATAGATCGTCCAGGTGACGTCCCGGAGCTCTGGCTGCGTCCAGAGAGCAGACTGTCTGTCTCAAACTGGAAGGTTCCATCACAGTCATCTGGAATATCAAGGAATTCACCATCGCTCCACACCTTCACACTCCCGTCCATGGTCTGATATTTGATCTCTATGAAAATATTTGTCTAAAATATGAAGAAATTTTTTTTTTTAATTAATTATGCATATACAGTGTGTCAAATTAACCCTTATGTTATGTTGGGGACGTTTTCGTCCATGGGGTGCTGTTGAGTCTTAATTTGGCCACAACTTTCTCTGTGTTTCAGCAAATGGAATGATTTCTGGTGACAAATCTTATTTTGACACATATATTGGGAAAATGCTTTGAAAATTTTCAAAAACTCAACAATACAATGTGGGCAAATTCACTACCCTTTCGTTATGTTCAGGATGAAAACATGCACTAAATTAAACTGCTGTAAAAATTGTTTGCATAAATCTATTAATCAACCTCAGTCCTGATCAAAACTACTAAATGTTTAAAAAAAAAAATCCAGGATTTTTACTCTTTAATTGCCAAGTTCATAAATGATTTTTTAAAAAACGGATTCAAAACTGATTTGGGGAAAAAAACAAACAAAATGACTTATTGTCAATATAAAAAGTGATTGTGGACTGGATATTTTTTTTAACCTTTTATCACAGTCTTGGGCATGTCAAAGATTAGTAACAACATTGGCTTTGATGCTTTGTTAGTTTTTGTGCAGCATCAGATTTTATTTTTTTCTCCCTCATTTACTGTTCATGGCTGTTTTTACCCCATTGACTTCCATTATAATGAAATTTTTTGATTGCAAAGCCATGACGCCATATAATTATGCATTCTGATTGTTGGTGGTTTTCCCTGTTGGGAAGAGGTAGGAGTTGAGTGTTAAGGTTAGGGTCATGCTAGCTAATCCATGTGGCAGTCTGTCAGCATCAGTTACCCTTTCCTTCTCATGTTTACAAACTCATTTAAAGGAACAAGGAACAATTTAGCCTTATCCCTGTCAACTGCCTGATGGTCACTTCTCCCAGGGGTACATGTCATACAAAAGGGAGAACCTGAGCCCTGGTGCAGCTTTACTTAGATATAACCCCTGCTTTAATTAACCACAACAAATTTCAAGCTTTGCTGAGGTCTCATCTCATCTCAAAAAAGAAACCGCGTTTGGCTGAAACCATAGACCATCAAAGATCAATTTTATGGATTAAAGGCTGTGTTATTTACTCATTCATAATATGAAGTTGCTTAAAAACATTACAATAGTGTAAGAATTGCGCTGGGTCAAGGATGAAATGGGTAGAAGTGAAGAAGAAACATCTGATATTCGTCACTCAATACTGTGTGACAAGTTTAGACTGACTTTTCTTATGTACGTGTTCATGGCTCAATGGAATTTTTTTGGAAAGTGTTTGCTTTTCTAGCAACAATGTTTAAATTCACACTTTGACAAAGTTACAGGAAGCTTTTATTCATTGTCCTGGAAAATGAATGAATGACACGGCAAAGCCCTAAGCAAGATAAAACATGACAAAGAACCAGCCAGTTATCACCATGCGTTGTGTTGCATAACAGCTTTGACATTTTAACAATAACTGCATACTGTATGAGTTGTGCTGTTAAAAGGGTGCCAAATAATGAAAGTGTTGACAGTTTAAAAGCAAACGATTTGCAAAAATTGCAACAAATTTAGGCATGTTTTCTGCCAGATGGTTTCTGCCACAGTGTGTAAGACAAACACTTACTACTCCTTACAATAATCATGCCATTTAAAGTCACAAATAAGTTACTTTTGGAAGTTGCATTTATAATTCACTTAGTTAAATAACTTACCAAACTGGTAAGACCTACAGTAGAAATGGTAAGATTAGCAAGAGTCAAAGGAGGCTTAATGGAGAAAATGTTGAATATAAAAGCTACATGATACATTTCTTTTATTATCGAGCTGCTATCCTGACACATAAAGATGAGCAGGACCCCTATAGAAATCAACCTGCACATGATGGTGGATATCAGAGAGAGAAATAAAACAGAGTTATCTGTATAGTCCCTTATAGCCTCCGAGTAGACATGTAACCATGACAACGATGGTTTTTGTGCAAGTTGTGCAAAGCTAGACCCTGTGGTGAAATATGTGAATGGATGTTTTTGTGAGTGGGTGTGTTATCTGAAAAAAGAGCATTTCTGATCTGTCAGACCAGAACAAAAACATAAAGACGAACAGCCAGCGATCCTCACGTCTCACCCGTATGGCTGTGTTATTGTCGTCGATAAGAGTGTCAGACACCTCCAAGTGACCCTCCTCCACCACCTTCTGAAGAACCATGCGGAAAGTGCCAATTAACCTGCAAACACAAAAAAAGTTCAGTCAGACAGTTGTGTTAAATAACAATCTAACACTTTGATCTGACCCGATGTGCACTGAGCTTGTAAGGGTGGTGAGGTTGCAGTGAGGGAGATACACTGGGACAGCTACAAAGAGCATGTGAAAAATACCAACACTGTTAAGAACACACACACAAGTCTGGTTCACTATCTTTGTGGGGACTCTCCATAGACATAATTGTTATACTGTACAAACTGTATATTCTATCCCCTTACACTAACCCTACCCCGAAACCTACCCATCACACAAAACTGTCTGCATTTTCATGTTCAAAAAACGCATTCTGTATGATTTTTAAGCTTGTTTCCTCAATTTAGGTCCCCATGGTGACACAAGTCCCCATGAGTCTGTGTGCATTCAGGTTGAAGTCCCCACCGGGATAGAAAAACATGTATACACATGTTTATTCCTGTGATGGCTAAGCTGAAAGCATTTCATTTATTTGAAATAGAAATCTTTTGTAACAATGTAAAAGTCTTTACTGTCATTATATTTTGACCTTGCTGAGTGTAATTGTGTAATTGTGTAGTGTAATTCTGTGAGAGAAAGTGTCTGATAAGTTGGTCATGTGATTTCAACAAAACAGCTTTTATTAGACTAGACTAATGTCTGGACATTTTTGTGGGTTTACATGATTTTTCAAAAGCATTATATATTGATTGTTAGGAAAAACATACAGAGTGAACCTTTAATGGAATTAAAGAAAACAATAATCTTGAAAGTACTAGTAAATTGGTTGTATTGTTAAAAAATAACATTATTAAAATACACTTTTTTATTGTTTAATCACTATTCTGTATATAACATATCTGAATACTGTCCCCTCTGTGAATCATTTAAATATTTTCTAACAAAAGGGCAGTTTAATTTATTTATTACCAGCTGCAATCACTCCTAGGGACACAAGCACATGCTTTTTATATACAACCACAATGTCTGTTGTGAGTTTAGCGGCATACAGACTCACAAACCTAGACACAAGAAGATCAACAAACACATGGTAGATATAGATGTGTCTTTGTTCTGCTTGTTAACTCAACTCTCTGTATGAAAAGTGACAGGCAGTGAACAAAAGCAATCAGGAATTCTGGACTGACCAATTAAATGCCACATGTAGTTAGCTTACATACACTCTCTTGTCTATTACTGCATCACTGTCTGGAAGAAAAAGACAGGCGGGTCTATCCATGCAGTCAGTGAATTTGATGATAAAACGCGTCAAACTGTTCAAACTGCTAACAGTTTTAGCACCTGCCTCTGCGCCACAACTGTATTCGAATGTGAAATGACACACTCAGCACCACTGTTCATCCAGAGGGACTCGATAAAAGAAAAGAGACCATTGTGATTGATATGCGCCCATGCAGTTCAGTGGTGAAATGATGGCTTTGTGACTGTCTATGAACTGCATGCATCCTCGGGTGAATAATTCACTGATCCTGGATCAGGTTCTGGCTCCCGATCAACTTTTCTAAAGACCCCACATACATTATTGATCTTCTGAACAAACAACAGACAATTGACTTTCATCTGCTCCATAATTTACTGCGTCCTGCCTTGTCAAGTCCATTCTCTTTTATTGGAGAGGTCAGAACCAAAGAATTCACGACAGTTGTTTCCATGTTGCTTTTTCATTTTTCTTATATGAATTTTCTGCAGCATATATATATGGATACCAATTTAGTATGGTTCTTATGATGCATGCAAGTTGATTGCAGGTGAGATCTAAGTAATATGTGTCCTAAATGATAATTGTAAGTATTTCTGTATTTGTAAGTGTTACTGACCATAACCACCATAGAAATTGAGGGGGGCAATGGGCATTTCTCCTACCAGGTAGGAGTTTTCATTTTATTAGTGAGCAATATAATGAGTGGCTGTGTTGGAATGCTGAGCTGGAATTTGAAGTTCTTCTGCACATTCTCTTTAGTTCTGCAGTGGTGGATCCTGTTATCCTGCTCTCACTTCTGATATCACTAAATTAAATGCATGAAATTGCACCCTAATTCCTAACATACATCCACTATCATAAAACATTAAATCATACCCCGGCTTACTTATAAACCAAACTAACTCACCAATACTTTTTTGTAAAACACAGTGACCAAAACACATACATATTATTGAAAAAAGTCTCTTATGCTCACCAAGGCTGCATTATCTGATCAAAAATACCTGTAATATTGTGAAATGTTATTACAGTTTAAAATAACTGTCTACTATTTTAATATTTTTAAAATGTATTTTAGTCATGTGATGGAAAAGCTGAATTTTTTTTAGCATCATTACTCCAGTCTTCAGTCACATGATCTTTCAGAAATCATTCTAATATGCTGATTTGGTTCTCACGTATCACAAACATGACACATTTTTACCTTTTTATAAAAAGTTCAAAAGAACAGCATTTATTTGAAACAGAAATCTTTTGTAACAATATAAATGTCTTTACTGTCACTTTTGATTAATTTAATGTGTCCTTGCTGAATAAAAGTATTAACTTCTTTTTCTTTACTGATACCCAAACTATATATTACTTATTCGATTTCTTCTCATATCCCAAACAGTAGTGTAATTCTGTGAGTGAAAGTGTCTGATGATAGAGTTCAGTTGGTCATGTGATTTCAACAAAATGGCTTTTATTAGACTACTTGATAATCTTGAAAGTACTACTAAAATTGGATGTATTGTTAAAAAATAACATTATTAAAATACATGTATAATTCTGCATATATAACATATCTGAATACTGTCCCCTCTGTGAATCATTTAAACATTTTCTAACAAAAAGGGCAGTTTAATTTCTTTATTACCAGCTGCATATTACAGACTCACAAACCTAGACACAAGAAGATCAACAAACACATGGTAGATATATTTGCATAATCTATATTTGCAGGATGGCATCCTATTATTGCTACAGCAGCCATCTACAACGTCACCACCTGGTGGTCAGTTGGTCATGAAACACCAACAGCAATGTTGAATGAATCACCAATAATTCTGAATTAGAAAATGTTCATCTCTAATGTACTGTATAACTGTCTGTCATAAAGAAGATAGAGTTTCTGAGCTACACATCGATCTGTAAGTACACAACGGTCTCACACCTGGTGTTTTGTCCCGATCTACTGAGTTTGCAAAGATCAGGATTAGGTCAGCTACGTAATGCATATGATGGATAGAAATTACATCTGTAAATAACAAACAAATAGCTAATGAGTGGCACGGTTCACATATGTCACAGAGGCATGTGAATTATTCAGCAGATGCTCTTCTTATACATTGTGATCTATTCACAGGTGTCACTGAGACCACAAAAGAGGTGCTGACCATTGATTGTGCTACAAAAAAATTAACTTAATAGTCAACTTAATAGATTTTTCTACTGATGCTCACGACAGCTGTTTATTTAAGTAGTCACGCTGATGTAGCCAGACCAAGTGAACCGTATATACTCGCACACACCAACTCACACAGACGCCTGCATCACCAGAAGTGTTACACCTTTCAGGCCACAGAATATGCACGTCATTCAGTGGAGAACAGCTAGTAATGACTGTCAGCCTATCCATCCACCACCTCTGGAGGAAGACAGTGGATAGAAAAACACCACAGCACTCCTTCAGAGTAGTGGGAGAAAAACTTCAGAGAGTGAATACTGACAGGTACATGTACAGAAAAAAAGTGCATTGCACTGCATCCAATCAACAAGTTTCTAGAAAATACTATAACCAGAACTGATAGGTGGATCTCTATTCTGTGCCTGCTCTCTCATTCATATCTCAGGAGTTAAATAAGTATAGATGGATGGATGGATGGATGGACTGATAGACAGACAGACAGACAGATAGATGGATAGATAGATAGATAGATAGATAGATAGATAGATAGATAGATTATTATTTATTTATATTTATTATAAATTATTATTATTTTTATGAAAGTTATGATTAAGTGGGCCAGTCCCACCCCTCCTGTTATAATGTTGCTATCTGATGGGCGCAATCACTGCTTGACGTGTCTGGGCTTCAGCATGCTCAAGCAGCGTTTGTGGATGAGTCATGTTCTCACTGCGGGAACATGACCATCGCGATATTGCGGTCGAGACTCAATGACCCCTGTAAAGGGAAGAGAGTCCCCTCTGCCACACCCCAATGTACCGTCTCCGAGGAGATGGTACTTTGGCTGGTGGCCAGGGTGACCTGAGGGTTAGGGTGTGGCATAAACCCTGATGATCATTCCTCGGGCCACAGCCCCCTCTCGCACACCGCTACCCGCGAGTGGTCGGACTGAAGCAGTGGTCTGTGGACACCCCGCGTGTTTCGTTCGGTGCTCCAGATGACGACGAGATGTCGATCGCCGCATCTCAAGGTGGGCTCTGGGGATAAAGATTCGGCTATGCTGCCGCCTTCGGGCGTGTCAGCATTGCCCGAGTCCGACCCGGAGTTGACAGCCATGTCATCTCGGGGGATGATTGGTCTTTGGGTGTGGCGCGTCCTGACAGCTGTCGGGCCCCGCCCCCAATTACTTTTCTCTCCCGGGGTGCATGAGGAGGTCACGCGGTCCTGGAAGTCCCCGTTGTCTTCCCGTGACCGTTCGCGGGCCTCCTCCGCCTTCTCTGCCCTCGATGGGGCCGCGGTCAAGGGTACACTGGGGTCCCCCCTGTTGACGCTCAGTTGCAATCACGGTCGAGACTCAATGACCCCCGTATGGAGGTAGAGTCCCCTCTGCCACACCCCATTATCCTCTCCACGTGATGGGATGTTTGGCTGGTGGCCAGGGTGACCTGAGGGCTGCGGTGTGGCATAAACCCCGACGACTATTCCTCGGGCCACACCCCCCCTCTTGCACAGAGTGCTTCAATATGGCACGGTGATCCTAAGCACCCCTCCAAGGCCTGTAGATTCTTGTCTACTTCGATGGCGAGGTACTGCAGAGCTGCGGGGCAGGCCGCCGCCTCTCTGCATGCCATGGCCATCCTTCAGGCCTACCAGGCCCGGATGCTATGTGACATGCACGAGGGTAGAGCTGACCCAGGGCTCAGAAATGAGCTGCGTGCCGCCACCGACCTCGCCCTCCGGGCGACGAAGGTGACCGCACGCTCCCTGGGCCAGGTGATGTCCACAGCCGTGGTCCAGGAGAGTCGTGGCTCAACCTGGTCGATATGAGAGAGGCTGAGCGAACCCGGTTCCTCAACACTCACATGTCCCAGGCTGGCCTCTTCGGCGGCACGGCTGAGAACTTCGCCCAACAGTTCTCGGCCGCCCAGAAGCAGACTGAAGCCATGAAACATGGCTCAGTCGCCTCAGTCTGCTTGCCGCCGAGGGTGCCCTCCTGCGGCTCCACCCCTCCCGCCCGGCCCAAGCAGCAGCCAGTTTTCCGGGCCGCGCTGTGGAGGTGGTCGCAGGAAGGCTCCCCTGTCCGCTCCCCAGCCCCGCAGCCAGCCTTACGCCAGGCTAAGCGGCGCTCCTGACGCGGACAGCTCAGGGATGGGCAGTTCTTTCAAGGAGATGGTAGCAGGGCCACTCCTTCCCCCGGTGGAGGGCCGGGGGAGAATCTTGCCGAATCTTGACCCGGGGGCCGGCAGCACCCTATATGTAGTAAGAACTAGCACCCATCCCTGAGCACCCAGAGACTGTGCACGGCAGTGTGCGCCGCCCCCGGGCCACGCCACTCTCGTCCCTCTCTGACGCCAGTCTCCTCTCAGAGCAGACTCCAGTGGAACGCACATCCTTCCCTGGTCTCCTCTGTCAGGATGCGGCTGATGACCGTGCCCCCACACCGGGACGCTACGCCTCCCACGTCTGGGCCGGTCACGCCGTCTCGCTGCCCCACCCGGGGTACGCCTGTGGTTCGCATGTCCCCGCTGGTGCAGTTCTTGGGAGCCTGGCTAGAGCTTCCAGGACTGTCCCGCAGGGTTGCGAAGACCATCAGGTTCGGCTATGCGATTCAGTTCGCTCAGGCTCCTCCCCGCTTCCGGGGAGTCCGCTACACTATGGTGAGGCCCAATGCCCCAGTCATGCGTGCAGAGGTTGCTACCCTGCTGGCGAAGGGTGCGATCGAGCCTGTCCCTCCAGCCGAAATGAAGTCCGGCTTCTACAGCCCCTACTTCATTGTACCCAAGAAAACCGGTGGGTTACGACCGATCCTGGACCTGCGCGTCCTGAACCGATCCCTTCACAGGCTTCTGTTCAGGATGTTGACAGCGAAACGCCTTTTCGAATGCGTTTGTCCAGCAGATTGGTTTGCAGCGATCGACCTGAAGGACGCCTACTTCCATATCAGTATGCGGTCCTCCCATTCGGGCTAGCTCTGTCCCCTTGCGTCTTTATGAAGATTGTCGAGGCAGCCCTTGTGCCACTCAGGCAACACGGGGTTCGCATCCTGAACTACCTCGACGACTGGCTCATACTGAGTCACTCTCGAGAGCAGGTGTGCGAACACAGAGACCTAGTGCTCCAGCACTTAGCCCGTCTGGGCCTTCGGAGAAGAGCAAACTCTGCCCCGTGCAGAGGATCTCTTTTCTCGGTATGGATATCGACTCGGTCGCCATGTGCGCGCAGCTTACGAGCGAGCGTGCGCAGTCACTGCTGACTTGCCTCCGTCAAATCGAGAGCAAGAGTGCGGTTCCACTGAAGTTATTTCAGAGGCTCCTGGGGCATATGGCATCTGCAGCCGCGGTAACGCCGCTCGGATTGCTTCATATGAGACCGCTTCAGCACTGGCTTCACGATCGAGTCCCGAGATGGGCATGGCGGTCGGGCACGCTCCGGGTCCCAGTGACTCGGGCCTGCCTGCAGACCCTCACCCCGTGGTCGAACCTCAGCTTTCTACGGACCGGAGTGTCCTTAGAACGAGTTTCCAGGCATATTGTTGTATCAACAGATGCCTCCACCACGGGCTGGGGTGCCATGTGCAATGGACATGCTGCCGCGGGCTCCTGGACAGGACCTTCTGCATGTCAATTGCCTCGAGTTGCTGGCAGACAACACGGCCACAGTAGCGTACATCAACCATCAAGGTGGTCTACGTTCCCGCCGTATGTCTCAAGTCGCCCGCCATCTCGTTCTATGGAGTTAGAAGCATCTGAGGTTCCTTCGTGCTGTCCATATCCCAGGAACCCTGAACCGTGCAGCCGACGAGCTCTCACGGCTTCAGCCGCTTCCGGGAGAATGGAGACTCCATCCCCAGACGGTTCAGCTGATTTGGGAACAGTTCGGCGACGCACAGGTAGATCTGTTTGCCTCCCACGACTCTTCCCATTGCCGCCTGTTTTATTCCCTGACCGAGGGCCCCCTCGGCACGGATGCTCTGGCGCACAGCTGGCTGCGGGGCCTCCGCAAATATGCGTTTCCCCCAGTGAGCCTTCTCGCAGAGGTTCTGTGCAAGATCAGGGAGGACAAGGAGCAGGTCCTTTTGGTCGCCCTGTACTGGCCCGGCCGGACGTGGTTCTCCGAACTCATACTCCTTGCGACAGCCCCTCCCTGGTCCATACCTCTGAGGAAGGACCTCCTTTCTCAGAGACGGGGCACCCTCTGGCACCCGCGTCCCGATCTTTGGAACCTCCACGTGTGGCTCCTGGACGGGACGCGGTACGTTTGAGTACCCTACCACCTCAGGTGGTGGCTACCATCACTTCCACTAGGGCCTTGTCTACCAGACACGCCTATGCGTTGAAGTGGAACCTCTTCGTCACCTGGCGTTCTTCTCGCCAAAAAGACCCCTGGAAATGCCCGATCGGGTCCGTGCTCTTATTCCTCCAAGAAGGGTTGGAACGAAGGCTGTCTCCTTCCACCCTCAAGGTGTATGTGGCCGCGATATCCGCCTACCACGACCTTGTGGAGACGAAGCAGGTAAGTCAGCACGACCTGATCATCAGGTTCCTGAGGGGAGCGAGGAGACCAAATCCTCCTCGCTCTCCCCTCGTACCCTCTTGGGACCTCTCAGTAGTCTTAGATGCTCTGCAGAGGGCTCCCTTCGAGCCATTGCGATCAGTCGAGCTTAAGTTCCTGTCAATGAAGACAGCACTCCTGATCGCCTTGGCCTCCATCAAGAGGGTAGGGGACCTGCAGGCATTTTCGGTTGACGAAGCGTGCCTAGAATTCGGGGTGGCCAACTCTCACGTGATCCTGAGACCCCGGCTCAGACCCTCGTGTCAGGCTAGGTGCCACCGTGTGCATGGTTCCCCCTATGGGCGACCCCCACATGTGTATTCCACTGTAAGCCTCTTCGAGCATGTGTATTTCCCTCGGCAAGCCCTTGCCTCCCCTGGGGGTAAAATTTTCCACCTTCGGCTGGTTACCCCAGAGTTCTTCCATATGCAGCCCCTCGCGGGTCATATGTGTCTCCTTAAGTCCTCCCTACGGGTAGGCACTTGGCGCATACTTCCACCTGGAATATGCTTCCCAGTTTACCTTGGTATTCCTGTGCTAAGTTGGAGTCCTTCGTCCGTACTAGCTTACGACAGGGAGCTCACACTTACGCAGGGCACTGGACGACAGCCGAGTGGCGTGATTAGATTGGGACCCCCATTCGTCAGTCACTGACGTTACTCGGAGTGACTGAACGAAAGGGAACGTCTCGGTTACGTATGTAACCCTCGTTCCCTGAGGAGGGAACGGAGACATAACGTCCCTCTGCCACTTCCGCTGTACCGCTGAAACGGCCGGGAGTTCAGTCTTGGCTTCTCAGCAGGTAAACATAATGCGATGTTGCCAGCGTGCTTCCTTAAATACCCACACCGTGGGGTGGAGCTACGCTATGCAAATTCCGCATGCCCATGGCATTGGCCTGCCATTGGGCGTTTTCTAAGATCTCGAAGATGATAGGCTTCTAGGCGAAACCCCCATTCGTCAGTCACTGACGTTACGTCTCCGTTCCCTCCTCAGGGAACGAGGGTTACATACATAACCGAGATGTTTTTTCTACTCATAGCCTCTTAAATCTATAGAGATGTCCGTCAATAAATACTATACATTCAGAAGCAAGTATATTAAGGCTGCAATCTTTTTTGAGGTCACATAGCAAATATATTGAATTCTCATACCTGTTAGTGAAGACTTTGCTGTAATTAAACACTTGGATCTCCAGCATCTCTTCCCCATCCACTTGACTCCCAATTGGCCATCGGAATGCCTGGAAAACGAACCAAACAAAGCCAAAAATCAATCTGTTCAATCTGTTTAAACAGAACTGACTATTTGTAGACATTTCCATGCTAATTGCCCACACTATATTGGGTCCATATCCAAAATAGCTCTAGTACCACAACTCACCATTAGACTTCTCATATCAAACCAAATAACTGAATCATTATTGGCTGTTTTGCAAGAAATCAACAACACAACAAGAAATGAGCACAGATAAAGACAGGTGAAAGTTATCTTTCGTGTGCGGGGATCTATATAGAAGCCTGTTTATGCTAAATAGTCACATTGTGAGATATAAAGTCATTAAGTTGTAAATCTGAAATATAAAGTTCCACATGGAACAGAATTAGAAACAGATTTGATCATTTGCACATCATTAAAACAGTGCTTTACTATTACTAAATGTGCCCATTTTCTCTATTACAACCAAAGATAGAAATACACTAGTCTCAATCTAAATACACTAAGGCATTTACTTGCCATTAACATGCCAAACTTTAGTAGGGATTTTCAGTGTGAATAATACTGAAGGACGACCCACTTGCATTCCCTTTTAAACTTACTGTTTCAATCTATGACACTGCAGGAGTCTTTTCTGGTGCTAGGGCTCTAAACAGTGGGGTGATGCATTAGCTTGCTCCTGATCCCAGAACATGGACTCCCATCTGGCACACTGATCTATACAGACAAACAAGCTGCCCTGAGGGCTGCTGAGGCATTCTGTTTCACTGCGGTTATGGAGAACAGCGGTACTCCACTGCCAGTCTGAGGGACCACAATGTTTCTTGCCAAATCAATCAGTGCAAAGCTGAAACTGGCTAGGATGCTCTGAATAGGGGAATGAGATTTGTTGTTGTGTGGTTAAAAAGTCCAGGTAAATACGACTGTCACTTATGCTTAATCCTGTTTTGAACACAGAGTTTGGTTATTTACAGGAGTGACAGCCACATTCAACATGCTAATTAAGCAAATTGAAAAATTCAAGAAGTGATAACGTGTCTACAGAACTGAAATGAACACATAGCTGTTAATTGTTATTACAAGCACATTAGAGAAATGCATTAATGCATATTGTTTCTTCTCCAAGTGCTGTGCAAACAAAGCATATGGAAAATAGGTATATGTCTTCACTCCATCATACATTTTGACACATGAAATTGCATAATTGCAGAAACAAAACATTGTGCCTTGATTAACGGCAGTTTACTAAAGTTTGCCAGGCGATAATTTGTCTTCCTAACTGTTACTAATTACTAATGTTTCATGTTGGAAGCCATAGGACAAAATTTACTGATATAATTACCATTTCACTTTAAAAATGTTTTGTACCTAGGCACGCAGACTGCTTCTACAAACATTTGTGAAAGAATGGGTCGCTCTCAGGAGCTCAGTGAATTCAAGCGTGGTACCGTGATATGTTGTCACCTGTGCAATAAGTCCATTTGTGAAATTTCCTCACTACTAAATATTCCACGGTCAACTGTTAGTGCTATTACAACAAAGTTAAAGCAATTGGGAACAACAGCAACTCAGCCACGAAGTGGTAGGCCACGTAAAAGAGCAGAGCGGGGTCGCATGCTGAGGCTCACAGAGCGGGGTCGCATGCTGAGGCTCACAGTGCGCAGAAGTCGCCAACTTTCTGCAGAGTCAATAGCTACAGACCTCCAAACTTTGTGTGGCCTTCAGATTAGCTCAAGAACTGTGCGTAGAGAGCTTCATGAAAAATGGGTTTCCATGGCCGAGCAGCAGCATCCAAGCCTTACATCACCAAGTGAAATGCAAAGCGTTGGATGCAGTGGTGTAAAGCACACCAACACTGGACTGTGTATTGAGTGGAGATGTGTTCTCTGGAGTGACGAATCACGCTTGTCTGTCTGGCAATCCAATGGACGAGTCTGGGTTTGGCGGTTGCCAGGAAAACGGTACTTGCCTGATTGCATTGTGCCAAGTATAAAGGCCAAGTGCCAAGTGTTTGGTGGAGGGGGGATTATGGTGTGGGGTTGTTTTTCAGAGGTTGGGATTGTCCCTTTAGTTCCAGTGAAAGGAACTCTTAATGCTTCAGCATACCAAGACATATTGGACTATTTCATGCTCCCAACTTTGTGGGAACAGTTTGGGGATGGACCCTTCCTGTTCCAACATGACTGCGCACCAGTGCACAAAGCAAGGTCCATAAAGACATGGATGAGTGAGTTTGGTGTGGAGGAACTTGACTGGCCTGCACAGAGTCCTGACCTCAACCCGATAGAACACCTTTGGGATTAAATAATGCGGAAAATGCGAGCCAGGCCTTCTCGTCCAACATCAGTGCTTGACCTCACAACCGTGCTTTGTGATAGAAATATTTTATATAATGGCCTCAGAAGTTGTAAAAGGGTTATTCAACATGAAACTACAGAAAAATGCAGACTAAGGATGCTCAGGTCAAAGACCATGTAGACTTACCCAGAAAGTGCATAACAAAATAGAACAGTCATATGATTAAGCTTAGATCATTACAAACCAATCACCAGAACAAATCACAGTGAAGGAAACTTGAGTGACATTGATTTTCACTCAACTGTAAGGTTTAAATGTACATGCATCTTTCTGTTCAGGAGAATCATTTTGGTTGTTGTGACCAGTGATCTCCCGGCCGTGAATAAAACTTCATTTCAGCAAAGAGCAACTTTGGAGTCGTGTCAGGTATATATGCTGCGCAGCTGAGGAATAGAAGTACTAAAGATTCTACACTCAAAAGATCACAGCTGAGACAGTGATAGTGTTGGAAGACTATAGAGCTGTTCTCAGGGTGAGGCTGTAATACGTTAGTATTAAGGATCCTGCAGAGACGAGTGTACACCTGAGAAGGACGGTGAGAGTGTATAGATGCTAAAGACCTGTGTGCTCATGTGTGTTTGAGGTAACGTT
Source organism: Rhinogobio ventralis (assembly GCA_039654625.1). Taxonomy (NCBI): domain Eukaryota; kingdom Metazoa; phylum Chordata; class Actinopteri; order Cypriniformes; family Gobionidae; genus Rhinogobio; species Rhinogobio ventralis. The sequence goes on along the minus strand of CM077210.1, from coordinate 24,199,534 downwards.
AGTGATAGTAGCTTCTCGACGGGACGCCATCACCTTACTTCGTATTGAGAATTTCCACGACACAGCTTCTAGAAGAATGGTCAAAAATTCCCATAAACAGCCTTCCCAGGAGAGTTGAAGCTGTTATAAAGCTACGGATAAAAAATTAGATGTCATTAAAGTTCATGTGCATGTAAAGGCAGATGTCCCAAAACTTTTGGGAATATAGTATATATATATATATATATATATATACTTATGCTCATAAATGCTGTATTTATATGATTAAAATTACAGTATAAAGTTACATTGTGAAATACTACAATTTAAAATAAAAAAGACGGAATAAGTCTATAGCAAATAGTTGAGGGGAGAACAAAGATTATAGGAAACTAAATACAAAATAATAAGACCACTAAATTCATATGCTGAAATGATTAGATGAACCAGGGCAGATGGGGAATAATTCTTTTCAAAATTGAACTCCTGGTCTACAGCTCCTTGACAGTGGATGAAATTGCACTGTGTATACATTTTAACCTCAATAATAACCTGTAAAAAGAAGAGTTATGTTCAGCTGTGCATATAAACACACATAATATTTAAAAAAGAAGAAAATGAGCTTGTTGGCAATATGCTACATAAATGAGGCTTACACAAGGAAATAACGTATTTAAGAAGTGAAACTTAATGGGACAAAAAATATTGAGCTTGGTTGTAGAGGATGGGATGCTGTTAACCACACACACACAGACACACAAAAGCAAACTTCTGTCAACAGGACACCCACGGTCTTTAATTCCAAACACATTAGGATAATTTGTCTATTTGAATGTTATGGGTTCTCATCACAGTATGAGCAGTTAATGCGATGAGAGACATGATCCTCACTCGAGACGAGAGGAAGAAATACATAGGCCTACCAGATGCTTCCACAGGACTACATCTGAACATTTTATAATACAGAAGGGAAAAATATGGGAACATGGGAGGGTCTCAAAAGGCAGGTATGCAAATTGTGAAGTCATATCGAACACAAAAGGCTGAAGAGAGGGTGTATGTGAGATTCATGTCTTAAACCACTTCCATTCATGCTCGAGCAGCTGCACAGACTGCAGCACAGGTCTATATGCTAAACCTACAGAGAGGAGCCACTGATGGAGTACTGCAGGAAATGTGTGCTTTGCTTAGCTTCACGGTCAGAGCCAAATACCCACGGGGTAAAGTCCAGTCAAGCACAGTGCTGAATCTATTCACTCCCACAGATGGTGTAAAATATGAAGAAGAATAAACAAGAGGAGATGGAGTTGCTCATTAGAAAGAAAGGAATAACTGCCAGTGAGGGCTTATTTAAACTCACTCGTCTCTACAATCCCTTGTGTACGTTAACCTTTAGTACGTTTATTAGAAAGCTTGAGGTGAGAGGCGGTTCGGAGAGTATGGGGAAGAATTAAGAATATGAAGAGTAGTGATATAGGGATCATCTCTTTAACATGTTTTATGCTCCCTGTGGATCAAAAAATAGCTATTAGAAGTCACTCTCATAGATACAAGCTCGGTCATATACTTGAAAAAAATCCCATTCTCACGCAAACATAACATCGAGAATTAAAAGCATTTTGTGAGATGTTTAATACCTAAAACTGTCTGATGGGGTGTTACTGCTTATCAATTATAAATTTATAGAGATGCACAAATTTATTTTTTATTATTTATCACTGTTAAACGTTATCTTTATCAAATTTCATCTTCATACTGTACGTTATAACATTGTGATGCCTAAATCCACTTGTATCAATTAAAATGATTGATTTTAGTTTTTAGAGGTTTATTTTTCATTTCGAATTTTAACATCAGCCATTTTTGAGTTATCGACAGCCATAACATAAAAAAATCTTATCTCATTAGAATCATATTGAATATATTGTCCCTATAAATGAACAAACGAAATATTGTGTGAAAATGTAAACAGTTGTGAATAACTCAGTTTGACGCAAATAATTACAGATAACATTATTACAAGAACCGTCCCACTGATGCAGATCAGATGAGGGGCACTTATGAATTATCTTTGTAGATGATACTGCTACCGATTAAACGTTGAAAAAGTTTTATGCAGCTTAGAGATATTCTTGTAATAGCATTTGTAAGAAGGCTGCATTCATCAACAAAAAGACATACCGCTAGTTCACAGTTTCAAGCCATGATTAATTACCCAGGAAATAAAAATTAATTGGACAAAAATAGCATGGCTCGTGCACTCATTTTGAAAGCATAAGCTACACATTTTGTTAGATGCATGGTTAAAACAGGAAAAAATATGGTAAGAAAAAAAAACAAAATTCAAAATGTATGTCTAATAATAGCCTTGACTAGAGACTTGCGCTCATACAATAAAGTGTACATACCAAATAAATGCCTGAAATGCAGACAGATCATTTATTGGTCACTTCCTAAAGTTTATACATTAAACCTATAATAAATATGAAGTAGTTCAGGACAGGTTGTGGAATAATCCTGTTTGGAGCATGTGTGACTTATCTCCCCATCCAGGTGCCATGAGGTTTGAGCTCAGAGAGCTGTGACATTACAGATTCACTCAGTGTCTTGTTGACTGGACTCAATTTTACTGCAGACAACTCAGAGAAATAGAGTCTATTCTCAATTTATCCTCTTCTTTTACTCTAGTTTTTTTCTCTGCACTACAGACTCTCACCAATGAAACATGTCATGAAAGCATTCTTTGCAGTTTTTGAACCCCAATATTTATATTAAATATTCATGTAATCTGTATATTGTGAATAGAATCCTCATCAACTATAATATATACATAAGGGATAATGTACACTTAGCTACCCAAAAAACAAATTTGAGTTATTTCAAAATTTTACCTGTTTATCTTAAATCCCCCACTAAGAAAAATGTCCTTTACAATGTACAAAACAATCAGCATAGCGACAATACGAACACTGGCACAGTATTACAGTAGTGAACATTCACCACAATCAATAGCACCAGTTCTGTTTTATGAATCAAGAGCGAGTCTGCAGTATGATATGAGAGACATGAAAGTAATAGAGGAGCGGTCTGATACAGTGTTACTGCTATACTGAGTCATTTCATTTGAACTGATGTCCTATTACAACATTGAAAATACAGATTCTCCTTTAAGTGTTGAATAACTACCACAATAATCTAATATATACAGATTCCTTCACTTAAAAATGTGCATTCTGGTTTTATCACCAACCTCATTCATATTTTACCTACTTGCATTTAATTAATCTCACCAATGGCTCTCCTTCTTCTCTTACATAAGCTGTGAATAGATGAGCTCTCTGCTCCAGTCATGGTGAAGACGTGAGGTGATTTGAGTTGTAGTTCTAAGAAACTAAGAGCCTCCTTACAATTTAAATACACAGAAAGTGAATTATTCAATGGCAAAGGATCACTCGCTCTGACATGCCATATCTCCCTCCCCCTCACTTCTTTTCTCGTTCTCTCTTTTTTTGTGTCTGTGATTCAGATAATGGAAAGATGCATGAACACTCAACTCTTTCATTGAAATCAATGCCTCTCTATTAGGTACAAAATGTGCACTGGTCCTGACATCAAACCGCATCTCTAATCAGCCTGGGCTGTGTTTCCCAAAAGCATTGTAAGCTTAAGTTGATCGTAAAGCAATTGCCACCAATGGTCTCTACGATCAACTTAGGCTTATGATGTCACATGCCTGTCCTGTCTTGTGTAGCACATGTGGTGTTTTGTTATTTTGGGCCATGTGCTCGTGTCTCTGTCTGATCCCTCCCCCTTGTTATCTGATTAGTGTTTGATTTGCCCCACCTGTTCTCCCTTATCACCTGCCTTGTTTGTTACCTATTTAGTCTCCTTGTGTTTGCTGTGCTGTGCTGGTTTGTTGTCTTTTGTTCCTGACGGTTGTTCCCTGCCTTATGTTTTGTTCCTGATTCCTTGGATGTATTTCAGTTTGTTTAATTTTCCCCCTCGTTGGTATTTTGTTTGTGTTTGTTTTATTTTATTATTTAATAAAGAACCACCCTTTCTTCCTGCATTTGAGTCCTCGCTCCTTTCCATTGTACCCAACCATGACATATGATGATTTTGGGAAACGCAGCCCTGCTCAGTCAAGCCCCCTGGTGTTTTTCTTTTTCACACTCGCTTGCCCTTCCATTTTTCCTTCTCCTCCTCTCCTGTCTCTTTCTCGCATACGGTATGCTTTGGTGTCTTTTTTTTTTTTTTTTTATTGTAATTTTAGTTTTTTATCTTGTTTTCTCAGCTCCTATCTTTACATCTATCTTCCAAACGCTGTAATGTTTCATACTGCCACATAAAGTCGCTTCCTGACATTGTTAAAGCACTTCTTATTTCAGATTCCCAGTGTGTGGCCAACTCTCAGGAACATTTCAGCTAATTAAGCTTATTAAAAAAAGATTGTTTTGATTTACCGCAGTAATCTGGGATGATTTAATGTGGCCATTAGTTCTTCACTCTTCCCTCTACACACCATATGGCCTCACAGTGTGTGATTTCTCCTGCAGCACCTCAAACATCTCACCCTCCGCAGATTTCTCTAGGTGACCTCACTGAAGTCTGAGTCACAATAAGCTCATATCTTCCCCTTTCCTTTGCCATTAAATCCAAAGCATCAAAATAAATGGTGGCATGCATTTACATGTCTGTATTTTCTTTACCAAATGTTAAAGACAGGGGGCAGTAATGTTAGAGACTTTAAAGGAACACGCCAACTTTTTGGGACTTTAGCTTATTCACTGTATCCCCCAGAGTTAGATAAGATTATAGGTTAGATTACGCAATGCGTAATATCATTGCGCCTGCTGCACCCATGGTACGGCAGCAAAGTTCCTGGATTATTACGTAGGAATGAGAGTATAGTCCCTAGCCATATCGGTCTAGAAAATTGCAACTTTTCATTTTCCGTCGGTCTTAGTACACGATGTAACTATACACATCACAACATGTAAATAGGAAAATGTTGGCGTTATTTTGTCATTTATTGAGCATTAGGCTAGCTGGAGCTGTTTACCTCCAGTCTTTGTGCTAAGCTAGGCTAGCAGTGGGTGCGTCAGACAGAGTTATGGCACGCACGGAGATAAAAATGGTATGTATGGACTTATCTAACTCTGGGGGATACAGTGAATAAGCTAAAGTCCCAAAAAGTCAGCGTGTTCCTTTAAGCCAGTAGCACAGTAGTATGCAAGTATGCAGATTGAGAACTGTATGACAGTAAGGTACAGTAGTTGAATGCAAAATTTTTAAATGTATTTGAAACTTTTGTTCATTTAATTGTCTATTAACCTGCTTTACATCAGTGGTTCTCAAATGGTGAATTAAAAATTATTCAGATAGGTAGCACAAACAATGCTAAATGCAAACCGCAAAATTAAGCATAGATAGCATATAAAAATAAATAAGCTTATTAACTTTTAAAAATGGAGGAGAAAATTATTCACCTGTCTATTATTTAAGTCAAAGTACAACTGTCACTTGGTATAAGTTTTAACATGGACAGGTTTGCGTGACACGCACTCATCCTCAAAAACCATGACCAAAAAACTATACTACTTAAAAAAAAAAAACTCTAACCACATTATATACATATTGAAACAATAATAAATGTTGTTTGTGCTCACCACAATGTGTTTTGTTAAATTAAAAAACTGAAAATTTAAAAGACATTTAGAAACCAAAAAATAATAATTATATAATTATATATATATATAAATAATTATAAAAATAATTCATTCGTATCTGACTCTTGGTGATTCTATGCGCAATCTCTTGCCATACGTGAGAGACTGTCCATGAACTTTCATAGCGATGATTTTTTTTTTTTTTTTCGGATTAGGCCGCCAGGTCTTTTCCCAACCCTCCACATTACATGGCTTGGGACTCACACACAATCACACACACACACAAATTTACACCTACAGACAATTTAGCGTCTTCAATTCACCTATACTGCTTGTTTTTGGATTGTGGGGCGGAAACGGAGCACCCAGAAGAAAACCCATGCAGACACAGGGAGAACATGCAAACTCCACACAGAAAGTTCTCCTGGCTCAGCCGGGACTCAAACTGGGGAATTCCTTGCTGTGAGGCAACAGTAATACCCACTGAGCCACCGCATCATACCTTTATAAATGATCAGTAATACATAAATTTTTGTTTTTTTACTTTTGGTACTTGCCACAAAAATATAGGACCTAAAGCAAAATCACTGCTTTGAGAATCACTGCTTTACATATGTCTGATCTTTGGCTCTGGCTGGTTCAACCATCACATGTGCACTTTTATACTACAGGGCTTTTGAATGCTTGAATTTGACAATCTGATTGTTCTAAGGTGTGCAACTATTTTCAGGGAAATGCACGGCCAAAGTAGTTCCAGGCAGATCTTGACTGCATTACAGTTCCATATCACTTCGCCAAATGATTTCAGTTATTTCAAAGGTCCTTACAGCCCACAACGACACTGAACAAGCAAATAAATAGAGTAAACAATAGGATACAAATGACAAATTCTTTCCATGTTTTTTTGCCACAAATATTATGATGTACAGAAAGCACATACTCTCCTTTCTCCCACTCTCTCTGCTCTCCCACTGAAACACACACACATAAAGTACACAGAAACGTGTTGTCAGCGCTGCTCTGGTGATTTTATCAGTAAAATAGTTTAGCAACTTAAAAGCTACATGACATTTCTCACTAGCGAGGTAATAAAGGCACTGTTCTTACAGTTTCGTATTAGTAGACGCTGCTGCCGAACACTGTTAAAAGAGATGCACCGACTGAGGTAATTCACATACACTCTCTTTCTCTCTCTCTCTCTATCTCTAATAACTCACTGCATTAATAACTGCATTAGTCTGCTATCAGTGGCTCAAGCCTCCGTTACTAGCTCTAAAATGACGTTTTGGAATTAGCAATGGAGACTTGGTTTTAGATGCGTAAGAAATTACTCCTGCACACAAGAGTGTTTTAAGGACAAAACCTGACAAATGTCTTGAAATAAATCATTTGAACAATGTTTGAGGTGTGGTAACCGTAGTATAAGCGGGGATAATTGACTCCGGGTGTGGATTATTTTTCGAATAATTCAACAACCCGTCGTCAATTATTCCTTACAAATTCATTTGTCACCATATCATTGGTGAAGAGAAGGATTGTTATAAAATTTGTTCACACTCCAAATTAAAAACACAACAGCATCTAATGTGAAATGTCAACATTTCATTCTCTGGCAGCATGAAGCATGTGGTTGAAAACTGCTGGAAAGCTGAACAGAAAGAATGATTAGACTGACAAAAAAGAAAGACTGATGCAATTTAGTGCTTCATTGGGCCATTGAAGAGAATGATCAAATCAGATGAGATGTGCTGGTCATGATAAGATAATTCCCCATCAGCATAATGAGAAAGCAACTGTTATTTCTTCACTGAGACACTGGCGCAGTTTGATAGGAATGGTTGAAGTTTTATGATGGACATGAACTTAAATGCATGGGAGTAATAGGGCAGAGGAAAACACTGTATGTCTTTGCATGTAAAAATCCTTAAAGGAACACGCCGACTTTTTGGGACTTATTCACTGTGTCTCCCAGAGTTAGATAAGACTCCAAAAATACCATTTTTATCTCCGTGCGTGCTCTGTCTGACGCACCCACCACTAGCCTAGCTTAGCACAAAGAATGGAGGTAAACAGCTCCATCTAGCCTACTGCTCAATAAATTACAAAAATAACGGCAACATTTTCCTATTTACATGTTGTGATGTGTATAGTTACATCGTGTACTAAGACCGACGGAAAATTAAAAGTTGCAATTTATACGCAGGAATGAGAGTATAGTCCCTAGCCATATCGGTCTAGAAAATTGCAACTTTAAATTTTCCGTCGGCCTTAATACACAATGTAACTATACACATCACAACATATATATAGGAAAATGTTGGCGTTATTTTGTCACTTATTGAGCAGTAGGCTAGCTGGAGCTGTTTACCTCCAGTCTTTGTGCTAAGCTAGGCTAGCGGTGGGTGCGTCAGACAGAGTTATGGCACGCACGGAGATAAAAATGGTATGTATGGACTTATCTAACTCTGGGGGATACAGTGAATAAGCTAAAGTCCCAAAAAGTCGGCGTGTTCCTTTAAATGGTTATCCATGCATTTATACAAACAGCAGTGGTAACGTCATGTTTTCTTGCAAACACATTTTTGAAAAAAAAAAAGGATTTGCGGACAAGCATTCATTCTTTAAACATAATTTTATTGCCTTTTGTTTGGTTATACAATGTATTCCTGTGCAACTATGTCATCACTTCAAGTAAATTGAAGTAAAGAAAACTTGCACTGGTTTGCACTTCACCAGGCCCATATATTAGACCCGTTTCCCAACATTTATTGTCTTATGCATCTCCAACATCCCCATTAGAGACTCAAGTACCTTTTCTTAAAAACGAAACAACAATTACATTCCTTCACTCATATTATACTAGATAACATTTGCAGTATCATTAACATCATTAAAGAAGCCAGTATAAGAATCATTAACTATTAAATTAAAACTAATTGACACTGTGCAAGAAAAATAGCTCACCACACAACATCCTCTGTCTTTAATAAGACACCCCTGAGCTTGTTTGCCTTGCCTTCTACAAGGGCCAATCATACAGAAACGTTCTCTGCAAGACCTAACAGCACATTTATTTATTAAAAAAATGCAGATGGTATGCTTAAGTCAAATGTATTCATTACACGGTGGAATATAAAATAACTGAAGCTCAACAAAATATGAAATACTCCCACGAACCAATATACACTGGCATTTCAACAGATTTTAAAGCAAAGTTGTGATTAACAGGTAAAAAAAGACATAAAAGTTCACCAAAGTAAAAAATTAAAAATCCTTTCCAAACACCCCTTGGAAGCTGTTTAAGAACTGTCAGGAGTTCATACTTCAGAATAACTGTTCCCTTTCGTTCAGTCACTCCGAGTCACGTCGGTGACTGATGAATGGGGGTTTCGCTTAGAAGCCTATCACCTTCGAGTTCTTAAAAAACGAGCCAATGTCAATGAAATGCCATGGCTCTGCGGAATTTGCATAGCGCAGCTCCGCCCGCGTGGGTATATAAGGAAGGACGCTGGCAATCTAGCATTATGTTTCTGCTTCGGAGCCAAGAGTATCTCTTCACTCCTGCAAGCCTGAATTCTGAGTTCTCTCTTCAGTTCTTCGAGACGAGCGGTTTTCCAGTGTGTTGGTGTGACGGCGCGTTCCAGCGATCTCACATTGCCTGCCTGCTGATCTGTGCAGTGATTTGCAACAGCTGTGTGTGTGTTTCCCTGGGCGCTTCAACACTTCTGCATAGCTTTCCTCTCACAAAAGAGATTGCGCGTGGCACGTCTTTTTAAAGATGCCTCGCCCGTGCACCACTGCGGGAACATGACCAACGCAATGTTGCGGTCGAGACTCCGACCTCCGTAATGGAGGTAGAGTCCCCTCTGCCACACCCCAATCTATCGCCTCCACGAGAGGTGATACTTTGGCTGACCCGATGATCATTGCTTGGGCCACATTCCCCTCTTGCACACTGCTACCCGCGAGTGGCCAGGCTGAAGCAGCGGGACCGTCTTCGGACACCCCGCGCGTTTCGTTCGGCGCTCTGGGCGACGATGAAATGTCGATTGCCGTATCTCAAGGTGGGCTAGAGTCCTCTGGGGATGAAGATTCGGCTATGGTGCCGCCTTCTGGTGTGCCAGCATTGCCTCGCCACTCTCGTCCCCCTCTGGCGCCAGACCATGCCCCCACAACGGGACGCTCCGCCTCCCACGTCTGGGCTGGTCACTCCGCCTCGCTGCCCTACCCAGGGTACGTCTGTGGTTCACATGACCCCACTGGTTCAGTTCTTGGGAGCCTGGCTAGAGCTTCCTAACCTGTCGCTGGCTCGCGAGAACCATCAGGCTCGGCTATGCGATTCATTTCGCACAGTCTCCTCCCCGCCTCTGGGGAGTCTGCTATACCATAGTAGGTGGCAATGCCCCTGTCATGCGTGCAGAGGTTGCTACCTTGCTGGCGAAGGGTGCGATCGAGACTGTCCCTCCGGCCGAAATGAAGTTCGGCTTCTACAGCCCTTACTTCATTGTACTTAAGAAAACCAGTGGGTTATGGCCAATTCTGGACCTGCACGTCTTGAACCAAACCCTTCACAGGCTTCCATTCAAGATGTTGACAGCCAAACGCATTTTCGAATGTGTTTGTCTGTTAGATTGGTTTGCAGCGATTGACCTGAAGGACACGTACTTTCATGTCTCCATTCTTCCTCTACACAGCACTTCCTTCAAGGGGCAGGCATACCAGTACACGGTTCTCCCATTCGGGTTAGCCCTGTCTCCTCACGTCTTCACGAAAGTCGTCGAGGCAGCCCTTGTGCCACTCTGGCAACATGGGTTTAGCATCCTGAATTTTAATCTCAACGACTGGCTGATACTAGCTCACTCTCGAGACCAGGTTTGCGAACACAGGGACCTGGTGCTCCAGCACCTCGCCCGTCTGGGCCTTCGGGTCAACTAGGAAAAGAGCAAACTCTCCCCCGTGCAAAGGATCTCTTTTCTCAGTATGGAAATCGACTTGGTCGACGTGTACATGCAGCTTACGAGCGAGCGCGCACAGTCACTGCTGACTTGCCTGAAACAAATCGAGGGCAAGAGTGTGGTTCCACTGAAACTATTTCAGAGGCTCCTGGGACGAGCAACAGGTACTTTTGGTCGCCCCATATTGGCCCGGCCGGACCTGGTTCTCTGAACTTGCGACAGCCCCTCCCTGGTCGATCCCTCTGAGGAAGGACCTCCTTTCTCAGAGACGGGGCACACTCTGGCACCCACGTCCCGATCTATGGAACCTGCACGTGTGGGTCCTGGACGGGACGCAGCAGGTTTGAGTACCCTACCACCACAGGTGGTGGCTACCATCACTTCTGCTAGGGCTTTGTTCACTAGACAAGCCTATGCGTTGAAGTGGAACCTCCTCGTCACCTGGTGTTCTTCTCGCCAAGAAGACCCCAGATAATGCCCGATCGGTCCTTCCTCCAAGAAGGGTTGGAATGAAGGCTGTCTCCTTCCACCCTGAAGGTTTACGTCGCCGCTATCTCTGCGCACCACAACCTTGTGGAGTCGAAAACGGGGGGTCAGCACGACCTGGTCATCAGGTTCCTGAGGGGGGCTAGAAGACTAAATTCTCCTCACTGTCCTCTCTTACCCTCTTGGGACCTTGCAGTGGTCTTATCTGCCCTGCAGAGTTAAGTTCCTGTCTATGAAGACAGCACTCCTGGTCGCTTTGGCCTCCATCAAGAGGGTAGGGGACCTGCAGGCATTTTCGGTTGAGGAAGCGTGCCTGAAATTCTGGCCGGCTAACTCTCACGTGATCCTGAGACCCCGGCCTGGATACGTGCCCAAGGTTCACACCACTCCTTTCAGAGATCAGGTGGTGAACCTGCAAGCGCTGCCCTTGGAGGAGGCAGACCCATCCTTGGCACTGCTCTGTCCAGTACGTGCCCTCCGTGCTTACGTAGATAGAATGCAGTGTTTCAGGACCTCAGACCAGCTCTTTGTCTGTTATGGTGGGAAGCTGAAGGGAAAGGCTCCCCTCCAAGCAAAGGTTGTCGCACTGGATAGTAAACCCATTGTCTTGGCTTACCAGACGCAGGGTCGTCCATGTCCCCTAGGGGTGAGGGCACACTCCACCAGGAGTGTGGCCTCCTCCTGGGCTCTAGCGCATGGCGCCTCGCTAACAGACATTTGCAGAGCTGCAGGCTGGGCGACACCCAACACATTCGCGAGATTCTATAATCTCCGATTGGAGCCAGTGTCCTCCCGTGTACTCGCTTCCAGTAGCCAGTAACTAGGACCTGCTCGGTGTCATCGCTTGCTCGCCATTCCACTTCACGGACTGGATACGTGCGAAATTTCTCGGGTCAGTTTACCCTGAAGCCCTGAGTTCCTCCAGCACTATTGATGCCGACACCAGGTGGTGATAGGCTTCTAAGCGAAACCCCCATTCGTCAGTCACTTGCGTAATGTCTCCGTTCCCTCCTCAGGGAATGAGGGTTACATACATAACTGAGGCGTTTTAGACATTGCAAGATCACAGAGAAATTGCCTGCAACTTTGGGTTCAGCAAAGTCTTTCTCCATCAATCGCTCTATTTTTCTTTTATATTTGATATTAAAATGCTAAAATACAAGCAATAGTAATCTGATCTATATATTCTGCCCACTGAAGTTTCATCCACCACAAGAAGAGCCTTAACCAGCGCAAGCACCAAACATTCTCATAAGCGGCTGTTAACAAGTTTCTTGCTGGAATCCTGCAGATAAAATCAATGGTTTGAAGACAGCACTCCTGCAGAGCTGATGTAAAGTAGGGCAATTTTGCACATAGCTGCAGCAAGCGTCTGCTTTAAACCTTGTCTGTCCATCACAGGCCTAAAGCAGTGTGGAAAAGCCCTGCAATAATAAGCCATAACAATACACAGCATTGAGAAGTGCTAAAATTTGTATTTATAATACATAAAATGAGGAAGTACAGTTAGCGTGAGCAAAAATGCATCACTATATCAGGTATGTTAAGAGCAGGACATATCTGGTTAAATTATGTACAGCTTTGTCTTTGCAAGTGTCTGTGAGCTTGTTGAAGATAAAATAATAATTGCTCATACATAAACAATAGCTGGGTCCATTCTTATTCAAATGAATAGTCTATTTGAGAGTGTACAATGAGTACAGCTGGCTAGAGACCTGAAAGGTGTACTCAGCTGCACACAGCAGGATTAGAAAACAAGGTAGGGGCTTGATATGATTTCCGTGTTGCAAAAAAGGCTAATTTTGGATTAATAAATAAAAAAGTAGGGACATACAATTAATCAAATTCAAATATGGACTTTATTAAACCGTAAAAAGAAATATGAAGTCTACATGTTCTGTTTGTTTCAGATTGAATGAGCAGTGCAGTTTCGTCTACTGCATATACTCAAGCACAAGTGATGCTCATGGGGTTTTCAGTGTCTGCCGTCTCACTATATGAACACATAAACTTCTTTTTCAGAGCTGCTCTGAGAGTTCACTCCATGAGCATTTCATCATTGTTTTAACTCTGTTTTTAACTTTAATTTAAAGAAAGCTAGTCATATAGCTATCATAGATTTTCCTTCTGCCACAAAAACCTTAAGCATCAGTGGTCATTCCAGCCCTCAAACACTCCTGCAAAAAAATCCAACACAAGGGCAATGGTTCCCAACCTGGGGTAAAACTTTTTTGTACAGCACATTATTGGATAAAAAGAAATAAATTAGTGCTGTCAACTCGATTAATCGTGATTAACCACATCCAAAATAAAAGTTTGTGTTTACATAATATATGTGTGTGCACTGTGTATAATTATCGAATATATTTGAATACACACACAAACGTATATATTTAAGAAATATTTGCATGTTGTTACGTTACGTGTAGGATATAAGCTCACAGAGATGAGGATGAACAGGAGACAGGAACTTTAATAATAAAACTCAGGAAACTCTTACACACGTATAACTAAAGACGAGAACCAACAAACACTGAGGGAGAACTGAGGGCTTAAGTACACAAAGCAAATGAGAATAACCAGGTGATAAACGAGGCACAGGTGAATGATATAACTAATTAGACAAACTGGGGAAAACTGGGTCAGAGACTAAACCAAAAACACAAGACAGAGCAAACATGTAACACATGTACAGTATATATATTTATATAATTTATATTATATTTCTTAAATATATACATGCATGTTTGTGTATTTATATATACATAATCATTATACACAGTGCACACACATATATTATGTAAACACACTTTTATTTTGGTTGCGATTAATCAATTTAACAGCACTAAAATAAATATAAATGCAATGTTTTTTTTTGTAAACGAATTGTTGTTTTTCCTTTTATTACAAGCTTTATAAATACCGGTACACTTAATTACCTCGGTTTTTGATAATACATTTGTATTAAATCTTAAAATGCAGAATCTATCCAAATTAAAACAGAATTGGTGAAAAAATAAAACAGATTTCATAGGACCCTAATATTGTTACAACTTAAAAATGATTCAACATGCTTTTTGATGATTACAATTTTAATTAAGGTAGTAAAATCAAATCCAGAAAATTAAAATGGAAAACCCAGAATCTGGAAAAAATAACACAGAATTTGGGGGTTGGAACTGATTTCATAGGTCCCTAAAAAGTTAATGCAATGTTCAATTGTTCTGAGGTACTGTAGTAAGGCTGAGAGAAAGCGAATGGTAGGATACATGTCAGATTGAGAGAAGCAGAATTTCAGCATGACTATGCTAGTAGAGACTAGGGCTGGACAATTAATCGAAAAGTAAATCGAAACCGAAATTCAGAACCTCAAACCAACGTAATTTTCCAATATCGGTCATTAAATTTTTTTAATCCTGTTAATACTTGCCCCTTAAAAACATGCTACTGAGTGTATAGTCACGTGACACTGCCCCGTCTAGTCAGCGGCATGGAAGCAACATTGATGGAGGCAAACTCAAACACTGAGTCAACACACATAGACACTGCACAAGCCCCAAAGCAAGATCACTTTCTCTTGCGTCTTCATGAAAGTTTGTCAATTGTATCTGTTTAAAGGCTTGCCAGTTTGAACATTCAATCAAGCGATTTTACACCATTCAAAAACAACAATATGGAAAACATCTGTGACACAGAGAGCCGAGCTGCGTCGCATCTATTTTGTTAAACATATTTACAGTACAAACCTTGAAAAAAAAAGCAAAAAAAAGCAAAAACATTGTAATCGAGGTAAAATGTTCAATTAATCGAGATTTTGATTTTAGGTCATATCATCCAGCCCTAGTAGAGACATAGCGGGAAACTGAACAGTTCACCCAAAAATTGAGACTTTGAAACACAAATAAAGATATTAATGAAACCTGAGAGATGTCTGCCCAAACAAGACATTGCATCAAGCAAGCACAGTTGAGCTTCATTTTTACCATAATAGATGTGCTCTATGTGCGTTGATCAATGTTTATTTGTGAACAACTAAATACTAAATTAAATCTCATCATATAAAACAGCCATGTCTCTTCAATAGATTGGATTAAACCACTTGATTCAAATGGATTTCAAATGATCTCTTTTTGTACATTTAAAGGGAAAGAAATCACTAAATTTTTATTAAAATGAACTGCATTTGTGCTTTGAAGATGAAGTCTTATGGGTTTGTAACGACATGAGGGTGAGAAAATGATGAAAGAATTTTCATTTTTGGGTGAACTATCACTTTGACCTGAGTATGTATACTTTCTAGCTACAGAGTATATGCAAAAAGCAGAATGTGGACGTGAACCCACAAAACCTGTGCTGAATGTACTGTATGCGACCCATCTTGTGGGTCAGTTCTGAGTTCTGTGTTGTGCAGATGCAACAAACTACCAGAATCTGGCATGCAGACACTTATTGGCTCTTTACAATGCAGAAAGTGTGCTTGTCTACACGCCACATCTGAATATATGCCCCGTTACAGCACTCCTTGATCGTCATTGATCTTTGAATAAAAGCTGTCATGATCAATAGAAAATGTACACAAACACCTCTTTAAAATAAAGTCTGTTCACCTTCTGTTTACGCCCTTCTTTCAGTGCATGTCAGTGTTAGGTACACTAAAACCCACATTACTTCTGATGAATATGAAACCCGATCGTGCCTGCCTGACAAACCTGAAAAGACAATGCTAGTGCCAAACATACTATTTAAAAAAAGAGAAGATGGAGGGAGGGAAGGACAGAAAGAAAGTGGGCATATCCTTCAGTGCAGAACTAGGAGTGAAGACTGGTTTGGTTTGGTATGAGATCTGTGATGTAATCATAAGTGGCGAGTGGGCTCAGTCGATTTGAAGTGTGTACTGACCCTCTCTAACCGCCTAGTAATGATTAAACTATTACTACAAAACTGAGTGAGGGACTGAGAGGAAATAAAGAGGCTGGAGGTCAACCAGAAAGTTCACTGGGCATATAAGGACAGCAAGATAAAAAAAAAAGTAATTATGTCACTACTTAGCAGGAAAACAGTAAACTTTATTTCCCTACATTTAGATAAGCCCAAATTAATTGTTTTTGTTTATTGCCTTACTCACTATGAGTAATTCTCTCGCTCCTTATCATCAGGGCCAGATTTATGCATAGGCATTCTAGGCATGTGCCTATGTTCGCTCGTCCAGAGGGGGCATTTACAACAAGGAGAAATAATATTTTGAGCTTAATTTTGGCAAAATGTTAATACATTGACACAATCAAGTATATGATCATATATAAAGCCACAGTATCAACTTCGACAACACCGTGTTAAATTATTTTAAAAATACAGTGTTTTTCCATTGTTTGCTCATGTTAGTTCACAGTGCATTAACTAATGTTAACAAATAAAACTTTTGATTTTTATAATGTATTAGTAAATGTTGAAATTAACATTAACTAAGATTAATAAATGATGTAGAAGTATTGTTCATTCTTAGTCCATGTTAACTAATGTTGTTAACTAATATTTACTAATGTAGCAACAAAAAAAACAACCCCCTCCAAATGTGAGACGAGGTTAACACTAGTGTGGGAGTCCCAATCATGACTGACAACAAAACATAATTGAATTGCTGCCTACTATGTGGACACATGAGGAGGATTTACAGATATATTTTAAAGTGCCCCATTATGCTTTTTTGAATATTACATTGCATGCAGTGTGTATAGCTGTTTGTGGATGGAAAAGGTCTGCAAAGTGTTAAAAGTCAAAGTGCACAACAAATAAAGTTATTGTCTCCTAAAAGAAAGAACCGATTCTAAACTGTCGAAACCAGTTGTCAGAAATTTCAGTCTTACTTTCGTAACATCTGCGTAGGTTTGTAACAAATTTGCATAATGCCAGCCTAGGTCTTTATTGGCTGTCTGCGAACAAGTCGACATAGTACTTTGACCCACCATCAAACACTGTAGTTGTTGCTGAGACGCAACATGTTGTGTTGTCAACACTTCGAGAAGACGCTGTTTTACCTTCACTTCCAAAGGATGAGGGTGAGAACTCGCACTAGAATTAATACGATAAAACCGACACCATTGTTACTGTTCGAAACACTGTGCTGAGGAAGTCACCAGAGCTGAAATTCAGATCAAAGACTTTATATACACTCACCTAAAGGATTATTAGGAACACCTGTTCAATTTCTCATTAATGCAATTATCTAATCAACCAATCACATGGCAGTTGCTTCAATGCATTTAGGGGTGTGGTCCTGGTCAAGACAATCTCCTGAACTCCAAACTGAATGTCAGAATGGGAAAGAAAGGTGATTTAAGCAATTTTGAGCGTGGCATGGTTGTTGGTGCCAGACGGGCCGGTCTGAGTATTTCACAATCTGCTCAGTTACTGGGATTTTCACGCACAACCATTTCTAGAGTTTACAAAGAATGGTGTGAAAAGGGAAAAACATCCAGTATGCGGCAGTCCTGTGGGCGAAAATGCCTTGTTGATGCTAGAGGTCAGAGGAGAATGGGCCGACTGATTCAAGCTGATAGAAGAGCAACTTTGACTGAAATAACCACTCGTTACAACCGAGGTATGTAGCAAAGCATTTGTGAAGCCACAACACGCACAACCTTGAGGCGGATGGGCTACAACAGCAGAAGACCCCACCGAGTACCACTCATCTCCACTACAAATAGGAAAAAGAGGCTACAATTTGCACAAGCTCACCAAAATTGGACAGTTGAAGACTGGAAAAATGTTGCCTGGTCTGATGAGTCTCGATTTCTGTTGAGACATTCAGATGGTAGAGTCAGAATTTGGCGTAAACAGAATGAGAACATGGATCCATCATGCCTTGTTACCACTGTGCAGGCTGGTGGTGGTGGTGTAATGGTGTGGGGGATGTTTTCTTGGCACACTTTAGGCCCCTTAGTGCCAATTGGGCATCGTTTAAATGCCACGGCCTACCTGAGCATTGTTTCTGACCATGTCCATCCCTTTATGACCACCATGTACCCATCCTCTGATGGCTACTTCCAGCAGGATAATGCACCATGTCACAAAGCTCGAATCATTTCAAATTGGTTTCTTGAACATGACAATGAGTTCACTGTACTAAAATGGCCCCCACAGTCACCAGATCTCAACCCAATAGAGCATCTTTGGGATGTGGTGGAACGATAGCTTCGTGCCCTGGATGTGCATCCCACAAATCTCCATCAACTGCAAGATGCTATCCTATCAATATGGGCCAACATTTCTAAAGAATGCTTTCAGCACCTTGTTGAATCAATGCCACATAGAATTAAGGCAGTTCTGAAGGCGAAAGGGGGTCAAACACAGTATTAGTATGGTGTTCCTAATAATCCTTTAGGTGAGTGTATAGCAAGACGGCGCACTCATATTACTTATGAATGGGAGAAAGTGCAACACGCAATATGGCGGAATAAGTCCCGCCTTCTAAATAAAAGAGCCAATCGCTGAAAGTTATGCGATGACTACTACTGCAACTGACATTAAAAGCTGCGGTTGTTATAGAAACAGTCAGTGTTCTGAGACGCACGCTTAGGACTGCACATGCACATTGGCTGGTCTAGTCTGAAAAACAAGCTTTTTTAATTTTATTTGAGCATAAGAAAAAACATTTATGGGACAGTTCATGTCAGATTTTGTTGTTGATTTTGAAATATATTATTAAATTGTGAGTTCGGAGCATTGTTTTGGATTTCAGGATTCCCCCATTCAAGAAGATAGGACTAAAGCCACGGCCACACTAGACTTTGAGCATGCAAAAAATTTTCGCACATTGCAACGGTCGTGATATGACGTCACTCTCTGAAGCGTCTTTTTTATAAACAAGAATTCAACATATAACAAATAGTACTACACTCAAACTGTAAAAAATATACAATCTACTCGACTTTCATTCAGCCAAGAGGTCACACCATGATGTATATAGATTTTCTACTGGTCACACGTCGTCACGTGATGCGAATTCACAGCTCTGAGTTCACCAAGCTTGAACTTTGGAACGCAGCGAAATGCGAAACTTTTCACATGAGCTTGCGTTTCCGGTCTGACGCATTCACATGGGTTTAGGTCTTGTATGCCCAAAATAGCTGCCTGGAGTCTTTGCAAATAGACTTGTAAATGGTAGACCAATCACAAGAGACTTGGCTATCTGACCAATCAGAGCAGAGGAAGCTCTCGGAAATGAGGGGTTTAGAGCAGTGGTTCTCAAACTGTTTTGGTCACACACTCTGTCTACCAAATAAGTTTAACTAAAAATTAAAAAAATGGAAAAAAAATTAAAATGAAAAATGTGCAATGTCATTGAAAAATATAACAGTAAGAGAGAATAATAGATCAGAACTTAACTTTTAATTTAATTAAACGAAAAACAAAGTAAATATTTCAGTGATGTTTTGGATGAACAATATATAATCAGTGGTTGCAGTGAGCTCTTCTGACAGCGCCATACGAGCTCAGCTTCTTGTACATATTCTCACCAGAACATGTACAGCAGCCGAGTGGTGCGTTTACAATAGCAGCTTGTGATTCTGTCCGCTGAAGAGGTGCTTTTCTATGGTGAGCATCTTGTCGGGCTGAAGAAGAACAATTCAGTGGAACTGGTGTTCTATGCCGCTTTATAAAGGCAGACCACCAACCGCTATTCATGCACTTGAACGCCATTGCAATGGCTGTTTTCTGTGTTTTTTTTCTGCTGATCTTCCGCAACTACCACCCCCAAATGAGACCTGTAAGAGGGATATTTTGGAGTAAAGACAGCAATCATTCAAAGAACCGCATTAGCGTAATGGTAATTTTCACAGGCTTATTGTCACGTCATACTGCTATGTTGCTTGCCTGAGGGTCTGTGTAAAATAGGAATCAGTGGGGCTAAATGTGATGCGTTTGGCCACGGTAGAGCAGTTCGATTCCTAGTGTGATTCCTTCAACACATCCTCTCTTGGGGAGAGAGAAATCAAATTCATAGTGTATATATATGTATCGGAAGATGCTTAAGTTAGTGAGTAGTGGAAGCTGGTGATATAGCAGGGGGTGTGGGGGACTGACCTGCTCAAATCGTGCCTCATCCTCACAGTTTTCCAGCACCCGAGAGAAGAAGGAGAGACCTGCAGGGAGATAAACAAGGTTAAAAGTCAACGTGGTTCTGCAGAGTATCAAAGCAGCGTCTAACATAACAGAAATGATTTTACATACAGTAGTGGCCAAAAAATTATGATATTTGTTTGATATTTGTTTTTAATGATCCTAAAGTTCAATTAAACAATCAAAATATGAGGAAAATATTTTATATTTTCCAAATATTGTAAATTCGAGGGAAGAACAAAACACTAACTTGCTTAAGGTATTTATCTGACAAAATTATTTGGGGGAAAAAAAGGCCAGTATGCAAAAAAAGCATAGAAAAACAAAAAGCTCACAGGAAAAAGTATACATTGACTACAACATAATCAGTTTTGTAGGTTCTCTCTTATTTTTTGCATGTGTTCATAATTTCTTTGTTTGACAGACGGACCAAAAATGATGTCCGCACAATTTGACGTTTCATTGCTTTATCACAAATAAAACAATTGACTTCCAGCTGGGGCTGCACGATTATGACAAAAAACATAACTGTCGATTATTCCCTTGAAACTGTAATTTCAAACGATTATCAAAATTTACATTGAATTATGTTTTGAATAGCTTTATACCATTGTTTGAAGCAACTGGATGCCATATTTTATATGAAAATAAGCAAGCTGAAAATATTCTTCCTGAAAAACTTTTATTGCTTTTCTATAGAATTAAGCCTCAAATGTCAACTATACATTGGTTTGGTTTTTTCTTTTAATAAAAAAAAATTATAATGTTATATTAAAACTAAAAATAAAACCATGGAAAAAACCCTTAAGATAACTTAAAAAACACATCTTAAGCACGCAGTATAATGTAAGTAGACATTTTATTTGTAATTGCGCCTTTGAACGATGGCATCCATAATTGTAATCACGGTTAGAAATTTGATTAATTGTGCAGCCCTACTTCCAGCACAACTACACAATATGCATTTAACATTTACATTTAATCATTCAAATCAACAAAAGGGCAACAATATGTAAGTGCTATGACAAGTCCCAGTTAGTCTAGCACATTACAGCACATTTAGCACATTTAATAAATGATTTATTTTTTTTAATAAATAGAACAAATAGAATAGTAAGTGTTAGTATCGACTGGTCAAGTGTTGACGAAAAAGATGCGTCTTTAGCTATTTCTTGAAAGCGACTAAAGACAGCTGCTCGGGTTGAGCTAGACAGGTCATTTTTACCAGCAGGGAACAGTCAAGATTGCAAATTATGCTTATTTTTATAATATTTGAACAAAGGGTGAAGGTGTCAATTTACCACCAGACACCACTTTTGGTCACTATTGTAAACCATAATATATATCTAAAAATGTGCCTTTTATATAATAATCTTTCCAAACAACCCATTGCAACAGTTAAAACAATGTTTTGCTGCTGGTACTGTACATTAACTTAGAATGATAAGATTTCATTCTGTACCAACTGTAAACAAAATGTAATTTTTACATGCATTACATGACAGAATTATGTAGCTTACATAACCAATTTATCAAGACCCTCAGTGTAAATCACTGAAGACCTGTTGTAAGTAACATTAGGATTTTATTAGGATTATGCATAATAGGGAGGTCATCACAGCCCTGATATGTTTTGGCAACAGAGAAGAACAGAGGGCTACCATTATCATAAAACTGCAGGGTTGGAACTGGTCACAGATATCAGGGAAAAAAAGAAACGGCCTTTTCCAACCCGTAGCATTTACTCTGACCAAGAGAGCTGTCTAAGAATAATACAGAATAGTGCATGTTGTTTCTTGTCAGTGTGTGCACGAGTAAATATGAAGAGTCAATACAAATATGTTTACACACCAACTCGCGCACTTATACGCATGCCTACACAAAAACAATTAATTCATGTTTTCTGGCTTAGGTACACTAGATATTTCTCAATGCAGAAGAAGGGTAAATACATAAATCATTAGCTCTGGCCTTACACTAAAATAAACACACAATACAATATGCTTGTTCTTGTTCTCTTCAGTATGTTTGCGGTTCACAACCATCGATTACCATTATTATACCATTGTCTAGTGTAGTCTTGATTCTTTGTTCAACAATTGAGCTGGTAAATATCATGCAAAAAAGCTTTAGAAGAGTAAAATTAAGCAAGTTATGTTATGTAATCTCAAGACAGCAAAGCTCTCTCAGTCTCAGAGAAACAAGCAAACTCATTGCTGGCTGCTGTTGTTCACAGGCTTTTCCCCCGGCAGGTAACATTTACATCTAACCTCTATACACAGTGCTGTAGATCACAAAATTCAGCTGGTGAGTAATAAATTAACTTCAAAGTCATAATAGAAAAACAAGATTTTTTTTTTTTTAAAGCATAATGGGGAAGATTTTATGAATTGCACAGTATATTATACTCATTGATAGCTTAATAAAGAAAGAACTGAGGGGAAAAACTCAAGTATCACTAGGCTTACAATCTAGATTTAAGTCGCATTTACTTAGTAACCATAACAAGAAGATAGGGATAAATGCTGGTTACATAACATGCATAACCTTAAAGGTAGGATAGGCAATTTCAGAGAGGCTAGCAAACACATAAATGCCTGGTCCAAAACACATGAACGCGTAAACAATTTCGTCACATAAACAATTTCAGCGTTGACAGTGTTGCGCATAATTCTGAGTCCGAGGACGTGACGGGCTTCATAATTATGGTAATTACAAGACAGCGTGAAAAGCAGCATAAGCTTGTTGTTTTGGTGCAGGAGAAACTGTAAAAGATGGCTGCTGTTTGTTTGTGGCTGTGTGTCTACTCTGCATAGCCTTCTGGAACGCACCGATGACGTGATGTCTGCGCGAGCAGGGTGCGTGGAGGTATGCTAATACATACGTTGACAGGCAGGTAGGACATCCTATTATTGCATTCGGACCTAATGCAATGGTTGGACAATCTTTTTTTTGTCCTGAGACTTCCACAGAAGATGTATGTGCATTTTTAATATGTAAACCATTTATGTTTGCCTACCCTACCTTTAATAAAAATTCATGGGCAACCTTTAAACCAACAGAACAATCCTAAACAGTATTTTCAATAATGTATAGTCTTTACAAGGACTTTTCAAATTCTAAAGCAATCACATCTTATAATGTCTGAAAGCCAATATTTTTGTACATTCCATAATTTTCTATCTCTGATAGAATCACATTGAGATTTTTCATTGTTCTCAGATCCACTCAGAGGTACTCAATCTAAGTTATGCAACTCACAGAGAAACAGGACACAGCTCAGTAGAGCCCTTCCGCTCCAGACAGCCTAGATCACTGCACACTGAGGCTGGTGGAGATCAGAGGAAGACCGAAAGGGAGGGAAGGAAAGGGTGGCAGGAGAGCTAATAGTCATTGCCCTCAGAAAGGGGGGGGAGGGGGTGGTTGGGACAGTGGCAACAGGACAAAGCATCAAAATGAACTCAATCACTTGCAGTGTCTCAATCAAATCACTAGATTGGGAGTAAGTTGAAGCAGACCATCACCTTCACTGTCATTACAAACAGAATGTCATTCTGTAAAGCTGGCAAAAAGATTACCATTAATACCGGATGATGTTTACTCTTTTAAAACATGCATCAGCTTTTTTATTACCAATAAAATGTTGTTTGTCCCAGCTCATTTCTGCTTCATTTAACTAAGGCGATTCTGTCATTTATCTTTTTATATGCTAGAAACACATAATCTCAACACACATCTCTGGCTGTATTTTTCCTCCCACCCTTTCTATCTCACACACTAAAAACTATTGTGTCAGATGAACACTTAGCAACTGTCCAAGGTGCTGAAATACAAATACAGCTGGGAAAAAAAAAAAAAAACAAGGGAAAGTCTCTGCGGCACACTGCATGACCAAAAGTTCAAACGAATTTGGTTCTCTCTTTTCAGCTACTTTATGCATTTGGGACCTTGAAAAACATTTTGGAAAAGAATCCCAGTAGCTTATTAAACTGAATATCAATTTGCTTAAAATACGATGTTAGACTACAGCTTGACACCAACAACGTAGCTATTAAACAGTGCTGCAGAGAACAATAAGAGCCTTGATATGAGAATCTATTGTTACACATATAATGAAACCAAGGAAGAAAGCAGCTCAAGCTTGAGTATGAGGCAAAATTGTTCCCATGTATCTATTAACGGGAGTTTTCATCATCTAAAGCGATATTAAAAAGCCCTTGCTTTTTGAGCTTCAGAAGAGCATGGATTTCTACAACTTTTCATCAGACACACGCTTTCAAGTTACACACGATGTACGCATGATGTAGCTACAATAAATGGGATAAAACAATATAAAACCAACATATGTATTACCCAAGCTGTTTAGCGTACAGATGCACACATACAAACCCATTCATTGGAAATTAAAAGTATTGCTCTTATACCTCTGAAAGTCACTTTTGCGATTCGGTCCCCCTTCCCACGAAGCTCCGTGACAGTCTTTAGATACACCACTAAAGCCATTTCAACTTGGAATGAAGAAAAAAATCAAAAGACTAGAACAGAAGCAAAATGTTTCACCATGTAGATCGCGGATCTATCTTGACCAACGCTGCATAACTTGTAAAATATCTTAACTGCTTTTATTCGCTGCATAAAACGGGGGAAAATCCTCTCGTTGTACAGGCTGCATCCTCCGTGCGCAATAACATAAAAAGAGTAATTAATAATTAAATAGCTTTCATTTTCTCTCGCTTTACAATGCGCACATGAACACTAGTCAGATCCGCTGCGAGACTCTATCACACTGCTCCGCACACGGCACAATGCGCTGACGGATGACGCCAGCAGGGGGCAGGCGCACACTCGATTTCTCAGGGGCGGATTCTCGCAGAAACCCACTACGTCTCACAAGCTTCTTAGCAGATAGCTATATTATTGTTATTCGAGACTACAAGAACATACATTTTATATATTCTTAATGGATTAGAGTAAAACTGAAACTAAAAATTCATTTGGAAACATTTTATTGATAAAAAAATTTTTTTCGATCCAGTTACAATACTTTTCAACCAGCAATTCACCAACATTTACCATGGATTTACTGTGGTAACACAAACTGTAACCGTGGTATGCTGTCAGAAATGTAGGTTAATATCTCATTTTATTTAATTTGTACATGTATTAAATGAGTAATAAAGGCTCACTTACAATTATATTAAATGTGTTTATAGACTACCATAAAGCCATTCTAGATGATATTTTTACTTTTTACCATGTAGTGAGGTGCCATGTGTGGTTTTACCTGTGGTGATCTAAATAGAGTACTTGTTAATTTAAATAAGAATGGAGTTCTAACTCAGTAATCATATTTAAATTGAACCCTTTATAAACGAGATATTGTTTGTGTATTAAATTTACATCTGTGTCACTACTCTACTCTACTCTCAGCTCAAGCTTTTGTCAAATCTGTCATGTTTCCAAGAAATATGTATATATATACACTCACCTAAAGGATTATTAGGAACACCATACTAATACTGTGTTTGACCCCCTTTCGCCTTCAGAACTGCCTTAATTCTACGTGGCATTGATTCAACAAGGTGCTGAAAGCATTCTTTAGAAATGTTGGCCCATATTGGTAGGATAGCATCTTGCAGTTGATGGAAATTTGTGGGATGCACATCCAGGGCACGAAGCTCCCGTTCCACCACATCCCAAAGATGCTCTATTGGGTTGAGATCTGGTGACTGTGGGGGCCATTTTAGTACAGTGAACTCATTGTCATGTTCAAGAAACCAATTTGAAATGATTCGAGCTTTGTGACATGGTGCATTATCCTGCTGGAAGTAGCCATCAGAGGATGGGTACATGGTGGTCATAAAGGGATGGACATGGTCAGAAACAATACTCAGGTAGGCCGTGGCATTTAAATGATGCCCAATTGGCACTAAGGGGCCTAAAGTGTGCCAAGAAAACATCCCCCACACCATTACACCACCACCACCAGCCTGCACAGTGGTAACAAGGCATGATGGATCCATGTTCTCATTCTGTTTACGCCAAATTCTGACTCTACCATCTGAATGTCTCAACAGAAATCGAGACTCATCAGACCAGGCAACATTTTCCCAGTCTTCAACTGTCCAATTTTGGTGAGCTCGTGCAAATTGTAGCCTCTTTTTCTTATTTGTAGTGGAGATGAGTGGTACCCGGTGGGGTCTTCTGCTGTTGTAGCCCATCCGCCTCAAGTTTGTGCGTGTTGTGGCTTCACAAATGCTTTGCTGCATACCTCGGTTGTAACGAGCGGTTATTTCAGTCAAAGTTGCTCTTCTATCAGCTTGAATCAGTCGGCCCATTCTCCTCTGACCTCTAGAATCAACAAGGCATTTTCGCCCACAGGACTGCCGCATACTGGATGTTTTTCCCTTTTCACACCATTCTTTGTAAACTCTAGAAATGGTTGTGCGTGAAAATCCCAGTAACTGAGCAGATTGTGAAATACTCAGACCGGCCTGTCTGTCACCAACAACCATGCCACGCTCAAAATTGCTTAAATCACCTTTCTTTCCCATTCTGACATTCAGTTTGGAGTTCAGGAGATTGTCTTGACCAGGACCACACCCCTAAATGCATTGAAGCAACTGCCATGTGATTGGTTGATTAGATAATTGCATTATTGAGAAATTGAACAGGTGTTCCTAATAATCCTTTAGGTGAGTGTATATATACATAGAAAATAGAAAAGGAACCAGCCCCCATGTGTGTCCACACAACATCGAATCTGGCCCCCTTTTAAAAAAGTTTGGACACCCCTGCCTTAGGGCAACGTTGTGCAACAATGGTTGAAAATGAAAATGATTAATTCACATATCATAAGACAATGATCAGAGAGCAATACAAAATCATGTCAAGAAATCAAAAATAAATAAATACAACTATATTTAGAGCTTATATTGTGCACTAATACGTGATAACATCCAAACATATTTTCAGCAAAAACATCCTTGAAAAGTACCCCTTATCGCACAGGCAACAAAGAGAAAAATGTAATTTCTGAACATGCTAAATAAAAATAAAAAAACTTCATAAAACCTTTATAAAGGCTTCTCTATACCTTCATATTGTAAAGTTCATGTCATTTTAAATAAGATTGTGCTGCTGTGACCATGTGTCAGAAAAGGGCGTCCCACCTTCAAATGGTGCTTGATAGTGACTCCCACACCTTATTAGACTGTTCTTTGATACTTTTTGTACCATTCTAATTGGTTTAAATCATTTAAAGAAACATGTACTGAACATGGGGCTTAAGAAAACTTTCAGTTGCCTGAGGGCAACGCTGTGCTGTAGAGGGTTAATAAAAACACATGCTATACTGAAAAAAAATGGTTGCCAGGCAACCATTTGTTGTCTTATCTGTGTTGCAGGTCAGGCGCAGTGCTGAACTTCAGCAGCTTATGATCGGACGTCTATTCAGCCATGACTTTCAGAGGAAATGGGACTCTCATACCGCATAACAACACAGCCTACATTCCATCGTCTCTGATGCCTGGGTAAAAACATAACTTATTTCTTGTTTTGTGCAGGGTAGTGTCAGAAATTAAATTTTCAAGAGAATATTTGCCCCTTGAATTGATTTTCAAGGGTAAGTTTTGACATTCAGGGACCTTGAATGGAGTATATTTTTACTTTTCAAACATAGAGAATGTGTGCTGTCCCTTAAAACGAATCATAAAACAATATTTACAACAAAGTTAGGCCTGTAATAATAATTATCAATAATATATATATTTTAAACTAAAGTAGATTATATATATATATATATATATACATTATTGCTGCCAAATCGATTAATCGCGATTAATCGCATCCAAAATAAAAGTTTGTGTTTACATAATGTGTGTGTAGTGTGTATAATTATTATGTATAAATACACATTTATTCATGTATATATTTAAGAAAAATTTGCATGTATATACTGAATATATATTTATATAATTGATATTATATATAAATATAACATTTTCTTAAATATACACATGCATGTGTGTGTATTTATACATAATAATCATACACAGTACACACACATATATTATGTTACACAAACTTTTATTTTGGATGCGATTAATAGATTTGAAAGCACTAATATATATATATATATATATATATATATATATATATATATATATATATATATATATATATATATATATATATATAATGTTTTTAAAAAAATGACTTTATATTTTAGGTATTCATTTCTGTATTTTTGAATATGTAAACTGTAGATTACCATTGAGTGATTGGCAGCATTTTACCCCCACACTTCTTTTCTTTCTTCTTTTCCTTTTTTCTTCTATTGGATTGACTAAGTTAGGCCTAATTGTGCAACTGCTGAATCATTTAAAGGTACTGTGGACACATTCCTACTACAAAATTCTTGTATGGGGAGACTTTTGGCAACTCATCCCTCAAGTACTTCCAAAATATCCGATCTGCCGAAATGGCCTTCAGCAAAAGCCTTTCCAATAAGGGTGGTGTGCCCCTGAGCTCCCATATGCAACACAGTATCTTACCATACTGGGTCCGCTACAACATTGACTTCAAAAGGCAGAAGGAGATCAAGGACTTCAACATGGTAAGAATAAGCATTAAGAAGTGAATGTGGATCATGCTCTAAACAGATATCTTTTATCTCACTGATTAGTCATTCTCTTTTCCCCAGTTGTCACAGAAGCACAGAGAAAATTACAAAGATAAGGCTGGCACTGTACAACCTGTCAATTACTTTGTCATGCAGTAAAAGAGGCTGAGAAGAACCCTCCAGAGACAATGTAATAAGAACTTTACTGAGCTATTTTAATTAAAATAACTGAGAACCAATAATGCGAAATATGGATATTCAGTATGTTCCTATTAAACATTTAAAGTCGGCATAAAACAGAATTTATAAACGACTTCCACATTGTGATATATAATATTTATGACTGCTCATCTAACAAGAAAAAAAGAAGTACTTTTATTCACTGTCTGTAGATTCGATTGATAAAAGTGGGCGCTGTATGGAGGCAGACCTGAATGTGAACTGAATTAAAAAAATAAAAAATTGTATTGTTCATAAGTAACATGCATTCACATTTTATGCTTACTTTAATGTTGTTTTTGAATGTCTAAATTGGTTTAATCTCAAAAAACTGGTCTTGGGCTCTCTTATTCCTTCTTTCTCTCTCATATGGTCCTAATTGCCTCTCTCTCATGGTCCCCTGAGACAGTCAGAGACTATGGCTGTCCGGTGATTATTTGTGATGAAGTCTTGCTGATGCATTACTCAGGGTTAATTGTGCTCGGAGCTCTGCAGCCTCTAGGGGTTTTATGTACAGTTATTATTTACATTTAGCTGCTGGGTAGTTTCTGGAGTCATAAAGAATTTATGTTCAAGCGAAACTAGAGTTGTCATTGTTTTTCCTTCTTGTCAATTAATTAGTTATGCCATATCTGTGTACACGGAAGTAGCAGCCTGATGAAGTCCCACACAAACAAGTCTGCCTGCAGGGCCCGCTAATTACATTTATTGTGTTAAATAAATAAAGAAAGAAAGAAAAATCTGTTGCTTTTATTGTGTTTCTATTGTGCCTTTTTATTGTGTAAAAATATAATTATGTAATTTAATATATTTTATGTATTATTTGGTTAGTTTGTAGTTTGTTAAAATAGGACATAAATGTCTTTACATCACAATCTTTTAAAGCCAATCATATTATACAGATCCATAATAGCTATTTGTTCTTTTCAGTGCATGGGTAAATTACAATTTAAAATACATTGTTGGACTATGACCTAATGTAGCCTATATATTTAATTTATTTTAGAGGGTCATGCAGTAGCTGAGACACATTAAATCATTTAATGTCTTTTGACATTAAATTGAGCAAATATAGCATTATTAAAAACATGCTGACTACAGCGAATCACGGGGAGAAGGGGGTTTAACCAATCAGAACAGCTACAGGCCTGAAATCACTATCACACACTATCACACATGACCAACACCTCCCTGAGATGAGAGTATATATGTGTAAACTACAAGGATTTACGATTTTTGAGGTAAGAAAGTAAAATTCCACGTATTTAACGTATTTAATTTGCTTTGTGAGCACGTCAATGGATGTTATGTTAAAGGACACAGAATTGGTATCATCTAAATCAGCAGGTTCTTTGCTTAATTTGACATAGGCCTATAACATACAACAAGCTAATATATATATATATATATATATATATATATATATATATATATATATATATATATATATATAAAACTCAGGGGGACTCATGTCACCGTGGGGACCTAAATTGAGGTCCCCATGAGGAAACTAGTTTATAAACCATACAGAATGAGTTTTTTTGTAAATGTAAAAATACAGAAAGTTTTCTGTGATTGGTAGATTTAGGGGTAAGGTTAGTGTAGGGGGATAAGAATATACAGTTTGAAGAGTATAAAAACTATTACGCCTACGGAGAGTCCCCATAAAGATAGTGAACCAGTGTGTGTGTGTGATGGAGATGAGGGAAGTACATTTTATTAGCATAATCGGTAGTAGGGTAAACTGTAACGTTGTATTAATTTAAATAGTTTGAGGATAAGATACAGATTTCTAAACAACGTTCAAAATTGTAGCAGACAACTATGTGAATGTTATATCAGAGCCTGAGATGAAATCCAGATGTTCCAGTTACAGATGTTGAAACAAACTGTGAAAACAAACACACGTCTCCCATATTACCTCTGCTAACCAGAACTGCTGTTGTTTCGCTGTATTTTCCTGTTGTGGTGGAAACATTTTGAGTGGTCCTTCACCTACTTCTTGAGTAATGGGGGGGGGGGGGGGAGAGACCTTTAGCCTACTCAAATTGTGAACGCCAAGAACCTGTCTTCGTTTCGTTACTTTCTCCGAATTGTGCGCATGCGCAATACTTTTGTTGTTTTCATATTAGTGCACACAAATTTGTGGATAATGCATACATTTTTAACTATCTATAATTTTAGAACTAAATATAAATGTAAAGAGCTCTATTAAGTTCTAAAATTATGGATATTAAAATGCAATAGCTAAAACTTAATATTGCATTCAAGTACCACGTGCACAGAATGAGTCAGTCTTGGGTAAACACGCTATAAAAATAAACAGCACGATAAAGGAGTTCTACATCAGAGGCAGTATGTTTCCAAAGACTTTGCATTGCCTTTCTGAGATCCAAGTCCCGTTCGTTCCCGGAAGAGGGAGACAACGCCTGGGAAAGAGCGCATAGGCTGATGGTGTGAACGAGCAGCGAAGCGTCCGAGCATCCCATAGCCTTTCTTCCCTCAGTGTAGCGGATCGCCGTAATACTGAAGCACTTTCTGCAATGTCTCCTGCACGGGCACGAGCTCTTCTCGGGCTCCTGGTCACACTCTGCACCCAGAGCCCACTAATGTCGGGTAGGTCAATCTGCTTCTGTTTATTTAAATATTAATTAACAGATTCAAGCTTTGTGTAGCCTATTATTAGAATGATTTAGAATTAGAATTTAGAATTATTTTAAAATTATAATTCGTTAAGCAGGCTATATTTTTGTCTGTTATAATTGCCAGGGCTTTCTCTAAAGCTGCTGTTTTCTTGTACTTAACTATTATTATGTCGTATAAGCACTTATGCAAATAGCTCTGAATTAATCACCTGCAGTTGGTAAATCTCGAGGTCTGAGTCCTGTTTATTTGTTCATATTGTGCGTGGAAACCATGTGCCAAACCTTTAATAAACATTCCAAGCTCTAATAGCTTAATGCACGAGGGGGTGAGACCTGAGGCACAGGCAGGTGCACAAACTTCAAAATGTGTACTTGCTTTATTTTTAGTTTTTAAGGAATAGTCATTTTTGTGGCAACTTGAATAGGTTTAAAAAGGTCATCATGCAAGCATGACATCTATGTCTGGTAAACTTTAAAACTATAATTTTTCTTCACTTACAATCGGGAAAAAAATGAGTCATGGATTATTAATCCTGCATTTTAGTTAGGGTTGCCATGGGAGTTTTGCAATAATACTTAGATGTTCAGATGACACATGCATACATGTAATCAAAATATGATCAAATTTTGTATTCCAGATTTGTTCTTTACTTCAGATGTAGATAGATAGATAGATAGATAGATATGGACTGTAAGTGCAGCTCTCAGCAAGTGTTTTATCAAATTAGAGCCAGGACAGGAAGTACAGTTAACCTCTTTTAAGAGGTCATCAGGGAGTGTAAAAGCACAGATGTTTTAGACATTCTTTTGCTTTCAGCTCTTCAAATCAATTTCAGCCACGTTTTCTCTCTCTGCCTCTCTGACTTTCTTTCACTCTCGCTGTCCCTCCTAATTCTGAGGAGAATGCAGAGGAATCTTGGATGAGAAAAGTGGTAGCTAAGTCCTACTGAGCTGTGTTAGCTGCCACGTTACAGCGGGCCTTTTTCTTTCTCACTTGCTCTTTCTCAGTGTTTTGGAAATGTTCTTTATATGAGGTCACCCAGTGCAGCCTGGGACTGCCATCAGCAGCTGCATATTATCCAGTCTTCTTCGCTTTTCCTCTTCTCTCCATCTTTAACAAAACAAAATACATCCAAAACAACTAAATCTTAAAGCCACCAGCTGCTTCGATATGGTGTAGACTGTAAAGCTTTACTGATTTCAAGCCAAAAAAAAAAAAATCTAGATCTCTTAATGGTGCCTAACTGCAGCTTCAAAACTATTCCAGACATCTGCTTGACAGATAAAAGATATATTGGAAAGAATGAGGCTCAGGATTTTGTTCCACAACCCTGCACTTTAACATCACGTCTGTTGTTATTCCGGTAAGAATGAGCTTGTGTTGTCAGGTAAGAGCTCTGCCAGACAGTGAGAGGAAGAGAAAAATCATGCCCTGACCAGCTACTGGAATTAAATCTTGCTCAGATTTTCACCAAGGAATTTACGGAAAGTCTTTGATTGACGTGAGCAAGGCTGGAAGGGTTAGAAACTCAATCTGTCGATAAGTGAGTGTGCTGTGCTACAAGAAGCCAGCATGTAGTTGGCATGATGCCCCTGCTCAACCTGTCACTTAGGTGTTTGAGCATTGTCTATCATCAGGTGCCCTTCTATGGAACACATTGTATTGCTATTTTAAAGCTCAGGCTGAAAAGTCTATGTAAAAGCTGTTGCCTTAAACAATAATACATACACTCTAAATGCCTCTTGCATTTGTTTAAATGTCATCCAGACACCTGAATGAAAATAAAAAGCAAGTGAATGTTTGTTAGAGTTTGTTTATGACTTTCATTGAGAAAATGATGTCAAAAAAGCAGGTGCTTGCCCTGCAGGTCTTTCCATGAATGCTTATAAAAAAATAAATCCAACAAAACTGACAATAGGACCGCAGGGCTTTTACTTTCACCTTCTTAATAAACACCATAAAGGACTGAACAATATGAAATGGCCTGGAGCCAGTGAAAAAGAGTTTCAGGACAGATATTGGGCCAGTTATTGCATTCCAACAGTCTTACATTTGTTGACCATATACATGTGATTTTAAGGATTGCTAATCTAAACATTTGGTTTTCTGTGATTTGTTAAACATTGTTTGTCATCAAACTGATCTAATTGGCTTACATCAAAATTGGAATTTGATTGGGTTAAAAATGACAAACATTTTATAGCTGTCATGAAGTTAGATTAAAACAGTTAGATTAAAAAAATTCCAGCTATTAGTGAAAATTAAAATCATTTTTATTTTTTATTTGTCTGCTTGCATTTTTTTTCTTTTGTGGTCAGCCAAAATTTTAGCAGGACAAAATGCAAATATGAACTAGAAAAAAATCTGGTAACACTTAACAATAAGGTTGTATTAGTTGCATTAGTTAACATTAACTAACCATGAACAACACCTCTGTTCAGCATCAGTTCGTCTTTGTTAACGTTAGTTAATAAAAATACAGCTGTTCATGGTTTGTTCATGTTAGTTCACAGTGCATTAACTAATGTTAACAAGATTTTAATAATGCATTAGTAAATGTTGAAATTAACATTAACAAAGATAAATAAATGCTTTATAAGTGCAGTTCATTATTCGTTCATGTTAACTAATGTAGTTAACTAATGTTAACTAATGAACCTTATTGTAAAGTGTTACCAAAAATCCTTATGTGACCTTCAGCAGATAAAATCCCTTTTAGCAGGGGTTACAATGCAAATATATTTTAACTCTCCACATCTTTAGAGATAATGTAATACTGTGCTTTTATATAATCTAAACAACTAGAGGGTCTCAATTATTTTAATTTATATTATTTTATATATTAAATTAATTAAAATGCTAGAACGTCCAAAAATCCCCATAATCAAGTTGTTCAGCATGGAAAATTACATATCTATTAGTTTATTTTATCATCTCAACAACTGATGTTTTACTGAAGAACAGTTCTTGAAACTTATAAAAAAGTAATCACAGATAATTATTTTTACTACTGATTTCAGAAGTACCAGAGTTGGTTGGGCAGGTTGGATGTAAAAATAAATTGAGAACCACTGATCTAGGTAATGTTCACTCCATAACATGAGCCATGGTTAGTTTCTTCCAGTATAAAATGTTTATTTTTGGAGAAAGATCTAATTCTTATGTTTTACAAGTCTTGATTTAATCAAAATGTGAACCCACCCTACATCATAAATTTTAATATGGGCCAAGTCACAGAGTGATGTTTGATGTTTCTGTTGCCTATGTGTGTGTGTGTGTATTTTTGTGTGTGTGTGTGTGTGTGTGTGTGTGTGAATGTGTCTGTGTGTGTGTGTTGCGGTAATTGCATTGACATGTGTGATGTGGTTCCAGATTATTTCGAGGGATGTTCCATTGCCATTATTATATTATAAAGTAGTGACGGAGAGGCATATGTCTGTGTGCACACTTAAAGAAATGATAGACATTGATCTCTCTGACCGGGATTGATGCCAGAGTCATGCTGTTGTACAGTAAACAGGCACAGCGATGAGAGATTTGCTCACTCTAACTCTAAGCAGGGTTAGAAAAACAGCCTGAGCACACTAAAGTACTTCAGATGGAGTTTCCAGTTTGATTAACTGAAGGCTGTAGCCCTCATTGCTCTACTTCAAGCTGTAGGTTCATTTAAAAAGTCATTAAACATGACTCCCACAAGCTAATAGTCATTCTGAGTTTCTACAATTTAGTTTAGGTTTTCTTATACACTCTTAAAATGGGAGTTCTTGCAGCGATGCCTTTGAAGAACCATTTTGGGCTCCCCAAAGAACGTTTCAGTGATTTTTTTGGTCCCACTTTATATTAGGTGGCCTTAAATACTATGTACTTACATCAAAAAAATAAGTACAATGTACTTGTGTTCATATTGTATTGCAAAACCCTTTTGCTGATATTGAGGTGGGATACGGGTTAAGTTAGGGACAGGTGTGGTTGTATGGGTAGGTTTAAGGGTAGGGTTAGGTGTAAAGGATGGGTCAACAGTGTAATTATAAGTGTAATTACAGAAATTAATTACAGATGTAATTACATGCAGGTATTTTTTAAAATGTAAGTACAATGTAAAAGCATGTATGTACACAATAAGTGCATTGTATCAAATTATTAATTTATATGTTAGTACATAGTAGTTAAGGCCACCTAATATAAAGTTTTTTTATTAGAATAAAGAACATTTTAATAATCTAAAGAACATTTTTCCACTATAAAGAACCTTTGTGCAATGGAAAGATTCCATGGAACCGTAGATGCCAATAAAGAACCTTTATTTTTAGGAGGGTATGGCCCTCTCCAATAATTGATTCTGATTGGTCAATCAAATCACATGCTTTCATTGTTCAAATATTTCTGCATAATAACAACTAAACTGTATAACTGACCATTGTTCCAGAACAGTTTCCTGCATCGCTGGGGAATAATGTGAAGTCTGTCGGGCATAATTGCAAAATAAACCACTTTAAACTGATACAAGACCTCCCTGCTTCCTTTTGGGGTCTTTATTTTGGGGTTTGTAACAATGACCCTCAATATCCCTTACTCTAATAGTAGCTTATAAGATATTGGATTGTAGTTAATTGTTATTTGCTGCAACTGCAATCTTACAAAAACAGACTCATCAGTCTGTCATTGCAATGTGATTGACAACTGATCTCTTTCTCTCTCTTTCAGGTTCTAAGCCACTGCCGCCACGTAATGTGAAGCTGACCTCGGTGGATAAGGGGTTAAAGGTCACATGGGATCCACCCAGCGAGCTGGACGGGCGGCCTGTAGATAGCTACAGCATTGGCTATGGGAAGTCAATGAAGTCACTACGCTTTGTCAATGTGGACAAGGACAGGCGGTCAGAGTTACTAGAGGACGTAGGTGAGAGCGTAACTCAATCATTCTTTAAATGAAAAGCTAGAGACTCACATTGAGTACTTCAGCACTCTGTCAGGCTCTCATGTGCATGTTGTGTTGTTTTAGAGCCTGGAGTCCTGCATTTTCTCAAGATGAGTGCAGAGAATAAGGATGGGATGAGTAAACCTGTCTACAGGGCAGAGACTCCAGGAGGTGTGTGCTTGCCTGTGTGTTGAGAGAGACCTGCATGTTTCTCTATGACTCTCTATTCTCTTCACTGTTGTACTGGTGCATGGATATATAAAGTATGCACATAAAACACATATGCATGCTTTTAAAAGTATAGTTCACCAAATAATTGAAATATGTCATCATTTACTTACTCTCATGTCATCCAAACATGTATACATTTCTTTCCTTTGTGGAATATATTTGAAAAGGGTCTCTGTTTTTTGTTCAGATAATGAAAGCCAACAAGGTCCAATGCTTTTTGGACCTCAATCTTCTTTTTTGGAATGACACAAGAGTGAGTAAATGATGACAAAATGTTTAATTACAGGTGAATTATCCTTTTAAATATAACATAACAGGAATTCCTCAGTGTTGCCAATAGGCAGTTGCCTAAAAATATATGGATTTCATTGCACTAGAACATAAAATATCAAACTGTTCTCAATTTTCTGAACCACATTTGAACCATATTAACTATGGAGACTATATACATATTGGGGTTTGTAAGATTGTTTAATGTGCATTTAATGTGCTCCATTTATTTAAACAGTAATATAGTAATATTGCAAAATATTACAATTTATAATAACTTTTTCTATTTTATTATATTTTAAAATGTAATTTATTCCAGCATCATTATTCCAGTCTTCAGTGTCACATGATCCTTTAGAAATCATTCTAATATGCTGATTTGGTGCTCAAGAAATATTTGTATTATTATTATCAATGTTGAAAACAGTTGTACTGCTAATATTTTTGTGGGAACTGTGATCATATTTTTTCTATGATGAATAGAAAGTTCCAAAAAACAGCATTTATTTGAAATAGAAATCTTTTGTAACATTATAAATATCTTTACTGTCTTTCTTCTTAAGTTAATGCACCCTTGCTGTATAAAAGTGTTAATTTCTTTCAAAAACAAATCTTACTGACCCAATAGTACGAACAGTTTGAACCGTAGTATATATAAATTAATTGTATATTTAATTGTAATTTTAAACATTAGAAAACAGATTAAATATAGCACAACAAGCCTTGATTCTTTCATTCATTTTTAAGTGTAGCTGAAGTGTAAATATACAGTTATATTGGCCTCATTAATTTAGACTTGTTAGACTCTAACACATATTATTATAAGGCTTTTACAAGTAAAGTATTTATAACTTTAAAGCTCTCTATGCTTTTTGTTCATTTCACAATATTAAACCAGACTGGATGGCTAACACACACTCATGTGTAGAGAGCAGGGTGTAAAGATATATAGTCGTTTCTGTTTTCCAAATAACTCCATTCGCTGTTGGCATCTGGTGAGTTTGAAATCCCCAAAGATAGAGCATTTATGTGGCCAGTCCTTGTTTTTGTATCCAACCCAGAGCTTGAGTCAAGAGCCTTAAGCCTTGTGTTGTGGTAGCCAGTCACTCGTCCAACGCACGCCACATAAATTTTTTCACATAATTTTTTTCAGGACATCTATGTTTTGTCTCCAACAAACAGGATCTGGGCATATTGCTGCATGTCCCACAGCACTTTCCCCAAAACATCTGTCATAATAGAAAAGCACATTAATAATCCTGCAAACAGATCATAAATGTTCTTGGCTGAGGATGTTTTTAGAAGTAGTAAACATATCTTGTGTTACAGCTCCCTGTTTTAAGGATAGCTGGTTGTTTGCGGTATATGCTAAGCTTTTTTTATTTTACACATTTATGTGTAATATTTTTTTGTCCAATAATTCAGTCAAAAAAAGTGCCTATAAAAAGAGGAAATTGCTGTAAATTTGACTTTTGTGCTTCTACTGGGGATGCACCTATTTTAATGATAAGGCAATGCAATTTTTTCTAAATAATGTATGAAAAAAGTTTTTCTAACGATTACGTTTAAAAAATATTATATGACAATAATTATTTTTAAGATTCATTTATTTAAGTGTTAGTTGAGCAAAGTTGACTTTAAAAATGTAAAAATATTAAATATCCAGTATCAGTCAATAAGGATAAATGTAAATGTCTAATATCAGCCAATAACCAATATGATACCGACTTATTGTGCATCCTTATGTGTAACCACACTGCTCATTTTTTCCTGCAGGGGGAGAGTGGGTGAAACTGGATGGCTTTGCTGTCGAGCCTTTCAACAGATCCACTCCAGGTAGGTTCAATACTTTTCCAGCCTATGATTGATGCACAACAATTTTATGTGGAGTATCACCAAGCAGGTTGCAGATAAACATAAAATAAGTTATGAGAATACAATTTTAAGTCAAACCCAACCTTCTTGGAACCTTCCTTTAACTTCCCAACCTTCTTTTTAACTTAAAAAAATATAGTTGTGTCTGTAAATTAATGGTAAATGACAGATTTCAGACATGCAGGCTTATGGAAAACATCAATGTTGTTATTCCCTTGAGAAGGATTAAAGTTTGGATGCCAGAGAGAAAGACCTCTGATACCCCAAGTTCCTGGAAAGACAGTGGCAGTTTTTCAGTTGTAAATTTGTTAAATCAAAGCTTTTATTTCTCTTTTTTATGAATCCACTGAGCCCACTTAAAGCCAAACTCTGTACATGCGAGCCCTCCGATGGAAAGAAGGAATCCCAGATTTAAACCAAGTGTTTTAGTTTCCTACAATCTCAAGAGTAAAAGAGATGAAAACACATAAAATGGAGAATCCCACGTATATAATTACATGTCCAACCTACCTCTGTAAATACGGTACGACATAGATTTTGGGAATAGAAAATATTTATTACAATTATTTGGACACAGAAATACTGATTGTGGTCACGTACTTACAGAAATGGTATTTCATTATTATTTTATTCCCTTAGTCTTTCCATAATGTTGTCCAGTCCATGTTTGTTCTTTACTATTGCTATTGTCATGATGTTACCATAGTGTTGCTCTATTTTTTCTCTGGCTTTGTCGCTGGGCTAACAAAAGACATATGCTTCATGTCATTCTGCTTTGTAACCGTGAATTGGCAAGAATGTGGCAGGAAAAGCTCAATTTTGTTTCACAGCCACCATTGTTGTGTTATCTTCTCTTTGTCATCACTTTGGCAGTAGAAATAAGTGGGACTAACCATTGTGAGCAGGTCCACATGTAGCCCAGCTGAATCCACACATTATCGTGGTAACTCTGGTCTTGCCCCTGCAACCTGGAGCTTGTTATTGCATCCAAAACCTCCTATGGAGAGAATTCATG
The DNA here is from genome assembly GCA_039654625.1 of Rhinogobio ventralis. Lineage (NCBI taxonomy): Eukaryota > Metazoa > Chordata > Actinopteri > Cypriniformes > Gobionidae > Rhinogobio > Rhinogobio ventralis. The sequence continues at coordinate 24,159,529 of CM077210.1, read as the reverse complement.
GAGATCATTCGTACAATCAGCGAACAAATCAGACCTGAGGGGTGGGAAAAGAGAACGATGTGGCATCACGGATCCAGGACATGGACTTGGAAGATTGATACTGTAAAAACAATGAGTGAGGGAAAGAGTTAGAGAAGGGTGAGCTACTACGTCTCACCCCTGTTTCAAGGCCAGTGATATGTGAGGCTGCCTCAGCTGAGTTGGCTAGGCTCTCTGAATGTGAAGTGGGAATTAGTGTCTGTTTGTGTGTACAAAGGAAAAGGAGTTGCTGTTACAATCATTTTAGTTCATTTTGAGACATGACAGTTCTTATTAACTTAAGTGTTAATAATGCTGGTAGAGCTTAAGTATTGAGCGAGTGATGCCAGAGCAAGCTTAAGTTAGTCCTTAAGCATGCACGCAAGCCTTGCGTTTAGCCAGAACTGTCATAAAAAGGCTGCGCTCCCTTTGAATCTTTATCTTCAATCCTCAAAATGACCTGAAGTTGGGTGAAGCTTCATTTAAGAATCTTTAGTCTCAAATCAGTGTTTTGGAGCTTGTAAGAAACTCGGCAAGTTCTCCAAGTGTGTCCGACTGTCTACTATAATTACCATGAGTCTGTATTAATCGGGAAGTATCTGTCTGCGTCCCGCAGTACTACAAACCACGACCCTGCAACAAAACAGTCTTTTAAAGTAAATTATTTTAATGTTTTATGTATGAAATGTTTGTAAGACTAACTTAAATTGCTTTTGAATCTTATGAAGTATGAAATAACGGCTATTAGTAGAACATAAAATAAATGATACAATCAGATTAATACAGGTAATTATAGCTAAAAACCCTTAAACTTAATGTAAACTGAACTGAGCTGGATGACATCACTGTTTTCTCCAGAGAGGCTGTACAGCCAAAACAAATTCTTTTGCATTATTTTCATGTTACCACTGTGAAGCTGCATTGTAAAAAGCATTATATAAATAAGGGTGACTTGACTTGACTTGTAAACCTACCCCTTCCATAAAAAATTTACTGTACATAATTAAAATACTGAGGAAAACAAAAAGGAGGAGTTAAGGCATCTGGTTATCTATGTAATACGATCGGTATGCCTTATCACTAGGTGGCGATAGTGAAGCTTAAAAAGCGAGGGAAGTGAAGTAGAAGAAGAGCAGTACTAGTGACGACATCAGCGATTCCAGACATCCCAAATGTCTTGCTGAATTCGGAACCCCATACTAGCATACTACTCTTACTATTTTTAGCATTGGTATGTTTGACTTGAAGCGGCGTTGCGCAAACCGATCGGTGTATGACATCAAAGTACCGCGAGAGCGATTAGAGGGCAGACGGCTCACACAGTACTTTGATGTCATACACCAATCGGTCTGTGCAGTGCTGCTTCAAGTCGAACACACCGAATATCTTTCTATGGCAGAAATGGTAAGAGTAGTATGCTAGTATGCGGTTACAAATTCAGCAGCTGTTTCATTGTAGGGGGCGTAACTTGAGGTAGGGGGCGTAATTTGTAGGGCTCGCGGTTTACAGTACTGCGAGACGCAGTCGGACACACTTGTATTAATCTGATTGTATAATTCATTTTAATGTTTTACTAATAGCTGTTATTTCATACTTCATAAGCTTCGAAAGCAATATAAGTTAGTCTTACAAACATTTCATACATAAAACATAAAATTGATTGTAAAATTTATCAAAAGATTGTTTTAGTCAATGACACCCACACTTGTTTCTCCACGTGAGAATTGTAAATTGAATGTGCGGCGTTTCCAGTGTCTTTCTTTACCAGTTATTTTAACTGTTCAGAAACGTTAAGTGCGTTATGCTGCTTGAAATTGCAAACTGGTGTTTATTATCAATTTATTATCACAATCATAAACACACTGGTTTGTAGAGCAAATAATTGTACTGTGTACTGCTCTTATTCTTCTAGTTATTTACCAGCTATTTCATGGCTAAAAAATCAGAAGTCTCACACATGGAAAATAGCTGACTTCCGAGTTGCAAAATTCCGTGTTGCAGATTCATTTAGGCATTGATAGTGTTGCCATAGAAATGCATAATTCCCAGTCCAAGGTCCGCCATGTTTAAAGTTTATGACACTCCCAACTCGGAAATTCGGGTATCAAAATGATTTCAGAGTTTCTCAGTAGTTAAGGCCGTTCATGTCCAATTTCAGACCAGGAAACTCTTATTTACATTAATTCCGATAGCATGTGAAGGCAGCAGTGGTCAAAAAATTTCCGCTCATCAGGGAAACCCATCTCCTACATACATTAAAACATGCATTAAAAGATTTTAGTATTGTATGGTGAACATACAATTTTTGATGCATGGATAAAGTCTCCAGTTAAAGCAAGAAAATAAAAACATATTTTTTCTTAGCAGAAGCTTAGCTAAATTCAACTAAAGTAATTTAAAGCTATTTTTTTCAAATAGCTGAGAAATGTAATTGATACTTAGGCTACCTTAATTTCACCCCATTTTCTATAAAGATGTAGACTTGATTACTGAAATTTTTAATGCCACACTGGTTGAACTGTCACAATCAAACTTTAAATTACACGCAGACTCTAATGAGGAAGTGTGACTACAACCGATCATCTGAAAATGATTAAGTAGTGAAAAAAGACAGATTGATGGAGAAAGAGGGGCTGTTTTTCATTACCCTCTCAGGGATGTACTGCACACCAGAGGGAGAGACGGAGAGATGCGCGTGAAGCAGTGTGTTGAAGGAAAGAGAGGAGGAAGACTGTCTGACTGTCTCATTCGCCTGCCAAATCCTGTCAGATGGGGGATTACAGTAAAGCAATAAGAGAGAGGAAGTGAGAGTGCACATGACTGTAAACTGTGTGGCCCTGTAACTGTACTCACTTTAGCAAATCTCCACTGTCTTTGTTATTTACCAGTATTTCTTAATGTTGTTTGTTTTATAAAAGATTGCAAACATGAGTGAGTCTCTGTGAAGGACAGTGGGATCTAAAAGTATGAGACAACTTGTGAAAATACTTCTAATATTCTTTTCTTTCTGATATAATACAGCTTTTTTCTCTTTACAAATTATATTATGTATCTCAGTGTAAGCAAGGAAATTTGATCTTTTTAAACAAAGGTGTTAACATTGACAGCATCAGATTTGTGAATTTCTTCTTTTCACATCATACTATTTCTTTGTTTAACATTTTTCAAAATCCTAAAACTTAGTTTATTTCCATGTTTAAATTAGATTTCGGTTCCAAGATTTTCAATTTGAACTTTACGGACCCCCCTATGTTTGACAATGTAAAATAAACATAGTACAGCATTATCGCAATGAGGTCATTTCTATTAAAGTCAAGTCAATTCAGGGCAGATCTCTTTCTAAAGCACTTTTAAAACAACCGACGTTGGCCCTAAGCGATATACAGCATTAAATCATAATAAGAAAACAATTACCTTGAGCTTATTTCTTTGACTCCAAATGCTAACATTATTTGTTCTGTCTCTCTTTTATTAGGCAGGATGGTATCTATAACTTCATCACAGATTAACCCACGGCCCCCAACTCAGAAGACAGCACTAGGACAGCAGAGGGCCCCTCAGTCATCCTCAGGACCAGAACCCCCTCATCAAGGAGGACGCCTCCCTCTCAGAGCCCAGAACAAACACAGAGTGGACCTCAGCCAGCACCAAGCAGACCAGCGCAATGGTAACAAGCCCAAACTGGGTAAGGATGTTTGAAGGTGGCTAATAGGAATTTCAAGCTGTTAAATAGTGTTTTAGATATGCATACCGTATGCCTTTAAATCTAAGTTCAAATATTTGTAAACAGTTCAGATTGCATGTCTTCAGTATGTCCCATAGCAGGTAATGTGTAATGATACGTGGACGTATCTGGTATCCCCCTTCTGTTCGTAGCATCTGAGTCCGTCTATGTGGTATCACTGCAGGCACCCAGAGCCCAGGGGAGGAGTGCACCCATCAGCACGGCCACCATGAGTAAAAAAGTAATCACAGGTATATCACACATCATAGTGGTGCTAACCAGCAATCATTATTCAGTATTTTACCTCACTCAAACCTAATATTCATTCTTTGTTATACCCTTTTTTTTGCCTGTATGTTAGAGCCAGAGGTTGTGGATGAAGTAGAGGACATCACAGTTAGAGTATTGTCTCCTCAGTCTGTCCTTATTACATGGGTCGATCCACTTGTTGAGAAGAAGAAGGAAATACCAGGGGGATCCAGGTAAAAATTAATGATATAATTTTTAGAATGGTGTGCTAATTGGTATGTGGGCTGCACGGCATACACTACCGTTCAAAATATATTTCTATGCTTTTGAAAGAAGTATCTTATGCTCACCAAGTCTGCATTATTAAAAAATACAGTAATATTGTGAAATATTATTATAATTTAAAATTAGTGTTTTCTATTTAGTATGTTTTAAAATGTAATTTATACCTGTAATAGCAAAGTTGAATTTTCAGCATCATTACTCCAGTCTTCAGTGTCACATGATCCTTCAAAAAATTTGGTGCCCAAGAAAAATTTCGGTAACATTTTAGGGTTAAATTCTCGCTATTAACTAGTTGCTTATTAGAATGCATATTACTAGGATATTGGCTGTTTATTAGTACTTATAAAGAACATATTAATGCCTTATTCCTACATCCTTAATCCTACCCAATACTTAAACTTAAACACTATAAAAACTACCTTACTAACTATTAATAAGCAGACAATTAGGGGTTTATTGAGGCAAAAGTCATAGTTAATAGTGAATATGTGTTGCTCATTCTAAAGTGTTACCAACATTTCTTATTATTATATTGAAAACAGTTGTGCTACTTACAACTTTGTCGAAACAACGAACATTTTTTCTAATATATATGAAGGATTTTTTTCAGCTTAAGAATTAATATGTGTGCAGGTATTACACAGTAAAATACAGAGAGAAAGGAGAATCTGCGCGATGGGAATACAAGGACACCACTCAGAGACGTCTCATGATTGAAACGCTCTCTGCAGACAGCATGTACGAGTTCTCTATTTGTATCTCACAAGGAGATCAGAAGGGAAAATGGAGTGCATCTGTGTTCCAGAGAACCCCTGAATCAGGTTTGTTTATGCTTCCTGATTTTTAACCCAGATGTTTTGCTTAGTTTGCATTGCTGAGCAGCTAAATCCTGATAGTATTTATGATTATAGATATAATTATATGAAAAGGTCAGTGTCAGATTGAAAAAAATCTTAAAAGCATTCTGGAGATTAAAGTATTCTATACAACATACAGAAAGACTAGATTATCATTAAAAAAATTACTAAAAATATTTCTTTAATGTGGCTTAAAGCATATTTAAGAAGCCGATTATTTAGAATGTAGTGAATTTAATACCAATCTGCTATCTTATTGCACACTTTGAAATGAAGCTAATGAAGCAAATAATAAACAAAGGCGTGTTTGTGTTGTATTGTACACCTATACACCTATACAAACGCACACACAAACACAAAGACAACCTTGCCTTAGTTTTTTTTAAACCATGTTCTAACTGCCTAGTTCAGTGTAATGTCACTGTTTACTGCCTGTTTGGAATTTTTGTTTGGAGTGATCAGAATGACCTCATTCCTCTGGAAAACATAGAACTGTCTTTTGAAAAATCTCCAGGCAGAAAAAAATAAAAGTAAAGTTAATGAGAATACACAGTGCTTTATGTTTGTAATAATTTGTTTCTGTTTTTATTTTCTGCCACATTTGTCTACACAGCTCCCTCTGGCCCTCCAGAAAATTTTCAAGTAAAACCGCTTAGAGGAAAAGGTACTGCTGTCTCAGCAACCTGGGATCCTCCTGATCAAACCAATGGGCGAATAAGAGGTAAGACCACAGGGTAGGTAGGCTATCAATTCAGCAAGATCCATATAGACCATAAAAACCATATATTTGTATTTGTTTATTGTGTAGTGCACCCAGTGTAACTAATTTCTTACTTATAATTGTATCTGCATATTTAGCTGGGATAGGAGAAAGTTTTTTAACATTGATTATATTTTATACAGCTATCTGTCAGCTCTCTCTATTAGTCTTGGAATATGCCCTAAATAAAGAACAGAAAATGACTTTGGCATAGTAAGTAAAACAAGAGTAAAACATTACTAATAGTTGACCATATGTCTTCCCTGAAACCACTTTGGGCATTGCCAAAATACATGGGAATGATAAGCCTCTTCAGCATCACAATTTCTCCAGCAGGCATGCAGAGCACCAGTCTGAAAAGCTAAACCAATACAAATGTACATGTGGAAAACACAACTGTTCCCTGTTCATGCTGAAAGAACTTTCCTCTTTACTGTGTTATCCTTGGCCTAGATTTATTGGTTCAATCTTGGGTATTCCCAGTGTTCATTGGAAAATATTCAGCTATGGTATCCAAATGAAATTGACCGTACTGATTGATTTGGCATCTACTTCCAGAGTACATCCTTTCCTATGCTCCTGCTATGAAACCGTTTGGCGCAAAGTCAGTTACCTACCGTGGCACCACCACCTCTGCTACCATAGATGGACTTACGCCAGGTGACCGCTATATCTTCAAAATTCGTGGAGTCAATAGGAAGGGGCAAGGACCACAGACTAAAGCCATTATTGTTTCAATGCCTGCATGTAAGTATTCCCAACAGATGTTTTCCCCAATAAACATTACTACACTACAGCTTTACAGAAACTTGGTTAAGACTGGTATCTCAATTTTGTCTCCAGCCAGCACTACTCACTTAAGGAACACAGACAGCCATAGGACGAGTCAAAGTACCTCCAAGACATCATCCAACAATGAATCAGACAATCAGGAGCCAGATGAGACGGAAGAGTCTGATACACAGACCACAACTCCAACCACCAACAGGCGAGGGCGCCCTCTTTCTCAGACAAGGTCCTATCACAGCATCTTCTCCTCTGTAAGGGGTTCTGTCAGAAACGGAGGTTCTAGCTCAAGGTCAAACTCACATTCATCTTCAACTCATATCAAAGACAGAGAAGAAAATACAGATGAGGAAGATAAGCCAACAGACAGTCCAACAAAAGAGGAGATTAGAGCAAATGAGGCTGAGGACACAAAACCAGAGAGCAGTAATAATGTGTCACCACAAACAGAGGAACATTCAAAATACTCATCTGACACTAAAGAATCAAAACCCAATAAGTCTGACTCTGTTCATAAAACATCTGAGGAGAAACGTCCTTCTTGGACCCCTCGCACATCATCAATTGTTGATATTAGCAGATTAAGAAGGCCTAATTCTCGCACACATGGTTCTCGATCAAGGATGCGGAGTGAAGATTCTTCGAGCTCGTCGCAAAACCAAGAGTCTGCAGCTACAAGAAAGGACCTGACAGCAGTCTCCTATCCTGAGGGAAAGAACTCGTACAACCAGATAAGTGTCACTGACAGGACGCCTTCGGTGATCTCACCTCAGGAAACCAGGCCTGAACCAGCGAAAGAATCAGAATCATCCTTATCTATCTCTTCTTCTCCAACTTCCTCCACAGCATCATCTTCATCATCCTCTTTTTCTATATCATCTTCTTCAGTATCTTCTCCATCATCATCCTTACCATCATCATCTTCAGGTACAAGAAGGATTTCCTCCACATCAGGTCGAGTCACAAGTTCAGGGTCTGGTGCTATGTACCCTAATGGAAGAAGAGTTGGAATTTCAACTAGAGCTCAGAGACTTCAAACAGAAAAGCACAAACCTGATTCATCATCATCTGCTTCTTCACAATCCACACTGCCAACAGGAACCAGGACAAACAATCACGATAGAACAAAGGAGCATGAAAAGAACACAGAGCTAGACACAACAAAGGATGAACAACCAATTGTAATTGAAGAAACCAAAAAAAGCCTTTCTGATACAACTAAAGAGGAACATCCGGAACAAAGGGAAACTTATGATAACAAAGAAGATAAAAGTGATAGTTATGGTTCCACTTCCCATTCTCCTTCAAGGACTAACCCTTCTTCAACAGGACGAAGTTCATCCCTTTCATTACCAAACCGAAGTTCTAGGATAGTTACAGGGAGTCGCAGACAAGATGGCAGAATACCGTGGAGTAGGACTGCCTCATCTGTAGGTGCAGGAAGGCCGATTATTAAAGGATTTCCTTCTCGTTCTGCTGCTGTGAGCTCTCAAGACAAAGTTTCACCCACAACATACCCTTCAAAGCATGAGATTGATTCTGTCTCAAATAAACCTAGTGTGCTAAATAGAGAAACAAATATTGCAATAAGTTCCAACAATCCCAGTAATAATGAAGCTGTAAAAATTAGCAATGATAATGAGGATGATTATCTTTACGAGGGAAGCAAAGAGACCTTGGAGAGTCAAACCAAAGATGCCGTCTCAACTGCAGCATCTAAAACGACAACAACAGCTGTGAGCGAACAGAGACATGTCCAGAACTTTGAGAATGAAAGTGTGGATAGGGAACAAAGTAGTATCAATACCAGTTCAAAGTCACTTCCTATAGCTCCCCAAAGAGTCCCTATTTTGGCTTCTAATGGTCGGGTCCGCTCACCTGTGGTAGCAAGTCGTCTGAAAGGGTCACGGCTTCCTAGTAGGTTGTACCCAGTACAACACAGAAGATTGGGCTCTGCTTCCACACTGGATACATCATCCTCCTCTTCAGCATCATCATCTGCCTCCTCTCAAAACAGTCCAGCAGAATCACCACTTATCTCAGTTCGTGACACAACTGTCGGGAGTAATACTAATGTTAGGCTCACCCCAGGTTCAGTTTCTCGCTCTTCTCATGGGCTGTCTGCTGGTGAAAGCTCCAGTGGGAATATATCTCCTGAGTCTCGGAATCCAGTGATGGGATCGAGGCTGCGGTCAGTTTCTAAGGAAAGCACTCCAGTCAGTGGCTACAAACCAAGTTATGGAAAAGGTAAACATTATGTTGTCTGCAATGATGCACATGCTGTACGTGCAACAATTCCAGTGTGTGCATCAGTACACTTTTACTCATTTTTCACATTTCCATGTTCAGGCAAAAATGGACGGCCGAATCTGACAGCTGCAAATGGCAGAGTATCTTCAACATCTGATGAAAATACAAAACCAAATGGAGTCCGACATATCATAGGTCCTGATGGAACGAAATGGGTGTGTTTACTTGCCGCATTCATTATTGTTAAATTTGGCAGGCCTGGAAAAAATATATTAGTTTATTTACTACTGGCAAATTTATTTTATACACTTCTTTTCATATTCCAGTTTATAAACCATGAAAGATTTAGCATAAACGTGCTTTTTACCCATTGCAGGATTATAGCACTGATAGTGACCCTAGAATGTAACTGCCCATTTCCATGACTTTTCTTAAGTCTGTTGTACGGATACACTAATCAGTCTGACAGTACTGCAGTCCAAACAAAATTATCTTAAAAGTAAGCAAAGACAGTCATGTGAATAGACATGTCAATCTAGGCATGGAACCTTAGGGACACTTATTAAAGCAGGGCTGTTTGACTGTTGCCTCATTTTTTGTTAAAGAAAGATTCTTCTCCTTTATAAAGTTTCATTCACTCTTTTAGATAGTAGATCTGGATAAGGGTGTTCTAATGAATGAAAATGGAAGAGTCCTTCAGGATTCAAGGGGTAGACCCAGAAAAGTTATCCTTGGAGAGGATGGCAAGACTATTTTTGGTGAGTGGATTACCATTTTAATTTAATAGAACTATAAAAAGAAGCAGCATGTTTTAAACTGACTTTTATCTCTTTTTGCTATATTAGATGACCAGGGCAGCCCACTGGTAAACCAGGAAGGATTAGCATTATTTGGTCATGGAAGGGACAGTAGACCTGTGATTAATCCAAGTGACAAGTACCTTACTGTGGGAGGAAAACCCATTGTGGGCTTGGACCGCCCTAAACCCAGGACTACAACCACTACAACCACAACTGAAGCAACCACAACTACAACAACAACAACAACAACAACAACAACAACAGAACCTACAACAACAGAACCTACAACAACACAAATGGTAACAGAAACATTGGAGCCGTCAACATTAGCTGCTGAGCCTACATGTCCACCTGGACTTTATTCCCGACTGGATAAGAATGGTTTCCCAATAATGGATGCTGATGGAATACTTAACTGCTACTCTGAAGGTGAGATTAACTCTTTGCTGCCACACAAAACTATGTGCTTCTTCTAATGTTATAAGGTGCATTAATGCAAAATATATGGAAAAGATACTCTTAAGATGGGACAGAAAAGTGTTTGGCCCAGTTTGTGACTACAGTTGGCTTTTATATAATGTGTCTTGTCACAGGCATGTAGTTAGTACCCACAAGACCTGATCCCCTGTAATTTAGAATCAGTATTCCAAGGATAATGTCAGTTAGGATGTACATAGTAAACCTCAAAGGATATCCTCCTGTTATGCCTGAATAACCTCTGCTATGTTTTGAATCTGACTATGATGAGCATGAGTTTTTGGAGAAACAGTAATTTCCTCCTTTGTAGTAAACTGTAAGTTCATAGGTTGATTTCCCCGTACACACTTGGTGCGTTTGTTTGAACATCCTGATCAGTCTGACATAGCAACATTGGACCAACCACTGCGAGGGATTATCTGTTGATAATTGGCAGTGTAAACATTTTTGCATTTCTATTTGGTGATGCTGTACATTTAAGCAACTGGTATGGAGACAGCAGACTTTTGGTTTCGGTAGGAAATTCGGGAGGAAATAAAAGTAGCAACAGATATTCTGAGTGTAACAGTTTATTGAAGAAAAAAAAATGTAGGGCGGGGTCTTTGTTCTATTCATCGGTTGTTCGTTGGATTTTGAGATGTGGGCATTGCACTTAAAGATGGAGACGTTTGAAGAAATGGAGAAAATTGGAGATGTCTGGCATACTTCACAATAAGATCTATAACATACATTTACAATATACAGGTGCTGGTCATATAATTAGACTATCATCAAAAAGTTGATTTATTTCACTAATTTCATTCAAAAAGTGAAACTTGTATATATTATATTCATTCATTACACACAGACTGATATATTTCAAATGTGATGGTTTGGGGTGCCATGTCACCTACTGGTGTTGGTCCACTGTGTTTTCTGAGGTCCAAGGTCAACGCAGCCGTATACCAGGAAGTTTTAGAGCACTTCATGCTTCCTGCTGCTGACCAACTTTATGGAGATGCAGATTTCATTTTCCAACAGGACTTGGCACCTGCACACAGTGCCAAAGCAACCAGTACCTGGTTTAAGGACCATGGTATCCCTGTTCTTAATTGGCCAGCAAACTCTCCTGACCTTAACCCCATAGAAAATATATGGGGTATTGTGAAGAGGAAGATGCGATATGCCAGACCCAACAATGCAGAAGAGCTGAAGGCCACTATCAGAGCAACCTGGGCTCTCATAACACCTGAGCAGTGCCACAGACTGATCGACTCCATGCCACACCGCATTGCTGCAGTAATTCAGGCAAAAGGAGCCCCAACTAAGTATTGAGTGCTGTACATGCTCATACTTTTTATGTTCATACTTTTTGGCCAAGATTTCTAAAAATCCTTTCGTTGTATTGGTCTTAAGTAATATTCTAATTTTCTGAGATACTGAATTTGGGATTTTCCTTAGTTGTCAGTTATAATCATCAAAATAAAAAAAAAATAAACATTTGAAATATATCAGTCTGTGTGTAATGAATGAATATAATATACAAGTTTCACTTTTTGAATGGAATTAGTAAAATAAATCAACTTTTTGATGATATTCTAATTATATGACCAGCACCTATAGATGAATTTCCATTCCATGCTGACATTGTGTTGCATCTAAATTTAAAAATTATGTGTGAATTCATAATTCTTAAAGGTAATGCTACATTTCTATCTGAATGTGAGCTAATTATTTAGCTAATTGTTTATACAGATTTGTTAATTGCAACAGACTTTAATCCACAAGTGCAAATGAATTTGAGCCAAATGAGATTATTTATTTGTACCACTTGTGAACAGGATTCCTCTGGATTCTAGCTTCCCTAAAAAACACAGTTTAGAAAAAAAGGTATGGATATGGTCAGCATGGTATCTAATGATGTTGTTACTGATGAAGATGGTCTTGGCTGATTGTTTTGTTTATTGGCCACCAAGCTACAAGGAGGTTGTTTTTACTTTACTTGGCTAATATGACCATCGCGGTGCATGGGTCAAGGCTCAAATACCTCAGACAGGGTGGAGTCCCACTGCGTATTCCCCGATCTAGTGGTCCTCCCGCTGCAAAGTAGAGGGCTGCTACTTCGGTTGATAGCTAATATCCTCTGGAGATGAAGATTTGGCTGCGTTACCCCCTTTGGGTGTGGTAGCGTTGCCCAAGACTGAGCCAGAGCTCACAGCTATGCTTTCCCGGGCTGCCGCAAGTGTCGGGCTCGAGTGGAACCCTCCACCGTGTCCTGAACCTTCGCGGTTGGATAATTGGCTTCTCGGGACGGCCCGTGCTGGTTCTCAGCGCCCCGCCCCAGTACCATTCTTCCTGGAAGTGCATCAGGAGATCACAAAATCGTGGACAGCGCCTTACAACGCTCGAAGCCGGTCTAGTGACTCCTCTGTCCTCACTACCCTTGATGGCAAAATTTCCATTCACATTCGCAATGGGACTCCAAAACATTTGAAGTGGGCGTGGCCACTTTTGATTAAATGGCTATAACTCTTGAATGGAATGAGATAACTTCACCAAACTCGTTACACCTATGTCTACATCTGAGTCTGTGGTCACGTGAAAAAAGGATGTGGCGACTGGCCACTTGGTGGCGCTATAAAATGAAGAAGAAAAAAAAAAACACTACAGGAACTATAGCAACTTAACATCCAGTCGGATTGACTTGAAAACTAGCATTCAGTGTCTCTGTCCAAGATGCTGTGATAGTCTATAAGAGGACATTTGTGTATCTCGAAAAATACGGCCGCCGTCGGCCAATGAAGTTTGAGCACCTGTTAGACAAGGTTAATGGAGGCAGATCTGAACGAAACTTGCTGGGCCTGTTTGACTCATGGCCCTAGAGGTCTGTGAGAAATTTGAAAGAAATCAGCCACCGGGGGCGACATTTTTCAAGCACGTAAATGATTGTATATTATGCGATTTTTCACACATGCACACGATATTCATATCGTAAGATAAATCTCCTCTGCTGTCAATCAAATCATTTGTTAAATATTACAACCTCGAATATTACAACCTGGCCAAGTGTACCCAAAAGCCTATAATTCCTAAATGGAGATTGGGCTATAGGTGGTGCTACAACAGTTTTAATGAGGTTTCGGTGGTTAAAGGCTTGCTATATAATATGTAATCTCTTACAATTGCGCTTAAAGGCCTTAAAGTGCTTGAACCCCGTTTATTGCTGCTTGCAGCTGTATTCATTCTTAATTTTTCCATTCTAAGCGGCTTTATAAGTTTACTTTCAAAGTGAAGATCTGTATGATTCAATATGCACAAACTTGGATGACCTTTCTGGAATAACAACTAGAACTTGTTGTATAATCATTTGTTATATAATTCTGCTGGTTTGAACACAAGACAGCCAATGTGGCCAAGTTGCATTCAGGGACAAGCTTGTTTACATACAGTTTTAATAATTACTTGGCTTGTCCCAATAGTAATTTCCTCGTTGTGACAGGAATCCCTGGGCAAGAGTATATTAACCATAAAGAATAGTGTGGTCACATTCTCACTACTCTAACAGAGCAATAACATTAACTTAACTTTTAAAACGTTGAATAAAGTGCTGTTAACTACAAAAAAATTATTTTTGTATTATGTACAGTGACTGTAAACAGTAACTGGACTCGTTTAGACACTTAAAATGCCATTACTTTAAAATACATGCCATTTGGCTTAATATTTTGTCATTTAATACATAGGCATTCATACATTTTTTAAATGTGACGTGTGTCCAAATACTTTTTTGGGCCATTGTGAGGTTGGATCCTGTGGAAATTTATTCTTCCTGTTTTTGATTGCTACTCTATTTTACAGATGAATTTTTTGTGGAGACTACCACAATCCCAGTCCCACTTCCCACCACAACACTGGCTCCCACAACACAGACTCCTACAACACAGGCTCCCACTCTTGAGACACGGCCGTTTAACAACACCCCTTCCTCTGAGTTTGATGTGGCTGGAAAGAAAAGGTTCACAGGTAATACATTTGTTTTAATACATACTACAACATTTAGTACTCTGGTATAAAATGCTATAATTCCTGTTCTTATTGGTTCCAAACTCAGCAATACCATGCTGAGATTGAATCTCTCAGGAAACACAACTGGCCTCTCGCATTTAATTTCTTTCCAATCACCTCAGCATTTCCTGTAGATGTGAGGCACTGGAGAGTTGAATGGTGAATGTGAAGGAAACTTATTTGGCCCACAAATGCAGCTCATTTCCTTGGAGATGCTTGTAAACAGAAAATAAAATAGTGCATACAGCTGACCTTGGGTAGGATTTATATGCAAATACTTCTTGTCCCTCGGTAGTGGAATGCTTTTCCAAACTTCACTCAATCAGCTGAGTTCATCAAAATGTTCAAAAAAGAGACAAAACTCTTCTGTAAGCACTTGAATACCTAATTCATAACCAAAATGTTTACAAAGGCTCTATAATTATTATTGCATTATATATTCTACAGTTGTGTCAGCTTGTACTCGTCTGGGCAGCTGCCCAACTTGTATCACTGCTAAAATTGTTGGTTCCTTAAGCATAATCAATGTGTGTGTTTGTATGCTTTTTACACCTGGCATTAACATGCATTTTCAGTTGACTCACATTTGGATTGCCAAATATAAATGCATCCAAAACACAGTTTAATCGGATTGTGATCGGATCACTGAAACTACATTCAGAGATGTCTGGGACAGATTTTGACCACATTTAATGAAGATGTAAATGCAAACATGGTTTCATTATCCGCATTCAGCTATGCAAGTAATAAATGAGATTATGCTGTAAATAAACATGTCACTTTGACAGACGGAGTCGTTAAAGTCCTGTGTTGCAAGTTCTTTTCATCATTCTGCACGCGCAGTGTGAAAAAGACAACAGACACGCTCTTGTGACTTTCTCACTCGATTCAAATTATTTCACTCTATTACACTTGGAATCTAATTTCTCTCGCCATAGAGAGTGCTTTGAAACTTTTCTCCTCATTTCTTCGCTTCAAGACCCATTAACATCCTTTACTAAAGGGTTTGCAAAGACATTTTGAATGATCACATTTTGAATCATGCAATCCAGTCACACTGAAAATACATTGGAATGAAGGTGTCAATGCAATCCGGCAAAAAATATCCAGATATGACACAAATGTTAATGCCAAGTGTAAAAGGTCTATTTTCATACAGTAGTTGCCTTGGATGAAAGTGTCTGTTAAATAAACAACATTTATGTGATTTAGCCTCCAGGACAGTTTTGAAAATTTGTGCCATATCAAGAAGTTACTAGTAAATGTGTACACTATCATTTAAAAGTTTGGGGTCTGTAAGATATTTTTTAACGTTTTTGAAAGACGTCTATGCTCACCAAGGCTGCATTTATTTGGTCCAAAATACAGTAAAACAGTAATATTATAAAATATTATTATAATTTATAATTTATCAGTCACATGACCCTTTCAGAAATCATTCTAACATACTGATTTGGTGCACAAAAAACATTTCTTCTTAATATTATTATCAATGTTGAAATATTTTGTAATGTCATAAATGTCTTTACTGTCATTTTTTGTCAATTGAATGCATCCTTGCTGAACCCCAACTTTCCAATGGCAGTGTATTGTAAATTAAGAGCAATGTGGGGAATAAAAGGAAGAGAAATAAAACAAGATATGTTTTACCTTTAGCCTCCCCATTTGGATCATGTTACTCTAAGTTTACCTTCTACTTTTAGAGGTCTCTCCCCTATGGCCAGAGTGTAACTAACCTTGTCAACCCTCATGTCTGCAAAAAATACTACATATCTTGTGTTGGTAGAGGCTGTTTTAGAGGCCATTGACTTTACAGGCTCTCAGGTTGTTTCATGTGGGCAGCTTCTGTAGGAAATATTTGAGAATGCCTGAGTGAAAGTATTTAGACTCAGCTCTATAAATTATGGCTGAATGTCTGTGGGTTTGGGCTTTCTTCCCAAATACTCCAAGACCCAGTGTGTGTGTTAGGATAAAGGTGTGTGCCTGAATGAGAAAGAACCCAATTTTTCTTTATTTGTGATTGCTATTAGGATGTTGTTTCAACAATTCACATAGTGCAATTGCATCAAATAATGCAATTGTATTCCACTCAGCAATGGATTAGTGCAATCATGATGTGACCCTATGCAACCTATGTTACCTGACTCTAGTCAAGCTTTTTCAAGTTCATTTACCAAGACTGACTGTACAGACTCCATCTTTCCGAACATAAATCTCCACAAGCTATACATCTAGCTATGGAACATTGTTTCGGGTCCAGTTTGCATGCAGAGATTGTGCCAGTAGCCAGATGAGTTTCAGAAATGGTTATGCTGAGCTGGAGCTTTGGCAAGTGATCAGGCAAATTTAGTTCTGCCCTCATTGACTCTTTACAGTACTGCACTTGCAGTAGGGAAGTTCACTTTGCTATTGTTATAAGTATCATCTACCACAACTCAACACAAGTCTGATTTTAGAGGCCTGTGTCAAAAGCATAACTGACTGCAGGCAGACAGATTCTCACTAGCAATAAATTATTATTAATAATTATTATGGCTATCAATTTAATGTTAATTTAGTGCGATTATTTTTTTAAATGTGATGCAAAAATAAATATAATTAAACAAGACACAACATCCAAATATCTGCATGAATAAAACATTTAAATTAAAAAAATATTCTATAGCCACGTTTTCTAATGTCTATTCAGCAGTTTTGATTGCAACATTGTCTTTTAATTAAAGCAAATATTGGTATTTATATATTGATATGAAATATTAATATGGGATTCAATTATTAATTAGAATAATTAATAGTCATATACACCGATCAGGCGTAACATAATGACCACTGACAGGTGAAGTGAATAACACTAATTATCTCTTCACCACGGCACCTGTTAGTGGGTGGGATATATTAGGCAGCAAGTGAACATTTGGTCCTCAAAGTTGATGTGTTAGAAGCAGGAAAAATGGGCAAGCGTAAGGATTTGAGCGAGTTTGAAGAGGGACAAATTGTGATGGCTAGACAACTGGGTCAGAGCATCTCCAAAACTGCAGCTCTTGTGGGGTGTTCCTGGTCTGCAGTGTTCAGTATCTATCAAAAGTGGTCCAAGGAAGGAACAGTGGTGAACCAGCGACAGGGTCATGGGCGGCCAAAGATCATTGATGCACGTGGGGAGCGAAGGCTGGCCAGTGTGGTCCCATCAAACTCAAATTGCTCCACCGCTGAAAGCACCAACAGTGGGCACGTGAGCATCAGAACTGGACCACGGAGCAATGGAAGAAGGTGGCCTGGAACACATGGCACCAGGATGCACTATGGGATAAAGGCAAGCCGGTGGAGGGAGTGTGATGCTTTTGGCAATGTTCTGCTGGGAAACCTTGGGTCCTGCCATCCATGTGGATGTTACTTTGACGCGTATCACCTACCTAAGCATTGTTGCAGACCATGTACACCCTTTCATGGAAACGGTATTCCCTGATGGCTGTGGCCTCTTTCAGCAGGATAATGTGCCCTGCCACAAAGCAAAAATGCTTCAGGAATGGTTTGAGGAGCACAACGAGTTTGAGGTGTTGACTTTGCCTCCAAATTCCCCAGATCTCAATCTAATCGAGCATCTGTGGGATGTGCTGAACAAACAAGTACTATCCATGGAGGCCCCACCTCGCAGCTTACAGGACTTAAAGGATCTGCTGCTAACATATTGGTGCCAGAATCCACAGCACACCTTCAGGGGTCTAGTGGAGTCCATGCCTCGACAGCTCAGTGCTGTTTTGGCAGCAAAAGGGGGACCAACACAATATTAGGAAGGTGTTCATAATGTTATGCCTGATCGGTGTATGTGCTTAATTGGAAATGTGTACTTGATTGACTAAACTCTATGGTTAACAATGCACACAGTTGTCAGGTATCACTGATTAAGGTGCATTTATTTAATATATATCTTATGAAAAGACAGAGGTCACTCTACCTAGGTTATGTTTTTGATCATTAGCCAGCAATCCAAGAGCTCCTACTGTTTCATGGCTCCTCTAATGTGCTTGACTTGGCAGAAATGTGACATCAACTTCTCTGGCTAGATACATAGGAAAACAGCAGAAGAATGAGAAAAATATTATGCGCCAACTCTTCATTGTTTTATGAGGGAGGCCCTCAATGGTCCCTAGGTTGGTGATTGTAATGCATTTATATTGAAGTATTAGAAAATGGCTATGCCCAGCAGAACTTTGCAAGGAAATAGAGATATCAGCACCATTTAGACCACTGGAGCCAGAAGCAATGCTGAGCTCTTCAAATACAAAAGTATGATTATTAAAAGAACCAAGGAACCAAGCTGTGCCTATAGAGAAATACTGCATGTTACAGGCTGTGACTACAGCATTTGGCCTCACAATGTGAATATTTGTACTAATGGGTACAATAGGCAGTGCTCAAAGTCATAGTAAAACTGAGTTGAGGAAGCTGTCGTACATTAGAATGATTGAGCTAGTGGAGCTCAGCTTTGATTTAGCAAAAGCACTTCAACATCAACATCACCAGGACCGGCTTGACCAAAACAAGCTTCATACCTACATAAAAAAACAGCTCCAGGAACACAGAGAATACAGCTCTTTGGCAAAATGTCTCATCCTCAATGCATGGTGAAATAAATCCTGACACTCCAGACTTTGGGCTGCACAACAGGCACATACTTGCACATGCAAGCCATTTAAACAGAGAAACATGTCAAGAAAGAAGCCCTAAATAAAACGACATGAGCTAAATGTGCTGATATCAGCTAAGAGAGGCTTCCTTTTGGCTCAAACCTCAGACGTCTCTTTGAATATTTATGGGTTTAATATGGTAGGGTGTTCTTTGCTCTCCAGATATGCCAAAAATCCACTATATTTCACACTGTCTCTGTTGTGTTAGCTCCCACCTTGGTGTACGACTGTCTCTGTAGGTGTGAATGCAGTAGTTGTAGCAGTTTTTGTGCATATAAAAGAAACTAAAAATTTAGCTATATAATAATACTGGAAAGCTGAACAACTGGAAGTTGTTCTTTGACTCTTCTTAACATGCATTGTTCAGTTTTTCCCCACATCAGTGGTTTCCTCTTCACACACTGTATTGCGGCTTTCGTTTTATCACCCGTAACGAGTGCAGCCTGTTTGTGTGTGTGAGTCTCAGTCGGTCACTGCGGAGGCACATGCACAGAAGTGTGTTTTTTGTTCTGTATCAGGGTCAACATCACATGGAGCTTTTGATTAGGTCCAGGTGTGAATCCTGTGGCCCAATCAGACAGGGGTTCTGGAAGTGTTCACAGCTGTGGATCCAGCTGGCACTGTGTGGAACGACAGAAATAACAAAATTTCATTGAGCCAACAGGAAAAAGTCTACAGCAAAATATCAACAATGGTAGCTTTTATTGTCTGCAACCACGAGCAAGCTTATATTGGGTACATTCTTTAACTAGGACAATAAGCTAATGCAAACAACACAACAGAAATGTAATGTTTACCGAACGGTACTTCCAGGTCCAACCGTAAGTTATTTGTTGTCAGTTTGCACGAACATCCATGGATGTTTTGCAATCCTTTTTGTATTAGTAGTTCTACCTAATAAAACAGACAGATTGAAAGCCAAAGGCAATTTATGTACTCTACCATTCAAAAGTTTAGGACATTTTTAGTTTTTCTGAGAATGGAGGCATTAAATTGATCAAAAGTGACAGTAAAGACATTTAAAATGTTACAAAAACTTCTATTTAAATTAAATTGATATTCTTTTGAACTTGCTATTCATCAAAGATCACTGTCACTGTTTCAACGCCCCCCCCCCCCCCCCCCCAAAAAAAATTACACAGCACAACTGTTTTCAACATTAATAATAAGAAATTATGATTTCTGAAAATAATGTTTTCTGAAGGATCATGTGACAATAAAGACTGGAGTAATGGAAATAAATTTTAAATAAATTAAAATAGAAAACAATATTTGACAATATTACTGTTTTTACTATATTTTTGATCAAATAAATATAGCCTTGGTGAGCATAAAAGACTTTGTATACATATTTTTTTTTTAATAAAATGTTTGTTTTGTGTAAACTTGGGAAAAGTTAAAAACAAAGAAACATGATGCAAAATAAAAATTTACGATTCTGCACTATTTCTATTTGATTATTTGACTCTTTATACATATGTTCAGATAGTTTCCAGTGAAGCTCGAGATAATCTCAAACCATGCCAGAAAACATGATCATCAGGTTTTACACAAACTTGTGCTGCTGCAAAGGGGGACAAACCAAATACTATAAGAAAATGAAATGAATTCAAATTATCACTCAAATTGTAAAATGCTTGTAAACTTTTAGAGTAGCAACATTTAATTTGCCTTTTCTTATTTCTTAAATTCATATATTTTCCCTTTCGCTTTTTCTTCTCACTTCCTGCTCTCAGCTCCATATGTAAACTACATCCGTAAGGACCCTGGAGCTCCCTGCTCCCTTACTGAGGCTCTGGAGTACCTGCAAGTGGATGTCTTAGCAGACTTGATGGAGAAGGACCAACAATCATTCAATCAAAAGCAGCCACCCAAAAACAAGCCCCATAATGTCACTGTGGTTGCTATGGAGGGCTGTCACTCCTTTGTGATTTTGGACTGGGCACTTCCACTGAAAGATGACATGGTGTCTGGTAAGTGACAGTCTATAGCAGTTCCGTTTTGCTACTTAAAAATACTGTGAAAACTGACTTGAGTCTGTAAGTTTCACAACAATGTTTTCTAGATACAAAAAAAATATAATATAAAATGACAAGCTTTCTATTGCATCTTATATCATTTAATGTTTGGAGATCGGGCTTAGGATAAATTTAAATCACAATCGAATTGACTTTTTTTTTTTAATTTGAGAAGGCTTGATTTTTACTCTCAAAGTTGTGAATGCTCAAGATAAGTGGTTTCATTTACTGAGTTTCAGCTGTGCTTTCAAACATACCAAAGGTGCATTGATATGTGTGAAAAAACCCAATCCAGTCAATATATCAATCTATAATGTTCAGTTTCTTAATCTACAATGCGCAAGCAAATGAATCAAGTATGAGCCTGTTTGATAGCAGCGCTGAAAAAGATTTACAACCCAGCTCATCAGACATGTCAACAACAATTTTGTCATTTAAAGATTTAGAAAGACAA
The DNA here is from genome assembly GCA_039654625.1 of Rhinogobio ventralis. Taxonomy (NCBI): domain Eukaryota; kingdom Metazoa; phylum Chordata; class Actinopteri; order Cypriniformes; family Gobionidae; genus Rhinogobio; species Rhinogobio ventralis. The sequence continues at coordinate 24,138,122 of CM077210.1, read as the reverse complement.
CTATGCAATTAGCTAATTACCTGCATTCTTTCCTTGGGTGGTAATACCATGACATTAAAGGGGTAGTTAACCCAACATTGAAAATTCTGTCATCATTTGCTCATCCTCATATCAGTCCAAACTTGTATGACTTTTTTTCTTCTGTGGAACATAAAAGAAGATGTGTTTTTTTCCGTCCATACATTAGAAGTCAGTGGCCACCAAAACTCTTTGGTTATCAACATTCTTCAAAATTAGTTATTTTGTGTTATGCAGAAGAAATGTATATAGCTTTGAAACATGAGGGTGAGTAAATGATGACAGAATGTTGATATACATTCCATAATATACCTCATTTGCATAGAAAGAAGCTGTGTTTGAATGGCTTCATTAAAATTATGATGCACTCCCTAATTTGGCTTTTTCAGAAATTGATTAAAATGGATTGTGTGTGGTTTGTAAAAAGATACAAGATTGTGTGCTGAAATACCACATGCTGAAGTACCCTGATCTGTAAAAGTGTAGTATGCTGAATTGTCTTACATCTCTGGGTTTTATTTAATGTGCATTTCCAAACATAAAGCTATAACACTGCTCCAACATATTGACCTTGACAGTTTCATCTTGATTCACACATACAGGGAGGCAGTTCCTAAAGCCATTGTTAGTGTCATCACTGATGTGATGTGTGAGGAGGTTTGAATGCAGGGGATTCCCTGCCAACAGACAACAGATAAAGTTTCTTAGCTGAATGGTGCAACTTTTTCTACACATGAAAAATAAAGTCCACATGCTCTTTAATAAAATTTTACAAGGCAATCTCATATTACTGCAGTTTTTATTAAAAGCAGTTTTTATACTGTTTTTTTTTTTTTACAAGACCTAAAAGCATTTATTTTTACCATTAATATATTTACAAATCCAGCATATGTATTTATAGTTTTTATTCATAAATGTTGTATGTGCATGTATTGTATATATATATATATATATATATATATATATATATATACTACCATCTGAAATTGGGGTCAGTAAGATTAATGAATCCGCATATTAGAATGATTTCTGAAGAATCATGTGACACTGAAGACCGAAGTAATAGCTTAAGCTTTGCTATCTCAGTAATACATTAAATATATTAAAATAGAAAACATTTTAAATTGTAATATTATTTTACATAATATACACTATATTGCCAAAATTATTGGGACACCCCTCCAAATCATTGAAATTCAGGTGTTCCAATCACTTCCATGGCCACAGGTGTATAACATCAAGCACCTAGGCATGCAGACGCTTCTCCAAACATTTGTGAAAGAATGGGTCGCTCTCAGGAGCTCAGTGAATTCAAGTGTGGTACCGTGATAGGTTGCCACCTGTGCAATAAGATCATTTGTGAAATTTCCTCACTACTAAATATTCCACGGTCAACTGTTAGTGGTATTATAACAAAGTTAAAGCAATTGGGAACAACAGCAACTCAGCCACGAAGTGGTAGGCCACGTAAAATCACAGAGCGGGGTCAACACATGCTGAGGCGCACAGTGTGCAGAAATCGGCAACTTCGAAATCGAGTCAATAGCTACAGACCTCCAAACTTCGTGTGGCCTTCAAATTAGCTCAAAACAGTGCGTAGAAAGCTTCATGGAATGGGTTTCCATGGCCGAGCAGCTGCATCCAAGCCTTACATCACTAAGTGCAATGCAAAGCGTCGGATGCAGTGATGTAAAGCACGCCGCCATTAGACTCTAGAGCAGTGGAGAACATGTTCTCTGGAGTGACGAATCACGCTTCTCTGTCTGGCAAATCTGATGGATGAGTCTGGGTTTGGTGGTTTCCAGGAGAACGGTACTTGCCTGACTGCATTGTGCCAAGTGTAAAGTTTGGTGGAGGGGGGATTATGGTGTGGGGTTGTTTTTCAGGGGTTGGGCTTGGCCCCTTAGTTCCAGTGAAAGGAACTCTTAATGCTTCAGCATACCAAGACATTTTGGACAATTTTATGCTCCCAACGTTGTGGGAACAGTTTGGGGATGGCCCCTTCCTGTTCCAACATGACTACGAAACCAGTGCACAAAGCAAAGAGTCCTGACCTCAACCCGATAGAACACCTTTGGGATGAATTAGAGCGGAGATTGTGAGCCAGGCCTTCTCGTCCAACATCAGTGCCTGACCTCACAAATGCGCTTCTAGAAGAATGGTCAAAAATTCCCATAAACACACTCCTAAACCTTGTGGAAAG